>CM048744.1:429122817-431522817 GCA_026315105.1 Locusta migratoria | reverse complement strand
GTGGACTCTGAATGTGGCTCTCCAGCAAGGATACGACTTCCTTAAATCCTGCCCTGAAATGAGATCCATCTTTCATGACATCCTTCTCACTCCACCCAGAGTGTCTTTCCGCCGCCCACCTAACCTTCATAACCTCCTAGTCCAACTCTATGAAATCCCCAAACCACCTTCCCTACCCTCTGGCTCCTACCCATGTAAATGCCCCCATTGTAAAACCTGCCCTATGCACCCTTCCACCCCACTTACTCCAGTCCAGTAACCCGGAAGTTGTACACAATCAAGGGCAGAGCCACTTGCGATAACACCCACGTGATTTACCAACTGACTTGCCTGCACTGTGAAGCGTTCTATGTGGGAATGACCAGCAACAAACTGTCCATTCGCATGAACGGTCACAGGCAGACAATGTTTGTTGGTAATAAAGATCACCCAGTGGCCAAACAGGGCCAGCACATCTTGGCACAGTGTTACACCGTCCGGGTTATCTTGGATACTTCCCACCGACAGTTTTACAGGTACATCTGCATCGAGAAATAAGTGGCTCGATCAGGCAATTTTGGAAGGGGCAGGTTCTTTTGGCAGTCATAGTTCATAGTAAATATGCCTTCCTCTTCTTCTTCTAAACTTTTATAAAAATAAAAAAGAGGCTCATTTCTTATGTAGGATGAGCTCCGCTGCTAGTGTCTTCTTTTCACTTGGATACTTTGGTACACTTATTCGAGGCTCCAAACTCGCATGGGTTGAACACTTGTCTACAGCAGGTGCACCAAATCCAATGTTAAAATGTTGGCTCAAAAGTTTCTGTAAAACTCGTACATGTGTTTCTGGGCCGTTGTACATCGCCCACATTACTGTCTGAGACTGACAGATCTGAGCTCAGATAGATGCAATAACAATTTTTTTCTTTGGGTTTAAAACTTTTGATGTGATTAATCACCTTTTAATTTCTCTCTGCATATTTTTCTGCTTTTCTGTTGCCGCTTCTTGGGCTCACTGGAGTTTGTAGTGATGTCACACAATCTATGTACCCTGTCTCTTCTGACTTTCAGGATGCCTAGAAACATATCACGGCAAACGGGGATTTTTTTCCACTTTGTTCTCTCTTGTTTTTTGAAGAAAGAACTTAATTGAAACTTTCCTGTTAGTTCCTTCCACTTGATGTTTTGATGAAGATGTTGTCGTGTGTTGTAGGATGAAATTATTCTGGTAATCTAAGAGATACTCCTTATAGAGAAGCTGGTGATTTCACCCGATGTCTTGAAGATTCAATTCCGAGCATCTAAAAGCCTTTCCATTTTTTAGATGGGAGCAAGTCGGCATAGATGGAAACCATTTTTGCCTTCAGTCCTGAGGGGTTGTCTTCCATTTGCGACCTCGTTCAGACTCGTTAACGCTATTTGAGATTCGGGTGTCACAGAGGCCAATTACATCGGTATTGATGATATGAATAGCCACAACTTCTGTGTCACCTTTCCCAAGCTATCTTCACTGACATCATTTTCAAACTATACTCAACAAACAGAAAACATCAATACTTCCCAAAATAAACAAAACTAACCTCTCATGCATCTTAAGAAGGCAGTAAACAGCAGTGCCACCAACCTTTGCATAAATTCCAACTAAGGACGTTGAAAATATTATGTTTTTGTTATTTACATGCAAAGACAATGTCAGTAACTGATACACATTATAGTAGGTCTTGGAACCATGCAGTGTCTACGTTGCTAGTGTTTTACAGCAGGTTTTGCAACAGTTGTGACATTTTAGCAGATTTTACATCGATACATTACCTGTGCTTAGTAGGTTTTGCAACTTTTTACTGTTGTTTGAAACAATTATAGCAGGTTTTGTGATGTGGTAGTTTCAGATTCTTATGGAAGGCTCCGAGAGCTTTCATTTGACATGTCTATCTTGAATTATGATTTTTTTGCATTTAGTGGGTTTTGCAACCGGATAACTCTTATAATACTTGAATATGTGTCGTTAAATCAGGGCTTGTACCATAGCTATCAGCTTTACAGGTGTGGCTCCATAGCACAGTTGTAGAGTGCCAGACTATGAATCCCAAGGTGAGTAGCACCATGGCTCGGAAACCATGTTAAACTGTAGCCCCCCCCCCCCCCATAACTGGCTGGGTCAGTAAGTCGGAGTGTCAGAAGAAGCAACAGCATAGGACCTCCAAACAGGACCATGCCTAGTAAAGCACTGTGGTGTTCAAACCAATCTTCAGATTATTGACTGCTTTACCTTACCTTACCAGGTTACATTACATGAGCTTCGTAGGGTCATTTAAATGACATGATTCCACCTTGGCTTTGACCCTTGGCATCAGCGTGAAGTGTAGTAGGCAAAATACTTTTGACAAGCTAGACTGTACAAGTCTATTCCAAATGACGAAAGTACTTTAATATATTTTATGGATATGTCATAATCTTAAAGGATTTTGTTAGGCAGGAGCCCAAGGGTACAGTTTAAATTGTTGCAAGTGAATAAGCAATGATGGCACTGCAATGCCCGTGTGTTCGAAATGTACTGATAGTAGGCCACAACTGTGATATTCAACACTTATTCCAAAGTACCAGTAAAATTTTAACAAGCCCCATGATTTAATTAAAAAACACTGACCAATTGAAACTCTGATTATCAGACGGGTGGAACCTCGCCGTACAATTAAGCTGCTTCGTATAATTTATGTGAAACCGACATTTCTGTAGGTTACAATTCACTGCTGTTACTGGTGTGTATGGTCATTCCGACTTCAATTAGAATGTGGCTGTTTACACAGTGATAAGGTATTAGATTCATGAGTGAAAGAATGTGGGTCTAATTCCTGTTATACCCATTTATTTTAATTTCTGAATCAAAATTACTTGTACTGTAATGTTTATTAAAATAACTTCCTTAATTGAATTTTTCAAGTTCTAATATCTTGTTACGTATTTTTTGTGACAATATCAATCTTTTTATATTAGCTCTTATTTTTTCATCCCTCGATTCTTTTTTTCGATTGGTATCTGCTTGTATCTTTAATAAACTGTAAGTGCCAAGCAGGGCTGATTAGTTCACAACACAGAATCTCTGCAAGGTAACCAATGACAGTGAGAAATTACATTTTGATTTTAGTGCTTCATCTGAAATTATTCTGCCTGAATTTGCTCACAGAAGCAAGCATTAAATGCCGTAAACAAAGCAATCATGATTTTATTTTATTTTTTCTGCTGAAGATGGCTTGGCTGACTGCTATTTTGTTTGATATATATTACATCACATGTGGTCTAGTTACAACATGGACTTAAATCTGCAAAATGCAGCCTTTGATGCAATTCAGTCATTGATCAAGTGAAATTAGCTCTTCACAGAGATTTTCGCACTGCTGCTATTAACATCAACTATCAAGTAACTGTACTCAGACTATAAGTGCTTAATATTTTAAGGAATATTACTTCACTATTAATAAAGTATTACAGTATTTTGCTTTTTGTTTCGCTTTGGTACTGAGAGCTTTTTTTACTTTTTCTTTTAAATTTATAAATGTATGGCAACTGTTCATGGTGATAATGGTTTTGTGAGATATAAAAATGTCCCATCTTTACGGTATTCCTAAAATTGGCTAGCATTGTAATGTATATAATTTAAAGTTCACAGGGACAGATGTGCAAAGGAGTTATTACTCGGTACAGATTTCAAACAGGAGAATAAGTTTATGCACTTTACAAGCAGGGCAAGAGACCTCTGTAGGCACCGAGCAGCAGCCAAGCGCTTCTTGGGATTTTCAGAAGATGTGTGTCAGAACATAGGAGTGCAGGGTGCTCTAGTCATCAACATCATTTCCCCCCTCATTCAAATATAGCAAAACAGAACTGGATTTTCACTAAGCTGCTGCAGGGCAACAATCAGTTGTAATGGGGTTGTGTGATTTCCTTTGCTCACTTCACTATGTACAACCTCATTTCAATGGAGAAGTAAGACAAAATCACCATATAACACACTTCTTAAAAAAAGCAGTGTTGCACGAGTCCTTTCACTTGTGTTTGCAAACAAATGTAAGGTTCAAGGAGATGAACAAACTGGATTTACTAGAAACACATTGTGCAAGACATTGACAAGTGACGGGCTACATGTTTTTATTATGTATCAGTCATTTTTCCAAGTTGCTGTAAGAGTAATAAAACACCTCAAAAGCATTAAACTGCCACCTCTGTTTCCATCATTCTAAGCGTGTTACAGGGAGACGTGTCAAACTTATCTGTATATATATTTCGATAAGTAAGAGTTATTTCTCTTTCCTTACCTGTATAATATGTATGATGGCTGCTCATCTTCAACAAGAGGAATAATACAGTTGTCAAAATCTTCCTGCCATGTTCCAACTGCCTCTTTAAATGTTGCCAAAGACAGTTGTTCTGCAACACAAATATTTATAACTAGACTGGAATATCAAACACTACATGTGAAGACAAATTGGTTTTAGCTCTTTCACTAACATTATCAAATTTTTTTGAGCTAAGTGATGGGAGAGATTTATTCTCTGTTATTGGTTAATGTCCAATGGTAATCAACAAATTTCAAAATTTTATCCTGGATACTGTCCAGGGATGCTGAGAGATACATTTTTTTTATTCTGCTCATAGAAATGCTGAGATTACAGTGTTATTCTTTTTGTCTTTCTTTAAAATAAATGAAAAGTATCTCACGGGATATAGACAGATCTAGGGTTTTTTTTTCTGTTTCCATTAAAAAGCATATGGAAGAGGGATTTACTTTTTTCCACAGATAATGAAGTAAATAATTAATGCTGTTCCTACTCTATGGTTGACAAGTCCTTACATATGCACCCTTGTTTTGAACTGTTATCTTAACCCGAACATTTCGAAAGAAAACATTTTTGTTGCTATGAAGGCACATATGGGAGGTGGGTTTACTATTTTAGCTGAGCATACACTAAATAATTAATGCTTTTTCTGCTAGAGATTTGACAGGTTGTTGTATGTATCCTTGCCTGCTCAGTAAATTAACTGCAATTCATGACGAACATTCTGCAACAAAACATTTGTGTTACTGTGACTATGTCATTGGTTGCCATAAATTATCACCTGATTGGCTAACGTCACATGAAGCATCCTTTGCCAACATCACTACATGCCACGACACGAGAAGTAAACTTTAACCAGGGAATACTATTTCCTTACACTTTAAATTAATGTCAATTATAATTTAGGCCTACTTTTCATGCATGGACTGCTTACACTAGCATTTATTAATACAGGAAAGCTACCTCAATGAAAGATAAATCAGACTATTTACTCAGATTTATATTATGTAGAAGTGCTGAATAATTATATATGACATGAATTGTTTTAATCATTAAGGAATTCCATTTACATACACAAAGTCAAATAAACCAATATTTGTGCGTGAGGGCCATATTGAGATTCAAGTCAACAGGCTTGTAGCTATTAGAGTACTCATGACTTACTATTAATTATGAAATAACTGTTTTCATGACTGCCACTTCTATATGTCTGGAAGTGTTCAAGAACACTGAGTGCAAAAGTAGACTCAATCGAGTAACATAGAAATACAACTTTTTCCATGGGGAGGGGGAAGTGAAATCACGATATCCAATAAACTTGTTTCTGAAACTGCAAACCCAGTACACTCAAAATAACACTGTGTATGATAGAGGAGACACCAGTAAGGGTGACAGATCAGCTGGAAGACACCCCTGCGCGGTAGGTGAAGTACAATTCAACAGCTGGGTCATTCCATGTCAACTCACCCAGCACTCCCTGCTTAACCATCATGGAGTTTTTTAAGGCTCATCGAAGCAATAGTGGCCGAAATATAGTCTGTTGTATAACGCCGTGCACGACTTTGCGCAGGCTGAGCATGAATTTTTGAAGACTGAGCTATTATAACTCTGGCAATATTTCGTTGAAAGAAATGACATTTGTCTATCTTGTACAACTGTATGCATTCTCTTGAGGAAAAAACAGTACCCAAAAAAACTTCAAAGTTTGGCATTCTATATCTCTGAGACTAAAGCTGTTGTGAACATTAAACTTGGCATATGGTAATATAACAATACATGGTTCTCAAACAAAGTTTTGTTTAGGTATCGCTTTCCAAATACTGAACTAACCCAGACAGTGCTGATGTCCTTCTGGAAGGACGAAATGGTGGCTCAGTTTTTCATACTTGCAGTTACAATTTGGTGCACAGTCTCATATTTCATTTCTTTGGATCTCCTCGTTCCATTTTAGATAAATTTTAGTTTGTATTGTTGATTGCAAAGCAATAGGATATGGCTGCAAAGTTGAGTTTCATACAGAAGATTTCCTCATAGTTAGGTTCATATTTATTGAACATTCTTTAATTTTTGCGACATTTATGTGCATATATTTCATTTTAAATAGCGTTTTACTAATAATGATACATCAGATGAAAATTCTAAAACATTCATTTTTATGAACTTCCAGAAAGATGGGCAATGCTCCAAAACTAATGGTGTGTTTGTAAAAAAATCACTTATGTTTTTGTGAAGTCATATGAAGGTAATTTATACCTTTTGAAATAAAAATAAAACCAAAAATAACTCTGCACTATCTGGGTTAATGAAGTGCACAGTTGATTTTAGAAAAAGATAAAAAATGTGATGCATTTGACCTTATTTAGCAAAGAAGTATGTTCTATAAAACTTTACAAACTGGGCTGAATAGAAAGACCATTATTTTAACTGCATAAAAAAGTGTGTGAGATCATCCAACACAGGCTAACAATTCTGGATAATTTCAAAGTTGAACGCATAAATCACGGTCCGAAAAGTGTTAAACTTTGGATTCTTATATCTGCTAAAGTAAATGCACGCTGAACATGAAACTTAATACTTCCTAGGTTGGCAGCAGGGGGATGTGGCATAAAACATTTCAACCTCCTACTATTTTCCAATAATCTACAAAATTGTCATAAAAATGACGATTTTAGTGAGGTGAAAATAGGTTATATTTGACACTTCTTTTACAAATACCAGTTTCTAGTAAAGCTTCCAAACCACTCTCAAACGAAACAACATGTTTTAAGGAACCACAGACATGTATGTTTAATCCCCAACATTGACAAACAATGTTACATAAATTGAAACAAACTAGGTGGAAAAATAGTGCTGCAAAAAAGGTTTTACCTTTGGGTTTTTATATCTCTTTAATGAAAACTACGATAGATGTGAAATTTTGCACGCAACAAATTAGTAACGTAAGGCTTCCCAGTGTAAAATATCATTTATCTACTGCTTTCATGATTTGTACAAAAATCAGTTCAAATTTTTTATTTTTGTAAAATTACGAATATGTACTGGTATCTTGTATAATTTTCTTTTTGATAATTTGTTTTTCATAATTGAATTGAATCTATTTATAGTTGGAATGAGCAGGTTTTTAAGAATCCATAAAATCACGTCTGGTTTTCCAATGTGTGCTAACAAAACCGTGTTTTGCTGCACATATTTTTTATTTGTCTATTGAAAAGTTATGCCGCACTGTATTGGGCTGAACCTAGACTCAAAAATGGAACTGAGGTCCTGCAGCCACCCTCACCTGCTGTCTTCCTCTGCCTTAGTATTCATCCAAACCTCTCCCAGATGAACGATTGTTTTACAACTTTGTCTCCTGACGCTGGCCCAAAAACACGCTGTGTTAAATGGTTAACGCAAAGAATAGTAGACACAGTAGATCTTAGAGTTGATCCCAGCACTGCCAGTAGTACTGTGTGGGTTTCCTAGAAAATTAGGGTCGAATATGTGGACAGTTGGTCAGTAGAGCAAAATGTACCTGTTGCTCTACGATCAGAGATCAAGCTTAAGGATAATGACCAAGTCTGCCTGCACCACAAAAGAAAATACCTCAACATGTACGGGATAGCGCAATCCAATATTGTGAGAAACTACTTATTAATTTAAAAATAAAAAACACATGCGACATAACAGGGGCATAGGTTGCTGCATTGTAGCATGTTGCAGTGTTAGATTCCCTCAAATTTGTCTGTCATTTTCAGGTTTTGTTAGCACACATTGGAAAACTGAACGTGATTCTCTGGATGCATGATAACATGCTCATTCCAACTGTGAATCAACTCAGTTATGAAAAACAAATTATCAAAAGCAAATTAAACAAGATACCAGTACATATTTGTAATGTTACAAAAATCGAAAGTTTGAACTGATTTTTGTAGAAATCAGGAAAGGAGTAGGCCTACGTGAATGATATTTTACAAATGTTCAAATGTTTGCAAATCTGTAGGACTCAACTGCATGGTCATTAGTCCGCAGCTTACAAACTACTTAAACTAAGGTAAACAAACCTAAGGACAACACAAACACCCATGCCTGAGGAGGGATTCAAACTCCCAACAGCAAACACACCGCAGCATGGCACCCCAGTGTGCACAGCTAATCTGACGCGGCGAAATTTTACACTGGGAAACCTTATGTTATCAAGTTGTTGTGTACAAAATTTCACGTTTATCATACTTTTCATTGAAGAATTATAGAAACTATTTTTCTGCATATTTTGCTTCAATTTATGTAACACTGTTTGTCAATGTTGGGAATTAAACCCATGTGCCTGTGGTTCCTCCTAACATGTTTCATTAGAGACTGGTTTGGAAGCTTTACTAGAAAACTGTATTTGTAAAAAGTGTCGATTATACCCTATTTTCACCTTCTCACAAAAATCTCCATGTTTATGAGAATTTTGTACACATGTTCAGCATGCATTTACTTTAGCGGATATAAGAATCCAAAGTTTAACACTTTTTTCGGACTGTGATTTATGCATTCAACTTTGATTAAAATTATCTAGCGTTGTTAGCCCATGTTGGATGATCAAATATACTTTTTTATGCAGTTAACATATTGGTTTTTCTATTCAGAACACTTCGGAAAGTTTTATAGAACACAGTATTTGCAAAATAAGGTCCAAAATACCACATTTTTTGTTTTTTCCTGAAATCTTCAACTTTGCACTTAATTAATTCAGTATTGGAAAGTGATACTCTAACAAAACTTTATTTTTGAGAATCTTGTATTATTAGGTTACCACATGCAAAGTTTCATCCTTGCCATAGCTTTAGTTCCCGAGATATAGGACAACAAACTTTGATGCTGTTTTTTTTTAAGCAATTGTGGCTGACTTTTTCTGGCTATATATGTGTAAAGTAACAAAACCAGACACCATTTCATTAGAAAAACCCGATACCAAGGTAAAGTGGAATATTCAATCCCAATGCAGTGGATAAATTAAATCACTTCATTTTCTAATGTTGCTAAGTTGGAATTTTGACAAGTGCTGTTCCGTATTTTTCTCATCAACAAAAAATATTTCGATCTAGTGTGACATGTATATCCAATTTACTGGTAGTATACACACTGAATTTATGTTAGCATTAATTATTTCAGTCATGCGGCAATTTAATGAACACCGAAAATGAAAGCATTGTTTCAAAATATGTTTACATCTATTTTGTTATAAAAAAAGTTAATTGTTTTGTTAAGAATTATTATCATAAACAAAATGTTGTAAAACACAGACTCCACTTTATAACTTGAAATGCTGTAAATTAAAATTTAGTGATTGTAAGTCCGATAGAATTAACTTGAACAATAAATTATTCAAGCTTCTTCTTGTTGAATTCTATATAAGCGACTAGGGGAGAAGGATTGGGAGGTCAGTTTTTGGAAGTAAAGTCTGTAATATCTTGTGCAATAAACCTGATAATACCACAAAAGTTGTGTGTGGAGTTTAATTATGAGCGAGTTGAACCCTTTTCCACACTAATGTTACCACAGCAGTTATAGTTTGGATGCAGCATGACTGAAATGGACCACGGCAGCAGCGAGCAGAACCAGCAAAATTTAAGTTAAGTACTGAGTCAAACAACGAACTTTTTTTTTTTAACGTATGGCACATAAATTTATTTTCATTATTATTCCGAAGAGAATGCACATAGTTATACAGGATGACTAAATGTCATTTCTTTCAACGGAATATTGCCAGAGTTATTAAAGCTCAAAGTCTTCAAAAATTCATGCTCGCCCTGCGCAAAGTCGAGCTTGGTGTCAAACAACTGACTATTATCTCAGATAGTATTGCTCTGACGAGCCTTAAAATTTACCAATCTTCATTAGGGACATGGGCGAATGTTTACTTAAAATTTCAATGAAATCCACGATGGTCGAGTAGGAAAATGTCCCAAAATTAGACGATTTACATGGTATGACCCAGCTGAATCCTATGGATAGCAGAACTTCTAAGATGCAGTTAGCAAACAATTATATTAACAGGTTATGCCATTACAAACAATAATTCAACAAGCCAATAATCCATGTTTAGGGCATCAAAAATCAGTTTATGAGCAACTGTCATTTTCATTCAGAGTGCAACAGTTCTTAACTAGAGGAACCAGATGGACTCTTGCCCAGGAGTATAGTGGGGCTAGGCTTCCATTATACACAGTGCAGGACTCTTGCCTAGGGAGGCACAGAAGAGGTCTTCAGTCACTAAAGAGGATGCACCTCCTTACTGGGCACCAAAGAATCCAGACACCGAGTTCAGAACAGGCTAGAACAGCAAGATTCCCGGCTATATTTTTATGTTGCTGGCACAGGATGTTCGTGCAGTACTCAAGCAATAGGGTTGCATGTCAGTCACTGTACAGGGGCATCAGCAAACTCCATATTGCCGCAGCCAATTGCCTGTCAGCATGCAGACCACCCCACAATGTCACAGCATCAACACAAACAGAAAACAAGGATTTATTTTCAATAGCCACATCTCTCACACATCTGCGATCCTGATATATAGTCATTCCTCCACACCCAGATTTGGTTCAGCTAGTATAAGGAATTGTAATATTGTGCCTAGTGGATACAAATGGTGAATTGCCCATTGAACACTATGCCATAGTACAACCAGCAGTGATAACACAAGTTAGATGGATGAGAGACTGTTGGTGACAAACACAGGATGCAAAATGAAGCGTCAATGTAACTTGAAGATGTCCTTGTTTAGTTTGGAGGAACTGACAGACGTGTACGAATATCGTAGTAACTGAGAGGAACAGTACTTTGAGCCTGTTGCACATTCACAGTGCAATATGCTTGGGCAAATTATACAATGTCCTGATAAGTGTCTGTAACTTGTTTTCTGTTCCACTAATATGGCAAAGGCAATCAAGTATCTGGGCACTTTTCCAGCTAAATATGATTCCAGGACCTTGTTCCTTGAGTGAAAAGTCAATTTTCTAATTTTTTGGAGATTTTAAACAAGTTCTTTATTTTGCTCCCCCAAAGAATCAACTGTAAGAAAATATAAACTTCTCATAAGTATTTATTTTTCATCAATATTTATTTACATGAATATTCATTTACTTACAAACATTACAGGTGTATCATAGATAAAGATCATGAACTCACCGTTCTCTATAGAGACTTTAAATACCCGAATGTTTCCTCCTTTGCACTTTCCAAAAAACTTTTTGAGGCCATCGTTTGCTGAAACAGAAAATGAAGATTTTGGAACTCTGTACGAAGTAATAACTCATCCTAACAGTGGTCTAGGCCTGCACCAACTACACGAAAACTTGCTTTATGGCATTACAACTTAACGAGTTCTATTCACATCACCGACGCGTATATGTTACGAACAACTTTATACGAGATGGCTTACTTAAAATCTATCCGAGATTAATATTCTGAAACTTGTCATTAGTTGAGTATGCCATCATTAGAGTCCTTACTATAGCTACCAGACTAAAATTGATTTTTCCCTTCAGCTCAACAAAATTGGTCAAAGGGTAATCAGCAGTTAAGAATTCTATCAGAACTTGATTAACACTTGGCGTTTGACAAGCAGAACACTGAACTCGGTACCTTGTGTCAAGTATTCCTGCCCAACCCGTGACAATTAAATGACCTTAGCTTTATACTTTACAAGATATGAAAAATTTTAAAAGTATGTAGTGCTACAGTAACAGCTAATAAACAGTAATGGTAATTTACCGCGTATTCCCGTCTGATGAGACATTTAATACTGTAGTAAATATAAATATAGAAACAAAATACTTCCCTACCCCACTTTTTAGAAAAACCTACCAAAGACTTTCTTGCGGCAACACCGGCATTACCAATGCACTTTGGGGTAAACACAAAAAGAGACCTTCCATTTATGCCACATTCACACAGTAGACGTCAAGATGCCCAGTACCACGGCCTCCTTATTAAGGATGCCGTGCCAGTACTCCAATTAACCATTTACCGTCTGAGATCAGTAGCAATTGACGGTTCCAAGAAAAATACTGGAAGGACGGTATTGTGCAATAAGCTACAGTTTCTGCTGAGACAGATAGAAATTCAATTCCCTCTAAACGAAGTTTTCAAAGAACGCTACAAAAAAGGGGGCCTGGAGCTGTATAATAAAGATACATGAAAAAATGAAGTTATGGTTTTCAGGAAATGTCGGATACACCATTGTGCACAAAAGCAGGAGAAGGAAGGAAGCTTAGGGTTTAGCGTCCCATCGACAGCTAGGTCATTAGAGACGGAGCTCATGCTGGGAGTGTTTGGGTAAGGCTGAGGGAGGAAATCGGCCATGCCCTTTCAAGGGAACCGTCCCGGCATTTGCCTGGAGTAAATTTAGGGAAATCATGGAAAACCTAAATCTGGATGGCCGGAGGTGGATTTGAACCACCATCCTCCTGAATGCGAGTCCAGTGTGTCACCACTGCGCCACCCCCCTCGGTCACAACAGCAGAGAAAACTGAAGACCTCTCAAACTTCATTGTATTATAAGCCTCCCCATGTGCTACCTTATAAACTGGATATTTGAAGAAAGTATCTTTCCTGAATAAAAGTAGCGGTAATTTTACATGTCCATAAAAGTCGAGATAGAGAATCATCTGAAAACTATAGAGCAATTGCGATAATAACAGTAGTATCAAAATGTCTGTAAATCTATGGGACTGAATGCGAGTCCAGTGTGTTACCACTGCACCATCCCCCTCGGTCACAACAGCAGAGAAAACTGAAGACCTTTGTCTCTTGACAATAAGTTATTGCATTTGCGGCAGTTATCAAAATAGGAAAATTTGATCAGATCAGCTGCCTAGTGAATATATGTCTCTCTTTCTCTCCTGTGCAACTAGTTGCTACAGTACGAACAATATTTCATATTTGATGGATTTTGTTTCATACTTGCAAAATACGATTTTTTTTTAAATAAATGAAATGGCTCATTAAAGGTAGCACAAAACTCGTCTTTACTGATGAGATATATAGTAGTAACGCATCAGGAAGCGCAATACTGATGCGATAGCAAAACGCAGGAATTTAAAAACCAAAGACTACTAGGACCTCTCAAACTTCATTGTATTATAAGCCTCCCCCTGTGCTACCTTATAAACTGGATATTTGAAGAAAGTATCTTTCCTGAATAAAAGTAACGGTAATTTTACATGTCCATAAAAGTCGAGATAGAGAATCATCTGAAAACTATAGACCAATTGCGATAATAACAGTAGTATCAAAATGTCTGTAAATCTATGGGACCAAACTGTGTGGTCATCAGTCCATAGCTTACAAACTACTTAAACCTAGGTAAGCTAACCTACGGACAAACACACACACCCATGCCCCAGGGAGGACTCGAACCTCCACAGCAAGCAACCATGCGCTCCGTAGCGAGGTGCTGTAGACCGTTCGGCCACTCCACCACGGCACACTCGTATCAAAATGATGTTATAATGAAAAAAGCAGCTCAATGAATATTTTGAGAACAATAGCCTCTTAAAACAAGCCCAAAAAGGCATTTGTGCAAGTCAGCCTACAATTAATGCAGTTCTAAAGGGGTCTGAACAAAAACAACATACATTCGTCATATTGGTTGATATAACAGAGGCATTTGGCACAATATCTCACAAAATTCTAATAAATGATTTGGCTAATGTGCTACCTTTCAAAGCAGTAATGTATGCTGATGATACTACTTTTATCACCTCCCATGCTGATAAAAATATAATGGAGGAAATAAATGAACTAATGATGAAGAAGGCATCCCACTGGTTCCACACAAACTAATCAACACTAAATAATAACACAACTGTGAGTATAGCAATCTCCGTAAGTGGTCCAGGTAATGACCAACACGGCAATCACTCAGTCAAACTATTGGAATCAACCTTGACACCGAACTGAACTGGAATACACATACAGATAACTTATGTAGTAAACTATCCCATGTGCTGTACCTAATCAGAAAAATAAACCTATGTTAGTGAGAAAAAATTACTCCTAGCATACTATGCCTTTCTTCACACACATATAAACCATGGCATAATCTTGTGGAGTATTTAAGTTGGAGACAGAAGAGGTTTCCTCTGGCAGAAAAAAGCAATTCGAAGCATGTTTGGTTTAAGAGCCAACGGTCCTTCTAAAACTCTTTTTATTCACAACAAAATAATGACTGTCTCAGCCTTTATATATTTCAGGCTCTTATGCTCAAAGAACTCGATTTGGATAAGCTCGAAACCAGATCAGACATTCATATTTACAAAATCAGGAACAGAGACACTTTGGACATTCCCAGGGCCAGATTGACAAAAATACAAAAAACTTTATTTATGTAGAAAAATCTTTCTTCAATAAATTACCTAGTGAGATAAGACATGTGAAAATTAGTGAATTTAGAAAAAAACTATAGAATCTTGGTTGAAAGAAAAGGCTTTCTACACTGTTGAGGATCTCATAAACAATTACGGTATGTCAGATAGCTGTTATTATAATATAGCCTAAAAAAAAGGACTGTATGTGTCAATCTTAAGAATTTGTATAATCCTATTATAAGTATTATAAATTTATAATTGAATTATATTTGTATACTGGGCAGCAAGTCAACTGGGAAGTTCATCATTGAGAGACGACCATCTGATGTCTTCCATGTATTTTTGGTATATTTCTGTAAAGTTATAATTTATTTAATGTTACTAGATTAAAATTTTGTTAAAACTTGAACCCCACTCTTTTCAAGGCTTGAAGAATAGCTTTTTTATTTCATGTGTTAAAATAATTGTTAATACTGCTAGGTTTTTCTTATTTTGTTATGTTAATAATTTATTGTTATATTAATTAATGTGCCAGAAGTACAGCTTCTCCGCTACACTGTCCCTGTGAGAAGGTGCAGTTGTTTTACTTTTAAGTAGGTGTGAGAATCTCTGGCTGTTTGAATGTGGGGAGTGATAGATCGCTTTGCATCGTTCTCTCTGGCTCAGAGTCGATAGCTGCTGAGGCTACCAAAGAGCCTTCTCTCGGGCGAGTCTCTCCATCCCCACCACCACTCATCTTGGATTTTCCAGCTTTCGGTTGCTTACCGTGCCCCGTGTCCGCTCGGTCTGGACATTCTGTGCTGGTCGTCCGGTGAGGTAAGGTTGGTTCTGCTCTTGTTTTTGGAGATGGTAGCGTTTCATTGACTAGCACGTTTAACTTAGATTCGTGAACTTAGAATCTTTTTTTTTTTTTTTTTTCTCCGCTCGTGTGCGGAAATGTGTTCTCATTTTTTCAGTTCAGTGATTTCCAATAGATAAATGCAGTGTGTGTGATTCTAGTTGCAGTTTGATAATGGCCTGGTATGTTTTGTGATCATGTGGCGATGTATGAACTCTGTGTAAATACTTTCTAGCTTTCTAATAGGTGGTATGTTTATTTTTGTACAGTGCATGTAAAAATCTTCTCATTGTTTCCTTCCGTGAGTGATATGTGTTCCACATAGTTGGTTCATAGAACAAGGCCTTCAGCTGCCACTCTTGTTTGTTCCATGCCCATGAGGCAAGTGACTATGTGGGTATCCTGATTTCCACTAATATTTCGCAATATTTTCTCCCCGCCTATTTTAATTTTTGCTGTTCTACTCCGACTTATGGTACGCATTCTGTCTTTGTCAGTAATTCTCTCTGAGCCTTGTACTACCTCCTTCAATAGCTTCCTTATGTAATTCTAAGCATTTGTATGGGTTGCATAGAGAGTTCTTATCCTTATTTTTCGACTTTGTAATTATTTCACTTTTACGAGTTTTGGAAACTGGACTTCATTCGTCTCGGTAAACGCTCGCTATCGCGTGTAGCTGTATTTCAATCGCTTCCTTATATAATTCTAAGAATTAATATTGGTTGCCTGCTGTAGTTAATTTATTTTTATTTTTCGGAAACTGAATTTAATTTTATCGGTTTTCGGAACCACGTGCGTCAGAGTTCCGACTTCCGGGCTTCGCAGCTATTCGCCTGAAATCACGCCACTTCTGATAGAGGCAGTACCTAGATCGATTTCTAACAGACTGCAACTTAACAATCCACCGTGATTTTGTATAATGAATCCGATTTGCAACCCACTGGACTGCATTCATGTAATATAGCCATGTGTCACCGTTAGCGTGTTTGCTTGCAGTCCAATTCAGATGTAATTTAACTTAGCTATACACGCGCACCTTCTCGAAACAGGCACGACAGACCAGAGCCAGCTTCAAATATTTTTATACCTTGTGTTTTGTGCTACCCCTGACTTGCAGAATTTCACCTACGATAGCGGCGCCTGCTTGCACCTCATTATCAGCACGCTGATTTTGGTCAGTTTCGCTGTGGCATTGTGTGAGTGTGAGCGAATGAGTGTTGTTTGTGAATCCTTACCCCCAGTAGCGTTAAATTATGTATAATTTTGGCTGGGCACCGTCCGCGTTAATCCATGTAAGAGCTGCATTTTTATTGTATTAACCAAATTGGTTCCCCATTTTGCTTGTTTTCTATCTGAATAAACAAGTTTAAGTTCAGCATAATCCGTATGTTGCCTATAAATTGTAGTTTTAGTGCATCTTCCCCCATTTATTTAATATTGTTCTTCACATGTGCTGAGAACATGCTCAGATGCAAGCTATTTACGACTAAATTCAAAAATGTTCAAATGTTTGTAGAGTCTATGGGACTTAACTACGGGGTCATCAGTCCCTAAAGTTACAAACTACTTATGAACTACTTACAACTAAGGACGGCACAAATATCCATGCCCGAGGGGGGATTCGAACCCACGACCGTAGCGGCCGTGCAGACTGTGACTGGAGCGCCTCAGTCCCCTCGGCCGGCGACTAAATTCCGTCGCGCCATGAATATTTTCTTAGCCACCTTTCTAAGATAAATTTAATTGTGGTGGCTTGCTTATTAATGCCTGTGTGTAATAACGTGTGAGCTGCTATGTATATTGACCACTGTAGTATTAACTTCCTGTTATTGAAGTAATTTGAAACGAGTCAGTTCTCAGTTTGGGCCAGGGAACAAGGCTTTGTAAAAGGGAGTAACGCTGATGGCACGCTGGCACCAGCCCTCTCTGATGGCGCCAGACTTTTCTCCCAATCGCCGAAAATGTCCGCCTCGGTGGGCATCTGACGCCACTGGCTTGTGCAGGCTGTCAGCCGTTCTGGCAATTCCGTGTTACAGCGGCCATGTTGTTACACAGAACCCCACTTGAAGAGCGGAGCTCGAGAGATGCGAAAAAACGCAGTCGATCAGTTTGTAGGTAGACCCTGTTTGGAGTTCGCGTGCTAGAGGTGTCAGCGTGCTCGAGGTGTCAGCGTGAAGGCGATGGCGGCCGGCCAGATAGCAGTCACTGGGTGACAGACTGTGACCTTGGCGCACAGTAGTGTGAATGAGTAAACACATTGCATATCAGTGACAGCAGCAACAGGGCAAGCTGGTTATGAACTATCTGTACAGAATGAATCAGTGTGTGTGGAGGAGAAACATCATTGCAGAGGAAGCGAACACACAGAAATTTGACTTACTTATTTTGGCCCCTATGAGGGCATAGAGCATCTAGGAGGGCTCACCATCCATTTCTGTCCTTGACAATTTGCCTCAATTCAGCCCGGGTTTTGCCAACTATCTTTGCTTCCCCTTCCACTGTCTCCTTCTATGTGCCCCTAGATCTTCGTTGCTCCCTGGGGATTCCATTTCTGTGCTTTTTTCACAATAGTTCCATCTGGTTCCCTCAATGTGTGTCCCAACCACCCCCACTTTCTCTCTGGTGTATAGGTATCTTGAACACACAGAAACGGAAACAATGAAGCGTTGACAAATTGTAGTATTCATAGTTCACTGTTACATGGAAGCATGGACATTATATGGCGTGCTGTAAACGTGAAATGGCTGCATGGTGACACGAGATGTAAAGCCTCAGAACTGCGACAAATAAAGCTACGGCACAGTGGATAGTGCCAGAGTTGGACAGAAATACGTTCACAGTAACGTGCGCGACAATTGTTCCAGCCTCGACGTCAGAAGCGGCGGAGGCACAGAGGCGAGAATGCAGAAGTCTAGGAACAGCGACAGGCGAGCTGCCGGGGTGTACAGTGGCGACTTCACGTTTTGTGTGCGCAATGATGGGAAGCGCACATGGTGCTCAATCAAAGTGGTCCACAAACGACAAAACCACAATAGAGAAATGACGTGACACTGCTGCTGAATGACTAACACTGACTCTTTTTGCTGCCACCACACCAGCCCAGACTTTTCTGATGATCACTGAAAATATCCGCATCAGCAAATATAATATGCTGCTGTCTTGTGCAGGCTGTCGGCCATTCGGCCGTCTACTTAATACTGCACTACATCAGCCAGGCTCCTCAGGGACCATGGTAGAGTAAGAAAGTTCTCATAACAACATTGACGTTTCGAAACCTTCGAGTCACCTTATACCGGAGACTAACAATGCCAGTAACAGAGTACAAGGGAATACTACTGGACAATGCTGCCACATTTCACATTGCAGCTTGGCAAAAAGAGGAGAAAAGGTGTAGACAACCACAGGAGCAACAGAAGAAGAAACATATGAAAACCACAAGAACACTAGGTAGAAAACTGAGCACTTTTTTATGGTGTGTACTTCAACGGAATGGCAAGAAAGGTCACCTGAATCTTCACTCGTGGGGCAGCTAAATTCCATTAGTCAGGAATTTTGTGTAAAGTATAGACAGTCTGAGCTTAAACAAGGCAAAACATTTGGTGTCCTTGCATCAAGTACTTGTGTTATCGCCTCGATTTGTGCATTTCCATGCTGAACACACTTTATACATATTTCAGCAGCAAAAATTGCACAGATAATGCACACTAAATACAATATTAACTTCAAGCACAACAACAACATATGATAGACAGCCTCCTGTGAAGTGCAATGACCACCAAAATTATGGTGGCCGAGTTTACACAGGTTGCCGCAAAGAGCACTGTAACTCGTGTGCCAACCACTCTATGAAATTTAAACTCGTTGCTAAATACTGAGAGTGCCGCCGGAAGTAGTATACTGGACGCTCCGTCGTATTGTATCTGTGGTCACTTGTAGCAGTAGTGTAGCAGTAGTGCCGTGCAGATGACACGTGAAATGCTAATCATGACAATATACCATTTGAAGGCGATAGTAGTTTGAAGATTTACCACACACGCTTCACCTTAGTTCATTAAATGTCAATGATGACAAATATCTATCAATGATGCAATAGTGATGAAACCGAAAGCACGACATATGACCAGAAATCTTACAACTCTAGGTGTGATATCAGTCCGGTCTTGTGGTTAAATGTATTAGGTTTTAATCTCCATTACGGAAAATTTATACTTCAAGTCCTGTGAGAACTGAAATAATTTTTCTTTCGTAACAGAATATGGGACCATAATCTTAATGTATTATAAGTCTGCTATACAGTATTCAGCAGTTTTTCTGTTATATCCAAGTGTCTCGTTATGCAGGAACCCAATAGTACAGATGAAATTTGTGTGACTGAAAAGAATGTTATTAACATTCTTCCTTCTCTATTTCGGAATATGTTGCGATTTCCTAGTTTCTATTAATAAACAAATGGAAAACCTTCTCGGCGATCCCATCTACAAAAAACTTAAGAGTGATCCGATGGCTAAGATAACTAAATTGACGCAGGCGCTGCTGAAGCAAACCACAATGACCTTTGACACATCCAGAAAACTCATCCCACAAGTTCCGCAGGCACCAATGATGTATGGGTGCCGAAGGTCCATAAAAAGGATTTTCCTTTGCGTCCTATAGCGGCCAGCGTTAATTCACCTACGTACAAGCTGTCCAAAGAGCTGGTACCAAAGCTCCGACATCTAGCGAGCCACACAGAGACATATGTGAAGAATTCGACCCATTTCGTGGCACTTTTAAAAGAGAAGAGTGTATCAGCTACGGATCTGATGGTTAGTTTTGATATGACATCGTTATTCACTAGCGTACCAGTGTCAGACACAATGAACATATTAGAAGAACGCTTAGCACCTGACACCTGTGACCAAGTTCGCCACTGCTTGACGACCACTTACTTCAAGTGGAAAGAAGAATTTTACGAACAAACAGACGGTGTAGCTATGGGCTCCCCACTTTCTCCGATTGCAGCTGACATCTTCATGCAAGCATTTGAAAACATGGCTCTCCAGTCAGCGCCACTACGCCCAACATGCTGGCTGCGTTATGTTGATGACACTTTCGTCATCTGGACACATGGGGAAGAGGAGCTAAAGAACTTTCATGCATGAACATCTCAATCAGCAGCACAGCAAAATACATTTCACAATAGAAGTAGAAAAGAATGGGGTGCTGCCTTTCCTCGACGTCGAAGTCTACCGATAGTCTGATGGTAAACTCGGCCACAGGGTGTACAGAAAGGCTACTAGCACAGGAAGGTACCTCCACGCCTCGTCTCACCACCACCCCATGCAGAAGAAATCCGCCCTACAAACATTAACAAGGAGGGCCCACAGGATCAGCGATGACGAACAACTACAGGCGGAACTACGACATCTCAGATCCACCTTTGCGTCTAATGGCTATGGACTGGGCGAGATATATAAAGCAATGTCTAGGAGGAATGAAAGCAATAGAGGGGAGCAGAAGGAAGCAAAAAGTATCGCTCTATTACCTTAAGTGCAGAGCGTGACTGAGCATGTGGGCAAGGTTCTACGTCGGGCAGGCATCAAGCCAGTTTTCCGCAGCACCAATAAGACCAAGGATGTCCTAGGTTCAACTAAGGACGCAGTTGACAAACTGAGCAATGCCTGCGTTTATGAAATAAGCTGCGAGTTTGGGCTGGTTTATATAGGAGAGACCGGGCGAGCAATCTCCATGAGGCTTTCAGAACATGAAAGATACATACGGCTTGGACAGCACACGAAGTCAGCGGTTTCTGAGCATTACAATGAGTGCAGAAAACAGTTATCTTTCATGCGAGGCCCGAATTCTGGCGAAACAACCATTCTCAGCGAAGAGGAAGATTAGAGAGGCAATAGAAATAGCGAAGCGGCCCGCCAATATGAATAGGGAGGATGGCTACAGGCTGCCGGCGTCTTGGCTGCCAGCAGTTGCAACGCTACGTGATGGCACCGCGCACGGAAAGACTCGCGCAGGCGCCCCGGAGACCACAGCGGCCGGGAACACACAGAGCACCGGCCCGCCGCCAACTGCGCCAGGCGACAAGTCAACAGCGGCACGCCACAACTGCCGTCCGTTCTCTCAGGTCCATTCCGCCAATAGCAATTTGTAATGCAAAAGCCAATCGGAAACGTCCATTTTGACCAATAAGGGGGAAGAATGCAACCCCCAATCACATGAAAAACAAGCCTCTAAAACACTAATCATCATTGCCGCTTTCCACCAATGGCGTGCAATAATATAACCACCAATAAGGCCAAACCAACGTCCCACTTCCTCTCCCTCATCTGCTGCTATATAAACCACAAGCTATCGTATATTCAGCAGTCAGACACAGACCCTGATGAAGGCCGCCTGCAACAGTGGCCGAAACGTCGGTGGAGTTTATAAAATGACGACACGGTCTCATACCCGGAAGAATTTTATTGATAGTGACAAAAGCCGTGGAAGCCTACATTTGCAAATAAATTCTTGACTGAATCCTTGAGTAGTTATAACAACTTCCGCCAGGGGCAGAACTACAGCTAATCGTTCAGGAATGAGACAGTCACATGACAAACTTCCAGCAGCAAAAGTCAGAACAGCCAAGTGCATACTGCCATGAGACAGTCCCCATACGAGAGTTGTACACAGTGTTTGTTTGCAGATTACTGGTTGTGACAAGTAGGCGTTAGGGACTGATGCGTTCCTCTCTTCAACAACTTTGGGTACCCTTCGGTTGGTTTCAATTGGTGGGCAACGTCATCTCAACATCAATGACGTTACACTCCATCAAGTATCCAAGTACATCCTCACTGGATGGTACGTCAGGACATGTCAAAAATAAAGCTCCATTTGCATGCAGTAGTTCGAAACACAATAGTAATGGTATTTGTTCACAAAAGAAAATGGAAAAATAAAAAAAAAACTTGAAGTCCTAGAAAGAAAAATAATTAGATAAATACTTGGTCCACTAAGAAATACAGAGGTATGGAAACTAAGCAGTAATACAGTAGTTTATCGCAGCATAGAAAACATAACTGAAACACTACGAAAGAGGCGACTGCTATTTTTTTGGACATTTATACCGAATGAACAGAAACAGGTTAACCAAAGAGTTTTATATATATCTCTGGGACAAGTTTTATATATATCTCTGGATTCAAGGAGTAAGGAAAGATTTTGAAAGAAAAAATATAAGCGGAAAAGATGCAACAGAAAGAGACACTTTTAAGAAGAAAGTGTTAGCAAAGGAAGGATTCCAAGGCAGGAGGGAGAAGAAGACAGGAGTAAAGTGGTCTGAGGAAAGAAAAAGGCTGCATAGTCAAGAGATGAAAGAATACAGGAGGAAAAAGAAAGAAGAACAAAGGAGGAAACAATGAAATCGGTGCATGGTCCTTAGATAGCAGAAACGAAGAAAGAAAGAAGAATAAAAAAATACCTTCTAAAGGCGAGTCAGTTTTTCAGTTAACTTTCTCTAATAAGTGAGCAGACAAAAATATGAGCCAAGCAATTTCTCCACAAAAATACTGATGTATGTTTGAGCTGTGTCTGGTGTTTCGGATTTACCAAGTCCTTACTGTTTTTCTCTTTCTATTGTAACGTAATTTATAGAAAAGATATCTGTTTTAATACTACACACCATAGAAAACTATATACCATCAAAAACTGATATGTAAACATTGGCGATTAGTTAACCGTCACTAAGTGATTCTAACTAGAGTCGGTTTTATGAATAGCTGCTTATATTGTTTAACATACCGTAAGGAGTGATTTAAGACAACAATAAATAGTAATGATATGTAGGTCTATATCTTCTACAGTTTGCCTTGCAAAAACTCGTTCCTACCATTAAAATGCAGTCTGAAATATTTTTGCTACTCAAATCAGTGAGTGGCATCTGGTGGTGAACAAGGTCAATTAATATTTCGTCGTTAATTTCGTAATACACGTGTAATCCAAACCTCAGTAACGAAATATATGTTACATGCACAGCTGTGAATGAATAGCATCCATGTTATCGTCCACAAACCAAACAAATCCATAACAGCCACTTGTAATCAGTTGATCTGCGAAGTGAACATCACTGTCAATATCAAGTTATTCTTTTGAAGTGCCAATTCTCACGATAGACAACATCATGTCAACTTCAAGTTGGGACACTTGACATCCCATGCTTTCAAGTGGCAGCCTGCAGTCAGTAATGAAAGAAAAAAAAAGTTGAAACAGGATTCAGACCCAAAAATTACCATCATCTACTCCCACTACCAGTCTCTCTAACCGCTAGACCACAATAGCTCTGCACTTACAACAACAACTTCCATAATTAATATACACTCTAGTTAGGACTTTAATGGTTATAGCATCATTTATTGATATTCGTTTTTAATCGACATTTAATGTAGCAAAGCAAAGAGTTTGGGACAAATCTGCAATGTACCTTTTCTGTTAAACAAGTAAATTGTCTTGATTTGCACTTCAAATGCCATCTGTAAAGTTGTCGTAAAGGAAAGGCTAACAGCGCAAACACACTGCTCTTCCTGAGAGAAATACATCTGCCCCTGGCTACTTATTTGGGACTGTCTTGCAGCCGTACACACTTTCGGTGAACGTGAATGGATTGCACGTACCAAAAGCGTGAGGAATGCAGTTCTGAGTTCAAAATACGGAGGAACCTCTATACATACAAAAGGAAGGTCATTTAATTGTCGAAAAATAGAAAATGCAGTGTTAGAAGTGCGGAATCGCATTATCAAGATGCATTTTATTAAAACAACATCAAATGAAATTAAAGTGATTGTGTGCTACATAATTAAATGCAAAGTGCCTTGGCAATGTGTACAAAGTTATTGTGCTACACAACGTCAGTGATGATGCATGTTTATTCTCTTTGTTTAAATAATTACTCTGTAGTTTATAGTAGTACATCTCTTATTTTTGTACTTGTGATACGTTAATTAAATGTTGCAGAGTAAGTAAATACATCTTATCGCAATATTTTTGGTGACCCCAACGTAATATTCGAGGTTAATCGACGCTTCGTAAAGTTCCGTTTCGGACGTTACATTTGAAACAACCACGTCAGCCGCGCCGCGCTTCTTCCACGTGATTACGCAATACCAGATACGCAACTGATTGCTGAATCGCCTACAAGCGCATTAATCAACACTATCGCGGTCAAACCACCACAATTCTGGCGACAAAACCCTGTACTGTGGTTTTCACAACGTGTTAGCTCTCATAACCGTTGATACTAAATATAGCTATGTCGTCGCAGTGTTGAATGAAGACTTGACTACAGAAGTACAAGATATTCTGGCTTCACCACCGAGTACCGATCGATATTCAACAATCAAGAATACCTTAATCACCAGGTCAGAGACAAAACGCCACGTGAAGCTACTACGTACAGGAGTTAGGTGAGGTACACCTTCACAGTTGCTGCGCCGCTTGCGGACGTTGGCAAATAATGCTGTCAACGAAGATATTTTACGCAATATCTGGCTTTCGCGTCTACCACCGGATGCACAGAAATACAGTGTGCGCCGGTGATCTCGATGTTCTTGCACTAACCGCAGATCGTATTATGGAGATGTACCCATCTGCGAGTGTAGCAGCTGTTAGTTCGTCGACAGACAATTCCTTCACAGCGTTGCAAGGTCAGGTCACTGAACTTACTGCACAAATCGCCGCGATACGAACACAGTATTACAACCGTCAATCACAAAGCCACCGCTCACCAAGAAGACGCAGTCGCTCATCTTCAGCTGTAAATATTTGATGGTATCACAAGCGGTTTCGTTCAGAGGCAAGAAAGTGTAATCCTCCGTGTGAGAAGGGAAACGAGCACGGAACTGAGTAATGACGGTAAATTATTCTCCGAACGGCATCCGTCGACTATTTGTCACAGAACAAGATACTAAGTTACAGTTCTTAGTAGGCACAGGTGCTGCAGTGTCAGTGTATCCATGTTCTCAGCTACCTCGTCGAAACAAGAACGACTGCTGCGTTTTTGCTGCAAATAGTTCTAGGATCCAGACATATGGTCGAGTGACACTTTCATTAAACATATGCCTTCGACGCAAGTTTTAATGGCAATTTACAGTAGCAGATGTGACACATCCAATTCTCAGTGCAGACTTATTGTCTTTTTATGGACTGCTTTCTGATTTTCGACATCGTCGACACTACAAGTAGCTTAGTCAATCAGGGACATTTACGCTGTGTTGAAGCCACCACTATACGAATGATCCCAGTCCCAGGTGAATCTCCATATGAAGAGCTTCTTAAACAGTTTTCGGAGATCAACCAACTGCTACCCACACTGCACCGGTATGACATATGACTGTACACCGCATATAAACGACGCCAGGACCGCCAGTTTACGCTCGACTACGTCGTCTAAAACCAGAAAAGTTGAAAGTAGTGAAGCAAGAATTTTCATTTATGCTTGCTCAAGAAACCTGCCGCCTGTCAAGCAATAGCTGGGCTTCACCCAACTGTGTCGTTCTAAAGAAGAACAGTGGGTGGCAACCATGCGGTGATTACCAGCAGCAAAATACTAGGACAATTCCTGATCGCTATCCGGTGCCTCACATTGAGGACTTTGCTTTCAACATCCACGGCAAATGTGTATTTTCTATATTGGACTTAGTTCGTGCATTTTATCAAATTCCAGATGCCTTGGAAGACATTGCTAAGACTGCTGTCTGTACCCCATTTAGTGTTTTTGAATTCACAAGAATGCCATTTGGACTCTGTAATGGTGCACAAACGTTCCAGCGATTTACGGATGAGTTCACACGTGACCTGGATTACTGTTATGTTTATATTGATGATGTTTTAATTATGTCTATCTCTGAGGCAGAGCACGTGGAACATCTAAACCAAGTTTTTACCCATCTTTAATCACAAGGCCAGCCGCGGTGGCCGAGGGGACTCAGGCGCTCCAGTCACGATCTGCACGGCCACTGTGGTCGGAGGTTCGAATCCCCCCTGGGACATGGATAATTGTGCCGTCCTTAGTCTTAGCTAGTTCATAAGTAATTTGTAAGCTTAGGGACTGATGACCCCGTAGTTAAGTCCCATAAGTTCTACAAACATTTGAACATTTTTTTCAATCACAGGGGCTACTCATAAATCCGTCAAAGTGCGTATCTGGACTAGCAGAACTTCAGTTCTTTGGCTACACCATTAACACTCATGGAATACAGCCGCCACAGGAGAAAGTAGAAGGCATAACGAACTTCCCACGACCTGTGACAGTTCGTGAATTGCGACGATTTCTTGGTGCAATTAATTTCTATCGTCGTTTCGTGCGTAACCATACACTTCTGGCTGCTCCCCTGAACGAGCTCTTGCGGAGCGCACCAAAACCAAACGACAAACTGTCATGAGCTAGCGAGGCTGAGACCGCTTTCACCAAAGTGAAGACTGAAAATTCTGATGCTACACTGGTACCTTATGCGGTACTACAAGCACAGCTTGCCTTGGTGGTGGACGCATCTGCAACTGCAATTGGTGCTGCGCTTCAACAAAAAGTAGATCAATATTGGCGGCTTCTAGCGTTTTTTCAGCTAGAAGTTATCCACTTCACAGCAAAGGTGGTCGAAGTATGACTGTGAATTATATGCAGCATATACTTCCATCAGGAAATTTCGTCACATGCTCGAAGGTCAACAATTCACATTAGTCACTGACCACACGCTGTTGACGTATGCCTTGCGTCAGAAACCTGACAAAGCATCGCCTCGCCAACTACGCCACCTGGACTATATAGGAAATTTACAACTAACATAGTCCACCTCAAGGGAGAAATGAATATACCAGCAGACGCCTTTTTCCGTGTAGAAGCAATTGCATGTGCAATTGACTATTAAGCCCTCGACGCGACACAGCAATCAGAGGCCGAGCTGCATGATTTACAGACATCTGGCCTATAGCTCTGTCAAATTCAAGTACCACCGACAAATGCATGGCTATATTGTAATGTTTCTGCATCGAAAGTGCGACTGCTTGTGACAGCTTCCTTCCGATAGAAAGCAATCGAGTTGTTACATGACTATTCACACCATGGAGTCCGTGGTACCTTGAACCTAGTTAAATGATCATTTGTGTGGCCAAACATGGACGAAGATGTTAAAGAGTATGTGCGGCAATACATGGCATGTCAAAGGAACAAAATTAGTCGACATGTTAGGGCACCTCTTGGCACATTCATTCCCGCGAATCAACGGTTTGAACATGTCCATTTAGACATCATTGACCTACTAGCCCCGTCTGAGGGATACACGTACTACCTAACTGCCATTGATCGCTTCCCACGCTGGCCAGAGGCTTTTCCAAAGGCAGATATGACCGCCGAGACAGTGGCAATAACATTCTTTCTGGAATGGATTGCTCGTTTTGAAGCACCCCTGCGTATTACCACCGACCAGGGAAGGCAGTGTGAGTCATACCTATTCAAAGCGCTCGCTGTCCTATTAGGTATGAAACGCATCCGAACTACAGCATACCACTCGGCAGCAAACGGTGTAGTAGAACGCCTACATCGACAACTAAAAGCATCTCTGAGGTGTCATGAGTCACAACGGTGGACAGGAATCCTACCAATTGTTCTGATGGGCCTCGGCGCTTCCATTAAAGGAGATATCAAGCCACAGCAGCAGATCTCGTCTATGGAGAACCGATTCGACTGCCTGGCGAATTCCTACACAACCTGTCTGATGATCTGGTCAGAGCTTCAGAATGCACCTGCAAACTGCGTTTGCAGATTAGAGAACTATGTCCTGTCGCATCAAGAGAGCAAAATACCCGCCGCTCTTTTACTTTTTTCGGATCTGTGGAAGTATGACCATGTCTTTGTCAGGCACGACACTGTGTGAAAACCTCAGCAGTCACTGTACAACGGGCTGTATCTAATCCTCAGCAAGGACGAAAAGGCGTTTAAGGTTGATTTCATGGGTAAGCCAACTACAATCTCCATTGACGGCCTTAAACCTGCCTTCTGCACTACCCACCCTGATTCTAGCATAGAATCTGTCACACCTTCTACGAGCACAGCAGAATCGAGCACTAGCCCACCACCTGCTACCTTGAAGCCTCAATGGACACCAGAAGTCAACACGAACGACTCACCAGCAGCTTCAGCTAAACCTGTCGTCAAGCGATCTGGCCGTCATGTCTGCTTCGACAGAATATATCGTTGACACTGAGGAGGGAGTGATAAAGTGATTGTGTGCTACGCAATTAAAAGCAAAGTGACATGTCAACGTGTACAAAGTTATTGTGCTACACAGCATCAGTGATGATGCATATTTATTCTCTTTGTTTAAATAATTACTCTGTTCTTTATAGTAGTATGTCTCTTATCTTCGTACTTGTGATACATTAAGTAAATGTTGCAGATTAAGTAAATACATCTTATAGCAACAAAATGTTGACTCACTGTACTCCATTTGTGTAACTTTGTATACTACAATTCTATGACATCAAAAAATTACTTGGCTGAAACTGTATTGTACAATGAAATAGTGACATTTGCCTATGTAGGTTTTGTGCGGTATTTGCATGAATAAAATATGATAAAGAAAGTGAAGAGCTTTATGTCATGCTTTTATTGCAGCTCATGAGAACCAAATACGAAAAATTCGATGATTGTGTCGTGCTATGGATTTTCAGTGTAAAAACACCTGATGAAACGTTCTGATATTTTCAGTGTTTAACTATCAAGTTTCTTATGTCAAAATATTTTATCACACACACACACACACACACACACACACATACACATACACACACAACATATTTTTTTATGAACCTGATTCATTTAGAAGATAAATTGCTGTACTTAAGTCCAATGACTACATGTGCGATTGTATATTAGCAATTTACTTATTTTCTATGAAATATATATCCTCAGGCAGAACTGAAAATAGTTAATCGATAACTTATTAATCCATTAAGGATATTGCCTATTTTGGCTGAATGTGACAGTGTGCAGCACACACCTGAAATGTTGGATGTATTGACAGTCATCGTAGCATAGGTAATGCTAAATTTGCACTGTCTATGATGCAACACCAAGAGTAGTCAAGCACTGGCTCACTGAAATCGCGTGATAATGTGAAAGTTCGATTTAACACTGTCAGCAGTGGGTGCATGTTTAGACTGCATGCCGAGCTGAGCGATGCAATGGAGTGTGATACGATGACTATGCAAGCGAGTTTGTGTTTCATACAAGCGATTGGAGTGGTTTCGTGCTTGAGTTTTCGACTACAGTGTTTTTGCTTGTTTCCATGGACGTTAAAATGCTTATAAATAATGTACATCAGTTACCTGTGTTGTGGGATAAAAAAAGTATTAACACAACAAGATCTGGTACATGAAGCACGGGATGAAATATTTCAAGATTGTGGTATGAAAAATAAGTACAAATCGTAAAATAAATAACTACTAAATTACAAGCAAAAAGTAACACAAACAGTTTTCTATATTATTACATTTCAGTTATGTATAGATAATATTGCAGTACTCTGATACTGAAATTATGGCACAATAGTTACAATAGTCAAGAAATTCGACATGAAATATGTTTGCATTACTGACTGTTGACATAGTATTTGAATGCCTCTCCGACATTCCTCTCTCTTCTTGAAGCACTATTGTTTCCTCTGTGATTTTGCAAGCTTGCTGGCAAAGCATAGTTTTTTATTGTCCTGATCAACATACAATTGAAGGGAAACGTCAGGTCCATTTTTATTCATTATTAACTTTTGCAGATACACCGAACAATAATGTCTGCTTGTTCTAAATATGTTTCAATTTCTACCTCCATTCTAGCCCCCAATAACTTCCTGTTAAATAATCTTTCTTCCACACTCAGTAACAGTCCAGGAAAAGGGCGCATCATGTTTTTGAGTAGGGGAAAAGCTTCATCTCCAATCAACACTAAGAGGGCTTTTACTGAAGTACTGAGTAGTGCTTTCGGTGTAGGCCAATTATCAGCTACATTCTTAATATTGTTATACAGATACTCGTTTTAAATGTCCCCCCATCTCACTGTTTGCCATAAACTACAACATTAACTGCTATTAATCTGCAGTTAACGTCGGCTACAGCTAGTTAAGTAAGCGAAGAAAATTTTTTGAAGCTGTAATACATTGTCCCAGATTGAATGGTGCTCTTAACCTGAACATGCTTACTATCAATGGCCCCACACAATTCGTATAATTCCAATGGGCATAAATGTGTTGTGCAGCAGTTTGAAGCAGTGGTATATCAGGAGAAAGCAGGTGTACAATGCCCAAAACTTCACACATTGCAGTACATGTTTCATGCACACACTGTGTGACTGTAGTTAGACCCATTTGAAATGATAGTGAAAATGCATGGAAACACATCCCAACCGATAAATAACCCAAAAAGAATTGACTGAACTGACTTCAAGGATGCTTAGGATCTTTCTAGGATTTGCAATTAATGTGCTAAAGACAAAAAATATTGTATTCAGTATATAGAGTACATAATTATTTATATATAGGCTATTTTCATGTCTTTATTATTAAGCAAGGTTCTCAGTAATTAATGGAATAACTTTCATGACAATATCCATTCTGAATTTTACAAAATTTTGTAGTGAATGTTCAGGAGACGAAGGTGGCTTGGTCGCTTTGAATCAAATTGGCCATGGTATGAACTAACGACTTTCTTGATCGACATAATGACGCCACGGCAGACAAAATCTTATGTTTGTCCCAGGAACAGGACAGCATCACAACAGAACTATGTACTACTGTCATCGGCTCTTCCACTGAGACCTAGTGTTTCATCTCTTTATGGCTGCCAGTATGTTCATAGAGGGCGTTTCAATGCCTCCTCCCTCACAAACAAGAAATCAACCAACTTGGAGTTGCTAAATACAGAGAAACAAAAGTTGAAGCTAACGGAGCAAGACATGTTGACATCGTAGTTACAAGATAGCAGCTACCATTTTGTACTGCATTTGTTGCCAATAATTAGAAATCTGTCGCCTGAAACTCGGTTGGTAGCCAGAATAAAGATTTATTAGATTTTATTGGAAGAATAGACACATTCAACGACTTCTACTGTACATTCTTTTATTTCACACTATGCATCTGAAAATCAACCAATTGAAATGGTAATTAATAAATATCCTCATAATGAATTCGTCATTTCCGACATTCAGCTGGACGATATCGTCACTTGTAGCCTCCAAGTTTATTAAAACCTATATACTAACAGTCAACTGTGTTGAACATTTATCAGCTGTGTCATAATTTATGAACTATTAATATTGTGTGCTTACCTGATGGTGACCATATCTAAGAGTGTGTTTATGCTGCCAACTATAAGCTCACTCTAGTACCTGGTAGCTCACTGTTCACCCGCAGCCTTGTTGCATCCATGCTGCAGCACCTCACTGTGTGTATTCTCCTGCAGCTGTTGCATTACAGCTGAGTGAACAACTGCAGTGGCGTGAAGCGTGAAACATGTTCTCCACATCGTCTGACGACAGTGACAGCGATTTGTTCGCTACAAAAACAGATGAAGATACGCTCCAACATTATTAATGCAATTTCTGTAGAGGAGCGCCTGGTACTCACTTTGAGGTAATCTTCTTCAGATTTTATTGATATCTACTTCATATACTACATGTGATCTGTTAAGAGTTTTTTTATTATTATTAAAAAGTGGTCATAAATCGTCTGCTCTGTTGAAGTCCAGCCAAACCACATGCATCTGAAGATGGTCAACAATTGAATAAACGATTAATTCGATTTATGGTTGTTTTAGTTTAACAATAACTGGAAATAGATCGCTTTACTCTTCAGCTATGTCATCAAAAATTGTTAAGGGTTGTCCTAATAGTAAAATTTGAAATTTACATGAAACTATAACTTCAAAAAATATTAAATTTAATTTTAAATGAGAGATCCTAGATAATATTTTACTCTTGCATGAATTTCATTGACGGGGATATGAAAGACTAACAATATCTACAAATAACAACAGCAATAAACATATTTCTGATAGTTTTATTTTATTTCAACAAATTCTAACTACATGTCAATACTGTTTTAAAATGTACAATTTTTAGCCCTCTTTTTAAGCTCGGTCCTATTATGGCTCCATGGCATTCACAAAACTTACTTCCATTTTGTCTGGGCAATCGTAGTCTGTACCGCCAGTTATCTTCTGTGTCTCAGCAGGGCTTTATGTTTGTATATAATAAAATGTGAAATGTTGGTTACTAACTGCTATTACTGCAACAAATCCACTGAATGCTATTATTTGAAGTATATGGATGAATATTTGCATTCCGTTGCGAAGCTGCATCATATCCCCTGTGATTTTGATCTGATGATGCATATACTCTTTTCTTGATCAGCTTCTGCGCATCTATCCTGAACGACTTTTTGTCGAAAGGAGTCATGCATCTCACGTGAGGTAGAAGGGACATGAAGAAAGCTACATCTTCATTGTGTTTTCCTGATAACTGTCACACTTTTTCTTTGCACATGCAAAACTTCTCCTTTTCAGTTTCTATTAACAGAATTGGAATAGGGTCACCGTCTCTTCCTGTAGGCCCTATGCTCAGCAGATGTAGTTTGGTGGTGTCTCAGCGGGATCAGAAGGCAGTGGTGAACTGGTGAACGTGGTGATGCTAAAGATTGAAAGATGGCTCTCTCCTTCTTTTCATTTATTTCAATGTTTGCTCACCTCCCTTTAAAGTTATAGAGGCTTTGCACTTGTTATATTCTATTTTCAATTTAAAAACTTGTTGATTTAGTGACAATAAGTTAAAGTATTAACTTGCATTGACAAGTAGTTATGCTCCCCACCCTGTATTTACCATGTGTGTGAGTGATACGCTTCTACTGCGTTCTGCGCTTGCCTCGTTTCGCCGCAGGGAGCTCTGCTGTGCGTAGTTCGCTTATGCCTTGTTTCCACTAATTAACGCTGGGAGCGTTGGTGTGCGGTCCGCACCTGTCTCGTTCAGCCACTTCCCACTAGGGGCACTGCTATTAGTCGCGCATGCACCGATCGACCTCGCGCAGGCAGCTAGACTCTTTGCGCGAGTACGGTATGTCTCCGCCATGGTCTTTGGGAGCTTTGGCGCGAGGATTCGTACGTATCGGAGTGGCGTCGTGACTCTCTCTCTGGTTTCGGCTTAGGTAAGATGTTCGTTTGGTCTAAATGGTAAGCCACAGCTAGGTCCATCCTACGCTTTGTAGCAGTAATAAGTTATGTGTGCTTTAGGCGTGTGTGAATTATGTTATTCTCAGGAATGTGGCGTATTCCTCTCATGTATGTTTTCCAGTGTGACTATGATTTCTGTTAAAACGGTAAATGATGACTAGTGAGTTTTAGTTTGGTGTCCATTACGGCATGTGGAACAAAGACCTATTCTTTGTTCAACATTTTCCAGCCCTTCAGGCATTGAAATAATGCTACCTCTTACTATTTCTGTAATGTCTTTCTGCGTCCTTCTGGCTTCTTATCAGTACACTCGTATGTAAGGTTTGTGTGAAATTTAGTGGCCCCTACCAGGTATTGGACGTGGAACAGAGTGCATGTGGTTATGAATATCATTACTTGGCAGAGTCGGCTTATCTGCCTGGTTGTGCATTGTGCTGTATTTCATGAGACACTCTTCTGTGAGAGTAAGTGTCGCAGCTATACGGCTTCTGAATTATTGTGTCCCATGTCCTACCAATCCTCCTGTTTCTTATGTTTTACAGCCTTGTTTTTGCTTATCTGACCTCTCTTGGTATGTGAACAAAATCAGTACTTAGTAAATTACAGTGGGATGCAATTTTATTGTGTATTTAAAATCGGTGTTGACCCCATTTCCATGTGAACTGGTAATAAACCGGCTTAGTTAAATTTTCCCTTGTTTGTAACTTAACCTCGGATCCGTTTTATTATGATGGTTTCCCTCTGCTTCCCAGAGGAAACCTCATGTATTCCGTCGTGTAAATCTCTTATCTTGGATCCCTTTTGCTAGGACTTGTTAGTTTTAAATAACTGCAGCTCTTTTATCTGGCGGTTTCCAGTCAGGATTAGTTATTTGAAATTTAACAAACGTCTTTTATCTGGCAGTTCCCTGCCAGGCTGTTATTTGAAATTAACAAGCCACTTTTAAGATGTTTGTTACTGTGAGCTTCATCAAAATGAGAACTATCATTGGTTTCCACCAGATCCACATTCCCTCTAGTTGCTCTAGTTACAGAATTATCATCATAGCCTCGGAATACGGCCACTGTGTAGGAGCTGTGTGAGCAGTGTCACTTGAGGCGGGTCTAGGAAGTGTGCTCATCCTTTCTTTCAACTGTTATCAAATAATTTTCCTGTTTTTTTTTTTTCCTTTTTTTTTTGTTTTTTTTTTTTAACTTTGCAGTCAACTGAAATAAGAGGAAAAATATCTTCACAAAAACAATATATAATAGCCAATTCTATAAAGTACACAATGTAGTTACATAAATACACAGTGGAAAGTAACTTCTTTTTTCAAGTTCTTGGCAACAGGGAACTTGTATGCACGTGTAGTGGGAGAGTTTAGAAAAAAGAATAACTACTGTTTCTCAAAATGTAAAACAGGTGTTATCAATGCTGTGGGAAAATTTACAACCGTTGGACATTAGGCCACCAATGACAGAAGAATTCAGAGAAATTGCTGGAATTTTTTTACAAGGAGTGGGGATTCCCAAAGTGTCTAGGTTCTATTGATGGAGAGCATATACGAATTCTAAGTCCTAAATGGTCTGGTTCTATGTTCTTCAGTTACAAAAAATACTTTGCAATAGTTCTACAGGCAGTGTGTGATGTGGACAGTAAATTCATTTTTATTGAAGTTGGAGCTTTTAGAAAACAAAGTTATGGAGGCACTTTTAGGATGTCTGTTTTGTATGATAAAATAGTGAAAGGTTCGTTTCATATTCCTGAAGACAACTTTCTACCAGGTACTGTTGTCAAATCTCCCTTTGTCTTTATAGAAGATGAAGCGTACCCCTTTCTCAGACACTTGATGAAACCTTTTGCCAGGAAAAATCTTGATTGCACGAACGAAAAGTTCGAGCAAGTTCTTTTGGGAGGTAAAAAAACTGTCAACTGCGCCTTTGGAATCGTGGTTACAAAGTGGCGACTTCTAAATACGCCAATTGAAAGTAAAGTAGAGACAGCAGAACTGACTGTGAAAGGTATTTGTTTTTTACATAATGTGATTATGGACAATGTGGAGTACTGATCCGTACTTCCTGGAGTTTCGACATCAAGAAGAAACAATACATGTCCTGCTGAAGCTACTGATATAAGGAATCTGTTTAAGCATTACTTTAATGAAGACAATATTGTGTAATGCAAAAAATAATTTGCTGTTTATGTTTTACATAAAATATTCTGTTTCAGTATTAGTTTAATAAAGAAACATAGTTAGAATGCAACTTACTTTCCACATGTTATTGCAACTTCTTTCCACAGTTTATCCAGTATGAAACAGCTGCATGGCTCTGGTACCAGATCGTTCTCCGTTCAAAAAAGGGTGAAATAATCATCTGCTTCAGATATTTAGTCACTGTTGCCTGTACTTAAACTACCTCTAACAAACATTCAAACGCCGCTATGCTAGAGTGATCATAAAGCAATCAATCACAGTGCAAGTTTCAGACCGGGCGCCAAAGATCGAAGTGCGAAACACAAACCAGTTTGATATCATCGCCTGGCGAGGATCGTAGCGAGCAGCGAGCTGGGCGAACTGGATGGTGCATGCTATATGGGCTGGTAAGACTCTGTGGATTCGATTCATCATCGCCGTGTCATGTCGGCGAGCAGCGAGCAATGGGGTGGCAGCATAAAAGCACCCTTATCTTCCGGGGGTAATAACATAGTCTAACATACACAGTCACGACACTCCCATTGAAGTGTTGCTTCAGTTTTCCCAATGGATTTCTTCTAAATATGGTTCTCGGGCGAGACGTCGGATGTTATTGTCATAACTGCACAATATTTCGTCACCACACCTGGCTGACATCTTCAGGTGTGTGGACACACTGCTGGGCCGCGACCAACGAATTCCTATTTAAAACATATGAAGAAGGGAATGCGCCTGTGTGAACACGCCAAAAACAGTGGCCAATAGTGCACAAGGAATGGATTAGGGAAGTTTCGTTTAAGATGAACAGTTGCGATATTTCTTTATTTACTTTTATTTTTTATTAGCAGGTTTAAAAGTTTGTAATTAATTTTCATTTATTTTATTATTTTATATCTGATAGTAATAATATTTTAGATTTTTCGAACTGCATTCATAAACGAAAGAGCCAGCTACGCCACTGTTGGACTATGAGGTAAACATTTCGACACTCACGCAGAATTGTCCACATGCTAAGCTCCGCCGCCTTCTGCCCGGACGCCCACTGTTGGTAGCCGCATGCCGATATACTGTGTGTCTATGGTGGCCTGTGTACATCTTGCCATGGTTAAACGATAAAACTACGTCGCTACCGATGTCTCTTCAGCTGCACACGCAGTCGTTTCCCCCTTGTTCTTCGTGACCTTAATAGATGCAGTACAGTATCCTACGCCATGCTGAGTTGGTAACCGGTGTTCATGTTGAGCAGATTTGAAGAGCTGCGAATTTGCACTGGCTCTTTAATAACACTGTCCCATTCGAGCAAGTCGACGAAATAATTCTGCTTTTTTCATAATCCAAACTGTGCCCTGTACTGAGACAGCATTCAGCCACTGCAGATTTCTCTGGTTGGTGCAAACGCATGTGTCTTTGATGTTCAATGCATCTGTCCTCCACGGTGCGACACGTTTGTCCGATATAAGATTTCCCGCAGCAACAGGGAATCTTGTAGACACCGGGTCTTCTCAGACCAAGATCGTCCTCTACAGATCCTAGAAGAGCTCTTAGTTTCGTTGGCGGGACGAAGAAACATTTAACATTTTTGAAGAAATTCCGCCGACATATGGCAAGATGACCTTTCTTCTTTAGTCTTCGGTTTCTTCCTGCTCCTCATACACCTGAGATGCGCCAGGTGTAAGGCACAGCGAATCTCCCGTTCAGAATATCCGTTCTTTAAGAAAATAGTACGGAGATGACGTAACTTATCTGACAGGCTGACCGAGTCTGATATGACATGTGCACTGTGGACCAACGCTCTAAGCACACCACTTCGTTGTGCAGGATGGTGACAACTGGTGGCCTGTAAGTATAAATCCGTGTCTGTGGATTTACGGTACACGGCGTGACACAAGGTGCCATCCTCTTTCTTCCGTACCAAACCCTCCAGAAAAGGTAGTTCGCCGTTTCTGTCCATCTCCATAGTAAACTTGATGTTTCGATGAAGAGAATTTAGGTGGTTTAAAAATGAATCCAGCGATGCAGTACCATGGGGCCAGACTACAAACGTATCAGCTACATATCGCCAAAAACAGGTAGGTTTCAATTCTGCTGACTGAAGTGCTCTCTGCTCGAAATTTCCATAAAGAGATTCGCCATTATGGGTGACAGGGGACTACTCATTACGACACCGTCGGTCTGTTCAAAATATTGGTCACTAAATGAAAAGTAAGTCGAGGTGAGTACATGTTTAAACAAATCGACACGTTCCCCTTCGAACTTCTCGCCAATGAGCGGCAATGATTCCTGTTAAGTGATACCACCTCAAAACTAACGGGAATGTCAGATGGTGAAAGTCGCAAGTTCTCGAGGCGACTTATGAAATCTTTAGAGTTTCGGATGTGATTCTCACACTTTCCTACCAAAGGACTCAGTTGCGCTGCCAGGTATAGGCCAATTCACACTGTCCGTCACGTCACGTCACCGTCCGTCAGAACATTCCGCAATGTATTTCTAATGGCGGCATTCACACTCTCCGTCACCGGACCTTCACGTCACGTCAACGTCCGTCAAGCTTTCTCGAGAAGAATGTTTTGACGGAACGGCCGTCTGCTAACATCGGGAGTTAACCTATTTTCGTCACGCGAATTACATGTTGCAGTCGACGATTGCACTGTTTATATGAAAATGTGTCTTATTCATCTTTGTTTTGTTGTTGTACCTCGTTTTAGGGGTAAATCTCAAATGTTTAATGACGACTTAAATATTTTTGTCAATCGAGGTCGAATATCTGAAACCAAAAAATGGTTTATGTTACGTAACAATCTAACAGAAACGACTGAAGCAAACTGTTTATTTGAATAAGCTTGTAATTTGATTAGGCATTTTTCATTAAATAACACTTTAAATGAAAATGTCAGTTCTAATGAAAGACAAAAATTCAGTTGTTTACGACGGTATTAACAATGTCTGCGAGCAAATCGTAATGGTTAAAGTATACAGGCTCTATTTATGCTCTTACAAGTATGGTTTGATGTCTTCATATCTTTATCGACGGATGTCGATGTTTTGAAATGTTGTTTCAGTTGTTTCAGTTCCCAGTAAGTTGGCCAAAAACATACACTGTAAAGTTTTCTTTGGGCGTTAGTAACATTTAGCGTTGTTGTTCCCCCTTTCTAGTATTAAACTATGACTTTCTACATAACAGATCGCCACTCATAACCTCACTTTCAACATCGCGGATTGAGACGGACGAAGTGATGTGACGGACACGGACGGACAGTGTGAATACAACTTGACGTGACGGTTCCGTGACGTGACGTTGACGTGACGGACAGTGTGAATTGGCCTTATTTCGCCAAGTTGTATGTGGTCGAAGAGGCACGGTAACCTTATGTATCTTAGGCAGTCCGTGCAATCTGGGAGGAACCGGTGCCTGGGTGCAGAGTCTCTTGGCCACAACAGCTGGTATCATTGTGTTCTTAATAAGCTCCAAAGTCTTTAGTTGTATCTCGTTTATGGAATCCTTGTTTAGAAAGCGATACTATCATCGTATACAAACCGATGTACTTAAGCAAGATGAACCAGTTATTAGACGACTTTTCATATCGTCTTCTGAACAAAGATCCCACAAAGGAAAGGTAGATATCTGAATATGATATCTGATGAGTAGGAATAGTATCGTTTCAATTGATTTTAACATTTTTTTTTACAACAGGGAAGGTATGTAGTGCCATAAAAATCGGAAGTAAGTACAAAATAACTCCACAGTTTTATTAGGTTTCCTAATTACCAATGGAAAGTATGAAATGGTACTTTACAGGACAGTTTACTGAGGATTATCTTGAAATCTACAACTTTTTAATCAAGAATTTCATATTCTATTAACAAAAAATGGCTAATAAACAACAGAAGACCTAATATTCTGCAGAAACACGTCAGTTTTCTACTCAGTAACGCAGTGTTGAACATGCGAAACTTATATGGAGTGCAATCCTTCATTATGAAATGTACCAGACCAGCCACTACAGCTGTAGCTGAAAGAAAATCCTCACAAACGTGACAGCAAACCAAGGAAAGCAATATATATATATATATATATATATATATATATATATATATATATATATATATGTGTGTGTGTGTGTGTGTGTGTGTGTGTGTGTGTGCGTGTGTGTGTGTGTGTGTGTGTGCCTGTCATATAAGGACAGACCATAACAGGAATTAATGTTTGTTATCTTTTTATATACTCATAATTTCTGCAAAATAGGCTGCAAAATATACACATATTCGAATTTCCTCATGAGTAAGTTGCTGTTTATAACAATGATTCAACGATAATTTTACTGTTTTTACATTTATATCATTGTGGCAGCCACGCCGAGAAAAGCGCGAGCGAACGCTGCAGAGCAGTCGCAGGTCCAGCTGACTTTCCAGCGAATTCTCCGGCACCCCCACAATGTACCGTTACTTCGGGATAGCGGCAACGGCACAAAAAACGTGCGTAATCGTAAAAAACAAGGCGAAGGCAGTGCGAGTCGAGTGGTCGGACTGTGAAGACGTTTGTGGACCGTAGTTTGATATTCTGCCGCGCCACCACGTGGGTCGAGCTATTCGCGAGATCCCCACGTGCACATGCGAAATTAAATTTACGCTGCCCGTTCCTTCCACGCTCACAATTTCGCCTCCGAATTTTTTAGCGGACACGTGTCCGCTGTTTCGTCACGCGCTTCCGCGACGGGACAATTAATTCGGTAACTGTGGAGTGTGTACCCTCCGGGACCAGTGCCCGAAAACACAGTGTAAATCTTAAGTTCAATTAAATTATATTTTTATGCACATACAGACCTGGTAATTTTTGTCACTTAGTCACCACTGCCTATAGATTCAATTTTCTTGTAAGCAGCGATTACCGCCACGTTTCATCGGTGACCCTGACGTAGGCAAGGACAAGTGGTGCGAACTGTATTTGTGTGTGTAACACGATCCCACAAGTGCCGGAACAATTTCACGTTTACCGATTTAGTGAACTCTGGACATATATTTTATTTATTATCGTGTGTGTTTATTTTTGTGTCGTGACAAGAACTTTGTTACGTGATGACTACCTTAGAGGAGCTACAAAAATCTATAGAGGAGCGGTCAGCGCGCAATTACAGACTAGAGAGCGAGCTACAGGTGTGATCTGCGCGCTCAGACTGTACTCCCATGCAATCGAAGGACAATGCAGGTGTTCAAACTCCCTCCACACCGATCCATACTCCCGCTATCGGATCAGCAGCAGGCACAGGACGTGTTTTGGTGAGGCTGCCCCCGTTTTGGCCCCACGATCCATTCCTATGATTTAGCCAAGTGGAGGCTGTTTTTATCAGCAACAACATAACGTATGAGATCTCAAAGTTTGGTTACGTCCCAACAACGCAGACGTTGTACAGACATTTATGAGCTGATTCGTTGCGTGTCATCATCGCAGGGGCAACGTGTACAGCAGTTGCTAAACCAAGAAAAATGCATCGACCGGAGGCCATTTCAGTTCCTGCGACCTCTGTGGAGCCTCGCTCAGCCCGAGATGGTTCCGGCCACGCTTCTACGCACAATCTGGGTACGCAGCTTCCCTGCCCAGGTACAGGCTGTTATTGCCGTGCTGACGGGCATGCCGCTAGACTCAGTTGCGGACTTGACAGACAGGTTGCACGACGTGCTGGCAACAGCGCCGAGCACCACAGCCGCTGCAGCATACGACGCCATACCCCAACACCGACTTCAACTCCACAGCTGCAAGCACTGCCGTTGCCCCCAACTACTGACAGCAGTTTGCACCTCCTAGTGAAGAGTTTGGCTGTGCAGAGGGCAGCGCTAGCCACACAAGTGGACCGTTTGGCGAACCTGCAATGAGATGGCAGCAGGCGCTGCAGCATGTCATGTTACTGCCGCGAGTCGCACAACCGGCAACGCAGCAGCAGCCGCTCCAACGGCACTATGCAGGACTCAGAACAGCAGCAGCCAGGGATCTGCAACTACTATGACTGCTTCGACAAAGACGCAAGAAGGTTCCGCACCCCCTGCTCCCACGCAAATGCAACTGCAGCTGGGTCTAGACGCACCTGGCTGGAGCACCATTTCCAAGCATCTCTTCATAGCGGAACAAACAGGCAACGTCAAATACCTTGTTGACACAGGATCCTACTTGCCTATTTTCCCCCTCCCCATGCTGAGAGACCGCAGGAATGCTGAAGCTCTGTATCTTACAGCTGCCAACAATACACAAATCAAAACATACGGCACATACAACCATAGTGTAGATCTCGGTCTCCACCATTCGTTCTCTTGGAGATTTACAGTGGCTGACATAAATATACCAATCCTGGGAGCCGATTTCCTCGATCATTACACCTGCTTGCCGACATCGCTAACTCGCAATTAATATTCTCGCTAACGAATTTAAAAACAGATGGTCAGCGGCGGCAGGCCGCCTTTTACAGTGTTGGAGCATTGACGTGCCCCAGACCATAGGAAGAAATCCTGCACCAATTTCAGGGACTCATTTGCCCCGCCTGTGTTCCTAAAGAAGTGAAGCATACAACTGCATCACATTGTAACAACGCCCAGTCCTCCCACTTCTTGTCGCCTGCACCGGCTTACTCCCAAGAGGCTGGCTGCAGCTAAAGCAGAGTTTGAAGCCATGCTGCGACAAGGCATCATCCAACCGTCGAGCAGCCCATGGTCTTCTGCCCTGCATCTAGTTCCCAAGAAGGAAAATTCGTGGGGCTCCTTCAGAGACTACCGCGTTCTAAACTTACATACAGTGCTAGACGGGTACCCAGTGCCACACATCCAAGGTTTTAGCCACGCCTTGGCGGGTTCGACCATCTTCAGCAAAATAGACTGCACAAAAGCGTTCACTCAAATTCCGGTGGCACCTGAAGATATCGAAAAACGGCGGTTATAAAACCGTTCGGGATCTTTGAGAGCATCATAAACATGACTTTCGGCCTTTAGAACGCCGCTCAGCCTTGGTAGCGTTTCCTGGATGACGTCTTGCAGGGCTTGCCGTGTTGTTTTGCATACCTCGATGACCTCCTGGTGTTTTCAAAGTCGCCCGAACTCTACCGCCAACACCTGAAGGCCGCGTTTCAACGCCTAAGTGACGCCAGCAGCGTCATAAATCCATTAAAATGTGTTTCTCGGCCACTTAATTACTTCAGGCAGATCCACGCTTCTGCCGGACAAAGTCGAGGCAATTATTACAATGCCATGCTCTAAGACACACAAGAACCTGCAGCGTTACCTCGGCATGATTAATTTCTACCGGCGCCATTTGCATAACGCTGCTGCGGTGCCTGAGCCCCTGACTGCAGCACAACAAGGACCCAAGACAAAAGGGAAGACTCCTGACACATGGAATGCAGTTTCGTCAAATCGAAATGGTGCCTCACCGGTGCGCGTTGCTCGCCCATCCCACACATGAAGCCGAGATCTCCATTGTTACAAGCCAGAGCGCTATAGGCGCCGCCCTGCAACAACACGTCGACGGCACCTGGCAACCGCTCGGTTTCTTTTCCAAGAAGCTCTCGGCATTGCAGCGCTTACAAGTATTTACGACCGCGAGCTGCTCGCTCTATACTGGGCAGTAAAATACTTCCAGTCATTGGTAGAAGGCCATCCCATTACGATCGTCATGGACCACAAACTGATAACATTTGCCTTCCGGTCGAACAACAACAAATGTTCACCATGCCAGCTCCAGCAGTTGGAGTACGTGTCACAGTTCACGACCGACATCCATCGCAATTCTGGGATTCAGAACGTCGTCGCTGACTGTCCCTCGACTGTGCCGGCATCTCCTCGCCATTGGATTTCGACGACGTCGCACGTGCCCAAGGGAGCGACGAAGAACTGGGAAAGTTTCGTGACGACAACATCAGCGGCCTCTCCTTAGAGCTTGCGCCGATCCCTGGCTCGCACCAAAAAATTTGGTGCGATGTCACGAGAGGAACACTTCGGCCGTTTCTTCCGGAGAAGTTCCGACGTGTCGTATTTGACTGCATGCACCGGTTCCCACACTCTGGTGTAAACACCACTGTGTCACTTGTGGCCGCACTTTTCGTCTGGCCGGGCCTCCGCAAGGACTGCCGGCAGTGGGCACGCATCTGCACAGCATGCCAGCGTGCCAAAGTCACCAGGCATGGGCAAGTACCCGCAGTACCTTCCCTGAAATGACAGGGCGTTTCATCCGTATCCACTTGGACATCGTTGGGCAACTGCCTCTGTCCTAAGGAAAGCGTTACCTCCTCACAATGGTGGACCACTTCATCCACTGGCCAGAGGCCATGCCAATCGCCGACATCACTGCCGAGACAGTCGCCACCGTTATCATCGACACCTGGGTGTCACGCTTCGGGTGTCCCAGCCATGTCACTATGGGCTGCAGTAGTCAGTTCGACTGCACACTGTTCAAGTGCGTGACCAGCCTGTGTGGTGTGGGACTACACTGCACGACCAACTACCACCTGGCGTCCAACGGTATGCATCATACCCTAAATGCGTCCCTGACGTGTCACAAAGCTGCCTTGACAGAGGCGCTATCACACCTCCTTCTGGGCTAACGAGTGACACCAAAGGACGAAATCAGTGTGTCGCTGGCAGACCTCATGTACGGCCAACCGCTCACCATCCCTGGCGAATTCGTCGAAGATTCACCTCCGCCGCAGGACGCCACAGCCCTGCCACTCGTAGAACACCTGCGTAGACACATGGCTGGCCTCCGACCGCATGTAGCAACACAGCACGGCACCGCCAAGGCATTCCTGCAAGCCGATCTGCAGTGGTGCACACACAACTCAGCCACCTGCACTGCTGCTACCACAGCTGCTGGATGACTACATGATGCGAACCGGCCACCGTGTCCACTTCAAACATCTGTGCTGCACCGTCGAGTGATCGCATCGCACCATGTAGCCCATATCCAACCAGCGACCTGCCCGCTGCTGAAATGCAGCCTCTGGCAGGCCGCCTTAGTGGAAGCTCGTTCCATTCAGCTTCACCAGCCGAGTTCGAGTTCGAGCCCGGACACCACTGCGTGCATGTAGATTACACTCTCCCGAGCTCCACTATCACAATCGTCGAGCCTGGATCGAGTACCTTTGTGCACTACCGTGTCAGTCTGGTGTGCCCACATTGCCGAGCTCTGACGGTACGTTGTCCGAGTGTCCTGTACATTGTCCGGAGCTCCGCACCCGTGAATGTCGAGCCTGGAATAACACATGCGTCACATTTCCGTAGATTCCGCTGCCGCTAGCGTCGAGACCATGCTAAGCACAGCACACAGACAGCCCAGCTTCTCGCTGGTGTCACTAGTCGGCCACGCGCCACCACGCCCACTAGTGCCCCGCCAGTTGCAAGCCACCAGCTGAGTGCAGCGACGTCATCTGTCATCGCTGTCAATAGTCGGCCACGCGCCGGCTCAAACCACGTGCGCGCCGCCAGCTGGCTGTGGTGACATCACGCTTGCCTCTCAATCGCTGCACTCCGGCCCACAGCCATCACGCCTGCGCAGGCGTAACCAGCGCAACACGCGCGATGCAAACTGCACGTGCGCCGCCAAGTCCAGCGCCAGTGGTGTCCGATGGGGGATCTGGGTGGCAGCCAGACCGAGAAATGCGCGAGCGACACACTGCAGAGCAGATGCAGAGCTGGCTGACTTTCCAGCAAATTCTCTGGCACCCCTGCAATTTACCATTACCTTGGGATAGCGGCAACGGTGCAAAAAATGCGCGCGCTCGTAAAAAACAAGGCGAAGGTAGTGGTCAGACTGTGAAGACGTTTGTGGACTGTAGACTGATATTCTGCGCGCCAGCACGTGGGTTGAGCTTTTCGCTTCATCATGATTATATATGTGTCTCGCTATTTTGATAATGCTTAGAACGCAAAGATTATAGGAACTAGTTGGTTAATTACATATACATGCAATTATAAACAAACGATACTCTTACTGCATTTTTCCCACCACTAGGAGTGCTACTGGCCTTGCAGCTGACAGTCGGTAACAACTTTCACAACAGTGAGTGTCGAAACTCTGTATGTTAGACTGTGGTAATAGCCCTCCTGAAATATATGTTTCACTTCTTTATTCTACTTGACACAGACGACTCTATGTAATCAAATGTCTTTGTACTCTTCCATAAATATTTCCAAAATATGTATTCATGTTTTCTCAAGTCTCTGTACAAATGATAGAAATCTCCCTAAGTCCTCCTATCCTCGTTGATCGTATGCAGCCATTCACGAGTCCTTTGAATTCTGAGGGCACTGTTTTCTAATAATAATTATAATAAAAAGTTTACTGTGTCCAGGGAAAGTGGCAACTTTCACAGAGCATTCCACAACTTCTGTCTGCATCACGTACAGTGTGAACACCACGTCACTTCTACCATTATTCTTCACATTTTGTCATGTGGCATGGCAGGTGGTGTAAACATAAACAAGGTTGAGTAATGTCAGGTATTTTGATTTGGCGAAGTCAACAGACGTGAATGCGATATAAGGCATGGTGACCAAACTGATCTGCTGCAGTGTAGCATAGCATCAACGTTTTTGCCACATTTATTTTGACGAAGTTAACGCTAAAGTGTAATCTTCAATAGTTCCAACAACTTCCGTGCGAAACAGGACTGTAATTTTGCATTTCGTTATTGGCAGTCATGTGCGTCAACTTTCGGCAGTAGAGCTCCAGGGGTCTTATCCCGCCCGAATCTCCGGTTAAGAAATATGTATTGACTCCTACCAACAACCAATCAGGTCTTCCGGTGCCAGTTGAAACTGCTATGCATAACGCCTCGTCTGCCTCGAGACCTTCGACCATAGATGGTGGTAGACTGGGCATGGCAACGTTTTCAACTGTTAAGTTGTTTATTATTGTTGTTTGCCAACAGTCGCATGGTCCTATGTTTGAACCACACCATGTGTATAGCTGCTTTACTGTTCGTCCCAAGGAGGTTAGAATAAAGGGAGATGGCATTATCTGTGTCGAGCACATACATCAGTTGAAGCCTGTCCGACATCTTGGTCAGTTTTTGAATGCTACTTCTCCATTAAAACTATGCGTTAAGTCGACCCTCTTACTGTCAATGCATTGAACTGACAGTCACTGCAGAGTATGTACTTTCAAACAATATACTTTCTTTAATAAATAGTAATGAATACTTGTCATAAAAAAATTTGAAAACTTAATTTTAACGGCTAATATGCACTATTTAACACGGTGAACATAATGGCAAAAACGTTGGACGTTTTATTCCTGTTTTGAGTGGTATAAAACATTAGTTCTACAATACGAACACTTAGCAATATGACGGAGGCTTCACTTCTTCAGCGTAAGGGCGTCTCGCTGTATTCTAACCTCCTTGTTTCATCCAGTGTGTTATCTATCTGAGGTCGAAGCCATAGAGTAAAAATATCTCTGGAGTGAGCATTCAGATGCGCAGAAGAGATCTTGTGTCGTCAACATCTATTGCCGCTATGGTCACGTGATCTCGGGACGACGTATGTTTGTAATGGGAATGACCTAGCCAGCCGCGGTGGCCGAGGGGACTGAGGCGCTTCAGTCACGGTCTGCAAGGCCACCATGGTCGGGGGTTCGAATCCCCCCTCGGGCATGGATATTTGTGCCGTCCTAGTTCGTAAGTAGTTCATAAGTAGTTTGTAAGTTTAGGGACTGATGACCCCGTAGTTAAGTCCCATAAGATTTACAAACATTTGAACATTTGGGAATGACCTAAACAGTGACGGGCCCAAAACAGTGACTTATGTGTTTGCTACTTTTCGGTAGCTGTGACATTACTTATGATTTGTCACGGTTTAAATCAGAAGTTTGCGAATTCACAGCTTATCCTTTCAAAACTTTAGCAATTACGATTTCTCCAATTTCTGCGAATCTACGATGAATCACCTTATATGCTACTTCAAGGTGAGACATTCACAGGTTGCAAATGGCAGTCACTGGCAAATATATTTGCTAACTGGTAATTCTGGGTAAAATTTTATTTACAACTTTGGCGGCGTAGTGTGCCGATGTCGGTAATAACTGTGTAATGGTGTTTGAAAACTCAATCACATAGAATAAGAGGGAAGCATTTTTCGTGTTGACCATGAAATAAATAATTAATGATCTTCCTGCTCTATGATCAACAGATTCTTGTATGTAATCATCTGTGGCCAGCAGATTTATTATCCTCATCCTCGTATTGTTAACATTTTGTTGCCAACATTACCACACTAAGTAGCTGAGGCCATAAGTAAAATTTAACAGTATCTCTGTCCAGGTGTCAGTGATATGTTATTGCCTGTAAAATGTGAAAAAAGAAAATTTGAACAGCATATTGTTAAAGTCATTAAGCAATTTAAAAGGTTGAAAAGTCCAGTCTCTTGTCAAAGCCATTCCATATTTTGTAGTTTACTATCGCTATTGATAGGCATTGATTATTTACTTTACAGCAGCTAATATGCAAATGATAAAAGTGCTAATAAAGTGTTTCCGACTTTGTCGTGAACATAGGCTATGCTATACATTAATCTCTTGCAACAAACTTGATTCGACATTCAGATTTGCTGTCTTCAGCAATTCTCAAATGAGTTATCCCGTTTCACACTCATATAATGGAACACAACCAAAATTCCAGGGTGTTGCAAAATGACATGATAGTAAACCTTGGCCTTCAATTGGTCTGGAAAAATTACAGACGGAATTGATTCTTCATTACTTTTTTCGTTTTTTTTTAATTTTATTTATTTATTTTGGAAGCTGGCACTCAAATTTACTTGGTGGTAACACTCCTACGTATGTAGATTGCGCATTCTATGTACAGTCCCTTAGTAATTAACAGATGAAATCTCAAGCAAGAGAAAATCAGACAATTGGATGAATGGGCTACAAAAAATTCTGTAACACATATAACAACAAATGTAATTCACCTCTGTTATTATGAGTAAACAAATGGATCACACGCAATATAACCTTTGAACATAAGCAGAAGGCTAATTCACAGTGGCTGTCATGTTAAGTTGTACGTTACGTCAAGTCAACTTGCTTAGATCTGTACCGAGCAATGGAAGTGGAGCTATAACTACTATCCATGATAAAATATTTTGAGTATAGCGTCAAATCTGAGAAAATAACTACTATGAAATTATTCAATGACCATATTAAAGGTCGTGTTCTTGATCAGTTGTATGTGGGAAAGTCCTGAGGAGGAAAACATCATTTCAGTTTATCGACATGAATTTTCTAGTGAAACCTTTGACCAATATTCAAACACATAAATCAAAAACTCAAAACTGAGCTTTGTTCACCTCAGTGAGTTTTCATTTTGAGATATCTGACATTCCAACATTGCTTCTGGAACAACACTCAATGAAAAAAAATGTAGTTTGTAATGTTACATTTGCAAATCACAGTCATAAACTGAAATTAAGAAACAACAAAAGCACAAAATCAACTACAGAACTCGGCAAAAATGAATTTCAAAGTCACCAGAAGGCAATGTTGTTAAAACTTTGCTACCGAGAAACCCTAACATGACATGACGTGATACTTAGTGTGAATTAACGAACAGCGTCGACCCCAGATTACGTGATATTTTTTTTTATTTATTATTGGCTTCTAGCATAGAAAAATACTTTTTAGCCATCAAAAATTACAATAATGATACACATACATTTTAGAGCATACATTTATACATTTGTCTGTATTGACTTATGAACTATACACTTGTTTGTAATATATATTAACTGCAGTTGATAAATTAAATGTCCATTTTCCTGTTAAATTTTAATGTCTTCCCGTGAAATAAATCTGGCTATGACATCATATGCTCTTCTGGTTGTTTCCCCTAAAACTGAAGTAGTGCAAAGTGGCTGGCTGTGACCAAGTCTCAAGAGATCCTTCAAAAATTTGTCTCTTCCTTCCTCGTACCGGCTGCACTGAAACAAGATGTGATTTACATCACCAACCGTTGCTCCATCACATTGACAATACGGTGTCTCCAATAAGCCAATCTTGTGTAAATGGGCAGGGAAAGAGCCATGATTGAGACGCATTCTTATAATGGAAACTATTATTTTCCTTGAGTATTTTGATTTTGCAAACCATGGTTGTCTAGGTATTAATGTTTGTATACTAGCATAGTTTCTTCCTCTTGTTTTTTGGCTTTCGTTCCGTTCTTCCTGCCACAAAAGAATCGCCTGTTGTCTGATTTTTTGGAAGTAGTCTGTATATGGGATTTTAATGTCCAAAGGTATTCCACTAATAATTGCTTCTTTTGCTAGTTTATCTGCTTTATCATTGTATAGGACACCAGAATGAGACTTTATCCATACAAATTCGATGATTTGACCTGTCTTCTTTGCTTGATGATAATGCTCCACTAAGTCAAGTGTGTATTTATTAGTTCTTTTGTCCCAATTCCTGCAACTAATTGATTTCAGAACGCTTTGAGCGTCAGTGATTATCACCGCCTTGGGTACTTTCAAGGATCTTACATATATGATGGCCTCTATAATAGCGATTGTTTCAGCTATAAATATTGAAGCATCACCTGGTAGTTGAAACTTTCTTTCTTCTGAATTGTTTGGACAGAAGAAAGCACACCCTGTGTGGTTTTTTATCTCCATTTTTGAGCCATCGGTATATATTTGGGTATATCCTGCCCACTTTTCTGCTAGGTACGATGAGAGTAAAAACTGCCCATATCCTTTTTCTTTGCTGGAAGAGTCAATGTATGTTACAGGAATAGTGAGATAAGAACTGTGGTAGTCATATAAGAACATTGGAAGGGCTGTAGTTCGATGTATTTTATTTTGTATATGTTTCCAAACTTCGTAACGAGTGTAGATATAAAACTGCTTTTTCCCCATATTTCTGTTATCCCCTGTTCGACAGAGCGTTTCACACTTTTTTATCAGTGGGTGGTTAGTATTTGACATTCTTTGTAAAATATAACGATCACACAACATTGTTCGTCGAATATGTAGGGGCATTTCTGATGCTTCCACGAGGAGTGCATTAGTGGGAGAAGAAGTCATAGCTCCAAGACAGATGCGTAGGCCTTTGTACTGCAATTTATCCAACAACGCTAGGTTCTTGTTAGCAGCATTGTGATAGACTGTGCACCCGTAATCTATACGGGATCGTATCAACGCGCGATATAGGGTAAGGAGCACGTTGGGATGAGCCCCCCACCACACCCTTGACACCGATCTAATAAGGTTCAATGCTTTTTCACACGTGCTGACAACTGTTCGAATATGTGGCACCCAACTCAGTCTAGAATCGAAAAGAACGCCAAGAAATCTAGCCTGTGATTTCAGTGGTATTTTGTAACCAGATAGTCTTACACTATTCAAGCAACTTGGGATAGCTTCATTTGTGAAAGCAACTATTACCGATTTTTCTGCTGAAATATGTAAGCCATAGCTATGAAGTGTTTGGTCCACTATGCCCATTGCTTTTGATAGCTCATATATAGCCTGATCCAACCCACTGGCTGACACATACAAACAAATATCATCTGCATACTGAAGAATTTTGACTGGAGAAGGGATCATTCTCTCCAAGTCATTGGTATAGACTGCAAAGAGTATGGGGCTTAGGATAGATCCTTGTGGAATACCTGTTGTGAGTCGACGTGGTCCAATTAATTTATTCTGAAAACGAACCCATATGCTTCTTTCAGCGAAGAAAGTGCTAATGCCATAAATCATTCTTGTTGGGATTCCAATGGTTTCCAATTTCTGTAGCAACAAATGTATGTTAACATTGTCATACGCTCCCGCTACATCCAGAAAGACAGCTGTTACATTTTCTCTCCTTGTTGCTGCGTCATAGATATCTGCGGTTAAGATATTTAAATTATCTATTGTGCCTTTGCCTTTTCTAAATCCGTACTGACTCGATGACAGGATCTGATTTGATTCCAACCACCATTCCAAGCGATTTTTCACCAGACGTTCTAACGTTTTTCCAATACAGGAAGAAAGAGAAATAGGTCTATAGGACGTGGCTTTCTCTTTATCTTTATCAGGTTTCAATATAGGTACCACTATTTGAGTTGTCCAATCTTCTATTAGTGTGTCGTTCATCCATATTTGGTTAAATATCTGTAATAATTTCCTTATGGCAATGTCTGGGAGATTTTCTATCATCTGGTAGTGTATACCATCCTTGCCAGGTGCCGAATTTGCCGCATTTTTAATTCCTTTCTTCAATTCTGCATACGTAAACGAACCAAGAGTGGGTGACGGTAATCTGACTGTTCGGGAGGACGATATGGTTGTTCGGCTGCAGAAGCTGGTGAGATTAAATTCAAAAAGTCTTCAAGCCATGCGTCATTTAATGGCTGACAAGTAGTGGCGTTCTTGTTTTTGAAAAACGTTAATTTCTTCCATACGTCTGCAATACTAATGTTATTATTTAATGACTCACAGAAGTTTTTCCAGGAGCTCTTTTTACATTCTTTTAATCGTATTCGAACCCTCGCCGCTATTTTGCGATATGCAATGAAATTTTCCACATTTTGTTGTTTATGGAAGTTATTGTATGCAAGTTTCCGCTGTGCAATAGCTCTAGAGCACTCAGGTGTCCACCAGACTAGTGGACGTTGCTTCAGAACGATGACTTCCTTTTTTCTTGGAATGGAAGTTGTTGCAGCATCTACAATAATTGAAATTAGCTGTTGGTAAGCATCTTTTGGACCTAACAAGTTGTTAAAAGATTGAAAATGTGCCTGGACTGTAGCAGTGTATTTCGTCCAGTCAGCTTCCTGAATTTTCCACCTACTGTTAGGATAAATAATTTCTGTTGTATTAATAGATGAATTAGGTAAATTTATTGTGATTTCCAGAGGAAGGTGATCTGATCCAAGGGGGTCTCTTTTGACCATCCATTCCGTTACATAGTTAAAGTCAACAGAGCACAATGTCAAATCGACGGCCGATGGTCGTGTATTTGGTTTAGGTACCATAGTAGGGGAGCCATCATTCAAATGAACTAAATTGAGAGTTTCAAGAAGTGTAAGCAACTCTTTGCCATCCGCGTCGTCTATTTCACATCCCCACAGTGTATGATGTGCGTTGAAATTTGCACAAATGAGAAATGGCGTTTGAATCTGGTCAATAATCTGACCCAGAGAAAGGTTTCGTATTTTACACGAAGATGGTTTGTAAATGGTGACAATAGTGAATACTCCTCTAGGAGAGGAAATTTCAGCAGCCACTGCCTGGTAATCTGTTGTTCTAATATTGATTTCCAATTTTTTAAACCTTACTGTATCTCTAATTAACATGGCTGCTCCTCCTTTCCCATCGTCTCTGTCATTTCTAAGTACTGAATATCCTTTGAAGTGTATTCGCCGTGTTGGTGGAAACCAACTTTCGCAAATACAAGCTACCGATATGTGATTACTGATAATTTCTCGTTACAGACTTTCCATGTTCGATATTGCTGACCGTGCATTCCACTGTAGTATTTTAAAGGCCATTATCAGTTTTGAAGAAGTCTTCAACAGCATTACGAATAAGAGCCTGAGTTGTTACCATGTCTGTATCATTTTTGAGAGAAAGAAAGATCTGCAGTATTGAAGCACAGAAGTTATTAATGGCATCTTCTCGATTAGTATGAGATGCTGCCAGAGGAGTGGGCGGATACGGGTTGTTTTGTATTGGATTCTGTGGACCCTGAAATTCATACAGCATATCTGAATAACCTTGCTTGTACGGACTACGAGTGAATGGTTTATTTTTGTAAGACTTGGGGGCTGGAACCGACATAAATGCATGTTTAGGTCCCTGCTGTAGCCTTTTTTCTGTCATGTTCATTGCCACTGGTTTCTCATATAGTTTGGGCCAGTCACCAGTAGAGAGCACTTGCGTTGTAGGAACATCTGCAGTAACCTGCGCAAATGATGGTCGAAGAGACCAGGCGTCAGTTGTATAAGAAACACTGTAGGCTTCTCTGCGCTTCATTTCCATGTGCTGCTGATAAACTGGGCAACAGCGATCAGTGGCAGTGTGGTTTCCTCTGCAGTGCAGACACTTGGGCTCTCCAGTATGTGAGCATTGCGAAGTCTCATGGGCTCCCATGCATATGGCACAGCGGGCATTACTGCGACATTGCGAACTTAAATGAAAATATCTGAGACAATTGTGACACTGCAGAACTGATTGGACATATGGTGCTACAGGACAGCGCATACCGCACAAATACACATACTGAGGAAGCTGTTGGGATTTAAATGTTACAACACATTTTGGAGTGGGGAGTATTTTCATCACACCATTCTCTGTTACTTTCTTTGTGAACCTACGAATGTCAGTTACTAAAAATTCAGACTTTATTTCTGCAAGGATCTCTTGATTAGATAGAGCAATATCAACATCACGGATAACTCCTCGCCTCGTTGTTAGAAAACTAGGGATGTAAGCTTCCATATTTTTCTGCCGAAACGTATCTAGCAACCGTAACCTGTTTGCAGATTGCCCAGTTTTTGTTTCAATTTTATACCTGTTTCTGCCAATTCCTGAGATATTAACGATTTCATGTCTTAAGTTATTACTTTCTTTAAGTAACATTCTTCCAAGGGCCATTGGATGTAACTTTCCAACATTACCATTTTCCCCCTTTACAAATACAAAATATGGACCCATGTCTGTTGGTTGGTATGTATTATCTTTACTAGCATGTTTCCTATTGCTAGGAATTATGTTGCTTCCTGTGGCAGTTACTGGTATGTTCACTGAATTGCCCAAGTCCTTTCGAGTATCACACTGTTGGGAAGTAGACTGCCCATTGCAATTCCTATCTACTAAATTTACATTCAAGTTACTGTCCGTGGTTTCAACATCAACATTATATGCAACATTTTCAATGTCTACCATATCTACATCCTCTTCAATATTACTACTATGATTTTCACTTGCCTTTGCCTTCTTTGGTGCATTTGCATCAGGAGCTGTTACCTGTTGGGATGATGGTGATCTGTGTCTTGACTTTTGTCGCTGGCTGTTGGTGGTTACACACTGCGAGACAACTGAATGTGAAGAATGCTGTTCCACCTCCATCAGACGACATTGAGAACAGTTATCTTGAGAGCACATTTTAATGGCATGCTGATCTGTCGGTATCACTGTTGTAGAATGCAGCATGGCTGGTTCATTGTTGTGGCGTATTTGCAGTGCCTTAGCTGAACCTTGGCCAGTGTCGGCTGGGATCTCGTCAATATTCTCCATTTTAAATATAGCCTCTGGGAGTAGCCTCCCAGAGACCTTGCTTTTAACACTTTTTTCTATAGGTTTGATGACGAAATAACCAGCAGATTCACTAAAACACTTAATAAGAGTTCCGCAGAACACTAGATGTAAACGATGTCGGCCGCCGCACGCAGCAGAAACGACTGCTCAGAAGAGCTGTCGCATCTACAAGCAACTAATCTGTCGCCAGCCGCTTGATAGAAAGTTTTTAACTTCACACAACACAGAATATAGTCGTACTGTGAATGTTTTACGTATATTTTTCAAGATTTTCGAGAGCGATCGAAGAAACAATGTTTTTGTTTTTGCAATCCAAAGATCGAACTCGATCACGTGATAATTCAAGATTAATGTTGAGAACATGTGCAGAATGTGTGGGAATAAGTTAATTCCCAGCTGTGTTTAAATATACACTTTGGTGTGAAAGTGTTCGCTTATTGATATTTGTTCCTTGCTTTAGTTTAGTTTGTTCTTGTTTATTTAAGTGAAAGTTTGATTTTCTTAATAAAGAAAAGTGTAGATGAAGAATTCTTCTACGTAATTGGTGACCTCACGACGAAAATAGTCCACGCACAATAATCACAGCATTGTTTAGAGTGTGTTAATAGCAATGGAAGACGCGGAGAAATCGATTCTCGCAATTCAAGAAGAAACTCAACAACTACAGCGGCAGCTAGAGGTTCTGGAAGTTTCTACGCCAAGCAATGATGAGAGCTCAGCCACAATGAATTTACCAATTCCGGCTATATCTTCTATGCCGCAAACGCATGCAAGAGTGGAAGGCCACACACAAAATATGACATTAGCGCCGTCTGCACCGCGGTTACAGTTATGAGCCCCTCAGTTTTCGCCAGCGCAACCGGAAATATGGTTCGCAATTTTAGAGAATATTTTCACACAGCAGAAAATTACAGACGACCAAGAACAATTTACGTTAGCCGTCAGCAATTTGGATCAGAGGGCTACAGCCGTAGTCTCTGATATAATTCAACAACCTCCACGCCATCGCGCCTACCACGCTCTCAAGACAGCATTGATCACTCGTAGTACCAAGACACCTGCACAGAAGATCACACAGTTGTTATATTATGAGAGAAGAGGCGACAGAACACCATCAGAGTACTGGAGACACTTACGGTCTATGGTGGAGGTTAATGTAGTTTCAAACGAGTTGTTGCTCCACATCTGGCAACGACAGCTGCCTTTGGAAGTGCAATTAACGCTAATAGCACATGAAGATCAGTGTTTAGAAAAACTGATACGTGTAGCTGATCGCGCATACGACACTGTAGGCTCAGCAGCAGTAGCGTCTTTAACACCAACATATACTGAGAACGCACAAAGTAACCAGGTTTTAGAGGTGACAGATAAACATACGCAACTTTACGTCGCAGGATCCAGTCGACGAACTCCAAATTTATCAGGAGCGCAACTAGATTTACAAACGACGCTGGAAAATTTGGCCGACCGATTGCAAGCATTAGAACGTCGGATGGAGACAAACAGATGGCCGCGGGCACGGCGTTCCGCTAATCTATCGACTGAGAAACACACTGACGCTCAAGAGGACAATCCCGGCATCTGCTGGTACCATAGGCGGTTCGGACCACAGGCTACGAAGTGCACGAAACCGTGTAGTTACCCAAATGGCGAGGGCGGCCCACAATAGGCGCCATGGGTCGCGTCATCTTCAAAAGGCGCCAACGACGCGGGAAACATCGCTTAGCAGCTGTTGTCAGAACCCGGGACGACGGTAATGTACCCACAGTAAATGCTAAATCTTGTGATCCTCAATTTGAACGAGCGCTTGAACAGAAATGTGTTAGTAAATCGCATAGATTGTATATAACTGACAAACGGTCAGGTTTAGTCTTTCTGGTGGATACTGGTTCAGAAGTTAGCACTCTTCCGACATATTTTACACCTGACACGTCAGCAATAGAGCCCTTACAACTGCTAGCTGTCAATTATTCTAGAATCAAGACACTAGGCCAAAAGGAATTGATAATCAACATTGGTTTTGAAACTGATTTCAAGTGGACTTTTGTAGTTGCAGACATTTCCACACCTATCCTAGGAGCAGATTTTCTGGCTCATTTTGCACTGTTGGAGGACGTGTCTTCAGGCCGGCTCATATGTAAAGAATATAGTAATGGAGTTAACGGAGTAGTAGGCAGTGATGCAGACAAGACAATATGTCATATCAGCAATTTGCAGCAACAGCCAATCTTACACAGTGTGAAACATAAGACACTGCATTATATACGTACAAGTACAGGACCTCCGGTTGCGAGTCGTGTCCGTAGAATTTCACCAGATAAGCTTTTGGAAATTAAGACAGTTTTCGAAGAAATGCTGAACGCTGGTATCATTCGACGATCTGACAGTGCCTGGGTAGCTCCACTCCATTTGGTGAGGAAAAAAGATGGTTCATGGCACCCTTGCGGGGATTATCGTGGGTTAAATGCCAGAACAATTCCTGACAAATATCCTATCCCTCATATTCATGATTTCACATATGCATTGGCAGGGGCAACAATTTTTACAGTCTTGGATTGCCGGAAAGCATATAATCAGATTCCTGTAGCACCAATGGACATACCTAAAACAGCGGTTATCACGCCGTTTGGTCTTTTCGAGTTCTTGCGGATGCCTTTTGGGCTCAAAAATGCAGCCCAAACCTGGCAACGATTTATCGATGAAGTGCTGCAGGGATTGCCTTTCGTCTTTGCGTATCTGGACGACATTTTAGTGTTCTCTGGCGATGCACAATCACATACCAAACATGTAGCTGAAGTGCGACAAAGATTAGAAGACGTTGGTGTGGTGCTGAATGAAGAAAAGTGCATTTTAGGTAAAAGTGAAGTGGCTTTACTCGGATATAAGGTGTCACGTGATGGAATCTCTCCCTTGCCAGAAAAATTGGCTGCATTGCAGGAACTGTCACGTCCAAACACTTACCGACAACTTCGACGTTTGTTAGGAATGATAAATTTTTATCGTCGGCATTTACCAGGAACAGCAGCTATCCAAGCTCCGCTTACAGATGCACTCGCCGGATGCTACACAAACGGAAAACGTTTGGTTAAGTGGACACCCGAAATGGACAATGCTTTCCGAGCTTTGAAGGACAGTTTGAAACAAGCAGTGTCACTTGCACACCCAGTATCGGATGCGCAATTAGTAATGGCAGTTGATGCAAGCCAAACAGCGATCGGGGCAGCATTACATCAGAAAGTGATGTAATGGCAGCCACTAGGCTTCTTTTCGAAAAAACTACTGCCACGACAAACAACCTGGAGTGCCTACGATAGGGAGCTGTTGGCTATTTATGAGAGTGTGAAACACTTCTGTCCTCATGTCGAAGCTCATCCAGTAACGATATATACAGATCACAAATCAATTGTGCCAGCCTTCCAAAATGCAAGTGATAAGTGCTCACCTCGTCAGTTGAGATACATTGAGTTTGTTTGCCAATTTACTACAGATGTGCGACATATTCGTGGTGCAGAAAACATAGTGGCTGACTATTTCTCCCGTGCATGTGAGGCAGTTACAATATTTAAGTATGAAGACCTCGCCAAAGCTCAGAAGACAGATCATCAGCTTCAAGAGTTACTGAGGGATAGGTCATCAAGTCTGCAATTGCAACAAGTAGAGGTTCCAGGTGGTGGTGTTAAGTTATGGTGTGATATTTCTCAAAAGCTGCCGCGCCCCTATGTCCCACCACAATTTCGTAAAGTAGTATTTGACAGTGTGCACAATCTCGCACATCCAGGGGCAAACACCACAGTGAAAATGATAACAAAACGTTTTGTCTGGCCATCAATTAAGAAAGACATCCGTTGTTGGTCCCGCACTTGCCTTCACTGTCAGCGGTGTAAGGTGGGACGTCATGTACATCCTGAGGTGGGACATTTTTCAGGCCTACCACCAAGATTCGGTCATATTCATCTCGATATCGTAGGTCCTCTACCAGTCTCTGAAGGTTTCCGATATTTACTCACATTGGTGGATAGATGCACAAGATGGTCTGAAGCCATACCACTGCCAGACATATCAGCTGAGACTGTTGCAAAGGCGTTCGTCGCACACTGGTTGTCACATTTCGGTTGTCCCTTGCACATAACAACAGACCAAGGAAGACAATTCGAATCCACTCTGTTCAGCGAGCTGGCTAAACTGTGTGGTTTTCAGCACCACCACACTAACAGTTACCACCCTTCCAGCAATGGAATGGTGGAAAGATGGCATCGAACTCTGAAGGCTTCACTTATGTGCCATCAAGAAAGTTGGACTGAAGCACTTCCGTTGGTACTTTTGGGATTACGGACAGCATACAAAGCTGATATTGGCGCATCAGTAGCTGAGATGGTGTATGGAGAACCTTTAAGAATCCCATCTGAATTCCTTTCTGCTGCCCCGCTTCCAGACCAGACAGAGTTACCATTATTGGTACAGAGGATTCGAGATCATGTGGCTAAGATTCGGCAAACACCAGCTATACATCATGGTTCACATCCTGTTTTTGTACACAAGGCACTGGCAGACTGCACACATGTAATGCTGCGCACTGATTCTGCACGGACACCTCTTCAACCTCCATATACAGGCCCCTACCAAGTTTTAAAACGAGGTCAACACACATTTGAGATACTTCAGAATGGGAAGAACAGTAAAGTGTCAGTGGAAAGACTGAAACCAGCTTGGGTGATGCCAGAACCAACGTCAGATGACCAGACAAACAGCACAGAAGGACACGGACTCGAAGAAACCATAAATTATCGAACATACGAAGATACAATTGGCCTAGAAGAAGTTACTCCGGACTCACAGATGACCATTCGACATGACTCAACACCAACACCAATTGTTCGTACAAGGGCAGGAAGAGTGATCAAGTTTAAATACCCCTACATCCCAGGTGCTTCGCACTTTGGAAGGGGGGCTGTGTGGGAATAAGTTAATTCCCAGCTGTGTTTAAATATACTCTTTGGTGTGAAAGTGTTCGCTTATTGATATTTGTTCCTTGCTTTAGTTTAGTTTGTTCTTGTTTATTTAAGTGAAAGTTTGATTTTCTTAATAAAGAAAAGTGTAGATGAAGAATTCTTCTACAAATGCAATGCTCACTTCCAGAGATATTTCTACTCTATGGTCGAAGCTCGAGACCATAGAGTAGGTATCTCTGGAGATATGCATTCTACGCATATTCTCAACATCTATATGGGAGAGTCATGTGTTTTTGGTGCGCATCCTTCTGCTAGTGATTGTGAATGATCCCCAAATTCCTGGTATTACATGTATTCCTTGCTTTTTCAACTGTTGCTTGTCATTAATAGCAATGGTGAATTACTGTTGTTGCTACGGTTGTAAAGACAATTTTGTAGGACTGTCTTCTGTGATTGTATAACGGTATAGCAGAATTTACTGGCTGTACAAAGTCTTGCAAACATTCGTTTATTCCACGCTTAATTTACGAGTCGGGTAGGAAAGAGAATGAGTTGCGTTTTTAGCAACTACTATATCTACTCTATGCTCGAGACCAATGATCTCTGTTCGAGTCACAGGCGTCTACGGACAGTAGTGTGTCGGACCCCAGTTACCAGTACGAACCGATAGATGTCTCTACGGTTATGGTAACATGATGCTATGCAACTCCAGGGTTTCTGATTTATCATTCCGGCTGTTTAAATTATATATATGTTTCTACCTTCATATTTTTTCATTCGAAATATGAATCATTCTAAACCTTCAGTATTACTGTAATAGAAGTGTCTGTAATATTCCATGATATTTCTGTAACACTGCGCTATTAAAGTGACAAATAAGACTTTCCACCACTCTAAAACTTGAAGTTAGAAACTTACACTGTAAAAATACGCAACATAAAGCAGAGAATACTTTCCTCATAAATAAAGCGGAAATCAAATCTGAGGTTCTACAGGAATTTCTGTTTGTTATTGAGAATATTCACATGTTAGTTTTCAAGTGCCATTTGCATGAGAATGAATGGCACTGGTGTATTAAATATTGTTATTATTTCACAGATGGTGACAGAAAAGATAGGCTTTTAGAGGAACCTGAATGTATTCTTTTTTCATTGACTGTGGTGCCTGAAGAATTGGCGATATTATGTCAATTTAACTTATGGCACAAGTGGTTGTGGCATTAGATATTTTGTAGGTTTATTTAGTAAATTTTTGGTGGTAATATAGGTGACAGGAGCCGACACATGAAATGGCAAAGCTTAGGGGAAATATGCATAAAGGTAAAAAACAACAAAAGGGAAAAAATACAAAATAAAAGAAGACACCAGAAAGAAAAACAGATTGTGTGTGTGGGCGGTGGTTTGTTTCTCGCTTCCGACAGTATTTTTATTTTTCACCTTGGCTCCCAAATTTTTCTGACACATTTATTAAATATAATTTATGAGTTGCGATATTCTGACATATTTGCAAGTACGTCTTTTTCTTAAAAGTGCGTTTCTTGTATTTAGTGAACATGTCGTGAAATATGGTCCAACAAATTGTAAACACTGTCTTCTAAACTATAGTATCTGCACATAAAGTGCGGACACATTGTTATAGTTTTTTGCAAATGAAATGCTGATACAAATAGTTTCATACATTCACAAGAAAATACAAAGCTCTTGATATCAGTATTAGTGCAATTACTCACAAACAATGCATATATGACGCAAGAATGTGTATAACAGTTGTTGCAAAAAAGGAACAAGGCACTTCAGTCTCATTAAGAAACGACAGTTGTCACATAACTCTAGTATGTAATCTATATATAAAATTATTTGAATCAGCAGGACATTTAGAACATTAATTATTGTAGTGCGCCTTCAGTTTATGTGTAGGTAGTTCACGTGACAAAGTTTACAATTCGTTGGCCCATATTTCACAGTATTTTCATTAGAGAGAACAATCGCACTTTTTAGAGAAAGCGCTTGTATACGTAAATATCTCGAAATATCGCAAAATTTAAATTATTTTTAATTACTAACAGTGTAAGAAAACTTTTAGGAGTCAAGGTAAAAAAGGAAAAAAAATTTCAGGATCGGGAATGGAACCACTGCCGATGTTTAGCAGCTCCTCAAGGAGATGCGTTTATCCGCTACGCTACAAGGAGCGCATATATGAAAGCTCTCTGTATTACATTGCCATAAATATCAAGGGTTACTCGCAAATATGGCATTTATTAACTGTAATTTACAACTAATTGTACTAAGAACGACATGATTTTGTAACTCTTAAGTGTGTCGTAGCTTTGAAATAGCAACACAGGAGTTATAAGGAAAAAAGCATGAATATACGAAGTGAAAAATGGCGTCTTTGCAGGGCATATCTTGCGACCGTAGAAGGTAACTGGCGTCCAACGCACTACTGTCCCTAGACGCTTGTGAGTCAATCCTATACATCTCTTTGGTCTATGCCGTTGCATCTTTATGTAATATTGTGGCGATGCAATGGAAGCAGGCTTGACTTCGAAGGTAACTGAACACAGCACTTATACTGAAAGCACGTTTATTACGAACTCAAAATACACGCAGCACTGACTGCCTCTCAGGCAGAGTGCTCTGCTATTTATACACAGACAGAATTTACTAGAAATTAGAAGAACAGTTAACATAAGAAACAAGTAGAATTTACAAATATAAGAAAGATGTAGAACCTATTTTTTTTTTTTTTTTTTGGAATAAACAGAAAAAACCATTTGAAACCAGCAAACATGACCTCCTCCGTTTGAAATGTGACAAACGGCACTAAGCTTCCAAACCAATACATACAGAACGTTAAACAAAAACACCACTTCTCTCTCTCTCTCTCTCTCTCTCTCTTTTTTTTTTTTTTTTTTTTTTTTTTTTTTTTTTTTTTTTTACCAGTTTTGCTTATATTTCTCTTTTGATTTACATGTTGTGCCTTTTTTGGTGGCACTTCACAGTGGATGCGTCTTGCTGATCTTTCTTTATATTTATCCTATACCATGCCTTTCGAAAGCAATACCGAGCATATTACCGAATTTCTTTTTCGTGTTACAGACTTGTTGTGTCTTCCATCGTGCTGACTCCATGTAGTTCTCAAAGCCAATCAGATCATCTTCTCCTGGTCCATGGATTACGTAATTCACGAAATGGCCTAATAGGAAAAAAATTGTGTTATTTTTGGTTTCCGGGTAGAAGTTTTTATCCGGCCATAACAAGATGTCTGTCGTATGGCTGCTTTCGGTGCTTCTCGTTAACAAGGCAAGTCTCCTCCGAATCCATTTCCAATTGTCCATGTGTCCAGAGCAGGTAAACCTGTGTCGCAAGGTGTCTATCAGGTCACATTTTTGGCATTTGTCTAAATCAGCGCGCCCAATGCGATGGAGCTTTTCATTTGTCGCGACAGTTTCATTTACTACTTTGTACCATGTAGATGATACCTCCGCTGTGTGAATCCGCAAACTAATATTTTTCCACACCGTTTTCCAGTCAATAGTTGGGTATTTTAGTGTGATTGTTAGGCTTGTCGGTCTTCTGCCATGTCTGTATGATGCTGCGCGTACTTAGTGATGTCACACGCGCAGTGATACCCTGTAAGTAACTGAGCTCGATGTAAAACACTCTGACATGCTTCAGCTGAAAGTTAATATTACTGATATCAATCGGTGGATATATGCTCTTTGGCTGTAACACCTTGAAGAGCTTTGCCGTAATGTTGCTCTCGTTATCATTTAATAGGCGGATGGTTCTTTTGAGATACAATGCAGTGGCCTTCCTATTGATGTCAGTTAACAACAGTCCTCCATTCTGATGGGATTTAGTTAAGGTTTCGTAAGAAAGTTTAAATATGTTTCCCTTCCAAATATATCTGGCTGCTAATTGCATTATCTTCTTTCCCTGAATCTTGGGGATAGGGAATACTTGTGCCACGTAATATGCCTTAGAGAAGAGGTAGATATTAGCAAATCTTACTGCTTCAATAAGGTTAAATGATCTCCAAGTAGATTCAATCATGGTCCCCTGTATTTTATTACAAGTGTCTCTCCAATTTAGAGCAGTCATTTTTAATGGACCTTTGGCAAAGGTAATGCCTAAAGTTTTATGTTGTTCCACGGATTGGGCCCATGATATAACAGCATCATCGAATCCTCTGAGATTTAAGAGTTTACATTTCCCTGCATTGATCTTGGCTCCTGAGGCTGCACTATAAGCATCGATTTCTGCTTTCAGCGTAGCTACGTCACCTTCTTGGCGTAGTAGAACCCCTATATCGTCGGCATAGGCAGTTACTACGAAGGATTCCCCTGAAATGTGGATACCAGGGAGTTTTGCGATCACTTTCCTGAGGAAGGGCTCCAAGGATAGCACGAATAACAGCATCGCAATTGCTTCCTTGTGGTAGGCCCCTTTCGATGTTAACAGTCTGTGTCATTTGTCCATTGATACTTATTTTTGCATTGATACCAGTGATCACATTTCGAACTACTTTCAAAAATCTCTCTTCTAGGCCAACTTTCAACATTATGTGTTCCAGGTAGTCGTAGCTCACCAGGTCAAAAGCTTTATAAAAAGTCCAAAAAGAGCAACGCACTTTTAATATCGGTAACTGCAGCTATAGAAAGTATATCTCTGTATGTAGAGGTTGTGGACATGACAGTCCTTCCGGGAAAACAGGACTGGTGTTTGCCGACTATTCTGCGGATATGAGGGGTCAATCTATTATTGATAGCCCTTGCAATGGTCTTATAATCAAAATTGAGTAGGGTTATCGGCCTAAAGTTTTCAATGCGATTTTGCCCCCGTGACTTTGGCAATAAAACAATCTTTCCTTCTTTAAAATCTCGGGGAATATACCCGCCTTTCATAACATCGTTTAAAATTGCAGTAAAAGTAGATCCAATTAGACTCCAAAATTTAAAATAAAATTCTTTTGGGAGGCCATCTGGACCTGGGGATTTATTAGCTGGTGACTTAGATATTAACGCTAACACATCGTCTTCTGTAAAATCAGATAAAATTTCAGTGTTGTCGTCTGACGTAATCTCCCTAGTAAGAGCCTGTGTGAGTTCTGATACTGCATCTCCGTTCACGTGTTCTCGTGAATACAGCTTTTTGTAATGAAGATAAAGTTCCTGTACTATTTCGGTATGGTTAAGAATTAAACTTCCATCCTTCGTTATTAAATTATCAATAAAACACCGTCTGCTACGGGATTTGTGTTTTATTAGATGAAACATGGAAGTCATCTCCCCTTGTACCGGTGATTGAACTTTGGATTTGACCTTTAATCCTTCCAGTTGTTGGCGTTTTATGCTGATCAGTTTAGCTTTGATGTTTTTTATTTGTTGGAGGCGTATGTTTGCATCGGTGGATGTTTCGTACAACTCTCTTAGTACCGAGTAATAAAATTCCGTAGTGTTCCGCAGATCCCTGGCTTTTTGTCTCCCGTAAGACATGACACACTGTCTAAGTTTTCGTTTGGCGACATTGACCCACCAGTCTAATTTTGAAGTGTGACGGTGAAGAGAACGTAAGCAAATGGTCCACGTGTCTTTGACAGCATCTTCCAGTTCTCTGTCGTTTAAAAGCGATAGTTTAACATCCACTGGCTTCGGTACTGTTTGGTTGGCTGTTTATCTAATTGAATTGTTATGCAGAACGCACAGTGGTCGGAAAATATTGCAGGAATTACGTCCGCTGCTACTACCTGATTACGGATAGTGTCAGAGGTATATATACGATCAAGACGGCTAGCTGAGTGAGACGTAAAATACGTATCTTTTAGTAGCGTAGGATATTTTAGTTCCCAAGCGTCTTGAAGTCGAATGTGTTGCACTAGTGAATGTAGTTCTCTACAGTAATTAAAATTGGGGTTCTGATCTTTTGCACTCAGGACACAATTAAAATCCCCACCCAATAAAAGTTTCTGTGGGTTTTTTCGAAGCAAATAAATGATCTCTTCCTTAAAAAAATTTAGACCGTTCTGCCTTTTTTGATGTTCCAGATGGTGCATATAGATTGACGACAGTAACATCATATAACTTGAAGCCTATACCTCTTCCGGATTCCAATTTTTCTACTTCATAAAACGTAATTCCTTGTCTAATCAGGACAACTGTCCCCGTACCGCCTTCAAGGGCTACATTTTCTATTGAGTTGAAACCAGGTATTACGATGTTAGTTGTTATGACTTCTTGAAGTAATACTATGTCAGCATCCGAATCGTATATAAACTGTCGTAACGCTGCTAATTTCACATCAGAGGTTATTCTACTGATATTGATTGTTACAATTTTATAAGCCTGCATTCAAGTTAATCGGAGACATATGCTGTTCCTTTCTTTTTAACATCCCCTCCCGCGTCCCAATCCATTGAACCGACAACTTTGCTGGTGTTTGCCTTAGTGTCGGTGCTGTCATTTGCTGAATCGCTATTTGCTTTCTTTTTCCTCACTGCGTTTACATTCGATTTCACTTTGTTCCGACGCCTCCCACTACTGACAAACCCGCCGGCTGATGGTGACGTCGGGGGTTCACTACAGGAGTCCAGTTCCATATCGCTCAGCGAGGCTTTGCGTGACCCCGCGACGGCCGGCCAGGCCTCGGCGGCTCGCCGCTGACACCGGCGCTTTCCTTATCAACAGGCCTCTGTGTGTTTACTTCCTCGTTACCATGGACGCCTTGCAGGCTCTGCTCAGGCTGTGTGTTGACAACAAGCGACTCAGGTTTACATACAGTCGCCTTGTTGTGGACTCTGTGCTGACGCGACTCTGCCTGTTTATTTTCCTCTACTTCTAATTCCGTGGTGTTTACAGTCTGCGTTACTGGATGTTGACTTTCCTGGTTTGTGGTTTGCAGCACTGGAAGCGGGTTGACTTCACTTTGCTGCGGTTCGGATATGGAAAAATCACCGGTTACAGCTTCATTTGCATCAGTTTCCATAATCGTGACCGTGTCAGGTTTCGGAACAGCGATTTCCGACACGGTATTCCCTACGTTTCTTTTGGGGCTCTGTTCAACTTGAGAGCAGTCATCGGACGGGTTTCGTTTATCACTCGTACGTCTCCGTTTGTTGTTAACAGTCGCAGCAACGACGGGTGGGCGCACCTGGGACGGGAAACTGTTCGCTCACTGGTTTTTGTGGCAGAGGCGGAAAGTCCGTCGGAACCACTACCGGTCGTTCTCCTGTACTGTTACTGGGCACGGGATCTGAACCACCTACCACCTGGGTCGGAGCCACTAATTCTGCTAAAGTTAATTTCTTACGTTGTTGTAAAGTACTTTGCAGCACAACAGGTCTTTTAGGACATTCCTGGCGGACGTGACCACTCTCATTACATATATAGCAAGTCTCTAAGTGACCAGGGTAGGTGACATGAGCTCTATAACCGCCCACAACAATGTAAGACGGTATATTTTTCCTGACGTGCATTTCGACCGAACGTATTCCATTAAAGCACTGCAATTTGTGTTGACTAGACCAACGTTCATTCCGAATTTGCTTAACGTCCCCATAACTGGACAGAACTTGACTTAGAAAACAGTTCTCTACTTCCGGTGGTAAATTGAACACCCTGACATTCTTATACTCAATTCCTGCATTAGTGACTGAAACAGTACTCACCATGGAGTCCCGATGAAGAAACTTCGCAGAATTCGTTCAAAGTGTACAGGTTCCACTAGTTTGACATAAAAGCAGTACTCATCCAAGTCATAGTATGCGGTGTGAACATGTTCAGTTGTGATTCCAAATTCAGAGAAGATCCAGTCATGAATTTCAACTGATGAAGGCTGCACGTTCCGGGTAGACTTGTAAAATTCAAATTTTAGTGTGCACTTCCTGAGAACTTTTATTTCCATATCGACGACCTGTTTTAGCGGCCGAAACCGCTAAACGTATCACAAGACACAATAGACGAACACTACATCACTACACGGCACAAGACGATGAACAAATGCACGGTAACAACACGAATTGTAAGCAGATCGGAACTTGTTTACGTTAACTGTGAGCGCGCAGCAGTGCGTCTTCACGCTAGCGTGTCTCAAGCGGAACTCACACCGGCCGTCGGTCTTTGTCGTCTCTCGCGGCATTGCTCCCTCTCCTAGAGAAACAGCGACCCGCTGTTATGATCCCTGTGGAGCCAGCTGCAATGTCGTGGATCTTGACCTGGTCATGGGTCCTCTGTATGACAGTTCAAGAGAATCCTTCCCTTCTCCGCGATTATCGACGACAGACGTTCCTGTCGTGGTTTCGTCAGGAACATTACCGTCCTTTAAGTCCTTGAACAAGAAGCCATTGTCGTCTACCTGCTCTTCTGGATCGCAGTAAGGCTTCATGCGCAGGACGTGAACAATGTCTTTTCGTTTTTGACGTTTCGACGACGGCTCATAATCCTGAACTTCGTATGTGACGTCTGACAGGCGGCGTATGACACGATACTGACCAAAGTACCGCTTCAATAACTTTTCTGACAGTCCAACCTTCCGTACAGGGGTAAAAATCCATACCAGATCTCCTGGGCTGTACACAACAGGTCGGTGCTTGTCGTTATACCGCTGACGGTCCATCTCCTGAGCGTCCAGTGTCCGTATGCGAGCCAGCTGTCTTGCTTCTTCGACCCTGGTGATGAGCTGTTTAACATAGTCATCCTGAGTGTCGTCCGGTTGGAACAGGAACAGCGTATCCATTGTGGTCTCAGCTTCACGGCCATGGAGCAAGAAAAACGGAGTGAAGCCTGTGGTGTCTTGTCTTGCGGTATTGTAAGCAAATGTCACGACTGGCAGAATTGTATCCCAATCCTTCTGCTCAACATCGACGTACATCGACAGCATGTTGGCTAACGTCTTGTTAAAAAGTTCCGTAAGACCATTTGTCTGAGGATGGTATGCAGTTGCTATTTTGTGGACAATGTTGCACCGTGACATTACCTATGATACTAGTTTTGATTGGAATACTTTTCCACGATCAGATATCATGCTCTATGCTTCAAAATAATGTCTTCTACAAGGAATTTTGCGATCTCTGGAGCTTCTGCAGTCGGCACAGGTTTGGTGACAGCGTAGCGTGTGAGGTAGTCAGTGCAGACTATTATCCAACGGTTACCAGTTGTCGACTTCGGGAACCTCCCTAAAACATCGATCACAACACGGTGGAATGGAGTTGCTGCCGGCGGAATCGGCACGAGATGTCCTTGAGGTAATTGCGGCACATGCTTCCGTCGCTGGCACTCCTTACAGTGACTCACATAGTGCTTGACAGATCCGTAGAGACCTTTCCAGTAATATATGCGTCTGATTCTGTCTAGAGTCTTCACGAATCCCAGATGACCGGATATTGAAGCATCATGGAAATATTTCAGAATAGCTGGCTGGAGATGAGCTGGAACAACAAGTAGCAATTTGGGGCCCAGTGGATCGTAGTTGCTCTTACACAATGTTCCGTTTATAAGTTGGAACTCTCCATTGGTTGGTTCTCCTTTCTCCAAGGCCTCTATCGTTTTTAATAGTGCTGGATCTTCCCTCTGTTCTGCTGTAACATCATCTAATTCAGTGAGAGCTGAAATTTCATTAATGCTGTTGTGTTCCACTAATGGATTCCTCGAAAGGCAGTCGGCATCCTTGTGTTTGCGCCAGTTCTTGAATACCACTGTGACATCATACTCTTGGAGTCTTAGTGCCCATCTTGCTAGTCGACCTGATGGATCCTTCAAGCCAGTCAGCCAACACAAAGAACGGTGGTCTGTCACGACAGTGAATGGTTTGCCGAATAAATACGGCCTGAACTTGTTGATAGCCCAGATAACCGTGAGACATTCTTTCTCAGTTGTAGAGTAGTTTATCTCGGAGTTTGAGAGTACTCTTGACGCATAGGCTATCACTTTTTCAGCACCTTCCTGAACTTGTACAAGCACTGCACCAATGCCATAACCACTGGCGTCTGTGTGAAGTACCATTTCTGCATTCTCGTCGTACAAGGCTAGCACTGGTGCGGAAGTTAGAGCCTCCTTAAGTGCCCGGAAAGCTCTTTCTTTTGTCTCATCCCAGTCAAATTTGGCGTCTCCCTGCAGAAGTTCTTGTAATGGACGTGCCTTGTTACAAAATCCTTTTATCAAAACGTCGGTAGTATTAGCACAGCCTGAGAAAACTTCTCACATCACGAATCTGCTGAGGAGTTGGAAATTCTGTGACTGCCCTTACTTAATCTGGATCAGGACGGACACCATCTCCGTGGACTAGGTGCCGCAGGATTTTCATCTCTTTGGCGACGAAGAGGCACTTCTTTGGATTGAGGCGGAGACCTGCAGCCTGGACACACTTCAACACAGTTGACAGCCGACTCAGATGTTCTTCAAATGTTTTCGAGAAAACGACAATGTCATCTAAATAGCAGAGACACGTTGTCCACTTAAGGTGTCGAAGCAAGTTGTCCATCATGCGTTCGAATGAGGCTGGAGCATTACATAATCCAAATGGCATTACTTTAAATTCATAGAGGCCGTCAGGTGTAATAAAACACGTCTTCTCCCTGTCAGCTTCGTCAACCTCGATTTGCCAGTAACCTGTCTGCATGTCCATAGTTGAGAAGTATGTAGCTCCTTTCAAGCAGTCTAAGGTGTCGTCAATACGTGGCAATGGGTAGACATCTTTCTTTGTGATACTGTTCAGCCACCGATAGTCGACACAGAATCGCCACGTGCCATCCTTCTTCTTTACGAGGACCACCGGACACGACCAAGGACTCTCCAAAGTTTGAATAATGTCATCTCGCAACATCTTCTCCACCTACTCCCGAATTATCCGTCTTTCAGCTGGCGACACTCTATATGAACGCTGGCTAATTGGCGGATGATCCCCAGTATTGATCCGGTGCTTTATCGTGGGCCTTTTCGTCTGACTTTCCCCCCTGCTGAGGTGTGAATGCACCTGAAACTTGGCGCAGTATACCTAACACCCGCTGGCGTTGTTCCTTGGTCAGTCCAGGCCCTATTGGCAGTTCCACGTTTGTTCCCTCCAGTGTGTTGTCTGTACTAACAGCAGGGCATGGGTCTTCATTGATGACGTTGAGCTCACCGTCCTGGATTGGTTCAGCTGTACCGATACACATTCCCTTGGGGATAAGTTGTGACAGTTCGTGACAATTTGTGATCCAAATCTCTCCTTGACCACCGGTAATGCTTATGATAGCCGCTGGTATGAAAATTTCTTTTGTGAGCCTGATAAACTTTTTACTATCAACAAGAACTTCACAGCTTAACCAGTCATCTGTGTTTGTGACCGCAACTCTTCTCATTGTCAACCGCGGTATCGTCACATTGTCAACGACGAATAACTTCCCAGAAAATTCTGTATTACGTGTATCCGGCGGAACAACTTCTTCAATTTGCAGCTCAGATCTTCCACAGTCAATGATAGCTTGGGATGCCTGAAGGAAGTCCCATCTAAGGATGACATTGTGACTACATTCTGTTAACACGACAAATTCAAACGGCTGCGTCGTGTTGTTGATGGTTATTCTTGCGACACAAGTTCCTGCTGGATGGACATACTTTCCATTCGCGACCTTCAGCACAGTTGCCACCGTATCACAGAACATTGTCTTCTTTAGTGTACTGCGGTAATTATCCGATAATACAGAAAAGAGCCTCCTGAATCAACAAGTGCAGGTTGGCCGTCGATTATGACGTCGATGATATTTCCCGACATCTTAGCAACTGTCGTCCATGGAGGATTTTCATCTGCGGCAGCCTCACCTCCGTAGATGGTCGCCTCGCTTAGTTTTCCTGGGCGCGGTGGCTAGGGGAGCGGCTGGTACCTCTGTACGGCGACAGTGAACGGCTGCGGCGCGTCGGGGAGCGACCTCGTCTAGGTATGGCGATGGGCTTCTTCCCATAGGTCGACTGAACTCATCAGCAGGTGACTGCCTGGGATAGAACTGCTCCGACGGCTGACGTCTTGTGGCAAAATAATCATCGAATACTCGCCTTCTCTTTCTGCAGTAGCGTACGACATGTCCAGGGCGTCCACAGTGGAAACACAGTGGTGTGTTGTCTTCTGTCCTCCAGACGTTTGTTCTTTTGCGGGGCGTCATAGTTACCGGGCGAGTTGGCTGTGGTCGTGTCGGCCGGTTCATGGGCTGCCGTTTGGCGGCTGCGGCGTAAGTCATAGCATGGCGACGCCATTCTTCACGTCAGGTGCGATTGACGGGGCAGACAGGAGCTAATGTTTGAAATACCTCGTCCACAGCGGTGTCGGCTCCCTCGTGACTTACAGGGCTCACATCCATGGCCATAATCTGATGCTCGCTCGGTCTAATAGTTCCAGCTGCCATGCACTGTTGTAATTCTTCTCTCACGATTTGTCATATGAGAGAAGCGAAGTCATGCTGGTCTTCCACAATGGCCATAGGGACTACATATGGGAGTCTGTCATACTTCTTGCGTCCAACCCTCCTTTGTTGCATCTCTTCAATACGTTGGCACCACTTGATGAACTCTTCTGCCGTAGTGAGGTCTTTTATCAGAAGAGCTTGGTACATATCTTCTGCAATTCCCTTCATCAGGTGCGTGATTTTGTCTGCCTCAGTCATGTTCGGATTGACTATGTTACACAGGGCCAAAACATTCTGTACGTACGATTGTGACGGCTCACCATGTTATTGGGCCCGGTTCGTGAGTTGTTCTTCCGCCGAACGGATTTGTCGCTGGCGGTCTCCAAACGTCTTCAGTTACTCCTGGAACGTCTCCCAGTCGTTCAACTTGTCTTCGTTGTTCTCAAAACATTGCTGGGCTGTTCCGTCCAGATAGAAGTAAACGTTGGCCAAGCACATCATGTGATCCCACCTGTACTTGGCGACTTGGTCGAACCCTTTTAGCCATTTCTTGGGATCCTGTCCAGCATCTCCAGAGAACACCGACGGGTGTCTGACAAGGCATAAAATAACATGTTAACTGGGCGACACTTGTGTCACCCAGTGCTGAGATTTTGTCGCCCAGTGGCTGTGGGTAATGCCAGCAATTTACTTTTATTGAATGACATACCCTGCATAAGACACATATCTTTTACACTTTCGGTGCAGCAATAAAACAATTATATTCAATGGTAACGTGGGTACTGTTTACCAGTCGCAAGTTTTCTAATGTTTGGTTTTGTTTTGTTTAAGATGCATTCTCTCTTTGAGAAGCCACTCTGATATGTGTAAGTGGTACCGAACTGTCTTAACGTTCTTAGAGCTCTGTCAGCTATAAAAGGATATTCGCCAAAATATACCAAGGTCATTATTTTGAAATTCCATTTTAAATGTGCTATCTTCGAGCAATCAGAAGGACTGAAAATTTCCTCTTCAGCAGAAAATGGTCTCAATATCCAAGTGTTGACGTGCTGATTATCCATAGCTGAGGAATTTTGCTTAATTGAGTTTATAACTGCAGACGGAAGTTTAAAACACGATTCTTTTATTTTCCTCACCTACTCATTGACCACACAGTTGCTTAAACATCGATAGATCTCCAACTTGAACCTTGTGTTGGTAAAGTTCCAGTTTAGGGACGAAGCTTGAAATTTTATCCTGTACTGTGAAAATATTAGTCCTATTTTCTTGCAATGAAATACTCGGACTTAATTTCACTGAAAAAGTCAGCAAGATACGCCAACATTTCGATAGTTTTCTTCTTTTATTTTTGAGTAAAATCTATCCCTTTTTGTGTTCCTTGTTTTTCCAGAAGGAGTCCTATTTCTAAATGGGCAGAGAGAAGTAGCACAGAAGTGATGTGATGTTGCTCTGCAAAGTAAAATAAATCCTCGTTTCCGTGTTCTTTCGTTAAAACGGACTAAAACGGTCATCTGACTCAAAATAAAAACCGAAAGTACACGAGGTGGTAAACAATCTGTTATCAAAATGTTATACAGTTGTACAAATGCATTGCACAATACGTCTCTCCGACGTGACCGCGCGAGGCACATGCGCCACGGCCACCTCAAGAGTCAGAGCTCTTCTCTCGCCGTATGCAGTTCAGTGAGTTGTTCATACAAGAAGTGTTCCTTTATTTGTTCTGGATAGGTTAGGGACAACAAACACAGCGTTTAAGGTAAGTGGCTTTTTAAATACTGTATAATCTTAAAATTCCTATTTCCTATGGTTATGGTCTAAATACAGTAAAACTTGCTCAAGACGAAATCGCCTGGGACTAAAATAATTTTACGAATTGAACAAGTTTACGTATTACACAAAACTCACTGGGGTACATAAAATTTATCAGTTACCATGTGTAGAAGTACAATATAAATTTAATTATGTACATACTTACATACCTTCACTTCAGCGCAGCAGATGTTATTTGCTGTATATTGTACAGTATAACAGAACATTGGGCATTATATTGAAGGATAAATAACGTTTCTAAATGTTTACTCCAACTTTAAAATAATCTATTTTTGTATGTGCATAACAATACAGTATTATTCACATGTTTATTAGCTTTACATTTCACTTTTTTCGCGACATATGAAGTAGGGAAACTTGTTTTTAATTTCCTGTTCATAACTGTTTTTTCACACAATTATTTGCACTATACTATAGTTCAAACTTTGGATAATTTGTTTGTGCTGCATACCGCATACAGTAACGTCTTGTTCTTGACTACCAAACCCCGCTTTATTGAAGCTCTTGGTGACAGTTTCAGCCTTTATTTCCTTCACTGCCAAGCCAATCCAATTTACTGCATCCAGGACAGAAACTGACCATGCAAGAGCAATCGCATTTTCGGCTTTTTCGAGACTAAGAATAAGTGATTGCATGAGTAATCTCTATAATGAGACTTGAATATGTAAATTACCTCTTGATCCATTGGTTGTGTGAGGCTGGTTGAACCTGGTGGGAAGCAAGGCAATTTAACGTTTGACAACTTCACATTCAAGTGTCACGTTGCATTGTCCAGGATTAGGATATTTGGCGATTTCCTTTGTTCATTTCTGCATTGAAAGAGCCTAGCAATTCTTCCATAAGACCACTCACCATGCATGCCTTATTATTGCTGCGCCATGTGACTGTAAGCTTACTGACATCTATGTTAGCCACGTTCCGCTTTTTTGTATTGAATGCGTCGGGACTGAAATGCTTGTAAGGACTGAGGAGATTTCCGAATTATACACGTTTGAGCAAGTTTTACTGTGTATATAAATATATCATAAATATAAATTATAAAAAAATACGGTAATGCATTTGTTTCGAAATGGGAGCCTGGCAGCGGTCTGCTTTTGATGTTTTGTTAGTGCTTTCGTAACAAAAATCTTCACTCCTAATTTTAGCTATAAAATTTATTTTTAAATCCAATACTACACGAAATACTATTAACTTTTTTATTTTAGGTGTATATCACGCTACTAAACTTTCAATGGCTTCAGTTGATAACTATACGAATATATGCCATGGCTAAGAGAACAACAATAACGGATTTCTTTTGTGTTGGATCAAAAAACGCTCAAAAACGATCAGGAAATTAAAGAAGATGAAACTGCAAGCCTAATCAATATCTCAATTGACGATAATAAACCAGGTTGAGTAGTTCAAATACACAAATTGAATTTCAAGAAACTGATTCTTCCAATTATGATAATATTCTACCTAAGAGTCAAGACCGAAAAGCCCAAAAATAGATAAATATGTTGAATGGTATAAGGGTAACATGCTAGATTCGTCTTGGCTGTTAAAAACCTACGACTTTCTTGCAAAAGTAAAACTGGGAACAAGCGTTCTGGTGTAAAATGTGAAATTTGCTCTAAACATATTCAAGAAGCACTGAAATTTTCAATAAATGATACTTTGCCCATTGCTGATGGCGTCTGATGTGACGGAAAAAAGGAATTGGAAAGAGTTATTGACCATTTTAGCAGCAAAGCTCACATAGCTGCTGCCGACCTTAATGAAATGGAAGAAAAATGGATGGCACAATCAGATAAGCACCCTTGGGTTAAAACCCTTAAGTCTTACACTGCAGAGAAAATAATACTACTGATTGAACTATCATTGGGTGTGTATAATGACTGTCCTACAATGACTCCTTCTGCTCATTCTTGGTCGTCACGATCACTAACAAAGATTCACAATGACACCTAAATGTTGTCATACAAAAACAATTGTTTGGAATACGAGTTTTCCCCTCTCACTCCTTCTCTAGCTTTATTGCAGTAAAGAAACCGTGTAATGTATCGTGAGATACTTGATGTTGTAGGGGAAGTGATAATGGAAGGTATGGTTACACAGTTAAAAAACTCGGAATGTTTTTCCATTGAGGTTGATGACTCTGTAGACAAATACGGAGTTGACAACAAGTTCATTACTGCACGGTTTATTACAGAAGATAACGAGATGAAATCTGTGTTTCTAGGTGAAAGCAAATCTAGGCTGTGAGGGGCAGAAGGTCTTATGGAATCGGTCAAAGTTTTATTGAAAAATTTAGACCTTGGTGATACAGCAAAAGATAAGTTGACAGGATTGACTACAGATGGAGAGAGTGATAATACAGGAAAATCCAGTGGCCTATGGGTTCGAATGAAAGAGTACTTAGGAAGAGAGTTACTTTGTATTTGGTGTGTGGCTCATCGATCTGACCTAGCCATGTCAGACTTAGAATCAGCAGTTGTTGTAGTTCAGCACTGGAAGACAAATTTAAAAGCCGTGGGAACGTTTTATAGGGCATCGGCTTTACGCTTTGAAGAACTTGAAGAGCTGGCTGAGTTAACCAAGAAAACTGCGTACCGCTTTCCAGCACACTTTGATGTAAGGTTCGTAGAACACCTCAACTATTTAGCCGAAGCAGTTTGGAACAACGTTCCATTAATGCATCAACATTGGAGTAATGTTCTTGGAAAGACTGATTCCTCAAAAGTTGAAAAAGCTTCAGCGCATGGGTTTCTACGTTTGTGGGAGACAGATGGCGAACAACAGCCACTTACCAGTCTTATGCTAGATCTTCTGAAACGTCTGGGAAAACTGCAAAAAGATTGTCAGAGCTCATTTGTTACAATCCCTGGTATTGAAGTATTTAAATAAAATATTTGTTGATTCATTATCTTTGATGGAGAAGACTGTTATCCTGGTGGATATGAAGAAAAGTTGGAAAGAAATGGTGCAAGAGAACTTGAAAGTGACGAATCAGATACTGAAGATCTTCCTAGAAGACATCAAGTAAACCGACTTGTTTCAACAAAGCGACACTGGCCTGCAGCGAGAAGAGAGGTTGTAATGAGCTGCAAAGAGTTTATCTTACAACGGCTTCCCGAAGACCAGAAGGAAATCTGCAGTAGGATTAATAGATTAATACCTTCTAAAAATCCTATTGAGCTTATGAACGCAGTTCGTGCAGACGTTGAAGGCCTGTTTGGTACAGATGAAATATCAGATTTTACTGATGACGTTGTAGGGTAGTTTGCAGCAGAAAAAATCTCTGCTCTCTCTAGTATGACATCATCTACTGGAAAGCTGTACCACTTTTTGAAAGTATCTCAACCTCAGTCGATCCTAAGAAAGTTGGTGCAGTAGTATATTTCTCTGACACCGCACAGTGTAGGTACTGAAAGAGCAGTGTCACTACATACAACTTTAAAATCAAACAAACAATCTGGCCTGTTACGAGAAGCTCTCAACTCTAGAATGCGCATCGCTCTCAACGTTGTTGGGACAGCCTTTTTCGAACCAAGGCCATCCGTGGCGATGTTCCTAGAGAAGAAAGAGAGAAGATGGAAGCTGCCCGATTTTGAACTGTATCAAGACCAAGAGTTCGTAAAAAAGTGTTTTTGCAAATGACAGTAACCTTTAAATTTGATGTTCTTCGATTCTTTTAGTTATGAACTTTGAAACTTTATTTATCAAAATATTTTGTAAACCCAGTAATTTCATTATCCTTTAAAATTTTGTTGTAGGCGTATTTTAAAATATTTCTTGAAAATTGTTTCTTATGTGCATTACAACATTTATAAAAAACTCAAAAGAATTGTTTTTACGTAGAGGTATAAAATTGCTGTTCAATACTTTTTGAAAGGAAACTGTTAAACTAGAACTTTACCTTCTTTAAAGACGTTTTTAGCACCAGCATCTCATGACTCATTTTCTGCAGAATTAAGTACTTTTGTTAGATAGCTTAAATTGTGATTGTGTTTCTTTCCCGTCGGTGTACACAATTCTCTTGAACAAAAATAAAAATTGAGGAACCATAACGTAATATGAGCTTTTAAGACAAATAATGATTTTTTTAACTTTTACAGAAAGTGCACAGGAAGGTATTTTAAGTAATCATAGTACTGATATTAGTTTAATTTAATACTATTTTCATTTAATAGCCATATCAAATTAAAGTAAACTTATAACAGGTACTGTATTCTTTTTAACTAATTAACAAATAAAAGAGAACAAAACAATTGAAAGATTGTTTAACAAAATTAGGAGACATACATGATTTCTTCACAGTCCAAATATAGTACTGTTCCACAAACATTTTTATTTATCATTAAAAACATATATGAATAAAAATCTATTAAGGACAAATTAAGCAGCTTTGATTTTAATAAAAAAAGGCTTCAAAATACGGTTTGAGGCATCTATATTTTGAAATTTTTCCGTGGGTGGGCCCCCGGAACATCTTCCAATGTCGCCCAGTGAAAATCTTTTAAAATATGCTCTGTTGTCTGATGTGTAGCTGGCTTACCGCTGGTTTAGTTTTCTTTGTTCTTCTGATAATACGGATTTTTGGAAGGACGTACTCGGCGTATCCCTTGTATTCCGGTTCCAGTCCGTGTAAGCGACGGCTTTTACGCTGTCTAATTGGAGCTACGGTTTGTACTGGATACCCGGCGCCTCCACCAAACAATGTCGCACTGCAATGGAAGCAGGCTTGACTTCGAAGGTAACTGAACACAGCACTTATACTGAAAGCACGTTTATTACGAACTCAAAATACACGCAGCACTGACTGCCTCTCATGCAGAGTGCTCTGCTATTTATACACAGACAGAATTTACCAGAAATTAGAAGGACAGTTAACATAAGAAACAAGTAGAATTTACAAGTAAACATAAGAAAGATGTAGAACCTCCTGGAATTGTTAATTACAAAGAAATAAATTTTTCGCCGGTGAGCGGAATTGAACCGGCGACCTTCAGTAGCGCAGTCCGTGACGCTACCACTTGCGCCACGCCGGCAGTCAGTGTTAGTGGTCTCTCGCGGGAATATCTTCGGTAGAGCTTCTTTGTCTTACGTCAATATCATGTTGTAGTATTGGCGGCTTGTTTAGTGTCAAAATAAATGTTTCCTTTAAAGATTTCGGAAATGCCATTTGTTTTAACACCACGCTGGTATATTCATTTTGTGTTGTCTAGCAATGTAGCTCGTGTTTAGAAGTTCGGTCGTTCTGGTTCGGTTTTGATTGTGTAGTTCATACTTCGTTTGTTGTAAATGTCAATGCAATTTTTAAGTCTACTATAATGGCTGCAGATAATTCAATGAATTTCTCAGAAAATGATCACGCGAATGTGGTTTTGGAAAAACTGAAAGCGCAGAGTGATCAAGGAAAGTTCTGTGATATTGTTCTCTACGTTGGAGGAAAAGAATTTAGAGCTCATAGAAATGTTTTGGCGTCATGTTCACAATATTTTGAATCAATCTTGAAGACTCATAAATCGATAAAAGAGCGTTTGACTATCACCTGTCAAAGCTCCGAAATATTCCAAAGCTTGTTGAATTACATGTATACAGGTTGTGTCATAATAAATAAAAACAATGTTTCTGAACTTTTAAGATTGGCCAATCACTTTCTCGTAGGGAAGTTAAAAAACTGCTGTGCAGAGTATCTTGACAGGCATCTAGATGTTACAAATTGTCTGTCTGTCAGAGACCTGAGTGAAAAGTATAATTTGCCTATCTTACTGAAAGCGGCAACGTTATTTGTTGCCGTAAATATAAACAAAGTAATTTTTGAAGAAGAATTAATGAACTTCAGTCTTCCAAAAATGGAAGAGTTTCTTTCAGAAAAGGTGCGTGTAGTAAGTCAATGCTCGTGTGAACTGCATATGAGTAGTTTCTTCATATGTGCCTGTTATTAGCTGTATGTTGCATGAAATGAATTTCTGTAGTTTACTTTGCTTTCAGTTAAGTGTTATAATTGCTATTGAAGAGTTAATTAGCTTTTACAGTGAAGACTGGAATTTTTAGAAGTATGCATGCATTTTTCTTGGTTGCGATTATAAATTCCTCACAGTAATGACTACAGATTGTCAGATCTTTCAGAAAAGCAGGTGGAATAGTCATTTTGTCATCACTGACTTATGTTATTCTTGGATCAGTATGCTTTCAAGTAAAGTACTGTTGGTAACAGCCATGCTGAAAGAGGATTTTAACTCTTAAGTAGATGAATCACAAATAATTTTTATCCTGAGTTGTGCAGTTTACATCAGTTTGAATTGTAATCATTTGAATAATGCTTATTTCTCATGTTGGAAAAAAATTAAGATTTTATTCTTAACCATTAAGCACAAAGTTCTTGTATTTTCTTAGTGATAAGGGACAACTTTTGAAATACATAGTTAAAAAAAAAAAATTGAAATAAACAATGAAGATGGGTAGGCTTGTTTGCAACAAAAAAAAAAAGTTATGTATTTGTTACTGTAATGTTCAGTTCATCCTAAAGAGCTTATAAATTGAATGAGACATTACACTCCTGCAAACAAATTGTACCAAATTTGTATACATTCCAGTACTTGATACCACCCTTCAGGTTTGTCCAATGACGTCATAGCTAAAGCAAAGATCCGCTACATACAGCATGGCGCGGCACATGGAGGTGAAACATCCCAATATCCTTGAAATTGACAGAGGCTATCATGGTAGCTATTGCAAAAACCACATACATACAACTAGAATTAACATATGTAGGTTAATTCCAATTGCCGATACCAGTTTTTGTAATGGAGATATTTAGCCAGTAGTGACAACTAGAATTAACCTATATAGGTTAAATTTTAGTATAGATAACGAAAAGTAACCTTCGGTTAATACAAATCGACAATTCCATTTTTCACAATCTCATACAGGAATGTTTGTTTCATATAGACAATTAGAATTAACCTACATAAATCAATTCCAGTTGTCAATGCCAAAGCACCCTGTTGAAAGGTCAGTTTTAGACTCCAGCACACCTATGACAGCAAAACAGTCACCAACATTAATGTTCACTTTTTAGCATCCGAGGAACTACTCTCGATAATGTAGGCAAAAAATACTCAATGCCGGCATTCGCATAATGTTCACAACACCGAATTGTATAATAATGGAAATGATTGTCCCAGAAACCCTTATAGTATGTCACGTTTCTTTTTATTTGTGGACATAATTTCACATGAGGGGATAGATGCAGTTCAGTTATGAATGCGGTATCCACTCTTAATACATTTATTTCTCTATATCGCTACAGATGTGATGTTAACACTTCAGATACAAGAGACCGACTGCCCGTAGTTACCAGTCAGACCAAAGATAACATAAAACAGCTATCAATCACGGGATCGATACGATGGTGACTGGGTGGCAAACCCTAGTATGTCGAAGTCGGCGAGGTGTGCAGGCTGATGAAGACATGCAGGAACACTTTGTCATTCGGCGCATAAAAGCACTTTTTGACAGGCGAAGCCTTCGCACCACATGTGGAGAAGCACTACCTCCCTGCACATCACACATCACACGCAATGCACATGAAAACAGATGAGCTATCAACTAACACCGGGAGCTTATGGATGTCGTCAGGGTGCACAAAAGTATATAGCTTGATGGTGGGCACCGCAGGTGAATGTGCGAATTGGCGAGGCCCTGGGCGATCAGCTGATGGCCAAGGGGGCGTGGCCCAGTGCTGGGTGGAGCTGCGAGGGCTCGAAGCGGTAGGGGTTACTGTCGCAGGACGAAGGGATGCATACAGTAGACCCTAGAGATTGATCAGCTCGATTTTGGGGGCTGTGAGGGAAAAACCTCTAAATGATTGACCGCTTGAATTGGAGGTGAGGGGCGAAGAAGCAGTGCTCGAGGGTTGAGCATGTTGAAAGGACTCGGTGCCTGAATATGGGGCACAAGGGGATGACTGGCTACACAAAGCAGGAGTGGCCGGAGAAGCAGTACTCGAATAGTGAATGTGCTGAGATCAGTCTGTATCCGATTGTGTGGCATGATAAGGGGACTGACCGCTCGACGGAGGAGACATATGATTGGAAACCGTGTCAGAGGAAGTCTCTGAAGTCCGACTTGACACGGTTGAGAGGAATGGTGATGACAGTGATTCACTCGAATGTCTGTGGTGTTTTTGGACCAACTGACGACAACGTAAGGGCTGGTATAAGGAGGCATGGGAGGGGCCTTAATGGTGTCATCACGGAGAAAAACTTGCTCAAGCTTGTCTAGCTCACGGGGCACGCACACGCGCAGATGTGTGTGCGCTGCTGGGGGGGGGGGGGGCAGCCGAATGTTTTTGCAATGTGTGGGTGTACCTGATCTACCAGAGAAGGGAGCTCGGAGGCTTGGTCCGTGGGGTGGGAGAAACTACCTTGCCAGGGTGCACAAGAGGTTGTCCATAAATGAACTCCGCCACTGAGCCCTTAAGAACTTCATATAAGCTGAGTGTAGGATGAGAAGCACCCGAGGTAATGCCTCAGTCCACAAGGGGCCGTGACATCAAAGAGAAGTTTTTAAGGTGTGATGCAGCGCTCGACTAGCCCATTACTTTGGGGGTGATAAGCGGTAGTGTGTATTTTTGTGATAACACAAAGGGTGCATAATTCAGAAAATGTAGCCATTCAAATTGACGACCCTGGTCGGTTGTGAGGGACACAGGGGAGCCAAAGCGGGAGACCCAAGTGTCCATAAAGTCGTGTGAAACGGTGTCTGAAGTAATGTTCGGTATGGGGAAAGCTTCTGCCCAGAGAGTAGTCCTATCGATAGCTGTGAGCAGATAGCGAAACCCTTCAGACTGTGGGAGGGGGCCAACCAAAGCTACATGGATATGCTGGAATTGGCCTGACGGTTGCGAAAAATTGCCGAGACGTGGAGAACTATGGCGAGACACTGTTTTGCTGGCAAGGACCACACTCACGGGCCCATGACTAGCAATCATGGCACATTTGTCTCCACACAAAACAATCAGGCACAAGGCTTGTCAATGCCTTAACACCCGGGTGAGCCAAACCATGAAGTTTTCCTAACACAAGACATTGTAATCCATTCGGGATGAAGAGGCAAAGTGTGCCTGTAGAACTGTCACACCAGACTTCACCCAGAAACTCCTGGAAAGGTTGTCTTCACGGGTCGAAGAGAAGAAGATTGGTCCAATAACAGCTGCAAAGTGTCAGGGTTGGCTGATTGTAGCCTGGCTAAGTCCGCCAAGTCTATCTGGCTAGATACTGCACCGACGCGGGATAGGAAATTGGCCACATTGTCTGCCCCTTTAATGTACTGAATGTCGTTTGTAAACTGTAGTCAATGTGACGAAAACGACGAGGCAGGGGTCAGACAGAGGTTTCTTTATAGCTGACACCAAGGGTTTATGGTCCATCAGAACATAGAAGTCCCTCCCCTCCAAATCAGTCCTGAAGTGCTTGATGGCTTCGTAGACGGCAAGCAACTCCCTATCAAAGGCAGAGTATTTTTACTGGGCCGAGTTAAGTTTCTTAGAAAAGAACTGAAGCGGAGTGCTGATGTCATTATAGGTCTGACTGAGCACACCACCAACAGCATTGTCACTTGCATCAGTCGTAATAAACAGCGTGGCATCAGAACGCGGGTGAGCGATGCTAACAGCCGAGGCAAGTAGCTTTTTCAACTCATTGAAGGCGTTCTCCATAATAGGTATCCAAGGAACAGCATGATTACCTGATGTATTAGGGCCTGCAAGAGCGTCGGTGAGTGGGGCCTGAACATCCGAAGCAGAAGGCAGATGCTTGCGGTAATAATTAATGGTCCCCAAAAAGTGATGTAGCTCTTTAAATGTCTGAGGCATATCAAGAACTGCCTTAATTTTGTCTTTAGGTGGAGTAAGGCCATCTGCTGACACCACATAACTGAAGAACACAACCGACGGCTGATGAAGTTGAGACTTTTTGTTATTAAGCTCGATGCCAGTGGACAGTAAGGTGTCAGTCACCAATCTAACAAGTTCTACACTCGATTCTTTAGTGGGAGCAAACACAAGGATGTCATCCGTATAGATGAAGCAAAAATCGAACTTCAACAGAGTTCCATATTTGCCACATCTGGGGTGCATTTTTCAACCCGAAAGGAATAATCTTGTAATGAAAGGCGTAGTGATGGTGGTTTTCTCAATGTCCTCAGGGGTCATTGGGATCTGTTTGCAGTCTAACACCAAAAAATATTTTACACCTGCTAAAGTGTGATTGAAATCAACAATGTGCGGTACAGGGTATTTGTCAATGATTGTACGAGCATTAAGCTTCGTATAGTCCCCAACCATAGGGTAAGTACTATCCTTCTTAGGAATGAAATGATTAAGGCTCATCCAACAACTAGAAGAAGGCTCGATAATTCCTTTATTTTGGAGAGCGGCTAATTGTTCTTTCGCGATCTGCATAAACTGTAAGAGAGTAGTTTTTCGATTATGGAGGAAGAAATTGCTATTGGTGATAATTCAGTAGGAAGCCCAAAGAGGCAAAAGAAAACCAAACATGTCCATCAACTTCAATCTGAGGCAAGGTATATAAAAATAAAGTTTAAAAAAGAGCACTTAGACTATAAATCTCACTTCAAATGTCAATCTGACCCTGCTAAAATTTCAGTGAACGCTCACATCCCGTAATTTAATTAGGTAATATTCAGGATTACATTTTTTTCGTTTTGTAGGAACTCCGATAAAGATCCAGATATGACTTTGTTCACACCACCATGAGCACAGAGGAGGTCATTTCCAGTGCTGTAATATGCCAGCACATTTCCTCCTAAGTGCCACAAGTAAAGTATTTGCGGTACCAAATAAAAGTGAACAGGATCGGCATACATCTTGATGATACATGTTTCTTCACCAAAGAGTTGCCGCCCAAGGGCTGATACCAGGAAAGCTACAGCAATGTTCGTTAAGTATTACATTCCACGCTTAAACAGACATTTGGAACCAGTGCGCGCAAAATTTTTTGGAGAGCTGTTTGGATTCAGACAGACTTGTCTAAATACAATAGCTAAATCAGTAATGAGTGGTGGAGGTTGTAAGGAACACAGAGGAGGCGATCATAAGAAAGAGAAGTTTTCAGCGAAGAGAGATAAGGTTATTAATTTCATCTTGAGCCTGAGATGTAGGGAGAGCCATTATTCTAGGAAGAAGAACCGACGATTATACCTTGCTTTCAAACTGATCATCAGTATAAACTGTTCAAAACGTATAGTCCAAGTGTGTCAACTGAATTACAAGTAAAACTGTGGTTCTTTCAGAAAATGTTGAACTCAAAATTTAACTTAGGTTTCCGCACACCTGGTTCAGATACTTGTAGCTACTACCTTAAATGTCTCATATATTCACCGTCGGAGTTTCGAGACCTCCCATGGGTGTGTGTGTGTGTGTGTGTGTGTGTGTGTGTGTGTGTGTGTTGTCCTTAGGTCAGTTTACCTAGGTTTAAGTAGTTTGTAAGCTACGGACTGATGACCACGCAGTTTGGTCCGATGGATTTACAAACGTGTGTGTGTCTCATATGTTGACTACAGCTGGCCAAAATGAAAAATCTGAAATTATGACTAACTTGGGTGCTCATAGATTAAGGGCAAAAACTTTTTATCAGATTATGAGAGAGAGCCCTGTGCTTTGACATGCAGCAGGTACAGGTCCTTCCAAAGCTGTCCATTAATGAGGCATATTATTCACGTCAAATAAACTGTCACACTGGGTGTAACAAACACGGATAATAAATATCCTCACTTCTATCTCTGCCCAGAAAATGAAGCTGACAGAGGTTCTATTGAGGTTCCTTCAGGTCTGTGATTTTCTGGAAAGAATTGTGTTTCCCATTGAGAATGACAGCTTGAGGCTTTTTGTGGATGTCTGTGGAGATCAAAATAAGAATTCCCATGTGGTTCATGCTTTGACTTTCTTTCTACTTAAAAAAGCTCCTCAGCAGCTTAAGATCATTTTCAGTAAGAGGCCACTCATTTCTTTTCGCAGACAGTCTTTGGAGTTGTGGAAAAACATCTTCCAAAGAAATCTCAGATACTTTCACCCAAAAATTACCATAGTGTTTATGAATCTGCATGTTCATTTCACATTTTAGGTGGGGATTGAAGTGTAAGGGAGTACAAAGCACTCACTAAAGTGAAATTTTTTATTGTGTAATAAAAATGTTTCTGGAGTTAATTGGCAACAAGAAAAGGACGTTATAAATATGTTGTAGATCAGAATATTTAACATAAATAGATTTAATTTTCTGTTAGCAGTTAATGTTATTCCATAAAGAAAGAAAAATAAATGCTTAGTTATATATATTTAAATCATCTTTCAAAAGAGATAGATTGGCTGGCCAGTACTTACCTTTTTGCTGTACCACTGATAGTGACACAATTGGAAAAAAAAAAAAAAAAAAAAAAAAAGGACGAGAAAGGACAAGCTTTTTGGAACACAGTTCTTTCTGCAGGTAGGAGAGAAGGTCAAGGGGGGAGGGGGAGGATGGAAACAGAAGGGAAAGGTAATTCACGACCTAGGTCATGAGGGTGGTGTTTGAGGAGTATGGAAGTCAGAGATACTGCATATTAGTACTGAACCAAGCCAGTGGGAATATATACATATAACCAAAGAGGAAAGATCGAGCAGTAAAGAGAAGAGAAAATGAGTCAACTGAATGATGCTGAGAGGTGTAGGAGGGGCAGGGGGTTGTCTAAAATGTTTTTGATTGACAGGTAAAGATGGGCACGCGCGCGCGCGCTCGCGTGCACACACACACGCACACACACACACACACACACACACACACAGTGAGAAAGAGAGCGAGAGGGGGGGGGCGGGGGAGGGATAATGAATAGGTGAGCTGAGGGTGGAGGAAGGGGAGGGGTTAGTGTAGATTAAGGCCAGGGGGGTGGCAGGAGGAGAGGATATGTTGGAGGGCAAGTTCCCACCTTCGTAGCTCTGAGGGACTGGTTTTAGTAGTATCCAAATGGCACATGTGGTGTAACACCTGCCAAGGTCCCTGGAGTCATGCTGGAGGGCATGTTCTGCCACAGGATGTTGGGTGTCCCACAGGCGAACAGTCCGTCTGTGACCATTCTACACTCAGCCAATTTTTTAGTAGTCATACCAATATAAAAGGCTGCACAGTGGACACATGTCAGTTGGTATATGGCATATGTTATCTCGCATGTGGCCCTGCCTTGAATCGGGTAGGTTTTTCCTGTGGTGGGGCTAGAGTATGTGGTAGTGGGAGGATGCATTGGACAGGTTATGTATTTGCCACAGTAATATTTTTGTATTTGTATATTTTACAAATTATTGGTTCAAAGCATATGAAGTCCAATGCCTTTTCTTTAAATTTGAAGAACACAATAGGAAATTTATTTTACTTTTTCATGTACCTAGAAGTACACCTCAAATGAAACAACTGCAAAATTTTAAAATGTGTAAAACGTTCCTCAGGTTACGAATAATCAGGTTTTTGCTTCTTTAAAATTTAGTTTTTTTGTACATAATACGATTTGAAACAATGCTCCTCATGCAGAAGATTAAGCTAACTAAGTGCATCCCCTATGCTGTGGCTGAAAAGACCTTCAAAGCCATGTAACTTCCTGTTCTTGCCACTTCTTTCGTCTCTGCTTTGTGGAAGTGTCACTAAAACTGAAACCTCCATACAAATGGAGGTTGTTAGTGTTGGCACTAATAGTTGCACATGCCAGGGCACCTGTAAGGCAGCATTTCCTTCCATGCCCCCTCCCCTTCACTGCAAACTTCAGAAAAAGCAACAGTTACCACCTTTGCAGAGTGCCTGATCCCTCAAACTATGAAGCCTGCCCAACTAACCATCTACATACATACTCCACAATAAACCATAAGGTGTGTGGCGGAGGGTACACTGTACCACTACTAGGGATTTCCTTTCCTGTTCCACTTCCAAATAGAACAAGGAAAAAAGAATGTCTATATGCCTCTGTATGAGACCCAATTTCTCTTATCTTGTCTTTGATATCACTACACAAAATGTAAGAAGGTGGCAGGAAGATCATACTACACTCAGCTTCAAATTCAAGCCCTCTAAATTTCCTCAACAGAAATTCACGAAAAGAACATCATCTTTCCTAAAGCGATCCTCAATTGAGTTCCTGGAGCATTTCCGTGACACTTGCGCATTGGTTGAACCTACCAGTAACAAACCTAGCTTACCTAGCTGCTTGTCTCTGATCCGCTACTGTGTCTTCCTTTAAACTGATCTGCTGCGGGTCCCAAACAGTTGAGCAACACTCAAGACGTGGTTGTACAAGCACTTTATACACGGTCTCCTTTAGAGATGAAGTACTCTTCCCAAAATTCTCCCACTAAACCAAAGTTGGCCGTCCACCCCACTCACAACCGTCCCTGCATGCTCATTCCATTTCAAATCACTCTGCAATGTTACATCTAGAAACTGAATGACGTGACTGCATCAAGACGCTCACTACTAATGGTGCATTCAAACATTGTGGGATTGTTTTCCCTACTCCTGCGCATCACCTTACATTTTTCTACATTGAGAGCCAGCTGCCTTTCTTTGCACCAACTAGAAATTTTGTCTAAGTCATCCTGTATGCTATTACAGTCAATTAAAGACAACACCCTCCTATAAATCACAGCATCACCAGCAAACAGCTGCAAATTACAAGTTACTCTTTCCATCAGATCATTTATATAGATAGATAATAATAGTGGTCCTATCACACTCCCCTGGGGCACGCCTGACGATACAATTGTCTCTGATGAACACTCGCTGTCGAGAACAATGTACTGTATTCTATTACTTAGGAAGTCTTCCAGCCAGTCACAAATCTGTGAACCTATTTCATAAGCTCTTATCTTCGTTAGCAGTCTGCAGTGTGGCACCGCGTCAAAAACCTTTTTTAAGTTGAGAAAATGAGAAAACCACAATCCGTCTGTTGCCCTTCATCCATGGCTTGCAAGATGTCATGTGAGAAAAGGGCAGGCGGAGTTTCACATGAATGATGTTTTCTAAACCCGGGCTGATTCATAGAAAGTAGTTTTACTGTCTCAAGGAAATTTACTATATTCGAACTGAGAATATGCTCCAAAATTCTACAGGAAACTGATATCAACAATATTGGCCTGTAATTATGTGGGTCAGTTCTCTTTCCTTCCTTGTAAATGGGAGTCACCTGCAGTTTTTTGCGCTGAATTAAAGATTCGTGATAAATGCAAGCTAATTAATGGGCCAATACTGCTGAATACTTTTTGTAAATTCCATCCGGACCAGGATACTTTTTTGTATTTAGCTCTCTCAACTGCTTCTCTACACTGAAAATACCTATTACTATGTCCTCCATTTCTGAGTTAGTATGTTGATCAAATGATGGTACATTTGTGTGGCCCTCCTGCGTGAAAGATTTCTTAAAGGTTAAATTTAGAACTTCTCCTTTCTTCTATTACTGCCTCGGAATGATCAACAAGTGACTGGGTAGTGGGCTTTGACCCACTTATTGATTTTACATCGGACCAGAATTTTTTCAGGTTCTCTGAAAGATCTTTTTGTTAAGGTATGGCTGTGGTAATTATTGTATACTTTGTGCATTGACTTTTTTTTATAGTGGCATGAATCTCTGCTAAAGTTTAGCTATAATCGTTTGCGTATTCGTCTTTGAACCGAGAGTGCAACAGTCTTTGCTTTCTCAGTAGGTTTCTAACATTATTATTATACCAAGGAGGATCTTTTCCATCCTTAATTGACTTTACAGGCACATATTTCTCTAACCCTTTATTTACAATGCATTTAAATTTAGTCCACAATTACTCTACATCTATTGTACTGGAACTAAACGATGTCCATTCATTTTCTAAGTGCAATCCTAACAATTGCTTATCGGCTCCTCCTAACAAAAACACACTTCTGGCCTTCTTGGTTGGTTTATGAACTTTGGTCACCATCAATGCTATGACGATATCATGATCACTAACTCCTGTGTCTACAATAACATTGTCAGGACTGTTCGTAGCTATAATGTCTAAAATATTTTCCATTGTGAGTGTAAATACCATTCCAGCTATTATCACAGTAGCCTCCACCAAACAAACCAAGGCGAAAGATCAACAGCAAAGATCCCAGCACAGTTTAAATCTCACAGTAAACTATCAAACAATGTCACAATCACTGTCACTATCCCTGATGCTTCATCTGACTCTACTCCACAGTTCATGGAGCTTGATGTTAAGTCTGGGGCAATCACCTCACCCTGAGGCTGACCCGCTGCCTGTAATGGGCTCCCAACCATGCCAGGAGAGGCTGAAAAGTCTTATCACTTTAATAGATGATTTCCATACTTCAGTGTAACATGCAGGGATTCAGGAAACATATGTGCATAATTGTATTCAAGTCAACACTATTGAAAGCTTTCTCCAAATCTACAAAAGCTATGAACTCATGTTTACATTTCCATAATCTATTGTCTCAGACAGGTGAGTATTGCTTCATGGGTATCCACTCTTCTTCTAAATCCAAACTGATCTTCCCTGAGGTCAGCCTCTTTTTTCCATTCGTCTGTAAATAATTCTTGTTAGTATTTTGTAGCCATGAGTTATTAAATTCTCTAATTTTCACATGTCTGCACTTTTTCTCATCTTATTTATTTTTACTATGTTGTTCATTGAACAGCAGAGAAATTTATTCACTCAGTTTAGGTGTTGAGTTAAAAGTTCCCCCAGTCTCAGTTGTAAATTTCAGGAAACTTTTAACAGGCATCCAAACTTGGAAAGGCTCAGATTTTTAAAAAATGCAATCCTTCATCCTGGTGGGTTATGAAATGCGCATCTCGGTTTACTGTCAACTTTGGCAGTCCACTACTGTTTGTCATAAACACAAACCACTATGTCCTATTATTGAAGTCTTAGTGATCGAAGTTGTCCACATTGATTAAGTTGATGGTGTGAACTTAAATTTCAGCAGGTTGTTTGACGGGGATGTAAACCAATGAAAAGATTGCTTGCCTTTAATTTTCTAACAAGTGTCAAATCTTTCTTTCAGGGCACTGGCATAGAGTTTTAGTATTTCCACACATTTTACTAAAGTTTGGTTGATTCCATTAACATGTTCTTTACAGAATTTAAACATTTACTGAGGTGTCACAATCTGCGTCACACAGGGCTGTTACAGATTAGCATTTGTTACAGCTTGCTTTGTTATTCCCACACGCCATCACATGCATTGTTCCAATGGTGTCATTGACAAAAAAAGTCATTATATATAGCCAGGCCATAGGTGCAAAGGCAGTGGAGGGCTAACTGTGGAGAGGACAGACTACTGTATGGTCCTTAAGAGGACAACAGTGTTTTCGGTAGTTGCAGGGGCAACAGTCCCACTTTGTTCTATAAGATATTGTCGCGTTGAAGTGGGAGCAGGCTTGACTTCGAAGGCAACTGAACACAGCACTTATACTCAAAGCACGTTTATTACGAACTCAACATACACACAGCACTGACTGCCTCTCAGGCAGAGTGCTCTGCTATTTATACAGACAGAATTTACCAGAAATTAGAAGAACAGTTAACATAAGAAACAACTATAATTTACAACTGAACATAAGACAGATGTAGAACCTTCTGGAATTGTTAATTACATAGAAATAAATTTTTGCCGGTGGGCGGGATTGAACCGGCGACCTTCTGCACCGCAGTCCGTGACGCTATCCCCTGCGCCACGCCCGCAGTCGGTGTACACAATCTCTCGTGGCATTGTTCCCTCTCCTGAAGAAACAGCGACCCGCTGTTATTATCCCTGTGAAGCCAGCTGCAATGTCTTGGATCTTGACCGTGTCATGGGTCCTCTGTATGACAATTCAGGAGAATCCTTCCCTTCTCCGCGATTATCGACGACAGACGTTCCTGTCATGGCTTCATCAGGAACGTTACCGTCCTTAAAGTCCTTGAACAAGAAGCCATTGTCGTCTACCTGCTCTTCAGGATCGTAGTAAGGCTTCATGCGCAGGACGTGAACAATGTCTCTTCATTTTTGACGTTTCGACGGCGGCTCATAATCCTCAACTTCGTATGTGACGTCTGACAGGCGGCGTATGACACGATATGGACAAAAGTATCGCTTCAATAACTTTTCTGACAGTCCAACCTTCCGTACAGGGGTAAAAATCCATACCAGATCTCCTGGGCTGTACACAACAGGTCGGTGCTTGTCGTTATACCGCTGACGGTCCATCTCCTGAGCGTCCAGTGTCCATATGCGAGCCAGCTGTCTTGCTCCTTCGACCCTGGGGATGAGCTGTTTAACATAGTCATCCTGAGTGTCGTACGGTTGGAACGGGAACAGCGGATCCATTGTCGTCTCAGCTTCACGGCCATGGAGCAGGAAAAACGGAGTGATGCCTGTGGTGTTTTGTCTTGCGGTATTGTAAGCAAATGTCACGACTGGCAGAATTGTATCCTAATCCTTCTGCTCAACATTGACGTACATTGACAGCATGTCGGCTAACGTCTCGTTAAAACGTTCCGTAAGACCATTTGTCTGAGGATGGTATGCAGTTGTCATTCTGTGGACAATGTTGCACTGTGACATTACCACTAATACTAGTTTTGACTGGAATACTTTTCCACGATCAGATATCATGACACGTGGTGCTCCATGCTTCAAAATAATGTCTTCTACAAGGAATTTTGCGATCTCTGGAGCTTCTGCAGTCGGCACAGGTTTGGTGACAGCGTAGCGTGTGAGGTAGTCAGTGCAGACTATTATCCAACGGTTACCGGTTGTCAACTTCAGGAACCTCCCTAAAAGATCGATCCCAACTCGGTGGAATGGAGCTGCTGCCGGCGGAATCAGTACGAGATGTCCTGGAGGTAATTGCAGCACATGCTTCTGTCACTGGCACTCTTTACAGTGACTTACATAGTGCTTGACAGATCTGTAGAGACCTTTCCAGTAATACCTGCATCTGATTCTGTCTAGGGTCTTCACGCATCCCAGAGGACGGATATTGGAGCATCGTGGAAATATTAGAGAATAGCTGGCTGGAGATGAGCTGGAACAACAAGTAACAATTTGGGGCCCAGTGGATCGTAGTTGCTCTTACACAATGTTCCGTTTATAAGTTGGAACTCTCCATTGGTTGGTTCTCCTTTCTCCAAGGCCTCTATCGTTTTTAATAGTGCTGGATCCTCCCTCTGTTCAGCTGTAACATCACCTAATTCAGTGAGAGCTGAAATTTCATTAATGCTGTTGTGTTCCACTAATGGAGTCCTCGAAAGGCAGTCGGCATCCTTGTGTTTGCGCCCGTTCTTGAATACCACTGTGACATCGTACTCTTGGAGTCTTAGTGCCCATCTTGCTAGTCGACCTGATGGATCCTTCAAGCTGGTCAGCCAACATAAAGAATGGTGGACTGTCACGACGGTGAATGGTTTGCCGGATAAATACGGCTGGAACTTGTTGATAGCCCAGATAACCGCGAGACATTCTTTTCAGTTGTAGAGTAGTTGTAGAATGTAGACTTTGAGAGTACTCTTGACGCATAGGCTATCACTTTTTCAGCACCTTCCTGAACTTGTACAAGTACTGCACCAATCCCATAACCACTGGCATCTGTGTGAAGTTCCGTTTCTGCATTCTCGTCGTACAAGGCTAGCACTGGTGCAGAAGTTAGAGCCTCCTTAAGTGCCCGGGAAGCTCTTTGTTTTGTCTCATCCCAGTAAAATTTGGCGTCTCCCTGCAGAAGTTCTTGTAATGGACGTGCCTTGTTACAAAATCCTTTAATGAAACGTCGGTAGTATGAGCACAGCCTGAGAAAACTTCTCACGAATGTGCTGAGAAGTTGGAAATTCTGTGACTGCCCTAACTTTGTCTGGATCAGGACTGACACCATCTCCATTGACTAGGTGCCCCAGGATTTTTATCTCTTTGGCGACGAAGAGGCACTTCTTAGGATTGAGACGGAGACCTGCAGCCTGGACACACTTCAACACAGTTGACAGGCGACTCAGATGTTCTTCAAATGTTTTCGAGAAAACGACAATGTCATCTAAATAGCAGAGACACGGCTTCCACTTAAGGTGTCGAAGCAAGTTGTCCATCATGCGTTCGAATGCAGCTGGAGCATTACATAATCCAAATGGCATTACTTTAAATTCATAGAGGCCGTCAGGTGTAATAAAGGCGTCTTCTTCCTGTCAGCTTCGTCAACCTCGATTTGCCAGTAACCTGTCTGCGTGTCCATAGTTGAGAAGTATGTAGCTCCTGTCAAGCAGTCAAAGGTGTCGTCAATACGCGACAATGGGTAGACATCTTTCTTTGTAATTCTGTTCAGCCACCGATAGTCAACACAGAATCGCCACGTGCCATCCTTCTTCTTTACGAGGACCACCGGAGACGACCAAGGACTCTCCAAAGGTTGAATAATGTCATCTCGCAACATCTTCTCCACTTCCTCCCGAATTATCCGGCTTTCAGCTGGCGACACTCTATACTAATGCTGGCTAATTGGCGGATGATCCCCAGTATTGATCCGGTGCTTTATCGTGGGCCGTTTCGTCTGACTTTTCCCCTGCTGAGGTGTGAATGCACCCGAAAATTGGCGTAGTATACCTAACACCCACTGGCGTTGTTCCTTGGTCAGTCCAGGCCCTATTGGCAGTTCCACGTTTGTTTCCTCCAGCATGTTGTCTGTACTAGCAGCAGGGTATGGGTCTTCACTGATGACGTTGAGCTCACCGTCCTGGATTGGTTCAGCTGTCCCGATACACATTCCCTTGGGGATAAATTGTGACTGCTCGTGACAATTTGTGATCCAAATCTCTCCTTGACCACCGGTAATGCTTATGATAACCGCTGGTATGTAAATTTCTTTCTTGAGCCTGATAAACTTTTTACTATCAACAAGAACTTCACAGCTTAACCAGTCATCTGTGTTTGTGACTGCAACTCTTCTCATTGTCAACCGCGGTATCGTCACATTGTCAATGACGAATAACTTCCCAGAAAATTCTGTATTACGTGTATCCGGCCGAACAACCTCTTCAATTTGCAGCTCAGATCTTCCACAGGGATACCTGAAGGAAGTCCCATCCGAGGATGACATTGTGACTAGATTCTGTTAACAAGACAAATTCAAACGGCTGCGTCCTGTTGTTGATGGTTATTCTTGTGACACAAGTTTCTGCTGTATGGACGTACTTTCCATTCGCGACCTTCAGCACAGTTGCCCCTGTATCACAGAACATTGTCTTCTTTAGTGTGCGGCTGTAATTATCCGACAATACAGAAAAAGAGGCTCCTGAATCAACAAGTGCCCATACTCGTTCGCCATTGATTATGACATCGATGAGATTTCTCGACATCTTGGCGACTGTCGTCCATGGAGGATTTTCATCTGCGGCGGCCTCACCTCCATAGATGGCGAACCCGGGGTCCCTGAGCTGGGGACTGGTAAGCACCGCCAGTCCTCGTAGACACCGTAACCTCTGGGCTTGCTTCAGTGACCACTGTGTGACGTGGCAGTGGAACATTATGGGTGCCGAGGAATGGGGCTCTTGGCTTGACCGCCTGGGTTGCGAGGAAGGAAATACCTCTCTAAAAAAGACTTCAATCTTAAGGTGTGCTATACGCTGATGGGATGCATGGCTGTTGAGGTGGAACAGTCACTAGCGAGCAACCTCTGTGGATACTGCTGCACCTCAGTTGTTTAAGGCTTACCTAGGCACACGGGGCTCTGTCTAACTGGACACATACTTCCCTAGCTACTCGTGGGACCGAAATGGAACTCTCGAGTTATTTTCAACTTCCTAGTAGGATGGGTGTACCAATGGGGGATACTAACACCCACTGTAAGAAGAGGACTCGGGTAGCCAGTCCTCCGGATTTTGGGATGAACAAGAGGGGCAATGTGAATAGTAATAGAGCACTTTTTACATACAGAAGGGACTAGAAGGCATTGCTGGTAATCTAAAGACCATGAAACTTTTGCGTAATGGGACATTGTTGGTGGAGACCTCCACATCACAGCAGGTGATTAATAACCAACAGGGTCAATACCTTGCAGAGTGTGCCATAGAATCCGAGCTGCATCACACCCTCAACTGCAGCAAAGGTGTAGTTACCTGCAGGGATCTGGTGGATATTCCTCAGGGCGAATTAAAAGAAGAATGGGCTTCGGAAGGCATTGTAGATGTCCAAAATATCATGAAAAGCATAAATGGCGAGTTGGTTAAGTCAGAGATATTTATCATAATATTTAATATGCAAAAAATCCGGGAACATCTTAAGGCAGGTTCCCTTTGGCTGAAAGTCCGACCCTATTACCCCAACCCAATGCGCTGTTTCAAATGCCAGCGCTTTGGTCATACCACCTTGGGGTGTAATGACAAACAGACCTGCAGAACATGTGCTCAGGCCATACATGATGGAAATGATTGTTCGCCTCTCTTCAAGTGCGTTAACTATTCTTGTGACCACCCAGTTTGGAGTAGAGAATGCACTGCATACCTTGCGAAATGCAGGGTGCAAGAGATAAAGACAGCCAAGCGCATCTCCTATGCTGAAGCCAGGAAAATCTGCCGTCATTTACCACCTCTTTTGCGGCGGCCCTTCAAAAGTCTACTCCGAAGGTTGAGGCATCTACACAGACGGACTTCTCCAGTGTTGGTGCTAACACCTGCTCATGTCAGTGTACATGTAAGGTGGCAGAAGTTACAGCCCCTGTAGCTCCTCCAAAAAATGGTGGAACAAGGTACTGCCACTGACAGTGAAGAGCTCCTGCCACCTTCACTGCCAGAATCCCTTCCCAAAAACAGTGTAGCATCCACTTCAACAGCTGAAACATCCAAAAAGGTTAAGGCAAAAAAGGATAAGGAAAAGTCCCATGTGAAACTTACAAGTAAACAGTCAGACCTGGTCAATGTTATTACTCTTGATGTGCCTCGCGATTCAGCTCCAGAATCTATGGAGTTTTGATGTAACTTTGGGGCAGTCAACTCCCTCCAAAACTGACCTTCCACTGGGGCAAACATTTTGCCCCAAAGGTGAACACCCTCCTGTTACAAGCAGCCAACCCTGTCAGAAAGAGAGGGTGAAGATTCAGCCTTCTTGATAAGTGGCCTCCATCTTGCAGTGGAACTGTCAGATATTTAGAATGCATGTGGAGGAACTATGGTTATTATTTCAGGGACGACTCATGTGTATATGTCTCCAGGAGACAAATTTCAAACCTGCTGATAGTCCTGAGATATGCGGTTAGAGTCTCCACAGAAAGGATGACGTTAGTGGAGAGAGAGCGAGGGGAGGAGTGGCTGTTTTTGTCAGCACAGCCTACCACTCTGAACCCATCTCCCTCAACACCACCTTACAAGCAGTTGCAGTGACTGTACATGCGCATCACTGACTGACAGTGTGCTCTCTGTATCTGCCTCTCAATGAAGAGGCTTTTGAAGACCTCCTTCAACAGATCCCCCACCCATTCATCCTTTGTGCTTTGGGGCTCTGTAGTGACCTGCCACAGGGGTAGAGCAGTTGAGTGGTTTCTCTTATCTTCATGTGCCCATGTATATATACAGGTAAGAGTGCACACTTTTGTGCTGCAACAGGGACATTCTCTGCCATCGATCTTACTCTCTGCTTTCCGGCCCTTGCCCACATTGCTCAATGGGAAGTGGATGCAGACTTGCATTGTATTGATCACTTGCTGATTTGGATTGATCTTCCAGACAGAGCAAACCCCAAAAGGCATCCACCTCAAAGGATGCTTAGGAGAGCAGACTGGAATCTTTATGGTCAAGTTGCCGAACTTAAGCCCTGTGATGTCATCCAAGAATGGGTGGATCACGCCACCAAAATAATCCACGACGCTGCCACTGTGTCCATTCCAAGGTCTTCTGGATGCCCGGAAAGGTATCCAGTCCCTTGGTGGAATGCCATTCTGCCATTAGAACCAGAAGAGCGGCTTTGAGGTGGTTCGAGAGCCATCCAACTGCAGAGAACCTTGCAGCTTTTCAGATGTCAAGGGCCGAATCTCACTGGATTATTCGTGAGAGTAAGAAGAGATCATGGCAACAGTTTCTAAATTCTCTGAACTATTGCACTAAGACTTCAGTTTTATGGGAGACTATCAGGAGGATCTCGGGAAGAGGAGGGAGGTGCCCAGTAGCTGCTGTGATGGGGAATGGTATTCTCCACACCACCCTGACATTTCCCAGACTGTGGCGGCCTATTATTCGACAGTTACTGCCTCTGCCCGTTATGATCTAACTGTCCAGCGCCACTGGGTGGCTGCTGAGAGGGTTATATTGGACTTCCAGTCAAGAATTGAGGAAGATTATAACTGCCCCTTCACTATGTGGGAACTGGATTCCGCATTGTCTGTGGCTTGTGACACCTCACCAGGTCACGATGGAGTCTACTACTGTATGATACGGTACCTGACGAGGAAATATCAGAAAATCCTCGTCGACCTTTTTAACTACATCTGGGTGTTAGGCCAGTTCCCTGACTCGAGGAGGGAGGGCATTTTAATTCCTATTTTAAAACCTGGGAAAGACTGCACAAGCCCCAGTGTTATCGTAATGTTGCTCTGACTAGCTGTGTGGGGAAGACCTTAGAGCGGACTGTCAACAGCTGCCTTGTCGGGATGCTGGAGTCCAGGCAGCTTCTCAGCCGCTTTCAGTGTGGGTTCAAGAGATGTCACTCTATCTTCGATAACCTGGTCCTCCTGGAGGCCGCCATACAATTAGGCTTTCCTGCGTCGGCATCACCTTCTGGGGGTATTTTTCGATATTGACAAAGCTTATGATACTACTTGGTGGCATCTTATCCTCAGGCAGCTCCATGACTGGGGCTTTCATGGTTGTCTTCCCCACTTTATTCAATCATTCCTTTCTCCACGTTATTTTAGATACCGAGTTGGTGACGCCCTTTCTGATCGCTTTGAGCAGGGTAGTGTTTTAAGCATGACTTTGTTTGCAATAGCTATTAACAGTATTAGTTCTGTCATGAAAAGTCCTGTGCAGTGTTCTTTTTTGTGGATGACTTTTGCTCTTCATCCAATCTAGCAACGACTACACGTCAGTTGCAACTGACTCTTCTGGGGTTTGCTCTGTCTGGAAGATCAATCCAAATCAGCAAGTGATCACTACAATGCAAGTCTGCATCCACTTCCCATTGAGCAACGTAGGCAAGGGCCGGAAAGCAGAGTGTAAGATAGATGGCAGAGAATGACCCTGTTGCAGCGCAAAAGTGTGCGCTCTTACCTGTATATATACATGAGCACATGAAGATAAGAGAAACCACTCAACTGCTCTACCCCTGGGGCAGGTCGCTACAGAGCCCCAAAGCACAAAGGATGAATGGGTGGGGGATCTGTTGAAGGAGGTCTTCAAAAGCCTCTTCATTGAGAGGTGATGTGATACAGAGAGCACACAGTCAGTCAGTGGTGCACATGTACAGTCATTTGTTGATGACTTTTCGATCTTTTGCTCTTCTTCCAGCCTTGCAATGACAATTGTCAGTTACAACTCACTCTTCAACGATTGGATGACTGGGCAAAGAAGAGTGGTTTTAAATTTTCGACCGAGAAGTCTGTTTGTGTTCTTTTTAACCATTCCCATTCTGTTTTAAACTTACCTGAACTGCAGAAGAGGGGCACTGTTCTTCATTTTACAGAAACAGTGAGGTTTCTGGGCCTGATTTTTGACTCAAAACTCGCATGGTTGCCACACCTCAAGGACCTGAAGAAACGGTGCCTCAAAGCACTAAGTATTTTAAAATATCTCAGCCACAATTCTTGGGGTACAGATAGAACCTGTATGTTTCGATTTTATCGGGCCTTCATGCGTTCTCGCCTCGATTATGGGTGCACGGTGTATAGCTCTGCCAGACCCTCTTATTTGAAGATGCTTGATGTGGTGCACCATGAAGGGATTTGGCTGGCTACTGGGGCTGGCTACTGGGGCATTTAGGACTAGCCCCATTCCTAGCCTCTGTGCCGAGGCTGCTGATCCACCTCTGTCCATCAGGCAACAGTTGCTCAGGTGTGCCAGGGTACAAAATGCTGCTTTTGCCATACACACCAGCATACCAGAGTGTAGTCCAGCCTCCTATGGAAAGGCTGTCTCAAACTCTGCAGCGGGCAACTAGACCTTTTAGGTTTCGTTTGAAGGACTGTCTTTTACAAATGGATTTAACTGATTTTACAGTATTACATCACGGTTGGAGCAGATTTCCTACTTGGCTCCTTCAGAGGCCCAGCTTTATTTTAAAATTGTTAAATTTTAAGAAAGGTTGCACTCCCGATTTTATATACCGATCTGAGTTCTTTAATGTTTTAGATAGGCATCACGACTTTACGGTCGTTTACACCGATGGCATCAAGCATGTGGATTACTTTGGCTGTTCCATAATGTTCCCAGGCCATATTACTAGGATTGGCCTCCCCATAGCCTTTTCTGTTCTTGAAAGCCCCTGAGGAATTGTGGTGTGTTCAGGGCAATCAATTTCTTATCTGTTCTGATTCCCTCTGCACTACAATCATTGCAGAGCATGTATCCGCAACAGAAGATTCCGCAGCTCATACAGGACCAATTGTACTCCCTCCAGCGCCAGGGGAAACAGGTGTCGTTCTGTTGGGTTCGTGGTCATGTAGGCATCAGGGTAAATGAAGTTATTGATCGGACTGCAAAGGCTGTCTGCAGTTACCATCATGTCATACAATCTGCCATCACCCTGCAGAATGTCCTCTCTGTTGTTCGGTGGAGGACCTTTCAGTTGTGGAATGAAACATGGCTGTCAGTGACAGGTAATAAATTGCATTCAGTGAAACCCACTGTCCATCCGTGGCTAACCTCCTGCCAGTCATTGAGACAATATGAAGTGACACCAATACAGCTCCGAATCAGTCACTGTCCATTGACACACACATTTTTGCTTTTTGTGATGCCTGTGGTGTGCAACTTACATTTTAACTGACTGCTGTTCATATCATGCTGCAAGAGCAAATGATAATCTTAGTCATGATCTGCTCTCCATTTTAGCTGATGATAAGACGAGTGTGGCCAAAGTTTTAAAGTTTTGTGACTCATCTGCACTCTGGCCTAAGCTTCTGGGCTGGAGATTTTAGTTTGTTGCAGAGTGGCTGGCTCATCCTTTTTTGTGTGCTCTGACTACTGTTACTATTTACTCTGAAGTTTCTTCTACACTCTTATTTTTGGCACCCGTGATAGAAAGGAACTACTTGTGACGTCTTTTACAACACTCATCTTTTATCTTATGTTGGACACTAATCTTGCACTGATTTCATACGGGCACTAAAGACCTCGATGTTGTGTGGCAATTTTATGATGAGAAAAGCAGAGGAACAGAAATCATATGAGAAGTGTCCACAGCAGCATTTTCATCACTGTTATGAACTCTGTCATCTCAAGTCTGTCCTCTATCCTGGATTTTGTGTAGTATGTATCAGCTGCTGTGCAAAAATCTCTTATGGAACCAGTACACTTGGCTTTTGATGATATATGTGTGTCATATTCACATATTTTTATCATAACTACCATTTCATCACATGTAGAATTCTACCAGTGCAGGAAACAATCAAACCAATTGCAATGCACTTGGGCAGTAGAACTTCTGGGGCTAATTCAAAAGCATCGTTATGTGATGCCAGTTGATAAGGAATCTTTAGCTGAAATAATTTGTAGGGATGTGAACATTAGGTCTTCCCAGATAAAGAAGTATGTCAGGAAACATTACAGTTTGCTGAACTTGAGGTGGTTCACTCTCATCATAAACAATGTGTATTTAGTCTAGCATAATAAAACCACCATAAAACAGTCGGTCTTCTTCTTATATGTTTGACTCAAATAGTTGTACTTCTCAAACTACTTGAATGAGCATTCTCATCCATTTACACTTGAGAAGATTATTTATTCATATTTAACTTCAAATATCTGAACAATAAGGTTTTCACAATCACAGTTTTAGCTCACTCATGAACAAACTTTTACATAAATCTATTGAAAGTACAGTAAGTTACTCTTGGAATAAACAGAATGTCATTTGTTTAATAATGGATATACGTATTCCATAGTCCCATCCATAGCTTCTGGCATTCCATGCTGCTGCAGACCAATTAGATAGATACTCTGATCGTCTTGCTGCACTTCATACCACCAGATACTGCAACACACAGACATTCTGGCAGCAGTAACAATTCAAGTGTGATCAGAAATTGTCCAAAAAATAATAGAATAGGAGATGACGGATTATCTCAAGGCGATTTAGGCCTATGTAGCCATTTGTTACAGTACAAACTTATGTCAGTCTATTGAGGTATGCCAAGTAGCACGCTGTCCAGTTCTTGTATGGAGGTGGTAGCTGTATAATCTGAATTAGAAGAAAGTACTAAACTGCCTAAAACAGTGAATGTGGCGTGATAATTCCATAAGCAACACATCATTCCAACCTCAGTTTGTTAATAAGGAAAGAACCCTCAGACTTGAGACCGGTGCAAGTTTCTGTTGTGCCCTGATTGTTTCCACATGCACCTACAGGAAGATTGTCCCAAAAGTTAGGCTTAGTGTGAATCTTATGGAAAAATGGTCACCTTTTCTCACACTCCCATTCTCTCAAAGTAAAATAAGATGGCACATATGGTCTATACAGACAAATGCTATGCCACTGGAGCCCCTCTTGGCAGCCATAGTGCCTTCAAAGTTATTTATTACTCTCATATGTGTAACTGCATCTGTGCAACTGCAGTTTCTCACAGGAGTGTTGGGTCTCTTAGATTTTCTAACATATTGTCACATTGGTTTACCACCCCCAGCCCACAAACCACTTTGGTAACCAACAGTAAGCAACAAATCCAATTGAAAGGACATATTACACCTAAACCACCCCATAGTGCACAGTGTGAATACACCATATTTATACCACTCAAAACAATTAGGAGATCGGGTGAGATATCATATACAGTATACATCAGGTAATGTATTTTATTCAGATATTGTTTACAATTGTAATTTGTATGTGATATAGTACGATATTTTGCTGTGTCAACTCTTTACTTAAGGTTTACATGGTGTTTACTTAGACCGGGGCACCATGGGGCTACTATAGTAGTGAAGTCATTCTTGTTGCCTCAGGGCCAGTGCAAGGTAAACTGCTGCCCTGTGTGAGATGCAAAATTGCTACTCCATAATATAAAATCAGTTAATTTCTTTTTGTATGATTGTTCTGCTGTCACATGTTTTGATAATAAAAAGATGACGATTGCATGAAAGACATAGAAGTATATATGTAGGCCAAATATACAAAGTTGGAAATCCTTTTACTGAAAACCTCAAAAGTTCTTGACTGATCAATTACAAATTTTTAAACCATTCAGAAGGTCATGGGTTATATATTTATGAAATATAAATGGTTTTCAGAAATTCCCAGTATACATTTCAAGGACTCATGCAGGTGAGTGAGTACATATTTTAACAATGGAAAATCTGATAGGAATATCGATAATGGAGGATAGGTAACAACTCACCATAAAGAGGCTTGCTATGCTGCTGACAGACATGAAAATAGATAATCACATTCACACAGCTTAAATTTTCGGCCATGGCCTGTGTCAGAAAAAGAAATACATACATTCACGCAGTCACTTGGACAACTACCATTGCATCACATGTAGAATTCTAGTTGTCTGAGTGTTTGCATGAATGTATGTGTTTTTTTTTCTGACAAAGGCCATGGTCGAAAATTTAAGTTGTGTGAATGTGTTTATCTATTTTTGTGTCTGTCAGCAGCTTAGCAAGTCTCTTTACCGAGAGTGCGTACATATTTTGATAAGACTCTCATGGTCGTAAAATATCATCCAGTGACACTATGACTGTTTTTTTACCTTTGCCACTGTGAAACAAATCTCTTACAGTGCACTCTCCTTGCTTTCCATATTATGGGGAACTAACATGGACCAAAACAAGAATAAAAGTCCACTAATAATGGAATCTACAACAAATGTTTTAAGAGCTATGAGCACTAGACCAGTAAAAGATATGTGTAAACAGAACACAATCAAATGATGATATTGAAAGAGATTTAAACAGATTCAGTGCCAAATAGGAGGAGAACTGAAATTGAGGTGAAGCAAAGCTAATGAAGTGAATTACTCAGCTAACATCTACTCTCTTCTGCAAGAAGGAATTAAGTACCAAGACTAAGTTAGCAGTGCACTCCATGATTTCTCCCCAGCCAGATTACATACCCATGTTTTATTTACTCAGGCTTGTCTGACATTTGGCATTACCCCCAAGGGCCTCACACTAAAAATTCCCATCTCCAGCTGTAACCCATCCTTTCAACATACCTTATACCAATTCCAAACACAATAGTCCACAGCCCTCACCTGCCTAATCCTTAACCTATAACTCTGCCAATGCACACACCTGACAACTCTTATCCCTAATCAAAATCCTCAACATTTCCACTCCCACATCCACACCCACAGTTCAGAACATCCTCTTACAAGCCAAATGCAAATTAGAACAGCATGCCACCTCAAAACTCCTGGTTACCCACCTCCGGAGAGGCAATACCCTCTCCCTCTCTACCTCTCCAATAAATCTCAAGCTCCTCTTATTGCAGAGAAACCACATGTTAGTTAAACATTACTCAGTTGTGATTTCATTTACCATAGCTGTCCTTCAAGTCCTGTGTTTAAGCTACTCTATCTCCCACTTCCAGCTCCACTCCCCCCCCCCCCCTCCCTGAAAACCTCTAAATCCTATTCCACACAATCCAGAAGCACTACACCCCCATTCAGTAGTCAATCTCTCTTCTAAACCTCTCTCCCAATCTGAAACCTCTGTCCTATCCAAAGGTCTCACCTTTACCCCTACTCCCAAATTCAACCAAACAGCCCTTGTCAAAGATTTACTGTCCTATACTCATAGTCTTTGCTGGAGACATCACTTTGCCATGAATGAAGCTAATCCTACTCCTAATGATCTAACTCCCCAAGACATTATTCAAATTGAACCCTTCCTGGAACAGTTCCGTCCTCCGTCACAGTGAGACCCACCCTGTTTTCCTCAAAATCACTCTCTTCAAACCTTCCAGGAATTTCTCATTTCCAACCTTGCCTCTCAGTCTTTCCTTAAATACCTTAATCCAACTCCCAACATTACTGCAGCTGAATCCTGCACTATCTGTGATCCTGAAGGCTGACCATTCCATCGTCATTCTCCCAGTTGACAACGGATCCACGGCCATGGTACTTGATTGGCGGGAGTATGTGGCTGAGGGACTGCGTCAGCTTTCAGACAACACTGCATACATATTTTGTCAAGGCAATTCCATTCCTGATGTCCAGGCAGAGCTTCAAGGAATCCTCAGAGCCTTAGGCCCCCTACAAAACCTTTCACCTGAGTCCATAAACCTCATGACCCCACTGTCACCCCACACCCCTACCTTCTACCTACTTCCTAAAATTCACAAACCTAATCATTAAGGCCAGCCCATTGTGGCCGGTTACCAAGTCCCCACAGAACGAAGCTCTGCCTACATAGACCAACACCTTCCACCCATTATGTACAGTCTCTCATCCTTCATCAAAGACACCGACCACTTTCTCGACTGCCTGAAATCCTTACCCGACCTGTTACTTCCAGAACCATCCTTGTAACCATTGATGCTACTGCCTTATACACAAACATCCTGCACACCCAGGACCTCGCTGCAGTGGAGTATTTCCTTTATTGCCGACCTGCAACCCTACCTAAAAACCTTGTATGTCAACTTATTTATGGGACACTTAGAGGAAGCCTTCTTGGATACCCAAGGCTGTCAACTCAAAGTTTGGTATAGATTCATTGATGACATCTTCATGATCTGTACTCACAGTGAAGAACTCCAGAATTTCCTCTCCAGCCACAGCTCCTTTGGTCTCATCAAATTCACCTGGTCCTTTTCCAGATCCCATGCCACTTTCCTCGATGTCGACCTCCATCTGTCCAATGGCCAGCTTCACGCATCTGTCCACATCAAACCCACCAATACAACAGTTCCTCCATTATGACAGCTTGCATCCATTCCACATCAAACGTTCCCTTCCCTACAACTTAGGTCTTCGTGGCAAACGAGTCTTTCACATACCACAGCTATCCTCCTGATCTGGCACAGAAGCAAATTGCCATGGCCACTTCCTCATCCCTCCAAACACAGAACATTTCACAGAAGAACCCCAAAAGTCCACCTCTTGTCACTGGATACTTTCTGGGACTGGATTCGACTCTGAATGTGGGTCTCCAGCAAGCATATGAATTCCTTAAATCCTGCCCGTAGATCCATCCTTCATGACATCCTTCCCACTCCACCAAGAGTGCCTTTCCGCTGCCCACCTAACCTTTGTAACCTCCTACCCTCTGGCTCTGGCAGACAGTTTTTGTTGGTAATGAGGGTTACCCTGTGGCTAAGCATGCCTTGGTGCATGGCCAGCACATCTTGGCACAGTGTTACAGTGTCCGGGTTATCTGCATACTTCCCAACGGCACCAACCTTTCAGAACTCCAGAGATGGGAACTTGCCCTTCAGCATATTCTCTCTTCCCGCTGTCCAGCTGGTCTCAACCTCTGCTAAATTCAAATTCCCGCCCACCATTCTATAACATAATTGCCTCTGTTCTCTGGACAGAGCCTCTGCCTCAAATGGCATCTCTGTCCAACTTCTTTGCTTTCTACAAATGTCTGCCTTGTGTGTTTGTGTGTGTATATGTGTGGGTCTGGGTGTGCTTGTTTACGTTTCCTTTTTTCCACTAAGGTAAGTCCGTCCACTCCCAGGATTAGAATGACTCCCTCATCCACTCTCTTAAAACCTGCATCCTTTCCTTTTCCCTCTCCTTCTTTCCTCTTTTCCTGATGAAGCAATAAATGGTTGCAAAAGCTTGAATCTTTGTTTTTGTGTGTGTTTTTATTTGTGTATCTGTCTACAAGCCTGTGCTTTTGGGTAAGTTAAACGATCTCTATTTTTTATACATAAATTAGAACTCAAGTTTACTGCAAAACTTCTCAACTCAATTTATTCGCCTTATTACATTTCTAGATGTATATTGGAACATTGTGTTCAACATCAACAATGTCATGAATGAATAAGACAAATTACCATGAACATACATATAAAATCATCAAGAATTAAAGCTTCATTTGTCTTTTATGTCCTTCTCAGCCTCTCTTAGATCATGGAGAAACTTCTTCAATTACTTCGTATGTCATCTGAGACTACTTTGCGCATTCTTTCACCCCAGAATCTGTGACAGACATTGATACTGACGGCAGCTTCTGTTCTGCACAAGCCTAATATCAACTTCATTAATATTTTGATACCTCAAGTCGATGTAAAAGAGGTAGTAGTGTTCGATCTAACACTTCACCCTGAAGAAAGCGTCAAAGAAAATTATGGTAGTGTATACACAATATAGTCTTTACCATTTTAAATATTTGGTTAAAAAAAAAAAAAAAAAAAAAAAAAAAAAAAAAAAAAAAAAAAAAAAAAAAAAAAAAAAAAAAACAACCAACCAATGTCCTGGCAATATTTCAGAGATTTCTGAAATAGCTTTTAAGGGACATACCAAACTATACTTAAACACATTACCTGAAGGACAGCTATGGTAAATGAAATCACAACTGAGTAATGTTTAATTAACACGTGGTGGCTATTCCAAACTTTGCAGGCAGTTTGCCGTAGGTGTTTTATGGAAAAATATAGTTTCTTCCAATTCTCAGTGGAGTACCTCTGTTGTTGTTATGGTCTTCAGTCCACAGACTGGTTTGAAGGAACTCTCCATGATACCCTGTCCTGTGCAAGTCTCTTCATCTGAGAATAAGTTCGGCAACCTTCATCCTTTTGAATCTGCTTACTGTATTTGTCCCTCGGTCTCCCTCTATGATTTTTTACTCTACACACTTCCCTCTAATGCTAAGTTGATGATTCCTTGATGTAAAAGAATGTGCCACTTCAATCTATCCCTTCTCTTGGTCAGGATATGCCAGAAACTCCTCCCCAATTCAGTTAAGCACCACCTCATTAGTTACATGATCTACCCATCTAATTTTCATCATTCGTCTGTAGCACCACATTTCAAAAGCTTCTATCATCTTTTTGTCTGAACTCCTTATCATCCATGTTTGACTCCCATACAGTGCTACACTACAGACAAATGCTTTCAGAAAGGAATTCCTAACATTTAAATTAATATTTAATGTCAACAAATATTGCTTCCTCAGCAACACTTTTCTTCCCATAGCCATTCTGCATTTTACATCTTCTTTACTTTGGGCATCAGACGTTATCTTGCTACCCAAATAACAAAACTCATCTACTACTTTTATTGTCTCATTATCGAATCTGATTCCTTCAGCATCGCCTGACTTTCTGATGCCCCCTCAGCATTAATTTGCTGGGTACGGGCTTGGCAAACCCGGGGTCCTGAACTGTGGGCTGTGTCGCGCCAACAGTCCGCTACACCATAAGCTCTGTGCTTGCCTCAACGACCATCGTTCGGTGCGACAGTGGAATGTTGTATGTTTCAGAGCCTGGGGATCTTGGCTTAATCGCCCGGGTCGCGAGGACAGTACAAACCTCTAAAAAAAAATCCTCAATCTCAAGGTGTGCTACGTGCCGAGGAGATGCATGGCTGTTGAGGTTGAACAGCCGCTAGCGAGCAACCTCTGAGGAACCTGCCACACCTCAGTTGTATAAGGCTTACCCAGGCAAGCGGGGCTGTCTGGGTGGATGCTTATTTCCCTAGCTGCTCGTGGGAACACCATGAAAAGAACACGAAACGTTGGCGGATGTACAACCGCCGTCTCTAAACGTGGTTGAGGCGATTACAACGCTGCAAGCTATGATCCCCAAACGTTTCCTTCCTTGTCCACACCATGGGAGGAATGTAGGGCGAAAATTCAGGGTGAGGCTTAAGCCCCAAAATATCTGGTCTGCACTCGAAATGATGGGGAATCTTTTATGACGACAAAGCCAATGTTCTTCGTCGAACATTTAGAAGATAAGTATGGAGAGGTGGAGGGTCTGTCTAAAATGAGATCTGGGTCGGATAACGACGTCATCCCCAGCACAGTCACGGGCTTTGCTAGCCTGCGACAAACTGGGTGATGTTTCCGTTTTTGTTACACCACATAAGACCTTAAACATGGTCCAGGGCATCATTTTCCATAGGGATCTGCTGCTACAATCAGACGACGAATTAAGAGCTAACTTGGAGTGGTGAGGTGTGCATTTCATCCGCTGTATCTATAGGGGTCCGATGGACAAGAGGGTTGCCACCAGTGCCTTCATCTTGGCTTTCGAGGGCGATTCATTGCCTGAGAAAGTCAAGGTGATGGTCTACCGGATCGACGTAAAGCCCTATGTTCCTCCTCCTATGCGCTGCTTCAAGTGTTGGAGGTTTGGGCACATGTCCTCCCAATGTGATGCCAACTCAACATGTCGGGAGTGTGGGCGTGCATCCCTTCCGGACACCCCTTGTACCCCACCTCCAGTTTGCGTCAATTGTAATCAGCAGCATCCTCCTTGTTCTCCCAACTGCTCTGTACTCCACAAACAGCGTAAGATCATGGAGTACAAGACCCTGGACCAGCTGACATATGCAGAGGCCAGGCGCAAGTATGCAAAACTCCACCCAGTGACCATGTCAACCCCACACTCAACAGTAGCTTCATTGTCGATCCCTACAGTCGCTAAACCACAGAATGTACCACCAATGCCAGCGGGCCCCCAGGCCCGATCCACTCCACCTGCCCCCTTGACAGTTGGGGGCGCTACCCCTTCGGTTGCTCCCACACTATTCACGTTGGGAGCAACAGATAAACCATCACAGGGGACGTCGGTCCCCACCCCACAGCTGGAGAAACAACAGTCCTTTCCGGCTCCTCTCGCCCAGAAGGGGTCCCACGGGACTCTCCCTTCCGAGGCTTCTCCTCGTGGTAAAGTGGATCCCAGCAAATGTCTGAAGGATTCACCAGCTGCTGATTGAAGGGCCTCCTGCTCTTCGTCAGCTCCTGCCACCCCGTCTGAGAAGCCCCCACGGCCCTCAACACCGAAGGGCCAGCGCGAGGGCAAGAAAAGAGAAAAGAAGAAAAAGGATACTTTGGTGGCGTCCAAGCCACCAACACCCACATCCTCTGCCTCAGAGGATGAGGTCGAGATCCTCGCTTCCTCTGAGGATCTCGCACTTCTTGATTCACCTGACCATAGGAGATCTGCACAACCAGAATCACCTGAATCTATCTTAGATCTATCTTAGATTCTGTTGAGCCTGACTATCAGGCAGCAGAAGCTCCTATGGAATGATATTTTCTTTTCTTTTATGGCCTTAGTGCGTGGAGAACGAATTATTCTCCAGTGGAACTGCGGCGGCGTCTTTAACCACCTGGCTGAGCTGCGACAATTACTGTGGCGCTACCCTGCACTTTGTATCGCCCTACAGGAAACATGGTTTCCAGCACAGCGGACCCCTGCCCTTCGTGGGTATCGGGGCTATTACCGTAACATGCCCATATACGACAGGGTGTCTGGTGGCGTCTGTCTGTATGTCCTGGACACTGTGCCCAGTGCCCCGGTGCCGCTCAACACCACTCTTGAGGCAGTGGCTGTTAGAATCCGGGCAATGCAGGAATTAACAGTCTGCAGCTTGTACCTTCCTCCGGATGAGGCCGTGTCTCTCAACAACCTTACTGCTCTGGTCTCCCAACTTCCACCACCATTCCTCCTATTGGGGGACTTCAAAGCCCACAACCCTTTGTGGGGTGGACTCCAGACCACAGGCCGCGGTAGGGATGTTGAGACATTAGTGGTGCACCTTTGCTTCCTGAATACAGGTGCCCCCACGCATTTTAGCGTGGCACAGGGCACGTATTCAGCGATCGACCTCTCCGTCTGCAGCCCCAGCCTTCGACCACACCTCGGTTGGTGTGTGCATGAGGACCTGTGTGGCAGCGACCAGTTTCCAATCTTTGTGTCGCAACCAAGCTGCAGACAGCTTATCCCGTTGGTGTCTCCGTAGGGCTGATTGGACTGTGTATGCTTCAACCGCTGTCATCACTGCACCACTGCCAGATGACATTGACAATGCAGTCCAGCAGGTGACTGATAGTATTGTCATGGCCGCTGAGGCGGCAGTTCCATGAACCACCGGTTCCACTAGGCTTAGGTCCGTGCCTTGGTGGACACCAGAGATTGCTGAGGCCATCCGGGAACATCGGCGAGCGCTTCAGTGCCATCGATGCCACCCTTCCATGGAGAATTTGATCACGTTTAAACGGCTCCGTGCGTGTGCTCGACGACTCATACAGCAGAGCAAGCGGGACTGCTGGCAGCGGTATGTCACCAGTATCGGCTCCCGCACCTCCCTGGCTCAGGTATGGATGCAAGTCCAACGCGTCTTTGGATACCGCCCGCCGACAGGAATCCCATCCCTCACCATCCAGGTTGTGCTCTGCACGCTCACGACAGCTATCGCCGGGCATATGGCAGAGCACTACGCACGATGCTCTGCGACTGTCACTGACAGTGCCGACTTCCGCTCCCTCAAAGAGCGGGCCGAGCGGAAACAGTTGTCCTTCCGCATTTGTCGTTGGGAAATATACAACGACCCGTTTAGCGAGTGGGAGTTCCGAACTCCCCTTGCTGCGTGTCCTGATACAACTCCAGGACCAGATAGGATTCACGGCCAATTCCTCTGACACCTTTCACCAGAGTTTCAACGCCACATTCTCGCCCTGTTTAACCATCTAAGGGCAGAGGGCACTTTCCCGTCACAGTGGCGGGAAAGCACTATCATCCCAGTGCTGAAACCTGGTGCAGATCCCCTGGTGGCTGACAATTACCATCCGATCAGCCTCACCAATGTTCTCTGCAAGCTCTTCGAACATATGGTGAGTCGGCGGCTTATGTGGATCCTTGAAGAGCGTGGACTCCTTGCTCCACAACAGGAGGCCTTTCGCCAGGGCCGTTCTACCATTGACAACCTCGTGTCACTGGAGTTGGCCATTCGCACGGCGTTTTCTAGGCGTGAGCGTTTGGTAGCTGTATTTTTCGACCTATGAAAGGCGTATGAAACCACCTGGCACCACCATATTTTGACGACTCTGCATGACTGGGGCTTACGTGGTGACCTTCCTATTTTTATTCGCAATTTCCTCTCCCACCGCTCGTTTCGGTGAGGGTTGGGGTATCTTTTAGCTCCCCCGTATTCAAGAGAACGGTGTCCCACAGGTCTCCGTCCTCAGTGTCCCATTGTTTTTAGAGGCAATTAACGGTCTTGTTGCGGCTGTGGGGTCATCGGTCAGTTGCTCCCTGTTCGCCGATGACTTCTGCCTGTATTTCAGCTCTGTTAGCATCGGCGTAGTGGAATGGCAGCTGCAGGGTTACATCCGAAAGGCCCACTCATGGGCCTCCACTCACAGATTTCAGTTCTCCGCGCAGAAAACCCGCGTGATGCACTTCTGTCGCCGTCGGGTAGTTCACCCTGACCCAGAGCTCTACTTGGGCGGTGAACTACTTCAGGTCGAGGAAACACATCGCTTCCTGGCATGGACTTAGATGCCTGGCTGACTTGGGTGCCACACCTACGTCAGCTGAGACAGAAGTGTTGGCGGCATTTAAATGTTCTTCGATGCCTCAGCCATACTAGTTGGGGAGCAGCACGTTCCACCCTTCTTCAGCTCTACAAGTCGCTTATTCTGTCACGGCTTGATTACGGGGGCTTGGTTTATGACTCAGCAACCCCTTCTGCCTTACGAGTCCTAGGCCCCATTCACCAAACAGGTGTGCGTCTCGCAACAGGGGCTTTTCGCACCAGCCCCGTAACGAGTCTTCTAGCTGAAGCTGGTGTTCCCCCTCTGCGGTATCACTGGCAACAGTTGGTGGGTTTCATTGCCCGGGTTTATGCTTCACCCCGCCATTCAAACTACAGGCTTCTCTTCCCGCTTTCTGCACTCCCTTCCCTGTGATGTCGGCCCAGGTTGGGTCTTCCGATCGCGGTCCGTGTCCGTTCCCTTCTCTCCTCACTTGATTCCCTACCTCTTCCTCCACCTTTCAATTACTCCCCCCGTATCCCCTGGACAATTCCTCACCTGGAGCTTCGGTTGGATTTGTCCCTGGATTTGAAAGCCTCTATACCACCACTGATTATCCGTCACCGGTTCCACGCACTGCTTGACACATACCACGGTGCTAACATCATCTACACGGACCGTTCTTTGGCCGATGGCCATGCTGGATATGCCTTTATCTATGGTGACCACATCGAACAGCGGTCATTGCCTTGTGGAAGCAGCATCTTCACCGCGGAACTGGTAGGTATTTTGAGAGCTCTTGAACACCTCAGAGCTCACCCCAGGGGGTCGTTCGTCATCTGTAGCGACTCCCTGAGTGGTTTACAGGCCCTCGACCAGTTTCTACCGAAACACACTGTGGTGCGAGCCATTCTAGATGATGTCTTTGCCCTTGGAGTGTCAGGCCGTTCTGTCACCTTTCTCTGAACTCCGGGCCACATCGGTATACCGGGCAATGAACGCGTCGATCAGCTGGCCAAGCAGGCCACTACTTCACGGTCCCTGGATATTGGCCTCCCAGACTCGGACCTCCAAACCCAGTTGATTCGCAAGGTCCTTCGGGTTTGGAATTCTGAATGGGCAGACTCGACTGAACCCAATAAGCTCCATGTTGTCAAGCCCTCTACCGCTGCGTGGAAGACCTCCCTGAGGGGTTCTCGCAGGGAGTCAGTTGTCCTTTGCTGTCTCTGTATAGGCCATACTTGGCTCACGCATGGTCACCTTTTGCGTCGCGAGGACCCTCCTCAGTGTCGATGTGGTGCACCTTTGACAGTCGCCCACATCTTCAGTGAATGTCACAATTTAGCCGCAGCACAACGATATTTTAATGTCCCTGACGCTTTGCAGCTTGTATTAGCTGACAACACCTCCACGGTTGAGAGACTGTTTTAAAATTTGTGTGAGTGTGGATTTTACAAGTCAATTTAAAGTTTGTGTTTGTCTGTCATTGCTCTGTCCTCCACCTGCTTAAGTCTGTTAGGTAGGTGGTTTTAACGTGTTCCAGAGTGACTGGGTGTGTTCCTTATATCCCTGTGACCACTCAGCAAAAACACTCTTGTACTGTTTCAGCTGTTTTATTCCTTCTTCGTTTTTAATCATATCCTTTCTTTATATTAGTCTGTGAGTTTTAATCTTCGACTTGTTAACGCATTTCCTTAGGAACGCTTAACAAAATGTTTTATCTCTTTGACTGGAACAAGGGACTGATAACCATCGCTGTTTAGTCCCTTCCAAAACCCAACAACAACAACAACAACAACAACAACTTTCTGATGCTACATTCCATTATCCTTCTTTTACTCTTGTTGATGTTCATCTTATACCCTCTTTCCAAGACATTGTCCATTCCATTCAATTGCTCTTCCAGATCCTTTGAGGTCTCTGACAGAATTACTGTCATTGGCAAACCGAAAAGTTTTTATTTCTTCTCCCTGAGATTTAATTCCCTCTCCAAATTTCTCTTTGCATTCCTTCACAGCTTGCACAATGTACAGATTAAACAACATGGGGGGAAGGCTACAACCCTGTTTTACCTTCTTTCCAACCTTTCGTGCCATTCGACTCTAATAACTGCTGTCTGTTTTTTGTATAAGTTGAATATAACTCTTCGCTCTCTACATTTTACCCCTTTTACCTTCAGAATTTGAAAGAGTTTATTCCAATCTACATTGTCAAAAGCTTTCACCAAATTTACAAATGCTATCTTCTAAGATAAGTCGTAATGTGAACATTGCCTCGCAATTGCCTACATTTCACCTAAATCAAAACTGATCTTCTCCAAGGTTGGATTTCACAAGTTTTTCCAGGCGTCTGTAAATAATTCGTGTTATTATTTTGCAACCATGACTTATTAAACTGATAGTTCTGCAATCTTCACATTTATCTGCACTTGCTTTCTTTGGAATTGGAATTACTATATTTTTCTTGAAGTCTGAGGGTATTTTCCCCGTCTCATACATCTTGCATACCAGGTGGAACAATTTCTTCATGACTGGCTCTCCTAACGATATCAGTAGTTCAGACGGTATACCATCTATTCCAGGGGCCTTGTTTCGACTCAGATCTTTCAGTGCTCTGTCAAATTCTTCTTGCAGTATTGTATCTCCAATCTCCTTTTCCTCCATTTCTAGAATACTAAATTGAAGTTTATTTCCTTTGTACAGGCCCTCTATATATTCCTTCCACGTTACAGCTTTCCCCTCTTTGCTTAGTACTGGTTTTCCATCTGAGTTCTTGATATTCATACCACTTCTTTTTTTGTCTCCAAATATCTCTTGTTATTTTCCTGTACGCGGTGTCTATCTTTTCGCTGGTTATTCATTATTTTATGGTTCTGCATTTGTCCTCTAACCACTCCTGCTTAGCCAGTCTGCACTTCCTGTCAATCTCATTTTGCAGACGTTTGTATTCTCTTTTGCCTGCTTCACTTGAAACATTTTTATATTTTCTCCTCTCGTCAATTAAATCTAATATACCCTGTGTTATCCAGGGATTTCTATTGGGCCTTGTCCTTCTGCCTATATGATCCTCTGCTGCTTTCACTTCTCTATCTCTCAGAGCTACCCATTATTCTTCTACTGTATTACTTTCACCAGTTTCAGCCAATCCTTGCCTAATCCTGCCTCTAAAATCCTCAACCACCTATGTTTCCTTTCGTTTGTCCAGGGTTTGTGACTCTTTGTTGTTTGCAGGGTTTAGAGCCTCCCCCCCAGTCCCCCACTCTCTATTTTACTTTTTAACATTGTTTTAATTCTCCCTACTCTGAAGCTGTGATCTGTTGACCACTGTGCCATTAGTAACTTGTGGTTTAGAAGGTTGTGGTCGCTTCCGGAGCTATGGGTGTGGACACTGTAGCTTTCGCTGCCCTAAGTTGGTTTTAGTCTTGTCGGTGAGATGATTGTAATTTCTCCCCCCCCCCCCCCCCCCCTTCCTAGTGGAATGGTCTTTTAGCTTCCCCACATTTTTCGTTGGGTTCTGTGGCAGGTACAATTCGGAGTTAAAGGGACTGATGACCTCATTGTTTGGTCCCTCATTTCCATCAACACACACATTAGTTTGTCTAGGTCCCATCTCCCAAATTTTCTATCTTTCTGCAGTCTCTTAAGTTTTAATCTACAGTTCATTACCAATAAGTTATGCCCCTGGGTATGTCTTACAGTTCAAAACCTGGTTTCTAAATCTACTCCTTACTGTAATAAAATCAATCTGGTACCGTCCTGTGTCTTCTGGTCTCTTCCACGTATACAATCTTCTTTCATGATATTTTAACCAAGTGTTGGTGATTATTAATTTGTGCTCTGCACAAAATTTTGCAATGCAATCTCCTCTTTCATTTCTTTTCCCCAGTCCATATTCACCTACAACATTTCCTTCTCGTTCCTTTTTCTACTACCGAGTTCCAGTCCCCCATCACAATCAAGTTTTCGACTCCCTTAATTTTGTGAATAATTTCTTTTATCTCCTCATACATTTCTTCGATGTCCTCATCATCAGCAGAGCTAGTTGGCATATAAACTTGTACTACTGTGGTCGGAGTTGGTTTTGTGTCCATCTTTGCTGTGATAATGCTTTTACTGTACTATTCATAGTAGCTTACCCACATTCCTAGTTTCTTATTCATTATCAGACCTACTCCTGAATTACCACCTACTGATTTCATGTTTATAACCCTGTACTTACCTGACCAGAAATCCTGTTCATCCTGCCACTGAACTTTACTAATCCCTACTATATCTAACTTATCAATTTCTCTTTTCAAATTTTCTATGCGATTAAGGGTTAGAACATTCCACGCTCCGATCCGTAGAATGCCTGTTGTGTTTTTCTTCATGACAACATCCTTCTGAGTAGTCCCCACCTGGAGAGCTGAACTGGGGACTATTTTACCTCCGGAATTTTTATCCAAGAAGATGCTACCCTCATATATTCATACAGTATAGCTGCATGACCTAGGTAAAGGAACGGCTGTAGTTTCCCCTTGCTTTCAGCTGTTCGCAGGAACTGCATAGCAAAGCCATGTTAGCTGATGTTACAAGGTTAGCTCAGTCAATCATCCAGATTGTTGCCCCTGTAACTACTGAAAAGGCTACTGCCCCTCTTCAGAAACCACATGTTGGTCTGGCCTCTACACAGATATCCCTCAGCTGTGGTTGCACATACGGTACGGCTATCTGTATCATTGAGGCACGCAAGCCATCCCACCTCGGCATTGTCTGTGGTTCACGGGTGTGGGGGAATACCTCAACCACTTTATAATTAGTGAGCCCACTAAAGTATAATTGGAACCCATATCAACACACCATGCCACATTAATTTAAAAAGAGCTGCCATCCTTCTGGGTAAAATAACATACAACAGAAAAATGAGAGAGAGAGAGAGAGAGAGAGAGAGAGAGAGAAGTTGTACTATTAGAGTAGTTTGATGAACAAACATTCAAATTCTTGAAGCAGGTTTTATTGTCGGCTCAGTGCCTAGCTAAGTTAACTCCAGGTCAAACAGTAATGGGAGTGGCAGACAGCTCTAAACATCTGATCAGCTTCACATTAAAGTTACTTAACACTGCTCTGAAGGAATATTCACAGATTGAAAATGAGGTGTTGGTGATCATTTTTGCATTCTAAAAGTTCTTCATGTTCTTGAATGGTTCTAAGTTTCAACTAATATCATTCCTGGTACCAGAAAGATACCAGAAAGAATGGCTTAAAGACTTCAACATTAGGCTTTGTTCCTAAATAGATACAGCAATAAAATTCACTTCAAGAACATATAATGCAAATATGGATGCCCTGTTTCATCTTGGGATTTGCCTTGATCCAGAGTCGGATCTAGATAAAAACCTATGTTTTCATGTAGATGAAATTGAGCAGGCAAAATTGCTTTTCCTGTTACAAAACCTAAAGTGGCAACAACCATGGCAAAAGACACAATATATTGAAGCAAACCTGGTGGTGTATTACAAAAGGTTGGCTAGACTATATTCTAGGCCAGGACTCAAACCCATTCAGACATTTATTTCATCTATAGCATAGATTGAGCCAGGTTGATTGAGTCATTCTTGTAACTATTGACCAATGTTATCTGTGGGTGGTTCCTCCAAAGCAGCTGAAGCTATCTGCTTTACATACTCTTCTTCAGGGACACTGGGGTTTCTTCCAAACAAAACTGTTGGTTCAGCACTATGTGCACTGGCCAGGCATGATCAATAAATTGAAAACCTTGGGCAAAATTGCCACTAATTGAGCAACAATGTACAATATCTTGTCTAGAGTTTTCACCCTTGTATTTGCCCACCCAGCTGTAGAAACAGGTGCATTTGAACTTTCCATGACTTTTTTGGACACCGCCTGTTTAGTTGTGCTGCATTCTTACTCATATTTCCATTACATCACTAATTGTAGGTCTATAAGCACTGAGCCCACAATTATGACACTCAGCAAGATGTTTGACTTTGAAGGGCTTCCTCTGACATTAGTTTCCAACAGTGACCCACAGTTCTCATCACAAATATCTCCCGAAGTTTGTCACAAAAATGGTTGTTGCATTTGTGTTCACTGCCAGAACTAGTGGTATGAGGAAGGACCCTGAGGAGTGTACAGATAGCTCAGTTAGTAGAGCTCTTGCCCAAAAAATGCAAAGGTACTGGGTTCAAATCCCCATATGACATACAGTTTTAATTTACCAGGAAGTTTTATATCAGTAAGAAGTCCTTTGAATAGTGAAAATTTCACTCTGGAATTTTTTGGTGTAATTACAGTAAAATCTTTGTTAATAATGCTAGAACAGCAACATATCAATTTAATCTGTTATAATCACTGACACATTTTATCTGAATAATGGATATTTTGAATTGAAAGAGGAGCTTGGCAGTACAATTTCATTACCATCAAATCTGTTCTCAGCAGGCTTGGCAGAGGTTTTCAGATCCTTCAAGTGGAAACAAGAAGAATAGAATGTACATCAAACAGCTTTATTTTATTTCTAAATAGTTTTTTGTACAAGTCATGCACATGGTGATTACAAAGAGTGTATGTGGTACCAGACAACTGGGAGAATGGAATTTAAAAAATGGGCTGGAGATAAAAATGTTATTATGTCTTTAATGAATATGAAATAAAGGTGAGGAGACATTTCATTTTAATGGTATTATATGCGACAAAATAAGTAGCTAAGATAGCTAATAGTGCTTACAAAGATGAAGAAGAGGAGTTAAATCACTTGTTTTGTACATTCATATTTGTAATCACCATTTATTTTGTTATTCATATTTGTAATCACTATTTTGTCTAAGTAGCTAAGAATTAATTGTGCTTACACAGATGGAGAAACAGAGTTAAATCACTTTTTATGTTCATTCATATTTGTTATCACCATTTATTTTCTCTCACACTTACTTACTAAAACATATAATAGTTGCAGTTGTTATAAAGTGTTCTATGATTACAATATTGGCTACATACAGTGTGCTGAAAGGTGCAAAACTAGGGTAATGTAGTGCAGTGTAAGAAAATCAGGTGATGCTGAAGGAATTAGATTGGGAAACGAAGCAATAAAGGAGGTAGATGAGTTTTGTTACTTGGGCAGTAAAATAACAAATGAAGGTCGCAGTACAGAGGATATAAAATGCAGAATGGCAATGGGTAGAAAGGCATTCTTGAAAAAGAGAAATTTGTTAACATCGAATATTGATTTAAGCCTAAGGAAGTCCTTTCTGAAGGCATTTGTATGGAGTGTTGCCTCGTATGGGAGTGAAACATGGACAGGAAGAGGATTGAGGCTTTTGAAATGTGGTGCTATAGAAGAATGCTGAAGATTAGGTGGGTGGATCGCGTAACTAATGAGGAGGTACTGAACAGAATTGGCGAGAAAAGAAATTTCTGGCATACCTTGACTAAAAGAAGGGATAGATTGGTAGGACACATTCTTAGACATCAAGGAATTGTGAATTTAGCGTTGGAGGGAAGTGTGTGGGGTAAAAACCGCAGAGGAAGACCAAGAGATGGATACAGTAAGCAGATTCAGACAGATGTAGGTTGCCGTTCTTATGTGGAGATGAAGAGGCTTGCTCAGGATAGGGTATTGTGGAGAGCTGCATTAAACCAGTCTCCGGACTGAAGACCACAACAACAACAAACACACTTAAGAGCAACTGAGTTAGCTGCAACTACCTATTATGGTGCTACGATGTGTTGTGACACAACTGAAAGTATTGGTGACATGTTCCACCTGATTTGAAACCATTAATTTGCCTCCCACAGCTCATAAGCTTTGATCAGAGCTGTCTACAAGGTTTGCTAACCTCACTAAATGATATCTCAAATGGGCTTAATAGGACTGATGTCATGCAAGGTTAAGAATCGAAGTAGGCAGTCTGTGGAGTACTTTTAAAGTGAAGGTTCCCACTCCTGTCTAATTATTATATTGTGGATGATACAGATTGTCTGTCTGAGTGTATTTTGTGGAAATATGGTTGGTCAATAGTTCATCATGATCATCATCATCATCATCATCATCATTAGAGACTGATTATGCCTTTCAGCGTTCCGTCTGGAGCATAGTACCTTTAATAAAATTCCTCCATGTTCCCCTATTCAATGCTAACATTGATGCCTCATCTGATGTTATGCCTTTTACTTCAAAATCATTCTGCACCGAATATAAGTACTTTCTTCTTGGTCTACCTTGACTCCTCTTACCCTCCGCTGCCGAGCTCATGAGTCTCTTAGGTAACCTTGCTTCTGCCATGCATATTACATGACCATCTCAGTCTGTTCGCTCTAACTGCTTCATCTATGGTGTTCATTCCCAGTTTTTCCTTGATCTCCTCATTACAGACACCCTATTGCCATTGTTCCCATCTATTAGTGCCTGCAATCATTCTTGCTACTTTCATATCTATAACCTCTACTTTATGAATAAGGTAACCTGTATCCACCGAACTTTCACTCCCATACAACAAAATTGGCCGAAAGATAGAGCAGTGCACCACTAACTTAGTCTTGGTACTTACTTCCTTCTTGCAGAAGAGAGTAGATCTTAGCTGAGCACTCACTGCATTAGCTTTGCTGCACCTCGATTCCAGTTCTTTCCCTATCTTGCCATCCTGTGAGAAAATACATCCCAGGTACTTGAAACTTTCTACCTGTTCTAACATTGTTCCTCCTATTTGGCACTCAGTTTGTTTAAATCTCTTTCCCACAGACATTACTTTCGTTTTGGAGTTGCTGATCTTCATATCATAATCCTTGCACCTCTGATCGAGCTCTGAAATATTAGTTTGCAACCTTTCAATCGAATCTGCCATTACAACTAAGTCATCCGCATATGCGAGACTGCTTATTTTGTTTTCACCTATTTTAATCCCACCCTGCCAGTCTACTGTTTTCAACATATGATCCATGAATAGTATGAACAACAGTGGTGACAGGTTACAGCCTTGTCTTACCCCTGAAACTACCCTGAACCATGAGCTTCATTTGCCATCTACTCTTTAACTCCTGCCTGGCAGTCTACGTAAAGCCTTTTAATTGCCTGTAGATGTTTGCCTCCTATACCATAATCCTGTAGAACTGACAGTAGCTCCCTACTAGGGACATGGTCATAAGCCTTTTCTAGGTCTATGAAACATAGATATAATTCCCTGTTCCGCTCATAGCACTTTTCCATTGCCTGCCGTAAGCTAAAGCCTCTGAGAGTCGTAAACCCACACTGATTTTCATCTAACTTATCCTCAGTTAATACTCGCACTCTCCTTTCAACAATACCTGAGAATATTTTGCCTACAATGCTAATTAGAGAGATACCTCAATAGTTGTTACAATCTTTTCTGTTTCCATGTTCAAAAATTGGCGTGATTACCGCTTTCATCCTCTCCCAATTCCCACGCCTTCTTAGTTATCCTGTGTAACCATTTGATACCTTGATATTCCACTGCATTTGATGAGTTCTGGCTTAATTTCATCCACCCCAGCCGCTTTATTGCACTGTAATGTACTGACCATTTTCTCCACTTCCTCAAATAAGATTTTGTTTCTACCGTCGTTCCTATGGCAGTCTACCTGAAAATCTGACACATCATTGAACGTTTCACCTACATTGAGCAATTCTTCAAAATATTCCCTCCATCTGCTCGAGGCATCCACAGGATTGACTAGCAACATTCCTGACCTGTCCAGAACACTTGTTAGTTCCTTCTTCCCTCCCTTTCAAAGATTGCTAATTACGCTCCAAAATGGTTTTCACGCAACTTGACCCAGAGTTTCTAGCTTATTTCCAAAGTCTTCCCATGATTTCTGCTTGGAGTCAGCAATTATCCGTTTGGCTTTGTTTCTTTCTTCAACATAACTTTCTCTGTCTGCCTGATTTATAGTATGGAGCCATTTTTGAAATGCCTTCTTTTTCTTTTTACAGGCTGCCTTGACTGTGTCATTCCACCAGGCTGTCTGCTTCTTTCTACCTTTACACACTACTATTCCAAGACATTCTCTGGCTGCTTCCAGTAATGTGTTCCTGTACCTTGACCATTCCTCTTCCAGTGACTGTAAATCATTGCATTCGACTAACTGGCACCTTTCCGAGATCATTGCTATGTATTTCTGCCTAATTTCCTTGTCTTGAAGCGTCTCCATTCTTATCCTTCTACATATGGACTTGACTTTCTGCTCTTTTGGCCTCACAAAACTAATTTCACTGCAGATTAAATAATGATCAGTATCACCAAAGAACCCCCTGAAAACAAGTGTCCTTGACTGTCTTCCTGAATTCCTGGTCTGTTGTTATATAGTCAATGACAGATCTGGTTCCCCTTCCTTCCCAAGTATAGTGGTGAATGTCCTTATGCTTAAAGAAGGAGTTTGTGATAACAGCCCATACTGGAACCGAAATCCAAGAGCTGTTTTCCATTCCTGTTGACCTCCATTTCCTCTCCAAACTTACCCATAACCTTTCCGTAACCTTCTGTTCGATTTCCTATCCCGGCGTTGAAATCACCCATGAGTAAAACACTATCCTTCACTCTAACAACTACATCACTAAGTGCATTGTAAAATCTGTCCATCTCATCTTGATCTGTTCCTTCACAGGATGAATATACTGCCACAATCCTAATTTTCTTGCTGGAGATGGCCAAATCTATCCACATCAGTCGTTCATTTACATACCGTATAGCAATTATTCTGGGTTTGACTGCTTTCCTGATATAAAACCCTACACCCCACTGTGCTCTTCCTAATTTAACTCCTGGCAGGTAGACCTTGTATTCTCCAACTTCGTCCTCTTTCTCTTTCCTTACTCTAATGTCACTAACAGCTAAGACATCTAACCCCATTGTACTTGAAGCCTCCGCCAGCTCTACCTTCTTCCCAGTGTAATCCCCATTGATATTAATAGCTCCCCATCTCATTCCAGATCGTTTGCCAGGTCGTATCCGAGGAGTCCCTGGTCTGTCAATTAGAGGTGGAACTCCATCACCTCCAAAGATCTGAGGCATTTTGCTCTGATTGTTGCCAGAATGATATTGAAGTATCTGGGAAGCAGGTTGCTAGCCTTATTTGCCCAGGGCCCCACTGGGTTCTACCCCTAACGGTTGAGGGACTAACCGGAGGATTTGGTAGTCTTTGCCATCTGAGCACAAAGGTGGCCACGACTCAGAGTATGTCCAAGATGCCCAAACTTATTCCAAAGAAACTGGCATCCCAACTGTCAGGACCACTTACTTGACCACTCATACATTGCCAATGGTTTATGAACTAGGACATGACTACAGGAACCCACACCATGAACCACTGATAGATACATTTTTCATTTCATAAACATCACTGAATGTTTGTCTATAAGGTTACCATCAGCAACAGAATTGTCAAAACCACAATATTTAATGTGCTGTAAATGCTATGTGCAGTGTTCTGAGTGACTAAAGTAACTGCTATTGTATTCATAGGGTGTTTTACACATGTTAGGAGCAATGAAATGAAGACTGTTTTTCTCTAATTTTTTGAGTTAGGTGGAAATCAGTTGAATATCATGTCTACCCAGGACTACACCAAATTTATTTGGTGTAACTCTGAAGAAAGGAAGAATTGTTATTGGTTGATCATGCTGTGATGATTGAGTGCCTCCATGTGTTTGAGTCTTAGAGACGACTGATTTAATATTTAATTCACTTCAGCCATTCTGTTTCAAATCTGGTCTGTGGCAGAAAAAGGTTTAGCTCTATCTATTTGCATGTTTAATATGTTATCAATAGAGCATGATGATAAAAGCCTTGCATACTAAGATTATTTCAGTATGTATTGGCTACCCGTAAATATAGTGGCCAAGCAACCTATCAGTTACTCACAAAAAAGTGATTTTCCTTGTCTATGTAGTGAAATCATAAAGACATTAGCTAAATGAAAAAAGAAAGATGGACAGAGAGGAACTGAAGTTAGTGTGTGTTCTTTCACATACATCATTTTTGGAAATTCCTTTATATGCATAGCTGAGCAAATATGGACACAGTGTCTGTGGTTTCTCCTTGCATTTGACCCTCACCTTGGAGTACACTATGCTCCATGGTATAAGGACATTCAGTAAGATCAACAATTAAACCAGGAAGTACTGCTGTCAAAAGCTTGATATTAAATAAAAGTTGACAGAGCAAGAAATCTGTGAAAAATTTATGATACCACCTCCAAAAGTTATCAAGCCTTCTGACATCCTATGGGCCACCTTGAAGCACCACTGTCCAAGTCTTATCCTGCCCACAGTGTCCCTCTTTGTGAACTCCTCATTGCCTAGTTGACCTCTTGATCTTACCACATCCCTCAAAACTACCTACGATCACTCAACAACATCCAGAACCAAAATGATCCAAGAACACTCTGGTTAACCTGTCCATCAAAAATGTGAAACCCACAGAAGTTTCACTCCTAGCCAAAGGTTTCACCTTCAGCTCTATACCCCAATATAACTATGTTGGACTTGTCAAAGACCTTCTTATAATCCCTGTAATGAAAACCACTTAGATGGAAAAAAAAACTTTGCCACTAATCTCTCCGACCAAAGCCAATAGAATCCCTACATTGAATCCTGTCACTCCAAGACCCTTTGACAATGCAACACAGACTTTCCCCCCTCTCCCAGCTCCACCTAACCACCATCTAGGAATTCCTCATCTCTAACTTGGTCTCACCATCCTTCCCCAAGACCCTTCCTAAAGACATTATCCTTGTGGTAGAAGAAAGGAGAGCCTTAAACAACATCAACACAGACCCTTGATCTAATCATTTTCCATGTAGACAAAGATTCCAAAATTGCTATGATGCTGCAAATAGACATTTCCTTAAGAAGTGTGACTGGAAATAGTTTATGAAATATTGACTTCACAACTGAAACAAATGCCACAGTCACCTTCCTTTATTAATATTTATGTGACTGGTTTTGACCTACTATGCTGTCATTTTCAAATATTGAAATTGTACTAAAGTGAAAAAATGAAACTGAAAAACTTTCCTTAGTGTGCTCTCTAATGGTTTACATAATTTGTTGTGTGTGCAAACTTTTAGATTAGTAAGAAAATCAATTCTTAATTTACTCAGGAACATGTGATGTTCTTTATTCTGTCATCATATTTCATATTCAACAGAACTTTCTTGTTCTAACTTGCAAAGAAGGTTTGTATGGGCTAAATAATGAATCATTTCAATAATAATTTTTTTATAAGTACTGCCTAATGCAGTACTTTCAGAAAATGGAAATCTTACTAGCATCTCAAAACCCCAAACTTCTAGTCTATTTCAGATTCATTGATGTTTTCATGATTTGGACTTAGGACACTATCCTCCTTCCTTCACAACCTCAACTACTTTTCTCCTATCCATTTCACCTGGCTTCTTAGACCCAGCTTGCCACCTTCCTAGACATGAACCTCCAACTCACTGATGACTCCATCCACACCTCCTTCTACATTAAACCCAGCAACCACAAACAGTACCACATTTTTACAGTTGCCAACCCTTTCACATAAAAAAATGCCTTCCATACACCCTTCCTGTGAATGGTGTATTTGCAGTGACAATAATTCCTTCGTTCAATATGCTGAAGACATCCCAAAGGCCTTCACTGATAGGCACTATCTCCTAGACATAGTCTGGAAACAGATTTCTTGTGTCATCCCCATATCTTCCTCCACCCACGATGACCACCTACAAAAGAGTATCCACCCCTTTTGTCACCCAATACCACTCTGGACTGGAAAGTATCCCTGTGGTAGAGTCCAGTGTAAGACCTGCCCATCACACTCATCCAGCTCTTCGTATTCTAGTCCTGTCACAGGGTTATCCTACACCCTCAAAGGCCAGGCCATTTGAGAAAGCAACCACATAATTTACCGTCACTGCTGAAAAACACTGCACAGCTTTTTATATATTGGTATAACTAACAACAAGGTATCCATCAATATGTAGGGTTTCCTCCAAACTGTGACCAAAAGTAATGTAGCCACACTGTGGCATAACAAGCAACTGAGCATAACTGCTAGATTTCCATGGTTGCTTCACAACCCATGCTATCTGGGGGCAGGGGGAGCAGGGCTGCCCCTCCACTACCAGCTTTTCTGATCTTCACAGATGGGAGTTATCCTTACAGTATATGCTCTGGTCGCGAAATTATCCAGACCTCAGCTTATAGTTACCGATTGACTCCACAGACCCCACATTCAACTGATCTCACCCTCTCTTTTCAACAACTCATTCAACACCATCTACACTTTGTTTTCCCCCCTTTCCTTCCAGCATTTACTTGGAGTGATTTAGGGAAATCACAGAAAACATATATCTGAGTAGCCAGAGAAGGATTTGAACAAACATCCTTTTGAATGTGAGTTCATTGTGCTAACATCTGTGCCATCTTGTATGCTAAATGAAAGCAGACAACACTTATTCTAGGAAAACATTGGAAGGAGAATACAAAAATTCTTCTCCTAACAACTATAGAGACAAGAAATTGCCAAACTTTCTCGAAGTAAAAACATCATTAAATTTTAATAATACAGATACAAAGTGTCGGATCACTTTCCATACAGCCGTTCGAGTGCAAACTGTCTAAACTATAAGTTTGGAAGCAATTTGGCGAAGAAGGTGACTAGATGACATGCTAATGAAATTCATTTTGTTTTATTTGTGTAATTATAAGTATTATATAATAAAATATAATATGAAATAAATTCAGTATTGTCTCCATTATATAGACTAAATATTTATCAAGTCTAGGAGTCACATCCAAGAATTTGTATAAAAATTATTATGTAAGATAGCTTAATTATTCAGTAACTAAAAATAAGTGAACTTTCAAGACACATCAGATATAAAAGTTACATAACATGATATCAGAAGCAAATATATACAAAGCTCGCATAACATTCACGCCCAGTCACTTAGCTATGCCAAAAATTAAGGTGACACTCAATGTCTGGTTGTGTATTTGTTTAACCATATTACACAAGATATATATATTATAGAGGAAAAATTCCTAACAGGAAAAAAATATACGTAAAAAATAGATGAAGAACACTTACCAGGCGAAGGGGCACAGGCAGTAATAGCAACAAATAAACACACAGACACACACACACACTCAAAAATGCTAGCTTTCGCAGCCTAGCTGCTTCATCAGGCAGAAGGGAAGGAGAGGGAAAAGGAAATGATGAGGGATTTCCTTTTCCCTCTCCTTCCCTTCTGCCTGATGAAGCAGCTAGGCTGCGAAAGCTAGCATTTTTGAGTGTGTGTGTGTGTGTCTGTGTGTTTATTTGTTGCTATTACTGCCTGTGCCCCTTCGCCTGGTAAGTGTTCTTCATCTATTTTTTACGTACAAGATATATATAATTTGATATCAGAAGTAATGTCAAATAAATGAAATTACAGAATCAGAAGTGATGTCATCTAAGGTTCAAACAGCATTTCAGGAAACTAGTGAAACCCACAAAGTAAGATTACAAAAGACATGTAGCATCAAAAGCATAATGAAATAGATGAGTAAAAGTAAAACTTCAACACTCAACATGGCAGTTGTGTGCTCTTAAGATCATAACATGACTGTGATAATTCAAATAATACGTGTACAAGGTTAGAGACTCTACAGATAAATGTGTACCTAATGTAGATAGTAATATAAATTGATAATGAGATTTTAAGGCCAATAATATGTTTCCATGAATAAGTAAAGGTCAGCATATATTAGTTCTATTTGTGCCTGAAATGGTCTAAAAGTGTACATACTATTTCAATTTTTTTTTTTGCTATAATACAATTTGAGCGTGTTTCAGAGCAATGTTCAATTCATGAACCAAAACATTTTCTTTCATAAAATTAATGTACAAGAAATAATGCATTATGAAAATATGACATTAGGTATACCATTGTTCAAACAATGAACCAAAACATTTTCTTTCATAAAATTAATGTACAAAAAATAATGCATTATTGAAATATGCCATTAGGTATAAACCTTTGTAGGTTCTAGTGCTGTTATGCTGAAGCAGTGATATTGGCTTGGATGTATTTCAGCGATGCCAGAATACTGCCAATTAACTTCTTAGTGCCAGATTTTTTCTTCAAATTTTTTTTGTATATCTCAAGTCTAATTAAATAGAACAAATGCTGTGTAAGAATAATTATCAAACTTTTAATTCTCACAATAAAGGCCATTGCCATATGGTAATGCTGGACACTTACTGGAGATAATATTCCACATTTACATAAATACTCTATATGGTATGGCATGTTATTCCTTTGTTCCTTTGGAGTGTAACATGGAGGAAAAAAAGTATGACAAAAGAAACCAGTAATGTATACAGGCATTAATTATTAGATGAGACTAGATGAAACAATCTGTGCATTAATGTAGCTTCCACTTTGAGCACACAGTTCTCACAATTGTTGTAGTTTCTTCTAGCATACATCTTCTTTCTCTTCTCTTTTTTGTATTTAGTAAAATTGCAATAGATAACAAAAAGTTCCAGAGTCAAATTTGTCTTTGTCTTTGTTAATGTTCATAATTACAAACCAAAAAAACTGACAAATATAACTTGTAATATAATAAATATTTTACAATCATATTCTTGTAATTAATTAACATATTTTCAAATTATGTTTTTGTTTTGAAATGAAAAGAAATTTAGTATGTACCATTGAAATTTATTTTCTTTTATTTAGGCATGGACAGTTCCTCAGGACAATCTACTAAGCCTGATTTCAAGATGGGTTCAGAAAGATATTTCAGCAAGAGAGCGAAGCATTAGAGCACTTCTTACATTTGTCAACTGGAGTAATCTGGAAGCAACTTTTATTTCTGAACAAATAGACAAAGACCAACTTTATTCTATGAGTGAAATATCATTATATTTTGTGCTGCAATCATTAGCTAAAAGTAACTTACTTTTTCCAAAGTACCAGTCTGCATATCAGGCCCTGCAGCAGAAATTTCCTCAGGTTAGTTAATAAGGTAACAAAAAGTCATTTGCACCATATTGTACTTTCAGCCCTAGCAATTGTCACTGATATGGAACTAAAACTATTACCTCTTATTATTAGGAAGCACTCATATATTAATTGAACAATGGAAATTCCAGGAAGGATTCAACAATATTTGTGAGAAGGGTACATTGTTACTCACCACTGAGACATCTCTATGAGCTGCAGAAAAGCACATGTAACCAATTACAACTTACAGAAAAGCTTTCAGCCCTTATGGTCTTCATCAGACAGAGGCATTCTTACACACAAGACAGCTCTCTCTGGCTGCTATGGCCAGACTGTGGGACTTGGGACAGGTGAGGTGAAAGCACCCTGTGGTGGGAGTGAGGAGGCAGCATGGAGAGAGAAGTGTGTAGGAAGGGGACAGATGCATGATGTGGTTGAGAAAATACACCAATGCAGACTGATGCATTGGCAGGAAGGGAAGGGGAGAGACAGTCACCCACCACCTCCCTCACACCCACTCTTCGACCACAAAAGGAGCACTTCTTGTGCCGTTACCTGTTCGTATTTTTATGAGTCTTGTTGCTCATTGTTCTCAGTAGTAGCTAGCTGAAATCTCATTGGATGAAAACTAATTCACTACAAATAATGAAGGCAACACACAGAATCGTTCAAAATTAGTTTCAACTGGTGTGAGTGTCACTCCTCAAATACCACCTTCATGACCTAGGTCGTGAATTACCTTTCCCTTCCGTTCCCATCCCTTTTTCTTCCCTTCTCTCCCACCTGAGGAAGGAACTGTGTTCCGAAAACTTATCCTTTTTCGCCCCCTTTTTTTCTTTTTCTTCATTTGTGTAACTATCGGTGGTACAGCACAAAGGTAAGTACTAGCCAGCCAATCTATCTCTTTTGAAAAATAAGTCTTCTTGTATTTGCTTGGACAATCTTCACAGAAGGTATCCAATGTATAATAATGAAGGAGACTTTTGACTAGATATTAATCATTTCACCATTAAATCAAAACTCTTCAAGAATTTTATATTGAACAAAACATAAGGGTTTATTTGTACCCAACTCATACATTTCATCAATATTAAACAGTCTTAACAGTTCTCATTCAAGCTCTATACATTACATAAGTTCCATGTCCATAGCTCATAGCAGTCCAATAATCAATAACAAATGAGAATCATTGTCTTAAGTTCATTGATCACATATAACACGGCCATATTTCTTCTTAGGCTTCACAATTATTCTGGATCCTGACAGCTTTTACAATATCACTGGGACTTGTGGTTTAACTGCTCGGACATCCACCTGGACAAACATAATATCTGGGGCAGTACACATTCTTACAATTATTAAAATATCCCCCAAAATAAATTATTTGGTCATCTTGGATCGTTCAGTAGGAATGTAGTGTAATTTGTTACACTAAAATGGAAGTTTCAGGAATGTTTCCCCCTTCTACACCCCAAAAGGGTTTAGAGGACATTGTAGGAGATCTGAAGTCAGTGAAATGATTGAGAAATGGTACCATGTTGGTTGATACTTAAAGTTTCCAACAAGCGACAAACTTCAGAATTGCTAAGTGCCTTGGGGAGTATGAAATGGAGACAGAGATGCCTAGTACCTAAATTACAGCAAAGGCTTGGTTTCTTGTCATGATCTCATTGACATTCCAAATGAAGAACTGAAGGAAGAATGGGCCTCGCAAGGAATAGCGGACATGCAGAACATCACGAAAAGGGTGTATGGGGGACTAGTAAACTCAGAGTTCTTCATTCTCACCTTTAATAGTGCAAAACTGCCAGAGGGTAAAACCAGGATTCCTTATGTTAAAGGTGTGGCCCTATGTACCCAACCCTATGCAATGTTTTAAATGGCATTAGTTTGGTATATTACACTAGCTTGCAACTCACCACAGAGATGTCCGAAGAGCCGTAGGAAGGCACCCAAAAAAGAATAAACAAAACTGAAGCTTTCGGCTGTTAAGCCTTCATCTGCCACAGAGAACACACAGTCACACAAACCCAACCGCTGTCTCCGGCTGCTGCAGCTGGACTGCAACAGACCAAAGGATAGGCTTCTTATGGTAAATGTGGGAAAGCTGCCCATGAGGGAGCTGAGTGTATGCCATCTGCAAAGTGTGTCAACTGCTCTGGTGAGCACCCAGTCTTGAGGAGGGACTGCAGACTTTATTTGGAGGGAAAAAAAGGGCAGGAAGTTAAAACCACTAAGCGAATTTCCTATGGTGAGGCTAAAAATATCTTTAAGGCCATGCAGCCTCCTTCATTTGTCACATCTTTTGCTGCTGTTGTCCAAAGACCAGTTCCCAAAGTTGATGTTTCCACTCAAACTGAGGTTGCTAGTGTGGGTACCAACACCTGTACCAGTGAGTGCACATGTAAGGCAGCATTTGTTAGAGAACCCGAAGCCTTGCCACATACATCTGTAAAAGCTACTGGTGTCAACATTACAGAGCTTTAGGCACCCTCCCCAGCAGGGACTGTTGGCCAGGTCCTGGCACCTTCAAGGCGAGAGGCTATTCAGAAGGTCAGCTCTGCCCTTTCTACTCCTGCAATCACTACTGTAAAGAGTAGAAAGCAGAAAAATGCAACTGGAAAAAGTCAAGTGCAGGTGAAAGTAAGAATTAAACCATCTGATTACGTAGAGGTCATTATACCTAACCTCCCTTCTGACTCCGCTCCAGAGCTCATGGAGTGGGGTGTTCCTAGGGGGCAAACTTCATGCCCCAAGACTGAACCCCTACCTAGTTTAGTCTTCCCAATTAAACAAAAGAGAGAGTCAAGATACAGCTTCCTTGAAGATGGCTCCCATACTCCACCGGAACTTGCAGGGATTTAGGACCCAGGTGGAGGAATTGTCATTTTTGACTCGGGATAGACCTATGTGTGTCTGTCTTCAAAGAATCAGACACCACCGAGTTACATGGATATTTTCAATACTGAAAGGATGGCCTTACTGGCATGAGAGCCAACATGGGGTAGCTATTTTCATCAAAGCAACATGCCACTCTTGCTCACCACATGTCTGCAAGAAGTTGCAGTGTCTGTGCGTTTGCGTAACCGATAAATATGCTCACTTTACCTGCCCCTACATGATACACTCAATGAGGATGTTCTCCATGATCGTCTTACTCTGCTCCCCCAACCATTCATCCTGAGTGGTGATTTTAATGCATACAATGTGCTTTGGGGCTCTGCAACTACCTGCCCCAGGGGTAGAGCAATCCAGGGACTTCTTTTGTCATCCAGTGCACATTACAGAATACAAACTTCTGTGCTGCGATGGGGGTCATTCTCTGCTATTGATCTCACACTATCCTCTCCAGCCCTTGCCCACTCTGCTCAATGGAAAGTAGCCGACCGCCTACATGGAAGTCACCACTTCCCTTTGTAGATACATGCGCTGGACCAAGTGGTACTTTCCAGAACACCACCTTGATGGGTACTTCGTCATGCTGACTGGGGTTTTTTAACCAACTTGTGGAATTTGAACAACATGATAGCGTCCAGGAATGGAATGGGAAAAGCCCTAATAAGTCGAAAAATTACCTTTATAATGCCTTCACAGTGGTTTGTACAGTAGTTTACAGTAGTTCTGAATCTGGTGTCAAGTTTTGTAGACCTACTAGAAAAATATGTTGAGAAACGTTATCATACAAAAATTAGACAACAATGAACAAGTAATCAACTACATTAAAGGATTAGTCAGGAATAAGGGCCACATAGTTACATGGAGCAGAGTCTAGAATATACGCATAACAAGTTAATTGATTTACCTATATTCCATCTCATTTTGTGACAGTTGTGCTACCTTATATCTCATTTCATTCATTATAGCCGTTGTGCTACATGCTCTTAATTTGTTCTAGGGTGGATGTTCTTTAGACAGTGACACTTTTCTTACCATGGCTGTATCAACAGCCATAGAAGAATTCCAGGAAACGTCAGATAATCGCATCAGCTCTATTCCTTCACGAGATATGGTATGTCATTTTAATAGTGAACTTAAGATGTATCTTATACTTATTTTCTTCATTTTGTTTAGATTAAAAGCAGTGCAATTTAGATATGCTTAAACAAATATGTAGTTATATACACTCATGGCCATTAAAATTGCTGTACCATGAAGATGACATGCTACAGACGTGAAATTTAACTGACAGGAAGAAGATGGTGTGATATCCAAATGATTAGCTTTTCAGAGGATTCACACAAGGTTGGCACCAGTGGTGATACCTACAACATGCTGACATGAGGAAAGTTTCCAACTGATTTCTCATACACAAATAGCAGTTGACCGTAAGTGTAAGAATCTTGTGCGACTCATAGTTCAAGAGATATGACATCATAAACAACGAGATGTGCGAAAAACTGCTTCATTTTGCAACAATGTGGCTTATTTTCTTCTAACCCACTGGACCGATTTCAACCAAATTTGGTACACATATTCCTTACTGTGAGGTAACAATTGCTGTAGGGTTAAGAATCATGTATGACACATGGTTTAGAAGATAGATGTCATAAACAATATAATTCCAAGAAATTGCCATGTAACGTGAAGATACTTTATATATACACTGAATGAAAATGACAGTACTTACCAACATGCAACTAACTTTAAACATAATTTCAAACCTTTATTAAACTTTTTCTTGCTGACACCCACATCAAAATAATGAAAGGAAAAAAAGTTTCTCACTTACTACTTTTCCGCTGTTCATGGAGCAAAACTAGGGCATTTGGTATGACGTTGCAGTTTATAATTTCTACACTACAAATTGTAGCCACAGGAAATTTTATAGACAGCATAAACACATATAGTTGAATGTACCTTTAAAATTGTATCACACTGTGACATGTAGTTCATGAGATATGAGCAAATAAAATGGCAACATTCATAGAAAACCACATCACACATCAGTTTTTAATGTATTATATCTGTACAATTAACTCTGTTCACAACGGATTTTACCAACATACAGCACTTAGACAAATGAAAATATAAGTGCAAAATTATACAATTGTATAACATATAATTCAATAAATATGAGATCGTATATACTGTTCAAATGTTTGTTAAAGTTATGGGACTTAACTGTGGAGTCATCAGTCCCTAAACTTACAAACTACTTATGAACTAACTTATACTAAAGACAACACAGACATCCATGCCTGACGGAGGATTTGAACTTCCGACACGGGAGGAGGCACAGCCCGCAACTTGGTGCTCCAGACTGCTTGGCTACTCCCACTCGGCGCATATACTGTGATGGGCAAAAATCTGTCACATAATGCAACATGTATTCCAATCAGCTTAAGGAAATTCCTGGAAAGCTGACAGTAGCAGAGGTGCCCACAGGGTGGGGGGTGGTCCATTTGTCAGCCTTTTTTGGGGGGGGGGGGGGTCCTAAAACAATTTACAAAACGTGTAGTAAAAGATATTTAATTTCAATATTAAATGGAAAGAAACAAGACCTAAGATCTTGGGTGTGTGGAGAGTGGGGGGGGGGGGGGGGCACCTCCAGACAGTGGTGTTGACAATTTTGAGCTCTGAAACACACATGAATGCAGGCGATAGCAATAGACTTCTATAGAGTTATAAGGAAAGAAAGAGAATGAAACAGAGTACATCCAACGAATACACCTTATTTATGACAGATCTGGCTTTTAACTTCAAGAGAATAGTTTTCAATGAGACTTGCATTTCTATTATGATTTATAAACCACAGGGCAATCTATTCAATACTATGGAGTTGATTTGATATGCCCATATTTTTCACAAGGACAACGTTATCTTAATTGCTCAGGGGTGGCCTCACCAAAGATATTATTCATATTAGATCCTGGACAAGTAACAAGAAAAATTGTTTATAGTAAAGTTGTGAATTAAATGAATGTAACATATCATTTGTATTGTGATTAGTATCTTTCTTTGTTTGGATACTGTACTTAAAATTTTGTATATCAAGCAAGACAGCCTTATTTCTTATATATTCTCCAATAAATATAACATGTTATTAGAAAGGAGGAGATGGACGGATAGAGAAGGAATAGGAGTACTAAAATAAACACCCAGACAATGCCGGATTTTCGGCTAGTATTAATTATTTTTCAAATATGCATTTCTTTCTTAGGTGTGGATATGCCGGAGAGATTCTATTCCCATTTGTTTCATTTAGCAATGGGTGAAGGACCGCAGGATGGTATACAGTTTCTTCTGCAGAGATTAGGTCTAATTGCTGAATATGTAAGGCGCTCAGAAGCACTGTAAGGGGGATTTTCAATGGCATTTCTGTAGCGTGTGTAGTTTGGCAGCATAGCATAATGCATGTAGGTGGTGTGGTGTGATTATTGCTTTATGGCAAACACAACGAATGTGAGGGCGAAAATGTGGCTGTGTGATAGACTGATCTGTAGTGTATCCCAAGGTCTGTGTTAGGTTTGGTGGCAACAGTGTAGTTGAGTTGGTGATGCCAGTTAATGTGGGTACACTGATCTGTCCCCCCAGGGGGCCCACAGCTCTTTTGTGGGTATGTGTGTGGCGCGCACAGGTCCCCGAGCCATTGCGGCCTTCCTTCTTGTTTCCCAGGCCGCTTTTCCTCACCCTGGTTCCCTCCCTTCCTAATCCTTTTTCCCACCCTACCATTCTCCAACCCCGTCTCTAGGTGTTCTCGTGTTGACGGCCCGGCTATTCCCATGGTACTGTTGGTTTTGTAATTGTGTCTTTGTTTGCCATGTTCACAGTTTTCGGCCCAGTTAGGTCCCCATTGTGGTTTGACCTCCACCAAAATTTTCTGATTAAGTGTGAGCCATTTGGGGAAGAACTCCCAACCTAGCCCCTATGGCGCTGATTCCTACCCTTTCCTTCCACATCCCTTCCTCGCCGTAGCCCCCTCCCCCGCTAGGTCACCAGCACGGTAGCCAGTCCTTGTGGTGGGGCTGTTATGTACCCTCATGGTTGAGCCCCCTGAATTGCACAGGGATCACACTGCCGATGCCTGAGCTGTGACCTCCTCATGAATGCCAAGGAGTCGATGCTTGTCTTTGCGGGGCATCAGGACTCCCGGCAACGGTCATCCTGCCAGGTGGCGTTGCTGTGGCTGGGTGGCGCCCTTGAGGAGAGCCCCTGTTTCGGAGTGGGTGGCATCGGGGCGGACATTCCGCAATGAAGAGGAGACAAGCCTCAGAAAATCCTGGCTCTAAGTCAGGTGTCTCGAAGGTTGGAAGATTTAATTTCACTAGATACGACCCCAAATCGTTTCCTTCCCTAACTCAATCTTGGGGGGAACGAGGGTCCACAAAGCAGGCTGAGACTTATTCACCTAGATACTTAGTGTGTACCAGACAGGATGGGGAATCTTTCCAGGCAACTAAGCCTTCCTTCTTCGTCGAACACCCCGAAGAAAGGTTTGGCGAAGTTGCCGGAATGTCAAAACTGCGCGACGGTTCGGTCTTAATACAGGCGGAGACCCCTGCTCAATCACGGAGCCTCTTAAAATGTGATCATTTAGGTGAAATTCCTGTCACAGTAACGCCCCACAAGTCCTTAAATAGGGTACAGGGGGTGATATACCATCGAGACCTTTTGCTACAGACAGATGATGAGTTACGCGAGCACCTACAACGACGCGGAATCCATTTTGTCCGGCGCGTATTTAGAGGACCCAAGGATAATAGGGTGGCCACTGGCGCATTTGTCTTGGCCTTTGAGGGTGACAATCTGCCCGAAAAGGTCAAGGTCATGATGTATCGCTGTGACGTTCAGTCATACATCCCCCCTCCAATGCGATGTTTCAAGTGTTGGCGTTTCGGTCACATGTCCTCTCGTTGCAACGCTGCTGCAACCTGTCGGGACTGTGGCCGTCCTTCACACCCGGACGCTGCCTGTACTCCTCCTCCTTACTGCGTCAACTGCAGTGGTCACCACTCTCCCTGTTCACAGGACTGTCCCGCTCTACACAAAGAGCGGAAGATAGTAGAATATAAGACCTTGGACCGACTAACCTACTCAGAGGCTCGGAGGAAGTACGAAAAACTGCATCCAGTCACTTTACTTTCTTCATATGCTGCAGCTACATCGATGGTGCCACAACCGGTGGCCACTTCTCGCACTGTTGTAACTCCATCTGTGGGCCCTATGGGCCGCCCGTCGACCTCGGCCTCCCAGACATCTGGAGGCACACCATCTTCTGCGGGGCCTATACTGCCCCCCACGTCGGGAGTGGTTACCCCTACTCCCCAGCCAGAAAAGGGTTCACCTTCTCTGGCTTCTTCTTCTGGGAAGGGAACCTCTTCTGCCCTTCCAACCATGTCCCCCCAGATATCTGCCGCTAGCCAGCGGCTGAAGGACACTAGGCCAGAAAGCCGCCTGGCTCCTCAGTCTTCCCACGCTCCTCAAGCCCCGCCGGAGAAACCCCCCTCCTCCGGTAGGCCCAAGGAACGACGGGAAGACAAAAAAGACAAGAAGGAAAAGACAGTGAAGCGCAAGGAAGCGCTGGCGGCCTCGGTGCCCCCAACCCTTGCACGTGACACACCGGAGGATGAGGTCATCCTTCTTGCGACGCCCGAAGATCTGGCCTTCGCAGATCTCGGGGATGCCATGGAGACGGAGGATCAGACTTCACAGCCAAAGACGAGTGCTCCTGCCATCCCTCTTCCATCTTCATCTTCATGCACCATCAACCGGGAGACAGTCTGATCCTCCAATGGAATTGTGGAGGATTTTTCGGTCACTTGGCCGAATTGCGTCAGCTGATGAGCTCCTTTCCACCACTTTGTGTTGCCCTCCAGGAAACCTGGTTTCCTAGTGATCGGACCCCCACCCTTCCGGGCTACCGGGGGTACTTCAATAACCGCACCATCTACAATAGGGTGTCGGGCGGGGTATGTCTATATGTACATACCTCTGCCCATAGTTCCCCGTGCCACTTCACACAGCCCTGGAGGCTGTCGCTGTCAGGGTTCGAGCATCGCGGAACATTACCATCTGTTCCCTTTATCTCCCTCCTGATGCAGCAGTGGTACCAGCTGACCTAGCAGCCTTGATCGCTCAACTTCCTTCACCGTTTCTTATTTTAGGAGATTTTAATGCACATCACCCCCTATGGGGGAGCAACGTGACTACAGGACGTGGTCGAGAATTTGAACTACTTTTTAACCAACTTGACCTTTGTATTCTTAATACAGGAGCTCCAACCCATTTTAGTGTGGCCCATGGCACCTTTTCCGCCATAGAGCTTTCTGTGTGTAGTCCGGGCTTACGTCCACTACTTAACTGGTGGGTCCATGATGACCTTTGTGGAAGCGACCACTTTCCCATCTTCCTTTCGCTTCCCCACCACCAACGCCACGCACGCCTACCCCGCTGGTCCTTCCACAGGGCCGACTGGGCAGCATACACTTCTGCTGCAACGTTGGATACCCCTCTCCCTGCTGATGCGACAATGGCTGTAGACCAAATTATTTCTATTGTCGTTTCTGCTGCTGAGTCCGCAATACCATCTTCTTCTGCCTCACCTCGGCGAAGACCAGTGCCCTGGTGGTCACCGGAGATAGCAGCAGCTATCCGCAATCGCCGCAGGGCTCTGCAGCAGTACCGGCACCACCCCACCCTTGACCACCTGGTTGCATTTAAGCGTCTTCGGGCCCAGACACGCCGGCTTATCCGGCAGCGCAAGCAAGCATGCTGGGAGGAATATGTATCCACAATTGGACCGCGTGTCTCTTCTAGCCAGATTTGGACAAAGATTCGTTGTATATCAGGTCACCATCCACCGACAGGGGTCGCGGGTCTCTCTATCCGCGGTACAATCCATACCGACCCGACCATCATTGCCGAGTATTTTGCAGCGCACTTTGCTCTTAATTCGGCGTCCATTGCCTACAGCCAAGGTTTTTGTACCTTAAAAGAGCGGGCTGAGCGAAGGCAGTTGGTATTTCGCACAAACCGCCAAGAGCCATACAATGTGCCATTTACAGAGTGGGAATTTCAAACTATTCTTGCCAGTTGCCCCAATACATCTACAGGACCGGACCGAATCCACAGTCAAATGCTGAAACATCTTCCTAAACACTCGCAACGCCATCTTTTGGATTTCTTTAATCGTCTCTGGATCGAGGGAGCATACCCGTCCCAATGGCAGGAGAGTATCGTTATTCCCCTGCTGAAACCAGGTGCAGATCCACAGAACGTTGACAGTTACCATCCCATAAGCCTCACAAACGTTCTTTGTAAGCTTTTTGAACGTTTGGTGAGCCGGCGACTTCTGTGGGTTCTCGAGTATCGGGGTCTGCTCGCCCCACAACAAGGTGCTTTCCGGCAAGGTCGTTCTGCCATTGATAACCTCCTCTCTTTGGAGTCGGCGATCCGTACTGCTTTCGCCCGATGTCACCACCTTGTCGCCATCTTTTTCGACCTCCGGAAAGCATATGACACAGCATGGCGCCATCACATCCTTGCCACACTACATGGGTGGGGTCTTCGTGGCTCCCTCCCACTTTTTATTCAGAATTTTTTACTTTCGCGCCGCTTTAAGAGTCTGCGTTGGCACCTCCTTCAGTTCCTCCCATATCCAAGAGAATGGGGTACCACAAGGGTCCGTCCTCAGTGTACCCCTCTTCTTAGTGGCCATTAATGGCCTAGTGGCTGCAGTGGGGCCATCGGTTTCCTGCTCCCTCTATGCAGACGACTTTTGCATGTACTATTCCACTGCTAGTACAAGTGTAGCTGAACGACGACTGCAGGCAGCCATCCATCGGGCGCAGAATTGGGCTTCTGCCCATGGTTTCACATTCTCCCCTGCAAAAACTAGGGTAATGCACTTTTGTCGCCAACGGGCAGTACATCCGCATCCAGAGCTCTACCTGGATGGTGAGCTCCTTCAGGTTGTGGACACACACCGCTTCCTGGGTCTCCTTTTCGACTCACGTTTGACATGGCTCCCTCATCTGCACCAGCTTAAGCAACGGTGTTCCCGGTATTTGGACATCCTTCGTTGCCTCAGCCATACTGTCTGGGGGGCAGCACGCCCTGTCCTCCTGCGGCTGTACAATGCTCTGGTGCAGTCACATCTAGACTACGGAAGCCAGGTCTACGGTTCAGCCTCTCCATCTGCACTGCGAGTTCTCGACCCAGTGCATCATACAGGCATCCGTCTGGCCACTGGAGCCTTTCGTACAAGCCCTGTCACAAGTCTCTTGGCAGAGGCTGGAGTCGCCCCGTTGCGATACCGGCGCCAACAACTACTCGCCCAGTATGCTGCCAGAGTTCACTGTACCCCTCGGCATCCGAATAACAGACTCCTCTTTCCGGGGGAGGTTACTCGTTTGCCGCAGAGGCGACCTCGGTCGGGACTCCCGATAGCAGCGCGTGTCCAATCGCTACTGTCGACCCTGGACTCCTTACCTCTTAACCGTCCCTTCTGCTCGACTCTCCATGCTCCTCCCTGGACCGTTCCTCGGCCGCGGATTCGGCTGGATCTTTCCTGTGAGCCGAAGACCTCTACTTCTCCTCTGGTCCTACGGCATCAGTTTTCTGCACTGCTCCGTGAGTTCAGTAACTCCGAGGTCATTTATACAGACGGTTCTTCGGATGGCGACCACACTGGTTATGCCTACATGCATGGCGCCCATGTTGAACAACGCTCATTGCCACCCGGCAGCAGCGTCTTCACTGCAGAACTGGTGGCTATATACCGCGCCCTTAACCACATCCGCATGTGCCCCGGGACCTCCTTTCTGATCTGTAGCGACTCGCTGAGCGGTTTACAGGCCCTTGATCAGTGTTATGCACGTCATACATTGGTCAGGGCCATTCAGGAGTCGATACTGGCTCTTGGTGACTCCGGTCGCTGTGTTACATTCGTTTGGACCCCGGGCCATGTAGGCATCCCGGGCAACGAGAGTGTTGACCAGCTAGCCAAACAGGCTACCACTTGCTGCCCTCTGGCGATTGGCCTCCCAGAAGCAGACTTCCGCCCGTTGCTTCGCACTAAAATACGCGACCTGTGGAATGCCGAATGGTCTGCTCTGGACGTGCCCAATAAGCTGCGTACGATAAAGGACACAACATCTGTCTGGAAGTCGTCGCAGCTGGGATCCCGTAGGGACTCCGTGGTTCTCTGCCGTCTCCGCATTGGTCACACCCATCTGACGCATGGTCACCTCCTCCGTCGAGAGGACCCGCCCATGTGCCAATGTGGTGCCCCACTGACTGTGGTCCATCTCCTCCTCGACTGTCCCATTTTAGCCCCACTGCGGCATTCTTTTACCCTCCCGAACACTCTCTCTTTGGTGCTCGGCGACAATGCCTCTGTGGCTAATTTGGTTTTACGATTTCTTCGTGCTGCAGGGTTTTACCAGTTACTGTGAGTCCTTTTGGATGGTCTTTTAGATAATTTTCTATGTTCTCCTTGACGTGTCTTTAGACTACAGTTTTTATTTTGTACGCTATGTGGTTGACTTTTCCCTTTTTTTTTAAACATGGTCGGTCAACCACATTCACTGGCTCTGTCATTTTTGTCTCGTATTTGTTACTGTGTGTCTGGCGTCTTTCGTATTGTCTCTTGTTGACTCTGTCAATAATTCATGACGGTGCATTCTTTTATCCTGTCTTGTTTTAAAACTCGCTCAGGCACAATTTTCGATGGTTCTGTTTTACTGCGTGTCGCCTAGATGTGAATCGGGGGACTGATGGCCATAGTAGTCTAGTCTTCCTAAAACTCCCATACCAACCAACCAACCAACACTGATCTGTAGTGTAGCCTTAGGTCTACATTAGGTTGGGAAGCAACAGTTTGGTTGTGAGTTGGTGATGCCAACAAATGTGAAGGGCAAAAAACTGGATTTGTAGAGACACTCGCCTTTAGTGTATCCTGCGATCTAGTTTAGCTTGGGGGCAACATTTTCCTTTTAAGTTGGTGATGCCAACAAATGTGAAAAGAAAAAAAAATTGGTTGTGTTGGATAGTGTTTGTTCTCTCTCTCTCTCTCTCTCTCTCTCTCTCTCTCTCTCTCTCTCTCTCTCTCTCTCTCTCTGTGTGTGTGTGTGTGTGTGTGTGTGTGTGTTTGTTTTAGCTGTCTGTGTCATTCTTTCTGTACAACTCATTTAATAGGTTAAACAATGTATTTTTGCATAGTGTGGTGTATTTATTCATGACTGATTTTCCTTCTGCTATTGCTTTTTGTATTTGATAGTTTTCTTCTACTGTGAGTTTGTAGTATAGGTTGTGGCTTGATTTTAATATCTTTAAGTCTGTTTCTATTTTGTTTGGTTAATGGTTGTGAGCTATTAGGTGGTCTGCAAATGTGCTAGGAAACTGTGACTTTTTAGTGCTATAAGATGTTCTGAATATCTGGTTTTGAAATTCCTACAAGTTTGTCCAATGTATACTGATTGACATGTATTGCATGTGAGTTCATATATGCCTGATCTGTTGAATTTGTGTGTTGTTGTTGTCTGTGTTCTGAGTTTCTTAAGCACTGTGTTGTCTGTCATGTATCGTATTTGGAGTCCTTGTTTCTTTAATATGCTGCCTATCCTGTGAACTATTTTGTTGTTGTAGGTGAGTATGTGCCATTTGTTTGCTTTTGTGTGTTGTGCTGTTGCGTCTGGTATGTGGTTATTGTGTGTGTTGTGTTCTTCTGTATTGTGTGTGGTCCAGTGTGTGTGTGACCTGTTCATTATTTTTCTTTTTGTATAGGCTAAACCCACAAATATGCAAAAAGAGAAATAATGAATTAGCCTAGATATTGAGATATCTTCCTCTCTGTAAAAGGAGTATTACATGAACCACTTTGTATTGATTGCTGGATGTTGATTGCTTTTTTAATATATATTCTACATGCACACAAAGTAGTGCATTGTTTATTAACTTTCATCTAGTAAGTGATCAGTAATATCTATTTATTGAAGTTAAGGTAGAATTTTTTAAGACGTGATTTCAATGGTTAAATGGTAACCTGTTTAGAAGCTGGCTCAGGTATTTTCTTGACTATTTCTGAAATCATTGAATTCAGGCAGCTGTTAGTTAATATATATATATCCCTTGACATCTCGTGAACAAATACAGGGCATTTGTAGAATCATAGGCACTAAAATAAAACAACTACTGCTTTAAAAAATCATTTAATAAATAATTTTAATAAAATGCAACAATATTTTCTGTGACAGTATTTCAATCAGTATACAGAAACAAAAGTTTTTGATAGTACAGGCCATGAATCTGAAATCTTTAGACCGGGACACTTGCACAACAGTGCACTGTGTTGATAAAGCTGTGACAGTATTCTTGTGTTTTGATTTACATGCAATTTTATCAGTGCAGTTTTATTACACATCCACACAACACAGTCACACAACCGACATCTCCAACTGCCGCACTCTGAGTGATTCAGCTGTGTTGTGTGCCTGACTGTTCTATTTTCTGAAGAGGACCATGGCCGATGGCTGAAGTGTTGTGTGTATGTGTCTTTTTTATGTGCCTGTCACTGCTTGTCATCACGTCTTTGTGGTGAGTTGTAAACTGTCCTTATTACTATATTGTTAATTCCAACGTGGACTTTCCATTATTATATACCTTGTATTTTATATTTTTTGTACAGGACCCTGAGCCCAGACATGAATTACCAGAGAAAAGAAACTGTGAAGCTGTTACTGTTACTGGTTCTAGAAAACTGAGTAAGTGGCGATGCAATAAATTTTTGCAGCTATAAATTCCTGACTGAATAGTTTTAACTTTAAAATTTGTCATGAGAAATATTTTTGAGTGTGGTATCTATTTCTTCTGAGATTGATTAAACATCTGTCACACATTCACAATGATTGAGAACTTTATAATGCTGAAGCTCTAAAGTGTGGATATAAATTCATTGGTGACATTTGAAAATTTGTGCTGTACCATGACTCGAACCCAGATTCCTCACATTATGCAAGTGGCTACCTTAACTGCAGCTATCTGGACATGCTTCCTATTCAACCCAAAATCTCAACTACCACACACTACTGCTCTAGTGCCCTGCCCATGATGAGTTTTTCATCTCTGTCAGTGTCAGTAATAGTCTCAGTCAACAACTGCCAATAGTGAACAGCAGTGCAATAGTGAGACATATGTAGCTACGAATTTCACACTCAGGATGCATCTTCAGATTAAATTTGTAAATGACATAGAATTCCTTTTAGAAAGGAATCCTTATTATGGTCACGTACCTACCTAGCACCATTTATAAAGTAAGTAAATTCGAAACACATGAGTCACCGAAAGAGCCACCTGACTGGCAAGTGATACTGGGAAGTTGAAGAGAGAAATGTAGTTTTACCAATAAGAGAGATAAAATTTTGTAAAAACAAAATTAAAAAATAGTCTTACCATAGTATGATGGACCACAGTCTGAGGTAATCAGGCGCTTTCACTGTGGTGGTGCCAATCATTGGTCTGATGGATGACAAGCATGCACAGACTCAAAATAGCCAGAAACAATGGAAAGTATTGGATACAATGAAAATTGATTAGAAAAATAACAATATGCTACATTACATTTAAAATAGAAATTTTGAATAAACTTGAAGTAATAAAAACAGGATCACAAATTGCAATTTATTTCATTAAAAAATGAATGCTGTAAGGTTGTCAAAAATATATAATTGTAATTAAATTTTGGCAAGACTGTCATGGTATCATGAAATATCTGATTTTTTGTTATTCAGGCTCAAATTATTTGATCATTTGAAAATTTAGTTATTTCAAATTTTTCCAAGGTGGTCAATTTTTCCCCTTAGGTAACACATGTAGGATCTGGAAGGTTCAAGAATGGGTTGTATGTGTCCCCTAGTGTCGAGATGTTTATTGAAATATGATTTATTTTCAGCTGTGCCATTTTTAATGAGGAAATGTTCATGAAAATGGGTTTCTATAGTGCAATATGTTGTCTTATATAAGTGCGACAGCTTTGAGCAGACATGAGTTTATAAAAACTTGAATTAAACAGAGAGTTTGTAGCTGGAGATTCATTGTGTATGAGTTGGTGTTGTTCTGTTCATTTTTAATGTTTTCTGTCAAAATAAAAAGTATACTAAATTAGGATTGTAGCCAATAGCATGTGCATTGTATTTAAAATTATTTAGTTCAATCTCTTACGGAATCTGGGCTTAACTGGATGCAGTGTTTGATCAACCACTGAGGAGAAGAAACTGTACACACAGCTGGGTGGCAGGAAGAAATATGGAAGACAGCATAACTTGTGGTGGGCTTGCGGAAAATGTTGTAGGTCATATGTCCCTCTAGTAGCTGAAGGTTTAAGTGTAGGTAATTGATAGACTGGAGGAAGGTGTACAATAAACTGCCTTGTTGGGCATTGGATGTGGCTGCCATTTTTTTTGCTTAGCAACCTGATATGTTTCGGCATGTATTGTGAAAACGTCAGAATTTTTTAATTTGGTAGTTTCAAAGACTTTATGAGAGGAGCAAATGCTTGCAAATTAGTTTTACAAAAATCACATTTCCAAGTATTTCTTTCCTTTAGCAATATTTTAAAATCTTATTACAGAATCATGCCTTGTAGGAACGATATTGTCAACAGGGAATACAATTCTTAGTTTTTGGTTGAAACACACACGTGGACATAGAAACTACAATCTCCCAAATGTTGACAACTGCTGATCAGAATTCAGCTCATCTAGCACAGTCAAGGGGTTAAGCATCAACTTCAACAAACATTGTATTTCTGACCACTTTATACCTACATACCTTCTTCATAAACACCTTCAAATATGCAAAAACCAGGTCCCATAAAAGGTAGTTTCTAAATGTGCACTAGTGTAGTAAAATCAGGCCCAAAAGGACTTACTCAACAAGACTGCCTATGATGCAAATCTGGCATTATCAGGTCTACTCAACCACCATCAGTTTGATGAATTTACGAGAGTAATAAACATTTTTACATAGGAGAATGCTCAGGCAATCCAAGCAGGATGCCACTTGAAGCTTACCTGTCTATGAAAGATTTATATCAGTCCTGATAACAATTGTAAGTCATTAAAGATCTATGTTTTTCCTTGTGCTTAAAGGAGTGGTTAATCTCACAGACCTGCAATTGTCAGCAGAATTCTTGTTTAAATAATGTCCAACCGATACTTAATGAGAGGCATGCCACTGAACTGATCAAACTGGTGGTGGTTGAGTAGACTTGATAATGTCAGGTTTGCATCGTAGGCAGTCTTTTTGAGTAAATCCTTTTGAGTGTGGAGATGCCTGATTTCAAACTAGCACTTGATTGTACTGTCAATGACGTTGCAGACAGACTCAAATTAACTTGTAAAGGCAGTGATGTAATAGGAAAATGGCTTAATTTACACAACTTTAACCGAGAGCATCTAACTTTGAAATCAGTTAATATGAAATTTAAAGAAAATGATGCCATGGTGGTGGGGGCAGATAAGGGCATCAAGGCTGTCATTCTTTATAGGACAGATTACGTATCCAAATTTATAGTAGTGATAGGAAAAGCATTTCTGAAGAAGCAAAATTTGTTGACATCCAGTATTAGTTTAACTGTTTGGAAGTCCTTTCTAAAGCATTTGTCTGGAGTGTAGCATTGTATGGGAGTGAAACTGAGAAGATAAGCTTTCAAAATGTGGTGCTACAGATAATAAGAATGATATTGTGTGGCTCATTGGCCTGGTGCAAGTCTTTCAATTGGACAGCATTTTGGTGACTTGCGTGTCCCTAGCCTATTCCAGTTATCCAACCAGGGAAAGGGAACCTGCAGCTTAATGCGGAATCTGAACCATGTGCTATTTGTGGCAACTCCTCACATCGTTTAGAGGTGACGGATTGGTTAAAGTGCAGACTGAAAAAACCCGAGGTCTGACCGGGTTATGAACCTGCAACCCTTCGGTTTCCAGTCGAGTGCTTTACCTTAAGACCCGACTGGTGCTACAGATGAATGATGAAGATTAGATGGGTAAATCACATTTAACTAATGAAGAAGTGTTTACCAGAATTGTGGAGAAAAGAAGTTTCTGGCATATCCTGACTAAGAGTGAAACATTCTGAGACATCAAGGATTCATCAACTTAGCATTGAAAGGAAGTGTGTGGGGTAAAAATCATAGAGGGAGACTGAGGGACGAATACAGTCAGCAGATTCAAAATAATATAGGTTGCTGTTCTTATTCTCACAAGGAAACCACATGGGTATCATAATTTAGAATTTTGTGATATATATGGTACGTGAAGTTCAGAACTCAAACAACAATCAGCCAAAGCCATTCGAAGCAACTCTCAAAAATTCTCAAGAAAAATGACTCTTTAGTTTTGCAAGTAAGGGTAAGTGCCAATCACTAAATAAAAAGCAGTATCTGGTGGGGGAGATTTTTTTATTTTTTCATTGTGTTCGAATACTTACATAATTTCAATATCTAATGATAAGTTTTATAAAAAGTGCAAGTATTTTCATTTATTTGTAATTTTCTATAGTTTATAAAGGTTGTTAATAATGATGGTTGCAATTAAAAAAAACCATAAGTTACATTTTTTACCATATTGGCTTAATTATTAGTTGATGATGGTAGTCTTTGATTGTCCAGTTTGTGAAGAGCTATGACACTGGTTTTGGAAAGTCATCTCCATAGCTACTGATGGCTTTCCAAGCAGCTAACGTACCCCACAATCGTTTTACATGATGGCAAGGTTTTCAGCTCGTCTACAAACATATAAACAAAAACTGACACAACACATGGCTTTAGAGACCCCAAAATGTTTTATATAACTGAATTCTAAAATTAAAAATATTCCATCACAGTGGCAGTAAAACCCAGGGCTCCATAGCTGTGAGGTCAGAACACTATCACTTGAGCAGGTGCTTCAACCGTTTTAATTATTGCCACTTACGTGTACTTTCCAAAACTTCAAAGTCAATTTTCTCGAGAATTTTTGAGAGTTGCTTAAAATGGTGTTGGCTGATTGTTATTTAAGTTCTGAGCTTCACGTACCAGAAATATCAAGAAATTCTAAAATCTGATATGCATGTGGTCTCCTTGTCAGATGAAGAGGCTTGCAAGGACAGGGTACTGTGGAGAACTGCATCAAACCAGCCTGCAGACTGAAGACGACAACAACAGCAATAGTGGTATTGAGCCCTTAGGCTGAGACCCAATCCTGACATTTATCAGAGAATTGTGGAACTGTATTCAAGATTGTACTAACATCATTTCCCTTGAAAACCAAAAAGTAATGAATCACAAAACAAATACTCTTTGGACGCAAATTAAGACAGACAAACAGGGGTTTTCGGTATGCCCAGTTATAAACCTGGTGTAAAGCAGAACACATTTAATACTACTTAACGCCTGCAAAATCAAGCAGAGACTGGTCATAAACAGTATCAGTTTTGCTAAACTGAGGCTATGAGCTGGTGACATTGCTGCGGCCCAGGCTGCCATCTGATGACTGGTCGCAAATGCTCACTCACACACACACACACACACACACACCACACCACACTCACACACACACACACACACACACACACACACACACACACAGATACAGTGGCGCCCGCTGTTCTATCTTACGTATGGCACAGAGTTTACAGGACAAGAAATGTCTATCGGCGATGAACAAATCCAAGCAGTGTCCATGGGAGTCTCAGAACCAGGTGGCGTCTGGTTCAGAAAGCTGCGGGCCGGCACTGGAGCATATGGGTGGTAGTGATGTGGGTGTGGGAGTAGAGGTCATCCTGCCTCTCCTGAGAGGCACCCAATGGTGATCAGCAACCCAAGGGCCAATGACAATCCAAAGACAGGAGGGAGAGGAGTCTGCGGATCAACTGGAATGGTGGAGGGTAGCAGATCTTTCCGTGCGGGTGATGAGGTGTCAGACAGCCTGGCAGCATTGCGCGCCCTGGACAGGAGATGACGGTAGGTAGGGTGGTGACACTTACTTCAGCTGAGGGTGCTGTAGGCAGCGCGACAGCAGGATCAGCAGCAGGCACAAGGGGCGCCACGCCACAGAGACGGGAAGAGGCACCTGGGATGGCGCAGCAGTGGGGACAGCAAGACGCATCCCTGGAAGCGTGCTGATAGGAGCAGCAGGAGGCGCCCACGAGGGCATGGCGGCGACACTAGCAGGAGGCACCAGGCGCATAGCCTGTGAAAAACTCTCAGAGGCTGGCTGCTGCAGGCGGAGGTGTAGATTGCAACCCAGCCTCCACGTGCACGCGAGCTCGCTGCAGATCCCAGTGATGGCGCACTGTGCCATCACAAGTGTGCACCGATCAGAGGTGGTGGCCTAGGCAGGCCGTGGCGATGCACAATACTCATCGAGGGCAACACCCAAACCCCCATGCTCAAAAGGTGGAGCCGGGCTGGTAGTGGCACTGCAGCAGCCCAGGCTACAGCAACAGCAGGTGCAGTAGCATCTGGTGACGGCTGTGAAACAGTTTGTTGGGACTGCGATCCCCTACTAATGTGAAGTGGTAGGAGGACAGGAAATGCAGTACTGCATCATTGACAGAGGAGGAGAGCACATACTTCTGCATCTGAACTTTGAAGGTGCGCACCAGTCTTTTAGCTTCACCATTTGACAGCAGGTATAAAGGGAGGAGCCGTGACATGCCGAACCCCCAATAGAACACAAAAGTCGCAAAAAATCATCAACTGGGGTCCGTTATCAGAAACCAAGGTGAGTGACAGTCCTTCAATATTAAGAACCTTAGATGAAGAGTACATAGTCATGATCGTGGACATGGTAGGGCAGCGAAAAACATAGAGTAATTTGGAATAAGCATGCACAACAATAAAACCAGTATGAATTCATGAAGAGGCCTGCATAATCAACATGAATACATTCCCAAGGTTTAGACCAGTGAGAAAGAGAAGCATGTGGGGCTGCCTGTTGTGAAACACACTGAGACCAGGTGGTCTCAAGGTGCACTATGTCATTATTTATGCCAGGCCAAAACACATGGTGACGAGCAATAGCTTTTGTGCGGGATGTCTCCGATGCCTGTGATGCAGCATCTGTAACACTCGAGCACAGATAGCTGCGGAATAACTGCATGTGGTGACTGACCTTCCATAGCCAAAAGGAATACCGCCTTATACTCAGACAGATGTAACCAAAAAGAATAGTAGTTCCACAGTGGTTGTACACCCAGTGTGGAGGAACGTCACACCAACCTTCATGAGCAAAGTGCAAAACTTGTCAAAGCACAGGGTTGTATGCAACAGTGGTCGACTGTAGGGGTCACTTCCATCTGTGCAGTCCAGAAAAGCTGGTGGTGGGTGGGAGGATCCAGATGGCTCACATTGTGAAGCAGCCATTGAAATGAAGCATGTGCTCCACTGCATGTTGTGCAACAGGGTGGTCAACCTTGTTTTTGGCCACAGATTGGCAGTGGCCATTCATCCTAGTTGACAGCGGGTTAGTGGTCATGCCAATATAGAAAGCTGCCCAGTGATTGCAGCACAGTTGTTAAATTACATGGCTGCTTTCACAGGTGGCCCAGCCCCTGATAGGGTAGGATAAGCTTGTGACAGGACTGGAATAGTAAGTGTTGGGTGGGTGGATTGGACAGGTCTTGCAGCAGGGTCTTCCACAGGGATTTGATCCCTGTGGCAGTGGGCTGTGTTTTGGGGTGGGATAAGTATGGACTAGAATGTTCTGGATGTTGGGAGGGTGACAGAACACCACTTTAGAAGGAGTAGGATGGATGTTGGGTAGGATGTCACTCATTTCTGGGGATGAGGACAGAAAATCAAAACCTAGGTGGAGGATGCAGTTTTGTTGTTAGAGTCCAGGGTAGCACTAGATGAGAAGGGAAGTACTCTTTTGTGGATGGTTACTAGTGATAGGGAAAGGGTTTGGGATGTATGGGGATAAGGGACGTGAGATCTGTTTATGGACTTGGTCTGTGGTAGTTTCTGTCTGTGAAGGCTTTTGTGAGACCATCAGCATATTGGGAAAGGGAGTTTGTGTCACCACAGATATGCCATCGATGGATTGCCAGGCTGTAAGGGAGTGATTTTTTGATGTGGAAGGGATGGCAACTGTCGAAGTGTAGCTACAGTTGGTGGTTGGTAGGTTTAACATGCACAGAAGTGTGGATGGAGACATCAGTGGAGTGGTGGTTGACATCCAGGAATGTGGCATGGTGTGTTGAAGTAGACCAGGTGAAGTGGATGAGGGAGAAGGAGTTGTGGTTTTGGAGGAAGGTTGATAGGGTGTCCTGGCTCTGAGTCCAGATCATAAAAATTTCATCAATAAACCTGAACCAGGTTAGAGGTTAGGATTTTGGGATGCTAGGAAGGATTCCTCCAGACAGTTCATAAACAGATTCCCCCATAGGAGAGTGCCATGCGGGTGCCTGTGGCTGTGCCATGGATTTGATCGTAAACTTTCCCCTCAAAGGAAAAGTAGTTGTTGGTTACGATAAAGTTGGTGAGGGTTATGAGGAAAGAGGTATTGGGCTTGAATTCAGAGGGACATTGGGAGAGGTAGTGTTCGAGAGTGGCAAGGCCATGGACATGTGGGATGTTGGTGTATAGGGAGGTGGCATCCACTGTGACAAGTAGGAATCCAGAAGGTAAAGGGATGGGGATGGCGGAGAGTCGGTGAAGGAAGTGGTTGGTATCCTTGATATGGGAGGATAGATTTTGGAGAATTGGTTGAAGGTGTTGGTCAATGAAGGCTGAAATTCTTTTGGTAGGTGCACAGTAACCAGCTACAATTGGGTGGCCAGGATTATTTGGTTTGTTGATTTTGGGGAGCATGTAGAAGGTGGGTGTGCAGGGTGCTGTTGGAGTGAGGAGGGAGATGGATTCAGGAGAGAGCTTCTGGGATTGGAGATCTTATTGGACTTTGGGGATGGGGTCATTCTGGTACAACTTGTAGGTGGAAGAGGCAGATAGGTAGCAGAGCTCTTCAGCCATGTAGTCACTGTGATCCATAACTACAGTGGGGAATCTTTATCTGCTTTCTTCTGCTGAAAGGTTTGAGTTCTTAGGACGGACTTATGGTGAGGACAATTTGGAGGTGAGAAATTCTTGGAGGATAAGCAGGGGTGCTTAGGTGGGAGTGCAGGGGGATATCTGTTGGTTGGTGGTATGATCTTGAAAAGGCAGGGTTCAGTGTTGGGATTAGGTTGACTACAGTCAGAGGGATTGGTGACAAATTAGTGTTTTCATTGTAGAGATTGGGAAAAGGAGAGTAGGTCTTTGAAAAGACCAACATGATTGAATTTGTGCATAGGATTGTAGGTAAGACCTTTGGATAAAATGGAAACTTCTGTGGGGTTGTTTTGTTCTTGGATGTTGTAAGAGAGTTGGTAGGGAGTTTGGAGGGATGAAGTAGGTTCAAGAGGGTAGCTAAGCAAGCTCTGGGTACTATCAGGGATTCACAAGGAGGAACACAGTGGGTCAGATAAGTATTGGATATAGATGCTACAAGGCAGCAATAGGATGTCAGTAGGCTGGAAAACATGTGGAGGTGGTGTTTGGAGTGCTGCTCCAGTTGCTGGAGAGCAAAGGATTCAACCTGAGAGGTGGGTTGTAGGTAGTTTGGGTTACACAATAATAGCATCTTACGGAGGGAGAGGAGTTAGCTGAGGGATTTATGAGCCATGGAAAGATGATTTTGTGGAACTAGGTATGTGAGGGATAAGGACTAGTGGAATCTGAAAAGGTGCAATTGACTGTGGAAGGAGGGTTGGGATCCAGAGACTGGAATTATCTGTCTTTTTTATGCACCTGTCGCAACTAGTTGTCACGTCTTTGTGATGAGTTGTAAAGTCTCCTTATTACTTTATTGTTGATTCCAACCTGAACGTTTCATTATTAGATAATCTAAAATGAGAAATTCAGCAAATGTCTCAAAACTTCTGGACTTACAGAAGAAAATACTTGGAACTAAGTGTTATATCAAACAACTGGAGCTTGATCCATAAAATTATGAGAGTTCAGCTGAAACTAGATATTTTCTTCTGCTAAGCAGAAGAAAATATTTGGTTACATCTGAATTCCTGTAATGTTATTGATCATTAAATATGTCATGAAAACATGAAGATTCACAGCAGTAGTCCTGTCAACCACTGCTAAAAGAAATTAAAAATACTATATATTCCATCTCTTTATACAAATGAGATTTGATTTTCTTATACAAAAACCAACATACTCCTGACAATTTCCATTTTCATCATTCTAATTACACTACACAGAGATCATTTTAAATTTCAAACACACCACCTAATACTCTATGTGTCCCAACATCAGAGTACATGGGATTAAAAATTTACAGTAAATTAGAGGGCAGTCATATATTTTACATGGAGCTTGGTTCACTGAAACATTTTCTCTTTACTCTTTTGGTGGAAAAGTGCTACAACTCTATTGATAAATTCTTTGAATATAATTTCACAGTTTGAGGAAGAGAATGATCCACTTTATTCTATGTATTAATAACCAAAATGAGTATTTTGTAGCTCTAACTCAGAATATGTATGTAACAATGTTTAAAATATAAGTCTTAAAATGCTTGCACTGTAAAACTTGACATGTCAGCTGTAGGCAAATCAAATGATTTTAAAATTGTATGTAATGAGATGAATAAATCACATTTCACTTTACACGAGTCCTCATTCAAGGAGGATATTGAAGTACACCATGAATAAACTAAAAGTAAGGTGTAGTTAGTAAAAAATACTTTGATAAATCAAACCATACATGAGACATTTTGTTCTAAGCAAAGTGAGCAATTTCAAAAGTTTTGTAGGGTACTGTTTCGTTTTTTCTTTAAACTTATTGTATGGATAGGATATTTGTAAGAAGTAAAACACTTTTGAAGATGCATTGATTTTTTACAGCTAAAAAACGAAGGATTCACTGGCGAAACAAGCACAAATTACTACGTTCAGCGAATCCTACATCTCGCATCACTGCTTTCAAGAATGCAATAATCACTTGCCACAAGAGATTCTGTCTCCATCACAAAAAACAAAAGAGAGGTGAGTTTTTTTAATGTATTACTGCATTCCAGTGAGAAACTGTGATACGTCTTACATGTTGTGTAATTACATAGAAAACAATTAAAGTAATTATTGCTAAATAAAAATTTATGATTGTAAGTAATGAAGAAATATTTATTAATGCAAAAACAGAGATTCTCGTAAAAATAATACCCTTCTTATTAGTCTACTGTGACACTGTGTGCTTTCCATTGAGAAATACTAAGCCTGATGGTCCATTATGTACCATTATTTTGGTACCCAGAATTCAATACCATAATATTTATAATGATAGACAATAATATGAGGCTGGCTTACTATTCACAACAAAGACAGACAATAATTCTTTCTCGGTAGCTAAGTAACTCCATTACTGTTTATTAAGTCTTTGAGTAGTAAATGCCATTGTTTCATGATCATCATCTTCTGGATTCCATTCTATTTGAAACAGCTCACAGCCCAAGCCATATTCTGATGCATCTGTGGTCTATTAGAACACTTGATTCATTTTAGTATGTTGTAAATTGATAACTTGTGAAAGAGATTTCTTAATTTTATCAACTGCTCAAATCCAAGTACAGTAGAACCTCTCAAACTTGACACAATGTGGACTTAAAGGTTGTCGAGTTTTAGGGAACGTAAATAAAAATAACTAGGAGTTGAATAAAAACACTTATTTAGAGTATTAAAATTGTACATTTATTGATTTATTATATACAATTATATATTTATATCAACATTTAAAACTTATAATAAAAAAATTAAAAAATTGAGACAAAAGGCCCAGTAGAATCTGGAAATACTGCGTTCATTACAAGTATTACTGAAGTTGTATATGCTGCTTGTAAAAAGTCCATCACAGTTAGTTATGGGAAGTTTTCTGAACACTAGAAGAAAAGTATAAAAGAAAACTTACTGAAGTCGTTTGAAAAACCCTGTGATTGAAGACTGCTTTTCTGTCTCTTCACGGCGTCTTGCAGTTTCATCACAGAGACGCCTGAGGAACAGAATCTCCATTCCAGTTGCATTTTGCTGCTCTAAGTACTGCAATGTCACTTCAATAAATTTCACAGCCTCACTGTGGCTATCGTCCCCTTCTACGTCACGCCCTTTGACCGCTGTGATAATTTAATCTTCTCCTAATGGTTCTGACGCTCCATCCAGATCCATCCATTCATTGACATCATTGCTTGAAGACTCTTCACACCCTGGTATTTTTTTCATGAGTTCAATCAAGTCGCTATTTTCAGAATGGATTCCATCATCACGTGACAAATCATTGCCTGCGTGATCTAGAAGTTTCCTACAACAACAAATGAGGGTTATGGTCTCAAGCTCGATCCAAGATTGAGAGACCCATCAATCTTCTTTAGTTTAGCCGTTAGCTCCTCACCCAATTCCACGGACAACACCAAAGATGACAAAAGCTTACATCTGTACCTTCTCTTTAACGCTGCCAAAGCTCCTTGATCCATCGGTTGACAGAGAGACGTGACGTTCGGCGGTAGAAACATTGCTTTAATGTCTTTGTCCCTTAAATATTGCACATCAGGGTGAGTCATAGCATTATCGAGAATCAGTAGAGCTTTCCTGGGAAGATTTTTTTTTCTTCAGAAACTTCTCAACCTCTGGGATGAAATGTTGGAAAAACCACTCTTTAAAAATTGCTGCGCTCATCCATGGATTAGTTTGATTTCTATACCAAACTGGGAATTCAAAGTTGCCATCACTTGTGCATCTGACAGTTTTAAATGCTCTTGGTTTTTTTGCTTTTCCATTTAGCACTAATGCAACAGGAGAGCTTCAAAGATGTGATTTGACAGCTGTTTGACAATCATCCTTGTCCCATTACATAGTTTTGGTGAGTTAAGATTTCAGAGTAGTATGAACGTAGATCCAATTTTAAATCGAAACCAGTGTAATGGCATTCCTGGTACTTAGAGAGTTTAGAAATGCTGTAGGTAAGTTTACACTTTATTCAACATACACCATCGTATTGACTGATTTATATATTCTCGCTTCACCGGGAATTTTCCTTTGTGTGTTAAAGTTGATATCGTCGACAATATTATTTTTAGTTGCCGGAATCGTCCCTCCAAATAGTCACTACAAATTTGTGTAGTTATGAACAATGTCAGAATAAATTTGGTCGATGAGCTCGTTTTCAGTGTTGGGTATGTTGCAGAAATGACTGTTGAGGTCCATGGGGCCAGTCATCCGGGCAGTAGGATATGTACCGTCCCCTATGTGTAAAAGTATGCCAGTATGTCAAAAATGTGTTACTGCTTCATCTTTTGATATTTCAGTTCTCATATCTGTGAAAGTTGAAGTATTTGTATGTGTGGCTACAGATATGATTTTTTAAAAGTATGCATTGATCTCAACTGCTATTGTTGACTTGGGGATCATTGGAAGTGTTTCTTGAAAATCTCCTGAGAGTATGAGTAGAGCTCATCCCATCACTTCAGAGTTTTCTCATAACTCTTGTAATGTTCTATCCAAGGCTTGGAGTGATTTTTTTATCTGCCATTGTGCATTTGTCCCAGGTTATAATCGTTTTAAAAGTTTACCCTGTCCAGATTCTTTTGACTCTTTACATACTGGGATTTGTTCTTCAGCTATATTAAACAGTAGTCATAAGGCAGAATGAGCAGTTCACCTTGCATACGTGTGGCTGCAATGCTGGATGATGCCAGTGCAAGAGCAATATGTTGTTTAGCACATATTTCCACCAGTAATAAATTCATTAGTAACATTTTCCCTGTGCCACCTGAGACGTCCAAGTAAATAATTCTGCCAAGGTTGTTGTTGATCTTGTCCTTAATAACATTGTAAATGTACTTTTGACAGTCATTGAGGAGTGGTTTGCCGGCCGCGGTGGCCGAGGGGACTGAGGCGCTCCAGTCATGGTCTGCACAGCCACTACGGTTGGGGGTTCAAATCCCCCCTCGGGCATGGATATTTGTGCCGTCCTTAGTGTAAGGTAGTTCATAAGTAGTTTGTAAGTTTAGGGACTGATGAACCCGTAGTTAAGTCCCATAAGCTATACAAACATTTGAACATTTTGAGGAGTGGTTTATTGTGAGCAATGCATTGAAGTAGTTCATCTACATTGTAGCTTTTTTCCTTTATAATTACAAAATTAAGCACACTGAAAGCATCTTTCCATGGATCTGGCATCCCAAGCTGAACTAAGATCTGCTTTTTTATTGCCAAACTTTTTTTCCCCTCAGCGAATGAGTGTTTCATTGAGATATCATCATTGACTTTGATAGCCAGCTCTGGATGAGCTTGTCGGGTTTGGTACAGTATATCATCACTCATATTCTATTTGAAGGAGTACCATAGATGTTTGGGATTCGATCGATTACGTGTTGTTAGAATTAAGAGAATAAATCTCTGATTTGCTCAACTAAAGCTTTGAGGGAGACTTCTTGTAATGATAAATCCAAGTGGTTGTTGTGTTCCAATAGTCCTAAGCGTTTGCACGTTTCCCTGTATGTTTGGCTTAGGTAACCATTGATAGTCGTGACATCTGAGAAACTTGTTGGTCCACGTATTTCATGTAGCAACATCTGGAGATAGAATTATTTGCTGTTGTTTGGATGTATGGTGTATACTCGGTTTAGTGAATCACTTTTCACAATCCCATTGTATCCCTCTACTAGAATTTTTTTGTGTTCCTCATATAATTCATACAGATGCCAACATATAGTAATGTTTTTGCAAATGCATTCGTTTGGCATAGCTGGAAAAATGCTGTTAACATTGTATTCTTAGGAGGTTTGCATGCAATTTTTTTTGGCTGTGACTTTTGTCAAGTAAATTCTCTATCAATTTTCCAAATGTGCTGCTAGATGTTGGTCAGATGGCTCACATTTGCGTATGAGAAAACCAAAAATCCACCATCTGCTTCATTGCTGTTGATATATTTTCCCATTTGGTACATGAGGATCTCGTTGTTTCTTAGTCGTTGATCACTGTTTTTGACTATTTGAAATACTGCCATGTAACTACCTCTTTTAATGTATCTACAGACATATTTGGTTGATTTTACTTGCAATATTTAACGTTTATGCGTGATTGGAACATTTTGGAAAATAGTAATTTAAATGGTACTACTCATTGATTATCTATCTCCAGTTGGTCTCCACCATGTATCCGCATTTTTGCTGTGAAACTAACATTTTTGGGTGATCGTCTTCTGTATTCATGGTAGCCATCATCTCCAGTTTGTGTCATACCAGTATGGTCCTGGGTACTTTTTGTACATTTTCCATCACTCATACATGGCAAATGCAGGCTTAATGACACCTGTGGTTCAAGAATCATATGTTTCACTACTATGTTGTACAATTCCGGATCAGAAATTTGGCTTGAATGATTCTGTCGATATTCGTGGGATGAATTTCGTCGTGTAGCCATGTGAGATTGTGTGAGTGAAGCAACCCTCATTTTTGTCACTTGATTTTGTACAACCAGCATTTGTCAGTTCCAAAGATGTGGTATTTTGTGAAGACTTTAATAAATCTCATTTATTTTTGGCAGAAAACTTGGGCTATCATGACAGTTTGTCCATATCTTAATTGTTGTTTGATGTCTGGCCATGATGAGTTGCATGTGAATGTTATGCATAGATCAGGTCGACCATATTTTCTTACATAGGTCACAGAAATTGTAGTGTATGGATGTCTTGGACTTCCTATGCAAGATGAGGGTAAGATGACCATTTTTCCAATTTTGTCACTGTTACCATCATTTATGATTCCATCCCGAAGGTTGATGTATCCTTCCGTGCATAGTTTCTTCTAATTCCCTGTTATGTAATTCAACTGTTATGTTTCTACTTTTGCATACATACTTGTACCTGGAATTGTTGGAATAAATGGCTACAGTTGAGAATGAGATTGTACGTTTCGTTATCTGTGATCATTAATCGGTAAGCATAGAATTCCTTGGAAGTGACTTTTTTCTCATTTTCTACACCTCTTTCACATTTAATTTGTTGAATGTTAAAATGGTATCCATCTTCTCCACGAAGACGTAGTAATGGATATTTGGAAGCCATCATATGATCGGTGTGCCTCTGCAACATGTTGTAGGCCTTCTTTTATTCATTGTACAATTACATCATGGCTAGTGTTTTCACTGCCCACAATGACAATCACAACTTCGTCTATCTGATGTGCATTAAATCAACGTATTTGTTCTCCAGGTGGTCTCTTATCGGCTCGAATTATAACGTCATAGTCATCAGTAATTGTTTGGTCTGGTGCTGTTTTGAATGTGTGGATCAGATGATTGAACCTTTGTATATCTTAGATTATTTCACGTTTCAATCCACTGATCTTTCTGTAAAATTGATCAATTTCACTTTCTTCTTTTCCAATAAAATATACTTACAAAAATGTAGGGTCTTTGTTGGATGGTGGTAGTACTGAACCTATTTTGTGATAGATTTGTCCTCCAAAGGAAAAAAAAAATATTATCAACTTCAAGTATTACAGAGGTAACAGAAGTAGCACCAAAAGGAGTCATTTGGAATCAGGTGTTCTATACTTTTTTATTTTGGAGAAAGTGTTCAGATTCTGGAGTTTCACTGCTCATATAACATAGAAAATTCTTTGGGGGTGTTTCCAGTGATGGTAATTGAACTTTTCCACTCATGCAACAGAAGCCTGATGTCTCTCTACCAACTTTTTTCATGTTGCAAAATTTTCAGATATTATCCATTTTTCCGATTATAATGTGTTTGTGCTTGTGATATTCTTTTGTTGGGTCATAGTGTAATGCTTCACTCATTAAATTGTACTGCTTACCTGTCCTAAAATGGGTTCTCATAGAGTAATATTGTCACAGGTAGCTTTTGTTCACAGTTGATTATTGTACAATTGTGTCCCAAGTCTTCAATCTTCAGTTCGTTCATTTTTCTGTTCTTTGGTGGTCTCTGCTTCTCACTGTGTTCATCCTGCTTCATTGAGAATGTAAACATGTTTTACACTCTGCAGGTGGTTTGTTTTATCACTGTTCTTTTTGTTTTCACTGTTTTGCTTCAGAAAAGGCTAGTTTCGCACATCTTTTACATTTGGGATTGTACAAAAGTTTACTTATTGTAGGTTATATTTAGTCAAAGAGTGTAACTTCTTGCACTTTACTGAGATAGACGGTGACTGTTGGGAATGTAACTGTATGTTTCATTATCTATTATCATGAAATGGTAAGAATAGAACTCTTCGAAAGTGAATTTTTTGTTGGTTTCTATGCATGATTCAGGCTTGATTTGTTTAACATTAAAAATATATTTCTGAAGGTACGCTCTTTACATGATATTTTAAAGAAGACTAGATGAGGGATAAGTACTTTGTCTCCTTTTCATTTCCAGTCATAAGCTCATAAAAGTATGTGTGAGAAATGCCAGCTGTCATGTTGTTTGTTAGTTGAAGTATTTGTATGGGTGGCCAAAGATATATGTGTGGTCAGAGATATGATATTTTTAAGCAAGCATTGATCTCATCTGTTGGTGCTGACATCAAAAGTATATTTCTGAAGGTATTTCTGTAGCCCTTTAGGTAAAAACATAGATAATCTTGATTGAGAGGGGATAAAGGGCTATCAACCCATGTAAGTCCCTTGATCATACCTTATTTTGTTTATAAGTTTTTGTGGCACGTACTTTTATAATATGTAATAATTAAGGCTACATGCATTGAAAACAAAGCAGACACCTCCTTCAGCTCTCTCAACAAATAATAATGGCTTATTGCAGATATTAACATTACATTCAGTTGTGTCAGAATCAATCATCTTATGTATCACTTCTCTTACAGATTCATCAGTGAATGACATTGCTAATAAAATAAGGGCTTGCTGTCTTTTACTTTAAGTCTACATATACAATCCTTGACCATAACCAGTTAATAAAAAAATTGTCTTAATATTTTAATGGAATACTTTCTATAGTTGGCATCATGTAGGAAAGCGCTTTCGCGCATAGAGGCGGATCGACAAGGTAAGTGTGGAGTGGAGGAACTATGGCCGAACACCAACAGTTGAGAAACATTGTGCCACTCATTGCCAGTTATGTAGCTAGAGAATAAATATTATTGGCTGACAGTCCGGTAATGGAGGGGGATGCTTAGAATGGCTGAAAACTGGACTGCCTTCCCACCTAATGCGGACTATAATTGAGAACGAGTGAGGTGGTGGATTGGTAACACACTGGACTCACATTCGGGAGGACAGTAGTTCAAATCCACCTCCGCCCATGCAGATTTAGGTTTTCTGTGATTTCCCTAAATCATTCCAGGCAAATGCCAGGATGGTTCCTCTGAAAGAGTATGGCCACTTTCCTTCACCATCCTACCCAAAAGTTTGGGCATGAGCTCTGTCTCTACGGACCATGCTGTTGATGGGACATTATACATTAAGCTTCATTCTTCCTTCCTTCCAACTGAGGTTTTTAAACCTCTGTAATATGGGCGATTCTCTCATTTTTTATTTAATATTACGTAATAAATTATCTTTTACAAGTTCTGTTTTGCCAGCCACAAAAATATTAGTAGAACCCACTTAACAAATAAACTTTACCAAATGTTCATCATAATCAAAGTCTAAAAAAATTTAAAAATATATATATTGAATAAAAATTGAATTTCAGTCCTCTATTTTCCATGCAACTCTTTTATTGTTGAAATATAATAATATTCTATAATCAGTTACTCATTCTAAGCCCAATAGAACATAAAGGTTTCAGCTGGCACAACAAACAGTGTTTAATACGAGGTTGAAGTGGTGATTTTTTGAGTTTTCCTTTCTGACTGGTAATGCCAATCACCAACATTGCTATTATTGGTAATCTGTGGCAAAGAATCCTTTTCCTCATTCCTGCTAGCAATTCCTATGAGATTAATAATATTTAACTCTCAGAATCTAAGAATACATCAATTTTTCTTTCAAATATATCACCCACTCCAGTTGGTTTATATTGTGAGTAGTCTCCTCAGTCTTTGGTAACCTCTGATAAATGTTAACAAATTTTTCACCATCATCCGCAATCAATACCATATTTTTATTTTTGCATGATAGGTAGCTTCCAAACCAATAATTCCCAGTCAGATTATCCTCTTCTATAGTACTGTCCAAGTATTTGGATCTTACTTTGTCAAAATACTACTCATAACTAATCTAAATATGATTATAGTATCTTTGCATCAAGTAATTAAAAAATCACCTCTTCTTAAGTACTGGGTGGCTATTACTACTTATTAAACATCTCCTGAAAATCATTTCAAGAAGACAAGTTTGCAGCATCTCCTTCAAAATAACTTAGTGCAAAATCAATTTTGTTACGAGTCATCACAATACTTATACAAATATTTTGAAGATACACTTAAGGCATAAATAGGATCATACTTCTCCCTCTGTTTTGAATTAAGGAAATCACTTTTGCAGACATATTTTTTGTTGTTGTAAAAATTCTACATGAAACACACAGTATCACTAAATTCCTTTCTATTACAAATTAAAAGAAACAATTCATACATTTATGAAAGTGTATGTGTGTGTGTGTGTGTGTGTGTGTGTGTGTGTGTGTGTGTTTATTTGATGGGTAGTGCAGGTTCACAATTAGGTGGAAATATGTGCTGCTTTGGAACACAGTTTATTTTGGAGCAGGGTGGGGGGGGGGGGGAGGTGAAGTAGGGGAGGAGCAGAGGTGGGAGGAAATGGAGCAGACGGTTCGGAGAGAGGCATGAATTGGAAGGTGATGTAAACTGGAAGGGATGACAACTGTTGGGTGGGAGGGACAGTAGTTTACATTAGGTTAGTGATTCTCAAAGTATGCGCCTTAGAACATTTCTGGGTGTGCCCTGTAGTATCTTAGGTAAATATATGCCCAAATATAAAAGAACATATAGCTACTCATTTTTATCCATTTCACAACAGGAATAATACAGAAATAGTCCTTAAGTTTTTTCATATAGTTCAGTTTGGTTAAGGAAATAAGGTGGGTTAGTCTCCTTGTAGTGTCGACAGTGTTCAGAATGTTTCATGGTGACTGTCTTCTCTCTTCCATTGCTGCTAATGTTAGATACCTGACAATAGCAGCTGTTTGGGAGTTGGGCAAGGGTATTTCAAAATAATGAGTGATGATAAACCATTGCTGGCCCATCAAGGTCATCCGTTACACTACCAAGAAGAGTAAGGAATTCTAGGAAAAGTGTAATTTGCAGTGGGGGAGAACAATAATTATTCAAAGGGCAAACTGCTGCAGTCTGGAGAAACAGGATAGTCAGATAATTCTCACATTGTTACAGTCATAACAATATTCTGTGGCAGGAGTGATTAATTCATTTCATAATTTCTGTAATTTTATTTTAAAATGTAACACTTTAGCCATGGTAAAGTTTTGTGTAGTCAATACAGTAACTTCTTTGATATGTTGTAAAAAACTTGCAGTCCAAGACTGCAACCATGGGCGGCAAGTTTCTTACAACATAACGTCATTCATAATTAATAAATGCTATTGTCTTCAACTCCTTGCACTAGAGCTGCATTGCAACAGCCTTAACTTAATTTCACATTTTTTTATAGAAACAATGCGCTTTTGGTGTACCTCTTTTACTTAGGTGAGTAAAATACAACTATCTTAGTCACCAGTATGAACCGGGCGCACAGACATCTGTGAATGACTAGCACTGGTCACGAAATTTTCTTATCCATCCCCTGTCTCACCACCCTTCACCCTGTTGGCACCGTGCAAATTTTCGCATGCTATGTTCTGTCTCTTCTTTCTGTAATCAAATTGTATGACACTTGTGTCGCTCTTAAAGTTTGTAAATAAACATTGAGTTAATCCACAGTGTTGGCAAGCATTAATGGATTTCTGGTCAGATCCAAATGTTTAGAATCAGGAGAAAACCGTAAAAAAATGACTGACAAATTTTTCTGACGGACATACTTCTGGCAAAAATGTGGTTGTCAAGGGGGAAGTACTTACCCTATGTATGAGCTAGGACAAGAACTTGGCCCACTTTAGGTTACAGTAGTAACACTAAAAGTGGGCGTTCATGATCACCTTTTGACAGCTCGAAATTTAAATGAAAATAACGGCTTCACTGTTCATCTGACACGAAAATTGAATAAACAAATTTGTGGAGCACAAAATTCTCAACAACTCTGCTGTCTTATGTTTTCTGTTTTCATCAATCACACTGTTACAGAAATATTTGCAAAATAATAACAATTTGATACTGTGACCTGATTTTACATAAACCAGGTGTTCAGAAATGCCATGTGACATTCCTTGCCCAGAACTCTCTCTGGCATACACCATCTTGTTTTCTATATTTTATGATTTTCTTTATTATAACCTACACATTGTCATGTCAAAGCAATGGTGCACTTAAGAATTAACAAAATCATGCCATTCTTAGTACAATAAATTATAATCTAATCAATAGAACAATAATTACGGAACAGTTTCATAATTGTTCACTGTAGTGTAATGGGCAGCACATTAAGTTGTGATGCACATGGTCAGTAGTTTGAAACCTGCCACTACCATTTTCCTTCCACCTTGGCTCCTAAAAGGGTTTATTAATTAATTCAGATAAGAGCTGTCATCAGGAAGATTTTGCTGCTGTTCAGTACCATGCTGTCAAACTAATTGGAATTTGGAACTAAATCAACAATTTTTTTTCTTCAGATTTTTGTCCACTAAATCAGAACCATATTCAGTCTCCCTACTGGCAAGAAAATGTTTACATACTAATTAGTTAATAGACGAAGCATAGTAGTGTTTCTGACAATTTGAGAAATGAAGGAATAATGACAAAGAAATAGTGTTTGTTTGCAGCAAAGACACACAGTACACAATCACACTTGAAGATTATAGGCAACAGCTGCATATACATGGTTTATCTATACTAATAATAAATCTGTAAATGTAGGCCTTTCACTGTTCACTTCAATCTCCAAAACTACTTGACAAATTTTCGTGAGGTTTTCACACATAACTTGAACATATTGTGTGGTTACATAAAAGCTTCAATAATTGGATCAGAGAAAATAAAGATATCATAATTTAATCATTCGTTTAAAAGCCATCGTGTATGTCTGTTTGTTGAGGATAATCTCCAAAAGTACTACACGAACTTTCATGGGTTTCCACAGGTAAATTGAGAATAGTTTGGAAAGTAACATAGGCTTCATTTAATCAAAATTGGATCAGGGAAAGGAAAGATATCGTAATTTGAAGTTTTATGTTTATACATTGCTTATAAATATGGTGTAGTACAGCAAATCTCCAAGAGTACTATACCCCCCATTATCATAATTATGGTGTAATAGACTTCAAGAAATGGTACAATTTTATCTATGGCAGTGGCGTTGTGTGCTGATGTTGGTAACGACCGTTGAATGCTTTTATAAAAATCAGTCAAGTAGAATGAGGGGAATAATTATTTATGCTCATGATGAAATAAATAATTTAGGTTGTTTTGGTGTTTTGGTCATTAAATTAATCATCCTCTTAAAGCGAATAGTTCATTGCCAATGATAGAAAACTATACTACTGCCACTGCAAGTAAAATTTAACCCAGGTAGGACAAATTTTTTTTTTCTTTCTAGCTGTATCCCATATGCTTTGAAATATCATGGAAAGAAAAGAAGTGCATCTTAAGCAGGTATAAGCACTAAATGGTGCATAGAGTAGAAATATCTATGGAGTGAGCATTGTGTTCTGTGCATCTTAACATTAAGGTGGAATTACCATGTGATATTTAGACAAATCCACTCTTCCCATGCATTTATAAGCTCTTGTGACTGGTTTTTACCACATTGGCTGCAAAAAAGCTGCTTTTCACAGAGCAGCCACATAACATGAAATAACATCTAAATAAATGTGTCACAGAAGCAACAAGAAAGTTGAGGAAGTGTCGCTAAAAGGGCGATTTACACATTTATCTGTCTTAACCCAACACAAAAAGAACCAAGATTATGTCAACGATCAATAGATTTTTCCCAATATCACAAACTTTTCTATCTTATTGTTGAGGACACAAAATCTGTTCTGCACATCTGAATGCTCAATCCAGAAATATTTCTGCTCTGTGCCTGCAACTAGAGATAATATGCACATGTGAGCAACAAACTCATCAGAAACTTCTCTGAATTCAAAATTGTTTAGTACAATATTGTGATTAAAATTTGTAACTACTTACTTTTGGTGCTGACTGCATTAAGAGAGAGAAAGACATCTTCTTTTGCAGAGACAATTATACTTAGAATTATAATCCGAGTTCTGAGTATATAGTTCTATTACACAAGGTCGATTTCAACTCCGTGCCTTACAAAGTAATCATTGCAGAACTTGGGGATATGTATTAGCTGAAAGAGTGGCCAATGCTGTTAACACAGTCAAGACAAATCAATGAGAATACTATATTTGAATATTATAGACGAAAAATTCCTAGCAGGATATATATATATATATATATATATATATATATATATATATATATATATATATATATATAATCCATCCTTTCATCCCGCCCTATACCAATTCCAAACTGAACAATCCATATCCCTCACCCGCCTAATCCTTAACCTACACATCAACTCCGCCAATGAACACACCTGTCAACTCCTATCCCTAATCAAAATCCTCAACCTTTCCTCTCCTACATCTACACCTGCAGTTCAGAATATCCTCCTTCAGGCCAACCACAAATTAGAACAGCATGCCACCCAGCACCTCAAAAAACTATCCAATCTCCTGGTCACCCACCTCCGGAAAGGCAATACTCTCTCCCTCAACAACCTCTCCAGTAAACCTCAACCTCCTCTAATTGCATACAAACCCAGTCTCTCCCATCTACTCAATCTCCCACTCCCAACTCCTCTCCCTCCCAAACCTCAAAATTCCAATCCACGCAATCCGGAACCGCAACATCCCAATTCAGTGGTCAACCTCTCCTCTAAACCTCTCTCCCAATCTGAAACCTCTGTCCTATCCAAAGGGCTGACCTTTAGCCCTACTCCCAAATTCAACCAAACAGCCCTTGTAAAAGATTTACTATCCTATACTCGCAGTCTTTGCTGGAGATATCACTTTGCCACGAGGGAAAATAATCCTCTTCCTAATGATCCAGCTCCCCAAGACATCATTCAAATCGAACCCTGCCTAGAACAGTTCCGTCCCCCGTCACAGCGAGACCCACCTGCTCTTCCTCAAAATCACCCTCTTCAAACCTTCCAGGAATTCCTTACTTCCAACCTTGCCTCCCAGTCCTTCCTGAGAAACCTTAATCCTACTCCCAACATTACCGCAGCTGAATCCCGAGCTATCCGTGATCTGAAGGCTGACCATTCCATCGTCATTCTCCCTGCCGACAAGGGATCCACGACCGTGGTACTTGATCGGCGGGAGTATGTGGCAGAGGGAGTGCGTCAGCTTTCAGATAATACCACATATAAAGTTTTTCAAGGCGATCCCATTCCTGATGTCCAGGCAGAGCTTCAAGGAATCCTCAAAACCTTAGGCCCCCTACAAAACCTTTCACCTGACTCCATTAACCTCATGACTCCACCGACACCCCGCACCCCCACCCTCTACCTACTTCCCAAGATTCACAAACCCAATCATCCCGGCCGCCCCATTGTGGCCGGTTACCAAGCCCCAACAGAACGAATCTCTGCCTACATAGACCAACACCTTCAACCCATCATGTGCAGTCTCCCATCCTTCATCAAAGACACCAACCACTTCCTTGATCGCCTCAAATCCTTACCCAGCCTGTTACCTCCTGAAACCTTCCTTGTAACCATCGATGCCACTTCCTTATACACTAATATCCCACATGCCCAAGGCCTCGCTGCGATGGAATATTTCCTTTCACGCCGACCACCCACTTCCTTACCTAAAACCTCTTTCCTTAATACCCTAGCCAGCTTCATCCTAACCCACAACTTCTTCACTTTTGAGGGCCGGACATACCAACAACTAAAGGGAACAGCCATGGGGACCAGGATGGCCCCCTCGTACGCGAACTTATTTATGGGACGCTTAGAGGAAGCCTTCCTGGACACCCAAGCCTGTCAACCCAAAGTTTGGTATAGATTCATTGACGACATCTTCATGATCTGGACTCACAGTGAAGAAGAACTCCAGAATTTCCTCTCCAACCTCAACTCCTTTGGTCCCATCAAATTCACCTGGTCCTATTCCAAATCCCATGCCACTTTCCTCGATGTCGACCTCCATCTATCCAACGGCCAACTACACACATCCGTCCACATCAAACCAACCAACAAACAACAGTACCTACACTATGACAGCTGCCATCCATTCCACATCAAACGTTCCCTTCCCTACAGCTTAGGTCTTCGTGGCAAACGAGTCTGCTCCAGTCCTGAATCCCTGAACCAATACACCAATAACCTGATAACAGCCTTCACATCCCGCAGCTATCCTCCTGGTCTGGTACAGAAGCAAATTGCCAGAGCCACTTCCTCATCTCCCCAATTTAAGAATTTTCCACAAAACCCCAGAAGTGCCCCTCTTGTCACCGGATATTTTCCGGGACTGGAGCGGACTCTGAATGTGGCTCTCCAGCAAGGATACGACTTCCTAAAATCCTGCCCCGAAATGAGATCCATCCTTCATGACATCCTTCCTACTCCACCGAGAGTGTCTTTCCGCCGCCCACCTAACCTCCGTAACCTCCTAGTCCACCCCTATGAAATCCCCAAACCACCTTCCCTACCTTCTGGCTCCTACCCTTGTAACCGCCCCCGTTGTAAAACCTGCCCTATGCACCCTTCCACAACCACTTACTCCAGTCCCGTAACCCGGAAGGTGTACACGATCAAAGGCAGAGCCACTTGCGATAGTACCCACGTGATCTACCAACTGACATGCCTGCACTGTGAAGCGTTCTATGTGGGAATGACCAGCAACAAACTGTCCATTCGCATGAATGGACACAGGCAGACAGTGTTTGTTGGTAACGAGGATCACCCTGTGGCTAAACATGCCTTGGTGCATGGCCAGCACATCTTGGCACAGTGCTACACCGTCCGGGTTATCTGGATACTTCCCACTGACACCAATCCTTCAGAACTCCGGAGATGGGAACTAGCCCTTCAGCATATTCTCTCTTCCCGTTGCCCACCTGGTCTCAACCTCCGCTAAATTCGAATTCCCACCCACCATCTTAACATCTTTGCCTTGGTTCTCTGGACAGAGCCTCTGCCTCAAGTGGCATCTCTGTCTAACTTCTAACTTCTTTGCTTTCTACAGTTCTACAGTATGTCTGCCTAAGTGTACTTGTGTCTGTGTAAATGTGTGGGTGTATGTGCATTTATTTACCTTCCATTTTTTCCCCCAAGGTAAGTCTTTCCTGTCCCGGGATTGGAATGGCTCCTTGCCCCCTTCCTTAAATCCCTCATCATTTCCTTTTCCCTCTCCTTCCCTTCTGTCTGATGAATCAGCTAGGCTGCGAAAGCTAGCATTTTTGAGTGTGTGTGTGTGTCTATGTGTTTATTTGTTGCTATTACTGCCTGTGCCCCTTCGCCTGGTAAGTGTTCTTCATCTATTTTTTACGTATATTTTTTTCCTGTTAGGAATTTTTCCTCTATAATATATATATATATATATATATATATAAAATATATAAAAAATAGACGAAGATTACTCACCAGGCGAAGGAGCACAGGTGTGACAGCATCACAAATAAATAAATGAATACACACACACACACAATCGCAAGCTTTCGCAACCCAGTTGCGTCTTCAGGCAGTAGGGAAGGAGAGGGAAAAGGAAATGATGAGGGTTTTAAGGAAGGGGGTAAGGAGCCATTCCAATCCCGGGAGAGGAAAGACTTACCTTGGGGGAAAAAATGGAGGGTAAACAAATGCACACATGCCCACACATTCACACAGACACAAGTACACCTAGGCAGACATACTGTAGAAAGCAAAGAAGTTCAACTTCTTTGCTTTCTACAGTATGTCTGCCTAGGTGTACTTGTGTCTGTGTGAATGTGTGGGCATGTGTGCATTTGTTTACCCTCCATACTGTAGAAAGCAAAGAAGTTCAACTTCTTTGCTTTCTACAGTATGTCTGCCTAGGTGTACTTGTGTCTGTGTGAATGTGTGGGCATGTGTGCATTTGTTTACCCTCCATTTTTTCCCCCAAGGTAAGTCTTTCCTCTCCCGGGATTGGAATGGCTCCTTACCCCCTTCCTTAAAACCCTCATCATTTCCTTTTCCCTCTCCTTCCCTACTGCCTGAAGACGCAACTGGGTTGCGAAAGCTTGCGATTGTGTGTGTGTGTGTATTCATTTATTTATTTGTGATGCTGTCACACCTGTGCTCCTTCGCCTGGTGAGTAATCTTCGTCTATTTTTTATATTTTATTTTTCCTGCTAGGAATTTTTCGTCTTAATAATCGTTTCATATATATATATATATTATAGAAGGAGACCTTCTAGGTGGGAAAATGGTATAAAATAAAGATTTTTGACTTACCTAAAGTACAGGCTTGTCGATAGAAACACGAAACACACAAAAACACACAACCATTCGATTTCGCCACCAGTGGTGGCTTCTTCGGGAAAAAGAGGGAGGAAGGAGAGGAGAAAGGGAAGGATACGGGTTTTAAGGAAGTGGAAAAGGAACCATTCCAATCCCAGGAGTGGAAGGACTTACCTTAGGGGACAAAAAGGAAGGTAAACAAATACACACACACTCGCACATATCCACATCCAAACACACCTACTATATATATATATATATATATATATATATATATATATATATGAAGATTACTCACCAGGTGAAGGAGCACAGGTGGTGATAGTTGCACAAATAAAACACACACACACACACACACACACACACACACACACATTTACACAGATGCAAACACACCTAGGCAGACATACTGTAGCTACAGTATGTCTGCCTAGGTGTGTTTGCATCTGTGTAAATGTGTGTGTGTGTGTGTGTGTGTGTGTGTGTGTGTGTGTGTTTGTGTGTGTTTACCTTCCTTTTCTTCCCCCAAGGTAAGTCTTTCCTCTCCGGGGATTGGAATGGCTCCTTACCCCCTCCCTTAAAACCCTCATCATTTCCTTTTCCCTCTCCTTCCCTTCTGCCTGAAGAAGCAACTGGGTGTGTGTGTGTGTGTGTGTGTGTGTGTGTGTGTGTGTGTGTGTGTGTGTTTTATTTGTGCAACTATCACCACCTGTACTCCTTCGCCTGGTGAGTAATCTTCATCTATTAGAATACTATATTTAATAGAAATTTCTATACAGAAGATCAGCTGACGCCATTCCTTCTATGATTACCAAGACTTACTTTATTGCTCATTGACAGCACCATTACATCTTATTTAAACAGACATGAACTGCTCTATTACCAAACTTTCATCATTCTTCGGGTTTTCAATAGTAGGGAGCATACAGAATAACTACATTGTCCCCAGTGCAACACTGCAACATACTAATAATTCAGCATGCACTTGCTGTGAGACATAAACAGTTTAGTACTACACCATAGAACCAATACATGGCACTGTTATTATTATTACTATTTCTCACCTCAACGATAGAAGTGTTTTCAGAAGTTTACACCAAATAGACAATTACACACGCAGTCTTAACTTTATGAACACAACCTAACATTGAATTTACATCGTTTCAGAGTACGGACTTAACTTAATTTCACTTTTTCTATGAAAAACTTTATGAACATTCATTGTTTATGACTATGACTTCTACTTAAATTTGAAATCTTGGCTAGGAGAACGAAGTTTATTGCCAGAGCGATCCAACAAAGAATCTGCTTTTGCTGACCTAGGTCCGGAACCCTAAAAAACCAATATATACACAGGTCCCTTTTCAACAACAGTTGTGAAGCACAGGCATATAAGCTAGTCTGAAATAAATGTAGAAAATGGGAGCTCTACAAATTTCACATTTGTATGTGGCATGTTAGCATGTCTGCAGAGTAACCTTATCAATTTATGGATGACATCAAGGTAAAAGAGAGATGGGGTTAATATTTCATGACTTTTATTTGCAAACTGCTTCAGAAACTGCTCAAAATTGCAACATCAAACTCCAGTGAATGCTGTGTAACACTGTCAAAGTGATTGTCATACCATTTCAAACACCCTGGTGAAGGGGCATTGCAACAGAAGCTGTCATAATTGGTGACATCAACTCGTCATCCATCTCAATAGGTCTTTTATAGGCAACAGATTTCTGGTGTGTCTCAGGTGGCAAAATCAAGGTATCACTCACTACCATTCAACAATGTTTAGTACTTTATGCTAAGGAATGTGGTCATGTAAATTTGCTTCTTATGACCCACTTCACTAGCCCTCTCATTTTTAACACTCATTTCATATACACCCTGAATATAAGCTTGAGTTTATTTTCCCACATTTTGTACTGTAACATTGCCTAGGTATACCAGAGGAAAATCTAATTCTGCCATGACATATAATTGCATAGGCTTCCACGGCCACAGTCAGTTGACATAAAAATTTTCTGGGTTTTGTACCGTGTCATAATGTAAGGTGACTATTACTTTAATAACCAATGTCAGTCAATGTTACAGTGGCCTTCTTTTGGCGAAAACATTGGTTATTAAATTAATAGCCATCTTACATTATGATGTGGTATTACACCCAGAAAACTTTTATGTTATCTGCCATGACATTTCACCTGCCAAGTGGATGGCCTGAACACTGAAACTCCCTAGGATGGGGGATGCTTGAAACTTAGCTGTACTTTAAGATCTGCATTACAATGCACATTTTTCTTTTGTGTTTGAAAAATGAACATAATGACATTATTTTAAGTCGTCAAAAGAGATTGTATTGCCTGTCATTATTCCTGAACAAATTATCAGAAGCATATTTTGGAAGAAGGAAGATTTTGAAACCATTAGTAATGGGTCTGATGGAATTTACCATTGCTAACATCATGAAGTACAATGAGTGACATTCACTACAGTTTTGATAAATATTGTTAAAAATGAGATAGAATGGCTGGCCAGTACTTACCATTGTGCTGTACCGCTGATAGTTACACAAATGAAGAAACAGAAAAAAGGGGACAAAAAGGACAAGCTTTCGGAACTCAGTTCCTTCGTCAGGTGGGAGAGAAGGGAAGAAGAAAGGATGGGAACAGAAGGGAAAGGTAGTTTTCTTCTTTTTCTTCTTTCTTCTTCTTCTTCTTCTTCTTCTTCTTCCCTTCTCTCCCACCTGACGAAGGAACTGAGTTCCGAAAGCTTGTCCTTTTTGTCCCCTTTTTTCTGTTTCTTCATTTGTGTAACTATCGGCTGTACAGCACAATGGTAAGTACTGGCCAGCCATTCTATCTCGTTTTTAACAATATTTATCATCTCTGAGGAGAATTTTCATCATTAATCGAATTCACTACAGTTTGTGTCATCACTGAAAAGTTTTTTTTCTGTTACAGGAAAACTGAAGTTGTGCCACCTATGCACATTTGCGACTGGTGATATATCTCAACTGGAGCAACATATGGCTGCAGCCCATGCCCGGGAAATGTCATATAAATGTGGCCTCTGTGGTTTTCTTTGCCATCTTAACAAAGATTATTACAGCCACATGAAGACAGAACATTTCCAAGGACCGCCTTTCAAATGTGACACCTGTAAGTTATTGTATTGTGTCTGTTGGGAAATAACTTATTAACATGATGACAAGAGGGTGTAGCATTTTTGTCTTGAACTTTATTTTTCCTAAGTATACACTTAAAAAGGTGTTGCATTACCCTGGTTCCAAAGTCTCCAGAACACAAAGGTGTAAACAAAAACACATGAGCAGTGTCAGTGTGATGGAATGCAAAAGATTGCTGATTAGTTACAGTCAATACACTAAGGAGGAAGTACACTGCTTGTGTTGACTGTAGTTTTGCCATATCTAGAAGGTCAGTTCCAAAGTTTGAACCTATCTGCAGTGTTACTTTTTGTCAGGAGGGACTCTCATCAACGGAAGTTTGCAGATGTCTCAGAGTGAACCAAACTGATGTTGTTCGAACAGGAAGAACATACAGATGACTTTCCTTGCTCTGGCTGGCCAAAGGCTCCACAGAAGCTGATGACTGCTGCTTACAGATTTCAGCTCGGAGGAATGCCACCATGTTGAATAATGATTTTCGTGTGAACACAGGACGTCATGTTTCAATTCAGACTGTACGTAGTAGGCTGCATGACATGCAGCGTCACTCGCAACATCCATGATGAGGTCCAGCTATGACACCTAGACAGCTTGCAGTGTGGTACAGCTGGGCCCAGCAGTGTCATGAATGGACTCATTGGAAGTCAGAGATGTTTAAAGAGGCTGCCTGGTCAGCCTGAACATTGTACACACACTGTATGGAGAGTGTAGCAAGGTGGTGGGATACTGATGTTTTGAGATGGCATTGTTTGGGGTCACAGTATGCCACTGGTGGTTGTAGAAGGCAATCAAATGGTCATATGAAACAGGAATGACACCATCTGGCATACAGTATCAGCAGCATTCCAGTGAGGGATTTGCCTTAATGGACAACAATTCTTGAACTCATCATGAACATCTCATGAATGTGAACCTTCATGATAATGACATTGTAAGATTAGAATGGCTAGCATGAACCCTATCAGACATATCTGGGATGTAATGAAAATGGCTGTTTTTGGTCGTGATGACCTACCAACCAATCTGAGAGATCTACACAGAATTGCTATTGAGGATTGGGACGATCTGGATCAACAGTCCCTTGATGATCTAATGGACAGTACGCCATGGCTAATACGAGGTTGCATCAGTGAAGGAGGACATGTTACCAGGTATTAAGGTTATTGGTATATGCTACAATCTGGAACACACATTCAGAATGTCTTGATTATTTTTATACAACTTGTCAATTTGTTTTCATGAGCAATAAAGAGAACTGAAATATTGTTTTTGTGTAACTATATTTCATTTTTATGTAAAGGGTCATTAACCTCTAGAATCATGATGATTAAACACTTTTTTTATGTGTGTAGAATTGTATGTTTACTTAAATTTTCAGACAGAAGTCCTTCTCTTTAAATGAAATAAATAAAGTCTGATGAAATAATGTTTGTGTTGATGAAGCTCTGCAGTTATATCTAATGCCCTTTAAATAGTTGGCTTTTGTAGACAAGGAAGCCATTGAGCAAAAATAATTGCATGAGAGCATTAGTATGTGGTACAGCACAGCTTCTGACTACAATTTAAGTTATACCATAATCTGATACTCTTCAGCTGTTGCACTATATGGTCGTTTTCCCTTTCTATTCTGCACCCTACATACTAATTTCAGCATATTATTGTAGTTAAAATATTACATTGCATTCTTTATATTTTAGGCATATTTTTGTGTCCTATTTTGCACATACTGCCTGCAGGCAAATTATTTCCTTAAATTAATTCATTATCTGACATGCTATTTTTTTTAGTACATATCCTATACATGCCATCATATGCCTAAAATTGTAGTATTGGTCTGATTTTAGTTGTGTCAACTGGATCCACTCCATATTATTTAGATCTCACTAAAACATATTGTGTTGTTTGTACAAAGTGTAAGAAATAGCTGTGAGCAAGTTCAGCTTCAAGAACCTGTCATTTAATGAAAATTTCATGTGGTGATGACTAAAGTCAACAGAATGAATGAAGTTAACAACTCACCATTCTCTAGTGGTACTGAGTAATCAGTAGGCTTGTGAACAACAATGAAATATTTGCCAAGTTTTCAGATCATGACGTTTCTCAGAACAAACAGACTAATACACACACACACACACACATTATTGTAGAATATGAGAGGCAATACAGAGTGACTGAAAAAGGACTTAGAAATTTGGAATTATATAGAAATTTATTGAGATAACTTACAGAATTGGTAGATGTGTAATTTTGTAGCAAACAACTTCAAGTTTCACATAAAGGTATTGAGCATCATTTTAGTTTGATTTGACTACCATTTGTAATGTGGCGAAGGTGTCACCAGTAATCAATTTCTTCCCATACCCGCAGGAAAATTAGTCATAAATTGTGCAGTGGCAGTGTAGATTCAATTTTTCAGGTTGACTAAATTGTTTGGTAGGCGAAGAAACACACAAATGATCTTTAATGAAACCCCAGAGAAAGAAATCCCTTGGTATCAAATATGGAGAGTGAGGGGATCATGCTATTAGTCCTTTATGACCAATCCATCAACTTGGGAAGTGAATATAAGGAAACTGTGAACTTCCACGAGGAAATAAAGTGGTGCATCATCTTGCTGGTAGTAAATGATCCAATCTTGGCCATCTTCATCAACATGTGAAGACAACCATAGACAACATTTTTCTTCATTCTTAATTCTGTTAGCAAAATAGTGAATTGCCTTTCAGACCATGATGCACAAATTTTAACTTTAGGAGAGTTTTGTGCTCAAACATCTGTTAAATATAATTATTGACTACTTGAAAAAGCTAATCCTGTTGCAGTAGATGCCTTATCAAACCTAATTATGAAACAAGTTTGGCAGGGTATTGATAGTGCTGAGAATAAGACGATAAATATAATTGTTTCCTTAACACATTTGTCATGCTCTTTGAAAACTGCTTTCTGTTAGAATGCTCAAAACAGCCTGGTGACTAGCAAGAGGAATAAGAATATCCTGTAGAACAAAGCGGAAATTATACCACAACGTTAAACATAGTCAGAATCAAGCTGCAGTAGCCCATTACAAACAGTATTGTAAGGTTATGAAAAAATTTAATTAAGAGAGTAAACAGTACATGGTATACAAAAAGAATAGCTAATTCTCAAGATAAAATTAAAGATATATGAACAGTTATGAATATTGAGTACATAACAAGAAGTTGAGGATATGAAGTCAGTGCAAAATATAATTTTTTCTGTTACTGATAAGACAGATAAATGAACACTTATTTAATAATCACTTCCTGAATATAGCAGGTGAATTAAACAGGACCTTAGCTCCCACATGTAATCGCATAACTCTCTTAGAAAATAGCAGTCCATGAGTGTTACTTGAAGCAGTACTTTGTAATACTGACAAGGGAGAGATTGAGTCAATAATTAAATCACTAGAGACTGAGGACTATTATGGATATGATGGGGTATCTAGTAGAATATTTAAGTTTTCTTTCTGGCTCCATTAGCCCAGTAATTAGCCGTATTTGTTATTTTCTCATTTTGGAAGGGTCAGTTTCCTGACAGTTTTGAGATTATTTTCACTATAATTTTCGTAGATATTGTCAGATTTCATTGTTTATTACAGAAGTGGTGGGGTATGTATGTATAACAAATAAAATATCCTAGGAACAGAATGTCCCTGTGCATCTACTTTTGGTTGAGATGGACAAATAAAATGTCTTCTCAATTTGGTTCTGCAGAATCTGATGAATACACATAACAAAATAAATAAAATAAAAAGTCTTCAAGCATATCCAGATCTACAATTCTAGTTACATTTTTTCCGTGTAGAAGAAATGGCCATGCACTTTCAATTTGCTAAGTGCACAAAACACTTTAATTTTGGGGTATTGACTTATGTATTCCAGGATTACATGTTTATTTTTGCTTCCTCATATTCTGCAGTTGTGGGTGTTTACCGCTCCACTGATACTGAACTTTGTGTCATCACTGAAGGTTATTGTGTTCAGGAATGTCTGATCACCCTCTATCCAATGCAACATTTCCACACAGCAGTTTCCATGAGCATTATGCCATTGTGACTCTATATAGCTTCAAGTGTAAATGTTGCTGCATCACTTGCCAAACAGTCTTTTGTTGAAAGTGAGTCTCATGAGACAAATGTCATGTTGATTCTTATGGACTATGGGCAAAGCTCTCCCTAACTTGTTAAACATAATAATCAACATGCAAGCAACATGCTGATTTATCATGTTGCATTGAAGAAACCATATTAAGAATGTTCTTCTGCCAAAAGTAAATTGTAGTCATGCTTGAGGTTCTTTAACATATTCGGTATGAAATTTATACCAAACAGTTCTCACAGAGCATGTTTCATGAAACCACAAAACACAACGAGGATGGTCTGCACCAGTGAAAGAAGTGATTTTAACTGCACATGTTGGTGGTGAAGGAATGGGGTAATAGTGCACAATGTGAGATTGTTTATTGAATAATGAACCATCTACTTATTCTGTAAGTTATCTCAATACATTTCTATATTATTCCTTAGCTGAAAAGTCAGTTTTACTCACCCTGTACTTTCAGTGTATGTCTACCTTCAAATACACCAAGTGGCTGAAAGGTGACAAGCAGTTTCCTTGGCTCTCCAGACCACTCTCAGAATTTGCTCTACTTCTTGTGAGCAAACTATTCCTTTCTGTTCTTTCTTCAGCTGTAATAATCTCAGTGTCAAAAGTACGTAAAACCCTACTCCCTTCCATGTACAGTGTGATTAGGGCACTGGCAGTAGGAAGACACACAAACAACATTGAACTTAAATTATGCATAACATAAAGTTGTCATACATTTACATTAGAATAGTACAGTAAAATTGAGAAAAATTCACCTTCAAGCAAAAATATTTCTAAATAGTGAAGTACAAATGTTTCCATGATTTATCTTGCACATTGATTATATTTTTATGTATTTTATTTTGCAGGTAGTTATACAGCTGATAAGATCCAGCAGCTCCTGACTCATCGACTGCAACATTCTGATGAACCACTGTATAAGTGCCAGCAATGTGATTATCAATGTCGAACTCGCAGCAGTCTCCTCTTACATATGCACAGCCACTCAAGTGAAAAAGTCATGAAATGTAAGACTAAGCTTTCTAATGACTAGCATTAGTTCCCGGCATTGTTTGGGTGTGGTGTTTTTTTGTTTCCTCGTTCATTATGTTGATTCATCTCCTCCTTCCCTCACTGTCCACTTGGGACTTTCAATACTTTGAAGATACATTCAGTAAAACATATCTGTATACTGTCTGCAAAAGTCTTGTGAATACAATTAGTGGTGAACAAGTCATAAATTATACCATAAGTGCAAAAGCTGTAGTTTTGCTGCATGAACAGCAATAAAATTCGTTCCTTTCATCAGTTTGCTGGACTTGCCAATGAGAAAAAAGTTTGTAAGGGTCTGAGTTTGTTGCAAGTGTTCTCCAATAGTGCATGAAAATCTCATTGTTCATGTGGTGCATGATGGAGTGGTTTCCTGAACTAGTTGTTGTATGTAATTTTACCACCATATCAATTGTTAAAGAACATTGCTACCAAATGTGGTTGAAATAAGTCTACTCATTTAGAAGGAGATGTTGGATATTGTTGGGTGATGTAGCAGTTTTTAAAGCATTTCATTATTATTATTATGTCAAATCTCCTTAACTATGTTTAGCAGGTGGTTCATACCTCACAGCAATTTTTGTCTGATGGTAGGGAATATACGTATGCACTAAGTTTGGTTGAGATTGGTTAAGTATGTTAGGAAGAGATGTGGAATAGATATACAATCATACCTCCATCAATTTGTATAACATATTAGTTATGTCATTTGTGAGTTGATTGAAGTAATCCAATATGATAAGTACATATTGACTAACTTTTTTTAAAAATTATTATTATTTTATTATTATTCAGGGTTTATCATTTTACATAATTGGAGATCACTCCTGCCACACCTTGTCAGTCAAATCTGGTGTAGAATTATCTTTGTTTGATTTTCCTCCTGCGCACTTAACCACATAATGCTCTGTCTCATGCCAGAGCTTGATGATTTGGCATTGCCTAGTGAATAGAACCACTGCCAACATCTATGTGCAGTGTTTATTGTCACTCCATAACAGTTTGCTCTTCACCACTCTTTCTGGCCATCATAATAGAGTTGTAATTGTCCCATTTTTAATTTTCCAATTTCAAAAACTTACTTGTGATATTAGACTCTTTTTTCTGGGGGGTGGGGGGGGGGGGTCCAACAGCATAGACAGATCAGATAGTTCTGGGTGAGGTCGTGGGCAGACAAGCTTGCCTGGTAGCACCAGCTGTTGGCTGTACACGGATTCACCAACAGTCTGGAGGTCTTCCATGTACATGGTACATAGACCTAGCAGTTGCTGCACAGTTCGCAAATGTTTATGAACAGAGCTGATTCAAGTTACTGAACTTGATCGGTAACATGATATCCATGAGTCCAGAAATGCTTTCGCTACTGTTTCAGAGGTAATTTTTTTGAATGGGGTGGCCTCTGCCCATCTCATAGTTTGGTTGATTGAAGACAGTACTACATATTTGAACCTGTCTGAGTGGGGGAGGGGGCCCAAAATGTCCAAATGTACATGTTAAAATTTATTTTGCTGGCACCAGAAATGTAGCAGACGACCATTGTAAAATGCGAAATGTAGTCGAATTGGTGGAATCTACGAGGAGGTAGATCTGCATATGGGTTTATAATGGTGGCTGCCAGAGGTTTATGATTGGTGAAAACATAGAAAGGGCAACCTTCCATTTGCAATCAGAAATGTTTGATTGACTTGTAGATTCTTAATAGTTCTCTGTTAATTTCTTGTAGAAAAATTCCAGTGGTAAAGTGTCTTTGTTAAGATTTTTGGTGAGGACTGCACCAATTGCCGTATTGCTTGCGTCAGTTGTGATGAACAGTTCTATTGGTGGGTCTGAATGGGCAAGAGTGATGGCATTTGCTAACAGCTGTTTGAGAGCATTCAACGCTTTAGACATCTCCAGTGTCCAGGGATGCATCAGTAAGAGGTGTCTACATGTCCCTGTCTGCCAGTAGTTTTTTGTAATAAAGAATTGTCCCCAAAAAATGTCAAGTTTTTTTGTAAGTTTTTGGCATTGGCATGTTCATGATGGTATTTACTTTAATAGAGGGTGGTTTGATAATGGCAGTGGATGGCTCTAAACTATCAGGTGCTACAATTTTCACCAACAGTTGTGAATGTTGTAACTTTTTTGTTGACTTCGATGCCACTCGCAGCAAGTGTGTAGGACACAACTTTGAAATGTTCAGAATATTGTTGAGTGGGTTTGCTAAATATGAAAATATTGTCAAGACAGATGAAAAACAATTTTTAGTTGAACATTATGTCACTGATAAAACATTGCCATGTATGGGCAAAATTCTTTAATCCCAATGGCATGTATTTGAATTGTTGTAGGGGTTGTAATGGCAGTTTCTTCCACATCATCTGGTGTCATTGGTATGTGATGATATATGCATTTACAGTTGATAACTGAGAAAATTGTGGCACCTGATAGTTGGCAATTTTCAGAGCTGGATATTTATCCATGATAGTTCTAGTGTTGAGTTGTTCTCCTCCATATGCCAGGAGCTGTCAGATTTTTTTGCACTGTGGATCGGGGATGACTAATTGCTGGAAGCTCAACAGTTCTTTAATTTGTTTACGGATGTCTTCTAAACATTCAGAATTGAGTCAATGGGTGGGCAACCAGTGAGGTGCAGTTAATGTACCTTACTGTGAGTAACGACAGATTCATGGGCGTGCGTAAGCGACACAGTTTGTTTAATTGTGGGTGCTGGCAGTATGTTTGTGCCTGGATGTGCTGAGTCACTTGGTCTGGCACGGTTTGGGTCAGCCGAAGTTGGCCGGCTAGTCTTTCAGTGATCATTAGTTGAGCAGGTGGCCATTATAGCGCATGGTGTTGGGATACTATCTTTTCGTCAAGACACCTGAGTCATGTGCGTAATTTTTCAATCGGGTGTGCGGTGTTGGTGGTGCTTGTGTGAGTGAGGTTATAGTCTTGGCTGATAGGGAGTGTGCACAGTAGAGAGAGTGCAGGGGGAACACAATTGTGTGATATTAACGATTTGAAATTTTCACTAGTGGTAGCACTGAGCGGAGCAGTGACAGGCACAACACTACATTTACATATGTCTGTGTAGGAGCAGATAGAGGAAATAGAAGTGTGAGATATGGTGATATTTTTCAGGAGGTTAGCAGAAGCATTAGAAACACTGTCTAACCTACACATGAGCACAATGTCGATTTAAGTACACTCTTACTAAGCTTGCATTTTGTCTTATTGCAGTGTTCATAGATGTGATGACACTGAAATGAGCTTGGAATCTGTATTGTTCAAGGGGTGTGAGAGCTCTGCCCATTCATGTCACTGGTGGAACTCTTGGTCATATTCATGTAGCCAGTTTGATAAATTGTTAAAATCGTTTAGTAAGTTTGCTTGTGTTGAAGATGTTTACAAGTTCAGGGTAAGACTAGAGCATTGAACTGCATGCTCGAGATGTGGTGATACTCTAAGTGTTTCAAAATGTTTAGGCAGAGCTTGTAATTAGACAGGCTGGTAAATGTCGGCCATGAGAAAGTTCTACTCTTGTTTTTGGTTTGGTGACAGGTGCACCGAGAAGTTTGTAGAAGTGAAGCAGGTTGAGTTCACACCACGTAACAGAGTTTGATGAGGCCAGAGCATGGGTGGGTGAAGAGCAAGAGAGACTCGTCCATACGGGTGTCGAGTAGAAAGAGCATACCAGTGGAGTAGTCTCGAATATATAGGTGTTCACTTCCAGGAATGGAGCATGGGGAGACACTTGTTGTGTATCCTCAGAGGAGTGGCCCCTAAACCCTTCAGTGACTGGTTATTGGAGAACAGCACGGTGGGCCCACTTCCTAGGAACTTTGCTGAACCGTATGTGGTAGTAACAATACAGGTAATGTGGCTGCTGTTTCTGTGGAAAGTTGGTCACCAACAATGCGGATGGTAACCACATTCATCCAAATCGTTTAAGTTGGGAACAGGCAGGGGAGGTGGAGCTTGTGATGTACCTTGTACAGCTGGCAGCAGGTTCAGAATGCTGTGTGATACATGTGTAGCAGCTGCTTTGCGTGGGTGGCCATGTCTGGCAGTTGGGTGACAGATGGCATCAGCAAGGGATTCTGCTGCGACTTCCATCTGGAATTGCGACAACCACGATGAATAGGCTTGGTCCACAATGTATACTCATTGTGCCACGGATCACAGCATGCAGTGTGCAAGTGCCAGCTGGAATGCTGGCGGTAGTTTGGCTGTCCAAATGGTGAGCAGTGTCACATCTGGTATGGCTCATTCATGTACCATGAGCCGCATCCCACACTAGATCTGGGATGGTGTTTGCCTGCCGAGATGTTATGCATATAGCAGTGTGCGGATCATCTCATCTGGTGTGCAAAAACTCATTCCAAAATCGTTTACTTGGCTGTTGCTTGATTGTTGGTCATGTGCAGAGCACACACTAAGTCACAGGTGAGCTTGAACATTATGGAGGTGAGTACCCTGTAGAAGAAACAGGTAGAGTCATCCAGGTTGTAGTGCTGGAAAATTTTTTCTACCAAGGCAAACCACATAACAGGTGCTTCTGTAGAAAATGGAGACGCTTGGGAAGTCATCTGGATGGTAGAGGTTCTGCGGCAGCTGGTGGAGATGCTGTCCACATTGCTGGTTGCAGATGCGTAGGGATAAGAGATGTGTTTTCATATATCATCAGGATAGCATTTCTTTGACCTTGTGGAAGATGCACCCTTGTGCAAGATGCACCAAGTGGTGCCAACAGAGCAGGCAACTGTGCGAGCTGGTTATGTTGGTATGTCGTCCAGTTGTCCAGTGTGGCAGTAGCATCAGAAAGTGCTGGGTATGGTATCGACCGTGTTAATATGGTCAGATGCATATGCGCAGGTGGATTTGCCATCTATGCACTCAGAAACAACTGCTGTTAACCTGACGCAGCCACTGTGACTTCTGTCATGGGACATGGCAGTCCACTTAACCAAATAGTTTGGGCACTCAAATCACTTCTCTTCACGAACAGAGTAGAATTGTTTGTGGGAATAGCATTCAATAGTGGGTTGGAGTCATCTGCAAATGACTGGTTTAACAAAAAAAGAAAAATCATTTGAAGGTTTGGCAAATATTTTCTCACAGTAAAACTAATTTTCAGCCAAGCTGGTGTTGACAATAACTTACTGTTTCAGTGTGTAATTGATGGAAAAGGTATTTCATGCTGTGAAGTCATTTCCATAAGAAAGAAAGATAATGTACTAGTGGTCAAATGATTGCAACTACAAGATTGATGAAGCAGTTGATTCGCTTGCAATAAGTTTGACCACAACTCATTTGAAAACAAGCAGAAACATAATCAAAAATTTTACAAATAATTCAATAGGATTAATATGTATCAATTTAAACTGATATATATTGGTGTAACAGACAGGTGAAGGAGATAACTGACAGCAACTGTCAATTTATTACAAGATGTTTCTGATATTATGAATGCTCCAGATGTCTTGAGAGAATTTGGGAAAAACATCTCCCTGCAAGGGTGTTTTATAGGCACGGTTGAGACTTGAAAACTGATAAGTATATTTCTAAAGATGCTATGCATTTAGAAACAGTGATTTTCTTGATCAAACTAAAGTTTACGCAAACAAGAATGGAGTTTCTGTTAAACTTCAGAAGGGGAACTTGTCATCTGTATATCCCTGTTCATTTGGAACCCATCTAGGAAAGCTCATCTTAGGTGCATAAATATAGCAAACAATTTTTGAACTATCTTCATTAAAATTTTTAATCCCAAACTGGACTTTCCAGTGTTAAATACAGCAAGCATGACAGAATTAGATATTTTAAGCTATCCCCATGAACCACAGACATTGCTGAGATGGGGTGGCTTGAATGCCTCATTGAAACAGATAGGGAGAGGTATCTGTGAAAAGGCCAGACAAAAAGTTGGTTCCTGAAGAGGGGCAGCAGGTTTTTCAGTAGTTGCAGGGCAAGAGTATAGATGACTGGCTGAGCTGCCCTGTAATATCAGCTAACTTGGCTTTGCCGTGCAGTTACTGCGAGTGGATGAAAGCAAGGGGAAACTATATCCGTTACTTTTTGCAAGGACATGCAATAATATTTGATGATGGCATCCTCTCAGATAAAATATCCTGGAGATAAAATAGTCATCCATTCAGATCTATGGGTGGGGACTAGTAGGGAGGCTGTCATCATCAGGAAGACAACAGGCAAGTACAGGATTATAAATACAAAATTTGTTTGGGTTATGTCAGGAGTAGGTGTTATAATGAATAGGAAAATAGGAAAGCAGGTAAACTACTATGAACAGCGCAGTGATCATATTATCATAGTCAAGATAGATATGAAGCCAACACTGACCACAGTAGTACAAGTTTATATGACCACTGGCTCTACCAATGATGAGAAATTATTCAGACAGTAAAGGGAGATGAAAACTTAATTATGATGTGCACTGGAATTCGGTAGTAGAAAAAGGAGGAAGAAAAGATAGCAGGTGAATATAGGCTTGGGAAAAGGAATGAAAGAGAAAGCCACCTGGTAGAATTTTGCATAGAACATAATTTAATCATAGCAAACACTTGGTTTAAATTGTAAAAGATGGATGTATACATGGAAGAGACCAGGAGACACTGGAAGATGCCAGAGAGATTTTATAATTGTAAGCGACAGATTTCGAAACCAGGTTTTAAACTGTAAGACATATCCTTGGGAAGATATAGACTCTGACCATATCTTAATGGTCGTGAATTGTCAACTTAAACTGAAAAAACTGCAGAAAGGTAGGGGAAAAAAGAGATGCATCCTAGATAAACAGAAAGAACCTGAAGATCTTGAGAATTTCAGAGGAACCTTTAGGCAACAATTGGCACAATTGGAGTAAAATAAAATTGTAGAAGAGGAATGGGTAACTTTGAGAGATGAAATAGTGAAGGCAGCAGAGGACTAAATAGGTAAGAAGGCAAGACCTACAAAAAGTCCTTGGATATCATAGCAAATGCTAAATTTAATTGATGAAAGGAGAAAGTACAAAAATGCAGTAAATATACCCAAACTTTAAGAAAAGTGTAATAATCCCCATTCCAAAGAAAGCAGGCGTAGACAGGTGTGAAAACTACAGAACCATCCATTTAATCAGTCATAGTTGCACAATTTCAACATGAATTATTTACAGGAGGATGGAAAAGCTGGTAGAAGCTGACCTCGAGGAAGATCAGTTTAGATTCAGGAGAAATGTAGGAACATGAGAGGCAATACTCACTTTACGGCTTATCCTGGAAGATAGATCAAGGAAAGGCAAAACTACATTTCTAGCTGTTGTAGATTTGGGTATAGCTTTTGACCACATTTATTGGAATACACTCTTTCAAATTCTAAAGTCAGCAGGCATAAAATATAGGGAACGGAAGGTTATTTACAACTTGTACAAAACCCAGACAGCAGTTGTAAGAGTCAAAAGGCATGAAAGGGAAGCATTGTTGCAAATGGAGTAAGACTGGGCTGTAGCCTTTCGCCAGTGTTATTCAATTTGTACTCTGAGCAGGCTGTAAAGGAAAGGAAGGAGAAAGATGTAGAAGGAATTAAAGTTCATAGTGAAGAAATAAAAACATTGTGTTTTGCCATTGACATTGCAATTCTGTCAGAAACAGCAAAGGGCCTGGTAGAGCAATAGAATGAAATGGACAGTGTGCTGAAAGGAGCATGTAAGATAAACATAAACAAGAGTAAAATAAAGGATAATGGAGTGCAGTCTAAGAAAATCAAGTGATGCTGAAGAAATTAGATTAGGCAACAAAATAATAATGGTGGTAGATGAGTTTACTTACTTGGACAGTAAAATAATATATGATAGTTGCAGTACAGAGGATATAAAATGCAGAATGACAATGGGAAGAAAAGTGTTTTTGAAAAAGAGAAATTTGTTAACATCTGATATTAATTTAAGTCTAAGGAAATCTTTCGTGAAGGCATTTCTGTGGAATGTTGCTTTGCTCGGTAGTGAAACATGCATGATAAATAGTTGAGACAGGAACAGGATAGAGGCTTTTGAAAACTGCTGCTACAGAAGAATGCTGAAGATTAGGTGGGTAGATCACATAACTAATGAAGAGGTAGTGAACAGAATTGGGGAGAAAAGGAATGGGATAAATTGGTGAGCCCTCCGGGGGACTCACAGTACTTTCAGGAGTATGTGTATAGCGGCACGGGGCCCTGGGCTAGTGCAATCTTCCGTCCTTCTTTACTTCCTTGACTGCTTTTCCTTTCCCCCTCCCGTCCTTTTCTATCCTCTCTCCTTCCCCTCCCCACCAGGTGACTGATGACCTTAGTAGTTTAGTCCCCCTATCCCACCAAACAAACCACTCCAACCCGATTCGTAGGACACATTCATAGACATCAATAAATACTAAATTACTTTTTGGCGAAGAACAGCAACCAGCCCCAATTGGTTTTATTATACTTTATTTATAAAGCACCATTACTGTTTTAGAATATTATATATTCATCTTCAGATGGTGTATGCTTTCTAAACAACTGGTGTCCTAGAATATACAGAATTTATAGTTATACATGTGTAAAATACATTAATTATGTTCTTGCCTTGATTTAAGACAAAACTTACTTGTAATGTTCATCTGGAGTACTTGTTATTTGAAACTTTCTGTCAGATTAAAATTGTGTGCCAGAACTGGGACTCAAACCTAGGACCTTTGCCTTTTGTGGGCAGGCACTCTACCGACTGAGCTATCCCAACATCATTCACGATCCCGCCTCACAACTTTACTTCCACCAGTACCTCCCCTCCTACTTTCCAAACTTCACAGAATCTCTCCTGTGAACCTTGCAAGACTAGCACTACTGGAAGAAAGGATATGGTGGAGACATGGCTTAGCCACAGCCTAAAGGATGTTTCCAGAATGAAACTTTCACTCTGCAATGGAGTGTGCGCTGATATGAAACTTCCCGACAGATTAAAATTGTATGTCGAAACCGGGACTTTTATGCCTTTCACGGGCAAGCACTGTATTGACTGAGCTATTCTGACACGACTCATGATCCCACCTCACAACTTTACTTCCGCCAGTACTTGTTATTTGTTACAGCGAAAACCATTCTTAACTGTGGTCACAGATGAACTTAGGTTTGACATATTTAGCATTCAGCCACTGCACTGATTTTCAGTTTACACCACATATTTCTGCACCACATGTACGTTTCACAGGTACCAGATAACAACAGAGATAAACATAGCAAAGAACATGAGCACCAAAGATATTGTGATATGCACTAAGGAACATGAGCACCAAAGATACAGTGACAAGTTCTAGAATACAATACAGATCTAACTGAATGTCAGGCAACTTTGAAAATCATTTTATACAAGTTACAAATGTAGTTAAGTGAATATGTGCAGTTACTGTGTGATATTTATATTTAGTATTATGAAAACTGTTGATTATTTTGCCGCGGTGGAGTAGCCAAGCGGTCTAAAGCGTCTTGCTGCGGAGCGCACGGCTGCTCGCCGTGCAGGTTCGAGTCCTCCCTGGAGCATGGGTGTGTGTGTTTGTCCTTAGGTTAGTTTACCTAGGTTTAAGTAGTTTGTAAGCTACGGACTGATGACCACGCAGTTTGGTCCGATAGATTTACAAACGTTTGAACATTCTGAGTATTTTAATTACATACATTGTTTTCAATGTTGTACTTGATCTGCAGCTAGGTGTGAGTTGGAAAACATGTTTGTGTATGTGTATTTCCATTTTTTCCAAAAAATTCATTGTGCCTCCTTTTTTTACCAAGTGCAATATTTTCATACTGTTTTCTATGTTTTTCACTGAGTGGTTCTCTGCAGCCATGTGGGCTGCAAATGTAGATATGTTTAAGTTGCCAAGTCTAAATGCATCAAGGTATTCTTTGTATCTGATTTCAAAGCTTTTGCCAGTCTGACCTATATAGAATTTTGGGCATGAATCACATTGGAGCTTGTGGTGCAGAAGTATGTGGTGTAGACTGAAAATCAGTGTAGTGGCTGAACACAAGTGGCTATATATGTCAAACCTAAGTTCATCTGTGACCACAGTTAAGAATGGTTTTCGCTGTAACAAATAACAAGTACTCCAGATGAACAGTACAAGTGAGTTTCATCCTAAAACAAGCCAAGGACATAATCAATGTATTTTACACATGTATAACTATAAATCCTGTATATCCTAGGACACCAGTTGTTTAGAAAACATACACCATCTGAAGATGAATGTATAATATTCGAAACCGGTATTGGTGCTTTGTAAATAAAGTATAATAAAACCAATTGTGACTGGTTGCTGTTCTTCACCAACAAGTTATTTCACATAACAGCCATGGTCTCAAAAATATTTGTTTATGACAAAATTGCACAAATACTAAATTTCTTTATGCTTATATTAATATTCAAACATATCAAATTTGATTATCAAATAACAAAAGAAGTAAAGTCTGAACTTCTTTACAGCAGAACACTCAGAGAAAATAACTAAGCTTTTAAACAAAACACAAAAACAATTCTAAGTCTAAAGATCCACTTATAGCTTAAGTTGAACATGGATTAAATTTGCCTAAATAGTGGTTCTGCAGCATGATACATAATTACCATCTCTGGCAGAGGAATAAGTGGACTTACAGATTTGTAGTTTTCAGTGACCTCTGCATCTGCACAAATGCTGCCAAGGCCTGGCTTGTTGGATGGAACAGTCCTGTGGTACCGGCAGCTGTAACTAAGAATTCTATCTTTGTGGAATCTGGGCTTCAGACATTGGTACAGTGTGCTCAGCCCTTCATGTGTGGCTGTGCTGAGGGGTGTTGGCAGCCCTGACTAGTTTGTGCCACAGCAAAGTCTGTGCACACAGTGGCTGTATGATGTAAAAGAAGAAGAAGATATAAAATCTTTTGGGAGTTGAAGGAAGGCAGAGAAATGCACTGGAGATGAAATAATGGAGGAATCTTATTTAAGAGGTGAACAATTAAACAGAGTTGAAAATCAATGAGAAAAAGAAAATGATCAGTTAGTGTTAACTAGAAATTACATCCACTTACAAGGCAGACATCTGCCTTGGTGTGTGTGCGTGTATATGTGTGTGGTTATGTGTGTTTGTTTACAGGCAGAACCTGTTCAAAAAGACGGAATGTGAAGGTATCGTTCAGTAAGGGACTGCTAAAGTTGGCCTTAAATTTTGGGTCATGAAATTTTTGCCTCTTTGAAGAAAAAAAATAAATAAAATAAAATAAAATAAAATAAAAAAAATAAAAAAAATAGAACTACTTAATATTTACCCACGATAATGTTATTTTTCATTTCTCCTCACAAAACTTATCTAGAAACCCAGATTTGAAAATGTGAAGTACCTTAGCTGCTGAGAAATGAAAGCGTGAACTTGGCCAAAAGTTCGTCAGGCACGCATGTGACGCATGACACCCTTACGCAAAAGATGTCCATTCACAGCACAGCACAGTAGGCCAAACTGACAGATCACATTAATTAATGCTGATGTGTGTTTGTCTTGAGAACTTTCAGTATTCCGTTACTGATTATGCTGTACAGCATGTCTAAGAGGCCTTAGTGGTTGCTGTAGCATGATATTTATTTATTTCTAAATTTTAAACTTATTGCCCAGTATCAGTCTCCCCAACAAACATTTTTCTTGTCTCATCTTCCTTCTTAACTTACATTAACCTGCCAGCTCTTCATTCATTTCCTCATAGTTACTTCACAGAATTTTATTGTTTCGGTGAACCCTCTATTCTCAATTTACTACACTTTATGTATATCTGTCTCTCATTCTTCCATAGCCATATTTACTTACCACTTTAAACCTTCCTCTTTTTGCCCCTGCACTGATGACGATTTAGTACTTGCTGATGTGGTATCTATGTTTTGTTCTTATTTGGGTGTCATTCAGCCTTGGTTCTGAATGCTCTGCTCTCCCTCCACACCACCAACATTCTTTTCTCTCCTTAAAAAAGAACTTAAAAGTTTTAGAAAATTATGAATGTTGTGCATGAATTCAACAAATCAGTTTCTACATTAATTAAAGAGATTTATGAATGAAATTATTCTTTACATGCACTGAAGAGCACTGTTACCTAGGCATTGTCAAATTCTGGTAGGCCACTTGAATGTTATGTTATTGTCAACAGATCTCTGAATTATATTTATTTATTTTTAATTGTAAAACCTTTTACTAACTGAGAACCTATAAACAGAATGTCAATTGGTGTAGCTAATGATGGCATGGATGATAAATAGATCAGACAGGAAGTGGATAGAGGCTTTTGAAATGTGTTGCTACAGAAGATTGCTGAAGATTAGGTGGGTAGATCGTCTAAATAATGAGGAGGTACTGAACAGAATTGGAGAGAAAAGGAATTTGTGGCATATGTTGACTAAAAGAAAGGATTGATTAGTGGGGCACATTCTTAGACATCAAGGAATCGTAAATTTTGCATTGGATGGACGTGTTTTGGGTAAACATTGTAGAGGGAGACCAAGAGAATACAGAAAATAGATTCAAATGGATATGGGTTGCTGTTCTTATACAGAGATGAAGAGGCTTGTTCAGGATAGATTAGTGTGGAAAGCTGTATCAAACCAGTCTCCGGTCTGAAGACCACAGCGGCAGCAATTATTGTTTCAACCAGAACTTAAAAATACTTTATGAAATGTAAAAATGAAACTACACTGAGGAGCCAAAGTAATTGGTTCACCTGATTAATATTGTGTAGGGCCCCTGCGAGCACAAAAAAGTACAGTAACATGACATGGCATGGATTCAATGTCTGAAATAGTGCTGGGGGGAATCAACACCATGCCTCCTACAGAACTGTTCATAAATCCATAAGAGTATGAGAAGTGGAGATCTCTCCTGAATGTCACATTGCAAGGCATCCTAGATATGCTCAAAAATGTTCATGTCCAGGTAGTGTAGTGGCTTACACAGGTGTTTTAACTACGAAGAGTGTTCCTAGAGCCACTCTTTAGTAATTATGGAGGTATAGGATGTTGCATTGTCTTTTTGGAATTGCCCAAGTTCCTAGGAATGCACAATTGATATGAATGGATGCAGATGATCAGCCAGGATGCTTGTGCACATGTCACTTGTCAGAGTCATATCTAGACATGTTTTCGGTCCCATATAATTCTAACTGCACATGCTCTACACCACTACAGAACCACTATGAAACCGAACAGTTCCTTGCTGACCTGTGGGTTCATGGATTTGTGAGCTTGTCTCCACACTTGTATACATCCATCCACTTGATTCAATTTGAAATAAGACTCAACAGACCAGGCAACTTGTTTCCTGTTATCAACAGTCCAACGTCAGTGTTGATGGGCCCAGGTGAGCCATAAAGCTATTTTTTTTTTTTTTTTTCATGCAGTTAATAAGGGGGCATGAGATGGGCGGGACTGATAACTGTAGTCGTGCAGTCCCTTAAAAAGAATGAATGGGCCTTCAGCTCTGAAAGCCCATATTGATGTTTCATTGAATGGTTTGCACAATGACACTTGCTGATGTCCCAGCATTGAAATACACAGCAATTTGCAGAAGGGTTGCACTTTTATTATGTTAAACAATTGTCTTCAGTCATCATTGGTCCTGTTCTTGCAGGATCTTTTACTGACCACAGCAATGTAGAATTGATGTTTTACCAGATTCCTGATATGAAATGTTCATACAGGAAAAATCCCCACCTCATTGCTACTTCAGAAATGCTGTGTCATATCTTTGATGTGCTGTCTATAACACTGTGTTCAAACTTAGTTAAATTGTGATACTGTGACATTGTAGCAGCCTGGCTTGCACCAGACACCTGTTCTCTTATTCAGGTGTTGCCAACTACAGTGCTGTCCTCTGAGTGTTTACAGATCTCTGTTCGCTTACACATGCCTAAATCAGTTTCTTTGGCTCTTCATTGTTTATTATTTGTTTATTATGACTATAGGTGGGTTTATTCTATTTAGAGACCTTTGAGACTGCTCTTGGCGCCTAATCTCTCTAATTCATTTTCTACATCTCATTCATGTTCTGTAGTATTCTTAATATACCTTAAATAACTAGAAATAAATAAGAAAATATTTGAAACTAGATATATTATCTTTCCAGGCGATATTTGTGGGAAGGTCTTCTCTAATACTACCAGCTTGGAACATCATCTCATCACTCACAGTTCAGATCGACCGTATATGTGTGATTCTTGTGGATTTTCTACTAAATACATGAGTCATCTGATTGCACACAAACGAATTCATACAGGTATGTACTCAACAAAATTAAATTGTATTTCTGTAAGTTTTGTATTTCTTGCTTCAAATTTGCCTTAATAGCAATGCATTTTCAAAAAACCGTTATCCCCCTATTTCACCTATTAGGAAAGGGAATATTGAAAAATCACTGATGCCTACAGTGTAAGATAAAAAGTCTACAAATTTCAAGTTTCTATCGTCTGTAGAGTCACTTTTCCGTGCCATTTTCAGTCTTTTAGAAATGGATCGGGAACGTGAAATTTCTTCCTTACGTTCGGCATCATTCTTGGTAGTTTTACATTTCAAACTGCAATATGCACTTATTTTTCTTTATTCGTACACTTATTGCAGAGAAACAACTGAAGAATGTGCATCACATTTTACTGTCTATAACCTCTTTGCTATTATAGTGTCAAAAGTCATCGCTGGTTGTCAGTCCAAATTTTATATAAGCTGACGACTTTCAACCACGATATAGCTATTGATACGGAACTGCTATGGTGTACAACATGAGACTTTGTACTACAACAACACAGAGAGATTGTTAGTCTCCACTGTGTAGTTTTTGCTGAAAAGCAAAATATTGACATCCAGATGTAGAATTTTATGTAAGTCGGTAACTTTCAACTCCCATACCTTCCACCCCCTTATCATTATCAACCCTCTGCCACCATAGTGCACAATGGGAGACTGATACCTACTGCCACATACAGACACTATTCGTTTGTGATGTGTAGTTTGGGATGCAGAGTGAAATATAGGTACAAACACCTCAATTTTTATATATATTAAGATATAAGGGTCGCCCACAAAGTAAGTTCCGTTTCTATTTCTGTCCGCGGCAGCGCTATGATCGCAGTGCCTAGCATGCATGGCAGTTACTCTGACTCAAGGAGAAGACATGTATGCAATTTTGAGATTTCTGCTGCCGACATGTGCTTTGTAGTGCTTCTATAGAATTTCAGCCGTAATAGAAAATGCCGCCACATGTGAAATCAGATCTGTGATTCATTTTCTAAAGTTAAACCAAAGGAAATTCATGGAATCTTCTCGGGTTACAAGCCACATCAAGTGGTTTACTGGCCACAAGCTTTCGACAGAGAACTCATGGGCAGTAAACCACTTGACGCAGCTCGTAACCCGAGAAGATTTCATTAATGGATATCGCCGCGAAAACATGCACTCATATACAAAGGAAATTCATTGGTAAATCTGTGAGGTTGGAAAATGGGTCAGACTGTTCAACGAAGTGGATGCCTGTTGGTGGTTATTGATGAACTAATTAAGCAAAACCATAAATTTACTAGTGACTTTTCTCTCTTCTTACACCTAAAATTTGTCTTTGGTGGTCAACACTTCAATGATGATGACGAGCTGAATACACAGGCAACAACCTTCTATGAAGAAGGCATACAAAACTTTGTGCCATGGTATCACAAGTGCCTACAAAATTTTGAAAGGGATGTAGAAAAGTAGTTTAACGGTTATAGATTTTTGTACCATAAATATTTTTTCTGTATCTGTTCACATTTGTTTTATATAATCGAATTGAACTTACTTTATGGACATACCTCGTATATTCTAATAAAACAAATGTTTGTGATACAGTTTTCCTTAATAACCTTTTTACAAGACAAACTGAATATTGAAACTGACCAACTTAAGAAAAAAATAATGAGAAGGATGAGCTTGCTTCTTTTTACATAGTTGATCAAACTTCAGCTCTAGCTTTGTTAAATACAGCCAACCTCTTTCTCATAAGTATGTAGTTGAACATCCATTAAGAATCTTTACAGCTAGTTTTGAAACTTCTCCATATTCCTTTTGAACACTAACACAAAAAATTAACAATGTAGCAGTCAAATATTTATTTTTTTAATATTGGATCACAAGTTGATTAGTTGTTCCTTCTGGGAAGTAGTCAGGTTGCTAGAAGATGCTGTTGAATCAAAGGAAAAGGGATAATGGATCTAGTACAATCTTTTGTCGGTAGATGGAAAGTATTGTCTTATGCGGGACTTCATCGTCTTGACGTGATATTCTATTTGAGTTCAAAAGTCAGCAAAATAGGATATACTTTTTTTCATTTTCTTTCAAAATTGAATTCAGTCTTTCAAAACTCTCACAGTAATGTAATGAGGACAGTTTACAACTCACCGCAAAGATGTGACAACAAGTTGTGACAGGCACATAAAAAAGACACACACACACACAACACGGTGAAGTGTGGCAGCTGGAGCTGACGCTTGTGTGACTGTGTTGTGTGCCTGTGTGATTGCATGAATTTTCTATTTTCTGAAGAAGGCCAAGGCTGATAGCTGAAGTGTTGGACGTGTCTGTCTTCCTCATGTGGCTGTTTCAGCCGTCATCACGTGGTGAGTAGTAAACTGTCCTTATTACTATATTGTTAATTCCAACCTGGACTTTCCATTATTAAAACTCACACAGTTGTTTTCTACTCTCATTTCATTTTCCCACAGGTTTTTTTCTATCATTGTGTTAGTTTTCTATGTAACCTAGAAAATATCAAAAACGATATCTTCCTTAGACAAATTCCAAAAGTTCAGTTTTTCAAAAATGTCAGTTAAATAGGCCAATTTTAAAACCAATTGAAATCAGTGAGTACTGATGATAAATTAGAGTTGTGCTCAGTGAAAAAAAGTTGCAATTCCTTGTGAAATTCAAACACATTGGATAGCACACTTCCATGAGAGAGCAAACGAACTTCAGTATGGAGCAACAAGTTCTTGTGAAGACTGCCATATCCTGACTAAGAATTTTAAAATGACGAGACTTTTGAAGCCTAGTTTTGATAAAGTTCACAATTTTTTCACTCTCGTTGAGGACTTCTTTTAGTTCATCAGGAAGGTGTTTAGCTATCAAAGCCTCACAGTGAAGGACACTATGAGTGAAGTTACAGACGGGTGAAACATTTTTGTATGTGGCCTACCAGCCCAGTGATGTGACCACTCAGGGCCTTGGCACCATCAATAAACACTGATACACACTTTTTCCACTCAAGCTGGTTTTTGGGAAAGAAAAGAATCTAACAGTTTGAAAATGTCTTTCCCTTTTGAAGAAGTATTTAGTGGTTTACAAAATAAAAGATCTTTAAATACTTCATCATCACATATTCCACAAACAAAAACGATTAATTGGGCTAAGCCAGCCACATGTGTCATTTCGTCTAGTTGTATTGCAAAACACTGACTATTTCTAGTTGCTTGGACAAGTTGTTCTTTTATGTCACTGATTCTGCTTAAAATGGCATCATTTGATAGTGGAATATTTTAAATAATTTTTGCATCTTTTTCTCCAAACATGCAAGATTCTATTTCTACTGCACCAAGGATGCTAAGGGCTTCACTGATGGTATGGTTTTTCCCAGACTTGGCAATCGGATAGCTAACCTTATAAAAAGCTTTCAGAGCTTTTTCATTTAGTTTTGCACCAGAGAATTGTTTAATAGTAGCTTTCCTATGTTTTAGGGCTTCCAAAAGACATTTAACCCTTTAAAGCATGACTTTTTATTTGAAGGTATAAAAAAACACCACAATTAATGTATACTGCATATATATTGAGAAAAATATTTTAAAAAAACTCCTAAAAATTAGTATGCACTACTAGCAACAAAATGTTCATAGCTGGTCAGCTGTATAGGGCTTCCATGAAGTACCCGATGCAGTAAATGCCACCATTATCACTCTCATCTTTCCAGAAAGTAGTAGATGAGTGACTACTTTCACATGCCAAAGGAGGAATACAAAAGTAAACAAACACACATGTTAGGAGTAACTCAATGCAGATAACTGTCAAACTGTTTCAGTAGCACTCTGCAATTTATAATTTCTAGGATGAGCTACTAGCGTATGTAACACTATGTATACAAGCTGTTACAAATAAATTTGTGGTAGACTTTTGATCAGTTTGTGAGACAATGGGAAAATAGCTGATCAGCTACACTATGCATTTCTTTACTGAGTTTCCTGTTTGCCTTTAAAATGATGTCTATAAAGTAGGGATGGGTCGAACCCCAATTTTACCAAATCGAATCCAAATACCGAATCTTAAATAAAAGGTGTGCCAAATACTGAACCCGAATCGAATCTTCCAAATCTCGAACCCAAATAATCTGTCAACTCAAGTACATGTATTTAAAAAGAATTACAACTCTATTACAGCCAGTGATAAAAATAAAGCCTTCTGGGTTGAATCCCAAATGACAATATTAACAGTAAAATTTAAGAAATTAAAATTTCACTTACATTTTTATTTTCAAACTTAAGGATTTTTAATACCCCCTACACTTTAAAGAAATTTGAATGAAACATTTTGATATAAATATTGTGATCTAAAATATAATAAGAAACTTTCTTCACTCTGTTACAAAATATTACATATTGTGAAATAAAAAACAATGAAAGGATGAAAGGAAAGGATTACTTTTTTTTCCCCCAAAGGCAAAGACTCAAAAATCAAAAATCTGAAAAGTTAAGTAGATATTTTGTAAGTTAAAACATACGATGTGTAAATGTTAAATAATTTTATAGTGACATATCAGGCATTCCATAAGTGACAGACAGGACATTCAGACACAGAGAAATCTGCGTTCATTCGATGTGTGTGTGTACTTGTTATTGCCACGAAGACATTTCAGAACTGTGAAAAGTAATGCACAGATTGTGCATTCCGGAAGGTTAAGCAACAGTATTTTTTAGATTCATTTATTCTTTCAAACATTTAAGATCACGTAACTTCTTACCAGAAGTGATTGATTGTAACTTATTGTATATAATATTCACAAATATGAATACTGTGTTCAGTTTGACTTCAGTACAAGTTTTGTGCAGTAATGTAATCATTGTAAATAAAAATATATATATATAAAAAATTAATTAAAAAAATAAAATAAAATAAAAAAGAAAGTAATTGCTAAGATTTTTAATATGCACCTAGTAAATAAGTAAGTAGTAATAAGTTTTGTGTCCTTTAAAATGTAAATATGTTTAAGATAATTGTTTTTCCTGACCAATTTCACATCCACAATGGAAATTACATTTGGGGTCTGTGGAAGGTATATTAACACATATGCTCTCTTTTTGTAAGTATATATTGTTTATTTTGTTCTGACATGTTCTACATCCAAGAGGATTCCCTCAATTCGGATCCACTGGAACGAAAAGTACATCTAATCTAATGTAGTCTGCAGTTGACTGCCATTGAAAGGACTGTTCTGATGGTTGGTGTCTTGTGGCATAATATTTGTCAAATACTCGTCTTCTCTCCCTACAGTATCATACGACATGTCCAGGAATTTCACAGTGAAAACACAATTGCATGTTGTCTTCTGTCCTCCAGATATCTGGCCTCCTGTGAGGCATCATAGTTGCCAGAGAATTTGGTTATGGCCATGTCAGTCGGTTCCTAGGCTGCCATTTGGCAGCTGCAGCATAAGTCATAGTAGGGTGAGACCATTCTTCATATCAATTGTGACTGGCGGGCATGACAGGTGCTAATGTATGAAATACCTCTCCCTCAGCAGTGTCGGTTCCCTCATGATGTACAGGACAGACATCCATGGCCGTCATCTGGTGCTCGCTTGCTCCAACAGTCCCAGCTGCCATAAACTGTTGTTGTAATTCTTCTCTTACAATTTGTTGTCTGAGAGAAGAAAAATCATGCTCGTCTTCCACAACAGCCATAGTGACTACATTTGGGACTCTGTAATACTTCTTTCGTCCAGACATCCTCTGTTGCGTCACTTCAATTTTCTGGCACCATGGATAAACTCTTGTATCACTGAAATGTTTTTTAACTAAAGAGCTTGATACATGTCTTCTGCAATGCCCTTCATCTGGTGTGAAATTTTATCAGCCTCTGTCATATCCAGGTTAACTATGTGACATAGGGTGAAAACATTCTGTATATATGACTGCGTTGACTCACCATGTTGTTGGGCCCTGTTCTTCAATTGCTCTTCTGACAAACATCTTCTTAAGTTCTGTCTGGAATTTTTCCCAGCTATCGAGCTTGTCCTCGTTATTTTAAAAACATTGCTGAGCCATCCCATCCAGGTAGAAATATATGTTTACCAAGCACATAATGTGGCCCCTCCTATTATACTTGGCAACTCGGTCGAATCCTTTCAGTCTTTTGTTTGGGTCCTGTCCAGTGTCTCCAGAGAACACTTAATGGTGTTTGATGAGCAGCTGGCTTACTGTTGTTTTAGTATCCATTGGTCTTTTGATGACACAGACCTTCGGATGGAGGTAGTCAGTCTACCCTTTGTATTCCGATTCTTGTTCGTGTAGGTGAGGCTCTTATGCTGCCTAATGAGAGCCACGATGATGTGGATGTATTGCAGGATATCCGGCACCTCCACCAGAAAGTGTCATGTTGAAAACTGCAGGTGATCTGGAATTCGAAGGCTGGTTTTTAACAGAGCACAAAACCTTACACTTAGAACAGGTTTATTGCTAACACAAGCTTACACTCAGTACAGACTGTCTCCTGCTTGTAGTGCTCCACTATTTATACATCAAAAGAATTTTCTGGAACATGAGAAACATATAGAACATTCTAGAAATAGTAAATATAAAGAAATAATTTTTTCTGCCGTGGCGGGAATTGAACTGGGGACTGCAAGCACAGCGATCTGTGATGCTAACCACTGCATCACATGTTCCATTGGAAGCCTCACGGCAATATTGTTGAACCAAAATATAACTTTTGTTGCAGATTTGTCAAACAAAATAATCTGAAACAATGGAATGACCTCTTTTGGACCTGGATCCTCAAACATTTCACTCAGTAGCTTTTTAGTCCCATTATTTGTCAAAAACTTCAGCTTAATGATTAAAAAACTCACTACTAGAACAAGAAGAAACCTCCCAAAATCAAGAGGCACATGAATTTGAGAACACTGATATTGTTTCAAAAACAACCACACAGTGGCATTCCCATGCAGAGGTCAGTTCACAACATGGTAGGCACTAATTGGGATGTCATGAACGCAACAAAAATAATGTGAATGGAGCAAGTAGACCAGAACACAGGCTTGGGACACTCACAGTATGTTTGCCACACTAGATGTGATTGGGATGGGAGTCAAACTGTTAATATACTCCCTAGAGGAAAAGTCACAAGGCATTGTATCAAGTGACCTTAATGGCCAAGGGAACAGAGCCACACCATCTTGACTACTACACTCAATCCAACAATGTGGAATTTTGTCATTTAGGTGGAGGTGAACATTGATTCTCCAATGATGGGGTGCTTCATCTTGTTGAAAAATTAAATTCTCAGAATCTGATGTGGAAACCAATACAACTGCAACAAATCAAGGTAAGAGGTTTCTGTCATTCTTCTCAGGGAATAGAAAAGGGCCATCACTGTTTGTCTGAGACATTTGCTCAGAAATCATTAATCTTCAACAATCTCATTCATGCAACAAAAATTTTTGAGTGTACTGGCAATATGCCCTTTCCTATAGATGGAACGTTGCTCCATTGCTGAATGTTAGCTTGGAAGCAAAATGTTCAGTCTCATTTGATTCCTGTAGTGTGGTGCAAAATGGAGTGTACAGGCTTTATCTAATAGTTTTAATTGCTCTAAGAGCTGCAGACGGTATGATTTGTAATGTAAAACATCCTTCACAAAATCTTAACATAATTTGCAGCCATATTCCCATTTCATGGCCTGTGAGAAAAGTGTTTTTACTTTCTCTCACATTCTACATGATTATATCTGGCACACCTGTCCAACTGGTACTTTCCTGTTTACAAACACAACCTGTGTCTGTAAATCACCATACTTATAAACAATGCTTTGTTTACATGGTGATTATTATAATATTCTCCCTGAATGCTAACTGTGCTGTGTTCTTTCTCTGTCACCATTTGGTTGCACTGTAATCTATTATGCCAACTGGTAGGAACTGTATTCATGCATTAATCATATTTATAAAAATAATATTTTGAAATGTTCTGAACTTGAAAAATGAATTATCATTTATAGTAGCCCTCTATGCACAATGAAGCTGATATTTGTTTGAACCATGTAAATGACCAGTACAGAATACATTAGAAATTATTACTTATGACATTGATGCAGCACTGTGATTGATTTATTAAGTTGTGAAAAATGAATTGCAGCTCATCTTGAGGGATAACAGCAAATGTGTTCTACTGTAGCTGTTTTTAGTGTGTGAGGATTATTGGAGTTCAACTGACCCTTCAATTTGCCCCATAAGTAAAAATCACATAGTGATCAGCCAGTCGAGATGGTCAGGCGATTGCATTTCCTATGCTGATTGTCTCATATTATAATACTCTTCATGCACTTACAGCAAGGTTTTGAAGGCAGTAAGTCTTGTTGATTTGTCTTGCTGAAAATATGCATACTGCCATTCATTCATCTTCTGTAAGTTGATCCACATTTGGCTTAAACATTTTCTGGGCATATCTGTTAGCATTGACAGTTTGCTGAGTTCAATAACAATGAATGGTTAAATTAGGTCTCATATCTAGAAATAAAAAGCTGAGGTTCCAAACATCCTTATTCCACTTCACTTAGAAACAAGCAATAAAACTCAACATGCAAATGTTCATCTGATCACTTAAAACTCCTGCATAGTGATAAAATTGTAAGAATAAAGAGGCAGGATGCTTTTGACTATGTTTTGGCATGACATTCACTTCATTGCCACTAGCAAAGATAAATTGCATTGAGATTATTAGTACTCCGTTCTCCATGAATTGTGTCTTGCATACTTGAACTGATTCCTAATGAACACCATTTTGTATTGGATTTAACTGGTCACAAAACATGTATGTCTCTTTCATTTGCTCATTGTACAGACACAGTGAAGTATTGGGACAGATCAAGTGGGAGATGAGTGTGCACATATGTGACAACAACTGGCTAGTATATCAGATGCATAGTTTCCAGCATTCTCTGTAATGAGTCCTCATGGTCAACAAAATGCTCAATTTCATGTCAGTTGTAGAAACATTTTTGGGGCATTTATATTTGGCCCATCTAGTGTAACAGTTTTCAGCAAGGCTGTTAGAATAAAGTAGAGTGTGCACAGAGCTGGAAATGGTGTTTGGAAGCTCTGATTGATGGAATTGTGACCAACAGCTATACAGGATAAATTCAGATGTATGCTTGAATGAAATCAGAAGGCAATACCATCTGCTCAAAGTAAAGTGTTATCAACCTGTTTGGTGCCTCATAAGTCTTGTAGAATCTTTTCTTTAATATTCCTTTTTTGATTATTTGATATGTTGAACAGATATTAAGCAAATGGGCACAGCACTGAAGAATTAGAAAATGCACTCTATTTTATTGGAGGAGAGTTTGAAGGTACACAGGGATTTATAAAATCCACAAAGATAAATTTTCTAATTAGCATATTTTTTAAACTGACATGTTGCTTCAGTAAAATTACACACTTTTCAAAACAGAAAATCAAAACTACAAATTTATACCACTACAATTCTGACAGAATATAATTTTACAACTGAAATATTTTAGAAAGTGAATTTTGTATACAAACTCTGGAACATATCCATATGCAATATGTCTAAAGGTAAAACACACACTAAAGCCTAGAAAACATTTCACATGGTTTCTGGAGTGGAACCTCAGGTACTGCAAACTATTTAATCCTGCTTGGAAGGGTTTTTTACCAGAAGGAAATGGAAAAAGAATACTTGTTGGTCATAATAAGCATTGTTAGAAATAAAGTATTACTTTTACACCCACTGAAACCCTGACCTAACTTTTTCTTCTGCAGTGTAGCCCAGCAACCAAATATTAATACATTTAGGTGCTGTATTAATAAATCATTTATGCAGATAAATTGTTAATGTTTGAACCATTTGCCTAATTTCAAATGTTTTATTACATTTACAGGTATGTTACCTGTGACTAGGTTTTAATGTTTGCACCCTAATTCAAGTGTTTTTTGTATCATTCATTAAAGAAATTGTGTGTGTTTAAATTTCCATTCGATATTCTGTACTGTTTACCAAGGTAGGTTAAGTGCAGTATGGATAAATTTACTCAAAGTTTATAAATTATGAAGACATACTGTATATGAGTGTCCCTATTCAAACATAGACTTTAAAGTTTTTGCCTTTTTTACTGTACGTATCTGCATCATTATTTACTGAATTTGTTACATATTGCATTGTTTTAAAATGATTACTAAAGATTCTTTATCTATATGAAAATTTCATACGTGGTTTTATTATACACTACATCATTGCTACTTCACATTTATAGCTGAACATCAGTATAAAATAGTTCCAAACTGATGTCTATTATTGAAGAATTTGAACATCTTCAAGCTGTAAATGGCCAACAAAGACTCTTTTCCTCCCTGCTCCAACAAGTAGTTGTTAAGTAGAAGACACATTGTATTAAATACTCTGTAAGATCCCTGTAGTTATTGTGTACAAAACTTCTTATCGCTGTACAAGGTTATTTCTGACACTCTGGGTGTACCACACATGTATAATGTCAAATGTACTAGGCTTTCAAATAATATAATAACACAGATTTTTTTGATTTTCCAGTGAATGAAATGAAATATTGTAACATATGAAGCAATAACTTGTTTATGACATTATTTGCTTAATCTCCAAGACAGTGTTTCAGAATCTTAAAATCTGATGATGTGTTTGAACTATGAGAATTAGTAAATTTTTTATTCTTTCAGGAGATGTATATCATTGCTCATACCCACAATGCCAGTATTCAACAGCAAAGAAATCACAGCTTGGATCTCATATACGAGTTCATGTAGAACAACGTCCCCACTCGTGTTCTACTTGTGGACGTGGTTTTCTTGAAAAGAGCCATCTGGTAAATGCATATTCCATTAAAATGACACTCATGTTTATTTCAGATTTAATACATACATTGTGGACAGTAGGCGGCCTGATGTGGGATATGTACAACATATATGTGGAAAGGTTTGATAATAGGAAATGGTCAAACAGCACTGATAACATAATAATCATTATTTGTCCTTTGTGTAAATTATTTTGACAGCTTTAGGCACATGTTTTTTTTGCTTTTTCCACATAAATGAAGTGTTCATTATAACCTTTGAGTTGTTTTAGATGTGGAACACTTTGTATGTTAACTGCACTTCTTCAAAATGGAATACTGGTACTACAGAAAAATGAAAGTTATTAGTTTAAAACTAATAATGGATCATTGATGGAAATTCTCCTCAGAGGTGATAAATTATTTTTCAAAAGAGATATATTGACTGGCCAGTACTTACTTTTGTGCTGTATCGCTGATGGTGACACAAATGAAGAAAAAGAAAAAAAGGGACAAACTTTTGGAACACAGTTCCTTCATTAGGTTGGAGAAAAGGGAAGAAAAAAAGGATGGGAACGGCAGGGAAAGGTAATTGACAACCTAGGTCATGAGGTTGGTGTTTGAGGAGTGTGTAAGTCAGAGATACTGCATATTAGTGCTGAGCCATATCTAACTTCCACACTTCTCAAACACCATCCTCATGACCTAGGTCGTGAATTACCTTTCCCTTCCGTTCCCATCCTTTTTTCCTTCCCTTCTCTCCCAGCTGAAAAAGAAACTGTGTTCCGAAAGCTTGTCCTTTTTCTTTTATGTCACTATCAGCAGTACAGCACAAAGGTAAGTACTGGCCAGTCAATCTATCTCTTTTGAAAATTAATAAATGTAATTATGGAAAGTCCAGGTTGGAACTCAACAATATAATGAGGACAGTTTACAACTCACCAAAAAGACATATGACAAGCTGTGACAGGCACATAAAACACACACACACACACACACACACACACAACAAAACAAACTATCAGCCATTGGCCTTCCTCAGAATAAGAGAGCATTCACACAATCACATGGGCACACTTACAGTTACACAACCATTATCTCCGACTGCTGCATGCTGAATCACATTCTGCGGCGAGGGAATAGGAAGAGAGGGGAGTGGACGGGGAAGGGGGGGAGGAAGGTTGTGTCACAGTAGTGGGGATGAATACAGTACAGCCTTACAAAGCATGTTCATACTAGATTGGTTAATTTTGGAATTTGAGAAATATTAAGGATAACCCCCATCTGTGTAGTTAAGAAAAGCTGGTGGTGGGTGGGAAGTTTGAGATGGCTCAGGTTGTAAAGCAGCCATTGAAATCAAGCATATGCTCCACTGCATGTTGTTCCATAGAGTGGTCTACCTTGTTTTTGACCACACTTTGGTAGTGGCCATATCATCCTAATAGACAGCTGGTTAGTGGTCATCCCAATGTAGAAAGCTGTGCAGTGACTGCAACACAGTTGGTAAATTACATTGCTGCTTGCACAGGTGGCATGGCCTCTGATTGGGTAGGATAAACCTGTGACAGTACTGGAATAGGAGTTGGTGGGTGAGTGTATTGAACAGCTCTTTCTGCAGGGTATTCTACAGGGATCATATGCCTGTGGCAGGGATAGGAATGGACTAGGATGTGATGGAGGTTGGGAGGGAGATTAAGCACACTTTAGAAGGAGTGGAAAATTCCATTCTCTGGATCCCACCCCTCCTTTCACAATGACTGATACCTTTTTCAGATTCCACCAATCCTTGTCTCTTACAAACTTAGTTCTACAAAAACATCTCTCCATGGCACATAAATCCCTGAACTACCTCCTCTCCCTCAGCAAGATACTGTTAATGTGCAACCTAAACTACATACATTCCATCTCTCAGACTGAACCTTTACTCTCCAGCAACTGGAGGAGCACCCCAAACACTACCTCCACAATTTATGCAGCCTGCTGACATTATATTGCTGCCTTCGAGCATCAGGATCCAATCCATATCCTACCCACAGTGAACCCGTCATAGCAACCAGATCTTGCATAGCTGACCTCTTGAACTTGCCTCACCCCTCCAAACTCCCTACCAACACTCCACAACATCCAGTGCCAAAACAACCCCATAACCTGTTCACCAAAAAAGCCTAAACCACACAGAAGTTTTCATACTATCCAAGGTCTCACCTTCAGCCCTTCACCCCAATGTCACCATGTTGGACTTGACAAAGAGCTACTCTTCTTTGTCCAATCCCTAAGATGGAAATACTACTTTGCCACCAATACCTCTGAGCAAAGCCAACCCAGTCACAACATTGAACCCTACCTTTCCCAGTTCATACCACCATCCAACCGAGATCACCCCCTTCACTCCCACTTATCCAGCCTCATGGTCAACCTCCAAGAATTTCTTACTTCCACCTTTCCCCAAATCACTTCCTAAGAACTCAAAACTTTCAACAGAAGAAATGAGAGCCATCCACAACCTCAAAACAAACCTGACATAATCATCTTCCTGTAGTTATGAATCACAGTGATTACCTGGCAGAAGGGCTCTGCCAACTCTCTGATTCTTCCACTTACAGGTTGTTCCTGAATGACTCCATCCCAAAAGTGCAATAAAATCTCCAATCCATGTTGAAATCATATGGTGCCTCCCTGAAGCTCTCTCCTGAATCCATCTCAGTCACCACCCCAACAACACCCTGCACACCCCATTATATATTCTCCCCAAAATCCACAAACAAAAAATCCTGGATGGCTGTCTGTCTCACTGGTTACTGTGTTCCTACTGAAAGAATTCCAGCTCTCATTGAACAAAACCTACAACCAATTGTACAAAATATATTCTTTCATATCAAGGATACCAACTACTTCCTTCACCTACTCTCCATCATCCCAACCCCTCTACCTCCTGGATCATTACTTGTCACAGTGGACTTATCTCACTGGGAAACAAAATCCCACATGCCCATGCCTCTCTCAAACACTACCTCTCCCAATGCCCCTCTGAATTCAGACCTGATACATCATTCCTCATAAATCTCATCAACTTTATCCTAACCAACAATTACTTTTCCTTTACCATCAAATTCGCAGTAGAGCATAAGGCACCCAAATAACACCAACCTATGCTAACCTGTTTATGGGCAGTCTGGAGGAAACCTTCCTAGCTTCCCAAACCTCTGGTCTGGTTCACATTTGTTTATGATATTTTCATGATCTGGCCTCAGAACCAGCACACCTTACCCTCCTTCCTTCAAACCCACAATCCACAAACAGATCTCCCGTGCCATATCTCCACACACCCTAATCCTGCCTCTGTCATCAGTAACCAGCCACAAAACGAGTGCTTCCCTTGTCACCCAATAGTATCCTGGATTCGAACAAGTAAACTGCATCCTTCATTAAGATTTTGATTTTCTGTCCTCATGTCCGGAAATGAGAGACATCTTGCCAAAGATCCTTCCCACCCTTCTTAAAGTGGTGTTTTGGTGCCCTTCCAACCTCCATAACATCCTAGCTCTATGCCACCTTGAAGCCCAGCTGCAATACTTGTTCAATCCACCCAAACAGCCCTTCCTGTTCCAGCCCCATCACAGGCTTATCCTACCCAATCATAGGCTGGGCCACCTTTGAAAGCAGCTATGTAATTTACCCGTGCTGCAATCACAGCTCAGATTTACATATTGTTATGACCGCTAAACAGCTGTCCATTAGGATGAATGGCCACCACCAAACTGTGGGAAAAAAACCAGGTAGATCACTCTGTGGCTCACCATGGAGCAGAGCATATGCTTGATTTTAATGGCTGCTTCACAACCCAACCTTCTGGATCCTCCCACCCACCACTAGCTTTTCTGAACTAGGCACATGGGAATTATCCTTACACTACATTCTCTGATCCCAAAATTATCCAGGCCTCAACCCACAATAACCTCCTTTTTCTACACACTCGGCAGTTCCTACCCTCTCTATTCTACACCTATCTCATTTCTTGAGCTGTGTGTGTGTGCACATGTGCACACTTTTATTTTGCTTTCCTCATCTCCTCACCCCATTCCTTGGCTACATCTCCTTTCACTCATCTAGTTCATATATGCTCTGTAAGGCCTTGCTGCATCCATTCCCACCATTGTGATGCAACCTTTCTCACCCCCCTCCCTCCCCTCCTCTCCCCTCACCTCGTGTACCTTCACCACACAACATGATTCGTAGTACAGCAGTTAGAGATGACATTCGACTTGTGCCTGTTGCAGTTCACTATAAATCCTTGTGGTGAATTGTATATAATAACAGGCATTCTCATTGGAATATTCATATATTTTACTGATTTCTTTTTCACATGGTTCTTCTGTTTTTCAGAATAACTGCTGACAACAAATTATATCACCTGTAACATAAAACAAACACGTACTGAGGATATGCTATATTAATGACTGCCTTATAAGTCACTGATTCATACATAAGTAACAGTCATTGATTTATCACCTACAATTAGGTCAAGTTTGTCATCACTCTGTGAATTAATAAGCTAGAATATTGATAATGGTGGACAGAGGACACACACACACACACACACACACACACATACACACACACACACACACACACACAAATCGTATTGACTATCAAACACAAAGAAAAAACACATTTAAACAATAAGACCATTTAGCCAAGGCTAAATTATTTGAAACATAAAGTAGTGGGTCTCTAAATTTCAGTCATTAGCACAAACTATAGTGAAAAATAGTACATCTGTAATTGATACAAGAAACTGAATACTATACAATGTCTTCCAGATGTTTCAAAGGTTTTTACACATAACATCCCCAACCAATCAGCATAGCACTTTTGACGATGTAGGCTTACTGTGTGCTGAAACCATTTTCACGGCTTCTTATTGCTGCTGAATGAAAAAAAAAAAAAAAAAAAAAAAAAAAAAAAAAAAAAAAAAAAAAAAAAAAAAAAAAAAGTGATGTACTATTGACACTGAAAACTATAAGACTCTTTTTTATTGCATCTAAAGCAGAATTAACTATGTAGTGAAAACTGTAAAATAAGTAGGAGACAGAATAGGTAGCAACAACATACCTGAAGTGGAATTTCCATTGCTGCCAATAATCACATTTAAAGTGAAAAAAAATGTTACCTTGCTATCAGAACTGTTAGTTCCATTCTGAAGGAAGAAGAAGGAATAGGTTTGTGAAGAATGGCAGGTATCTGAGCTCACCTTGAAAAGAATCACATGCCGTGTCTCATTCTCACAATCCACTGGCAGGCTGTGAGTGAACTGCTCCTCACTTTCAAAAACAGTGTATAGTTTTCTTTTACTTTTGTCTTATCAGCAGCCTTCTGAAGGCAAATAGTGCCCAGCCATTCTGTTCCTTGTAATTCAGTTTCCTGAAGTAATATCCTTTTCTTCCTATAGTCTATTATTTATTGTCTGTTGTCTTTTGTGTTGTCTCTAATTTTTTGCTCAGTCATCTTTTTTTTCATATTTAACAGTCATTTTCCATGTTTAACAATTGTTTTGTTTGACAGTCTAAGTGTACAACAATGATTCCTGTGTACCTTTACATTTTTCCCTTTATGGACATTCACTTTGCTTTGTTTATGAATCATTTCATTGTTTAGTGATCAATTTTCTTTATCTGATGTTCTACTTCATTGTTGAACAATTTTCTCTCTGTTCTTTTTTTTTTAGTGAAATTCCATTATCTTTGTGTAATTTTATTATAATATTTTTTTAAATGTCTGTTCCTATAGGGATGCATGCATGTCTGAAGATACATACCTTGTTGACAAACCACAGTTATATTAAATACTGTGAATTTTTGGACATAAGCTATTTTAGGCATAGATATTCATCCTGTTGGTGATAAATTTTGATTTGTACCAGACCATGAATTACACCCGGATTACCTACTTATCGCAAGCATCCACCTTAATCACTGTAGCTATTCGTGTAATCTCCCTGGACAAATGCAAATCTCATATGTCACACTGTGTACATCCTTCACCACAATACTTGTCATGTAATGCTTGTAACATTACTTGGAATCATGCAAGTGTGAGAACTAGCCTATAAGGAGTTAAAACTACTGTTGTACTCGTCGTATGCACATCTAGGTTTGAAATATGTATCTACAACATCTGCTCATTCAGACAAGATTTTAATTATGCAATAGATTGCTGACTTTTTAACTGACATTATTATGTTTGTTGAAGATGGATAAACACTAAATTTTATAATTCTCCTTTTTGGAATGATTTCTTTTTCATCTGGTATTGTAACTTTATGGATATTTTTATCAGTAGAGCACTGTTTACCAATTTTAAATATATGTGTCCTGGACTACAAACACTTTATTCAAATATTACAATTTAAAAAAAAAAGGCAGGAAAAGAAGAAGGAAAGTTCAAAATAGTCACATCATAAGTAAAGTGGTTTCACATTCTACCAGTAAAATGCAGGAAAAGGAAATATTCTTTGTTATTATCCATTAGGGAGGAAGAAATCATGATGAACAGTTTTTTTATGCAATAATTAAAATTAATGATCTCGTATGTACAAACATTGAGGAAGGTCTAAATAATTTCAGTACTGAGGTGCCTTGTTCGCTTTGTGATTATTTGACCTTAATGAGGAAATTTCTGCTTTATTATATTGACTTCTTTGATTATTTTCTTTTAATGTAGTACCTGCATGCAATATTATATTGAAGCTGTTATGTTTCTTTAAACAAGGAGAAATAAGACTGGGGCAATTTTTATTTTATTTATGATTATTTTTCTCGTTGCACAGCTGAACAGTTGTCATCATTTAGTCCTTCATGCAGCATACTTGGTGATGCTGCATGTAAAACCTGGACAAGCATTTTGTGCTGCACTATACGAGTTAGATTTGCCATGCTTTCTTTGAAATATTACTTCTTTCATCACTTAGAATTTTTTTTGTCATTATTCACATTTTATTTTTCTTGTTTTATTTGCATGCAATTCATTGTTGTATGTTAAAACTGTTTCTAAAGGTTCGACATGAGCGAATTCATTTGGATGAGAAACCATTCAGGTGCAGCCAATGTGAATATGCTAGTTCCCGTCGAGATAAACTGAAAGAACACTTTGGCCGTCATCATGGGGAACAGGCTTCTGCTAAAGTGCCCTACAAGGCCCGCCAAGCTCGTGTAAATCATAAGGTAGATTTTTGTTCCACAGTTCATAATTTTGCTTTTTTAAACAACTAAATAAGGCACACTACTACATTCACTTATTTCATTATTTACATAGCAAATCTGTGCACTATAATGCATAATTGATATATGATTGGCAACTTTTCTGTTTCCCTTCCTGGCTTTAAACAACTTTTATAAATTAAAATATTTTTCCACATAAAAGGGTAGTGGTTTTACCACCCTGAAATACAAAAAAAGAATCAAAAGCAACAGTCATCATGTTACAACTGGTATAATTTTTTCCTTATCCCATAGTAAAATTTATATGATTTAAGATATTTTGTGGCAGGAAAGCATTGTGGAGCAGCCTCCCACAAGCTTTGCATTACCTTGAGTGGAAACATTTGATTTCAAGAATTTTGTTCCATGCCGTCTTATGTGCCAGGTTTTTAATTTTTCTGATGGTACTAGCATTAATTCATTTTTATATGGTTTTTAGAAGATAATTAAGTCAGCAGTTGTCATGGAAGCTCGAATAATAAAACTTCTTTGCCCCACCAATTTCACATAAATCCCTATTTATGAAAAACAAAAATTGGTAATGTTCTGCTTATTTACTTACCAATTTGATAAACTGATTTTTTATTTGCAAGTGATTCATCAGAAGATTTATTAAATTGTTGCACTCATATCATATTTAAAAAAAAATAATGAAGCAAGCATTTTGCATTGTAGTTAGAATACAGTAACATCTTTTATTTTCCTAAGTGTGTGGAGCATTGTGACAGCCACATTAATTTTATAAAATAGATAAATTTTAAACTCAAGATGCAGTTATATCAGGGTAATTAAGCAAAGGATTACGTTTTATTATTTTCTTTTCCCTGGCACTTCATTTCATTAAAGTTATATACGTTGAAGTATAAATTAATTTTGATCCTTTTTAACAACAACATTGTAGTGACTATTCAAAGGAAGAATATCACAAAATTGATAATAGAGGAAGTCATGTTAGATTTACTACAAAAATAAACACCAGTTAAATTCAATGTCGCCATGTGTTTTGCATTTGGAGTGACATACAAATCATATCTGCCAATCTTTATAGTTATGATACGAATATTAAGATGAAAAATTCCTAGCAGGAAAAATTATATATAAAAAATAGACTACGATTACTCACCAGGCGAAGGAGCACAGGTGTGACAGCATCACAAATAAATAAATGGATACACACACACACACACACACACACACACACACACACACACAAATGCAAGCTTTCGCAACCCAGTTGCTTCTTCAGGCAGAAGGGAAGGAGAGGGAAAAGGAAATGATGAGGGTTTTAAGGAAGGGGGTAAGGAGCCATTCCAATCCCGGGAGAGGAAAGACTTACCTTGGGGGAAGAAAAGGAAAGTGAACAAATACGCACACACCCATACATTTACACAGACGCAAACACACCTAGGCAGGACAGTATGTATGTATGGGTGTATGTGTATTTGTTCATCTTCCTTTTCTTCCCCCAAGGTAAGTCTTTCCTCTCCCGGGAGGGAGAAGAAGTAACTGGGTTGCGAAAGCTTGCGTTGTGTGTGTGTGTGTGTGTGTGTGTGTGTGTGTGTGTGTGTGTGTGTGTGCGTGTGTGTGTGTGTGTGTATGTGTGTGTGTGAATTCATTTATTTATTTGTGATGCTGTCACACCTGTGCTCCTTCACCTGGTGAGTAATCGTCGTCTATTTTTTATATAAAACTTTATAGTTATATCAATAATGGAGGATAGGTAACATTTCACCATAAAGAGCCGTTGACAGACATGAAAATAGATAATCACATTCACACAACTTAAATTTTCGGCCATGGCCTTCGTCAGAAAGAGAAACACATACATTCAGGCAATCACTCAGAAAATTATAAACACACAACTATCATGCCCAGCCACTCCAGCGACACAAGCTAGACTGCGAGTGAAGTGGGAAATGGAGGGGGAAGGATGCTGCATAAAGGTGGGGTGGAAAGTTCTACATTGAATGATAATTTTTAAGGGCTCTTTTTAAACATCCAATGGGATTATACAGCTACAAACACTACTTGTGATAACAACATATTTCTCACTAATATGATTTTAACCATTTTTCCTTGAAATGAATATCTGTGAAACTATAGAGAGAAGCATTGCAGTTTCAATATACTAATCTCACAGAAGTACTTACATTGGACACCTTCGACCGAAAAACTTTGGAACCTTATGAAACCATGCTTCAAGTAACAGGCAATCATAAACAGGAAAGTGCTGTGTGTCATTTCCATGCAAAATGTTGCATTGTACCTCAAATAACATTTTAACAGAGAGAAAATTATATGTAATTTAATGGTGACAGTGTATCATTATCTATTCAGTCAGCAACACAAAAACTCTCTGCTTAAAATACTTACAATAGCACAAAACACACACATACAGCAGTACCACACACCTGAAAGTGCTTATATTAGTTCTCTTGAGTGCAGATGCAGGAATTCAATGAAATGGGTAAAACAAAGTGGGAGAGAACACTGTGCACACCTGACTAAAGCCATTTTATTACATTCTAAATCATTTTTACATTCACATAGTCTAATATCCCAAAAACCACACTAATTACATTTTCAAATGATGATGTTTGTATTTCAATGTCATACACTGGCTTTTGCCAAGCATATTACGACATAAGTAGGTGCAGCAAATTTGTGGTGGTGGTGGTGGTGGTGGTGGTGGTCTTCAGTCTGCAGCTTGGTTTTATGCAGCTCCCTGGTACCCTGTCCAGTGCAAGCCCCTTCACCTACATCCTGCTGTGTTCATCCCTCAGTCTTCCCCTATGATTTTAACCCCACACACTTCCTTCCAATACTACGTTCCCGATTCCTTGATGTCTCAGAATATGCCCCACCAAGCAACCCTTCTTTTAGTCAGGATATGCCAACTCCTTTTATCCCCAATTCTGTTGAGCACCTCCTCATTAGTTACATGATCTACCCATCTTATCTTCATCAGTCTTCTGTAGCACCACATTTCAAAAGCTTCTGTCCTCTTTCTGTCTGAATTCCTTATTATCACATTTCACTCCCATATAATGCTGCACTCTAAACAAATTATTTCAGGAACGACTTCCTAACATTTAAATTAATATTGGATATCAACAAATTCACTTTGTGAGAATCACTTTTCTTCCCATGTTTCCCATGTCAACATGTTTCACTTCTTTAGAAATGCTTTTCTTCCCATAGCCATTCTGCATTTTATATCTTCTTTACTTCAGCCATCAGAAGTTATTTTGCTACCCAGCTGACAAAATTAATCTGCTAGTTTTAATGTCTCATTACCTAATCTAATTCCTTCAGCATCGCCTGATTTTCTGACACTAAATTCCATTACCATTGTTTTGCTCTTGTTAATGTTATGTTTCAAGACACTGTCCATTCCATTCAATTGCTCTTCCAGTTCCGTTACTTTCTCTTACAGAATTACTATGCTATTGGCAAACTGCAAAGTTTTTATTTCTTCTCCCTGAACTTAAATCCCTCTCCAAATCTCTCCTTGCATTCCTTCACAGTTTGCTCAATATACAGACTGAATAACATTGGGGAAAGGCTATAACTCTGTCTTAATCTCTTCCAAACCACTGCGTCCCTTTCATGCCCTTTGACTCTAATAACTGCTGTTTGGTTTTTGTACAAGTTGAATATAGCTCCCTGTATTTTACCCCTACTACCTTCAGAATTTGAAGAGTGTATTCCAGTCAACACTGTCAAAAGCTTTCTCCAGATCTACAAATGATAAAAACGTAGATTTGCCTTTCTTTAACATATCTTCTAAGATAATTTGTAATGTATTGCCTCCCGTGTTCCTACATTTCCCCTTAATCCAAACTGATCTTCCCCAAGGTCAGATTCAACCAGTTTTTCCATTCATATGTAAATAATTTGTGTTAGTATTTTGCATCCATGACTTATTAAATGAATAGTTCTGTAATTTTCACGTTTCTCTGCATTTGCTTTCTTTAGAATTGGAATTACTGTACTATATTCTTCTTATACATCTTGCATACAAGGTGGAACAATTTCTTCATGACTGGTTCTCCTAACGATATCAGCAGTTCACACAGAATCTCATCCACTCCAGGGGCCTTGTTTCGACTCAAACCTTTCAGTTCTCTGTCAAATTCTTCTTGTAGTATCATATCTCCTATATCATCTTCCTCTAATTCCTCTTCCATTTCTAGAAAACTGCCTTCAAGTTCATTTCCCTTTTATAAGCTCTCTATATTCCTTCCACCTTTCAGCTTCCCCTTCTTTCTTAGTATTGGTTTTCCATCTGAGTTCTTGATATTCGTGCAGCTAGTTTTTGTGCCTCCAAATGTTTCTTTTATTTTTCTGTATCTATCATTCATCTAGTTATACATTCTTCTACAGTCTTGCATTTCTCCTCTAGCCACTCCTGTTAGCCAATCTGCACTTCCTGTCAGCCTCATTTTTCAGCCGTTGTACTCCCTTTTGCTGCTTCACTTGCTGCATTTTTATATTTTCTTCCGTCATTGATTAAGTTTAGTATCTCCTGTGTTATCTATTTCTATTAGGCCTTGTCCTCCTGTCTATATCATCCTCTGCAGCATTCACTACTCTACCTCTCAGAGCTACCCATTCTTCTTCTGCTCTATTACTTTCCACCATTTCAGCCACTCTTTGCCTAATGTTCCCTCTGAGACTCTCAAATACCTCTGGTTCCTTCAATTTTTCCAGGTTCTGTATCCTTAATTTTTTACATCTACATCCATACTCTGCAAGCCACTCGATGGTGTGTGGCGGAGGGTACCTTGAGTACCACTATCGGTTTTCCCTCCTATTTTAATCACGTATTGTTCGCGGAAAGAAAGGTTGTCGGTGTTCCTCTGTAAGGGCTCTAATCTCTTTGATTATATCTTCATGATCTCTTCGCAAAATATACATAGAAGGGAGCAATATACTGCTAGACTCTTCAGTAAAGGTATGTTCTCAAAACTTTGACAAAAACCCATACCGAGTGACAGAGCGACTCTCCTGCAGAGTCTTCCACTGGAGTTTATCAATCATCTCCATAATGCTTTCACAATTACCAAATCATCCTGTAATGAAGCACACTGCTCTCTGTTGGATCTTCTCTATTTCCCCTATCAACCCCGCCTGGTACGGATCCCACACCAGTGAGCAGTATTCAAGTTGTGGGGGAACAAGTGTACTATAACCTACTTCGATTAATGATGAAAAATCTCCTCAGAGATGATAAATATTGTTAAAAACGAGATAGAATGGCTGGCCAGTGCTTACCATTGTGCTGTACCGCCGATAGTCACACAAATGAAGAATCAGAAAAAAGGGGACATAAAGGACAAGGACAAGCTTTCGGACGTCCACACTCCTGAAACACCACCTTCATGACCTAGGTCGTGAACTACCTTTCCCTTCTGTTCCCATCCTTTCTTCTTCCCTTCTCTCCCACCTGACGAAGGAACTGTGTTCCGAAAGCTTGTCCTTGTCCTTTATGTCCCCTTTTTTCTGATTCTTCATTTGTGTGACTATTGGCGGTACAGCACAATAGTAAGTACTGGCCTGCCATTCTATCTCGTCTATAACCTACTTCATTTGTTTTCAGACTGCATTTCCTTAGAATTCTTCCATTGAAGCTAAGTGTGACATTTGCTTTACCGATGATGTATTTTATATGATCGTTCCATTTGAAATCACTCCTACTACAGCATCATCTGCAAAAAGCCTCAGTGAACTTCTGATGATATCCGCAAGGTCCTATGACACTCCCCTGTGGCATACCTGACATCACTCTTACTTTGGAAGACTTCTCTCCACTGAGAATGACGTGCTGCATTCTGTTATCTAGGAACTCCTCAATACAATCACACTATTGGTTTGATAGACCATATGCTCTTACTTTGTTCATTGAACATCTGTGGGGAACTGTATCAAATGCCTTGCGGTAGTCAAGAAACACAACATCTACCTGAGAACCTGTGTCTATGGCCCTCTGAGTCTTGTGGACTAATAGCGTGAGCTGGGTTTCACACAATCACCTTTTTCGAAACCCAGGCTGATTCCTACAGAGCAGATTTCTAGTCTCCAGGAATCTAATAATACCTGAACATAATACATGTTCCTAAATTCTACAACTGACCAACGTTAGAGATATAGGCCTATAGTTCTTCACATCTCTTCAATGTCCCTTCATGAAAACAACGATGACCTGCACCATTTTCCATTCTTTTGGAACACTAGGCTCTTCTAGAGATCTACAGTACACCACTGCAAGAAGCGGGGGCAAGTTCCTTCGCATACTCTGTGTAAAATCAAACTTGTATCCCATCGGGTCCTGGAGCCTTTTCTCTTTTGAGTGATTTTAATTGTTTTTCTATCTCTTTGTCAATTACTTCAATATCTGCCATTGTAATCTGCATGGCAATTTAGAGAAGGAACTGTAGTGCAATCTTCCTCTGTGAAACAGCTTTGGAAAAAGACATTTAGTAATTCAGCCTTTAGAGTGTCATCCTCTGTTTAAATACCATTTTCATCACAGAGTGTCTTGGACATTTTGTTTTGATCCACCTACCGCTTTGACATAAGACCAATATTTCTTAGGATTTTCAGCCAAGTCAGTACATAAAACTTTATTTTAGAATTCGTTGAATGCCTCTCACACTACATTTCACTTCATGTAATTTTTGTTTGCCTACAAGGCTTTGACTGTGTTTATGTTTGCAGTGAAGTTTCCTTTGCTTCCATAGCACTTTTCTAATTTGGTTGTTGTACCATGCTGGGTCCTTTCCATCTCTTACGATCTTGCTTGCTACATACTCTCATCTAATGCATATTGTATGATGACTTTGAACTTTCACCACTGTTCCTCAACACTATCTGTATTTAAGATAAAACTTCTGTGTTGAGCTGTCAAGTACTCTGAAATCTGCTTTTTGTCACTTTTCCCAAACAGAAAAATCTTCCTACATTTTTTAATATTTATATTTATGGCTGAAATTATTGATGCTGTAACTGTTTTATGATTGCTGATTCCCTGTTCCACATTAACTGTTTCGAATAATTCAGGTCTGTTTGACACCAGAAGGTCTAATATGTTGTCACCACGAGTCAGTCCTCTGTTTAACTGCTCAAGGTAGTTTTCAGATAATGCACTTAAAACAATTTCACTGGATTCTTTGTCCCTGCTACCCGTGATAAACATGTAAGTGTCCCAGTCTCTATCTGGTAAATTAAAATCTCCTCCCAAAACTACAACATGATCGGGGGGAAATCTACTCAAAATATTTTCCAAATTTTCCTTCAGGTGTTCTGCCACAACAGCTGCTGAGCCAGGAGGCTTATAGAAACATCCAATTGCCATGTTCGAGCCTGCTTTAACCATGACCTTCACACAAATTATTTCACATTTCAGATCTACGCCGATTTCCTTCGATACTAGCGCATTTTTTTATTGCTATAAACACGCATTCCCCTTCACTGTCCAGCCTATCTCTGTGGTATACATTCCAGTCTTAGTTTAGAATCTCACTACTGTTTACATCTGGTTTCAGCCAACTTTCCGTCCCTAGTACTATGTGGGCATGTGACCATTTATTAATGAGAGCAGTTCTGGGACCTTTCTATAGATGCTCCTGCAGTTAACTAATACTACATAGATCTTTTCATTCCCTGCTACTGCTACCTTGTGGCAGCTCAGGAGGCATCTTGTTGGACCTAGGGAGGGAATTCTCTAACCTAAACACCTCCATGTGCACTCCACACGTACTTCACTAACCTTGTAGCCACTTCCTGTGTATAGTGCAAGCCTGACCTATTATGGGAGATCTTACATTTCTCTACCTGATAGCGGAGGTTGAGAAATTTGCACCCCAGATCTCTGCAGAATCGTCTGAGCCTCTGGTTTAAGCCTTCTACTCGGCTCCAAACCAGAGGACTGCGATTAGTTCTGGGAATGACACTACAAATAGTTATCTCGGAATCCACCCTGTTAGCAAGGCTTTCAGCCTTCACCAACTCTGTCAACTGCCTGTATGAACTGAGGATGACCTCTGAACCCAGCTGGCAGGAGTCCTTGGTGCTGACATGAGCAACAATTTTCAGTCAGGTGCACCCAGTGCTGTCTATCGCTGCCGGAAGGGCGTCCTCCATGTATCGGATCAGGCCCCCTGACAAGCAAACAGAGTGTACACTGGCCTTCTTTCCCAACCTTTCTGCTATTCCCCTAAGGGGCTCCATCACCTGCCTAACATTGGAGCTCCCAATCACTAATAAACCCCTCCCCCTGTGTGCCTGCTGAAGGAGCGGCCACATGTCCATTTTCTATCTTTTTGCAGTCTCGCAAGTTTTAATCTACAGTTCATAGCCAATAAATTATGGGCAGAGTCTGTATCTACCCCTGGATATGTCATACAGTTTAAAACCTGGTTCCTAAGCCATGCCTTTGGTACCTCCCCGTGTCTGCTGGTATCTTCCAAGTATACAACCTTCTTTCATGATGATTAAAATAAGTGTTTGTGATGATTAAGTTGTGCTCTGCACAAAATTCTACCAGGTGATCTCCTCTTTCATTCCTTTTCCCTGGTCCATATTCACCTACTACATTTCCTTCTCTTCCCTTTCTTGCCACCAAGTTCCAGTCCCTCGTCACAATAGGTTTTTCCTCTCCCTTAACTGTCTGAATAATTTCTTTTATTTCCTCATACATTTATTCGATCTTCTTGTCATCAGCACAGCTAGTTGGTCGTACTACAGCTGTCGAATGACAGCAACCAGTCACTGCAATAGTTAGATGTAACAGCCTTAGATGCTTTCTTAGAGCTCCACCAAACCATCTTCCAGTGACCTCACTTCTTGTGTCCACTAACTGTACACCTATCCACAACAGATACTATATGTACCTTGCACAAACATTTCGTGAATATTCTCCACAGTGAGAAATTCAGAGATGGGACATTGATCGTAACACTTTACAGTCTTGAAATGACCCTGGAATTAAACTGTGTGTCGGAAGAGCCAGAAATTTTGTGTGTACATTCAGGAAAATTCAAATAATTCATACTAGCATTTCCTGCTCATTCTCCTCCTCCTGCTACTACGATTACAACAGAATTCATGTCTAAAATATTACTTCATATAACTTCTTAGAATTACCCCACAACAATTAAATAATATGACATGCTTCAGAAATTTACCACTAACTTAAAACCCAATATCATCTAATAACTTCTCTTTGTTATGAAAATTACCTTGCATTCTTCTACATTTAAAGAGAGCAGGAATTTAGTAGTAATAGTAGTAGTGACAAAACTATTGAAGCCATTATGTTCAATCATCGTGTGACAATAGTTTCATATAGACACTATCACAGTCTATGAATCTTCAAAGTGGTATCAGTACTAGACATGATACACTGTCATATATCATTCAGATATTTTGGGCAGATAGAATCTAACTGTTCACCTGCATCTTTCATTTGCAAGATGTAACAAGTGAAAACAGTGAGTTTTATTTCACACTAGTGATATTTTCTAATCTCTTGCTGATTTTTTGAGAAGCTTGTGACATACCTGGTCGTTGATTGATGATTCTCAAAGTTCTTGATGTAGTCGACGATCGATGCTCTCGGTGGTGGTTGGCTGTAATCTCTTGGGGCAAAAATTAATTCACTACAAATGACGAAGGCAACACACAGAATTGCAGTTCTTTGACACTTTTAATGATCTATTATTATTGCCCAATTGTCCCCATTTATTGCCAGCTTACAAGTCTCATTAATTACCACCATTTATACCAGGCACGCACATTCCACACATCAATAATACTAGTTAACATGTCCATATGTGGAATACAAAAGTTCGAGGTGGTACATCGTAATGTGGCACAAATATTAATTAATCACTGTAGACACACTTTCTGCACTGAAGAACTTTAACATAATTAGTCAAATTTAAAGTCCAAACTGACATGACTTGTGCATCAGATCGAGGCCAAAATAATAACCAATACTCAGAACTGACATAGGGTCTGCCTATGATAACTGACTAAAGAATACTCTCAACTATACTCCGTTCACCGAAACAAGAGACGGACTGTGAACACAGTGAGGCTCGTGACCAGGGGTGGACAAAATGGGGGTGCACATTCAGTGACGCCGTATCTGTTTCAGGTGTAAAGCGTTTGTGTGTGTTATGAGAGGTTATATTAGAGTCTGGCTGGAAATTTCATGTAAAGGACCAGTTGCTGAATAGCAGCATAGCTATTAACCTTTCATATTCTACTTCTTCTTCTTCTCTCTCTCTCTCTCTCTCTCTCTCTCTCTCTCTCTCTCTCTCTCTCTCTCTCTCTCTCTCTCTTTTTCTATCACGCAAGTGTAAACTCATTATGTCATCTTGCAGTTTGAAACCACACAGGTAGTGATCAAAGAAGAAATTATTATGTTATTAATGTGTACAAAACTGAGCTGTTGTATCCAGAACAAGAAATGACAGATATAGTTATAAAAACAGCTGCATCTACGGGTGTTGGGTGTTCCTCAGTTTATCATGTGGTAATTCATTACAAGGCCAGACACTCTTTGAAGTCTCCAAAAAAACATTACGACAAAAGCTTGCAGAAAGTGTTGATGACTTTCACAGAAACGTGATACAAACGAAAGTACATGAATTAAAACTCGACTAACAGCTGCAGTCGCTATTCCATTACAACATGGAACCACATAGCTTGATACACAGGTAGCAACACTGAGCGAGCTCACCATTTTTGTCCATCCCTGGTTACACGCTCCGGTCTGTTTACAGTCTGTGTCTCGTTTAAGTGAACAGAGTATAGCATGGGTTATACTTCAGACAATGGATGAAACAATACTCATACATGCTGCAAGCGCATCCTATTTATATTATCCATACAGTGCCACTGAAAATTACTTATTGTTAATTATGTACATGAAATTAATTATAATAGAAAAGTGAACAATTACATGCAACTGGCTATAGTAAAAGTTAACATAAATAATACTGAGTAAGTCGATATACAAATTTGGGTTAAATTAATAGTATTTCACTTACAAATATATTTAAACACATTTTCAAACAATTACTTCCTAATAAACGGTACTTATATGGAAACTATGAGGGCAAAATTTCCCAAACATTAGTTGTGAAATACCGTAAGTCCCACTTTAATATTATGAGAAAAGAATTTACCTAGTTTTAATAGAAACACCAATTAGCACACTCCCTGAAATTTAACAGTATACTTTTGGCACAAATTTATCAATATTTGCTAATTGAACAAATGCATCTGGTATCAAATAATAGTAAATGACTCTATCTAGTTTCATTATAAAAAGGAATGACAAAAGTTTTGGAAAAGAAAATGATAATAGACTAATTATATCATACCTATTATTATGCAACATTGGTATTGGGAGCTTCATTAATACAAGCAGATGGAAATAAATCCCAAAATGCTTCGTTACAAGCTTCTGTGCCTTCAGAAATGTCATATTGTTGAATCTAAGACTATTATATAGAAATTTGCAGATGGACATATGTCTTTGCCCTTTTTACTAACTGGATATCCTGCTGCCATTACAGGAGAAACAAGAATATTCACTCCACTGCTTACTCTTCATTAAAAACTTTAGAAAAGAGTAATTCCATTGCAAATTTTATGTAAAAGGTGATAGTTCATCAGGATGAATAGTCTTTGTTAATACAATCTCTCTCAAAGATGTTTTCCAAATCACCTCTTCTATTGAAAATTGTTTTTGCTGGTGTTCAATCATGTTGTAGTGCCTAACGTTTCTAACAAGGGAACTGTCCAATGAGACATGTCAAAACCTACCCTGAAATTTTTTACACAGGAAGAAGACAATGAAAGAAATGCACTGTCAAAATTTTAACTGCTAAGAGGCTCTGCATGTATTTAAAAAAATTGCTGAAAATTTCCAGGTTTGTAGCATGCGAGGGAGTGGTAGAAATGTACACCCCTACCGGCATTGTAGCAACTGTGCATACACAACTAGACACACATACACAGCCGAGTCGGCAGTACATTTGTAAACAGAAAGACAACACAACCCGATCATAATTTGTAAAGGAAGTTCAGGTTATCATTCGGTGATAGTGTTCCTCACACCCCACAGTACATAGTTCTGTTCTCTTGATCAGTCACACAGCTAACATCTATTAAAAATAACCAGTTGCTTTTTGCAGTATTGGTAAGTATTGACAATAAAGATAAAGCTGAATTATTATTTATTGTGCTTTCGTAAGGCATGCCTGCTAATAGGATATTTTTCTTCTTCCTTCGGTTTCACGGTAATGTGGAATCCAATTAACATTCTTAATTTAGCAAAGATGAAGTATGAAGAACAAGGTTTCCAGTCCGAAATCACTTACTTCTCCCGAGGACCTACATATGTGTCATTTGTTATTGATTTCTTTGACATTATTCAAATGATACTTACAACGATGGAAGGTCCAGTAAGGAATGTTTTGTGAGACTGTGTTGGGTGGCCAGAGATGGATGATGTGCGTGGATGAGTGTGCTGGAGTGATTGTGTGGATGAGTGTTCTTTCCGAGGAAGGCCACGGCCAAAAATTTAGAATTGTGTGTGTGTGTGTGTGTGTGTGTGTGTGTGTGTGTGTGTGTCATTTATTTGTGTCTGTTGATGGCTCAACATTCATCTTTATGGTGAGGTGTTCCCTATCACATATTATTATTGAAATTGTGAAAACATTAGAAGAAATAGGAAATAACTGTAACGATTACATGAATTGTTGTTTGGACGATGTCAGTTGTGCCAGTAAGAGTTCTGTAGAAGAATACATTCCAAGCCTAAAAAAACATGTACTGCAATAACTTTCAGCAACAAAGAAAAGTCAGTAAAATATTGGTTAAATGAAGGAGGGAAAAACGTTTGAAGTTAAGCAGTGTGAAAAGGCGTTTTCATTCCATTAAATCTGAGTGTGACCTACGTAAATGGAATTAAGAGTTCCATGAAGTAAGAAATATGCACCAAATGGAAACTCAAAAACATCTGAAAGAAGAACTGTTCGATAGATTTAGAACTGCTCGTGAGAGGCAATACACCATTTGGAGATTTATGAGACCGGGCCTTCCGAATTACATCAGGCATAAACATTGCTAATTTCCAGGCTTCGTCATCCTGACTACACAGGTTCAAGAAATTGTACAGAATAGGAAGTCGCAAAATTACCGAGTTTACATCACGTAAAAGTTTAGATCAGCTGCCAGTGATAGACAATGCTATACAGAAATTCATAGCTGACATAAAGACAAAACTTGTTGTTATTCCTGCGCCACTGTTAATAAAGCTGATCAGTCAGGTTTTTGTGAAAGAAATGCTTGCACACTGCACTTTATCATTTCAGGGTGAAAAAAACATGGAGTCGAATGGCCAATCAATGAATGCAATAACACATTCATATACGATAATGCCAGTGTTAAGTATGAGTGGCTTCCACAGCTCAATATCTGTCTTTAAGAATCTCAAGGCAAATAACGATGAAAAAAAAATACTTTTTTGTTGAAAAAACTTGTAACTGGTGTATCAAAATCTGGAAAAATGAGAAAGAACAATTTTCAACATTTTGTTGTATGTAGCGCAATATGCACAACAACGGCCAAGTCCATTTCTGACTCCATCCCAGTTCTGTCTAAATAAAACTAGTGGCTACTGTGAAGTGCCTGAATGCATCATTTTTTCCTTTGTCTGATGTGACTGGTTATGCAATTCCTTTTCTGTAGTAGTTGTAATTATATCATCATATCTAACAGCAAAAATTAAAGTCTTAGCAATTACATCAGTCTTTAGTTGAAATTTATGAAGGGGTGCGAAAGGAAATAGATTTTGTAAAGTCACTTTTACTTAATAATGACTGCTATACACACTGACGTAAATTCCAGGCCAATCAACAAGACAAAACTAACTAACTTTTGGCACATGGATGCGTCCTTTAAATACAATTACAATAATCACACACATTAACCATAATAATTACATTGTATATCAATAATTATAACATTGCAAATACAGATGCTTTCAACTGGATAATTAGAGCAATAGAAAGCTTCACAGTTAATAATCATGTTGCTAAGCACTTTTAAGACATCAAAAATTAATAAAATATGGCACATTATTAGGTGTTTTAATTACAGTAGAAATAACACATCCGATGTAAATTACAGTATGGAATTGAACTTAACGGATTCATGATAACATGCTTGGTTTGTTTTAAAGGTGAGTTGATTATAGTTTGAGATTGGTAGACAATAATTGATATAATTACTTATTGTCAAAAAATGAGGAACAATTGTACTTCTAGGAGTTTCTACATTACAAAGTTTGATTTAAAGGCTTCACTACAGCTTAGTATCCTGTACTTCACTAGAGGACTGCTCATGTTGTTACATTACATGGTGCAAGAAAAATGTTTTTGTCATTCAAGAGACATTTCGCATTTTTTGACGACTGCATGGAGTAAACAATGAACTGTTTCACTGATAGTTAAATGTACAACATTCAAAAATTATTTTATGGAACAGCCGACAGAAATTGTAATAAAATGTGGTACTGCAAGTCACATTTCATTTAAACAAATTAAAAGTGCTCATTGACGGAAGTCTTTGTTCACTTTCATTCACTCCTTTATAAACCAGGCTTTAGGTGCTTAAAATTTGGTCTGTGAACTCTGAATACAGCGCTGCATGAGTGATTCACCCATTCACGTTCTAGGCAGGCAGGGCTGTACAAACCGCTGTTACAAGCTGTTCTTTGCGCGGCAAAAATTCATAACTTTGAAATTTTAAAAAAATACTTGCAGTGCTTCTTAGCAGCTAAAATTTTGGCAGTCCATTCCTTTCATTGTCTTCTTCCTGTGTAAAACATTTCAGGGTAGGTTTCAACATGTCTTATTGGACCATTCCCTTGTAAGTATGGAGATGCACTTTCTGTGTTAGATGTTACGCAATTATTTCTTACACTTTCCTCAGTTTCTGTAATTGAACTTCCTTTTCTGACTTTGTTGGTTCTATGATCTCACCTGGATACTCGAAAAGTTTGAAGTTTAAGCCTCTTGATTTGACCACACTTTGTGTTTAATTTAGTGACTTTTTTCCAACAGAAGCCATCTTTATCATCACATTCTTCAATGACTTCTGCCTTTCTGATTGTTGTGGTTTCACTGTCCATTACTATTGATAAATCATAAGCACAGCTAAGCAAATAGTTTAATCTAAGGACTTGAAGTGCAGCTGATGGAAACATCATGTGTGCACGAGTTGTACCTGAATGATTGTATGAATATGTGTTTGTTCTTTTTCTGGTGAAGGCTATGGCAATAGCTTTAGTGGCGTGCTTGTCTTTTCTTTGTGCTTGTCTGCTGCTAAGTGATTGTCTTTATGGTGAGTTGCAATCTGCCTTTTTCTTAATATTTTTACTATGTGCAAGTTGTCCAGGCTTCCAGAGATTGATGTTTTTTTAACTCTTTATCCCAGTCCGTAATGACTTAATGATTAAAAAAGAATGCTGATAGTCCATCTTGTTACTGAACATTTGTTTTAAATGTATAAAGCTCTGATATTTACCATGTAAATTTGTTGCTTTTGACTTTGTGTTGGCAGGTGTCTACTTGAAGAGCTGTACTGACTTGGGTCTGCCTTGACATATTTGGAGACAAAAATGCTAGTGGTCTTAGCCCACTGTTTCCTGAACTGAAACTAAGTTTACTGTGTGTTTTCTCTCCCTATTACTTTAGTAAAGCCACCTGGTACCTTTAAAACATTTGAGACCCATTGTTATAACTTTATTAGAAACAATTTTATCATATATTAATAATGCAGGTCTGTTTCTTTTGACCTCTAATGTGTCAAATTGGTGTGGTTTCATCCTCCTCCCCACAAAGTCTACAATTAGGAATTTCTTTGTCCATGTCCATTATGTGTAATTGTTTCTTTAACTTTCCATCATCAATCTTTAGTCCTGCCATGAGTTTTAGGTTATCAGACTTCATTCTGATCTTGACAGTATGGTTAACGATGATTTAACAACACTCCTCAGTTTAGTGTTGAATCATAATTACTTCCAATGTAATAACATTGTTTAGAGGAAATCTGAAAGAATAGCTACGAGCTTCCCTGTGGCAAGTTTAATCACAAATATTTTCATTGAACCTCTGTTCTTTTTGACCCACCCCATTCATACTCACAATATAGTATGTTGCCAATGCTTTGTTGACTATATATTTCTTTTATACAATGGTCTTGTTAAATCCAGGAGTTGGGGTTTTGAAGGACTGTGGACACCTTCTCCCCCATTAACTTCACCTTGTTCTGCTCAACCCAACAAGCCACCTTCCTTGGCTTTGACCTCCACTTCAAGGATGGTTTCGTCAGTACCTCCATCCACATCAAACCTACCAACCACCAATAATACCTCCATTTTGACAGAGCCACCCATTCCACACCAAAAAGTCCCTTCCATACAGCCTAGCCTCCCATGGTTGTCGCATCTGGAGTGATGTGCAGCACCTCTCCAAAAAATGTCAAAGCACCCACTGAGAACTTTGCTGACTGTAATTACCTTCTCAACCTTGTCCAAAAACAGAATTCACATGCCCTGTCTGTCTAGTCACCCACCATATGGCCACAAAGGAGCACCCCTCTTGTGAACCAGTACTGTAGAAGTTAAACCACATTCTCCACCAGTGTTTCCACTACCTAATCCTGCCCCGAAATGAGATACACCCTAACAAATATCCTCCCCATGCCTCCTACAGTGGTATTTCACCACCTAGCAAACCTACCTAATATCCTTGCCCATCCCTACTATCAACCCCTTGCCTCGTGGCTCATATTCCTGCAATAGGCCTAGACATAAAACATGTCCTATCAAACATCTCACAACCAAATACTCCAGTCCCATCACATGCATTTCCTATCCCATAAAAGGCATGGCAACCTGTGAAAGCATGTGATCTACAAACTGAGCTGCAACCACTCTGCAGCTTTCTACATGGGCATGTCCAGTAACTAGCCATCTGTTTGCATGAATGGCTACTGTCATACTGTGGCTAGGAGAAAGGTGGACCATCTTGTTACAGAACATGCAGCCCTGTATGACTTGGCTCACTTCTGTGACTGCTACACAGCCTGTACCATATGGATCCCTCCCCCCCCCCCCTCCCCAACACCATTTTTTCTGAATTACACAGATAGGAACTCTCCCTGCACTATATCCTCTGCTCCAGGCCTAAAGCTTTACTAGCTCCTGGCCCCACAGCCCAACCTATTCTTCTCAAAAATATTGTTGTATCCTTCTTGGAATTTCCATTGTTTGAATAGGATTTTTTGCACAAGAACCATGCATCACAGTTGTGGATGTCCTGGTAACCATTTATTAATATTTCTACAGTTTAAACCAAAATCATTCAGGATCTTTTTTGCTATTGATTGCATTAATGAGTAAGTGTTTCTTATTTTCACAATGCACGCATATTGACATGATCCTGTTGTTTATGGCTGTAACTTCTTTGTATTGAGTTGACTGTAATCTTCTTTATAGGAAAAGTCAGATCCCAAAAGCAGCTCTTCTGACTCAGTTGCCCATTTTAATCTTGAAAATATAGTCATCACCGTAATATTCAGTGTTGTCTTTTGTGAAGGATGTTATTTGAAGGGCCAGTACATATACATCTTTGGTTGACATAGGTGCAATGCTGTATTTTGCTTTGTCGAATAATGGTGTTGATGTTGAAGGTTGCACTGTATACAGGTTTCTTTGCTGACTTAAGTATTTTCTCTGTGATTTTGATAACCCAGGGTCCACAGAAAACAAATACCTGGTTGTCGTTTAGTGACAGGTGGATTGGTTACCATCTGGGGTGTTCTCACATTTGATCAGCATGTCTAATGTTGGTTTATGACCAGGGATTGTAAGATCCTGGAACATCATATCTGTAGCCGTACCTTCTGGGTAAACAGACATTGATCATGCTTCTTCTTGTTCCATTCGAGATGCAAAGTGGATCTCATTGAATGTTTATGCTTCTGCTAACTCTGTAATACCTAGACATTTCCTCCTCCTTCATTACTGCAGAGACCTTCATTGTTACACAAGCAAGGGAGCTTGTGGTTTACTTATATCTGGTTGTTTTTACTTCTCTTCCTCACCATTTGTACTACATTTTCCCAGGCTTAGAACCATTACAATGGGAGTAATATTTTATATTCATTTTAGACTGATAGTTCTTATTTTGTCTTCTAAGCAGTTTGTTAGAGATTATCTGTCAATTATTCCAAACACAAATACTCTATTAAGTTTCATGATGAATGTTTTGTTTTCCTATAGCACAATCACAATGATAACAACACCATTATTAATACCTGAAAAAGATTGAACCTGTAGGCACAAAGTCTGTGTTTTTCTCATGTTAGCTAAAGAGATAATTATTCAGGTAATTATGAAATAAATTTCTGTATTATTTTGCAAGAATGCTTTTCCTTACTGTCCATAACACATGCCAGGTTTTCCTAGTCACTCTGAGAAAATTAAATAGTACTATTAGTGTATGGCAAGTGTACTTCCATGCTTTTAAAACTAGAATATCTTTAAATGACACTTCAGCTGATATGTCTTCATTTTGTTGGCTGGAAGAAATACTGTAGTAATAAATTCTGGATTATACTTCTCCATAGGAGTTTGAAATCAGGATCACTTCGAATTTCGTGTGACCCAATATGGTAGTTGTTATAAACACTGTCCTCAGTATTTCTTAATAAGAGGGATTGCTGTGAATGTGAACCGATGTGGCAATTAGTATTGCAACATTTTTGCCATGCCATCAATTTCAGTTCTACCCTATCAGAGGCCAGACCACATCTGAAAGCAGCCATATGATTCACCGACTTTGCTGCGAACATTACACAGCTTTTTACATTGGTATAACTACCAAAGAGCTGTCCAGTACAATGAACGGCCACTCATCAAACTGAGATAAAAAGCAAGATGATCACAACATTCAGCTGTGCATAACATACTAGATTTCAACGGCTGCTTTACAACCCGGGCCATCTGGAACCTACCTTCCATCTCCAGCTCTTCTGCACTACGAAGATGGGAGTTGTTCTTACAACACATTCTACACTCCCACAAAATTATTATCCTGCATGAAACATTCATGACTACTTGTTCCCTGTTCTTCCAGTACACCATTCTTTCACTAAAGGCTCTCTTCCTTTCTTCAGTCCACTTTAGTCTTTAGGTGCTGTTTTCTCAGACATCACTATCCACTTATACACCTTGTGTCTAAAGTCGCCTTTGTCTATTATGTTGTTGTTGTTGTTTAGAGGGGGGATGTCTGCTGAATCTATATGTGCCCTTTCCAGATCAATTTTGACTTTTATCATCCAGGGTGTAGTGGTCTTGAGACCCTGTATCTAATTGAGGATTCTGTTGGTGAGTCTGGCCTGTGGAAGTCTATGATGTCTCACCTCTTTCTTTTGTCTGTTGTGATGTTGGAAAACTTTCCTGTGGTATCCCTGGAGTGAAGTCTACAGCCTTCACCTGTAAGTTTTGGTCATTTAATTTTCGTAATGATTTTTCTTTCCTGTGTGGAGGTGTTCTCAATGTCTGTCTTTGTCTTTAACATCAGTGTCACACTGGCAGTAGCACCTCAGGTTTGATTACAGTATTGTATTGATGCATTTTGGTGAAGGTGGAAAGACATTTCTTATTGTAGATATCCTATGTTTTGTATAAAGCTCTCTTCATTTTTAATATTCTGCGCAATTTTTTCCTTTTCTGTCAGTTCAATTACTTCACCTAGGTACTTAGTGCCCAACCCTGTTGATCTATCAAGATCAACAGGGTGTTCAAATTTGGTGTATTTAATTTTGTGCAAAAGAACTCAGTTGTTTGAAAGAAAATCTGTTGCCCTACTTTTTCTGCATAGTCTTTGAGTACTTCTATCCGTCTGATTGTTGTGGCTTCATTTCTGTGAGTAGTTCCAGATTGTCTGTGAAAGCTAGACAGCCAACCTTTATTTTGTCCTTTGGTCGTCCAAGTCACACTGGCTTCCAGTGACCTTGTATTTTCAGCTGTTTCACCCATACTTTGATGAATTTATCCAGCACTATGTTGAAGAGGAGCAGTGTGAGTCTGTCATCTTGGCGAAAGCCTGTCTTGGTTTGAAAGGGGATTGAATCATGAGTGGTGGTCGATGGAGTCATATGTCTCCTTGAAGTCAATCAAGCTACATATGACTGTAGTGTACCTGAGGGCTTTGATCTTTGAGGGTAGTCTTCAGACTGAAGATTTCTTCTGCACAGGAATGACCAGGGAGGAAGCCTGCTTGGTACTTGCCGAGCTTGTGCTCCAACTGTTACTGTGTCCTTTGGAATAGGCATGCTGAGAATACTTTGTATGCAACTTGTATTAGTGAGATGCCCCATCCCGCACTCCAATTCCTGGTACAGATGATGGTGACTGTTCTTGAACACTCTCCTTACTCCCCTAATCTGGTTCCTGTGGACTTCTTTGTATTTCCCTGCTTGAAGGTCCCATGAAAGGAGAATGTTTTGCAGACTGAATGCCATCGAAGATCATGTGACAGCCATTCTGTATTGGAGTCCACAAGAGGCCTTGTGTTGTAGTGGGTGATGTACGTTTTGAAGGGTGATAAAAAACATTTGTTTGTCTCTCTTGCTTTGTTTGTTGTCTGGTGGAATTCACAAAAAATTTTCGACACACCATGTATAGTTACCTGCAATTCATTATACCAACTATAAATTGTGTCTGTGTTATTTTGCATCCTCTTAGTTACTCTATAACGACACCTTCCTTCAGCAAACAGCCACAGATTGTTGCACACTCTGTCAAATCATTTATGTAGATAGGACCATGACCGTTCTCCATCACACTTCTCTATGGTACTCCTGATGATACTCTTGTCTCCGATCAACATGTAACACCAAGGACAGCACACTAGTTTTTGTTCCATATGTTGGTTGGATGTTTAAGGGGGACCAAACTGCAATGGTCATCAGTCTGTTCCATAAGTCTGCAGTCCTCTTACATACCTGGAAATCTAGTCGGTATACCTTCATTAAGTCTACAATGGAGCACTGTGTCAAGCACTTATCTCCCCACAACTGATAGTCTCTAATACCTTGCTGATTTGTGGACAGAACTTTTTTACCTTTAGGAAATTTATTATACAGGGTGTACATAAAGTCCTGGAACATTTTCAGTTATTTATTGCACAAGAACCAAACATTGTACAGATATAATACATATGTAGTTTTGAAGAGAAACCCTGATAGGCCAGTCGTCGTAGACAAAAAAATGGCCTTAGATCCAAAAAAAATTGCAGGTAGCTGAATTTTTGGTATGTTGTTAGCACATATTAGAGTTGTATTAAACAAAGTTTTCAGTTTCGAAATCCTCTAGCTTAACATTTAAGAGCCAAAAAACCTCGAAATTTTTGAATTTTTTTCTGGTTTTGGCTGATAACTAGTGAAGGGTGGTTTTTTGACGAAGAGTCACCCACACCTTTATTAATGTAGATAAAATATTCTAAAATTTAAGCCTAACCGCAGTTCTTTATGTCCAATAGTTCCTGAGATATTGGACTTCAAAAATTGACTTATTTCTCCAAAAAGTTCAAATTTTCGATTTTAGTCATCTTTCGGCTAGAATATTGGCTCTAATGATCATCCCACGGGGAATGTCATACAAAACAAATTTATAGAGCAGTTATTTAACTTTAATCTAAGTACTCAATGAAGTCCATAGGCCCAATAGATTTCTAGTTATCGTTAAAAAACGAAAACTTGGAAAAATTGGAGTAGTCAATAAATTGACCCAGACGAATTGCAGTCCTCTTATCCTGTGTATGTTAACGAAAAAGGAAGAATTACTCACTGACAATGATTGTTAACGCATCATATATAAAAGGATTTTTTCAACACTGTTTTCCGCAAATATTGAACAGAGGAGTTCCTTGAGTCACTTCCTGCCATTATGGCACCAACGGCCCCCATGAATAACATGAGGTGGTGAAAACCTCTAAGTCTCACTCCTATGTTGACAAGTTGAGGATGCTGGTGGCTCTCCACAATGTCTCAGGCTTTCAAGTACAGTGGTTGATCGTAGGTCACAAGACATGTTTCCTGATCGTAAATGCTTGTTCTTTAACTGGCTTCTAAAAGTGATGTTAAAACAGTGTCGTAGTCGGTTGGGGGAGCATGGATAAAAGGGAGATATACAATCTTTGAACGTTTGTAACGAAGATCTTCTGTTACTTGATCCATGAATCCATTCCATCCTGGGATGGCTGGCATATGAGTTGCTTTTCCAAACAACCACAGCAGGTCTGGGGATTTTGGCAAAATAACTTCAGCGATTTTCACTTTGTTAATTGAAATGACTGGCAAGCCAAATTTCTTTCTAATAGAAGAATGTTTAATGTGTGTGGCAGTGTGTGAATCTGATACACTCGGCACATACAGACTGCAAACGTGGTTTGTTTAATTCTGGGCGAACGGATGAGTGAGGGGTCATGATCATTGTACCACCCATTTCATGGAACGTATTTTCTTCATCAATTGTGTTAATGTTCACATCTGCATTGTCGAAGACAAAATGCATAAAAGCTCCTTTGTCGACTGGTTGGGCCACTTCTCCATGGAGGATAGCGGAACTTTCAAAATGCATAGCCTCCGTATATGTACAAGAAATTCTCATACAGTGGCAAAGTTCAACAAGGTGCTTTGATTCAAATTTTCTATACAAATAGGTTCCAAAGCTTATTTGAATTGAGGATAGGAAAGATTTGGGCCTCGTTGCAGCCATGATTGGATGAGCAAATCCTATGCACTTTTTCCACTGTTCAAGAGAAGGATGCCTCTGCGTCTTTTAAAAAAGCATCTGACGGGGGCTATTGAGTAGTGTCAAATGTTTGGGAACGAATGTCTTGCAGGATAATCTCTGCTGCAGCTTTGACAACTCTAAGCAGCTCTTCAGCAGGATCGCTAAGTCTTTGATTGTACCACTTTTCATAAAGGATGTTTTGTCCAATGTCTGTGAACATCAAGACTGGGCTGTGATACAGACCAACCTGTGCAAAAATAATTTTTCCGCCATATCGCTTATTTAGATGAGCTTGAACACTTGCAGCTGCTGGTTTGTAATCACATGTTAAGGTCTCTGCAAACAAGTCACTTATGGAAAATTGGTTTTCCTGTCTTGTTTCTGCAGGGTATGCATATACACGCTCCATACCTTCGATAAGGAAGGGATGTTCAGGACGGCCTTGTTTACCTCCTGCACCAGTGCAGTTTTACGTAGTAATGTTTGTGGTACTTACCCTCAGTAGCAACAAGTTCACTTATACATGAAAGATGCCGAAGAATGTGTTGCCCCCATTCACTAGCTTGTCTAGCTTTTTCCACAATCGATTCTTTCACTTCCAGTGTTTCCCTTTGATGGAGTTCATCCTGTAGATATTTGGGCAATTTTATCTGCTTCTCGAAATATTCGTTGGAGAATTTTTCACCACAAAGGAAACAATAATATCCAATGATGTGACGCCTTGAATCTGACCCACTTTTCAGCATTTCCCCACACGAAGACGATGGTTGAGCAAATCAAACATCTCCTTCTCGCTGGACAAATGCTTACACATTACTTTCCACAGTGTACCTCTTCCTGCATGCGCCATGTACGGTCACTTCATTTAAACTGCACAAAAAACCTCATGTTCCTTTCAAGCCCACATTTCTGACTCATTTTTATCAGCGTCTAAATTTCGCGTATTTTCACTGTCACTGTTCCCTCTGCAAGCACTTACCGACGACCCCGAAACAAACATGCGACAGGGGTAACTCCGACATATTGTAAAACAGAAAGTACTTAAAACACCACCACGATCAGGATTTGGAAGATTTTTGTTTGAAACGTTCTTCACCACGGATCCGAATATGGCTGTTTCTAAGGGCAGGCTGGGTGTAGTGGGGATGGCCTCGGAGGCAAGAAGTTTGGGAGGGAGGACAGAACAACAGCTAAGTCACGACTATGAGTAATGGGGACGGGAGGGAGATTGATACCTTCACACAACAAAAGGCCTCGCTACGAACGAAAGACCCAAAGTTTTAATGGCTGACCAATACCCAAAAACGGAGAGGCTTTCGTAATTTTTTTTTACAGCGACACCTACTTTCACAAATATATTTGTATGCACTAACACATATTTACCCCTATTTATATACAATATGTTAATAATCACCATCAATGAGTTATCCTGTCTATGTTAAAGAAAAAGGAAGAATTAGAGGCCTGCAATTCGTCTGGGTCAATTTATTGAATACTCCGATTTTTCCAAGTTTTCGTTTTTTAACAATAACTAGAAATCTATTGGGCCTATGAACTTTGTTCAGTACTTAGATTAAAGTTAAATAACTGCTCTATAACTTTGTTTTGTATGACATTTCCCGTGGGATGATCATTAGAACCAATATTCTAGCCGAAAGATGACTAAAATCGAAAATTTGAACTTTTTGGAGAAATAAGTCAATTTTTGAAGTCCAATATCTCGGGAACTATTGGACTTACAGATCTGCGGTTGGGCTTACATTTTAGAATATTTTATCTACATTAATAGAGGTGTGAGTGCCTTTTCGTCAAAAAACCACCCTTCACGAGTTATAAGCCAAAACCAGAAAAAAGTCCGAAAATTTCGAGGTTTTTTGGCTCTTAAAAGTTACACAAAAGGATTTCGAAGCTGCAAACTTGGTTTAATACTACTCTAATATGTCCTAAAAACATACCAAAAATTCAGCTTCCTGCAATTTTTTTTGGATCTAAACATACCTGACGACTAGCCTATGAAAGTTTTTTTTCATATATACCTCCACAGGTCATTTACTGATAGGACTAGTCGCAAAGTTCACGTGTGGAGCGAGTTTTCTGTGTGTTGGAGTTCGACAAAAAACAAGTGTGCTACAGCTGTTCAATGGATGTTTAGGAGCAAGAATGGTAAGAAGCCACCAACAAGGAAGGCCATTTACGGCTGGCACAACAAATTTATTGCTTATGCCCAGCAAAGAGATGCTGACATCCCAGTGTGAGTGAACTTAATGTGGAGCGCATAGGAGAGACATTTATAAGGAGTCCAAAGAAATCTGTTCATGGTGCATATTGAATGTTTGTAAAAAACACTTTGAGTTTCTCGTAAAAATGCAGTATGTATGACATCTGAACAATGATTAGTGCTTGTGCAATAAATAATTGAAACTGTTCTCCGGCTTTATGTACACCCTGTATTTGTATTGAGAATATGTTCACTAATTCTGCGGCAAACTGATATAATAAGTCATCTGCACTTTTGCCTATTTGTTTGGGATTTTGCAAGAATATGCTACTTGTCAATACCAAATGTAGAGTTCAGATCTTTGTGAGCAATAGTGAATTATTTACATCTATAATCCACTGTGGCAACAGTTGCTAACACCATTTACTGTATGTTGGACAATAACATTTCATAATAGATATATGAATTTTCTTATTGATGCTATATTACTGATGGCTATTCTGAATTAAAGTATTCTTTTTTTTGAAAATGTATTATGGTGATCTGTGATACACATGAGGACAAGCCATAAAATATCAAATGTTATGATAATATACAATAGTAGGTTGTTTAGTAGCAGAAATCTGATTTATTCACATACTTATTTACAGAAATAGAGCATAAGAATTTTCTGATATTACATCAAAAATTGTCATTTGACAGGGCTGCAGCAGTGGTGAGTCTGGATATAACAACACAGAATCAAATCATCAAGGTCAAGAAAATGTAAACAGCAGGACAGATGGCAATGCTGTTCCAAACACGCAACAAAATACTAGTGTGCCACCCTCATTTGGTTTCACTAACGCAATCCATCATCCTTCGTTTGACTTTCATCACCATCAGATTTTGGCGTCTAGAGCAGGTGGCCTCTCTCATAAGGATATACATCATACACATATGCACCACCAAAGCCCTGCTGCAGCAATGGCAGCTATGATGTTAGATCCTCGTTTACATGCACCTTCTGACCCTGGAAGTTCATACAATGGACAACCAGTTCCACCACCACCAGTATCAGCAGCTGTTCCAACAAGTCAGCAGAGTGGGAACCATCAACAAGTTGATTATCCTTGCATGCCTCTGTTTTAAATATTAGACACCAACTAAAAATTTGTACAAAAGTAATAACTGAATTTTATCTTGAGTTGCTGAAAACTGGAATAGAAGCAACTCAAGATGTGAAGGGACAGCTTTTCCTGAGTGCGTGTAAACATAATTTTTCTACTTTAATGTTTCTAGTGTACAGACTGAAAATTTAGTCAAATGCACCCAGTATTATTATTGTTATCATTTTTATTGTTGAATTTAAGTTTTTGAAGAGTCCTCCATTGATGCAAAGAAATTATATTTTATAGAATTTAAAGGACATAGCCCATTTTAATTAATATATTAAATCTTGTTACATAATTAAAATGTCTGTTGTGTGATGCAAAACAAATTCTGTGAAAAAATTGAAATTATTTGTATTATATGGATATAGACTGGATGTTTTTACAGATTTGGATCCACTGCCAATATTGTACGAAAACAATGTGAATTGAATACCACTTAATACTGTATTAATATGTGTGCATCGAAACTGAAAGAAATCATCTTGAAATAAATGTTATAAAAATCTTCACATTACAATATCTTTCTGTTCTCTGCTTTACATGTTTCACAAATATCTTTTCTTGTGAGATATTTCATGTTAAGCCATTGAAACTTCAGGTTGCAGTTTCAAGAATCACACTCATCGACACAGAGCCACAATTATTAATTCTAGTTAGAGCAGCCAGAGACAGCAGTCGTGTGTGTGTGTGTGTGTGTGTGTCTGTGTAATTTTTTTCTCCCCCTTCTCCCACCTCCTTCCTTTGTAAAAAGATTGTTTTGGCCAAAAACCTCAGGTATAGAAGTCTTATGTCATGCCTGTCTAGAGGTCAGTGTCTCCTCTAGCCTTATTAAAATATTGTTAATGTTTCATTTTAGACTATTCAAAGTTTTATGCACAAATACTTAATAAACTTACTGCACTTAAAACAGTGTTTTTGCTTAAAAAGCTGAAGCAAGCAAAATAAATTATTCCTTAAACAGTATCTTTTAATGTAATTAATTAATATGGACATACTAGGAATAGTTCACAGCTAGAGCTAATGGTTTTGGTAAAAATTGTGGGTCTACTGAATTCCTGTCTCAACTCACACTTATGAAACCAAAAAACCTGGTAGAAACAAACAATATCCAGTCACTGTCCACTTCACATGAAAATTCTTGATAACATGATTTTTTAAAATTCTTCATACATAGGTGGTGTCCATAGAAAGGAGAACCACCAAGGTCATTTTAACAATTTTCATTTATGAAAATTTGCATTCTTTTATGTCTTTCAAAACCCAAAAGTGAACAACAACAAAAATTAATGGAATAAACACTATTTAGTCACTGACTCATGTGCAAAGACAGGCATAATTTAAGACTACTAACATCTGATGTTTCAACTGTGGACACAACTAAAACATTAAGATATTTAATGTTGAAAGACTTACCAGCCCAACTGCATGAGAACATGAACAGTTGTCCAGTTATCCTTAATTGATGTCCCCTGGATTTCTTATTTTGGACTGTAAAGATTTTTTGTGCAATTTATACAAAAGTACTTCATTTAAAATATATATATTTATTTATTGATTTTGAACAGATTCTACCTAAAAATGAATTTTAAAAGGTTATTGCTGTCATGAAGTAGAGAAGTTAAAGACTAAATTTCAATTTATACCAAGAGGAAAGTGTGTTTATACATTTAATACAACCATCTATGGAGTGAGGTGTCAAATTGGTAAAGACATTATCCTCATATCAGAAAGAAACATATTTAAACTTCTGGATTATTATATTGATTCACATTTATGAGAATTACCTCAGGTGACTGTGAGTGTAATTTATTCATCAAGGTGAGAACAGCTTTCATGAACATCGGGAATCAGTTTATTTATGACCATGCACATCAAGATAAGGAAAGTCAGTAAGAGATTCATGTGGCTACAAAAACTCAGTATGCAAGTATACAGTAATTACTCTGTCATACCTTAGCAAAAGATCTTGAGAGAGAGAGAGAGAGAGAGAGAGAGAGAGAGAGAGAGAGAACCTTCTGATCTGATATAAAATTGGTAATGGGTCAAAGGCCTCTACCCAATAGTTTGATCATTTTAGGGGTTGATAGAGATAGAAAAGGAAGAAGCTGAAATTTTAAATTTAACATTTAAGAAATCATTCACACAGGATGTTGTTGTTGTGATCTTCAGTCCACAGACTGGTTTGATGCAGCTTTCCACGCTATCCTGTCCTGTGCAAGTCTCTTCATCTGAGAATACGTTCAGCAACCTACATCCTTTTGAATCTGCTTACTATATTCATCCCTCAGTCTCCCTCTACGATTTTTACCCCACACGCTTCCTTCTAAAGCTAATTTGACAATTCCTTGATGTCTCAGAATGTGTCCAACCAATCTATCCCTTCTCTTAGTCAGGATATGCCAGAAACTCCTTTTCTCCCCGATTCGGTTAAGCACCTCCTCATTAGTTATGTGATCTACCCATCTAATTTTCATCATTCGTTTGTAGCACCACATTTCAAAAGCTTCTAACATCTTTTTATCTGAACTCCTTATCGTCCACGTTTCACTCCCATACAATGCTACACTCCAGACAAATGCTTTCAGAAAGGACTCCTAACATTTAAATTAATATTGGATGTCGACAAATTTCGCTTCTTCAGAAACCCTTTTCTTCCCATAGCCATTCTGCATTTTATATCTTCTTTACTTCGGTCATTAGAAGTTATCTTGCTACCCAAATAACAAAATTCATCTACTACTTTTATTGTCTCATTACATAATCTAATTCCTTCAGCATCGCCTGATTTGCTGACATTGCATTCCATTACCTTCGTTTTACTCTTGTTAATGTTCATCTTATATCTTCCTTTCAAGACACTGTCCATCCCATTCAATTGCTCAATAGATCTTTTGTGGTCTCTGACAGAATTACTATGTCATCAGCAAACCGCAATGTTTTTATTTCTTCTCCCTGCACTTTAGTGCCCTCTCCAAATTTCTACTTCCATTCCTTCACTGCCTGCACAATGTACAGATTGAACAACATTGGGAAAAGGCTACAACCCTGTCATACTCCCTTCCCAACCTCTGTGTCCCTTTCTTGCCCTTCGATTCTAATAACCGCTGTCTGGTTTTTGTATAGCTTGAATATAACCCTTCACTTCCTACATTTTACCCCTGATTCCTTCAGAATTTGGAAGTGTGTGTTCCAGTCGACATTGTCAAAAGCTTTCTCCAAATCGACAAATGCTAAAAATATAGGTTGCCCTTTCCTTAGCCTATATTCTAAGATAAGTCATAATGCGAGTATTGCCTCCCGTGTTCCTACATTGTTCCTAAATCCAAACTGATCTTCCCCGAGGTCAGATTCTATAAGTTTCTGTATTCGTATGTAAATAATGCATGTTAGTATTTTGCAACCATGACTTATTAAGGTGATACTTCTGTAATTTTCGCACTCGTCTGCACTTCTTTTCTTTGGAATTGCAATTACAATTACAATATTCTTCTTGAAGTCAGAGGGTGTTTCCCCTGTCTCATACATCTAGGTGATACAATTTTTTCATGACTGGCTCTCGTAACGACATCAGAAGTTCAGACGGAATATCATCTACTCTAGGGGCCTTGTTTCGACTCAAGTCCTTCAGCGCTCTGTCAAATTCTTCTCACAGTATAATATCTCCTGTCTCATCATCCTCCACTCCGTCTTCCATTTCTAGAATACTGCCTTCAATTTTATTTCTTTTATATAGGCCATCTATATATTCCTTCCACAGTTCAGTTTTCCCCTCTTTGCTTAGTACTGGTTTTCCGTCTGAGTTCTTGATATTCATACAGCTGCTTTTCTTGTCTCCAAATATCTCTTTTATTTTCCTGTAAACAGTATCTGTCTTTCCCCTAGTTATGCATTCTTCTACGGTTCTGCATTTGTCCTCTAGCCACTCCTGCTTAACCAGTCTGCACTTCCTGTCAATCTCATTTTTCAGACGTTTGTATTCCTTTTTCCTGTTTCACTCGATGAATTTTTATATTTAATACTCTCATCAATTAAATTCAGTATATTCTGCATTAGCCAGGGATTTCTATTAATCCTTGTCATTCTGCCTATATGGCCCTCTGCAGCCTTTACAACCCTATCTCTCAGAGCTACCCATTCTTCTTCTAGTGTATTACTTTCCCCTGTTTCAGCCAATCCTTGCCTTATGCTCCCTCTGAAACTCTCAAACACATCTGGTGCCTTCACTCTGTCCAAGTTCCATCTCCTAACCTTTCTGCAGTCTCTTCTGTTTTAATCTGCAGTTGATAACCAATAAGTTATGTTCAGAGACTATATCTGCCCCTGGATATGTCTTACAGTTTAGAACCTGGTTTCTAAATCTATTCCTTACCATTATAAAGTCAATCCACCTTCCTGAACTTTCTGAATGATTTCTTTTATCTCCTCATACATTTTTTCAACATCCTAATCATCGGTCGTGCTAGTTGGCATATAAACTTTCACTATTGTGGTCAGTGTTGGCTTCGTGTCTATCTTTACTAAGAGAATGCGTTCACTACGCTGTTCATAGTAACTTATCCGCATTCCTATTTTCTTATTCATTATCAGACCTACTCCTGCGTTACCACCAACTGATTTTGTATTGATAACCCTGTACTCAACTGACCAGAAATCCTTGTTCATCCTGCCACCAAACTGCACTAATCCCTACCATATCTAAATTTAACCTATCCATTTCTCTTTTCAAATTTTGTAACTTGCCTATATGGCTAAGGGTTTGAACATTCCACGCTCCGACCCGTAGAATGCCTGGTTTGGTTTTCTTGATGACAACATCCTCCTGAGTAGTCCCCACCCGGAGATCCGAATGGGGGACTATTTTACCTCCGGAATATTTTATCCAAGAAGATGCCATCATCTTATAGTCGTACAGTAGACCTACATGTCCTCGGGAGAAGTAATGACTGTAGTTTCCCCTTGCCATTTACAGTAAATGCATGGCAAAGCCATGTTAGCTGATGTTACAAGGCCAGCTCAGTCAATAATCCAGACTGTTGCCCCTGTAAGTACTCAAAAGGCTGCTGCCCCTCTTCAGGAGCCACACGTTTGTCTGGCCTCTCCACAGATACCCCTCCACTGTGGTTGGACCTATGGTACGGCTTATGGTTATCTGCATCATTGAGGCACGCAAGCCACCCCACCTTGGCAATGTCTATGGTTCATGGGGATGGTCACACAGGATGACCATATGAAAATAGTATCATTTGGTCTTCACACAAGCTCCCATATGGATGAAATAGTAATAGGCATCTCCAATGTAGAGAATCAGTTTCATTTTTTAAAGAATAGTCTACAGTATTGACCCTGTAACACAACATCCGATATGTCACTGGCAAATTATTACTTAACTGTTGACTGCTGATTCGGCGAATTTGGCATATAACACATTTCGGGTGATGAGCTTAAATTCCTTGCCAGCGACTGGATCTGTGTCACACTTATGAAATGTACATCTTCTTTTTCATAACTCGGGGTCTTCTACAAGATGGAGGATTATCTATGAATTAAATTAAAAACAGCTTTGCAGATATAACTGCAGTTTAATTACAAAACATTGCTGATACAAACTGATATAGCTTTGATGCTAAAAACGGATACAGAGCTAACTAACCATGAGGCTGCAGTGCCTCTCCTTATATAAGATACAAACAATAGTGAAGTGTTCAAATATTGTTGGAATCAGTTTAAATAATAATTTACAATTACAATGGAATGAATTATTTTACATTAATAATTACATTAGGTTATTTAGGTGATTCATATTATATTACATTGTAAAATTATTTAAGAAACAAAGTATGATACGTAAAATTTGTGACAAGTGAGTACTAGTTTCCAATAAGTTTTCTGGACAGAGAATCATAAATTTTTGATATATTTTCATTTACACAGACTTCTAATTACCAAATCTATCCAGTGAGTCAGAAGTTTTACACAAATGTTATCTGTTACATGTTCTTTTAGATATATGTCATTATTAAGAAACAATTAGGACAATTCCTACTTTTATTATAGTGACACGATTATTGAACAATATAACATTGCAAAACAAATCATTTCAGATATATTTTAGTGTTTCAAATATTATTCTGAGTATTTAATTGGCGGATATCTGATTATTAGAAAGTGTACATTTACTGACAATTTATAACATCAATTATTTTAGTGTCACAGACTTTAACTCATTATTAATTACCATTCGTTAATTGTCAAATCGTAACTAAATGGCACCTTGCAACAAACATGCCTTCTATCCAAAAAATACACATTCTACCACACCTCCTCTAGTGTAAAATATTCTAAACACTTTATCTGTACATTAGGATCCAACCTGGAATCAGTTTCTTCGTAAAAGGTCCTATATGTGACTGACAGACCTGTCTCGTTACAACCCCTTACTTAGCTTGCATTATCATGACTCTTCGATCCAGCACAAAGTCTCAAGCAACTGGGAAAAAAAAGTGCAGATGACTCCTGTATATTAGAAAGGCAAGAGAACGGATCCGTACAATTACACATCGATACCATTAACATCAGTTTGTTGTGCAATTCTTGAACATATTGTAAATTTGAAGACAGTAAATTTCCCTCAGATTGAAAAGCTTCTGCCCATTCACCACCATGGCTTAAGAAATCATTGCTCATGTGAAACTGCCCTTGCCCTTTTCTCATATGATGCCATATGTGCCGTCAATGAAGGGCATCAGGCAGACTGCATATTTCTTGATTTGAAAAAAGAATTTCACATGATGCCAGACTTTGACTTGCTTTGCAGATATGTGAGCGGCTCGAAGACTGCTTAAGTAATAGAACTCGGTTCATTGGCCTCAACAGCTAGTGTTCATCACAGACAAGTGTTTCATCAGGAGTGTCCCAGGAAAGTAGTACCATTATTATTTTATATCTACATAACTGATCTGATGACCAGGTTGAGTAGCAATCTGTGGCTGTTTGCTGATGGTATACTGGTTTACAGGAAGGTGTTTGCATTTGTGTACATGTGTGGGTGTGTGTGTATTTGTTTACCCTCCTTTTTTTCCCCCGAAGGTAAGTCTTTCCTCTCCCGGGATTGGAATGGCTCCTGATCCATTCCCTTAAAACCCTCATCATTTCCTTTATCCACTCCTTCCCTTCTGCCTGAAGAAGCAGCTAGGCTGCGAAAGCTAGCGTTTTTGTGTGTTTGTGTGTGTGTGTGTGTGTGTGTTTTATTTATTTGTGCTACTATCACTACCTATGCTCCTTCGTCTGGTAAGTAATGTAATCTTCATCAGGTGTGTTTGCATTTGGATATGTGTGAGTGTGTGTGTATTTGTTTACCTTTCTTTTTTTCCCCTAAGGTAAGTCCTTCCACTTCTGGGATTGGAATGACTCCTTTTCCACTTCCTTAAAACCTATATCCTTTCCATTCTCCTCTCCTTCCTTCCTCTTTTTCCTGAAGAAGTTCCCAGCGAAGGCGAAAGCTTGTATGCGTGTTTGTGTGTGATTTTATTTGTGTCTGTCGACGAGCCTGTCCTTTGGGTAAGTCATCTGTTTTCTATTTATTAGGAGACGACTTTCCTGGTGGGAAAAATATGTATAAAAATAAAGATTGTAAGACTTACCCAAAGCACAGGCTCACTGATAGACACAAAAAACACACCGCTGGCAGCTTCTTCAGGAAAAAGAGGAAGGAAGGAGAGGAGAAAGAGAAGGATACAGGATTTAAGGAAGTGGAAAAGGAGTCATTCCAATCCCAGTAGTGGAAGGACTTACCTTAGGGGAAGAAAAAGAAGGTAAACAAATACACACACACACTCACACATATCCACATGCAAACACAACTAGGCAGCCATTTGTAGAGAGCAAAGAACTTCTTTGCTTTCTACAAATGTCTGCTTAGGTGTGTGTGCATGAAGAACTGGGCCCAGCGACATGGTGAGCTGACACAGTCGTACATACAGAATGTTTTGGGCCTGTGTAACATAGTGAATCCGAATATGACTGAGGCTGACAAAATCATGCATCTGATGAAGGGTATTGCAGAAGACATGTACTGAGCTCTTCTGATAAAAGACGTTGCTATGACGTAATAGTTCATTAAGTGGTGCCAGCGTATTGAAGAGAGGCAACAAAAGGGGGTTGGACGAAAGAAGTATAGCCATTGTGGAAGATCAGCATGACTTCTCTTCTCTCATACGACAAATTGTGAGAGAAGAATTACAACAATTTATGGCAGCTGTGACTATTAGACCGAGTGAGCATCAGATCATGGCCATGGATGTAAGCTCTGTAAGTGACGAAGGAGCCGATGCCGCTGAGGAAGAGGAATTTCAGGCAATAGCACCTGTCTGCATTGCTAATCACACCCAATGTGAAGAATGGCATCACCCTGCTATGACTTAAGCTGCAGCTGCCAAACGGCAGCCCATGAACTGGCTGACGCGGCCACAACCTACTTTCCCGGCAACTATGATGCCCCACATAAGAACAGACGTCTGGAGGACTGAAAACAATACACCACTGTGTTTCCACTGTGGGCGCCCTGGACATATTGTACGCTACTACAGAGAGAGAAGGCGAGTATTCGATGATTATTTTGCCGCAAGATGTCGGCCATCAGACCAGTTCTATCCCAAGCAAGCACCTGCTGATGAGTTCAGTCGACCTATGGTTACAAGCCCATCGCCGTACCCTAGACGAGGTCACTTCCCAACTCGCCGCAGCTGTTCACCGTCGCCATACAGAGGTACCAGCTGCTCTCCTAGCCACTGCTCCAGGGGAAACTAAGCGAGGCGACCATCTACGGAGGTGAGGCCGCCACAGATGAAAATCCTCCGTGAACGACAGTCGCTAAGATGTCGGGAAATATCATCGACATCATAATTGACGGCCAACCTGTCCGGGCACTTGTTGATTCAGGAGCATCTTTCTCTGTATTATCGGATAATTACCGTCTCGCACTAAAGAAGACAATGTTCTGTGATACAGGGGCAACTGTGCTGAAGGTCACAAATGGAAAGTACGTCCCGCCAGCAGGAACTTGTGTCGCAAGAATAACCATCAACTAGAGGTCCCAACCATTTGAATTTGTCGTGTTAACAGAATGTAGTCACAATTTGTTCCTTGGATGGGACTTCCTTTAGGCATCCCAAACTATCATTGACTGTGGAAGATCTGAGCTGCAAATTGAAGAAGTTGTTCTGACGGATACACGTAATACAGAATTTTATGGGAAGTTATTTCCCGTTGACAATGTGACGATGCCGCCTTTGACGATGAGAAGAGTTGAAGTCACAAACATAGATGAGCGATTAAACTGTGAAGTGCTTGTTGATAGTAAAAAGTTTATCAGGCTCACCAAAGAAATTTACATACTAGCAGCTATCATAACCATTACCGGAGGTCGAGGAGAGATTTGGATCACTAATTGTCACAAGCAGTCGCAACTTATCCCTAAGGGGATGTGCATCGGGACAGCTGAACCAATCCAGGATGGTGAGCTCAACGTCATCAACGAAGACCCATGCTCTGCTGTTAGTACAGACAACACGCTGGAGGAAACAAACATGGAACTGCCAATAGGGCACGGACTGACCAAGGAACAACGCCAGCGGTTGTTGGGTATACTACGTCAATTTTTGGGTGCATTCACACCTCAGCAGGGGAGAAGTCAGACGAAACGGCCCAAGATAAGGCATCGTATAAATACTGGGGATCATCCACCCATTAGCCAGCATTTGTATAGAGTGTTGCCAGCTGAAAGACGGATAATTCGGGAGGAAGTGGAGAAGACGTTGCACAATGACATTATTCAACCTTTGGAGAGTCCTTGGTCGTCTCTCGTGGTCCTTGTACAGAAGAAGGATGGCACGTGGCGATTCTGTGGCAATTATCGGCGGCTGAACAAAATCACAAAGAAAGATGTCTACCCACTGCCACACATTGACGACACCTTAGACTGCTTGAAAGGAGCTACATACTTCGCAACTATGGACATGCAGACAGGTTACTGGCGAATCGAGGTTGACGAAGCTGACAGGGAGAAGATGGCTTTTGTTACACCTGACGGCCTCTATGAATTCAAAGCAATGCTGTTTGTATTATGTAATGCTTCAGCCACATGATGGACAACATGCTTCATCACCTTAACTGGACGGCAGTGTCTTTGCTATTTAGAAAACATTGTCGTTTTCTCAAAAACATTTGAAGAACATCTGAGTCACCTGTCAACTGTGTTGAAGTGTGTTCAGACTACAGGACTCCGCCTCAATCCAAAGAAGTGCCTCTTCGTTGCCAAAGAGATAAAAATCCTGGAGCACCTAGTCATTGAAGATGGTGTCCGTCCTGATCCAGATAAAGTAAGGGCAGTCACAGAATTTCCAACTCCTCAGCACATTCGTGATGTGAGAAGTTTTCTCGGGCTGTGCTCATACTACCAATGTTTCATGAAAGGATTTTGTAACAAGGCACGTCCATTACAAGAACTTCTGCAGGGAGACGCCAAGTTTTATTGGGATGAGGCAAAAGAAAGAGCTTTCCGGGTACTTAAGGAGGCTCTAATTTCCGCACCAAGGCTAGCCTTGTACGACAAGAATTCAGAAACTGAACTTCACACAGACACCAGTGGTTATGGGATTGGTGCAGTGCTTGTACAAGGTGCTGAAAAATTGATAGCCTATGTATCAAGAGTACTCTCAAAGTCCGAGATAAACTACTCTACAACTCCACAGGAAACATAACAGTGGGTCACTGTTTTTCCAGGAAAGGGAGCAATGCCGCGAGACACCATGTAAACTGACTGCTGGTGTGGTGCAGGGGATGGCGTCACCGACTGCTGTGCTGAAGGTCGCCGGTTCAATCACGCCCACCAACAAAAATTCATTTATTTGTAATTATCAATTCCAGAATGTTCTACATCTTTCTTATGTTCAATTGTAAATTCTACTTGTTTCTTATTTTAACTGTTCTTATAATATCTGGTACATTCTGTCTGTGTATAAATAGCAGAGCACTCTGTCCAAGAGACAGTCAGTGCTGCATGGATGTTAAGTTTGTAATAAACGTGCTTTCAGTATAAGTGCTGTGTTCAGTTGCCTTCAGAGTCAAGCCTGCTTCCATTTCAATGTGACATTATTGCTCTTGGCCACAGTTTGATGGCGGTTATTCATCCTGATGGAAAGTCCGTTAGTTGTCATTCCAATGTAGACTGCAGAGCAGTGGTTGCAGCAGAGTTGGTATATTATATGGTTGCTTTCACAGGAGGCCTGGCCTCTGATGGGGTAGGACAACCCTGTGACAGAACTGGAAAAGGGAGTGCTGGATGGGTGGATTCTGGACAATAGGTCAAACTGGGGCCAAGAGCAATATGAGCTATCCTGCGGTGCAGCATGCAGCAGAGAACAAAAGCTTGGATTTTAACAGTGCTTCACCACCCGAGCCATCTGGATCCTCCCCTCCTCCACCAGCCTTTCTGAACTGCGGAGATGTAAGTTATCCCTACAGTACATCCTCTGGCCTCAACCTCAGATAACCTAATATCCTACATTTCATGCCCCGCAGTCCCACTCTCCCTTACATCCTACATTTCTTTCTGATTCATGCCCTTTTTCCTACTGTGTGCTTCCTGTTTTCAATATTTATAAGCTAGTTTGACTTACCCAAAGCACAGGCTTGACAAGAAAAAAAAAATAAATAAAAAAAAAAAAATAAAAAAAAAATAAATAAAAACACAAACATTCAAGCTTTTGCAACCTTTGAACGCTTCTTCAGGAAAAGAGGAAGGAATAAGGAGAGAAATGGAAGGATACGGGTTTTAAGGAAGTGGAAAAGGAGTAATCCCCACCCCAGGAGTGGAAGGACTTACCTTAAGGGTAAAAAAGGAAAGGTAAACAAGCACACACGCACGCGCGCACACACACACACACACACACACACACACACACACACGAAAACACAAGGTAGACATTAAAGCAAAGAGGTTGGACAGAGAGAACAGTTGAGGCAGAGGCTCTGTCCAGAGAATCAAGGCAAAGATGGTTGGCAGGAATATGAATTTAGTGGAGTTTGAGACCAGGTGGGTAAAGGGAAAAGAGAATATGCTGAAAGAAAACTTTCCATCTCCGGAATTCTGAAAGATTGGTGTCGGTGGGAAATATCCAGATAACCCGGATGATGATGTAACACTGTGCCAAGATGTGCGGGCCATGGACCAAGGCACGTTTAACCACAGGGTGATCCTCATTACCAACAAACACTGTCCACCTGTGACTGTTCATGCTAATAGACAGTTTGTTGCTGGTCATACAACACTTCATCTATTGTTCATGGCTTTCTTCATAAAATAGAACATTCACGCAATCACACAACACAGTCAAACAACCTCCAGCTCCGGCTGCCGCACTATGAAATTCCAGCCTGGACTTTCCATTATTAAATGTATTTAAGTTTTCAATATGCCTACATGCCTCTAAGAACAGTTGGAACTTACCATAAATATAAACATATGAGAAAAATATTAATCTTTTTCTGGATACTCAAGGAATACAATTCATGTAACATCACAAAAACAGATGTCCAAACCTTTCCTATTTGAAATAAAACCAATCTTACTATTTACTAGGTTCAGAAATGTGGTTTTAACTGCCATTTAGAGTCAGGTGGCTATGGCAAATCCAAGTTCTGTCCACAGTTACAAACAAACTGTAAAATCAGTTTAATTTACCTAAGAAACATAATCCTTTAGAGTAATCATAAAATATACCTTTTACAAAGTATCTTTTTTTTGTGTCCCAGCCTCGTCGCCGCTTTTGTGTCTCGTTCCGTCGTAGGTGTCGGTGGCTGAGTGGAATGAGACCGACCCAGGAATAAAGGTAGCACGCTGGTGCAGGTACGGAGGGGAGCAGCCAGAAACTAGAAACACTAGAGTAAATTAGAACAAGATATATATTGCACAGAATTTATACAATACTTAACTTTTACATAGCTCAGTACTGCAGAATGCTGATACATAGTTGAGCTAGAGGTCTGCCTAGTGCCTGTACGATAGCCAAGTCTTCACTGGTGCCTATCTGTTTCCAATGTGTTCGCTGGTTCCTATCTCAGTCCCAAGTGAACAATGTCATTCAGTGGTGGCCACGAGCGGAGTTGCAACAGAGGGCACTCGTGGCTGACGTCGTAAGAACGCCGCGCTGTGCGTGCATGGCAGCGCGCGGCGAAAGTAGGTGGCGCGCACTTTGTACTTGTGCGACACCACACCCCTCCCCCCCAAACCGCCGCGCCATCATGGCGTAGGGCTGAGGGCCACAGCGACGGCACTGGGAGGAGGGCCTGGGCGGGGGCGTTACTGGTGGGACGGGCGTCGTAGCAGAGGCTGGGATCGAGACGCCGTCCGCGCCCCGGCATCCGCCTTGCGATCCCCCGGAAAACCCGCCAAAACGAGGGGAAGGGCGCACCCCTCCGCCCAGATGGAGCAGGTCATCTTCTTCTGGGGTGCGTGGCCCAGGCGGCGGGGGCACGCACGGTCCCAAAGTCCCTCTCGTTGACGCTGGCAGCTGAGGCAGAGATGGAGGCGAAGGGGCCGACTGCATAGGAGGCGCGTCTACATCCATCGGGATCTCGTAGCCCGGGGAAGCTGGGCCCGGCAGCGAGCGATGTGGCTGTGCTCCCTGGCGGTGAACTGGGTCTGGAATCAAGAAACCGGAGACAGGATCGCGCGGCCTGTGCAAGCGCAATTGGTTTGCGTGGCGCCGCAGCTCCGACCCTGTGGAAGAACGTACAACATACATATTGCGACCGAGCACGTGCTGAATGATGCCTGATAACCATGTCTTCTTGTTGCTAGCAAACACCCTGTACAGCACCGGCGTGGAAACCTGAAAACGCGTAGCGCCATACGAACCGACTCGGTGCGTGGGAGGCTGCAGCAGGTGAAGGAGAGTGCGGTGACGGCGGCCTTGTAGCAGCTCGGCAGGAGACGCGCCGTCACATGGCATGCACCTATACGTAGACAGGAAAATTTGAAGAGCTTGCTGCCTGGAGTGCTCACCTTTCATCTTTTCCATGTGTGACTTGAATGTTCGTACGAAACGTTCTGCTTCACCATTGGACTGAGGGTGAAAAGGTGATATGCTGAATGCCATTCACACGACAAAACTGTTGAAATTCCGCACTAACAAACTGAGGTCCATTGTCACTGACGATAGTTTCAGGCAAACCTTCGATGCAAAACACTGATGTTAAGGCACTGATTGTATTGGACGCTGTTGTTGAGTTCATGGCAATCACAAAAGGAAACTTGCTAAAAGCGTCTACAACCATCAACCAGCGCGTATTCCAGAAAGGTCCGGCAAAGTCAATGTGTAAACGTTGCCATGGTCCCTTGGGGCGTGGCCAGTCTGAGAAACTTTGCGGAGGAGCCGCCTGATGCTCCGCACAAACAGTACACTGTGACGTCATGCTCTCTATCTGAGCGGCCATACCAACCCAGGTACAATGACGTCTGGCCAGTTGCTTTGTCCTAAAAATACCCCAATGTCCTTGATGCAGGAGGCGTAACACTTCACATTGCAGGGAACGAGGAACAATCACTCTTGTTTGGTCATTGTCCGTATGTAACAACAGAACACCCTGACTTAAAGATAATGCATGACGTCGTGCAAAATAACGTCAAGCCAGAGGCCGATCAATGTCTTTGGCTCTGGCAGGCCACCCTGAGCAAACAAAACGAGCTACCACACTTAGGTCTGCATCCGCAGCTGTTTCCTGTGCATCCCGACAAGAGTTCAAAGGGAAATCTGCGACAGCAGAAGCATCTCTGGAGTCTATCTGACAACATACCATTTCTGAAGAATCATATGACACATCCTGGCCAACCGGAAGTCTGGAAAGTGTGTCCGCGTTGGCATGTTTAGCGGTAGGTCGGTACAAAATCTCATACTGATAATTAGACAATATAAAGGACCATCTCTGAAGCTTTTGTGTCGTTCGTGGCGGAATTGGCTTTGTGGGTGAGAACAACGACGTGAGAGGCTTGTGGTCTGTCAACAAATAGAATTTTCTGCCATAGAGATAATGATGAAACTTTGTGATGCCGTAAATGATTGCTAAGGCCTCCTTTTCTATCTGACTGTAATTCTGTTGCGTTGGCGTCAGTAGCTTGGACGCAAAGGCAATAGGTCGATCGTAACATCCAATACGATGCGACAAAACTGCACCCAGACCATACGACGAGGCATCAACTGCTAGCACTACAGGCTTCTGGGGGTCAAAGGGAATCAAACATGCATCACTGAGTAGTGCAGACTTTAGTTTGTCAAAGGCAACCTGACAATCTTTAGACCATACAAAAGGAACATTCTTCCTACGTAAGTGATGCAGTGGAGGTGCAATCTGAGAGGCATTGGGAATAAATCTGAAATAATAGTTAAGCTTTCCCATTACTGCTTGCAATTCATGCACATTCTTAGGAGGAGGCAAGTCTTTGATTGCTCTAAGATGTGACTGTAAGGGATGAATTCCTTGGGCATTAATCACATGGCCTAGGTACTCTATTTCAGTTTGGAAGAATGAACACTTTTGCTTTATTACAACGTAGACCTGCTGCAGTCAAAACTTTGAAAAGGCACTCCAGGTTTGCTAAATGTTCTTCAACTGTACGTCCGGATACCACAATATCATCTAAGTAGTTCGATCAACACGGTACAGAAACTGTTAGCTGTTCCAAAAAGCACTGAAAAATAGCGGGAGCGGAAGAACTGCCAAAGGGTAGGCGTTGAAATTGAAAAAGGCCCATGTGAGTATTAATGACGAAAAATTTTTTTGACTCGTCATCAAGTGGAATCTGTAAGTATGCCTCTGCTAAATCAATCTTGGAAAAGAAGAGAGACTGTCCTAATTTGTCCATTAGTTCGTCAGGTCTGGGCAGGGGATATGTGTCTACAATTGTTTGACTGTTCACCGTTGATTTGAAGTCCGCACAGAGACGAAGTTTTCCTGACAGCTTGGGTATAATTACTATAGGCGAGGCCCACTGCCTCGCAGAACCAGGAGAAATCACCCCACTATCTTGCCAACGTTTAAGTTCTTCGGCAACATTATCACGAATTGTGATAGGCACTGGTCTAGCTTTACGAAATTTTGGTACTGCAGATTCTTTTAAAGTTACATGTGCCACGAAGTCTTTTTCACAACCTAGTTCCGGCGAAAACAAGTCACTATATTTGTCACACAATGCATTGATTTTGTCCTGAGGCACTACTGATGAAATTTGAAGCACATCTCTTTGAATTGATAAACCAAACAAATCAAATGCATCTAGTCCAAAAATGTTCTGTGTAGATTCGGCCTGAAGAACTACAAAAGCAACTGTTTTTGTTACACCTTGAAAAGAGGCAGGCAGGCTACATGTTCCTAGCACGGGAATATTCTGACCTGTATATGCCGTTAGCACTTGTTGACACGGAGACAATTTTGGCGAACCCAGGAATTCATAAGTTTCTTTATTCAGTAATGTGACAGCGGAACCAGTATCAAGCTGAAATTGCACAGTCTTATTGTCAATAGAGAGAGTAACAAAAAGTTTGTGCTTCTGGCGCACGACAGGTGCGCGAATGTGGGCAACATCTGCTACGCCTTGTTTGATGCGCTTGCGCATGCGCGAGCTGCATAGTGAAGGAAGCGGTGAAGACTCGGCACGCAGCGGATTAACAACACTGTCACTAGATGGCACTACCGCCGGATCGGCGTCCGCGCTATGCGAGGCTACTACAGATTCACTAGCTACTAAACTTTTGAGTAGCTACAACAAATCTACTGTCACTATCTACACAGTACTGGGCACTAGTACAAGGAGAAGTTGCAGAAGGCACTAGGTTCACTACAGGATTGCACTGTACATAGTCATTATGCTTGTCCCGAACCCTTTTCCGCTGCACAGTTTTACGCGCTCGTCGGCGCTTGGGATGTGGCTCACTATATAGTTTTGCAGTAGACACAGAACTCTCTTGCAGTTGAGAATCAAGCAAAGCACTGTTCAAGTCCACAGCGCGTATTACATTTACTGTATGCACTGTTCTCGAACTCTGCGAAACGCTGTTCCTAATGGCACCGTTCATAGAAATTTTGTTTTGCATACACACTGTTTGTACATGTCCTGATTTGCCACATTGATAACAGGTTGCGTTGCGACTAGGGCAGTGAGCACGCTTGTGGCGAGACACACACTGGGGGCAAGATTTACGTACATGTTTCTGAAATGGACGTTGGTGCCTGTTATTCAAATTGCTGTTTCTAACACGACGGGGCGACCTTTGTGTTGCACTTTTACACTGGCTACTGTTCACTGTCTGTTCAGCACGGCCGTTAGAAAAATAAGAAGCACTAGGGCTACACTGAGAACTACGGCTAGGAAAGCGTCCATTACGGTGCACTGAATTTACACTGTGGCTTTGCATTTCTACATCTGCTAAGTCAAAAGTATCATGCGCTTCTATAAGCTGCAGTACACTGTCTAATGAAGGGTCTGACTATTTTAGAATTGCTGCCCTAATTCTGGGGTCCTGAATGTTCTGCGTAATCGCATCCCTCAACATCACATCACTATACGAAAGTCCACAAGAGAAAGTAAATTTACATTTGCGGGTTAAGCCCTTCAATTCTGTAATCCACTCTTGGTGTGACTGCTGCGGTAATTTTTTAAGTCTGAAAAATCGGTACCGTGCCGCAGCTACGAGAACTTTTCTCTCATAATGAGCATTTACTGCCTCTACTATTTGTTCAAAGTCTACATCACAAGGAGATGCTTTGGGGAAGAGTTTCTGCAGTAACACAAAAGTCTTGGTGCCAACTACAGTAAGAAAGAAATGTTTAACTGTCTGACCTGTTATTTGATGAGCCGCGACGAGTTCTTGAAACTGTGCGAAATAGTCGCTCCATTCTTCCTCACGTTTGTTGCACTGGCGAAACGTAGGAAGCCTTGCGGCGGCAGGTGTGGGCTGCTGAAGCGGCGGCTGTTGTTGGTTAGCTGCTTGCGCTGTCAGCTGGGCCACAGCTTGCAGGAGTTGTGTGATTTGCGCCGTCTGTAACTGAATAATTTCCATTAAGTTTGGGTTCGGGGTAGTGGCCATGGATTAGGCGCAGCGCATAGAAGTAACTTATAACAAAACACAAATGCAATATGAAAGAGGACGTTCTGCAACAAAAAAGTCCACAAAACACGTAACAGGATAAGTTCCCCCAAAAATCTTATAATAAGGGTGGGTGGGCGGGAGCAATTTCTGCGTGCTCTGACTACTGCTGTCTGGCTGCTGCAAGCGGTCTGGTCCAAGGTTCGTCTATCACTCCTCGTCGCCACTTTTGTGTCCAAGCCTCATCGCCGCTTTTGTGTCTCATTCCATCGTAGGTGTCGGTGGCCGAGTGGAATGAGACCGACCCAGGAATAAAGGTAGCACGCTGGTGCAGGTATGGAGGGGAGCAGCCAGAAACTAGAAACACTAGAGTAAATTAGAACAAGATATATATTGCACAGAATTTATACAATACTTAACTTTTACATAGCTCAGTACTGCAGAATGCTGATACATAGTTGAGCTAGATGTCTGCCTAGTGCCTGTACGATAGCCAAGTCTTCACTGGTGCCTATCTGTTTCCAATGTGTTCGCTGGTTCCTATCTCAGTCCCAAGTGAACAATGTCATTCAGTGGTGGCCACGAGCGGAGTTGCAACAGAGGGCGCTCGTGGCTGACGTCGTAAGAACGCCGCGCTGTGCGTGCATGGCGGCGCGCGGCGAAAGTAGGTGGCGCGCACTTTGTACTTGTGCGACAACACACTTTTCTCCAACAAATCTTGTGACTTCAGTCAATTGTATTATTTTTCTACAAACCTACTGACCTGTGTTTCATGTTGCAGTGTATGCAGGTGAAAAAATTGTGTCTGGAATTTAATGACATAAAATAGTGATATATGCTAGCATTATGACATTTTATATAAATTGATATTTTATTTTTTAAACATTCATATTGATTTTCTTTCTCTCTACCATGTGACACAAAATACACTTCTTATAACTGAGCATTTTGCAGTTTCTGGAACCAACCAACCTCAGTGTAGTTGCTCATCTTCAGGGCATGACATTCTTTGATAGTGAAAATGATGTCAACGTTCGCTTTGTTGCAATGTTTTTATTGTTACATAACTAGTTTCAACAATCTAGCTCCATATTCAGATGCCTCATGCTGGATGCTTATTTTTGCTGGTATGAAAGCTACTGGTTTCAGAGACCAACATAGGATTGCTTTGCTGTCCTTGCTGACAATGAGTAATTTAAAAAAATGGAACACCCACATAGTATTTACTGGAAACTACTTTTTGTGGAGCACTTGGAATTATTTAACAGAGAACAGTTTGAGTAACCCTGGTCTACAGCATATAAAATATTGACAACAGCATCTCTAAAGATGCACAGCATTTAAGGCAGGAAAGTTACAGTGCAACATTACGTTAACATCATGGTCTGTTGGACAAGGCAGTGACTCTCCCACAATGTTTATCTTGTTCGATTCAAATGGCTTTGTACAAAATGTTGCTGCACCAAGTCCACAAATTCCATGAATATGTGCTTTGAGACTTGAAAGTAGACTTCAGCAGCATCAGAAAAGAAAATTGGTGCAGAGACATTTTATACAAATGCCATGTCTAACAGACCACAATGTTAGTGTAATGCTGCACTGAATTTCCCTGCTTTAAACACTGTGCATCTTTGGGGATGAAGTTGTCAATATTTTATATGCTGTAGACCAGAGTTTTTTTTTAAACTGTTCTCCGCAAAACAATTTCAAATGCTTCGCAAAATTGGACTCTGAAACCAGTAGTTTTCATACCAGAAAAAATAAGCATCCAGCATAAGAGGCATCTGAAGATGGCAGCTAGACTGCTGAAACTAATTACGTAACAATAAAAAATTTACAACAAAGAAACCTTTGGCATCATTTTCACTAACCAGCCTAAGTTTTGAAATATTTGAATATCTGTGGTTGAGGCATGGGGGTTGGGGGGAGGGGGGGCAGAAGTACAGTGAGAACAATAGCACTATCAAAATATATATAAACATATGTTTACTACTGCATACTACTTCTTTCAAGTATTACACATTAGTTAACAAGGCATCTCAAACTTCAGTTTCTGCAGAGTTGCAAAGGATCACAAATTGAATTTTCACAGTTCCCTTTTACAAAGATATACTATTGTTCCCGAGGACAGCTTTGTACCTGGAAAATTTTTTCCCGACAACAATGGAGCTCATTTGACGTTGATGAGGTCAGTGCAGGCCAGTTTTGATTGTCTCCAAATGTTGTGGAATTTCCAGAAAGACCGTGACTAATTTTGCTGTACCTAAGATTCCACTAGAGAACACTTGAAATTTGTTGCTTATTTTGTTAACCATATTAAGGAATGACGAATGTTTAAGATTTAACATTCTGCCAGCAATTAGATAATCAGAGATGAGTAGAGCTATGTGAACATAGTAAATGCTAAATAAGTAACTGAAGTATCTGGGAGAACCAGATATGAAAAAACTGTTTCACCTGGTGTGTAAGAAGTATGAGACAGACGAAGTACCCTCAGACTTTGAGAAAAATGTTATAATCCCCATTCCAAAGAAAGCAGGCACAGACAGGTGTGAAAATTATAGAACCATCAGTTTAATAAGTCATGGTTGCAAAATATTAACATGAATTATTTACAGAAGGATGGAAAAGCTGCTAGGAGCCAAACTCGGGGAAGATCAGTTTGGGTTCAGGAGAAATGTAGAAACACTCACTTTACGGCTTATCCTAGAAGACAGATTAAGAAAAGGCAAACCTACATTTCTAGCTTTTGTAGATTTGGAGAAGGCTTTTAACAATGTTGATTGGAATAAACTCTTTCAAGCTCTGAAGCAAGCAGGAGTAAAACACAGGGAGCATAAGGTTATTTACAACTTGTACAAAAACCACACAGCGGTTGTCAGAGTTGAAGGGCACGAAGGGGATAAAGTGGTTGGGAAGGGAGTAAGACAGGGTTGTAGCCTTTCTCCAATGTTATTCAATTTGTACATTGAGCAAGGCATAAAGGAAAGCAAGGAGAAATATGGAGAAGGAATTAAAGTTCAGTGTGAAGGATTAAAAACATTACATTTAGCCAATGACATAGTAATTCTGTCAGAGACAGCAAAAGGCCTGGAGGAGCAGTTGAATGGAATGGACAGTGTGGTGAAAGGTGCAGATAAGATGAACATTAACAAGAGCAAAAGTAGGGTAATGGGGTTCAGAGTAAGGAAATCAGGTGATGCTGAAGGAATTCAATTAGGTAACGAAACAATAAAGGAGTTAGATGAGTTTTGTTACTTGGGCAGTAGAATAACAAATGATGGCCGCAGTACAGAGGTTATAAAATGCAGAATGGCAATGGGTAGAAAAGCATTCTTGAAAAAGAGAAATTTGTTAACATTGAATATTGATTTAAGCCTAAGGACATCCTTTCTAAAGTCATTTGTGTGGAGTGTTGCCTTGTATGGGAGTGAAATGTGGACAATAAGCAGTGTGGACAGGAAGAGGATAGAGGCTTTTGAAATGTGGTGCTACAGAAAAATGCTCAAAATTAGGTGGGGTGGATCGTTAACTAATGAGGTGGTACTGAACAGAATTGGAGAGAAAAGAAATTTCTGGCATACCTTGACTAAAAGAAGGGATCGATTGGTAGGGCCCATTCATAGACATCAAGGAATTAGCTTTGAGGGAAGTGCGTGGGGTAAAAATCGCAGAGGAAGACCAAGAGATGGATACAGTAAGCAGATTCAGACAGATGTAGGTTGTTGTTCTTATATGGAGTTGAAGAGGCTTGCTCAGGATAGGGTTTTGTGGATAGCTGCATCAAACTAGTCTCCGGACTGAAGACCACAACAACATTACTAAAATTAGTTATTTCAGCAAAATTTATCGGTCAATGCAAAAACCTCATAATATACAGACAGTAGACTTTTACTGATTATAATGTATTCACAATGATATGTGAAAAAAACCACATAAATATGCCTAAAGAGCGAAAACTAAGATTGGTAATAAATACTTCTTGTGTGCTACCGACAATCTTCTCCTAACCTTACCAGGACACATTTATGCACTATTGAGTTACCATGAAGCTGATTAATTACACATCTCTGATATTTAAAATGCTTACAAAACTTTACTAGAAGAATTTGAACAGTATATTTTCTTACTTTATTGCTTGTGAATGTATAGTGCAGAATTTTTGAATTTGGTGCTAATCAACGTTTCGTTTGTGATTCTTCAGTTTCTCCCGGCGTATTTGATAATCGAAATATCCACGGGTGTACTGCCGGTCTATAGTGTCCAACGGGCACAATATTTCGGCGATCATACATGTCACCATCATCAGGTGAACTGACGGACTGAGCTCCTGGAAACGCGCCGGCATGGAGATCCACACGCTACGGCCTCTCGAAGGGAACTGGGTTCTAGCCTGGTAGCGGGCAATGTAAATACCCTTGGCCTGCGGAGCGACCCCTCCGCGGTCTGCGCCCCGTGCAGTGGAACCGATTGCTCCGGCATCTTAGATGACGTTGGTGTGAGGGCTCTGTCTGCAGTGGTCATCACTTCATTACATTTGCTAGATTTACTCTTAAGTAACCCAATTGCTGGTTCCCAAGCTTTGATAAGATTATAGCCACAGTCACGGTCTATGAGGTCATCACTTGTGCGAATTTCAATGGCCTCTCTAATGACGCAGTCCCAGTATCTCAATATTTGTACCAGAATCCTACTGCGTTCATACCCCATCGCATGATTCTTCGACAAACAATGTTCAGCGACTGCCGACTTGCTCGAATACATCAATCGTGTGTGCCACTGGTGTTCAACGCATCGATCCTCGATGGTACGCATCGTCTTTCCAATATATGACTTTCCACACTGACTCGGAATCTGGTACACGCCGGCCTTCCTCAAACCGAGATCATCTTTGGCGCTCCCACCAGTGCACAAATTTTATTCGGCGGACAAAAAACAGTTCCAACCTGGTGTTCTTTCAAAATGCAGGTGACCTTCCCCGAAAGTGCGCCAGTATATGGAACGAACGCAGTGCCTACATCCTACCTCGTGTTTTCATCCATTGCCACAGGTTGTGATGTAGTGGTTGGGCGGAGAGCCCACTGAATTTGCCACTCTGAGTACCCATTTTTACGAAATACAGTTCTCAGGTGTTCCAATTCCTGGGGAAGACTCTCTGCGTCGGAGATAGTGTGCGCCCTATGTACTAGAGTTTTAAGTACCCCATTCCTCTGTGAAGGGTGGTGACAGCTGTCTGCGTGTAAATACAGATCAGTGTGCATTGTCTTCCAATATACACTATGACCCAGGGTGCCATCTGCTCTTCTCTCGACCAAGACATCAAGGAACGGCAATTTACTCTCCGTTTCAGTCTCCATAGTGAATTTGATGTTGGGGTGTATGGAGTTCAGGCGTGTAAGGAAGTCAAGGAGTTTATCCATACCATGCAGTATGGCCATCAGTCCCATGACCTCTGTATGGAGTGCAAGCCAGGGTGTGGTCGGCTAAGACCATGATGAGGTAAAATAGAGGAACTAAAAGGGGGTTAAAATCAAGTAGAACAGGACTAAAACCAATAGAAAAAGTGGGATTCTGCAAGGAACATTGCAGCAAATCTAGAATCCCCATTAATTAACAACAAGCAGATACAGGAGAACAGTGTATGCTCCTAAATGAGAAGCCTAAAAATGTAAAAGGGGAAAAAACATGAATTAAAACCAAGTTAAAAGAAGAAATGGAAGTTGTCAGAGGGAGGGGAGGGGAGGGGAGAGGAGGGGAGGGGAGAGCTCCAAACCCTGTTGCTCACATGGAGGGCCACAAACCCACCCATCCTGTCCAAGCGTCAGCAATAAAAATTTTATAGCCAAGAGTAAAAACCACTTTCACAGATAAATCCAAGGACTCTGTCAGATATCTGTGAATCATTCACCAAAACTGAGAGCAATGAGTGCGGAATTCCATATTTGGCATGGAGCGCCAAGAGGTGCGGTCATTCCACTAAGATATGAGCCAGAGATTGTAGGGCCCCACAACCACAATGTGGGGGAGGCTCATTACGCAAAAGAAAACCATAGGTCAGCCTGGAATGACCAATGTGGAGACAGCAAAGGACAGTGGACTCCCTTTGAGAAGGGTGTAAGGAAAAACTCCAAGTTGCAGTGGTCAACTTGATGGAGCATAGTTTATTAGACAGAGCAGTAGCCTGGCAGTTGGTGTTCCAGTCCTGTATGAGTAGTGATCTCATTGGCACTTGCAAATCTGCACCCGTGATAACCCAGGGGAGGGAGAGTAACAGCTACTCTAGCCAACTGGTCAGCCTGTTCATTTCCTAGGATACCCACATGACTGGGGACCCAGAGAAAAGCAACGGAGCAAGCGGTGCGACGAAATTCAGCAAGGAGATTGTGAATATCAGTGACCGAAGGATGTGAGGAGTAGCATCGGTCTATGGCCTGCTCATTGAGTTAGAACAGATTAAAACACGGTCCAGGGCTACCTGTTTGATAAAATGAACTGCTCTACTAATAGCCCGTTAGTTCTGCCATAAACACACTGCACGATTCTGGCAGAGAATGGCATTCCACACCAATGGGAGACGTCAATGCATATCCCATATGACCAGCTTTTTAGAGCCATCAGTGTAGAAAATCGCCACACCCTGAAGTTCTTCAAGGACAGTGTACAACAAATGCCAGAACATGATGGAGGAGACTGAAGCTTTCGGGGCATGGTAGAGATCCAGTCGGATATGCAGCCAAGGCATCAACCAAGGAGGGATGCGTGGTGTAGCACGATGCATACAGTCAAGGGAAGGGAGGTTGAAGTCCATACAAAGGGAAGTGAGCCACAATCCAACACGTAAAACCACCCAAGGGTGACTATCAGAAGTTCCAAGACCATCGCCCTCAAAGAGAACGTGATATGTGGGATGACCAGGGAATTTATGGATGGCAATGGCACAGGACACCAAAAGCTCATGCCGCCTTGTCTGAAGAGGGGGGATTTCCGCTTCAGCAAGTAGACTGTCTACAGGCCTAGTCCATAAGGCTTCCGTAACCAAGCGGATGCCACAATGGTGAACAGGGTCCAACAGTTTCAGGGCAGAAGGAGCTGCCAAGCCATAAACCTGCACCCATAATCTAATCGGGACTGACTCAGAGCTCGGTAGATATGAATTTGTGTTGTTCGATCTGCACCCCAGGAGGAGTGAGCTAGGAAACAGAGGACATTAAGTTCCGCATGCAGCTTATCTTCAGCTGCCGAATATGGGGCAGCCAAGAAAGTTTTTTTTATCAAAAAGGAGGCCCAGGAAATGGTGCTGTGCCACAACATCCAGGAACTGAGTACCCAAGAAGAGTTCTGGGTCAGGGTGCACAGTAGTACGACAGCAGAAATGCATTACTCACGTTTTAGAAGGGGAAAACTGAAAAACATGTGAGAGAGCCCATGTGAAAGCCTCCCGAAGGCACCTTGAAACTGGCATTCAACCGAGGCTACTGAGTGGGAGCTGTACCATATGCAAAAGTCATCTACGTACAAAGCAGAGGTGACAAGCGACTCAACAGAGCTCACCATCCCATTAATGGCGATTAAGAAGAGTGTAACACTTAAGGCTATGTCAAGCAGAGATCGGGCAGCCCACGCTGTTGTCCACCATATTCCACAGCAGTCAGACACAGTACAGGCAGCGCTCGGCATTCCGGTTGTTGTATGGTGCTTGTAGTGTGTAAGTCAGCTGCGGAGCATATTAACATGAACAGTAGTTCATCGAGGATGAATTTCTATTTGTCATTTTGCTTGCTACAAAGAAGCGAAGAAAATAAGTTCATGAAATTAATATGAAACGAGAAGAATATGGTGAATTTCATCATTTTTGCAATGAGCTTTGATTGTGTGAGGACAATTTTTTTATTTTGGAATGACTCGCTAACTGCATTGGCAGCTACATAGAAAGCGTGTATGGGTAAAATGTCCAAGAAAAGAGTGGCTGAAGTTATTATTGTTATAAAAAAATCTGTTGTCTCGTTTGGAGTTGTTGATCAAGATGACATCTTTGTGGTTTTGCTGTGGGCAGCTAGAGCAGACACAGTGAAGTGTCATTTTTTTTAAAATACTACATTTCTCCACAGATTTATACAAGGAGAAAATATTCTGCCTCGAAAGCCATTGCAGGATACAAGCACTCGTGTGCCTCGCATGTTAGGAGGTAATGGTTTAAATTGCAGAATTATTTAATATGTCCCTTTCCTAAAGCTGCGGCCTTGACAGATCCTCAAAAGGCCATTTACAATAAATGCCTCTGCAAGAGACGGCATGTAATGTAAATTCTTGTTGGAAAATGGCGTGTCTTTTTAGTGTCAATAGACCTACAAACTGATGCTGTAAATGAAAATTTGGAAGAAGTGTGCTTCCTAATAATTTCCTCTGCAGCAATGCAAGCTACGTGCCTACTGAACAAGAGGAGCAGATTGATAACCTATATGCTAATGCAATTTCGAATACACTAAGACTAAAACAGACACGAATTTCTTGCATATTTTGTCAATAACCAGTAACAAGGTATTGGCATCAAGTTGTATGTACAGTTGGCAGCCAACAACTACCTTATTCACAACATGCGTTGATGTTTGTCCAACCACATCATTTTTCTTACGTTTTTTAACTATATTTTGCACAACACAACCAGAAATATACTGTAAGTTTCAATATTTTGCTTCATTCATTTTCATGAAATAGTTTGGATTAGACAAGTAGGTATACATTGGTTTGTAATTATGAAAAATAAATTAATACCCATTTGATTCAGACTTCTGCATCTCTCCTTCCGTCTGTCTGTCTTCTTAGACACATTTTGTATTCTGGGTCACGTATGACATAGAGGAATGGCTTTGGACGCATCAAATCGATCAGTTTGTCTGTTTTCCACCACACTGCTCCGCTCATGCTTGCCCGCCACGGTCTCTGAAGAAAATCACAGCCTGCGCACTGCACGCTGTGGGCAGCGCGTGTGCCCGCTTCCTGTTTGACTGAGGCGGTAAGGCAGAATGCAACACAGTGCCCACGCGGGCTGCCCGCTCTCTGTTTGACAGAGCCTTTAACGCAGAACCCTGTGGAACTCTGTTCTCCTGTATCTATGGGGAGCTGAAGGAAGAGCCAACTCTCACAAACATGCAGCAGGATAAAAACTGACTGATAAAAATTGGTAGGGAGCCTCATAGGCTCCAGTCATGGAGGGTACATAAAATATGATGACGCCCAGCGGTGTCATATGCCTTACATAAATCACAGAAAACAGCAACAAGATGTTGACGTTTTGAAAAGGCCTTTCTGATTGCTGTTTACAGTTGAAGTAGATAGTCGATAGTAGACCTGTTCTCCCGGAACCCACACTGATAAGGTGACAGAAGTCCACATGACTCGAGTACCCAACAGTCTGTGGGCAACCATCCATTCGAGCAGTTTACATGGCACATTTGTCAGGCTGTCCAGGGATGACAGATCCCTACCAGGCTTAATAACAGGAACCACTATACGGTCCCTCCACTTTAAGGGGAAAACCCCATGGAGCCAAATTTGGTTAAATAACTGGAGTAGATATTGCCATTGTGGTGGGCTGAGATGTTTGAGAAGTTGATTATGGATGGAATCAGGCCCAGGTGCATAATCATGAGAAGAAGAAAGGGCCAGATGTAGTTCCCATTCCGTGAAGGGTTTGTTATAAGGTTCCTCCTGGTGAGTGGTGAAACATAAATTTGAGGCTTCAACCTGTTGTTTCTTGAGACGAAAAGTCACCGGGTAGGAAGCCGTCACCGATGCCTTGGCAAAGTGCGCCGCAAGATGCTCTGCGATAACGAATGGATCAGTACAGACCCTATCTGGTAAGGCAAGGCCAGGGATTGAAGACGGCCGCTGGCAACCTTGGATGCAGTGGAGCATAGCCCGCACCCGTGACAAGGTTACAGATGATCCCGAGGAGGAGAGAAAACACTCCCAGCACACCCGCTTGCTCTGTTTGATTATATAAGGAGCCTTGGAATGAAGGCATTTAAAGTTGATAAGGGCAGCACGGGACAGGTGGCACTTAAAATAAGGCAAGGCTCAACAGTGCTCAAGAATAGCCAAAGCAATGGTTGCCTTCCACCATGGAACAGGGCGGCGACAAGGAGGACCAGTTGACTGGGGCACAGCAATGCTAGCAGCTTGAGTAATTGCATTAGACTCATCACTGATGACCTCATATGTAGAGTCAGATGGGGAAGGTATGAAAACCACCTGCGATGTATACAAAGGCCAATCACCATAACAAAAAACCCAACAAGGTATTCTGTCCCTTGTCCAATGTGAAGGGAGTGAAAGAATCAACGGAAAGTGGTCACTGTCGCAAAGGTCATCATGCGGTGACCAGCGAAAGAAAGAGAAAAGGGGGAGAGAAATGAGTGAAAGGTCTATGGATGAAAAGGTGCCATGAGCAGCACTAAAATGGGTTGGGGAGCCATCATTGAGGAGGCACAGGTCGTGATCGGCAATGAATTGGTCGACGAGGTAGCCCCGACTAGTTGTATACGCGCTGCCCATGAAAGATGATGGGCATTGAAGTCGCCAAGAATAAGGAAGGGAGAGGGAACTGCTGAAGGAGTGCTGTGAGGGCAGCAGACATAGATGGTCTGTCAGGAGGGAGATACAGATTACAAATTGTTAATGAAGTGTGTAAGTGGACCCTAACAGCAACCACTTCCAGTGTGGTACGGAGAGAGATCCATGAACTAACAACGTCCATATGAACTAGGGTGCAGACTCCACCAGATGCTTGTGGGGGGCGAACATGGTTCCGACAGAAAGCACGCAACCCACGGAGTGTTGGTGAATGGCCATCAGTGAAATGCAATTTCTGCAAAATAACACAAGCTGCTAAGTAAGAGGCAATAAGATGTTTCAACTCCAGGATGTGACAGTAGTAGCCGTTACAGTTCCATTGGATGAGAACAGATCGAGATTGCATATAGAAGGCGAATGAACTGATACATGTCACAAATCTTGTAGTGTAACGAGTTGCACTGCAAACCTATGACCCGACATAAGAATGTCAAATATATTTATGTAGGAAATATTAGCGGTCAGATATTTCTTTCCAATTTTTATTGTTTACTTTTCAGATAAATAATGGATGGGTTTCACTTGCTGTAGCGAGCTGAAGTTTCCATGGACTACTAAATGGAAACTTTATTTATTCCTTGTTGAAGTTAATATATGTTCTTTGTTTGTCATTGTTAAACAACATTAAAAAAACTCTCCCAGTAACACTACAAGCTGTGTCAACGTCCGTCACCGACGAGGGAGGAACGACATCCAAAAACTGCGGATCAGACACAAGTTCAGTGGGGTTATTTGGCTGTGTGAGGACAAAGGTGGTGCATCCAGGACTACCGGATGGATGGGCCTTGTCCTGCAACTTTTGCTTCTTTTTCCTCTTCTCCTTCTCTTTCTCTGTTGCAGGACAGAAAGGACAGGTTCCAGAGAGAGAACTGGAGTCAGTAAGGTCTGGCACCGATGAGGACTGGGAGAACTTGGTATTATCAGCCTGGATGTCCAGCTGCCGGCTTGAGGCAGAGGACTTCCTATCTGGTGGATGCCGGGAAGAGGAACCCTGGGAGAAGGCACCTTCACCGTCAAGTGCCAGAGAAGGGGACTCTGGAGAGTGAGAAGAGTGGTGCTCGTGACAATTAACACATACAGGAGGTGGAACACAGGGGTTCCACTAATGGAGTAGACGTCCACATTCGCCACATACTGGGACTGCCGTGCAACGACAGGACATATGCCCGAACCACATACTTCGGAAACATCGAATGGGAGGTGGAATGTACGGCTTCACGTCACAACGATAGATTATTACCTTGACCTTCTCTTGGAGAGTATCCCCCTCAAAGGCCAAGATAAATGCACCAGTGTCCACGCGATGATACTTAGGGCCTCGCTGCACACTGTGAACAAAATGAACCCCTTGCTGTTCGAGGTTGGCCCGGAGTTCCTCATCAGTTTGGAGGAGGATGTTGCAGGGGAAAATCACTCCCTGAACCATGTTCAGTGACTGACGAGGGGTTATCGACACTGGAACGACGCAGGCACACAAAGCTGCAGATTGGGCAGCAGAGACTGTTTTAATTATCAGTGATCCAGTGTGCATCTTGCTCATTGTTTCAACTTCCCCAAACTTATCCTCAATATGTTCAACGAAGAACAATGATTTGGTGGAAGTGAACGTCCCTCCATCCGTCCTGGTGCAGAGCTGGTAACGGGAAAAGAGTTGCACCCCAAGCCGACGTGCCTGGCCCTCCTCCCAGGAGGTAGACAGAGAGGGAAAGGTCCTACTATTGTAGTTAGTAGCATTATACTTCTTCCTGTCTTCTGAGACGGCCATATCACAAACATTATCTAATTTCTCACATTTCATCGTGCGAAACATCTGCTCTGGTACCACCCACTCCGATCTGGGGCTCTCTCCACATGGGTGCCACCCAGCGACAGCAAAGGCCACCTGGCATGATGGCCATTGTTGGAAGCCCAGATACCCCACGAGTACGGGTATCGACTCCTTGGCCTGCATGGGGAGGTTGCAGCTCTGGTACCAGCTGTGTAATCCTTGATCCATAAGGGTACATAACAGCCCCCTCCCCCGCCACATGGACTGGCTACACTTGCTGCGGACATAGCGGGAAAGGGGGGCTATGGCAAGGAAGGAAATAGGTAAGGAAAGAATTGGGATCCACGCCATAGGGGCTAGGTCGGGTATTCTTCCCCAAATGGTTCACACTAGTAACTGTGAATTTTTGTGGAGGTCCAACCCTGTGGGGGACTGAACTAAGCTGAAAACAGAAGAAAATGACAAAGATGAAAATTGCTACAACCATTATCGAAAGCATAGGAATAGCCGTGCCATTTTAACAGAAACCACCGAGAGAGGGGGAGGGGGGAGATGAGAGGGATGGGGAGGAATTAGGATGGGGAGGAGGAGAGGAACTGGGGGAGGTAATGCAGCCCAGGAAAGTAAGAAGAAAGGCTGCAAGGGCTCGGGGACCCATGCGTGCCACACATATACCCACAAAAGAGCTATGGGCCTCCTGAGAGGCTAATCAATGTTTTACTTCTTGTTTAGTTATTTCACTCCCTGGGCAGATATAAATTCGGTATCCTTGCACTAAACACAGAAATATTTATTAGAAAATTGGCAAATATATACCGGTTGTTTAAACTTTGGAATAGTTTTTTTTCTAGTGCAAGTTTATAAAATTGCACGGCATATCAGTCACTATTGCAAGTTGCCTTCCACCACAACCTGAGGCAGGCTAGTTGCAATAGTGGCTAAAACAAATTTACAATGCAGTCACATAGCCTGAAAATTATTGTTGACAATGCCAAGGGCCAGACACACCTATGTTGACATTGACTACAGTGTGTTAAAAACTGGTAGGCATGAACTGAGTTTGCAGGAGTGATGCAATGGCTATCTGAAAGATTCCTTTGTGTTACTTTTGTAATGTGAAACCCAACTGTGAGAAGTTAGATTTAAAGTGACAGGTACTAGATGTTAAAGAAATAAAAATACCACAGCCCATTTAAACACCTAAACACATTGTAAAATATAAATGCTAAATTTTCAAAGCTTTAGAGATGAGATCAAGTGGTTTTCCCCCTTTAAATATTGGGAAGGACATTAGCTTTGCTCTTTCAAAAGAACCATCACAGCATTTGCCTGATCCATTCTCAAGAAAAATAATGGAAAACATAAATCTGAATAGCTGGAGGTAGGTTTGAACTGCTGCCCTTCCAAATCAGTAATGTGTACTAACCACTCTGTCACCTTAGTCAGACACATGACCATGAGACTCTATAGCCAGCACCCAAACCTCACCTTGCACATGTGCAGTTTGGTCTCCCCTCTTTAAAAAACTGAACCTAACTGTTGTTTTCGACATTCTGAAGAAATATTAAAAAATATATCACCAGCAGTAGGATTTCTTGTAATTAAATATCTGCTTATGATCCACTGGTGGAAAAGCCTTCAGATCTTATTTGTGACGGATTCTGTAACAATGAAATTTGTACTCTTTTCACACATATCTGCCCATTTTCACAAACATGCAATTGTTGAGCGTGTGGTTAGGCAGAAACCCAAGAGAACAACATCCATTTTTGTGAGTAAAAAAGCATTAATAACTATTACAATTCTTCACTTGCCACATATATTTTCTGTTTATTTTTATTATGTTGCAATTTCTAAGAGTGTGCTAAAGCAGAAACAGTGTAAGTTACTATCAGATGAACTGCAAAGACATTCATCTTCTTCATTGTTGTCACACACATACTTGCAAGGAACCACCTAAGTGTGCGGTTGCAAGTTCAACCTGTAGTAAGGCTCACTTGAAAATGTGTGTAGAATTGTGACAGGAAAAATATTAGCTGCTAATGTGCATCAAGAGGGCAATAGAACATGAGTGTCTGGAAGGTGCAAAGAGAACCTTCTATGGGATGAATGTATTACACTTAAGAAAATGGATATTGCCGGCATCCAATAAATGTCAAATAAAACCAATAAATGGATTTTTCCCATGCCTATAAAACATTTTTGCACTATGTGCACCTCCAATTTAAAGGACAGCTTCTTTAACGATAAGCTCCACAACAGGTTGTTTTGCATTTGGTTGCATGTAATCACATTCAATAAGTTCTCATCACCCCATTTCGATTCTGGACACTCTCTTTAAAGAATGGATACCTAGCAGAATGTAATTCAAGGTTTGTAACTCATAAGTTCACCTTCAATCTTGATGATGCAAACCTTTGTTGCTACTATGGTGCACTATTTTTCATTCGATAGTGTAAATAGATGGTTTGCTTTGAACATTTCCAAGATTTCAACAACATTCATTTGGTGAAGTGTAATAGATATGTTCCATAGAAAGTTGATCTTTACAACTCCTAGACTTTCATTTTCTGACACCCTACTGATGACATGGTGAGTCATTAGTAGCAAAATATTTCCTTTTTATAATTATTAACACAACAATTACAAAATGAGTGTTACTGAAGATGGAGCTTGTGATGTCGTCCTCAAGGAGTTCTGTTTTAGCTGTTTGAAAAGCTTGTGGAAGAGCAGGTTTTCTGCATGAACAAGATGTGTAGGCAGTTCAGTAGGCTACTGAGTTTCATGAGCACAAGTCACTCTACTGTAGTTAAATACTAACAGTTTCAAATTGTCTGGTGTCTTGATACCACTGAGAAGTTGGCACTAGCAATGCAAAGTTTACAAAAAAATATGTATACGGATCTTTTCACAGTTCTGATGGCACTTTGTTCTTTGTTATACAGCTAAAAAAAGATTGTCTTTATTTTGGTGTAATTAGTACAGTATCAATCTCTTGCATTAAACCAAGCACCTCACAGAGTAAAAATAGTGAAAGGGGAGAGGGGCAGTGAAGCTGATTGTTTCTTGAGATCTGTTTCAAACTGTACATTGGACAAATCGTGAAGGAAAGCAAGGAGGAATTTAGAAACAGAATTAAAGTTCAGGATGAGTAAATGAAAACTCCATAATTTGCTGATGACATTGTAATTCTGTCCAAGACAGCAAAGGACTCAGAACAGCAACAGGATGGAGGACAGTGCAATGAATGGAGGGTATTAGATGACCTCTAACAAGATCAAAACAAGAATAATGGAAGGTAATCAAAATCAGCTGATGCTGAAGGAGTTAATTAGGAAACAAGACAATGAAAGTAGTATATGAGTTTTGTTACTTGGGCACTACAATAACTTATGATGGCTGAAGAAGAGCTGATGTAACATGCAAAATGGCTATGGAAAGAATATTTTTGGAGAAGGGAAATTTGTTGACATCAAATATTAATTTAAGTTTTAGGATGTTGAATTCTGAAGGCATTTTTGGTGTGTAGTCTTGTAAATGAGTGAAATATTGATGATCAACATTTCAGAAGGGAACCAGATAGAAGCTTTTGAAATATGCTGAAAATAAGATAGTAGATTGCGTGATTGCATAACTAATGAGTGGTACTAAACAGAATTGGGGAGAAAAGAAATTAGTGGCATATCTTGAGTAAAAGAGAGGATCAATTGGTATGACTCATTCAGAAACATCACAGAGTTGACAATTTAGAATTGACAGAAAGTGTGAGATTAAAATAACAGAGGATACCAAGAGATGAGCACAGTAACTGGATTCATAAACATGTGAGTTAACATTGTTATTCAGTGAAGAAACTTTCACAGGATAGAGTTTCATGGAGAGCTACATCAAACCAGTCTTATGACCGATGATGACAACAAGAGCTTTCATATGGATTTTCTAGCTATAAGAAATTAATTTGTGCACATCAAGGGAATTTGCTCGCAGCTCCTCTCCAACTCTGTGGTGTGCAAGAGATGTACATGGTACTATGGTAGAGAATCTGAATCCCTTTGCTAGTATGAAGCATCATCTGTTACTAGCAGTAAAATATTCTCTCTGTTTAACTATTCAGTGACAATAGCTTGAAAGAGTTGTCAAACAAGCTCTCCATTTGCAATATAATGTTCACTCACATCAGTTGTTCATGTACAGGGTGTCGCAGTAATCTTGCCCACTTGAAATATCTCTGGTACAACAGCAGGTACTGTAAAACTACTTTCACTGGTATCAATGTTAAGGCCAGGGTTCATGAATGTAAATATCTTGAAACATTCTAAAACTAAAGAATATAGGTTTTTTAATGCAAACTTGTGTGTTTTAATTAAATCAGCAATCTATAGCATGACAATCACAAACAATGACACTGATTGCATCACAATAATCAATTACGTGCTGAGATATTGCAAAGTGAAGTTGACATTTGAAATACGATAAACATGCACCTAGCGCATGTCCTGAGACTCGGGCATGAACGCCATCCTGCTCAGGATGTGCACTAAGTGCGCATTTCTTGTATTTCAAGCGTCAACTTCGCTCCACCATATCTCTGGAGATAATGGGCATATTGCAATGCAATCAGTGCCATTGTTTATGTGATTTGTCATGCTATAGATTGCTGATCAAATAATATAAGGTGCCCATTTAATAAAAAACACGTTTGCATTGAAAAACACACATGCTTTCGTTCTAGAATGTTTCAAGATATTCAGTCATGAGTCCCTGCCTTCATTGATACCAGTGATAGTCATTTTGCAGTAGCTGTTTCAGAGATAAATGAGGCATCCTGTAAAGACACAAAAAACTTTTGGTCAGCAGTATTAATTTGTACTGAGTTGAGCACTTTCTTGTACAGCATGTGGCCAAATAGTTCCTCTCAGTGTAAACTAACCTGATATGTTGTGTAATTTTCTAAGAACTGCCTGAAGCATGATTTCATCTTATCCAATGGGATTTTCCAAGACACTACCATCTTGCAGAAGTCTTAACAAATGATTGAATAGTTAAAAATTAACCTGTCTGCTCAGATAACAACATTTATCTGCTGTGGTTTTCAACATTTCTCTCAATGCACCAGCTGCCACTTGGTGGCATAACAGTTTTGTTGCACATCAAAGTACTAAACTCACGTAGTTTACCAGATAATGTTTTTAACATCAGTGCCGAATATCACAAACAAAACCATGCTCCTTCATGCTTTTGATAAGTTTACTTTTGGTATGATGAATAAGACTGAATTTGTATTCAAACAAAATACTGTGACCATGTATGTAATATATTTCAGCTGAAAAATGCTTCGATCACAGCACAAAAAAGGTAAATATGTTCCTGTTTTTACACAACTGACAAAAGTGGGGAACCAACTGCCTCAGTCCTCATTCGAGATTAATGACTGCTTTACCTAAACGCTTGTGCTTGCACGCTGTAACACACTGGGTCGTAGCTCTATGTTTCTTCTTGTTGTTGATGATCGGCGCTCTCGGTAGTGGCTGGCTGAAATTTCATGGGGCAAAACTTATCTGCTATAAATAACATAGGCAAGACACAGAATTACAGTTCTTTGACACTTTTTAATGATTTGTTGGTGCTCAGTTGTCCCCATTTATGGTCAGCATACAATCTCTACAATCTGGTACATACATTCCACACTTCAATAATACAAATTTACACGGTTTGTGTGTGGATTACACAAGTCTGAGGTGTATATCTTAATGTGGCACAAATATTAATTGTCCATTCATAAAATTCTTCTCGGGTTTCCAGCTGGATCATATTGACATCTGTACACGATATTTCTGCGGTCCACCTGGCCGCCATCATCAGGTGAGGAAGCTAAGACGCTCTTGCCATGACTGAGTGAAACTGTGGAAGGGCTGGCTCTATATGCACAATGAAAACATGAAGACACATGCACTAAGTACAGAGCTCGTGCATTTACTCGTAGCTGCTGACCCCTGGCACGAGGGAAGTTGCAGTGCCTCCAGTGGTGGGTAATGTCAAAAATGATACATCATTATGGATTGTCATTCATTGCCATTTGATGCAGATGCCAATGTTTCTTCAGGTCTGACAACACAGGTTTCCATGACTTACTCAGCAAATAAACACTGTTACAGTTAATTGTGTTATCTGTTATTCTGATTTCAACTGCTTCTTTCAAAACACAATCCCAGTAACGTGAGGTATTTGCAACAACTTGTGTCTCGTCATATAGCACCCTGTCTCCCTCAGGGCATATGTCAATAATTTGACATGTAATGTGTGGTTGGATTTACGATTATACTGTATATAAAGGGAGAGACTATGAATGGCATTTTAATGTAAACTCTTGAACTGCCTTGTGTTTAAACAAAATGTTTATCCTAAAGCAGTAGACAATGGGATTTTATACAGAGCAATCGATAAATTTTTGGTATGGAATGCAGAGAAGCCTCCTAGGAGTTCTCATGACAGCGTTTTGATGTGTGTCATATTGTTTGTTATAGGCTGGCTTTGATCTCTGAATTGTTTACATATATAAATAATTTTATTATTTATCAAGAATTTTCCCTATTGGTATATAAACCAACCAAACTCTGTGGTAACTGATACTTACTGGAAGTGACAGATATTTTAAAGAGCATAATATTCATTTGTAAAACTCTATATATTGATGATAGTTTTTCTTTTGGGATCCAATAAAGTTAATTTTCATATATTTGTGAGTAACCTTCTTATTAGTGACAAGTGACTTAGGTGTGGTTGGGAGGAAAGAGGTTTTTTATAGTTTAGTGTTGCTAAAACACCCACACCTGAAGAGGACTACGAGATTAATTAAACATTTATTTATCAGTTAAAAAAGTGGTGGAGGTGTGTTAGGTGTTTATTTTATAATTTTTTTAACATGAACTTAAAAAGTTACTCAAGGGGAAAGTGACAGGATTCATTCATGCACCAGCAATTGTAACTTAATAAAATATAATACCAGTAATAAAACAGAAAAAGCCTACAGGCATAAAACAAAAATAAAGTGTGTTTTATTTATCACAAGCAAAACTAATTTCTTTTATATTACTTGTTATTGAATTTGGAAGAGATACTAGTAGAAAAGTGATCTAATGTTATCATGAGAATTAACAAATTTTATTTATAGGAAAATTATCTATTACGATGGCAACAAAGTTGTTAAAGTTTCAACTAGAATAGGTGTTCAATTAACTATACCTAATTAATGGCTGAAGTGAATATTGATAATTATTTAAGTAATTATGACCTTTTAAAGTAAAAAAAGAGAACAATCTCTAAGTCAGATCTAGACATCAAATTTAAATAAATGTACTATTGCTTATCTTGAAACTTAGACGTCAAATATACGGCCCAAGTTATTCGTTTGAAACATTTTCATCTTGAAGGTGTAACTTTTTATTATATTAAAAGTGAGTAGTAGTCAATAATATTAATACAGAACTACGTAAACTTTAATAGTGAACCCACATTGTACATTGACATTTGTTACTTATTAAAGGTATGTCTCGGTAATATAAATACCGCAACCCCCCCCCCCCCCCAAAAAAAAAAAAAAAGAAAAACTATTTGAGTATCCTGTGCCTGAATTAGGACATGTAGTGTAATTTGTTACATTACAATATTTGATGTACTACAGTATCTAATTTCATATTTAACAATTTTTAATAGTGTCAAAACTGATGTTACTGTGTGTTGCATTACTTATGATGGATTTCCATAGCCTTAGAATTTAACAATACCATAATGATATATTGAGAGTATAGTTTGAAATGTTTGGTTAATGTCGATGACTGATGCATCGCCAGAGAAAGGAGAGGGGGGGGGGGAGGATGATAGAATGGAAGAATGAAAGAGGTAGGAGGATGACTTTAGTATGACAGACATGCTGTCTCACTCAGTGAACACTGTAGTTTAAAATAAGTTGAGCCATATATTTACACAATTTTATTAGCATGTTACAATTTCCGAACATATGTTGGAAGACGAGTCCATATGAAATTTGGGTCGTTACTGTCATAATCTACAGATGGATATGGAGATTTACGATTTTTGTAATAATCTGACGGTGCATGCATAACAAATTCCATGCATGACAAGAGTCTTGGTAGCTCCTCATCAGGACCTGTAAATCAAATCAGAAAAGCATCACATTTCTTCAACAGGATATATTTACAAGCTAGCAATAATGTATGATGTCCTAACAGAAGTTAGTATTTGTGACAGAAAAATTAAGATTAGCAGTAGGCATGTAAAATAGACAATCACACTCACACAACCAATTTTTGGTCATTGCCTTCATCAAAAATAGAAACACATACATCCACACAGAATTGGGGAGGGAAGGAGTTTTTGGCATATCCTGACTAAGAAAAGGGATAGTTTGGTGGGACACATTCTAAGACATCTAGGAGTCATCAACTTGACATTAGAAGGAAGTGTGAGGGGTAAAAATCATAGGAGGAGACCAAGGGATGAATATAGTAAGCAGATTCAAAAGGAGGTAGGTTGCCGTTCGTATTCTCAGATGAAGAAGCTTGCACAAGACAGGATAGCATGGAGAGCTGCATCAAACTGGACTGCAGACTGAAGACTATGGCTACCACCACCACCACCACCACCACCACCACCACAACAACAACAACAACAACAAACACTCAGACATAACTTCGATACACATGGATCATATGCAATGGAGATTTCTCTTTTGTTAAGAAAGTATCATTACTTTTATGGTACAAATTGATATGTTTACTCTCACACTTCCACCTACCCAGCCCCGTCATTTAATTAAAAAGTACTATCGCTTGGAACATTAATGATTTGCAATGGAAAGTATTGTGAGGTAATACAGTAAAGTCCCAAAAACTCAGTCTAATGTGGTTTATTAAAGAAATAAAAATACCACAGCCCATTTAAACACCTAAACACATTGTAAAATATAAATGCTAAATTTTCAAAGCTTTAGAGATGAGATCAAGTGGTTTTCCCCCTTTAAATATTGGGAAGGACATTAGCTTTGCACTTTCAAAAGAACCATCACAGCATTTGCCTGATCCATTCTCAAGAAAAAATAATGGAAAACATAAATCTGAATAGCTGGAGGTAGGTTTGAACTACTGCCCTTCCAAATCAGTTATGTGTACTAACCACTCTGTCACCTTATTCAGTCAGACACATGACCACGAGACTCTATAGCCAGCACCCAAACCTCACCATGCACATGTGCAGTTTGGTCTCCCCTCTTTAAAAAACTGAACCTAACTGTTGTTTTCGACATTCTGAAGAAATATTAAAAAATATATCACCAGCAGTAGGATTTCTTGTAATTAAATATCTGCTTATGATCCACTGGTGGAAAAGCCTTCAGAAGATCTTATTTGTGACGGATTCTGTAACAATGAAATTTGTACTCTTTTCACACATATCTGCCCATTTTCACAAACATGCAATTGTTGAGCGTGTGGTTAGGCAGAAACCCAAGAGAACAACATCCATTTTTGTGAGTAAAAAAGCATTAATAACTATTACAATTCTTCACTTGCCACATATATTTTCTGTTTATTTTTATTATGTTGCAATTTCTAAGAGTGTGCTAAAGCAGAAACAGTGTAAGTTACTATCAGATGAACTGCAAAGACATTCATCTTCTTCATTGTTGTCACACACATACTTGCAAGGAACCCCCTAAGTGTGAGGTTGCCACGTTTGTGAAAATGCCAGGTTATTGGGAGCAGTATTGAAAAAAAAGTATAGGTAATATACAGCACATGTAGACATGTAACTGTGTTTGTGTATTGTGTATGCCAGACAACAAGATTATCAACAAAACTGTTAAAATGTCCAAACATAACCTCACTGGCACCCACAACACAAAACCTAATAAAACAATAATGAACCAGTAACTATAAAAATGCACCCAATGATGGCAGCTTGCTGCCGAAATGCATCATGCTAATAAAAATATTAGTAAAAAGTGAATGCTGCAGCATTAATTATTTCAAAATAATGATTCTAATTCAGTTGCTCTTAATGAAAATGGCCTTGCTCTAAGAGCGTTTAAACCACATCAATTGCATGTTCAAGATCGTAAGAAAATGGAGCTCAACAGATGCCATACTTTGAATGACAGAGGTCCGTACATCCACCAATACTGACTCCTGCTCACACCATTCATCCACCATGATATGGTGATGTTTCCTACACATAAGGAGGATTGTTCCAAGTTCCACATTATTTCCAAATAAAGGAATGACGATTATCTGGCTGAAAACAAAATCTTGACTTATATGTGAACGGAACCTGGCACCATTTGTTACCACACCAAAGGCCTCAGTGCTTGCAGGCCACATTCCAAAAGGCGATTTTAAACTGTGTGTTGATACTGCTTGCCCTGTTGCTGCCTGGAGGGTACACTGAAGCTGAGCAGCATTTGGCCTCCTGTCTCAATGAACTGTTAACCAGAGATAATGGGCATCTCTTGATTATGTTACCTGTGGACGACCGTAGCCTTGCCTTCTTTTAACACTTCCTGTTGTCTGAAACCACATCCAGGTTCTGGAAATTACACTTTGGAACCCTCCAATAGCTGCACCACTTCCTTCTGTCCCACTTCCAACCTTCCGATGGTATAGCTTCTGATAAGTCATGTTGTTGTTGCATTGGACCACTTGTTCGCTACTATTTGATCTCAACTGATTGTGTAATTTGTTTGGTAGAGTAAACAAGTCAACACCACCCCTCTCTGCAGAAAGTTTCTATTATTACCACTATCTCACTGTCCATAACGTTGTTGTCTCCACTCTGCAGAACCGACAAATACGTCGAACAATTTTAGTTCATTCTGCCAATGACAGTACTTCAGAATCTATATATCTCAACTGATCACCTAACTGTTTTGACCAGTATAATGCAGTTCTCCATAGCATAAGGCCTACACCACTGAAAAAGTACATGAAACAAAACACTCAAAATTATCATCATTCAACATCAAAGCACTGTAACAAATGAGTTTGAAAAGGCCACAGCAGAATTGTGATTTATGAGTATCCTGGCACCGACTCCTTTTTGAGCTAGAAATACGGGGGTAAAACATTTTTGGTTAATCTAGATCAGTGAACATTTGTATAGGTACTAGAACATTTGCTTTAGCTATCTTGTAGTATATAAAGTCCAGGCTGGAATATCAATAACAGCAGATAGGTAGCAACACTCAGTAAAGACAATCGCTAAACAGCATACAGGCAAGCACAATAGACAATCATGTTCATACAACTTAAATTTTTGACCACAGCCTCCATCAGGACCAGATACACACAATCACTCAGACTTTACTCATGCACACGAGACAGCCATCTCTGACTATTCTGGTACAACTTGTATTAACAGAGAGTGATGAGGGAAGCGGAACAGAGTGGAGGGGAGAAGAGGCGAGGGGAAGTGATACCTGACAAGGTTGGGGATTGAACATTCCACACTGCATAGTCTAACGTAAGGGCTCTGGTATGCAAGTCCAGCATCCTTCCCTTCCATTCCTCCTTCCCCTCCTCACTCACTGTCAAAACGCCTGTTGCACCCGAGCAGTGAGAGATGGTGGTGACAGGTGCAGACGTTATGTTCAACTGATTGAGTGAATGCATGTGATCTTATTCTGATAAAGTCTGTGACCAAAATTTAAGCTGAGTTACTGTGATTGTCTTTTCTATCTGCCTGCCTGTGGTTTGGCAATGGTTTTTATGGTGATTTGCAATTTATCCTCTACTATTCACATTACAGTACATAAGCGACATTTTAATGACGAACCGGGCCTGGTGGTGAACACTCCCTGGCATGATATACTGAAGGTGTAACCAACTCTTTCACAGACATTCACTATCCCCCAGACCTAGGCCACAAACATATCTCCCATGCCAGATCCTCTCCCATGACAAATCCCCCTGCCACACTCGAAAATCAGTCAGAATGGAGCAATCTCCTAACAATCTCCTAATGACCAAATACTTTCCCAAACTAGAACAATTAAGACACATTCCTCGCCAAGCGTTGACAACCTACCATCGTGCCCTGAAATGAAAGATATCCTACCATAGATACCCTGCCCCCCTCCCTCCTCTGAGTGGTGTTCCATCGCCCATCCAATCTCCTGAAACACCCCCCCCCCCCCCACCGCAGAGTATCTTATCCCTATTGAAGACCCAAACACAAGACATGCCCTGTCACAGAATGCAGCCATGTCATACACCAACATTGCTGCAAACATTGCCCAGTTTTCTATATCATACCCATCTTGATGACTGCCAATCCACTGTTCATCAAAAGGAACAGCCGCCGCCGGCACCACCACCACCACCACCAAACTGTAGCCCAAAGCAAGGTGATACAACATGCATCAGAGCAAACTGGAATTCAAAGGCTGCTTCTCCGACCAGATCACCTGGATCTCCCCCCCCCCCCCCTGCACCAGCCATTTTGAACTATGCAGATGAGAGCTTTCCTTAAACCTCTCCTTTCACACCCAAAACTGACCTGCCCCTTAACCTCCATTAACTTCACTCTCCACACCCTCCACCCAGAAGTTTCTCCTCCCTTTGTCCTTACCACTGCCTCACACTTCATACTTGCATTATTTGCAGCTTAGCATTGATGCTAAAATGCCTGTGCAACACATGGCTAGTGCGCACTTCATTGCTCCTTCCCCCCCCCCCCTCCTCTTCGGTTTCATGGTCAACTCATTCCCTCCCCCGATGAGGCACTAGTTGCCAATATCCTGATTCTCTTTCTACCTCCCACATCCTCTCTTCCCTCCACTTATCCCACACCACCCTCCTAACGAACAGCAGTGTCACCTGGGAAGTCTGACCAGTACTATGTAGGCAATTGTGTGTGTGTGTGTGTGTGTGTGTGTGTGTGTGTGTGTGTGTAATAGAAAAAAAAGACTTTCTAATTAAAGGGAAGTTACCATATTTGCCAGTGTATAAGACACTTTTTTCTTACAAAAATTGATCCAAAAACTGAATGCACCTTTTACAGCGGTTGCCAGTTAAGGTAGGTACATACAAGTTCCATTTCTTTTCAAGATTTCAAAAAAGGTGTAAAATGTGGGAAATAATGTTTTAAACAGGAAAATTTGCTTTAAGGTTTTTATCTTACATTTTCGTAGTTTGTATTTAAATATGTACATAATGTGCACTAAAATACTCGTCAGAAGCTTTATTATGTAGTAAAAGTCGACATAATTTCATTCTTGATGATCAATGTTTTCGGCAATCCTATAACAGTGTTATTCATTATTTGAATAATGAAACACTGCTCATGTATTTGTCTCTGTCTTGCCTGATGATATTTGAGAATTTATTTGCATTCTCAAGTGCAAATATGTACATAAGTATTTTTTGTGGTGTTTGCACAGCGTCTGCTTCTCACAGTTGTCTGTCTGAGGTTATAACATGCTGTGCCCCATGCAGTGCGCCAAGCAATACGTAGATGCAAACCATCCATCATTCTCACAGTTTATGGAGTATCACAAAAATACTTACATAACACATCATTTTAAAGATGAAAACCTACTACTCATCATTCAAACTGATACTGAGCACGGCAGCTGATGGGAGCAATCGTAAGCAGTGCCACCTACGTGGCAATGTCATAAGCATTTACAACACACTTATCAACCATCGCGCCATAGTTGGCGCATACTGTAAGCAGCAAAAGGTAGAATATCCATTTCAATAAGCACAAACTGTCAAGAAACTTGACTGCGAAAAATTTTATGAACAATACTTGAAGGCAATGCCTTAGATGTTTTATGCACATCAACATACATATTATATTGCAGTAAATGTATTAGGTGCATTTTTTTTTCTTAAAAAAAGTGTCTTAAAAGAGAGTTGTGTCTTATACGCCAGTGTCTTATATGCCAGTAAATACGTAACTCATCCACATTTCATAGGAACCTCAGAATCTAAAATATTAATTACAACACCAATCTGTGCAAAGCTTATAAAATTGAATATAGCATATATAACACACACTAAATGTGTAAGCAGGGAATTTGGGGGAGAGAAAAAGGAAAGGGGTGTGTCTTTACACAGTGTGAGCTTATTTACTTACCTATTATATAGGTTGATGGATCAAATCCCTCATTGGGGTCAGGACTGGCAGTGGTAGGAATTAACCATGTCAAAACACAGCTTTTTTCACAGTACTGATCTGTAAGAAGACCTCTTATTTGGGCATAATATATCCCACCATCAATGTCCTGCACAGAAACTATGTCTCCAACTTGAAAATAGCTACCCTGAAAATAGGAAGGTTCTTTTCACAAAACAAGCTTAATAGTACAAAACAACAGATTAATACTACTCTGCTAAATTACTAATATATACTGTGTATGATGACATTCTGAAACATGATGTCTCCATAATTTCATTCTAGTATCAATATAATCTAGGGCATTACATGTGAAGTATACTACTCTGATGACTTAGTTTATAACACAATTTGCAAATGCCTGCCACTAGATGGCCCCAAACTGTAGTGTGTAACATGACTATACATAATATAATAGTATTTATGCATGAGAAACTGTGTGGTGTAATGGAGTTCATATACAATGAAAACATACCTCCAATGGAAACACAGAAGAATGGGATTGGGTATGGTGAAAACGTTGATAACATGAGATGTGGCTTGTGATCAATAAAGGAAACTGTGTTGCTACCCTCAATGTGTACAACAGAGTTCTGGGTGATCAACACCCTTACAGCAACCAAAGAGACTAATCAGAATGGGATTGATGAACTAATTAGAGAAAATTGTCAGCTAACACAGACATGCCTCTTAAGTAAACGTAGCAAATTTTGTGCACCTGGAAAGCCCTTCATCACAAAACTATGGTACTGTACTGAAAACAGTGTACAGTGGGTGACTTGAATGTGCATTATAGGAGAGACTTAACACCCATCAACAATTTACATTTTGAGTGGGAGTACAATATGCTCCTTAACAACATTGTGGCAGTTGATGAAAGTTGGGTTCACCATTCTGACCCTGAAAAAAAAAGGGACAACAATAGAATTCCGTGACAAAGGATGCTGTTTCAAAAGAAAGCACATTTTATGGGTAGAAACTCAATTGAAGTATGTTGTTTTTCATGCAATGACAAAATTATGTTACATACTGCCATGCTACATGTACAATCAAGCATCAAGCCTCAAGCCCACTGAACAGATCCAAATAAAACTATTTCTTCAGCACTCTCCATTACAGCAGATCACTTTAACTAATTCTCATTCAGCCCCTCTCATCCTTTTTACTTTTGACATTTTCCAGCCCAATTCTTAATAATGTACTCCCATAATTCAACCCCCCTCCCAACCCCTACAGGTCTACCACCATCAATACCAGTCCTGTTACTGGCAATACTAGTGAAGGGAGAGCCACTTGTGAAACATTTTGTATACCAGGTGTTAAATAAGCACTTTTTGGCCATTTGCTCTGATACAACCACCACAAAATTATCAGTAAAGATAGAGTGATACTGACAATTTGATCAGTACTTCATAGTTGTTTAACCTGTTTTAAGATTAAAGAAACATCTAAGCAACTGATGGGACAGTTACCAAGTCCTCATGTGCAAACGTTGCATCCATTTCTAAATACTGGTGTTGACTACACTGGACCATTAATCATGAAACTTGGATCCCAGTGAAGTAAATCTAGACAGAAGTGCTATGTTGCTTTGTGTATTTGTCTCTTTACTAAGGTTGTACATTTGGAGCTAATGACTAATTTATCATATTAGGCTTTCATTATAGCATTACGAAATTTGTCGCTATAAGAGGCAAGTGTCTCCACCTCTATTCAGACAATGGGACTAATTTCGTAGGTGCAAACAAGGAGTTGCAGGAAATGAGAAATTTGTTACAAGTTAGTGATTTCCAAAGGGAAGTACAGGAATTTGCCTCTACTGAGATGTTCACTTTGCATTTTATCCCAAGTGCTCCACATTTTGGAAGTTTATGAGAGGCTAATATTACGTCAATGAAGCATCACTTTAATCGTGTAGTAGGTCCTATTTCACTAACTTATGAATAATTAAGTACTTTCTTGTGCCAAGTTGAAGCCTGTTTAAATACCAGACTTTTAACCACTTTTTCTGAAAATCCTGATGATTTGTCACCTCTAACTCCTTGTCATTTCCTTATTGGTTCTTCCCTTTTAAGCTATCCTGAATTGATGTCATTAATGTGCCTGTCAATAAGCTGTCAAGATGGCGACATTTACAACAGTTCATGCAGCATTTATGGAGGAGATGTCCATGGATTATCTCAATAGTCAGCAGCAGTGCCTGAAGTGGAAGTCAGTCCAGCCCAACATCTGTGTTGGTACTGTTGTGTTACTGAAGGTTGACAGAACCAGTCCTATGCAGTGGAAGGTGGGAGTGATCCAACGGACCCATCCTGGAATGGATGAACTAATTTGTGTAGTCACTGTAGGTACATCCAAGGGGGAAACGCGACAACCAGTGCAGAAACTTGTTACATTACCTGCAAATCAGCATTGTTTAGATTGATCTTATTTATTGATCAACCAGAGGGAGGGGGAGGATATGTACAGAATCTGTGTTCTGTTTATTCTTCTCCTTGAAGTATAAACTCTTTTGATGGACAAGAGACTGATTATAGCAATGTATTTAATTTGGTTTGTTTCATGTATTCAAATTATCCAGCAACACCATATTAATTACAGTGTTTAGGAATATATGTCTTGAACATTATTTCTGCTTTCACAACTATACTGTATATTCCGGTATATGAACAGTGCCTTTGATATTATTATAAACATGTGGGATACTGCTTGTGTTCCAGTTTATGCATACAATAACAGCTGTTGTATTATAGTACTGTGTTGAAGAATGGCCTGTAGTCCATTTCACATTCACAGAGCTATACAGAATGTTTAAATCTGCAACAAATGACAGAGCAAATAAAAACCACCCTTTCTTTGTGAAACTGGGTTCCAGAAAAACTTTAGTGATATCAGAAACATCAACGATAAATCCATTATTTTCATACCATGTAACATAGGGCTTGTGCCCCATACATCTGTGTTGCCTTTTAAATTTTTTATTGTAGTTGCAGTCCCTTCTTCATACATGCTACTATTATTGTTTCAGAAAATGTAAACATGCTGCTCTATGTTAAAAAGCAGACATGAATTAAGTTAAGTCCAAAGTCACCCCAAAGAAATCAGGAGCAGTCCAAAGCCACAGAAAATTTTAATCTCCTTTTTTTTCTACTTCAAAGTTCTTATTACATTATTAAATTTTAGTTCTAAAAAATCATCTTGCCATGGCTCAAAAATCCTTCCAATGCCTCCTCTCCCTCCGTAAGATATTATTGTGTTACCCAAACTACCTACATCCCATCAGTCAGATTGAATCCTTTGCTCTCCAGCACCTGGAGGGCACTCCAAACACTAACTCCACACATTGTCCAGCCTGCTGATGTCCTATTGCTGCCTTGAAGCACCTATATTCATTCCTTATCCGACCCCAGTGTTCCTCCTAGTGAACCCCTAATAGCACCCAGACCTTGCTTAGCTGACCTCTTGAACCTACCTCATTCCTCCAAATTCCCTACTACACTCCACTACATCCAATGCCAAAACAACCCCAGAACACAGTGGTTAACCTGTGCACAAGAAACCTCAACCCTTCTGAAGTTTCTACACCCCAATTCAATCATGTCGGTCTCGTCAAAGACCTAATCTTATTTTCCCAATCCCTACGATGGAAACACTACTTTGCCACCAATCCCTCTGACTGTAGCCAATCTAATCTCAACGTAGAACCTTGTCTATCCTAGTACCATCAAATAGAGATCCCCCTGCGCATCCACCTACCCACCCTCTCGTCACCCTCCAAGAATTTCTCACCTCCAACTTGGCCTCACCACCTTTCCCCAAGTCCCTTCCTAAGAAGTGAAACCTTTCAACAGAAGGGAGGAAAGCCATCCACAACCTAAAATCAAATCCCGACATAATCATCCTTCCCGCAGACAAAGGTTCCACCACTGCAGTTATGGATCACAGTGACTACCTGGCAGAAGGGCTTCGCCAACTCTGACTCTTCCACCTACAAGTTGTGCCAGAATGACCCCATCCCCAAAGTCCAACAATATCTCCAATCCCTGTTAAAATCCAACAGCCCTTCCCAGAAGGTCTCTCTGGAATCCATCTCCCTCCTCACCACAACAAAACTCCACACACCCACCTTCTACATGCTCCCCAAAATCCATGAACCAAACAATCATGGACACCCAATAGTGGCTGTTTACTGTGCTCCTACCAAAAGAATTTCAGCCCTCGTTGACCAACGCCTTCAACCAATTGTCCAAAATGTGTGTGTGTGTGTGTGTGTGTGTGTGTGTGTGTGTGTGTGTGTGTGTGTGTATTTTGTGCCTCCCCTCTTTCCACACCGTAGAGTGTGATTCAAAGTGCGGCAGCCAGAGATGATCGTTGTGTGACTGTGTTGTGCCTGTGTGAATGTTCCTATTTCTGAAGAAGGCCATGACCAATAGCTGAAAGTGTTGTATGTGTTTGTCTTTTTGTGTTCCTAACACGGCTCGTCATCACGTCTTTGTGGTGAGTTGTAAACTGTCCTATTATATATTGTTAATTCCAAATTGGACTTTCCATTATTAAATTGTAGTATGTTACTCATGATTATACACTGTCAGTGGTGTACTAGGTTTTACTCTAACTGATTCCACATATCAAGCCAATACTCAAAAAGTATGGACCCCTCCCCTTTTTAGGTCTGTGCATGTTTAAATAATTTATTTTCCCAAACCCAAAGTCATCACACATAAAGGTAAACTGTTTCCTTCTTTCCTTCTTATCCTATGTCTTCTCAAAGTTATTAGAATCATAATTCTTTTGTTTACAGAAATAAATAAATGAATATATTTTACCTTGTAAAAGACATAATTGCTTGTAACAGGTGTAGCAACTGCTGTAGGTGCTTTGGTTGGCTGCAAAAGTAAATAAGTAAATAAATAAATAATAGAAATTTTTTAGCTGGGTTATTGAGAAAGTAATGAATATAATTACACTGAATTAAAAAACATTTAAAGTTTAATATTATTTTTGTGAGTCACATTTTCAAAATTTATGTATATAGCGACCCAGGAGGAATGCCCAATATTCAGAGACCTGACAGAAATGATCATTCAAAAGAAAAAAGGCCAGTAAGCAAGGGCCTTATAATGCTTACCGTAAGAGTACGGAGCACTTTTTCAGTAGAATATTTACTACACATATTTCATTCAAATGAATGCCGTAATAATGCAGATTGATCACTCCTCCTAGGTCACCATGTATACTTGCAGTCTGTATGAGACTTATTTGTCATTCAGCATTAATACAGGCAAAAGACTTTTTTTTAAAAAATATTCTGCTGAACAAAATGGGTTTGTTAAGAAAAAGATGTGTAGCTTTTTCTTAAAAATTTGACTGGAATGCTTGAGGTATGTTTGAATAATTTGTTACATGTTTTAACCTGACATGTATGTTATGGGAAGATTAGATACTTGCAGACTGTTGTATGGTAGTAATGCCTAATTCATTAAACTTAAGTTATGTACTTTTACAAGCATGAAGTTAACACTATCAAGTATATATAGAGCGAAAACTGTTAGAATTCTATATTTAAAGAACAATGGTTTACAATGTGTCCTATTGTCTATCTTTGATGTTACTCTGAATGCTTTCTACTGAATCATCAAAATTCACTTTTTTCTTTGCTCGTTTCCCTTCTCTCTCTCTCTCTCTCTCTCTCTCTCTCTCTCTCTCTCTCTCTCTTTTATCTACAGTCAGGAGACTGGTTTGATGCAGCTTTCCACCCTACCTTATCCTGACCGAGCCTCTCCATTTCCTCATAAGAACAACAACCCACTTCCAACTGAATATATTTACTGTATTCATCTCTTTGCCTCCCTCTGTGATTTTTACCCAATGCTAAATTCACAATTCCTTGATGTCTAAGAATCTGCCTCTGCCCCACCAATCAATCCCTTCTTTTAGTCAACATATGCCAAAAATTAATTTTCTCACCAATTCTGTTCAGTACCCGCCTCATTAGTTACACAATCTACCCACCTAATCTTTCGCATTCTTATGTAACACCACATTTCAAAATCCTCTTCTAGTCTGAACTATTTATCGTCCATGTTTCACTCCCATACAAGGCAATACTCCACACAAATGTGTTCAGAAAAGACTTCCTTAAGATTAAATTAATATTCAATGTTAAGAAATTACTCTTTTTCAAAAACACTTTTCTTCCCTTTGGCATTCTGCAGTTTATATCCTCTGTAGTACAACCATCATGTTATTTTACTGCCCAAGTAACAAAACTCATCTACCACATTTATTGTTTTGTTTCCAAACCTAATTCCTTCAGCATCACCTGATTTAGACTGTACTCCATTACCCTTGTTTTGCTTTTGTTAATGTTCATGTTATATGCACCTTTCAAAACACTGTCCATTTCATTCAACTGCTCTTGCAAGTCTTTTGCTGTCTCTGACACAATTGCAATGTCATCAGCAAAACACAATGTTCTTATTTCTTCACTCTGAACTTTAATTCCTTCTCCTTATTAATTGTGATACATTTTGAAGCAAAGTTCTTCTACAGGCACAGAGCTACATCACACTTTTCACACTGGAGAACTGTAAATGGCTTGCGGTTGACATGTTTACAGCAGTGATACTTTTCCAGCACTGTCAGCCAACGTCCTACACCATCTCTCCATACATCAATTGTCCACTGAGCTGTGACTTTTAACTTGATTCTGAGGACTGGATGTTTGTCTACCTTGCTTTCCTTGTATTCCTCCTAGTTTGCATGGGCTTTGCCCAATATCCATCCAAAATTCAGTCAATTTCAAAATTTTTAAATCTGTTTTTCCTTTGCTCCACATTTGTAGAGAACCCATGAATTGATGGTTGCCATATGTATTAAATGATAAAACAATCTGAAATACCATTTTTTGCTCCTCATTGCAATTTTTTACCATCCAAGCAGACTGTCATGAAGATCCCCCCCCCCCCATGTTTACTGTATTCCTGAATCACATTAGGGACACTTACCACTTCATCCTGTTTTTATCTTGCAATTCTACCTTTCAGTTGCACACATTGATAGTTCCCCTGTGTAAAATAACAGTAATGTGACACATTTATTATCTTTCCACACTACAGAGGATACATCTGTTCAACAATACACCACAGACTTTCCCCTTGACTCCTTTTTCAAATCATCGTCCATTGGAAGTTTACAGTCTGGAATTCTGTTTCTCCTAACACTTCCCAGAGACAAAATTCCTTGAGAAGCAAAGTATGCCATTACAGGTAAGGCTGTGTAGTTGTTATTGAAGTACAACTTATGACCCACATGCTTTGGAATAGACCATGCTAATCTGACAATCACACTGCTACTGGCACATGAGTCTGTTTCATCTTGCATGCGGCATGATGCACGATTTTCCTGACCGGTCTAAATTTCAAAATGACATGTGTAGCCAGGCACACCACACAATGTGAAAATTTTGTAGTCCCATTTGTGTGGCTTATCAGGCATGAATTGCTTTAGATGGTGTCTTGATTTTGTTGCACACATCTGCTCATCTACTGCAAAATACTATGATGGACAAAGTTTATGTAACTCATCACAATTTGGCTGATCATGATGTATTTCCATATTGTTGACATTGAAATGCAAAAACTTTCAATTTCTGAAATTTATTCACTGACAGTGTTTCACGTATCACAGATAAATGCACGGCTAGATTCCAGTACAACCTTGTGTTTCTTGCAGACATGACTGATGATATGACACAGAGTCCTATGAATTTTGAAATATCTTCAGAGTTGGTAGTATAGGAAATTGTTGGGCCCTTTCGAACCATGTACAATACTGATTGTTCTACAATGTGATTCAGTAATTCATCTGTAAAAAATATATTTGAAGAACTGGACCAAAGCACACCTCATCTGCTAAATTGAGATTCCCCTTGAATACTATTTTATCAACTGGAAATCAACACTATGCACTTAACATGTTACATAATCTCTACTTATTATTTTTCCAAATGATTCAGATCTCTCTTATCTTAGGCAGATGAGGCAAGGAAATTGGCGTTGGAAGTGTGGAGACATGTAAGTTTCATTATTACAATCACCAGAGTCTCAGTCTGTGGGAAAATACTCCTCAATACTGTCAACTATTTTATCTATGTTTACAGTTGGGTCAGCAATTAAGTCGTCAGATGAAAAAGCATTTCACTTCCAGGTGGCATCTCAAGGATCTCCTTTAACTTTTGTTTCTGATCTTTGTCATCGAGGAATTGTACATCCAAACCATTAAAAAAAAAACTATTATTACTTCCAGTAGCAATGAAAACTATTATAGGTTCAAACAGCAATTTTCTGTGTAAGAACCAACTACAAATAAATCAATCTTGCAAATACTGTACACGCTAAAAATACCTTTCTCGCATATTGTAGCAAAAATACTACACTTATATTTGCCATATTTTTCCATCTAGAACAAAAAGAAAACAAACTGAACATAGATATCTATAATTCCACACTTTTTCTTTAGAAAAATAATTTTTGAAGACCACTGAACTCCTTAATTACTTGCTAAATACAAACACCCATCAATGTCAGTAAACAGCCACTATCTTGTAGATCACAGAACATGTTTGTCAAAGAAGCAACAAATAATACAACAAATATTTAAGAAACAGAGACAACAATGTCAATCATACAAGCTTTCAGAAATCAAGGAGACACACTGCCACAAGTACTGCTGCCACCTGTTGGAATTCAATAGGTTTACAAGCAAACTACTTCCATGTAGCTAAAATGCTACATTACATAGTGTAGGGTTAAGAATTTGAAAGTTTATTCCAATCAAGATTTTCAGGTTTTCTCCAACTCAACAAAAGCTAGAAATGTAGTTTTGCCTTTCCTCGATATATTTTCTAAGACAAGTCGTAAAGTGACTATTGCCTCCTGTGTTTCTACATTTCTCCTGAATCCAAATTGATCTTCCCCGAGGTCAGCTTCTACCAGCTTTTCCAACATTCAAGAAAGAATTCATGATAAAATTTTGCAGCCTGTATTTATTAAACTGATGCTGCACCTGCTTTTTTTGGAATGGGGATTATTACATTTTTCTTTAAGTCTGAGGGTATTTCGATTACATCATATGTCTTATGCAACAGATGAAATAGTTCTGTCACAGCTGACTCTCCCAGAGACTTCTGTAGCTCTGAGGGAATGTCGCCCACTCCAGGGCTTTGTTCCAACTTAGGTCTTTCAGTGTTCTGACAAATTCTTCTCTCAGTAATGGAGGATAGGTAACAATTCATTGTAAAGAGGCTCACTGAGCTGCTGACAGACACGAAAATAGATAATCACATTCACACAATTTAAATTTTCGGCCATGGCCTTTGTCTGAAAAAGAAACACATACATTCACACAATCACTCAGACAACTATACACACACAACTATCATGTCCAGCCACTCCAGCGACACAAGCTAGACTGCGAGTGAGGTGGGGAGTGTAGGGGGAAGGATGCTGGTTAAAGATGGGGATGGAATATTCCACATTGCATGATGGATTTTGAAGGCTCTGATAGGCAGGAATTTGAAAATTTTGGCAATGAATACAGTGAAGGGAAGGGGTGGGAAAGGAAATAAAGTTAGGAAAAGAAGGAAAAAAGGAATAAATAAAGTTAGGAAAAAATAAAATTAGTGTTTTCAGCAGAAATCTAAAAATAAATAGTGACGTAATGGACCAGCTTGTTTTAAAAAAGGGTATCTAAAAAACTTTTAAGGTACCAACAGGTACACGAAATACGAGACATCAGTAAATTTCTTTTTAATGAACAACCCTACCCATTGACCCATTTATCTTTATTTATTTAATAAAGAAGTCTTGATTGTACTTTATTTCTTTACTGCTAATGTGCTTTGCCCTTTTGAAGCATCTTCACAATGATATATACACAAAGCTTAGTCCTAGGGCTTGAATATTTTGATTTATGTACATCAGCACGCACAGACCTATTGTTCTGAAGATGACCAAAAAGGATGAGACGAGTTAGCAGTATATAATCGTTATTACAGCAAATAGGCAAACATTACAATTTGTTTTTATTGTGCTTACTAAGCCTCAAGAACACCAACATAACAACAACTGCAGTTTGCCATTACAGCACTACCATACTCAAATATAAAATTGTTGCATTGAAGTGTTGTCATTTAACATGAGTCTTGCGACAAATCGTGACTTATCGATTCCATTTTAGATATGGCTATGGGCTGAAGAAAAGAATAGTTTATAAATCAGCAGTTTTAAGGGTTTGCATGCAGTGTAAAAACTTTTTGGGAGAAAAAAATTGGAATCTACAGCACCGTATTCCAAATTGCGATCTACAAGTTATAAGTTGTTAACTTTAATTTCAATTACTTGCCTGCTTCACTATACTTAAAAGTATTCTCATATGCAAATCTCATATTTACATCTAACCATGAATAACATACAAAACAATGCCAATTCAAAAGTAGTTACTAAATCAATTAATTAATTTTCTCGAGTGTATTATCGTGACTTTCACAGCCGCAGCTAACAACCTACCGTTCCAACAGCACTGTACTGTAATTCTTTTGCTCACTTAACAGTTTTGTCGCAGTTACGAAATTCAGTGGTGCGACTGACACATACATACAGTGACCGAGATTAAAGTAGTACAGCCACCAATCTCAGCTGCTGAACATTTCAGATCACAGTTGAAATCGGTACCACATTTCTCAGCATGCCCTGCCTACGATCGATATTATTTTGTCGGTAGGAAAGTTAAGTTGTCCTCTTTGGAGTTACTGCCAACATAAGCAAACTACATTCATGCACCATTTCCACCATAAAAGATGAAGAGGAAGTCGCATAAAAGTTTTTGGCACTGCACAGCACTGTCTCCACGTGCGTTTCCTCGCCCCTCGGTCGATAATGTCCTATCATCACTCCCTGCACTCCCCTTGGCAGGACACTATTGTACGTTCTGGAGCTGAGAAGGGACAAAAATGCTGAGACAAAATTTAAAAGCCGGCTGTAACGTGAAAGGTGCCTCAGTTAAGTTTTATTGGAGTTATTAAAATACGAACTGCGTTGGATTAGCTGCACACACTGGGGCGCCGTGCTACGGTGCTCGTGGCCGTTCACAGTAGGGGGTTCGAAACCCCATCGGGCATGGGTGTTTGTGTTGTACTTCGGTTAGTTTAAGTTAGTTCAAGTAATTTGTAAGCTACAGACTGATAACCCAGCAGTTGAGTCTGATAGATTCACAAACATTTGAACCTTTTTAAAATACGACAAAATGCATGTTACAATATGGAAAAAAGGTACTTTAGGGACCAAATTGAAAAAATAGGTATCTTTTAGGTATTTTTGAAAAAAAAAAAAAAAAGGAACTTAAGGGACCATTGGGACTTCCACTATATACCCTGAAATTAGGAAAAATAAGAAAAAAATCAGTAAAAATAAAAGTATAAATCAAGGGGATACTGTAAGTGGTAATACACATAGATACAGGGTAATGGGCAGGGAAGGAAGGGGGAGGGAGATGTTAGAATAGGTGCAGGGATGGGAAGTTATGTTAGGTTGAGCCCAGGATGGTTGCGGGACCATAGAATGTGTTGAAGGGACAACACCCATTTGCGCAGTTCAAAGAGCTGGTGGTGGAGGGGAGGATCTATATAGCTCGGGTAGTGAAGCATCCATTGAAATCCAGAGTGCTGTGCTGGATGGATGGATGGATGGATGGATGCTTTAGGGTTTAACGTCCCGTCGACAGCTTGGCCATTAGAGACGGAGCTAACGCTCGGAGTTTTTGGGTTAGGATGAGGAAGGAAATCGGCCGTGCCCTTTGAAAGGAACCATCCCGGCATATGCCTGGAGTGATTTCGGGAAATCACGGAAAACCTAAATCTGTATGGCCGGAGGTGGATTTGAACCACCATCCTCCCGAATGCGAGTCCAGTGCGTTACAACTGCGCCACCTCGCTCGGTAGTGCTGTGCTCAGCTGCATGCTGTGCCACAGGGTGGTCTATTTTGTTTTTTGCCACAGTTTGGTGGTGGCCATTCATTCTGATGGACAGCTGGTTTGTCATCATACTGGTATAAAATGCTGTGCAATGATTGCATCAGAGCTGGTATATCACATGGCTGCTTTCACAGGTGGCCCGACCTCTGATGGGGTAGGGTAAGTCTGTGACAGATATGAACCCTGTAGTAAGGGGTCGGTGTTGGGAGTGGCATAGGGATGGACTAGGATGTTGTGGAGGTTGGGTGAGCGACGGTACACCACTTTAGGAGAGGTCAGAAGGCTCTTGGGTAGGATGTCTATCATTTCAGGGCATGATGACAGATAATCAAATCCCGGATGAAGGATGTGATTAAGTTGTTCCAGTCGGGGGTGATGTTGGTGACAAAGAGGACACTCCGTGTGACTGGTTAGTGGGGTTGGGGGGAGGATTGGTGCAGGGCAAGGGAAATTTGTTTGCGGACTAGGTCAGGAGGGTAATGTCTGTCTGTGAAGGCCTTTGTGATGCCTTCAGCTTAATAGGTAAGGGACTTCTCATCACTGCAAATTCGTTGTCCATGGGTGGCAAGGCTGTATGGGAGGGATTTTTTGATGTGGAATGGATGACAGCTATTAAAGTGCAGGTACTGTTGGTAATTAGTCGGTTTAATGTGGATGGAGCCTTTAGTGAGGTGGAGGTTAACATCCAGGAAGTTGACTTGCTGGGTCGAGAAGGACCAAGTGAAACTGGTGGGGAGAAGGAATTGAGGTTTTGAAGGAAAGAGTATAGGGTGTCTTGGCCCTGAGTCCAAATCATGAAAAAATCATCAATCATGTACTCTTCTGACCAGAAATCCTGTTCCTCTTTCCATCAAACTTCACTAATCCTCACTGTACCTAAAGTCAACCTGTCCATTTCCCTTTTTAAATTTTCTAACCTCCCTAACCAATTAAGGAATCTAACATTCCATCTTCTGATCTGTAGAATGTCTTTCCTGATCTGTGGAATGTCTTTCCTGATGACGAAATCCTCCAGAGTAGCCCCCACCCAGAGTTTCGAATGGGGGGAGTATTTTATTACCTCCGGAATATTTTACCCAAGAGTATAACCATCATAATACATTCATACAGTAGAGCTGCTTGTCCTAACAACTGTAGTTTCCCCTTGCTTCCAGCTGTTCGCAGTAACTACACAGCAAAGCCACAATAGCTGATGTTACAAAGCCATATCAGTCAATCATCCAGACTGTTGCCCCTGCAACTACTAAAAACATTAGTGCCCCTATTCAGGAACTACATGTTTGTCTGTCCTATCTGTAGATACCCCTTCGCCGTGGTTACACCTATGGTACAGTTATCTGTATTGTTGAGGCACGTAAGCCATCCCACCTCGGCAATGTCTGAGGTTGATTGGGGTGGTCTCCATGAATACTAAGCCATATCTTACAACATATTGGAAATAATAAATTACAAAAATTATGCAGTCCTTACATAATCAAATTACGTACAGCCTCTTCGCCAAATACGTATCTCTCGACAGCGTAACCACTATGAGTTAACACGAGTGTTCCATGTATGTTTGCTGTTCAGAATGATACCCAAAATATTGTTTTGCATTTTGTTTTTCTATTTTTGTAGCTTTTTTTATTTTTTATTTTAACTGGGTTTTTGTCTGATTTAATAATAGACCATTTGCATTAAACCATGACCAATTTTGCCAAATACATATTACAGACAACATTATCAAACAGATGGTTTACAGAAAGAAACATTTTATCATCTGTATACCTATATGTCTTAAACCAGCCCACTGCCACAGTGATCATATCCTTGTGGAAGACCCCGCTGCAAGACCTGTCAAATCCACCTGCCCAGCACTTCCTACTCCAGTCCTGTCACAGGCTTATCATACCCCATAAGAGGTCGGGCCACCTGTGAAAGCAGCCACGTAATTTACCAACTGTGCTGCAATCACTGTGCAGCTTTCTATATTGGCATGACCACTAACCATTTGTCCTTTAGGACGAATGGCCACCACCAAACTGGACAAAAACAAGGTGGACCACACTGTAGCACAGCACGCAGCGGAGCACATCCTTGATTTCAATGGCTGCTTCACCACCCAGGCCATCTGGATCGTCCCATCCACCACCATCTTATGCGAACTGCACAGATGGGAGTCATCCCTACAATACATTCTCCGATCCCGAAATCATCCAGGCCTCAACTTTCAATAACCACTCTTTTTTCCGTATATTTGGTGTGTGTGTGTGTGTGTGTGTACTTGCAGTGTGCGCACATTTTATTTAAATCTACATTTATTTTGTTTATTTTATTTTATTTTCTCCCCTAACCCGCCTCCCCACTCCATTCCTAAGCTGCATTTTGTTATTCCCATCTAGGCCGTGCTGTATCCATCCCCACTACCGTGGCGCAACCTTCCTATCCAATTTACACAGCACAGAGCGTGCTTTGTAGTGCGGCAGCCGAAGGTGACAGTTGTAAGACTGTGTTGTGTGCCTATGTGATTACGTGAATGTTCTATTTTCTGAAGAAAGCCATGGCTGATAGCGAAAGTGTTGTATGTGTGTGTTTTTTGTATGTACCTGTCGCCATGTCTTTGCAGTGAGTTGTAAACTGTCCTTATTACTGTATTATTTTCTTTACGTTGATATGGCACTTCATGTTGACTTCAAGTATGTTTGACAGATGAACTCCTGAACTTACCACTTGCTTCATATTAAGGTATGATATGATGAGTTTCAAACTTTTGCCACATACCCATGGTACTCAAGTTTAGACAGTAAAACAGAGTGGCACACACGTAAGGTTACTTGTGTGCGCACATCGCGCTCAAATTCTGCTAAAATGTGACTCACTGAAAATCCTATGACACGTGCAGTTGACTTTTCTCTTCTGTAACAAACTATTATGTACTTACCATATCATTCAGTTCTAGGTACATGTACATCTGCAGATACATTATGGCTACAAAGACTTTGGCTAGAATTGGTATTACTGAAATTGGTAAGTAGTTTGCAGGCTCAGATTTGCTACCCTTCTTAAAAGATTGGAGGCACCATCGATAGTTTCAGAGAATCAGGAAAAATTCCTGCACTGCACAAGTTTATATAATGGTGTTGCAATGTTAGGCATTACTTCCTTTAACAGATTGTTTCACATAAATATCAATACTATATGAATTTTTCGATTCTTTGACAATTTTGAAAACTTCGTCATGGTGTACCTCTTTAAAGCATTTCATGTCTCATACTATAAAATCCGTGAATTTACAAGATGTATAAGCCTACTCCCACATTAGGTGCATTCATTTTACACCAACTTTAACATTTTGCAAGACAGCACTGACTGAATGGGAATAAAACAATTTGGTCCAATCAAAGTAATGCAAATAATATGTAATAAAAATGATTTTTTATGCTTTTTCTGAATAACTATGGTAGTAGGAAGAGATAAGTAAATTTATCCTTGACATTAACATTGATTGTTTGCAGCAAATTAAAACTGTGTAGCCAATCAAGACTAGTGGTTAAATTTTACTTACCATCCTGATTGCGTCTAGTGATAGTGTTGGCAACTATGTGATGTTGGCATTAGCCAATCACATGAGAACACAAATGTTTTGTCACAAAATATTCATTTTACAATGGCAGTTACTTTTACTGAATGAACAAGGGTACATACGAGAACCTGTTAACCATAGAGCAGTAACTTCATTATTCATTTAGTTCATGTAATGTGTGAAGGATTAGATTAATAATTGTACCATAGATCATATATACGACATTTTGTAATGATGTGGAAAGTGTCAGTTTAGTAAATGGTGTCTATACATAAAAATATTTTAAGGCTTTTCTAATTTTTTATTTTTTTTATTTTCAATTCTTTAAGTTTTATCTAAAAAAAATCATCTGTAGTATAGGAGTTGCCATTCAGAAATTCCTTAAATTTCTTCTTAGATACTTGTTGGCTATCTGTCAAACTTTTGATGATACTTCGTATGTGACCGAAGACTTTTGTGGCAGCATCATTCACCCCTTTTTGTGCCAAAGTTAGATTTAACTACCAACACTGCTAAAGTCATTTTGTGTGGTTCAAATTTCTAATATTAACATCATCATAATGGTTTTTAAACTGTTTTTGATGTTGCCGACAATTACGCAAGGCCACCAGGTGAAAAGTACAATTTTACCATACTTGCACCTTAGAACATCTCTATGACAGGTACTGTTCTTCCAACTGTCCACACAACCATGCACAACAGAATGACTCAAAAGGTTTAATTTTCTACTAGCTTCTCTTCATTCATTCTGAGCTAAAGTGCCTTTACATAAGACTAAGGGTCCATAACTTTAGGATAATGGATTTAGTTGAAACACTACATGCCATTTGACCTGACAAATAGCAATGATGGAGAGAAATTTTCCAAATATTTTGTGGCGAGACAAATATTTGCTTTGTTCAGGTATTCCATCTGAAACATGTTTTCCTCTGAAAAAGAAACAAATATCTGCACATTTCTTCTTCTTCCTTTAGTTTACAACTATCACATCATAAATGTCGTCGTCATTTACTAAACTGTAGTAAACTTAATTTTTAATTCTATCAGGTCCATCATAAATCAGTTTCCATTCTCATAATGTGTTAAGAACAAATATGTTGTTAACATCATAAATGTTTGTTGCCTGTTGCCTCTATGGTCCACTCCCCAAAGATCTGACCTATAACTGTCTCTCTCTCTCTCTCTTTTTTTTTTTTTTTTTTTTTTTTTTTTTTTTTTTTTTTTTTTTTTTTTTTTTTTTTTCCCCCCCCCCTCTCTCTCTTCACAGGTTTGCATATTATATTTTATCAGGTAGAAGTGTCGTAGGACATACATAGCTAGTTGATGAACAAACACCAGTTTAAGCTCAACAATGAATTAATAAGACTAGTCACACACTTACAAAGCACGGAATGAATTGATTCATGCAAGAGGCTTACAAAGTACATATAGACCACCATAACAAACTCCTGGAACAATATTTCTAGAAAGTACTAGAACTGAAAATTAAAATGTGAGGGTACAGTGGGGATGAAGCCCAGGACTCCTTGCTTCCAAAATCCATAACTTTATCCACTAAGTCACACTGTTCACGTCTTTCAGCACTTATTTAGGACACTGTAAATATCTCAATTTTCAAATTTGTGTTTTACACAGTATTATCGCAAAACCAGTGCAAGCTAGATACAGTGATGTAAATAATTAAGAAGAGTATAATAAGGTAGCATACATTTGTATCAATTTGTACAAACAAGATGATAATGTAGACTGTACACACAATGCCGCAATAATTGTAACAACTAATACGTTTCGTGGGGATCAATGACACAAAACCGTAAAACATTACTAACGGAATCGATGGTGTTGTGCTGATGCTGTCAATAGTCTTTGAATACTGTCTGAAAACGAAATCACATAGAATCAGACGGAGTAATGACTATGAAATAAATCATGAAAATTTGTAAAGTAAGCGAAACTTCTATTTCCAACTTTAGCACACTACGCCGCATAGGCTATAGGTAAAACTTCACAACTGTGGGAATTTAACACCCGCAAGGGTATGGGTGTCTAAATTTATTTATATTTTTTTAGGGATTACCAAATGCTTTGTGACAAAAATACGTTACTTACGGTTTTCTTGAAAATAACACGCCTCCCTTTGCCCTTTGGAGTGACAGGTTTTGGGAGAGCATATGGATTTAATCTCGTTTTGTAATTCCGCGTACTTCTTGTACTCTTACGAGTAGCAATTCTTGGCGCTGTTTCTTGTGATTTCGACGACTGTGAAGCAATGTCCTCATTCTTGGAGGGGCAAGAAGACTTACTTAGAGTATCACAACAGTCCGCACATAGGAAGCCATCGGCAGTTTGTTTCCATAGTTTACTTTCACTAGCATTACATTTACAGCATTCAGGCTTCACGCCCAGTGGCATGGCATCAACACACAGAGCTCGACTGTCAAAACACAACAACAAAACAAACATCGATTGTCACATTGTAGAATCCGTCAGGGATGCCAATGTGCACAGCGAAATTTTTCACAAATAAAAACATTTGTAACTAGAAAGTTACTCACAAAGTTTACAATAATTTGTGAAATTGTAGAAAGGAGACTATTGTGAAAAATTACAGAGAGAAATAAAGCACGGGATATCAACCGTCGGCTTGGATCTCTGACGTCGACGTGCTGTGTTGTTAAGACGTCACTGCTGCGCGGTGATTTCAAATTACTATGGAGGTATACTTCCGTGCTTCCATGGTATTAATTTTTAATTCGTGTTTCGACTTGTTAAGAGTTGGGTATGTTATATTGTTCTTCGCGAACACACTTCGTGATTAAGCCTTCGCGGTTGGTTTCAGGAAGTGAAAGTGATCACCATTTCTGTTGCGGTTATCGTCGTGCGTTTGTTTATGAATGCATTGGCGCGCTTGTGCGAGATTTGTTGCTGTTGTCGTTGGTTTTTGAAAGGGACTAAACAGCGACGGTTATCAGTCCCTTGTTCCGGTCTTAGAGATAACACAATGCTTCAAGCGTTCCTAAGGAAATGCGTTAACAAGTCAAAGATTAAAAATCACTGGTAAATATGAGAAAAGTATACCAGTAAAAAAGAAGAAGGGAACACACCACCATTAAATCACATCCGTCCTCCCGCCGAAGAAGGTGGCCATGCGTCAGCCATGTATGGCCGATTCGTAGGCGGCAGAGAACAATCGATTCCCTACGAGATGACCGCAGTGAGGACTTCCATGTGACCGTAGATAGCTTCACTGCACGAAGCTTGTTGGGTTGAGCAGAGTTAGCCCACTCGGAATTCCAAAGGTTTATTATCTTCCGAAGGAACTCTAGTCGGAGATCGCTCTCTCCAAGACCAATAGCCAATGGACTGGAGGTAGTAGCCTGCTTAGCCAGCTGATTCACACGTTCGTTTTCAGGAATGCCGATGTGGCCTGGGGTCCAAACAAACACCACAGAGCAACCAGACCGAACAAGCCTAGAAACAGACTCCTGTATGGATTTCACCAAAGGATGTTTTGAGAAACATTTGGCGAGGGCTTGCAAGCCACTCAGGGAGTCAGAACAGATGACCAGACTCTCCCCAGGACACTCTCTGAAATGTTAAAGTTCCCGATAGATGGCAACCAATTTCACAGTGAACACACTAGTCCCACAGGGCAGTGAATGCTGTTCAATATGCTCACCATGGATATATGCTTGAGCTGACGGAGATGGGGCACTCAAGTGAGCCGGTTGTCGAAGAGCATGCCAAGAAATCGGTGAGTCTTCGACACGAAGAAGTTTGTCATATAAATAAAGCTCTAGGTCCAAATGGACAGCTCGATGGCGGCAGAAGTGCATAACCCGGGTTTTCGATGGAGAAAACTGGAACCCATGGGTTGAGGCCCATGACTGCACCTTTCGAATGGCTCCCTGTAGGCGCCTTTCGGAGACCCCAATGCTACCTGAGCTGAATTATAAGCAGAAGTCGTCAGTGAACAAGGAGGTACAAACGGATGACCCCACCGCCTCAGCAAGTCCATTGATGGCAATTAAAAAGAGGGGGGCAGTAAGAATGGAGCCCTGCGGGACACCGTTCTCCTGGACATGGGGGGAGCTGAGGGAAGTGCCAACCCACACCCAAAAAGATCCGAAGGATAGAAAGTTTTGAATAAAGAGGGGAAGCGGACCCCTCAAGCCCCAACCGTACACTGTAGCCAGAATGTGGTAGCGCCAAGTGGTGTCGTTTGCCTTTCTAAGGTCGAAAAAGACGGCAAGAAGGTGTTCACGCCTGCTAAATGCCGTACGAATGGTGGACTCCAGAGCCACTAAGTTATCAACAGTGGAGCGGCCTTGGCGAAAACCCCCCTGATGTGGGGACAACAGACCTCGAAGTTGAAGTATCCATATAAGCCGCCAGCTCACCATACGTTCGAATAGCTTGTACAGAACGTTGGTGAGGCTGATTGGGCGGTAACTATCAGCCACCTGTGAATCAGCAGAAGGTTTGATCACCGGAATAATCATGATGTGACGGGAAAGCCCCCTCTGCCCAGAAACAGTTAAACAGGGCGAGAAGCTGGTGTTGAAACTCCACGGAAAGGTGCCAGAGGAACTGGCTGTGGATCCTGTCCAGGCCTGGAGAGGTATCGAGGCAAGCGGCAAAGGCATTTTCGAATTCCCATTCACTGAAAGCAGAGTTGTACGATTCTGCTAGACGTGTGTGAAACAAAAGCCGTCGCTGTTCTACCCGCTCTTTCAGTGCACGGAAGTCTGCACTGTATGCTGCAGTTGCGGAATTGCGAGCATAATAGTCCGCCATATGCTCAGCAATGGCAGTGGCGTTGGTGCATACAGTACCCTGGATCCGTAAGCTGGTGATTGCTGCTGACATGTGGTACCCAAAGAGGTGACTAACTTGGGATCACACCTTAGATGGCGAAGCACGAGAGCCGATGCTGGCGACTTACCTCTCCCAGCTGTTCTGTTTGCTCTGCCAAATGAGCCGTCGAGCTCGGGCCTGAAGCCGTTTGAAGGCTATCAGGTTGTCCATGGTGGGGTGGCGCCGTTGGCGCTGGAGCTCCCACCTGACAATCCCGAATGGCTGCAGCGATTTCCGACGTCCACCAGGGCACAGACTTAAGCCATGGGGAGCCATAAGTGGTGGGAATGGTTGCCTCAGCGGCTGAAACTATCGTACTGGTGACCTGGTGAACCGCCGTGTCCATGTCGACATCGGCTGGCATTGGGACAGGAACCGTAGCAGCTGAGGTGTAGCATTGCCAATCAGCTCGATGAAGAGACCCTAGAGACTGGCAGCTCTCAGGTTGAAAACCCAGGAGAGACATGAGAACTGGAAAATGGTCGCTGTTACAAAGGTCATCATGGAAATGCGGGAGCAGGCTCGGGGTACAAATAAAGAGATCTATCGCTGAATACGTGCCTCGCGCCACGCAAAAGTGCGTGCGTGAACCAGTGTTTAACAGGCAGATGTCTTGCTATGATAAAAGCGTCTCTATGTCCCTACCATGGCCTGTTGTCTGTGCTCCACCCCACAAGGGATGGTGGGTGGTGAAGTCCCCTAGAAGCAAAAATAGTGGGGGAAGTTGTGCCACCAGAGCAGCAAGGTCAGTAAGTGAAACCATCTCATCTGGAGGAAGGTAAAGAGAACAGATCGTCAGTTCCTGCATAGCCCGGATTCGAACAGCCACCGCCTCGAGAGTCGTATGGAGAGGCACAGCGGCACTGGGGACAGAGGCAAGGACATATATACATACACCTCGAGAGTCCCTGTCATATGTGGTACGGTTTCTGTCATGGCCCTGATAACCACGAAGGGCTGGGGTCTTTTGAGCAGGAAACCAGGTTTCCTGCAGGGCTACACAAAACGCTGGGAAGCGGCACAACAATTGCTGCAACTCTGGCAGATGGCGGAAAAAGCCGCTACAGATCCATTGGAGGATCATAGAGCCTCCTTGTCGCTAGGACATGATGCTTTCGATGGCGCAGTAGGGTTCACAGTATCTTCTGCTGTTGCCGATTTTTGAAGCAGATCCTCAACATCCATAGCTTCTAAAGACTCGGCAATGGCCAAGTCTTTTTCGGGACGCGAGCCACCTACTGGTATCCACAGGAGAAGCTTTGGAAGGAAGGGATCCAAGGGAGCCCTTCCTCGCGACAGGAGCAAGAGATGGCTCAGGGGTGGGGACTGAGGGCCGGAGAAGCCTTGGAAGGAAGGGATCCGAGGGGGCCCTTTCTCGCGAGAGGAGCCAGAGATGGCTGTTGAGTCTCTAGCTCAGGGGTGTGGACTGAGGGCCCCACAGGTGGAGATGGTGGTGCTCCCAAAGTAGGGACCTTGGTGGCAATGGTGGGTGAGGTACCCCCAAACACCATGGGGGCAGATGTGGACGGTTTGGGAGAAGGGCCCACTGTGGAAGAGGAGGCAGTGGAAAGTTGAAAGTAACTGTGAAGTTATCTGGGCACGCATAACAGGTCTAAAAGAAGTTAATAGTTGGGTGTTTTTACCGGCCCCCCAGTGCTGCTGTAGCAGTTTTAGAATCATTCAAGGAAAGTCTACACCAGGTAGTGCATAGGTATTCGAGCCATGCAATATTAGTCGGAGGTGACTTCAACCTTAAGAGTATAGATTGGGACCTCGCTAGTTACATTTCAGGCGGTACAGACAAGCAGTCTTGCAAGCTACTTTTGGACACATTCTCCGAAAACTGTCTTGAGCAGTTAAACTGGCAACCCACGCGCAATGGAAATATTCTAGACCTTATAGCCACAAACAGGCCTGACCTTATTAACGATGTCTGTGTAGAGACAGGAATTAGTGATCACGATATCGTCATAGCGTCGATGGTGACCAAAGTTCATAAACCAGTCAAGAAGGCTAGGAGCGTGTTTTTGTTGGGAAAAGCCGACAAGCAAATGTTACGATCGCACTTAGAAAATGAATGGGCATCGTTTAATTCTGGGACTATGGATGTAGAGGAATTGTGGACTAAATTTAAATGCATTGTTAACGAAGGGTTAGAGAAATATGTGCCAGTAAAGACGATTAAGGATGGAAAAGATCCACCGTGGTATAATAATAATGTTAGAAAGCTGCTGAGAAAGCAAAGGCTGTTGCACTCTCAATTCAAAAAGGAACACGCAAATAATGACAGGAAAAAGTTAGTAGAGATTCGTGCGTCTATAAAAAGATCGATGCGTGAAGCATACAATAATTATCACAGCCATACCTTAGCAAAAGATCTTTCCGAGAACCCGAAAAAATTCTGGTCCTATGTAAAATCGATAAGCGGGTCAAAGCCCACTGTCCAGTCACTAGTTGATCATTCCGGGGCAGTAATAGAAGAAAGCAAACGGAAAGCTGAAGTTCTAAATTTAACATTTAAGAAATCTTTCACGCAGGAGGACCGCACAAATATACCATCATTTGATCAACGTACCAATTCCGAAATGGGGGACATAGCAATAGGTATTTCCGGTGTAGAGAAGCAGCTGAGAGAGCTAAATACGAAAAAGTCTGCTGGTCCGGATGGAATACCAGTTCGGTTTTACAAAGACTATTCTGCGGCATTGGTCCCCTACTTAGCTTGCATTTATAGCGAATCTTTAATTTAGCGCAAAGTTCCTAGTGATTGGAAAAAAGCGCAGGTGACTCCCGTGTATAAGAAAGGAAAGAGATCTGACCCATACAATTACAGGCCAATATTGTTGACATCGGTTTCATGTAGAATTTTGGAGCATATTCTCAGTTCGAATATAGTAAATTTCCTTGAAACAGAAAAGCTTCTTTCCATGAATCAGCACGGGTTTAGGAAACATCGTTCATGTGAAACTCAGCTTGCCCTTTTCTCACATGACATCTTGCGAGCCATGGACGAAGGGCAACAGGCGGATTGTGTTTTTCTCGACTTCAAAAAGGCGTTCGACACGGTGCCACACTGCAGACTGCTAACGAAGATACGAGCTTATGGAATAGGTTCACAGATTTGTGACTGGCTGGAAGACTTCCTAAGTAATAGAACGCAGTACGTTGTTCTCGACGGCGAGTGTTCATCAGAGACGAGTGTATCGTCGGGCGTGCCCCAGGGGAGTGTGATAGGACCGCTATTATTTTCTATCTATATAAATGATCTGATGGACAGAGTAAGTTGTAATTTGCGGCTGTTTGCTGATGATGCTGTGGTGTATGGGAGGGTGTCGTCTGTAACTGACTGTAATAGCATACAGGTTGACTTAGACAAAATTTCTACTTGGTGCGAAGAATGGCAGCTAGCTCTCAATGTAGAAAAATGTAGGGTGATGCGCATGAGTAGAAAAAACAATCCTATAATGTTCGAATACAGCATCAGTAGTGAGCTTCTTGATGCGGTCGTGTCGTTCAAATATCTAGGCGTAACATTGCAGAGCGATATGAAATGGAACGAGCATGTAAGGACAGTTGTGAGTAAGGCAGACAGCCGACTTCGGTTTATTGGGAGAATTTTGGGAAGATGTACTTCAACTGTAAAGGAGACCGCGTATAAAACGCTTGTACGACCACGTCTTGAGTATTGCTCAAGTATTTGGGACCCGCAGCAGATCGGTTTGAAGGAAGACATAGAGGCGGTTCAGAAGCGAGCAGCTAGATTTGTTACCGGTAGGTTCAACCAATGCGCGAGTGTCACGGAAATGCTCCGGCAACTCAATTGGGGATCGCTGGAAGAAAGACAACGTTCTTTTCGTGAATTTCTGTTAAGTAAATTTAGAGGGCCGGAATTTGAAGCTGAGTGTAGTACGATCTTGCTGCCGCCTACTTACATTTCGCGTAAAGATCACAAAGACAAGATAAGAGAAATTAGGGCTCGTACGGAGGCATATAGGCATTCTTTTTTTCCTCGTTCAATTTGGGAGTGGAATAGGAAAGGAAATGCCTAGTAGTGGTACAGTGTACCCTCCGCCACGCACCTTACGGTGAATTGCGGAGTATGTATGTAGATGTAGATGTAGATGTAGAAGTGGTAGCAGAGATGGCAGAGGCAGTGGTGATACAACTGTGGCATATGATGTCTTCATGCTCACAGGATGGAGTTTGACATACTTTTTCTTGCCCTCTGAGTATGATAACCGGTCCAGGGTCTTATATTCCATAATTTTACGTTCTTTATGAAGAACCGTGCAGTCTGGCGAACAAGGAGAGTGATGCTGCTTGCAGTTAACACAGACTGGAGGAGGGACACAAGGGGCGTCTAGATGTGAAGCACGTCCGCACTCCCGACATGTAGGATTACCATCACATCGGTAGGACATGTGCACAAACCTCCAGCATTTGAAGCAGCTTATAGGGGGAGGAACGTAGGGTTTTAAGTCACACCAGTAGATCATTACCTTGACGTTCTCCGGCACTGAATCGCCTTTGTAAGCCAAGATAAACGCACCGGTGGCTACCCTATTTTCCTTCAGACCCCTATAAACTCACCAGATGAACTGAACTCCTCGCCTCTCTAGGTTCTTCCGCAACTTGTCATCAGACTGCAATAAAAGGTCCTTGTGAAATATAATTCCCTGTATCATGTTCAAGCTCTTGTGGGGAGTAATGGTAAGGGGTATGTCACCCAGCTTGTCACAGGCAAGCAGTGCTCGTGACTGGGCTGGGGACGATGTTGTTATGAGTACAGCCCCAGATCTCATCTTGGACACGCCATCCACTTCCCCAAACTTATCCTCTAGGTTTTCCACAAAAAACAAAGGCTTCGTGGTCGCAAACGATTCGCTGTCTGTCCTAGTGCAAACCAGATAACGGGGGGCATAAGCCTCACCTTGCTGACAGGCCCTGCGTTCTTCCCATGGTGTGGCCATGGAAGATAACGCTTGGGGGGTCATATGTTGCAGCATTAAATTCAGTTCACCCACGCTTAGAGATGCCAGTTTTTCGTCTGGCAATGCCATTTTTTGCTCATTTCATTCTCGTCCCACAAGCAGCTAGGGAACTAAAAGTCCACCCAGGCAGAGCCCTGCTTGCCTGTGTAAGCCTTATACAACTGAGGTGCGGCAGGTGCCTCAGAGGTTGCTCGCTAGCGACTGTTCAACCTCAACAGCCATGCATCTCCTCGGCACGTTGCCCACCTTGAGATTGAGGTTTTTTTTTTTTTTTTTTTTTTTTTTTTTTTTTTTATAGAGGTTTGTACCATCCTCGCGACAAGGGTGATTAAGCCAAGATCCCTGGGATCTGAAACGTACAACGTTCCACCGTCGTGCCGAACGATGGTTGTTGAAGCACACACAGCTTACGGCGTAGCAGACTGTTGGCGTGACTCAGCCCACAGCTCAGGACCCTGGGTTTGTCAAGCCCGTACTCAGCAGATTAATGCTGAGCCCCTGAGGAGGGAGATTTGTTAAATTTTACTTACCCTGTTGGCCTACCATGTTTACGTTAGCGACAGATGATTTTTTTTTTTTTTTTTTTTTTTTTTAATTTATTGGGCCTTGAGTGTAAATATACTATTTTAGCAATTTAAATACACAAAAAATTTAAACTACATTTTTGAACTGAACGGATAGAATTTTGATTCTTCTCCATCACTGGACATAACAATCTTCATTTTAAACACTTTGTATTCCAAGCAGCAATGCATTCACTTGTGAAACAAGCTAGTTGTAAAATTGTCTCTTCTTGACTATATTTACAGGCCAACAGTTATTTTGTCATACCCTCAGACAGCTCACTGAAATAAATTGTATCAGACGTCCAAACACTACTTTGTCCGGCACTTGTTAGCAGCAGAACTCTGGGCCGCGTCCACACGTTGGAGCCAACGTTGGCACCAACTGTGGGTAATTTGGTAGAACTGCTTGGGAATCGAATTCGGAATGCTATATATTGATCGAGCTGCCAGATCGATCTCACAGCTCAAGCGATAGCCATGTTTCGTTGTGAATTATTTCGGTGAAGATTACAGTTAATTTATTGAGCGGACAAGGGTACATCAAGTACCTGTCAACCATAGAGCCGGAACAGCAATTATTTAGTTCATGGCGGGCATGTAAAATTAATCCTGTAAAATTTTAGAATTTGTGTCGCAGCGTAGTGTCGAGTGTTCAGATGTTGCAAACAGAAAAGTATACAGTGGCGGGACTAAGTTTTCGTGCCAACCATGCAGTAAATAATTAATGCCATTCCTGCTCTACGGTTGAAAAGTTATCAATGTACCCTTGTCCGCTCAGCAAATTAACTGTAATCGTCAGTGGAACAATTCATAAACAAAACTTAAACCGAGAAATGTTAAACACCACTTACTGTTCTTCAGTATAAAGATAATTTAGAAATAACTCACCTTGTTGACAAATGATTATTGTTTTATTCCGATAGCTGTTGTAATAAGTAGTAAGCTGCTCTAGTAACTCAAATAATGACACGTAAGGTCCCTCAAATGTTTACTACATTGTGCGTCCGTCCATTCTTCGATATATCGATTTGGCAGCTCGATCGATATATAGCGTCCAGAATTCGATTCCCAACCGTTCTAACAAATTACCCAATTGTGTTTGTACAATGTATGGATCGGTGAAATAGCATTGGAACCAACATTGGTACGGTTCCGTTGGTATTTTGACAAAACATCAAAGGACGTAGGGCCAATACGAGTCCGTCGTCCACATATTGGCGCCAACGCTTCAGTCATTATATCTTTGTTGTCTGCCCATCTAGAAACTGTTTCTTTCTTCATTCATTCTTTGTCGCCGTATATTTTAAAGATTCAAAGTCTCTTTGTAAATATTAGAACTGTATCAAAAGTGAATCATTCCCTGATTTTATGTGGATTTTTAGAATAATGTGTGTGGCTATATTGTATTTCAGTTGCAATCTGGAATAGTCACCCTCTCTCAGCCAATCGTTTCTGCTTTCCGAGCACATTAGGGAAATTCTGACTAGCTGCTGTATACCATTCACTAGGACCAAACTGGTAGCCAGCCAGCTGGGGAACCCAACATCCTGGCAAAACCCACCTTTCACATGAAAACAATCAGCTTCCCCCTGTATCTGTAATATCACAACCGCTTGCTGCATGGCTATCGGCCTGTCATCTCGGTTTCTTATTTGTTGATTTACAGTTTTCCACATTCATTTTGAATTTGTTAAAGAGTCTTCATTGTGTTTCTGGTTACATAAACGTTCCATGAAACAAAGAAAAAAAATACAACTAAAAAAGATCTGTGGCTTGTACTTGAGATTTATTTTTATCTATAATCTCACGTCAAAGGTTTAGGTGCGGCCTATATTCGTGCAAATATGGTAAGTAGGGGGGGGGGGGGGGGCTGGGAAATAACGAATATAAAGAAAAAAAAAAGTATGGTAACTGAAGTATTTTAATGAATGATGTGTGAAGGCATCACCCTGGTAGGCAGTCAAATTTTTCATTACTGGTGAGGGGACTGGGGTGTTAGTGATATGAAGTTCGTGCCAATTTTTTTTAAATAGTTACATTTGGCTTGATTTAATATAAACAATGAAAAAGCTTGATCTAGATAAAGTAAAAGTGGCTTTAGCATATATATATATATATATATATATATATATATATATATATATATATAAACAAAAATAATAATAGAAAACAGATGACTTACCAAAAGGACCGGCTCGTCGATAGAAACAAATAAAATAAATAAAATCACACACAAACACACATACAAGCTTTCGCAGCCTAGCTGCTTCGTCAGGCAGAAGGGAGGGAGAGGGGAAAGGAAATGATGAGGGTTTCAAGGGAGTGGATAAGGAGTCATTCCAATCCCGGGACAGGAAAGACTTACCTTGGGGGGAAAAAAAGAGGGTAAACAAAAACACACACACCCACACATTTACACAGACGCAAGTACACTTCATATTTTTATTTTTGTTTATCCCACCGGGAAAGTTTCCCTCTATAATTTTCGTTTTATATATATATATATATATATATATATATATATATATATATATATATATATAGATATATATATATAAAAGGACCAGCTCATCGATAGGCACAAATAATCACACACAAACACACATACCAGCTTTCGCCACCTCTGGCAGCTTCTTCAGGAAAAAGAGGAAAAAAGGGGTTTTAAGGAAGTGGAAAAAGGAGTCATTCCAATCCCAGGAGTGGAAGGACTTACCTTAGGGGACAAAAAGGAAGGTAAACAAATACACACACACTCACACATATCCAAACGCAAACACACCTACACAAACATTTTACAGCTTTTTACAAATGTCTGTCTAGGTGTGTTTGCATTTGGATATGTGTGAGCGTGTGTGTATTTGTTTACCTTCCTTTTTGTCCCCTAAGGTAAGTCCGTCCACTCCTGGGATTGGAATGACTCCTTTTCCACTTCTTTAAAACCCATATCCTTCCCTTTCTCCTCCCCTTTTTTCCTCTTTTTCCTGAAGAAGCTGCCAGTGGTGGCAAAAGCTTGTATGTGTGTTTGTGTGTGATTATTTGTGCCGAGCCAGTCTTTTTGCTAAGTCATCCGATTTCTATTTTTTACATTTGTTTATCCCACCAGGAACCTCTCCGGGGGACACCACCTTGATGAAGCACTGTCCGTGCGGGTGGAGAGGCTTGCGTATCCGCGTGAAGCAGAGGGCTATACCGAAGGTAGAGAACCTACTGCCGAAAAGGCCTCAGCTGATGGATCAGACCAAGCGTGTCCCACAACATCCCATCTTCCTTATCCTCTCCCAGTCCTTTCCCAATTCCTTTCCCAACCCAAGTTGTGAAGCGATCCGTGCCGAGGGGTGCGTGGGACATGGGCGGATGTGTCTCGAACGGAGCCTCAGGGATAGTGGGTGACCTCCCTGAGTAAGTAGCCTTGCACCGCACGGGGTTATCATGGTGTGGACCATATAAATCCCCAAATCTTGTGGGACTAAGATGAACACGGAGAAAAAAATTATTTTAAAAGAATCCGAGGAGCAATCTGAGACCTCAGATACTCAAACATTGGGAGCAGGAACGATGGAGTGCACACCTACTTCTCAGTCAGGGTCTAGACCTGAGCAAGAAGTGGGAACTGTAACAGAGAAGTTAGTCCAGATTAGGATTAAGGCCTTGTCTGGGGCTCAGAGGAGGAAACTTCTCAAGGAACAGAAGCAAAAGCAAGGAAAAGAATGGCTTCCTAAGCATAAGTGGAGGGAATCAAAAGGGCTTGAGCACAAGACTCCTAAAAAAAAACTGCCTAAGGTCAAAGGGGATACACAGACCCCCTCGACATCAAAGACAGGTGGCAAGAGGGTTAGAGAGGAATCTAAGATTCCCTCCTCTCTGGACAAGCGTGATCCTAAAAGGCTGAGGCAGGAAATAGGAAAATAGACCTATAGTACTGCAGTCTCGGTCTTTAGAATGACGGCTGTCCAAGAAGGATACCCACTGGTGAGCATCACCTTGCAGCAGGAGGAGCTCGTGCAGATGGCCCTCTTTGAAGAGATTGGGGGGGACACTGGTCCAGGACCCAAATTCAGGAAGGTCTATCTAGATCGCGGTGCCCTCATCTTTGTCTGCGAGGGGGAGCACTCAGCAGGTGCGCACCGATATCCCCATGGGAGGATGCGAAGTTGCTGGTCAAGACAGCAACTGAACTCCTGAAGACCGCAAAGGTATCAATATGGGTACCAAAGATCCTTAAGGATGTCCCTCCAAAGACTCTGTTCGAGAAAATAAGGGTCCAGAACCGAAACGTCTCGACAGAGGATTGGAGGGTAATTAACCAAAAGGTCATTCCGGAAGGATGAACCTTGGTGGTGGAGGTCGAAGAGAAGTCCCTGAAGGCAATACGAGAGCAAGGCCTGAAACTGTTTTTAGGATTCTCGCAGGTCGCCATCAGGGTAATCAAAGACCTTAAAGGCAATAATGGCAGCAAGATGGGGACTGGAAGTGCTGCAGATAAACCTGCAGCACAGTAAAGGGGCCACTGCTGCCCTGAGCCGTTGCCTGCGGAGACAGGTGGAGGATGTGGCCCTGATACAAGAACCCTATTTATACAAAGGGGGTGTATCGGGCCTCGGTGGTACTGGAGGTAAGTTGATTTATGCTAGAAATCTAAAAAACTCCAGAACATGCATTTATGTTAGAAATGGAATACCTTTCATACCAATGATGGATTTTTGTTCCAGGGACCTGATGACCATCAGGATGCAGCAACATGAGGAAGGTATCATGAGGGACATTGTTTTGGCCTTAGCATACCTTCCTTACGAAGACAGCTCTCCTCCTTCTTTGGAAGTGAGGAGACTGACGGAAGCCTGCCATCGGCAAGGTGACGAACTGTTGGTGGGATAAGATGCCAATGCCCACAATCTATCATGGGGCAGCAAGGACACCAACAGTAGAGGTGAGCACCTTCTTGAATTTCTCCTATCTAACAACTTGGAGATCCTAAATAGGGGTGATGAACCCACATTCAGGAATAGTAGAAGGGAAGAAGTAATTGACATAACTTTTGGTTCCATGATGATGGGAAGTTACGTCAAACAGTGGCATGTGGTCCTGGAGCCAACCTCATCAGATCACATGTATATTAAATTCAAGGTTGAAATGGGAACCAGACAGACCATGGCCTATAGGAACCCCAGGAAAACGGACTGGGAGACATATAGGAAAGACCTTGACTTCAGCCTATCGGAAAATAAAACTTCGATAAGGAATCCAGCAGAGTTTGAGGAAGTATCAGAGGCTGTAACCTCTGCTATAGTGACCTCATACCAGGACAACTGCTCAATCACCAAGAAGTGCACAAATAGGAGTGTACCTTGGTGGAATAATAACCTGGAAATGCGAAGAAAACAGGTACGAATACTGTTTAATCTTGCGAAGCACAAAGGACAATGGGAAAAGTATCGTGATGCCCTTGTCAATTACAACCTTGCCATCAGACGGGCAAAGGAGGCATCCTGGAAGGTATTCTGTGAGGAAGTGGAGGGCACGGCTGCTCAAGTGAGACTTCATAAAATCCTCACTAGGGTACCAACTAATCCAGGAGGAACATTGAGGAAGGAGGATGGGGAGTATACAAAGACAGCACATGAAACGCTGGAACTGCTCCTCAAGACTCACTTTCCTCAATATACTCTGGGGGATAACTCAGACCAGAATGCGATTCCTGAGAGACAACGGTTCTCAGTTATTCGCAAAGAGGACTGGGATCTGGCCAAGCAGTGTGTCGATTTCAGTAAGGTCCGATAGGCAGTGGGAACATTTCAACCATTCAAGTCACCTGGCCCCAATGGAATCTTTCCAGCTCTCTTGCAACAAGCGGGAGAAAATCTTATTAGATTCCTATGCAGGTTATTGAGGGTTAGCCTAGCAGCAGGAATCATTCCCAATGCCTGGAGGGCAGTGAAGGTTGTCTTCATTCCAAAACCAGGGAGAACTGATCATACCGAGGCCAAGGATATGAGATCAATCAGCCTGTCCTCCATTCTTAAGACATTAGAAAAACTGGTTAATGTGCATGTTGAAGAAAGGAGATTAAGTAGGGCTCCTCTACATTCAAACCAACATGCATATCAGCCAGGTAAATCATGTGAGACAGCTCTCCACCAACTCGTTGGGAAGGTGAAGAAAGCACTACACTTTCAGGAAATAGCCCTCTGTATCATCCTGGACATCGAGGGGGCTTTTAGCAACACGACCTTCGATTCCATGGTTAGGGCAGCAGAGGTGCATGACCTAGGGACCACTATATGTAGGTGGACTAGGGCCATGCTCAGTGGAAGAAAGGTAGAGGCTACCATGATGGATGAAAAAATTGTAATCAACATCACTAGGGGTTGCCCGCAAGGTTGAGTTCTTTCCCCTTTATTGTAGAATCTAGTGGTGAATGATCTCATTGGAGAATTAAACTCTAGGCAGTACTTTTGCCAAGGATATGCAGATGATCTTGTCAGAGTAATACTTGGCAAATTTGCTGACACAGTGAAGAATATGGCACAAGGTGCATTGGACATTGTGCAAGACTGGTGCAGAAAACAGGATCTGGAGGTTAGTCCTAAGAAGACTGTTGTTGTACCATTCACAAAGAAGCATATACAACATTCAAGTTGGAATCTAAAGCTTTTCAATGAAGTGCTACCTGTGAAGGGGACAGTGAAATAGCTAGGGGTTGCCCTAGATGAGAAACGGACATGGACCCCTCACATTAGGAATATTTGCTCCTAGGCAAAAGGTACTCTAGTAAGTACCAGGAGGGCTTGTGGCAAAAATTGGGGCCTGAGCCCAAAGGGTATGCACTGGATATACACCACTGTGATTAGAGCCAGGATCACCTATGGGGCGGTCGTGTGGTGGAAGAAGGTAGAACAGCAGGTTGCTGCTAAGGAGCTTGGTAAGGTGCAGAGATTAGCCTGCTTAGCCATAACAGGCAGAATAAGCAGCACACCAACTGCTGGGATGGAAACCATGCTGGATATGCCCCCATTACACCTTTGGGTCAAGATGGAGGCAGCAGCTGGTGCATACAGACTCAAATCTGGCAACAACTGGAACTCTTCGGGATATCCAGAATCACACACTGAAATAGTGAGTGAGGTAAATATAGGAAAGGTTGGGGAAATGCCAGCTGACTATATTATAACGCCATACTGCTTCAACAAGCCTTTCAATATAACAATTGGAAGCAGGGAGCAGTGGGAGAAAATAGTTCGACACCATACGGGGGATATTGTCTGGTTCACTGACGGGTCAAAATCAGACCAAGGCGTCAAGGCGTTGGGGCCGGGGTATACGGGGTGCAGCCAAGACTGGAGGGCATCATCTCTCTAGGGAAACTGGCCTCAGAATTCCAGGCCGAAATCACTGCCATCAGGGCGTGTGTGGAGGAGAATTTGCATAGATGCTACAAAGATCGTAGCATCTATATCTATTCAGACAACCAGGCAGCCCTGAGATCACTGACAGCTCCTGCAACAAGGTCTAAAATTGTTGCAGAATGTCACAGGGTTCTGGTGGAGCTAGGGGAAAGCAATAGAGTAAACCTATTGTGGGTCCCTGGCCACTCGGGGATCAGTGGCAACGAACATGCCAACAGATTAGCCAAGATGGGGGCAGAGACTCCATTTATTGGACCGGAACCTGTCCTGACAATCACCAAGGCAATGATAAAATTGGAGCTACGTAACTGGCTCAGAAGGCAGCACGTAGAATATTGGACCAAAGTCCATCAACAAAAACATGGCAAGGTAATGATGCCAACGCCATGTTTTAAAAGAAGCTCTGCAATCCTGGGTCTGAACAGGAGAGAGATTAGACTCATGGTTGGATTGCTGACAGGCCATGGGAATTTCAAAAAACACCTACATACATTGGGAATAACAGAAGGGGGCTCTAAATGTAGGATCTATGATGACGGTGATGAAACTGCATCACATCTAATTTTCGAATGCATTGCATTGGAGAGTAAAAGGCACAGAACATTTGGGACAACCAGACCCGAAGAAATTGTGTCTAATAAAGACTGATAAAGGTACTCCTTGCACTGTTCAAGGGCATTGGTTGTCTTTACTAGACATACAGGGAGCGATACCGCACAATAAACTTAGTTTCGGTGCGGGCAGTGGCCGGTTGGACCAAGACTGTTTTGGCTTCCCTGAAAAAAATCAAATCAAATCAAATGTTCAAACTCTGTGTGGTGGCTGCTGGGGGCAACTGTAAAGGTGTTTCTCATTTACAATCACTCCCATAATCCCCAAACAAGGAGTCAACTTACTGTGCACCACAAGTAAGTCATAAACATAATTATTTTTTAAACATCAATTATACGCCAGTCGTCGTAGACAAAAAAATGGCCTTCGGTGCAAAAAAATTGCAGGAAGCTGAATTTTTGGTATGTTGTTAGGACATATTAGAGTAGTATTAAACCAAGTTTACAGCTTCGAAATCCCTTAACTTAACTTTTAAGAGCCAAAAAACCTCGAAATTTTCGGACATTTTTCTGGTTTTGGCTTATAAATCGTGAAGGGAGGTTTTTTGATGAAAAGTCACTCACACCTTTGTTAATGTAGATAAAATATTCTAAAATTTAAGCCCAACCACAGCTCTGTAAGTCTAATAGATCCTGAGATATTGGACTTCAAAAATTGACTTACTTCTCCAAAAAGTTCAAATTTTCGATTTTAGGATTTTTTCTAGCTAGAATATTGGCTCTAATGATCATCCCACAGGGAAAGTCAGACAAAAAAAGTTATAGAGCAGTTATTTAGCTTTAATCCAAGTACAGAATGAAGTCCATAGGCCCAATAGATTTCTAGTTATTGTAAAAAAACGAAAATTTGGAAAAATCGGAGTATTCAATAAACTGATCCAGACAAATTGCAGTCCTCGTATCCTATATATGTTAAAGAAAAGGGAAGAATTACTCATTCATGATGATTATTAACACATTGTGTATAAACAGTACTTTTTAACACTGTTTTTAGCAAATATTGAACAGAGAAGTTCCTGCCATTATGGCACCAACGGCCCCCATGAATGACATGAGGTGGTGAAAACTTCCAAGCCTCACCACTATGTTGACAAGCTGAGGATGATGGTGGCTCTCCACAATGTCTCGGGCTTTCATGTACAGTGGTTGATTGTAGATCACAAAACATGTTTCCTGGCCGTAAATGCTTGTTATTTAACTGTCTTCCAAAAGTGATGTTAAAACAGTGTCGTAGTCGGTTGGGGGAGCATGGATAAAAGGGAGATATACAATCTTTGAAGGTTTGTAAGGAAGATCTTCTGTCACTTGCTCCATGAATCCATTCCATCCTGGGATTCCTGGCATGTTAGTTTCTTTTCCAAACCACCACAGAAGGTATGGGATTTTTGGCAAAATGTCTTCAGCAATTTTCACTTCGTTAATTGAAATGGCTGACAAGACAGATTTCTTTCTCATAGAAAAATGTTTAATATGTGTGGCTGTGTGTGAACCTGATAGACTCTGCAGAAACAGACTTCAAACATGGTTTGTTTATGTCTGGGTGAACGGATGAGAGAGGGGTCATGATCATTATACCAACCATTTCATGGAACGTATTTTCTCCATCAACTGTATTAACGTTCACATCTGCATTGTCGAACACAAACAGCATAAAAGCTTCTTTGTCAACTAGTTTGGTCACTTCTCCATGGAGGATAGTGGAACTTTCAAAACGCATAGCCTCCGTATATGTACAAGAAATTTCCATACTGTGGCAAAGTTCAACAAGGTGCTTTGATCCAAATTTTCTATACAAATAAAACTTATATGAATTGAGGATAGGAAAGATTTGGGCCTCGTTGCAGCCATGATTGCATAAGCAAAACCTGTGCACTTCTTTTTCCACTGTTCAAGAGAAGAACGTTTGTTTTTCAGGACAATCTGTTCAAGCAACAGTTGCAGAGAATCAGGAACTGATGCCTCTGCGTCTTTTAAAAAGGCATCTAATGGGGGATATTGAGTAGTGTCAAATGTTTGGGAACGAATGTCTTGCAGGATAATTTCTGCTGCAGCTTTGACAACTCTAAGCTACTCTTCAGCAGGATCGCTAACTCTTTGATTGTACCACTTTTCATAAAGAATGTTTTGCCCAATGTCTGTGAACATCAAGACTGGACTGTGATATGGACCAACCTGCGCAAAAATAAATTTTTTTCCATAACGCTTTTTTAGATGAGCTTGAACACTTGCAACTGCTGGTTTGTAATCACCTGTGGAGTTGTCTGCAATCAAGTCACTTATGGAAAATTGGTTTTCCTCTCCTGTTTCTGCAAGGTATGCATTTATATGCTCCATACCTTTGATAAGGAGGGGATGTTCAGGACGCCCTAGTTTACACCATGCACCAGTAGATCATAACAAGGAGTGCAATTTTACACAGCAATGTTTGTGGTACTTACCCTCAGTAGCAACAAGTTCACTTATACATGAAAGATGCTGAAGAATCTGTAGTCCCCATTCACCAGCTAGTCTAGCTTTTTCCACAATCGATTCTTTCACTTCCAGTGTTTCCACTTGATGGAGTTCATCCTGTAGATATTTGGGCAATTTTATCTGATTCTTGAAATATTCCTTGGAGAATTTTTCACCACAAAGGAAACAACAATATCCAATGATGTGACGCCTTGAATCCGACACACTTCTCAGCCTTTCCCCACGCGAAGACGATGGTTGAGCAGATCAAACATATCCTCCTCACTGGACAGATGTTTTCACATTACTTTCCACAGTGTACCTTTTCCTGCATGCATCATGTATGGACACTTCGCTTAAATTGCACAAAAACCTCATGTTCCTATCAAACCTACGTTTCTGACTCACTTTTATCAGCGTCTAAATTTTGCATTTTTCCAGTGTCACTATTCCCTCTCCAAACTCTTCCCGACAACCCCAAAACAAACATGTAGGGGGGGGGGGGGTAGCTCCGCCATATTGTAAAAAAGAAAGTACTTAAGACACCAGTACAATCGAGATTTAGACGATTTTTGTTTGAAATGTATTTCACAGAGCCGAATATGGCCATTTCTAATGGCAGATTGGGTGTAGTGAGGAAGACCTCAGAGACAAGAAGTTTGGGAGGGAGGACAGAACACCTACATGTCACCACTCGGAGTAAGGGGGGGGGGGGGTAGGGAGGGGCGGGGATGCCTTCACAGCACAACAAAAGGCCTTGCTGTGATGAACTTAAGTCCTAATCCCTTAATGGCTAACCAATACCCACAAACGGAGAGGCTTTCATTGTTTTTACAGCAATACCTACTTTCACAAATATATTGGTAAGCACTAACACACAAATTACACCTATTTATACACAATGCCTTAATAATCATCATCAATGAGTAATTCGTCCTTTATCTTTAACATATATAGGATAATAGGACTGCAATTTGTCTGGGTCAATTTATTGAGTGTAGGTGACTCGGAAACAAAAAATAAATAAAAAATACTCAAATGTTTCCAAATTTTTGTTTTTTAATGATAACTAGAAATCTATTGGGCCTATGGACTTTGTTCTGTACATAGATTAAAGTTAAATAACTGCTCTATAAATTTTTTTGTATGACTTTCCCTGTGGGATGATCGTTAGAGCCAACATTCTAGCTGAAAAAAAAAAAAAAAAAAAAAAAAAAATCGAAAATTTGAGCTTTTCGGAGAAATAAGTCAATTTTTCAAGCCCAATATGTCGGGAACTATAGTACTTACAGAGCTGCGGTTGGGCTTAAATATTAGAATATTTTATCTACGTAAAGGTGTGAGTGACTTTTTGTCAAAAAAAAAAAAAAAAAAAAAAAAAAAAAAAAAAAAAAAAAAAAAAAAAAAACCCCTTCACGATTTATAAGCCAAAACCAGATAAAAAGTCAGAAAATTTCGAGGTTTTTTTTGGCTCTTACAAGTTAAGCTAGAGGATTTCTAAGCTGAAAAATTTGGTTTAATACTACTCTAATATGTCCTAACAACATACGAAAAATTCAGCTTCCTGCAATTTTTTTGGACCTAAACATACCTGGAGACTGCCCTGTTATATGCCCTCACACATTTTTGAACAAGACTAATTTTACCAGTCTATTAACTCGGTTCCTTCAATTAAAATAATTGTTTACCATCACTAGGGGTTTTGAGTGAACTCTGGACTATCTAGGTAAATTTGCATATAATGGTAGTTTATTTTTATTTTTATCAGTAATGTAACAAAAGACATGAGGAGTCAAAATTACACAAACAAGCACAATTAATTTGTGGGCCATATTCAATAGCTGTTCTGTTAAATTTTAACACTATAGCCAGATTAAAATTACTTACTAGTTGATGTTTGTCATGTGTCATTATAGTGTTGCCACCTAGGCACTTGGCTATCGCATGGCTCTAGATGATTCAGAAACATGGTGGGTCACTTAAAAAATGCTGTTAATAGTATCTTATGACCTGCGGCAGTGTTGTAAAAGGCTGCCACGAGACAATGGCAGCAATACGAAAAACTCTGATAACAAATAATTTAAAGTGATCAGTAACTGAATTGCAACAGAAGTTGCATTTTGTAATTCTCAATTTAATCCCCACATTGTACCCTAACTGCACTTGATGTACTATGTATCTGGCAAAACTGCATTCAACCATCTACAGAAAAACTAAAAATCATGACTTATTCATTCACGGGGATTAAAGCTTACCTTTATGAGCAAAATCAAACAGAAAAAATTCAGATACAATCCTAAAACAAACTGTAATTCCTCACTATAATTGCTTAGCCTACCTGAATCTATTCTTAGACTGGATAGTGGTTACATGAGATGTTATGAAGCAGTCAGAACATCTGATTGGCACTTAATTACAAGTTATTAATGACACAAGCAGATTCTAATTAAAAAATAATCATAGGCTGGAAATGTGTCAATACAAAATTGTTTTGAAATTTTTAACTAATCATTTGTTTTGTAGTTAAAGAATGGAATATACTCCAACTCACCTTATTACTGTTATTGATGTATATTTCAGGTTGAATGTATCATGATATTTAGTATAACATTCCACTTAAGGTCAGAATCGACCCATGTTTTATTTTGTTTACTATTATAGTCGTATTTCAAAGATTCTTAAGAAGAAATGTCTGTTGACAATCATATGTTTGCCAATCGTCAACTTATTTCTTACGATTAAGAGTAATTGTGAAACTTCCTGGCAGATTAAAGTTGTGTGCCGTAACCGGGACTCGAACCTGGGACCTTTGCCTTTCACGGGCAAGCGCACTACTGACTGTGCTATCCCAACACGACTCATGATGCCGCCTCACAACTTTACTTCCGCCAGTACCTCGCCTCCTACTTTCCAAACTTCACAGAAGCTCTCCTGCAAACCATGCAAGACTAGCACTCCTGGAAGAAAGGATATGGTGGAGACATGGCTTAGCCACAGCCTAAGGTATGTTTCCAGAATGAAACTTTCACTCTGCAGTGGAGTGTGCGCTGATATGAAACTTCCTGGCAGATTAAAATTGTGTGCCAGAACCGGGACTCGAACCTGGGACCTTTGCCTTTCACGGGCAAGCGCACTATGTGAGTCGTGATGGGATAGCACAGTTGGTAGTGCGATTGCCCACGAAAGGCAAAGGTCCCAGGTTCGAGTCCCAGTTCCGGCACACAATTTTAATCTGCCAGTAAGTTTCACATCAGTGCACACTTCGCTGCAGAGTGAAAGTTTCATTCAAGAGTAATTGTATTCACAAAATACATGGAACGGCTCAATTTAACACAAATAATTATATATAGGTGTTATATGAAGCGTAATATGGTAAAACCCTGAAATTTGTGTGCCACATGATGTAATGTAATTTGAGATAAACTGTATTATACACAGGGTGATACATAAGGTACAGCCAAACTTTCAGGAAACATTCCTCAAACACAAAGAAAGAAAATATGCTATGTGACATGTGTCCGGAAACGCTTAATTTCCATGTAAGAGCTCATTTTAGTATTTCTATTTAAATGTAAATTGAAATAATTCATGCAGACAATTGTTTCGTTAGTAGGTACTGTACTTCCTCGATTCACCGCCAGTTGGCCCAATTGAAGGAAGGTAATGTTGACTTCAGTGCTTGTGTTGACATGCAACTTATTGCTCTACAGTACAAGCATCAAGCACATCAATATGTAGCAACAACTGGTTAGTGTTCATCACGAACGTGGCTTTGCAGTCATTGCAATGTTTACAAATGTGGAGTTGGGGGATGCCCATTTGATGTATGGAATGTTTGGCAGGAATTGTTAGTGATGTCTTGGTTGATTGGGCCTCATGTTCTTCCACCTACACTCACTGGAGCACATTATCATGATTTCATACAGGATACTCTACCAGTGCTACTAGAACATATGCCTTTAAAAGTATGACACAACATGTGGTTCATGCATGATGGAGCTCCTGAACATTTCAATCAACGGATTTGGTGACTGACTCTTCGGTGACTCTTCTGATCTCAACCCTCTTGACTTTCATTTATGGGGGCATTTGAAAGCTCTTGTCTACGCAACCCTGGTACCAAATGTAGAGACTCTTCATGCTCGTATTGTGGACGGCTGTGATACAATATGCCATTCTCCAGGGCTGCATCAGTGCAGCAAGGATTCCATGCGATGGAGGGTGGATGCATGTATCCTCGCTAACAGAGGACATTTTGAACACTTCCTGTAACAAAGTGTTTGAAGTCACGCTGGTACGTTCTGTTGCTGTGTGTTTCCATTCCATGATTAATGTGATTTGAAGAGAAGTAATGAAGTGAGCTCTAACATGGAAATTAAGCATTTCTGGACACATGTCCACATAACATATTTTCTTTCTTTGTGTGTGAGGAATGTTTCCTGAAAGTTTGGCAGTACCTTTTTGTAACACCCTGTATACACTGGGACAGTGAACACTGTCTGTTTTGTGTCTGTCCATTAAAATTATCCAGGCTGTTATGCTGTGGTCAGCTGAATTTGTTGTCAAAACCCAATGTTTCGTCCACGTCTGCGGAGGACATCGTCAGGGGCATCTGGAGTCCATTCTTGTATTTTAATTTGTTCGATTGATAGGATAGTCTAGTATGACCTTTGTACACTCCTGGCCATTAAAAATGCTACACCCCACAGATTATGTGCTACAGATATGAAATTTAACCAACAGGAAGAAGATGCTGTGATATGCAAATGATTAGCTTTTCAGAGAATTCACACAAGGTTGGCGCCAGTGGTGACACCTACAACATGCTGACAGGTGGAAAGTTTCCAACCGATTTCTCATACACAAACAGCAGTTGACTGCTGTTGCCTGGTGAAATGTTGTTGTGATGCCTCGTGTAAGGAGGAGAAATGTGTACCACCACATTTCCAACTTTAATAAATGTCAGATTGTAGCCTATCACGATTCCGGTTTATCGTATCACAACACTGCTCCTTTCGTTGGTAGTGATCCAATGACTGTTAGCAGAACATGGAGGCAGTGGGTTCAGGAGGGCAATACAGAATGTTGTGCTGGATCTCAACGGCCCCGTATCACTATCAGTCGAGATGACAGGCATCTTATCCGCATGGCTGTAACAGATCGTGCAGCCACGTCTCGATCCCTGAGGCAACAGATGGGGACGTTTGCAAGACAACAACCATTTGCATGAACAGTTTAATGACATTTGCAGCAGCGTGGACTATCAGCTCGGAGACCATGACTGCGGTTACCCTTCTCGCTGCATCACAGACAGGAGTGCCTGTAATGGTGTATGCAACGCAGAAACCTGGGTGCAAGAATGACAAAACGTCATTTTTTTGGATAAATCCAGGACCATCATGATGGTCACATCTGTGTTTGGTGACATCACGGTGAATGCACATTGGAAGCTTGTATTCATCATCCCCATACTGGCATATCACCCAGCATGATGGTATGGGGTGCCATTAGTTACACGTCTTGGTCACCTTGTGTTCGCATCAACGGCGCTTTGAACAGTGGCCGTTACATTTCAGATATGTTACAACCTGTGGCTCTACCCTCCATTCAATACCTGTGAAACCCTACATTTCAACAAGATAATACCTGACCGCATGTTACAGGTCCTGTAAGGGTCGTTTTGGATACGGAAAATGTTAGACTGCTGCCCTGGCCAGCACATTCTCCAGATCTCTCACCAATTGAAAATGTCTGGTCAATGGTGGCTGAGCAACTGGCTCATCACAATACGCCAGTCATTACATTTGATGAACTGTGATATAGTGTAGAAGCTGCATGGGCATCTGTACCTGTACATGCCACCCAGTTCTGTTTGACTCAATGCCCATTATTATGGCCAGAGATGATTGTTCTGGGTACTGATTTCTGAGGATCTATGCACCCAAATTGCGTGAAAATGTAATCATATGTCAGTATTAGTATAATATATTTGTCCAATGAATACCCTTTATTATCTGGATTTCTTCTTGGTGTAGCAATTTTAATGCCAGTAGTGTAATTTTAGTAAAAGGGATTCCTGCTGTTTTCAGTCAGATTTATTTAATTTAATGCTTTGACTAACCTGTTTTAATACCTTTTTACCTATGATGATGGTCCTGGAGCGAAACTAGTCTATTTTAAGGATTTAATAAACAGCTGCTGGTTAAAGATGCATTTTATTAAATACACTACAACAACCTTGAGACTATGTGACACATATGCAGTACTACTTTGTAATATAACCATAGCTTTGTAATAATTTTATTAATGAGAATGCAATTCCACAGTTATTTGTTTGTTGTTATTGTAGTCTCCAGTACGGAGACTGGTTTGATGCAGCTCTCCACCGTACTCTATCCTGAGTAAGCCTCTTCATCTCCTCATAAGAATGGGAACCTACATCAATTTGAATCTGCTTACTGTATTCATCTCTTGGTCTCCCTCAGTGATGTTTACCCCAAAACTTCCCTCCAATGCTAAATTCACTATTCCTTGATGTCTAAGAATGTCAAGTCAAGGTATGCCAGAAATTCCTTATGTCCCCAATTCTGTTCAGTACTGCCTTATTAGTTAGGCAATCAACCAACCAAATCTTCAGCATTCTGTGTAGCACCACATTTCAAAAGCCTCTATCCTCTTACTGTCCGCACTGTTTATTGTCCATGTTTCACTCCCATACAAGGCAACACCTCATGCAAATGCCTTTAGAAAGGACTTCCTTATTCTTAAATTAATACATGATGTTAACAAATTTTCTTTTTCAAACACAGTTTTCTTCGCATTGCCATTCTTCATTTTATACCCTCTATACTGCGACCATCATATGTTATTTTACAGCCCAAGTAACAAAACTCATCTACCATCTTTATTGTTTCGTTACCTGATCTAATTCCTTCAGTCTCATTTGATTTTCTGCGGTTGCACTCTATTACCTTTGTTTTGCACTTGTTAGTGTTCATCTTCCAACACACTGACCATTCTGTTCAACTGCTCCTCCAGGTCCTTTGTTGTCTCTGACAGAATTACAATGTCATTGGCAAACAGCAATGTGTGTGTTTTTTTTTTTTTTTTTTTTTTTTTTTTTTTTTTTTTTTTCTTTCTGAACTTTAGTTCCATCTCCAAATTTCTCCTTGCTTTCCTTTTTAACTTGCTCAATGTACAAATTGAATAACGTTGGAGAAAGGCTATAACCCTGCCTCACTTCTTTCCCAATCTCTGCATTCCTTTCATTGCCTTCAAATCTGATAATTGTTGTCTCGTTTTTGTACAAGTTGTAAATAACTTTCCTTTCCCTATATTTCACCCCTGCTGACTTCAGAATTTGAAAGAATCTATTCCAATCAGTCTTTTCAAAAGCTTTCTCCGAATCTACAAAATCTAAAAATACAGGTTTTCCTCTCCTTAATCTATTTTCTAAGATATGAAGTAATGTGAGTATTGCCTCCCGTGTTTACAAACTGATCGTCCCTGTCACCTTCTACCAGCTTTTCCATCCTTCTGTAAATAATTCTTTTTAGAATTTTGAAATCATGACTTATTAAACTGATGGTTCTGTAATTTTCACACCAGTCTACACCTGCTTTCTTTGGAATGGGGATTATTACATTTCTCTTGAATTCTGAGGGTATTTGACCTGTCTCACACACCAGGTGAAGTAGGTTTGTCATGGCAGGCTCTCCCAGAGAGTTCAGTAGCTCTGAGGGGATGTTGTCTACTCCAATGGCCCTGTTTGGACTTTCTTTCAGTGATCTGTCAAATTCTTCTCCCAGTATAGTATCTCCTACTTCATCTTCATGTACTTTCTCTTCACTTCCTACAATATTGTCTCCAAGTTCATTTCCTTTGTAGAGCCCCTCTATATACTTTTTCCACCTTTCAGCTTCCCCATCTTTGCTGAGAAGTGGTTTTCCATCTGAGTTCTTTATATTCATAAAGCTGTTTTTCTTGCTCCAAATGTCTCTTTTATTTTGCTGTAGGTGGTATCTATTTTTCCCCTATCACTCTATCCATTACTGAAAACCAGTTCGAAATTCCTGCTGTAGCTTCTGAGATTTTTGACTGATCTCAAATGCAATGTAAGTTTGTAATGAAGGAAAAAAAAAAAGGGGGAAAAAAGAAAAGAAAAGGCATGTAGATGTTATATTAAACTTCAGGTAGATGTGAGTCAACCAGAGTTTAATGTGAAAAATGAATTTATAGACTAAATGATCCAATAAAGGTTCCAGTTCTTACTGATTGGGGAACTGAAAGTATGCAAAAACCCTTCTTTTAGCTATATTAACAATCTATGCTAATTGACAATTTCAGATGAAATGACTTCCTCTACTCTCACACCTGGTGTGATGACTGGTAATATTTGACAGACGTTTCCAGAGAGGAAAATGGTACAGTCAGCCATAGGCTACTGTTGTTATACAAGCATCAAATTATTCTGTGGAATACATCAATGGATATTTTATGGTATACTAGCTTATGTGCCTGTGCTTTGCAACGGTTGTTAAAGAAGGGCAAGTGCATATCATGGCTTTTTAAGGTTCCAGACTACAGTCAGTAAAAATCCTTGTCAGATCGCTCTGTCAATAAATTCAGTTGTCCTAGCCAAGATGCCAAATGTAAGTAAAAGTCATTGTCCGAAATGACGTATCTTCATAAAGATGTCAAACTGTCTGCGACAAATAAATAGTGGATGAATGAAGTCTCGTAAATCATGTGTTGTGTGATGGGAAAATTTATTGTTTACATCATCATATGTCTTGAACTATATTGTTGTAGGTAGTTTTTAACCCCACAGTGATTGTTGTCTGACAGTAAGCAATATTTGTACCAAGTTTAATTGAAATTGGTCCATTATTTTAAAAGGAGATGTGGGAAAAGAATGAATGATGTAGCAGTTATCAGTTATTCGGAAATTTCATTGTTTATGACATCATATCTCCTGAAATATGTGTTGTATTATGATGTAAATTCGAAGGTACATTCAGTAGTATATGTGCCTAATGTCTGCAAAATGTATCGTGAATGGTGTTAGCAGTAAAGACATAATAAATCAAAAACTCATGCATGATGATGATGTTTTTCATGAACCAACTTCATATCTCGTGAACTATATGTCGAACTGTGATATAATATCAAAGGAACATTCAGTGGTATGTATGAGTACTGTCTGTGAATTGTCTGGCGTATAAAATATACAGTGTAGAAGTAATAACTTGTAACGTTATGCCAGATGATCTAAATATACATCGCAAACATTGGAAAAGTAGGAAGCAACAAACTTTTTTTCCTTTCATCATTTTGTTGGGGTTGTCAGTGATAATAAGTTTCATAAAGATTTAAAATTATGTTTACAATTTATTGCAAGCCATTAAGTGCTCTAATTCTCAAATATTTGATGAAGAAAAATCACGCTATCACACACCAAAAGATGGGATATCATTGTTTATGACGTGATATCATATGTGGGTTTTGCAACCACAGCAAATGATTCTTGACCTTAAAGAATATTTTTACCAAATTTGGTTGAAATCGGTCCATTAGTTTAGGAGCAGATGTAGAATATGCAGCTGACTGTCATTGTTTACGAGGTCATATTTCCTTACGTACACACACACACACACACACACACACACACACAGAGCCTATTTTATAAAATGTAAAATTAGAAACATATTCTATACAATGGAAGTGCAATACTGCATAGATAATTATTATTGCTGTACCTCTGAAACATTACAGATGCTATATATGTTATAGGCATAAACTGTTGGGGAATGTCTGTGTGTAGCATGCTCTAGCATGAGGTAGAGATCAGGCAGCCTGACACCTATCTCCACTAGATGGCAAAGGCTTCATTTTCACAGGAACAGAGTTTTCACTTCATTATGGCTCGTTCAATTAGCATGAAATATTTGTAAATTATATACGCAATTATTCCCAGTGAATTACTCTATCCATTACTGAAAACCAGTTAGAAATTCCTACCGTAATTCCCGAGATTTTCCATTACAAATTACATTGCATTTGAAAACTGTCAAAAATGTTTCAGGTGGACATTAATGTACACTTAACACACAAAGTGATTATCCTGCACTTTCTTGACATTGTGTTATGGAATACATCAGATCTATGTGTAATGTTATAATTCATACAGTATCTCCTGTGAAAATGTTCAAATGTTGGTAGAGTCTATGGGACTTAACTACGGGGTCATCAGTCCCTAAACTTACAAACTACTTATGAACTACTTACGAACTAGGACGGCACAAATATCCATTCCCGAGGGGGGATTCGAACCCCCGACCATAGTGACCGTGCAGACCGTGACTGGAGCGCCTTACTCTCCTCGGCCACCGTGGCCAGCATCTCCTGTGAATTTCTGCATCTGCACTGAACTTGGTTACTTAGCAACTGAAATCAAATTGTGACAATAAATGCAAAAGATTTTTATGGCGAATGCAGCTTCATTTAATATTTGTAATAATTATTCTGTGGCCATTGAGCACATCCTTCCATATAATGGAATCAAACCTTACAAATTAACTATTTTTTTGTTTACTTGTATTATGAAACTTTGCTTTCTGCCAAATTTCATGATTCCACATACCTTATAGTTTTTGATGAGCGAGTTTCCAATCGTTAAAATATGTGACACAAATGGCCATATCAGTATCATTTGATTGTACTGAATTAGAAGCTTAAATATTTTACACCTTGAAAGGGCCATAGAGCTCAGTAAATGGCATAAATTTCAATTTGATACATGCACCCCTTCCTGAGAATAATGGGTTTTATCATTTCCATCATGGAAAACAAAGTGATTCCATAATGGTTCTGTTTTTGTGGATTGAGGTACAGAATCATTAAAAGAAGTTCTGCTGTTCACATCTTTATAGCACACAAAGTTATAAGAAACGGGTAGTTGAAACAACATTTGTTTATATTTATTATTAATGTTAGAGTGAATTACAGCACTTAACTACATTTCAACATCTTGTGACTGTATGAATCCAATGTAATGTGCAAGCTACAGGAATATCTAAAAATCATAAGTAAATATTGCAAATAATCCATTTATGAATGATTATAACTACTTATAGCACTTTCACATGTGAGTGCAGTGATTGGTTGTAAGAAATGAATGTGAGGTGTAGCACTACCTTTTTATGTTATTAAATAACTACTACAGAAAACAGTACTTTACACTGGAGATAAACCAAATCTGATACATGTCCACAGTCAACACTGTGTCCCCTGAGATTTAGTGGTCAGCATGACTACCTAGTAGGCAGGATGACATATATTCAAATCCCAGTTGGACACAAAGTTTCAGCTTTCCCACTGATTTATTTCAATGGTCTCTGGCAGCTAACATTGTAAAATTTCCTTGTGTTTATTGATACTAGGATCACAAATGATGCCTGTTCTTTCAGACATGTGTGTGGAAAACACAACTGTTAATGCAACTGCTTGCCCAAAGTAGGAATTCCAAGTTCAAATCCTGGTACAGCACAAATTTTCAACTTTGGCTTCATTTTAATGCCCTGTAACACTCAAGATGTTTGAATATTGAACTCATAAATTTATGACTGTTTGTGTCAACCAATGGTGTCAGTTTTTTCGGACCATATTTATAATCATATGTATGCTAGTATGTCTCCAACAGGCAAATGACACTTTCTATATGGATGCATATATATGCCCGAACGCTTGCAGGATTACAGTTAAAGCTGCAAACAAGCGGAAGTAACAGGCAAGGGGCACTACAATTGTAGTGTGCAATAAGTTGAGAATTTGGACAGGGCAAGAAGCATCAGTTAAGGCAACTGCTGGCCTGAAGCAGGAAATCTGAGTTTGAATCCTGTTTCAGCAATTGCATTTCTTTCAATGCCATGTAACAGTCAAGATGTCTGAATATTTCACATTCATATATATAATTAAGGCAATGATGGCCACTGATCCTTTCTTCAGTGTGGATGTACACTAGGCTCGAAGTCCTACAGGAATCAGTGAACAGCTGAGAGTGATGAGTAATACTCAGGTTAGAGTGTAGAGAAATTGAGAATTTGCAGACGGGAGTTGTGAAAGGATAGCTAGTGCCGTAGTGCTCAGTGTGACTACCTAGTAAGTAGGAGGACCAAGGTTCAAATTCTGGTGGACACAAATCTTTTAACTTTCCCCATTGATTTGTTTCAATTTCCACTGGCAGCTAATGTAAAATTCCTTACTGTGTTCCGTCTCTAATGACCACGCTGTCGACGAGACGTTAAACCATAAGCTCCCTCCCTCCCTTACTGTGTTAAACCAAAATAGGTTGTGCTGCTTTAAACAGAGTGAGGCCTTCATCCATGAGAATACAAAGGCAATCATTTTCTAGCATCCTTATTTAGATATTTTTTGTTTTTTTCTAAATAACTTGAAGTAGATACCAGAATAGTTCCTACTATAAGACCGTGGCAAAATACCTACCCTGTCCTTGATAAACAAGAACTGTACCCATAAATGGCTGTAACTGATTTTTTTTCTCTTGTTCTTAAACAGTAGTCTCACAACATGTCTAGCAGAACAACAGAACTAGAACTTATAATTTTGAGTCAGTTCCCTGCTATTTTTATTATGGAATTTAAGCATAGCTTCTATAGTGGACCAAGCTTATATTATTATTTATAAAGACATCATTTTTAGTGTTTATGGATATTAATTTTAGGCTAATAATATGCAAAACAAAGTAACGTAAAGTATACCTCCGAGGCTATAAAATGAGTTACTTTGACTAAAGGAGAGTGTTCTTTGATGAAAGAAAATGAAACAGATAAAATGTAATAAGCAGCATTTTATTAATGTAACAGTGCAAAGATATAGAAATAATAAGTTATTTAAGAAAGCTTTTAATGAATACAGTGCCCGAAGGTTAATACACAAGGGAATCCACGTCTCTTATGACTGACAGCTGTACTTTTCACACTATCACTTACAATAGCAGACAGTTGGAACTGAAATAAACTGTTGATTCTTTTTCTTACTGCTCACTTCCGTGTTCTGTTACTGTAAAAAGAAAATAAACAAGTTTTGTAAAATTTATGACTGAATACAGACAAAATTAGGTTCATCACCAATAATGATTATTTCTAGGCAAACTATAAGTCAAACAAATACACCGAAGAAGGAAACTTGCAACAGTGATAATGTGATCCCACAGCCTGAGGAATTTTACTGATTGTGGCAGAATTTAGACAAATACCCCATGACCACTTGCAACAGTGGCTGAAAAAATGGACAGTTTTAAAGACTGACAAGGTAGTCTCTCACCTTGAAGACTTTAATTAATTAAAAGTTTATTTCATAATGGTTTTATTTCAGCATAATGTGAAACTATCATTCTCAATGCTAATTTGAATCAAAAAATTATTTTACATAAGTTGGACGTGATTTGTTTTGTGATGTAATGACTGAACACCATCAGCACTCCATCAATACCTCTTTTAATATTACAAGTCATACTTGGGACTTTAATACAAAATTCAACAATTTTTTTCAATACATCTATTACTGTATGGGGAGATTAATTTACCAACACTGTCACAAGTCATTAAACATGCTGACAACAAGCACTGACTTTTGGCTTGAAACTTTAGTCTTTAAAGAAAATACATGTCCTTCTACTTTGTCAGAAAATCCTGAAATAAAATCAATCTGCAAAGAAAAATAGTTTTGTTGCATCACTGTCGAAATGAATCATTTTAGTGTATACCTTTAAAATTATCACTATCTAAGAAGCTTTGGTAACAAAGTAGGAACCATTTCAACTTGTGCTTTACTACTAGATCCAAGCAAATTGCTTTACTGTGTCACATGAAATACTCACCAATGCACTGGAGGGCTATGGAATCAAGACTAATATACTGGTACTACTGAAATATTTGACTAAAAGAACTCAGGTGGTCAGGGTACATAACTGTCAAGCAGATGTCCTACCACATATTGCGGGTGTGCCACATTGCTAAATTCTTGGACCTTCCCTATTCCTGGTGTACACAATGACTTGCCTACTTTATTGCCACACAATTCCATAATATATGCAGATGACACGTAATGGCCACAGAAAACAACTTGGAGGAGGTGGAGAGGGGGGAAAAAAGTGCATTACTAGGAAAGTCTACCATATGGCTCTACGCTTATACTAAACAGTACCATGACTGAAACTTTGTATTTATTCCTATGCAAGATAAATGAGAGAGTAAATGAGTCTTACTCTGTTAGATTTCTCAGTAACCGCATGGATCCCAAACTAACTCCAAACAGCTACACAAACAGTTATGTATGAAACTGTGTAGAGTAGTTTTTCCCCCAAGCTTATTAAAAACAATAGTTATCAACCAACACCTTCTTACTATGGCTTTTTTCAGTTTCTAAACATCTTGATAACAAAACAGAGGTATCAAAAAATTAAAGGTATAGAAAACCATGAAGGAGTGAAAAAGGGAATAGTTACTGAAAGTAAACACTGATATCAAATATATTAAAATGAATTTAGACCAAGTGGGTATATAATGTTACTTACCATTCCCACAAGCACCTAATCAAACTGAAATTTTATGAGGCAAAATTAAATTTATAAGATGGTATACTATTATTAGGGGTGTTCAAATGAAAAGGTACAAAACGTCTTAATAAGCAAACCATTTGAAATTTGAATATATCACTTGCTGTGCAACATTTAGGGCCGCAAATGCATTGTCATCATCTTCCCCTAAAAGATTCAAGTATGTGCCCTCAGCAGCTCACAGTCTTATTTGACACCCGAGGTCTGATACTCGTCAAATTCCTCAAGGTGTGTGTACTGGAAGCTTGGAATTTAACGTCCCATTGACAGCGTGGTCATTAGAGATGGAACTTACGCTCAGACTGTTTGGGTAAGGATGCAGAAGGAAATAGGCCATGCCCTTTCATAGGAACCATTCCGGCATTTGCCTGGAGTGATTTAGGGAAATCACGGAAAACCTAAATCAGGATGGCCGGAGGTGGATTTGAACCACCATCCTTCCAAATGTGAGTCCAGTGTGTTACCACTGCGCCACCTTGCTCAGTAAGCCATGTGTACTGTGAGACACTCTGTAGCATAAGCAAATCTATCAAGAGCAAATGGCCTGGCTGCTCATAGAGGGAGTGATTCTGTTTCATGATATTGCACATCCACATGTCTCCAGGGTCAAACAAAGTTTGCTGGCCCAATTCAAGTGGGAACACTCTGAGCATTTGCCCTACAGTCCACACATGTCATCCTGTCACTTTTGTAAGTCTGGTTTGCTAAAAAAAACTCATATGATGAACTGAAGGACACAACAGAGGATTGTGTTCTTGTCACAGCCACAGGAATTCTGGGAACAGGAAATCCTTTAGCTCCTTAAACAGTGGAATAGTTGTGTTCAGGCCTCTGATGGTTACTTTTGAAAAAAAGACTTTAATTATACCCACAATATTATTTCATACCTTTTCATTTGAATACCCCTCGTATTAAGTTGTGTAAAACTTTCAATGTATATTTGAAGATATCTTGGCTAGCGAAAAATAAATAAATAAATGGGTATGCTGAAAAGTAATGCCTTGGAATACTGTGTGTTAAAACTCTCAGAGCTTTTTATTAACATTTTACATCTTTATTCTTCTCGATTACATATATTTTTATCTCAACATAGTCAGCCCTGGCAATGAAAGCATTCCTTCAATGAGACCATTTTGTTGATACCCTCAATGCAGTGTGTTTCATTCTGTCGATGGTGCCATAATCTCATGTTTGCTTGCACCACTTAAATACTATCAAACTGAAGACCTCAAAAGGTATTCCTTAACTTTTGAAAACAGCTGAAAATTGAACAGAATCCTATCAGGACTGTATGGAGGACAATCAAAGGTAGTGAACCTAAGGAATCGGACTGATGCAGATACCACTCTGCTGATGCGTTTTCTGGCAATGCTATTCTGCAGAATTTGTACTTTTAGTTTCCACACTGTTCCTCAGGTACTTACTGTATATTTCCGCAGATAAGACGATCTTCAGATAAGACAAGGTACAAATTTTCATCAACATTTTATAGTTTAAGCATGTAGGCCTATCTGGCCTATAAGACGATCTCCAAGTTACTGTATTTGCCCGAATGCATGCTGCACTTTTTTTATGGTTTTTGGGATTTAAAAATACGCCTTCAACGTAGATTTGGAGGCAAAGTTTCAGGAAGTTGCGAAAAATTCCGTTAGAAGCCGCCAAAAACAGTTTTAGTGATTGGTACACCTGGATTTCACCCTTTGTTGCAGTGTTTGTGGGCTGATTTTGAACTTTCGTGTGTGTAGTGCTACATTGTATCCAATCGTGAAGAAACATGTTGTTTTTTTACACCGCAAAGCTGGAAAAAAAATTACAAAAACTTTGTTTTCCTAAATCTTTCCTCCATGATGTAAATTTCATCAGGTTAATATCACAGATGTGCTGCATAGCGCAGCTTCGACATCTAAATGATATATATCGAATCAAAAAGTTTCGAAACGATATGTATGGAATATACATGAACCGGAGATAACTACATTCCTATCAAACTAAGCATTATTCAGAAAAGAAATCATGATACATTTGATTTGACACTGTTAGAAGGAGACACTGATGAGCAGATCCTCCTATCTCAAGAAAGAAGAACTTGTCACTAAAAATGCAAGTAAATCATAACATATTTTACTGGTTGTATGAGATCTGCAGTGTTTAACCACAATTCATAAAAAATATTGATTTGTTAATGTTTGGTGACATGACTTGATGAGTTGCTTAGAGAGAAGAAGATAAATGATGTAAACACAGAAAGTGAAGGCAAGAATTTTTTAAATTTGAATAACAACAATAACAATAATAATAATAATAACACAAGTAACAGTATGCTGTTACCAAGAACAACAGATGTCAACAACCACGGAAGTTATGTGACAACACATATAATTCTGTTAACTGAAGGATGTATATAAAAAATTACCAAGAATGTTAGTGCATGCATGAGGCTGCTCCCCCCCCCCCCCCCCACACACACACACACACAACAAAATCAGTCCTGATTTTTACTAAAGATTGTAGCTGTGTATTTCTGTCTTCCAAATTCTTGTATTATTAGAAATATTTATGAACATAGTGAAAGTGCACAATTCCTTCAGTACACAAACAATTAAAATATAAACAATATTGCCACAAGACAGCACGTAAACTGACTGGCGGCGTGGCGCAGGGGATAGCGTCACCAACTGCGGTGCTGAAGGTCGCTGGTTCAATCCCGCCCACCGGCAAAAATTTATTTCTTGTAATTGACAATTCCAGAATATTCTACATCTTTCTTATGTTCACTTGTAAATTCTACTTGTTTCTTATGTTAACAGTTCTTCTAATTTCTGGTACATTCTGTCTGTGTATAAATAGCAGAGAACTCAGCCCGAGAGGCAGTCAGTGCTGCGTGTATGTTAAGTTTGTAATAAACGTGCTTTCAGTATAAGTGCTGTGTTCAGCTGCCTTTGAAGTCAAGCCTGCTTCCATTTCAACACGACAATATGATATGTTGGCATAGTATGCATTGCAATGAGGAAGTCTTACCATCACTATGATCATCTTCAAAAAATGAATTGTACTGGCTGCACATCAAGCAGGACGTAGTGTCATGTGGTTGAGGATCATTTACTGACCTCCTAGGATCTGTAACAGAATGGTTAATTATTTTCTGTTTATTTGTACATTATATTTACATGTTTTCACATAATGCTCATAAAGTAACAAATTACAGAGATATAAATAATGATTTAACTACTAAGAAAATGAACTAGGAACTAAGATAATGAACTACAATCTGGAGTACACGCAAACATGATTCAAAAAATAACTGCAAACAAACAGTATTTAATGTAATTAACTGAACAGGCATTTGAAACTGCCAGTGATACTTTGAGAAATTTTTGGCATATGCTGACACACGGCATAATAAAATGAATAGGAAAGAAAGTTGAAACAAAATGGCCACTGTGCACTGTAGAAATAAAACAAGCAGGAATAAGACTTCTGTGGTTGGCGGTCATAACATCTTGATAAATCGATAGAAGGATGTTGGAAAAGTATTGAGGTAGCTGTATTAGTGAGAGAAGGGTACACGAGTTTTTACAGGTCTGACATAAAAACCGCCAAATGTAATGCGAATAACGAATACATTTTGAACTCAAAAAATAAATGTAAATCAGCGTGGAATGTCATTAAGAGAGAAATTAATAACAACAATAAAGAAAACAGTATACCCAAAGACTGTGATATTCTTAGTGAACACTTTATAAATGGCAACAGTACTCCACCCATTGATTCTAATTTCAATACGGAAGCTTCTCTGACTTATGCTAAACAAACAAGAAGTGAGAAATTTACTTGGGCCCCAATCACCTTAAATGACATTCAACAATCAATAACCAAACTCAACTATTCAAAAACAGAAGACTATTATGGTATCAGCAATTTCATCATAAAGTCTATAGTGAAGGAAGTCCAAATGCCACTTCTCTCACTGTCAAACAGAGTATTAGATGAAGGGACCTTCCCTAAATGTCTTAAACTTACAGTCACACTACCTGTGTATAAAAAAGGAGATAAAAATCTTCCAAGTAACTACAGACCCATCTCAATAGTACCAATCTTATCTAAAATAATTGAAAACTGTATGCATAAACAGATATACAAGTACTTTGAATGCAATAAATTATTAAATGAACAACAATTTGGATTTAGGCCACACTTATCAACTGTGAAAGCAGTTGAGTCACTGGTAAATAATGTTTATGAAGGATATGAAAAACAGCTATACACTTCTGGAACCCTTATTGATTTAATCAAAGCGTTTGATTCTGTGTCTCATGATGTGATAATCAAAAAGCTGGAATACTATGGAATAGGAGATAAACCACTCAAATTACTCAAATCCTACCTAAGCAATAGTGTACAGCTTGTTTATGCAAACAATCAGAGATCAGCAATCCTCCTAATAAAAAGAGGTATACCCCAAGGCTCGGTTCTTGGACCCTTCATTTTCATTGTTTATGTCAATGAATTTCCAACATATATACCCTGTAAGAGTGTGTTATATGCAGATGACATGATATTAATAAACACTAGAGACAATCTACAGAGTGTTTTGGATAAAAATAAAGAGATGATAGAAATGACTACCCAATGGTGTCAGGCCAATCAACTGGCATAAATCAGACAAAAACAGAGGAAATAATCTTTAACTTGAAGGTATCTATAATGAAAATAAAACTGTGAAATTGCTTGGACTGGTCATAGATCAAAAACTCTCTTGGAAAGGACACACCAATTACCTATGCAGCAAACTAGCTCATGTACTTTTCCTATTGTACAAATTGAGGGGCAGTATTAGCAAACAATTATTGCTTCAATCGTACTATGCTTTCTTCCATTACCATCTGCAATATGGAACATTGCTTTGGGGAAACTCCTCACGAGCTAAATGTGTATTCAGATGGCAAAAAAAGCAGTAAGGTGTATATTAGGGCTAGCACATAATGAGTCCTGCAGAACTCGCTTTAAATCGCTTGGAATAATGACGATTCCTAGTTTGTATATATATAACTGCTTAGTATATGCTAAAGAAAACATAGATAAATTCAGCATGTACAAAATAACTATAAGTATTTAAGCCTAAAATTCTTCAATAAGCTACCAGAAGCAGCTCGTACATTGCCACTGAGCAAATATAAAAACACAATACAAACTTGGCTAAAATCCAGTGAATTCTACGCAATTGAAGAATTCCTAGAAACTGACAGTAAAAATATGTTTCTCCTAAATTATGTTATTGTTTCGTTGTAATATGCGAATTTGTATGTATGATATATGCTTAATGTCTAAATGTAATGTAGGCTATAAATGTAAATTACACTGTACCGTGACGAAGCCAATTGTATGAAAAATATTGAAAGGAAAATAAATATTCTGTATTCTGTATTTAAAAGTGGAGGTATGTTGTCACTGATGAGCAACACTCTGATTGTTCCAGCACAGTCATTTACTGACGAGAATGTGTGGTATGCTGATGCAATGATTCATAAGAACTGGCATATTTCTGCAGAAGCTTTAGCCCTAGAACTGACTATCAGTGGCAAATCTTGTCGTCGTTCCAAGATTGGGATTTCAGGTTTTACTGAAACCCTTAAAGAAACCTTATCTCATAACTTCAGACTACTAAGTTCCTGAAACCCTGTAAGACGTTCTCACAGGATGGAAATTTGAAAGTGATGATGAGCTTGAGAACATGGTTCATTTTTTGTTGTGCTTACAACTGAAAACTTTTTCTTTGAATGGATTGGAATAGAAAAGCTAGTGCAAGAATATGAGAAATGTATCTAAAAGAAGGCCATATTGAAAAATGACATCTTGTTTCATCTGTAAGTGAAATGAAATGCGTCACAAAAGATAATTTGCAGTACATTTTTGAATCATCCTCAAGCAATGGTGAAACCAAAGAGAAGCATCTGCTTCTAGAAAGCAGATTACCATAAACACTAATTTAGCCACATAGTTAGCTCGAATTAAGTACCAGTTTAAAGTAGAGCTTTCATTATTTCACAGAGCAACCCCAGAAATTGTGCTCATGAACGGATATGACAGTTTGCTATTAAACTCAATCAACATACCAATAATGAAAAAAGCAAAAGGAGGACTGAATAACGGTATGGAAATTATGGCTTCTCAGTGAAGTGCGGTTACAATTTCCAGCCCTATGAAGAACCAACAAACAGCTCACAATATGAATCCCATTGACAATATGTGTAAATAGACAATCATGTGGAAATGTGAACATTACCATAAGATAAGTGGGAAAACTACACTGTTTCTGTCACACAGATTTGTACTTCAATGTTAGATTAGATTCTAATGATTCTATTTGGAGATACCAGATAAAATAAATTATGTCTGAAGAAAAAATATTGTTTCAAATACTGTATTTTAAATACTTGAAATTCAATTTTTTTTTTTTTTTTTTTACTTAGATTAGCTGTGGATGGGCAAATATTATACTCTGAATGAATACTAGTAAAGTTACATGGTGCAAAAAGTACTATTTAACAAATATATAAGTGGTTAATGCATTTGTATGTAACAGCAGTCCAGTACATATGGTGTTGCTTCACTTCTTTCTTGGTTGTAAACATAAAAGTGCTCCACTCTGTCAGCTACTTCAGACTGTTGTGTCAAGTAATACCTACTATATGCTGAAACAAATGTATGCAGCACAGGTTACAGACACAATTGTTAAGCAATACAGATTTCAGATGTAAAGAGACAGAGCAGTAAAACTTTGGCCACGGACAAGGACCAGAAAAAATATGATAGCATACCAGATTGATATTATAGAAGCTGGATAAAAGGCAAAGTTGCTTTGAAAACCTCAATGACTTCCATCATTAAAATAAAATAAAATAAGCAAAATATTTTCTAAATAATTTAAGGAGACCACTCCCAGATATTAGGAGTGTTGAGTCATCGATGGGGGTACACAAAAGCAAAACAAAACTTGCAACTTTTTAGAACTGATCTATTGCAATCATTAATGACAGTAATGTTACAGACCTTTGGATGTCATTGTACATATATTTAATGCTCATTTTCCTGTTGAAAATTGGCATCACAAAACTGTCTCATGAGAGGTAACCCAAGAGGATGCAAGATTTTTATGACATACCATTGTATTGTCCAAGTTCCTCAATCACTACCAGTTATTACTTGAAGTCATACACAATGGTTTGTCACACCATGATCCCAGGAATCACACCACTCTGCCTCTCCAAATCATTAGAAGAATCTACCGGTTTGCCATCAGAGCCACTGGCAATGGTTATCCCTGACAGTGAAGATGCATGATTCACTGATGCACACAATGTAACACCATTCATCAGCAAACCATGCTTCCCAATCATGAGACCACTTCAAATACAGCCATTTTGTTTGTGGTATTCTTGATTTCTGCAAGGCATCTGATACAGATCCATACTTCACCTGATGAATAAATTGCGAACATATGAAATATCAGATCAACTATGTGACTGGACTGAAAAGTGCATGACATTCTCAATAGCTCTTTCACAGTGTTTGCCCTTGGATAGGGTTGATACAAGACATAGGGTTGATAGAGAAAATCTAATGGAGAGCAGCACACATTGTTACAGACTCATTTATCATTTAGTAAGCGTCAAAGTATCACAGAGATGATCGGGAAACTCCAGGGGCAGATGCTGTGAAAGAGCCATTTTATATTGCGGTACACACTTCTGTCAAAGTTCCGAAAGCAAATGTTCCCCAAAGAGTCAACCTATATATTTCTTTCTCATAAAAAGACCACAAGAATAAAATTAAAGACTACATGGAGCGATACCAGCAACAGCTTTTTCTGTGAACCACACACACTGGAATAGGAGAAGAAGTGACAATGGTAAACAAAGTACCCTCCACCATACACAATCAGGTGGCGTGTGGAGTATGGGACAGTAATTTTCTAATCTACCTTATGCTATTCTCTGACCGACAGTACTTGACAGCATAAAATGTTCCAGTGAGCCCATTACTTAATCATGATTGGTATATGCAGATGCTGGGGGCACAATATAGAAGTCGTCCCTTGTGGTGGTCAGACATAGTTGGCCAAAACCAAGACATTCAGTATGCCTCATGCTTCTATGCAGTGCAACATACATAGGTGGATCCAAGGAGGAGGGACAAGGGTCATTCGCTGCCCCCCCCCCCCCCCCCCCCAGCAGCTTTTCTTTTTCCATTTTCTTTCTCTTTTCTTTGCGAATTTGAAGCTAGCATTCTATCACTGCACTAAGTCTTCAAAACTGTGAGACTTTTGTTTAATTGGGCGTGGGGTAAAAAGGGGTGGCCAGGACTAGAGTCTTTCTACTGAGCCAGGATCCACCCCTGGCAGCATAGAGTCACTGCACATAGAAATGCTCCAGATTTTTATCTGGATGGTCCATGATTCAACCAGATGGATGAAAAGAGAGCCACATTGAGGCCCCTTTCAAATTCTGCCACGTGCTGATTATGCCATCTTCCTGTCTCTATGTTAAAATCTGTACTCCAGAAGCCACCCCATACTGTAAGTTGGAGGGTATTTTGTCTATCAACTTTACTTTCTCTTTTTCTTGTTCCATTCACATATGGTTTACAGGTAAAATGACTACAGGTAAGCCATCAAGTAGGTTCTAATTTTTAATTTTATCCTCTTAGTCCCTTCTATACTTTGGCTGACTCTTAGAAACATACAATGCAGAATGCCTCCCTTCCAGTGTCTGCCATGAGTTGGCCGATTCTCTCCATGAAGCTTTCACAATATTTAAATTAAACTGTAAAAAAATGTACTATCTTCTTTTGGCTCTTCTCCATCTCATCTATCAATCCTGTCTGGTACAGATCCCACCCTGACAAACAATATTCACATGTAGATTGAACAAATGTTTGGTAAGGTACTTCCTTTGTTGATGGAGTGCATTTCCTGAGGATACATCCAATGAATCTCACTGTAGCATCCACCTTTCCCACGTTTAATTTATGTGGGCATTGCATTTGTTTAAGTTGAGCATCAAGTTCCACTTCCTGCACCAAGCATCAATAAACTGGTAGAACCTCCTGCATTTCATTACAATTTTCCAGCACTGTGAATTCTTTGTCACAAGCAGCATTCACAAAATGCCTCACTGAAGTTCTGACAACCTCTACAATATACTAGCTTATATATGCTAACTAATCCCAGCCACACTTCACAGCGGTTCAGTCTAATATGAAATGAATGGGAAAGAAAATCAAATAATAATAATAATAATAATAATAATAATAATAAATCAAATCAGTATCCGACTTTGGGTTGTTATGGTTATATGGAATGAAAGGAAAGTCAGGAAAAAGAAATTTTCTCAGAATGTCAGTATTGTAAAGCCCGCGAATTGATTTAATTTTTTGATTGTTTTCATTTGTCAATTATCTGCACAAACATACATATCAAATGGTTCCCTGAATCTGATTTATAATTGCCCTTGAGAAAAGCATTCATTTTCTAGATTCTGCCATAATTCCTCCTCCCCCTCCTCTCTTACACTGATAAACAATTATACTTAGAGGCTTCATTACTATGATGTTTTGCTTCCCACTGCTGATAATGTCATCAACCTACCAGTTGTCATTGTAGTTGCCCAGTATGCATGTGCAACTGAAAACAAGTCATTTAAACACGTACATCCCAAAACATATTTTCACAAATGTTTTTAATTTATTGTGGCATTTTTACCATAGCACCTGATCAGCACATAGGGCAGAAGTTGGTAGCACTTCAGTTTTCATCGTTTACTTAGTTCAAGATTTTAATGCACAGTCACAGTTATAGATATGAAAAAAAAATCTACTTCCTTATCCTGCTCTTAATGTACATATGGATGTTTCCTTTGTGCACATGTATGGCAAAGCCTCTTTCAAAATACATAATTTTCATTGCCTCCTTGTATATTTAAAATTGAGACTGAAGACATCAGTTTTCATGTTAACATATTAATAAACTGAATGTGGAAAGTAATGTTCCTGTAAAGCTTCCTTGGGTTATGTCAGAAATTACTTTTATATTGGAAGACTTCTCTCTTTTGAAAATGACAGCTGTTTTCTGTCTGCTAGTATCTATGTTGTCAGAGAAAAAAATAGTACATCTGAAAAAATTATATTGAGTTTGATGCAAATGTGGCAGATGACACAAGGGAGATAGTAGATGTGCTGAAAATGGTATCGTTGGCCCCAAAAGATAGTGTAGTGCATAGCTGACACAGCACCATTTGTGTGTATCCTTCAATAGGGAATGTTACACCTCAAGCAAACAGGTGCCATACCACAGAGAATAATTCATGCTTCCTACAGCCAACTGAGTGTTTTGAAAGGGGTCACTTTGTGGCCTTGTGAGTGTTGGGATGTCTCTTCTGTAAACTGCCACAAAAATTGGATATGCTGTGTCAGTTGTGCAATGTTGCTGGTTTCAATGGTGACATGAAAAATCTCACACCAATTAGATGAGTGTCTGGAGATTCGCACAGCATATATGTCTGCCAAGATGATCATTTTGTAAGGGCAGCAGTGGCGGATCATACAACTGCCACAGCAAAGGTAAAAGGGTTTGTGAGTCCAGAAGTGTCAATATGGTCATTTCTACAATTAGTTGATATCAGAATTGTTAATAGCACAGCTGCAAATAACTCTAGCCCATCTTCAAAATCACTGTGCACGACCCAACTAAAGCAGGATGGAAGGTAGTCGAAACCATGGTGGAGAATGTGGTTTAACTACTCCAGTCCTGGCTCATACTGTGTTACAAGAGGGGTGCTCCTTTGTGGCTGGATGGTGGGTGTGGGGGAGCTGGTGGGTGACTGGACAGACAGGGCCTGTGACATCTGTTTATGGACTAGGTTTGGAGGGTCTGTGAAGGGCTCGGTGAGTCATTTGGCATATTTGGAGAGGGACTACTTGTCACTGCAGATGCAATGACCATGGGTGGCTAGGCTGCACGGAAGGCGACTTTTTGGTGTGGAATGGGTGGCAGTTGTCAAAATGGAGGAATTGTTTATGGTTGGCAGGTTTGATGTAGACAGAGGTACTGATAATGCCATCATAGAGGAATAGGTCAAAGTTGATGAGGTGGCTCATTGGGTTGAGTAGGACCAGGAGAAGTGAATTTAGGAGAAGGTGTTGAGGTTTTGAAGAACTGTGGATAATGTGTCCTCACCTTCAGTCCAGATTATGAAGATATCATCAATGAATCTGAACAAGATGAGGGGTTTGGGATTCTTGGTAGTCAGGAAGGATTCCTCTAGATAGCCCATGAACATGTTGGCATAGGAGGGTGTCATATGGGTGCCCATGGCTGTGCCACGAATTTGTTTGTAGGTGATGCATTCAAAGAAGAAGTAATTGTGGGTGAGGATGTAGATAGTCAAGGCAACTAGGAAGGAGGTTGTAGGCTTGCATTCTGTTGGGCATTGTGAAAGATGGTGATAAACAGGGGAAAGGCCATGAGCATTGGGGATGATGGTGTAGAGGGAGGTGGCATCAACTGTGACAAGCATGGTACAAGATGATAAAGGAACAGAAACTGTGGAGAGTCGATGGAGAAAATGGTTGGTAACTTTTATATAAGAGGGTAGGTTGTGGGCAATAGGCTGAAGGTGTTCATCCATGAGAGCAGGGTTTCTCTCAGTGGGGGCACTGTAAACAGTCACAATGGGAAGTCCAAGGTGATTGGGTTTGTGAACTTTAGAGAGCATGTAGAAGAGAGGGGTGCAGGGTGTAGGAGGGTTGAAGAGAGAGACTGACTCTGGGGAGAGGTCTTGGGATGCACCTAAGGATTTGAGGAGGGACTGAAGATCCTGTTGGCTTATTGGGATGGAATCATTGTGGCAGGGTGTGTAGGTGGAAGTATCTGACAATCGGTCGAGATTCCTTGCCACATAGTTCTTGCAGTCTAAAACCACAGTGGTGGAGCCTTCGTCAGCAAGGAGCAGAAGGCAGGATTGGTTTTTAGGTGGAGAATGGCATGTATGTGTCCATTTTGAAGGATTTGGGGAATAATTGTGAGGCCCAGTTAGAGGTTAAGAAATTCTGAAAAATTAGAAGGGGATGATTTAGGGACAGTATGGGTGGATCTTGACTGGATGGAGGAGTGAAGTGGGTCAGCCAGAGTTAAATATTGGGATTCCTAGAGTCCCTCCATTACATCCTGATCATCATTTTCCCTGCACATAGTTTTATGCACTTCTCTCACATTTTTAAATGTAATTTACGAATTCTTCACTGTTTTTACACATTCCTACGAGTTTTCCATACATCCCTGCTATTTTCCATACACAGCCACAGTCTTTCATGCTTTCCCAAGGTATTTTCACATATTCTTATGTATTGTTACGCATTTCTCACGCAATTTTCACCGTCTCCTTGTTTCATTTGCATACATCAACACTCACATAGAGGCTTATTTGTGATCTTGTGTTTCTGAACAAGATTTAGCGTGAATTTTATCTGTTTTAATAACTCTTCTATATGCACCAATACAGAAAAGTTTCCCTATCCATAGCCAGAACCCAGACCCACATCCTATTCCTATGTTGCTGTCTAGCTCATGGCACCCACACAAATGGTTTAACCATTAAATAACCCATAACCCATTTCTGATTATAATCTCTCCCTCCACATTGACCTTCACCTGTTCAGATTCCGTCAATCCATAACACTCACCAATCTAATCCTACAAAACCATGAAAACCAGGCCCAAATAGCCATGCAGCACCTCACCTCCATTCCAAACATTCTCTTTCTCTGCAACCCCAAATACCTGTATCCCATACCATTTCACCTCCTACTCCTGCCTTGTGTTACCATTATCCACCCCCTCAACAAAAGCCTCTAAACATACCCCCACAGCACCTCAAAGCCAACAAACCTTGCCCATCAGACCTTTTACATTTATCAAGCCCTCAGAAACTCCCCCACACAACAACACAAAATCCACAACCTAAACAGACCAGACACAGTCATGATCCTGTCCTCAAAAAGCCTCAGTCCCATAGAAATGTCAGGCCTTATGTTTTGCCCTACTCCCAAATTTAATCATGCCGTACTTGTTAAGGATCTTCTCCCAATCCTTACAATGGAAACACAATTTTGCTACCAGCCCCACCATCCAGACCCATACCAACATCACTATTGTACTTGCCTGGCCCATTTCAATCCTCCATCGAGTTGAGATCCAGCCATACTGTCCCCAAATCATCCCCTTCTAACTTTTCAGAATATCCTAACCTCTTAACCTAGCCTCACCATCTTTCCCCAAATCCTTCAAAGTGGATACCAGCATCACACCCTCAGAAAGAAATGCTATCCTGCACCTAAAAACTGATCTTGACCTTATGATCCTACCTGATGACAAAGGCTACACCACTGTGGTTTTAAACCGCAAGAACTCTGTTACAGAGGGTCTCCGCCAACTGTCTGGTTCTTCCACCTACACCCCCTCCTACAATGATTCCATCCCAAAAACCCAATAAGATCTCCAGTCCCTCCTCAGGACCATACAAAGATCTCTCCCCAGAGTCAATCTCCTCCTAACCCCTCCTACACCCCCACCTTCTACATGCTCCCTAAAGTTCACAAACTCAACCACCCTGGACATCCCACTGTGCCCGGTTAGGGTGCCCCCACTGACAGAATCTCTGTTCTTATTGACCAACACCTTCATACTATGAGGTTCATCTAGAAAGTAAGTTCCTGAAAGAACATGCTACCACATGGCTGAATACATAGGCGGCAACCTTCTATGAAGAAGGCATACAGAAACTTGTGCCACGCTATGACAAGTGCCTACAAAATTTCGGCAGCTATGAAGAAAAGTAGTTTAACAGTTGTAGATTGTTGTACAATAAATATTTTTTTCTGTATCTGTACACGTTTGTTTTATATAACCAAACAGAACTTACTTTCTGGACGTACCTCGTATTACCCACAGCCTACCCTCCTATATAAAAGATACCAACCATTTCCTCCACCGACTCGTCACAGTTCCTGATCCTTTACCATCTGGTACCATGCTTGTCCCAGTTGATGCTATCTCCCTCTACATCAACATGGGCCCTGTCTGTCCAGTCACCCACCAGCTCTCCGACACCCACTGTCTGGCCACAAAAGGGCACCCCTCTCGTAACACAGTATCACCCAGGACTTGAGCAATTAAACCATGTTCTCTGCCAGGGGTTTTACTGCCATGAAATGAGAAATATCCTACCCAATATCCTCCCCCCCCCCTACAGTGGTATTCAATTGTCCACCAAACCACCCTTGTCCATCCCTACTCTATTCCTGCTCCCAATCCCTTACCCCATGGTTGATAGACCTTGATGCAAAACCTACCCTATCCACCACCACCACAACCACCACCTACTCCAGTCACTACACAGGCATTTCCTATCCCATAAAAGACAGGGCAACCTGTGAAAGCAGTCATGTTATCTACAAACTAGCTGCAACCTCTGTGCAGCTTTCTACTTAAGCATGAGGAGCACCAAGTTATCCGAAAAAATGACCATCACCAAACTGTGGCCAGGAGACAGCTAAACCACCTTGTTGCAGAGTATTCAGTGCTGTATAATGTTGCTCATTTCAATGACTGCTACACAGCCTGTGCGATATGGATCGTCCCCACACTTTTCTTAATTGCACAACTGGGAACTCTCCCTACACTACAGTATTAGCCTATGCTCCCACAATCCCTCAGGCCTAAACCTTCGCTAGTTCCTGCCTCTACCATCCTTCCATACCTTTCCCTGCTCACACTCTATACTTACATTCATCTTCCATACTTCAGTCCCTTCCCTTCCTCCCACACTGTGCGTCGGACAGCACTGAGGTATTCCCCCACTCATGCTGTCCATCCCCCCTTTTTTCCTGCTTCTCTTCTTGCCACTTCCTCAACCCCACCACTACTTTCTCTCACTTTGACCATGCTGGGTAGGGTAGTCTGGCCACAGCGACCCGAGACGGCAATCATGTATGTGTGAGTGTGTGATGTTTGTCTCTCTCTCTCTCTCACCGATGGTCTTGATGGCTGAAAGCTCTAATGTTGTATTATATTATTGGTGCCTTTCTGTGCCTCGGACATCTCTGTGGTGAGTAAGCAATCTACCCTTCTCAAAAATATTGTTTAATCTTTCCTGGAATATCCACTCTCTAAAAGATCACATGATCGCATATGATCATCTTCACATCACTTCATATTGGTATTTGAACTGAACTTCATGGTTTCTATTTGGTTAGCCATTTGCTCATCTATATTTGCAGATTTACATACTACTTTGTAATTTATGTTTCTACTAACTGATAGGCTATTTCATATTGCTTATTCACTTTTGATACTAGTTAGGCAATCCACCGTACACTGATATATGATTCTAAAATTTTACAACAAAATGTCTGTACTTTATGCAGCACCTACCTACCAGAAAACCCATTAAAGCTTTGCATACATAATAGTTAAACTTACCTATTTCAATTTTTGGAGTCATTCTCACATTGTCAGTTGTAGTATTCCTCCTTACTGGAGATTTATCACCGTAGTATGATGAACCTGGTTACAAAAAATGTAATAGATGTAGGGATTTTTTTTTCCAAATTATAAGAAATTATTGCTGTATTAAAGGAAAGAAAAATTTGTGTGTCGAAAATGCTTTTGGAATGTATGTTGTAAATGAAATGTGTATTCTGAAAATAATTTTGAGTCTACAGCCAGATACAAAGAACATACAGAGGAATAACAATTCAACTGTGAAAATATCAGCAGTAAATTTTGAAATTATTTGTAACAAAGTTTCCAAATTTATTGCATCAAAGGAAATTTGTTGATCTCAAATTATCCTTGGGACTGACACATAGCTGAATCCTGATATAGGAAGCTCTAAAATATTTGGCAAGGCATTGAATGTATATCAGAAAGGCAGGTTAGGAACAACAGGAATATGTTCACTGCAGTTGACAAAAATATTTTCTCTACAGAGATCACAGTTGAGTGTAACTAATGAGATTATTTGGATGCATGTAACAGGTCTATTAGAAAAAAGTTAATAGTTTTTACTGGTCACGCAGTTTGTGGTTTGTTCTGTGTTTTAGGGGGACAAAACTAGGAAGGTCATAAGTCCCCCATTTAATCACAGGGTAGTACAAGAAAAGCACCAACACAAGATAAAAATGCCCAAAATTAAAAATAGCAATGGGAGGAAAATCCCACTCAGTCAGTAGAATGTCAAAGAAATCGATAAGGAAAAACACGAAAGGAGACGCACACACAGAAACACACAAAAACGAAAGGGAACAATACAACAAAGCCGATGACTGTGGTTAGCGGACCATGAGATTAAAAAGAGAAAGGGTCAACCACTCGGCAACACTAGGAAGCCCCCAATCACATAACATGTGACAAGGGGAACACAGATGGTGGACTGAAGCAAAGTTCCACTGAGAACGATAAAAGCTCCCAGCACGAATAAAACTTAAAACTAAATCAGCTATTGTGGCATCATCACATAAAACAGCAGGAAGCTTAAAACCCTGCCACAAGGCGGTTAAAATAGTGCAGTCCAACAATATGTGGGCCACCATTAAGTGGGAGCCACAGCGACACTGTGGCAGATCCTCACCACGGAGGAGAGTTGAGTGTGGTTTGTTGAGTGTGGTCAGGCTACGCCATTCAGTAGCCCAAAGCTCATGAACTATATGTTGCAGCAACAACCGGAGATCAGAGGCCAGAAGGCCGATCTTTAAAATGGATGCATTGACAGACTGTTTGGCAAGCCTATCGGCATGTTTCATATTCACAGAATATGTGACATCAACTGCGAATGGGCAAAGCTGAAAATGTATACCCGTCTGGGTACACATTTTCAGCTTTGCCCATTCGCAGTTGATGTCATACATTATGTGACTATGAAACAATAACAACTGCAGGATCAGAAATGACATCTGTTCTTTCAGAACAGATGCCACATGTATATATATCGGCATGTTTGTTGCCCAGGATGCCAACATCATAAGGAGACCAAAGAAATATGACTGATCGACCAGACCAATCAAGGGCAAAAAGTCTCTTGGATAGACGCCACCAAAAGAGAATGCAGGTAACAATGGTCCAGAGTGGAAGGTTGCTCAGGGAATAGCTGCAGAGAAGGAAAGACTCACCTGAGCAGGAACACATTTGCTAGAGAGCACAGAAAATAGCCACCAGTTCTGCAGTATAAACACTGCAGCCATCCGGCAGAGACTGCTGCTCAACGTGGTTGCCATGATCACAGGCAAAGCCAATGTGACCACAACCAATGAACCATCCGTATAAACTAAGTCATAGCTGGGAAGCTGAGCAACAACAGCAAAAAACTGACAATGGAGAACCTCGGGGAAAACTAAGTCCTTAGCCCATGGGCCAAGCCTAGACAAAGACACGGCTGCAGCAGGCACCATGGAGGTGTACGTGCATGGGCCCGGAATGGAGGTGGAAGACATAGGAGTCAAGTTCCCACAGAAGAGACTGGATGCATAGGCTGCTAGCAGTTGCTGGCAGCAGACCCATATAGGCAGGGCCCTGGCCTCCACACGTAAACTGGTCACAGGGGTGGTACAGAAGGCACCTGTCCCGATGTGAATTCCACAGTGGTGGATGGGATCCAGCAAGAGCAATGCTGAAGGCAAAACAGAGCCATAAGCAAGGCACCAAAAATATCAACATGACTGCACCAAAAATATCAACAGGACTGCATGAAATCTGTATACAGCCACAACAGGGTGGAGCAGTCAGCACCTCAGGTAGTATGACCCAGGCAGTGGAGAGCATTGAGATAGTGCCAGCACTCCTGTTTCAGATGATTAATATGAGGGAGCCAAGTCAGCTGGGCATCAAAGAGCAGTCCTACAAAATGGCGAGTTTCCACTACATGAAATAGTTGACCATCAAGATATAGTTCTGGATGGTGGTAGACTGTCTGACACCGACAGAAATGCATCACACGGGTTTTGGTGGCGGAAAACTGGAAACCATGGTGCATGGCCAATACCTGTACCTGGCGGATGGCCACCTGGAGTAGGCATTCAGTAACATTCGTTATAGTGGAGCAGAAATAAATGCAGAAATCATCGACATATGGAGAGGAAGATACTGACGACCCTACAGCCGCAGCAAGGCTATTAATGGCCATTAATGGCCACCAAAAACAGGAGGAAACCTACGACAGAGCCCTGTGGAACCCCATTTTCCTGGACATGGAGGGAACTATGGGCAACACCGACTCTGACCTGAAAAGAGCAGAGTCTGAGAAAGTTTTGAATAAAAATGGAGAGTGACCCATGAAGGCCCTACTCATGCAGTGTGCCAAGGATGTGATGCCGCCACACGGTATCATAGGCCTTTTGAAGGTTAAAGAAGATTGAAATGAGGTGCTGCTGATGGGCAAAAGCTGTTTGGAGTGCAGAATCCATGCACACCAGATTTTCGGTGGTAGAACGGCCTTGACGAAACCCACCCTGAGACGGTGCCAGAAGGCCCCATGTCTCCAGCGCCCAATTCAAGTGCCGCACCACCATACATTCGAGAAACTTGCACATAATGTTGGTCAGGCAAATGGGGCAGTTACTGTCGACTTCCAGTGGGTCCCTACCATGCATGATGCTTTCCTGCCACTGGGATGGGAACTCGCCCCCACCCCAAATGCGGTTGAAAATGCCAAGGACACGCCATTGAGAATCCTTCAAAAGATGTTTCAGAATCTCCGAATGGATATGGTCAGGGCCCGGAGCCATATCAGGCAATGGGCCAAGGCACTAAGGAGCTCTCTTTCAGTGAACTGAATGGGCCTTGTGCGTAGCAAAGGAGATGCACAGTCGCTCCACATGGTCCTTGCATGAGCAAAAGGCTGCACAGTAGTTTGCTGGTGCAGAGCACCAAGCAAAGTGATCAGCAAGATGTTCGGTGATTATGCTCAGGTCTGTACAGACAGCTCCATTTAAGGAAAGACCAGGGACTCTGACAGAAGTCTGCTTATGTTCTTTTATCGATTGCGGAGCCTTGGCATAAAGTCGCTTGTAAGCAATGAGATGGGTGCCATTTAAGGCACTGAAGAGCCCGATTACATTCCCTAATTGCATCAGTGATTTGTGGCAACCACCAGGGCTGGAGAGATAATTATTTGTGTAGCGTTTTCAGCCACCATATCAAAGTTGCCATCTGGTGGAGCTCCAACAGTGGCAGCAGTTTGGAATGTATCTCAGGCAGCTTTGTTAAGGGCCCAACGGGGTAAACGGCTAGGGTAATGATGCTGGGGCAGTGACAGAAAAATCAGGATCTCATTAATACTATACAAGCTGTCATGCACTCTCCAGTGAAGAGATGGTAGAAGGCCGAGGTCGAGTAGGTGCCATGCGCCACACTGAAATGTGTGGGGGCACCGGTATTTAAGATACAATGGTCGAGCTGGGTGACAAGTTGTTCAACTTCCCTACCTTGGCCAGTAGTCACGTTTCCATCCCACAAAGGCTTATGGGCATTGAAATCGACCATGATTAGGAAAGGTGGGGGTAGCTGAGAAATCAGTGCAGCTAACATATGTCGGGGTATATCACCATCCGGAGGAAGATATATACTGCCGACAGGTATAGCCAGTGGTGTCCTCATTCGAACAGTTGCCACCTCCAAAGGTGTTCAAAGGGGCACACTTCACTATAGACAGAGTTTAGGACATGAATAGAAACTCTTCCGGATGCTCTGTCGCAAGCGAGATGATTCTGGTTATATCCCTGATGGTCACGAAGGACTGGGGTTTGCACTGCCGGAAACCAGGTTTTCCGGGAGGGCAATGTGTAGTATAGGTGAAATACTTAAAAGGTGTCTTAACTCTGCCAGGTTGTGAAAATAACCGCTGCAATTCCACTGGAGGAGGCCTGAAAATGACCAAGAGGCATGATGCGCCTCACAGTTACCTGCTGCCACCAGTAGAGGGCCTGTGGCGCCATATCCAATGCGTCCAGGTTGTCAGTAAGGGCAAGGTCTTCTGAAGACACAAGGATTTCTACCTCATCTTCAGAAGCAGAACTGGTGGCAGACGACAGCAAGGAATCTGCCATTACCACCAGCTGTTTATCCTTTATCATATCCTTCCTTTTTTTTTCTCCCGCTAGAGTTTCGGCTTCAATGCCTGAGGGGGCTTCCCAGAAGGAACGTCGGATCTCGATGCAGACTGGGAGGCCTGGCTACCAGAGGGTGCATAGACTATTAGCCTCTGGCTAATGTCTGGCTGTGTCAAAGGTGGAACTGTGGAAGGGGTCACCCCAAGAGACCCTTTCCGTGCAAGAGGTGATTGACTTGCATCCAGGTTGTCAGGGACAGCGGGTACAGTAGGAAGTGATGGGAAGGGTGCATCAAGCCCCTTCTCTGAAGGAAGAGCCAGAGAATGGAGACACTTCTCCGGTGGAGAGGCAGGGTTCACAGCCCTGCAGAAGAAGAGGTGCCCCCAGGATTCTGGGGAGCCGAGACTGACTGATGGCCCAAAGGGCCCACTGAATGGGTTAGAGTGGGTCGGGCAACCACCCCCAATGGAGGCAACACCGCCGTGGCCTCAGCATATGTCAACACAAGAGAGACTGGATGAATTTTCTCGTATTTTCTATGGGCCTCAGAATAAGTTAGGCAATGCAAGGTCTTGTATTCTACAATTTTTCACTCTTTGTGGAAAATGGGACAGTTCAGTGAACAAGGCAAATGGTGGCCACTGCAGTTAACACAGAAAGGGGGGTGGGATACAAGGGGAGTCTGGATTTAAGGAATGGCCACAATCCCGACAAGATGATGATAGGGGGTTTTTGGGCACTTGACATCTAGGTCTTCAGTGCCCTATCAAATTAAAGAATATAAGGACCAACAAGTGTGAACAGTAAGGAGACAAAGGACAGCCATCCAGCAAGTAACACGTGCAGCTGAAGTGAAATACATAGGTGAACAGTAGACTTGAAGCTGGTGAAAAGTACCCAATACCAAAGCTGATGAACACGGCTGGCTGACCACAGCTATATAAAAGGTTGAGCCAGCCATGCTGTAACATATTAAAACCTCCAGCCTAAAAGTTTAGGCCAGAGTTGGGACAAATCACAAAATTTTAAAACTTTGCGCACACACGCTTCGTCATTACCTAAAATAGAGGGCAAATCTGCACCAAGATTTGCCGCAACCCTCTGTATACGATATAAATCACATTCAATTAAAATGTGGTGGACAGTAAGCTGCACACCACAGGCATCACACAGCGGGGTGTCCTCATGTCGAAGTAGGAAACCATGAGTCAGTGGAAGGAAGGAAGGAAACTTAGGGTTTAGCGTCCCATCGACAGCTTGGTCATGCGTCAGTGGACAGTACCCAATGCGAAGGCATGTAATGGTGACTTCATCCCACCTAAGAGATAGGCAGGAGGAACGCCGCGGATGGACAGCTGATTTTGAGTCACTGAGAGCCAATCTTCCTCCCACAACTGCAGGGACTGCAGCTGCAACAGGAAAGCAATATCCCGCAAGGGAACAGGGCACTGTGTCACATCAGGGACGCTGCAGGCCTCTTTAGCAGCCTGATCTGCATCTTCATTACCCTGAATGCCCATGTGTCCCGGCACCCAGCAAAACAACATCTCCCGTGACACTGAAGGAAGGACAGTTCATCATGTATATGCTGCAGCAAGGTCTCAGATGGATATAGCTCACCCAACAGCTGCAGTACGCTCAGAGAATCGGAGCAGAGAAAAAATCGTCTTCCCCGAGCACGACTTAGCTGCTCTAGTGCCTTCCAGATCTTATGGAGCTCTGCAGAGAAAACAGAGTAATTCTCAGGAAGGCGAATCTTGGTGACACGGTCAGGGAACACAACCAAACATCCGACTGAGTCCCCATGCTTGGATCCATCAGTGTACACAACTGCAAAGTCATGATGCCTATCTAAAACAATTGAAAACAATGATTGATAAGTAAAATCCAAAGTTTGTTCCTTCCGAAAACCCGCCAGGTCTAAAATAACCCTAGGCCTCTGGAGAGACCAAGGTGGGACCATGCCCCAACCTCTATGTAAAACATTCATATCAGTCACTCCCATTTCTAAAAGGAAAGCCTTTGTAAGAATCCAATATGGTCTTGTCACTCTTTGTCATGTATGAAACAGCCTTTCCATTGGAGGCGTAGCAACAGTGAGGTATGCCGGTGTGAAAAGTGTGGCCAGCATTTCATATGCCTGACACACCATGAGTAGCCATCGCCTTATGTGCAGTGGCGGCTCCGCAGCCTCAGCACAAAGACTAGGTATGGGACTCATCCTAAATGCCCCAGTGGCCAGCCGAATCCAGGCATGGTGTACCATGTTCAACATCTTTAAATACGAAGGGCATGCAGACCCGTACACTGCGCACCCATAATCGAGATGAGATCACACAAAGGCTCTGTAAAACTGCAGCAAACAGATTCTGTCTGCTCCCCAAGAAGTGTAGCTAAGACACTTTAAAATCGCCAGTGCGTTGATGCACCTTGCCTTCAGGTCCTTCAGGTAGGGCAACCATGTCAGTTTAGAGTTGAACGTGAGGCCCAGAAACCTCACTGTGTCTTTAAAACACAGGACAGAGCCCTTCATCCGCAGTTCAGGTAGATAAAAACAGTATGTGAATGGTTAAAAAGCACACATGCAGACTTCTCAGTTGAAAACTTAAAACCAGTCATCCCTGCCCATTCATCCAACTGCCGAAGGGTTAACTGCAACTGATGTGTAGTCATTGGCAGATTGGACGAAGAGCAAAAGACAGAAGTCATCCAAATAACGAGAACACTGCACAGGACTTTTCACAGCAGAAGTAATACTGTTAATGGCTATTGCAAACAAGGTCACACTTAAAACACTACCCTGAAGGACTCTGTTCTCCTGCTCAAATCTATCAGAGAGGGCGTCACTGACCCGATATCTAAAATAATGAGGGGAAAGGAAGGACTGAATAACACAGGGAAGACAACCACAAAAACCACATTCGTGGAGCTGTCGAAGGATAAGATGCGGCCAAGTAGTATCGTAGGCCTTCTCAAGATAAAAAAATATACCCAAAAGATGTTGCTGGCACAGGAAAGCCTGTTGTATAACTGCCTCCAGGAAGGCCAAATTATCAAAGGTGGAGTGATATCTCCTGAAACCCACACTGAAAGTGGCTGAGGAGCTGTCTGGATTCCAGCATCCAGACAAGGCGGCAGCTTATCATCCGCTCTAAAGTCTTTCCCATGCAGCTGGTGAGAGCAATGCTACGATAACTACTTGGGCTGGTGCGGTCTTTCCCTGGTTTTAAAATAGGAATTAAAATGGCTTCTCGCCATGAGTCAGGGATGAAATTAAAAAGACTGAGGAGGATTTCTTTGTTTTGCCTTGTGAGGTGTCGCAACATGCTGTAATGAATACCATCGTGACCTGGGGATGTGTCACGATCCATGGACAATGCAGAATCCAGCTCCCACATGGAAAAGGGGCAGTTATACTATTCATCATTGCTGGACCGGAAGTCCAAAATACCCCTCTCAGCAGTCACCTGATGGCGCAGGAAAGCTGAATTGTAGCTACTGGTGGCAGTTACTGTAGCAAAATAGACCACTATGGTTCGGGCAATGTCTCGTGGGTTCATCTGGAGACTACCGTTACCCATTACAGCAGTTATTGGACACCTGCTACCTCTCCCTGATATATCCTCCTAATGGCCTCCCATACAATGGAACTATTTGTTGAACAGTTAATAGAATTTGCTCTCTTGAAAAGTTCGACGACACTTGACCCTTGCCACCCAAAAGTTTGTGAGGTTTTCTGCAGTCAATCTACATTTGAACCAACGCAGAGCTGCCTGTTTCATCCTGATCGCAGGTTGGCATTTATCATTCCACCAAGGGACTGGATGCCGTTTTGCTTGCCATAATGACCGTGGAATGGATACAGTGGCAGCATATTGGATCTTAGCGGTAATATGATCCACCCATTCCTGGACATTGCCATCTGGTTAGAAAACAGCAAGTCCACTGTAAATTATCCAGTCTGCCCTGCATAGAATCCATCGAGGCGGCTGTCTATCGGGGTCTACTCTCTCTGGTAGGTGAATCTAAATGGGGAAGTGATCACTACCATACAGATCATTTTTTCATGGGTAAGGGCTGGAGAGCAGAGTGACAGATCAATGGCAGAGAACAACACTGTTGCACATCAGAAGTGTGTGCTCTGACCTGTATTTAGGAAGTTGGCACTTGAAGACAAGAGAAGCCTCTCAACTGCTCTACCCCCGGGACAGGTGGCGACAGAGTCCCAAAGCACATTATGTGCATTAAAATCCCCACAGAGGATGAATGGGTGGGGGAGCTGCATAAGAAGGTCTTCCAGTGCCTCTTCACTAAGTGCATCATGTGGTGGCAAATACCGGGAGCATATAGTCAATCGATGGCACATATACACTGACACTGCAACTGCTTGTAGATTAGTGTTGAGAGAGATGGGTTCAGAGTGGTAGGCTGTGTTGATGAAAACAGCCACTCCCCCTCTAGCTCTCTCTTCACTAATGTTGTCCTTTCTGTGGAGAACATATCCGCGTATCTCATGGATATCCGAAGGTTTGAAATTCGTCTCCTGAAGACGGGTACACAGTGGTCATCCCTGAGATAATAAACGTTGTTCCTCCACATGTGTCCTAAATCCCTGTAAGTTCCATTGTAATATGGGAGCCATCTATCAAGGTGGTTTCACTTTTACCCTCTCTTTCTACGGGACTGGGAGCCCTTAGCAGGTGGAGGATCACCCTTAGGACGAGATGGTTGCCCCTGTGGGAAGTCAGTCTTGGGACGAGTGGACTGCACCAGAGGAACATCAAACTCCATGGGTTCTGGAGCAGATTTGGTTGGCATGTCAAGCATAATGACATCAACCTGATCTGATTCTTTACTTTCAAATGTCATCTCAGCCTTTTCCTTCTTGATCTTTACTTGCTTCTTGGGCGCTTCCACTCCTGTAGTGGTAAGCAACAGTTATCTGTGGAGTTATTTCTGGCTTTGAGGATGGCAGGGGCTCTCTGATGTCAGTAGCCGTACCTTGGTCCTCCATTTGGGGGGGGGGGGGGGGGGCGATAGATGCTGAAACATCTGATGCATTGCATGTGCACTGGCAGGAGCAGGTGTTAGTGCCGACACTAGTGACTGCAGTTTGCGTAGACGCATCAATTTTTGGAGCTAGTGTTTGAAGAGTCGCCGAGAAAGAGGTGATGAATGACGGCGGTTGCATGGGCTTGTACATCTTTTTCACCTCACCATATGGGATGCGCTTTGATGTCTTTATGTCCTGTCTCTTACGTTCTTCAAGGTACACAGCACAGGATCTACTCCATATGGGATGGTCCCCAGAACAGTTGACGCATTTAAATGGCGGTGAGCAATCATCCCCTTCATGAGCGACCTATCCACACTTTCCGCAGGTCTGCTGTCCATTACACCCCAAGGTGGTGTGCGCAAAGCGCTGGCATTTGAAGCAGTGCATTGGGTTGGGGTAATAAGGCCATACAGTTAATTGAAGAAAACCTGCTTTAACATGGTCTGGCAGCTTAGGAGTTTTTAAGGTCATGATGAAGCATTTCGACTTGACCAATACACCCTCCCCCGTCCTCATAACATTCTGAACATCCACACCACCTTTGGAGGCCCACTCAGCTTTCAGTTCCGCAAGAGGAATTTCAACAAGGTTACGGCACGTAACCACGGCCTTACTGTAATTTAATGTATTGTGGAGTTCAGTTTCAATGACATATTCCACAAGTTGCTTGGCATATTGAAGATTGACAGCCTGTTGGGAGGTAACTGTCTCAACCAACAAAGTTCTGTTACACAACCTTTTCACAGATTTCAGTTCGCCTGCTATGCCCTCAAGACCCTTTTGTATGTAGAACGGTGAAATTTTTTCGAATGAACTGCCTTTCCGTTTAATAATCATAAATACATTTTGGTTAGCACCATGTGCTCTATTACTCATTGCCTAACACTTTTCAGGAAGTGCTTTATCTGGAGGACTGCCTTAGCGAGCCCTCTTTTTGGAGCAGGTGTTAGTACCCTCCAGTGGTAAACTGGAAAATTCGAGGGACAAATTGGAAGTATTCATCTCGGTCCTACGAGGAGCTAGGGAAAGATCTGTCCACCTAGACAGAGCTCCGCATGTCTAGGTAAGCCTTATACAACTGAGGTGCAGCAGTATCCCCAGAGGTTGCTCGCTAGCGACTGTTCCACTTCAACAGCAATGCATTCCATCAGCACGTTGCACACCTTGGGATTGAAGGGTTTTTTATAGAGGTTTATACTATCCTCGTGACCCGGGCGGTCAAAAATGTTCAAATGTTTGTTAAGCTTATGGGACTTAACTACGGGGTCATCAGTCCCTAAACTTACAAACTACTTATGAACTACTTACTAACTAGGACGGCACAAATATCCATGCCCGAGGGGGGATTCGAACCCCCGACCGTAGTGGCCGTGCTGACCGTGACTGGAGCGCCTCAGTCACCTCGGCCACCGCGGCCGGCCCGGGCGGTCAAGCTAAGATCCCCATTCCCTGGTACATACAACGTTCCACCGCTGCGCCACATGGTGGTTGTTGAAGCATGCCCAGAGGTTATAGTGTCTAGAGGACTGGTGGCGCTTACCAGTCCTCAGTTCAGGACTCCGGGTTCGCCAAACCTGTACTCAGCAAATTAATGCTGAGCCCCTGAGGGGAATCCTGACAAGTTGGGGCCACATCACAATAGTAAGACGTGTCCAAGCACTCAGCACTTGAAATAGCGCATGGGCGGGGGGATATCTGTATATCACCACCTTGACCTTCTCAAGCTAGGTATCTTGACCTTCTCAGGCTAGGTATCACCATCAATGGCCAAGATGAAGGCCCTGGTTGCCACCCTATTGTCTTTGACCCTGAAAGACACAGGAGACAAAAATGGATGCCACATCGCAAGTTCTGACGCAATTCCTCATCGGACTGTAGCAAAGGATCATGGTGAAAAATAACCCCCTGGACCAGGTTCACGGTCTTATGTGGTGTTATAGATACAGGAACATCACCGAGCTTATTGCATGCGAGCAGAGCCCATGACTGGGCAGGGGACACCACCTATATCATAACCAATCCATCACATATTTTAGATATACCCGCAACCTCACCATACTTGTCCTCAATATGATGAACAAAATACATAGGCTTGGTTGTCTGGAAAGATCCCCCCATCTGTACTACAACAAACTAGAAATTTAGGAATGTAAGGCTAAGACTTTGTAGCCCCACAATGCCCCCAAAAGGAAGTCAGGGGAGGGATCAATGGGGGGGTCATAGGTAGCAGCATTAAACTTACCTGCTTTGAGACACCTGTCGTACCAGGATTTTGTGGCGTAGATTTATTTCACTTCATTGTGAATCATCTGCCCTGATGCCACCCATTCCAAACAGGGGGCTGTCCCCATGGACACCACCCAGTCACATCAAGGGTCACCTGGCAGGATGAAGATTGCCATGAGTCCTGATGCCCCACAGAGACAAGCATTTACTCATTGGCCTTCAAGAGGAGTTCGTAGCTCTGGCATCGATAGTGCGATCTCAGTGTAGTCAGGGGTGGATACAACCAGAAGGGTATATGACATCTTCACCACAATGGACTGGGTACCATGCTAACAGAACCATTATGTTAATGGTGCAGGAGATGACAGTGTACATGGGCACAACACGCACATCTTAGCCAGTCCACACCCTTGCTTCCACCAAGGGGCTGAAGAGGCCACAGTTACAAGCTCATTCCATAATGGGTTTGTAAGTTGGAATTGTACAGGAAATATATTTTGCACTAAGTAAGGAGTCCTTCCCCAAATGGCTCGCACTGCAGAAAAAGATTATAAATTGTGGAGGTCAAACCCACAGGGGGAGACCAAAAGTTAATGGCCGAAACATGTGTAGACTCCTTTCAATCACCTCTTTCGACAGGCAGGAATACCGCGGGCCTATTCTTACCCCCACCCCCCAACCTGCATGGCAGTTGCACTCTTTGTTTTTTTTTTTTTTTTTAAAAAAAAAAAAAAAAAAAAAAAAAAAAAAAAAAAAAAAAAAAAAAAAAGGATCAGAGCAGCATACAATAACTACCATCATCATATCTTACAAGGAAAGTACTTGGGCACGAACAAACACCTATACACCAAAATCGTATGAGAGATAATGTAAAGATCCCTTATTGCACTAGTGATACTCCCACATCTGCAAAACTCTGCAGTCATCCATTAGAGGCCTCTGCATGTGCCATGCCGCATTGCACTTTGACCTGTCGGTTTGCAGGAAGGGACGGTGCAGTGTGCCTCCAAAGTTGCATTTTGTGATGTTATTTGTGTGGTGAAGCGTCAGATGGGACGGCGATTGCTAATCAATCCTGCTAATGTATTGCAATTAGTTGAGATGAAGTTACGAAGAACCCTTCTTCATGAAGATGGTATTAGTGTAGAAGATGAATCGTTTGCATGCTTTCTCATATCTGTTATGGTACAGAAATATGAGCATAAGTTAGATACTGTGTTACAAACTCATAATTATGATAATAGGGATGATAATGACGAGCAACTCATTGCAAGCGATAGTGCTACGGTAAGTGCAGGAAGAGGCGATGGAAGCAGTGGCAGTGAATACCAACAGTCTTTCAGGAAGAAGGTTAAAGTTGCAATTATCATCATGGCTTTTGATGACAATTCGCTAGAAAACATGTACGATGATTATTACATAAGTTATAGTTCAGATATCTGCATTACGTATGGCATCTAAAATTACATCTACAGTGCTATCTAGAGCATGGTTGCAGAGCTTTGCAGAAAAATGACACCCACCAGCATATTGAGGTGTACGTAGAGATCCAGTAACCAAACGTTCATACAGATATGTCTGTTCGAGCCCATGTACTTTCCTTGTTAGTGAAAGATATTGCTGAGAACTTGAGAAAACTCTAGGCCTACATAAAATAGATAAATGGGTCAAAGATCTCTATCTATCCTTGTTTTGGCAGTCTATTGTGCTCGCTGTTCAAAGGTCTCCCTAAACAAGTTAGCCACAGCCGCACTGAGATTTCCCATAGTCACCCTGTCAATCTGTTCATAAAAATCATTCTTATATTGAAAATAAGTTGCATTGAGATGCTACATCATTACTAGGAAAAATATCTGCTATGCATAAGATAGCTTCATTCACCGGAATCATGGTAAAAAAACTACACCACATCAAAACTAATAAGGATATAATCAGATCCCACACTTATTTCCTTTATTATGTCAATTAAGTGAGATGAATTTTTAACATGACTGTCAATTCCACCAAAATTAGGCTGCAGCAATGAGGCAAGGTGATTGGCTAACTCATGAATGGGGGACCTATAGCACTCACTATATGCCTTAGTACCTGTGATTTATGCACTTTGGACAATCCATAGAGTCTAGGTGGGTGCACTTTTGTTTTATGCACAGACTGACAGGGTGATTGTGGGAAGTCCCCTTAGTTTAAGTTGTTACATGTAGACCTTTGAACAACAGACACTGCAAAATGCCGAAAAAAGAAAAAAAAAGGTCAGATTGTATCATTATGTAGACGACACCTCCATTATATGAACACACATTGTAGAGGAATTGGATGCTTTCCTGTTATATCTTAATCAAAAAATGCAATTTACTATAGATAAAGAGTGTAATGGGCAAATGATTTTTTTTAGACTTGTCCATGATAAAATGAAAGGATGGGACACTCAGCCATAGGTGTACAGGAAAGACAGAGAAGAGGTGTAATTGAAACATTAGTTAACAGAGTAAAGAAAATTTGTGAACTGGTTTTCTTTGGAGATGAGATTCAAAACCTATGACTGACATTCAAGAAGAATGGCTATTCTAATAATGCATTCAAGAATTCCACCCTATGCAGAGATCCAGGGTCAGTGAGAAAGGACACACCCCAAGGGGAAAGTTTTTCTTCCATTCATCAGCAAGGTCATGGATCATATTGGAAAAGTATTAAGCAAGTATGACTGGAAACTGTTTTCAGACCCATCAGGAAAATATAATATGATGATGGGAAAATATAAAAGGAACTGCCGCATAGGACATGTGGATACATCAACAATAGCTGGACATATACATCAAGAGTATGATAATTAAATAAAATTCAGTGAGGGCATCAAGATTTTCAAACAAGACAACAATTTCAACAGGAAAGATGGAAATGTTAACCTGGATACATTTTGGATGTCAGCATTACAGCAATGGTATGACAACCAATTAATTTCAATCAAGAATGTTTACAAAATCACCCAAGTGATGTCCCATGACTGGCCTGACAGTGGCATCCTCTCAATAGCCTATGTATTCGGCACTCCCTTGACTTCCAGTTGTAGTTCACCACTTTACCTCAGAGGATGTCATCAGTAGTCAAATACAAAATATAATGTGAAAGTGGAATATATGGACGACAGCATCTCAGCCCAGAAGTTTCACGTGATGATAATACCTGTCATGAAAGTCTTCATCATGTGATAGAACCATTATTATTTAATATCTACCTACATTATCTGAAGGAAAGGGTGAGTAGCTAACTGCAGCTGTTTCCTGATGATGCTGTCGTGTTCAGGAAGGTGTCATCATTGAGTGACTATAGGGGGTTGCAATATGCCTTTGACAAAATTTCTATTTGGTGTGACGAATGGCAGGTGATACAGATGATGACAAAAAAACAATTCCATAATGTTTGAATATAAAATTAGTAGTGAGCCACCCGACACAGTTGTGTTGATTAAATATCAAGGTGTAACATCACAGAGTGCTATGAAATGGTACAATCTTGTAAGGGCGGTTGGGGGGAAGACAGATGGTTGACTTCATTTAGTTTATTGTAAGAATTAAGGAAAGTTATGGAACATCTGTAAAAGATACCACATATATAACATAACTACATCCCCTTTTTAAGTGCTGCTGAAGTTTTTTGTGGTCCATAGCAGATTGGTTTAATGGAAGACATAGAAGCAGACAACAGGGAGTATGGACATCTGAAAAATGAGGTTGACAGGAAGTGCAGACTGGTTAAGCAGGAGTGGCTTGAGGAGAAATGCAAGACCGAAGAATAATTTATAACTAGGGGAAAAATAGATACCACCTAAATGAAAATAAAAGAGACATTTGGGGACAAGAAAAGCAGTGAAATGAATATCAAGAATGCAGATGGAAAACCAGTGCTAAGAAAGGGAAAGGTGGAAGGAATATATATAGAAGGCCTGTACAAAAGAAATAAACTTGAAGACAGTATTCTAGAAATGGAAGATGAAGTAAAGGAAGATGAGATAGGAGATATGATACTGCAAGAAGACTTTGACAGAGCATTAAAAGATTTGAGTAGAAACAAGGCCCCTGTAGTAGATGATGTACCATCTTAACTGCTATTATCATCAGGAGAACCAGTCATGAATAAATTGTTCCACCTGGTATGCAAGATGTATGAGACAGGGGAAATACCCTCAGACTTCAAGAAGAATACAGTGATTCCAATTCTGAAGAAAGGAAGTGCAGACAAATGAGAAAATTCCGGAACTATCAGTTTAATAATAAGTTATCATTGCAAAATACTAACAACAATTATTCAATTAATTATGAAAATTCTCCTCAGAGATGATAAATATTGTTGAAACGAGATAGAATGGCTGGCCAGTACTTACCTTTGTGCTGTACCGCCGATAGTAACACAAATGAAGAAACAGAAAAGAGGGGACAAAAAGGACTAGCTTTCGGAATGAAGTTCCTTCATCAGGTGGGAGAGAAGGGAAGAAGAAAGAATGGGAACAGAAGGTAAAGGTGGTCCACGACCTAGGTCATGAAGGTGGTGTTTCGGGAGTGTGGACGTCAGAGATACTGCATGTATGTACTGAGCCAAGCCAGAGAGGATAAATATAACCAAAGAGGAAAGATCAAGTAGTAAAGATCTGGTGGAATCTGACCTTGGGGAAGATCAGTTTGGATTTAGAAAAAATGTAGAAACATGTGAGGCAATACTCACATTACGACCTGTCTTAGAAGATAGGTTAAGGAAAGGGAAAGTATGTTTTTAACATTTGTGGATCTGGAGAAAGCTTTTCACAATGTCAACTGCAATATACTCTTTCAAATTATTAAGATAGCAGGGGTAAAATATAGGGAGCAAAGAGTTCAACTTGTACAAAAACCAGACAGCAATTATTAGAGTCGAAGGACAGTGGCTGGGAAGGGAGTAAGACAGGGTTGTAGCATTTCCCCAATATTGTTCAATTTGTACATTGACCAAGCTGTGAAGTAATGCAATAAGTTTGGAGAGGGAATTACAGTCCAAGGATACGGAATAAAAACCTTTTTGGTTTGCTGGTGACATAGTAATTCTGCCAGAGACAGCAAAGGACCTGGAAGCCCCTGGAAGAGCAATTAAATGGAATGGTCAGTGTCTTGAAAGGAAGGTATAAGATGAACATTAACAAGAGTAAAATGAGGGTAATGGAATGCGGTGTCAGAAAATTAGATTAGGTAATGAGATGACGAGTTTTGTTATTTGGGTAGCAAGATAACTTCTAATGGCTGAAGTAAAGAAGTGTGTCAGATCTCAGCTAAGTTTAACACATTAGCTTTGTAGTTCTCAATCAGTCTGTTTAATTTTACTCTTCTAATGATGGATAATATCTGAAACTGGTAAAGTTCTAAATACAATAAACCGCTGATGGTTGACTATGTATTTTTTAAGGAAAATATAAAATACAGAATCGCTATGGGAAGAAAAGCATTTCTGAAGAAGCGAATTTGTTGATGTTCAATATTAGTTTAAATGTTAGGAAGTCCTTTCTGAAAGCATTTGTCTGGAGTGTAGCATTGTATGGGAGTGAAATGTAGGCAATAAGAAGTTCAGACAAAAAGATGATAGAAGCTTTTGAAATGTGGTACTATAAACAAATGATGAAAATTAGATGGGTAGATAACATAACTAATGAGGCGGTGCTTAACCGAATTGTAGAGAAAAGGAGTTTCTGGCATATCCTGACTAAGAGAAGGGATAGATTGGTAGGACATATTCTGAGACATCAAGGAATTGTCAACTTAGCATTAGAAGGAAGTGTGTGGGATAAAAATCGTAGAGGGAGATTGAGGGACGAATACATTAAGCAGATTCAAAAGGATGTAGGTTGCTGAACATATTCTCAGATGAAGAGACTTGCACAGGACAGGGTAGCATGGAGAGCTGCATCAAACAAGTCTGCGGATTGAACACCACAACAACAATGGAGGAAATTCAGATGTTATGTGTTAAGATTGTTACTGGTAGTTAGAGCTGCATGTGAGTGTTATAGGGATACTTCAGGAAATAAAATTGGAATCCCTGTAGAGAAGATGACATTATTTTCAAGAAACACTACTGAAGTAATTTAGAGGACCAACATTTGAAACTGAGTGCAGAGCAATTCTACTGCTGACAACAAGATAAGAAATATATGGTTTATACACAAGAATACAGACATTTGTTGTTTTTACACTCTCTTTGGAAGCAAAACAGAAAAGTAAAATGAGTAGTAGTAGTACAAGGTAGCTATTTTCATGCACTGCACAGCAGCTTGTGGAGTGTGTAATTAGATGTACATGTAGATTTCTAAACCTTACATTAAAGATGTCTTTGTTACTTTATGCAATATACTGCATTACAAATTTACATTTTCTAAAGTTAACTGACCTGTTCTCTTCTTAGTACTCTTGCTGCTCTTCTTAACTGTGCGATTGGGTCTCATCGGTGATTCACCAGACCAAGATGATGCAGATATCCACTGCACTGGTGTTGTACTCAAAACATCTTTTTTTCTGCATATAATTGAACAAAAGGTCAAAATTGATGCTGCAGTCTGAATTATTTCAACTAGTGTCTGAGTTAACTTACATAATTATTTCATACAATATAAACATGAAAATTTAAGAAACCATAAAGATATATTGCAATTCACTGTAAAGACAACTGCTGAGCCTAGATAGGCACATAGAAAAGACAATAATATACAAAGTCTTCTGTTGTATAAGTGGCTCAATGATCATCTTTCTGGGGAGTTGCAATCAATCCCAAATATAAAGCTGATATTGCAACCTGGAGTTTTTTCACTGTGAGAGTTGAAGATTTAAATTACTTTTGTACAATTGAATGAGAAAAGTTGAATTAGGTGGCAAGTCCTTTGCATTGGAAAGTCTTCATGGGCAGAATACTTGCTCTGATTACGAGATGAAATAGGAAGTACTTGATGACAATTTTATTTAAAGAATCTGTTTGCAGTAGATACATAGTGTGGTCTACCAAAACGACAGTGGATTTTCTGATAATGAAAAATGAGAAACAACATAAAGTAGACAAGATAACCTGTGTGTAAGTGAGGAGAGGCAAATATTAAAATACTTTAAAATGTATGTAAGTGATATTATGCAAATGAAATAAATTATTAATTCAGTTGAAGTGAACAGTGAAAGTACAGTATAAAGGAGACAATCACTTATATTGCAGAGAGCTCTTCCATCTATACACCATGGATCTTCAATAGATATGCAAAGGCAATATCACCACCTTCACCTGGTATCACAGCACACACCAGGTGTCCATAATCTTAGAGGCACTGATTATATTATCGCAGATTACCTCTCTCCACTTCAACTTTGATAAACTGGCAAAGATCCAATACTTTTGGCACTATCCAAAAACCCAGATTCGTGTCTCAACATCATGAGATGACAAATACCAGGTTCAAAAGCCAGGATTCTATGTGACTTATCGTAGCAGAAAGTATGACAAACATTTCCAATGTCTATGGATTGGGCAAAGTTCAGCAACATGCACAATCTACCTGACCCAGGAATCTCCAAATGCTTTGTTTGCCCCAGTGTCAAATGAGACTGCCGCCAGTGGGAGCAGGCAAGTGTAGCACGCGAACAGAGCAAATCCAAATGACAGTTCCAGACGCCACTAAGCTAACTTTCAAGACATGCATCTGGATATGGACTCAGAAAGCTATACATATTTGCTGTCAATCATCAATGGATATTTGATGGGCAGAGGCTGTACCAATGATAAAAATCAACATAGAGTCGATGGTGTGTGCTTTTGTCTTCACATGGCTCTCCTGCTTTGGCTACATCCACTGACACCATTTTCACTTACTTTTGACATACTGGACTTGGTTCAGTGGATGTAAGGACACATTTGAAATTCTGTCATACCGCTACCAACCCCCAACTAGGCCCAAAATCAATGCATTCAACTGGCTCATACCAATGGGTTCTCCATCCTTGAAGATGTCACTGAGGGCAACACGAATCAAGAGGACAATGCCTTGCAAGTTCCACACATCACAGACAACCTAGCCAGTGTCGAACGATTGAAATCAATGTCAAACATTTCCAGCCTGGAGAGGAACCACTCATAATGATGGATAATAATCTGGTTGTGAAAACAAGTCATGGCCATGATAATGAACCAATGAGACCAGTGTCCCACACCTCTCATACCACCTCCACCTGCCACAACCCATGGATTTTGCAGTGTTTTCCTCATGGCTGTCATGTGGGTGGCATATTGATGGTCATCCTGTACTGTATGCCAGCAGCCCCACCACAAAAATCATTAAGGAACGCATCACCAATGCTGACCTGTTGAACCCTCCTATAGTCTCAAGTCGTGCAACACCTAGCACATCATAAGAAGACACCACTTTGTTCTTGCATCCATACCATCTGTAAACCATGGAACCATAGGGCAGAGTGAACACTGCATGGAGAAGGTAACACTCCACCACAACAGCACATGAATGATGCATACTAACAAACTCAGTACTCTCGTGGAGCTGCCAGGGGAGGGGGTCTCTGTTGGAACTGCAACACCACACTTCTGGCAACAGACTACCACAAGGGAGCGGAACATTGGTCAGTGTGAAGACGTTCGTGTGGTCGAGACCTCAAACATGAGAGATGTATTACTATCACTGCAAAGTAAATAAAATGTGTTGCAGATAATATCATGATTGTTATTGTGGAGACCCTTTGCTACCATTCCTATAAAGCTATAAGGTACTGGTCTTCCTACACAAGAAACATTGAAAATTAACCAATGAAAAGTACATGAAATTTCCATTTTTATGCTTGCTATATCCAGATTACACAGCTAATTACTTTGCTGCCATTCATTAAACAATAACAAATGGCAATTTTTTAAGCAATAGAAAGTTGTCTTGTGGTCATTTGTACAAAAAGACTTAAAATGTGACATTTTTAGTTGCTGTTCAAATAATAGATAATTATTAGAAGTTATTAGTAAAGCACATTTTTAATTTCCCTTCCCCATCTGGTGGCAATTTCTATACAAAATCACTTTCCAAATTCCAGAAAGGAATCAAATCAGAAACAATGGATTGTTTTTTGTTGTTGTATATACTCAGTTCATTGGCCACTTTTTTATATTATCACCACATATGTCATTGAGGAGTAGTACTGTAAAGTGAATGACATGATATGTTTTTTTGGGGAGATGGAGCTGCATGCAAAGCCAGTGTGTACAGAGGAAGAAGTGATACCGTGGGGATTGAGTGTGTGGGCCCAGTACATCTCTTCTTCCTTGCACAGTTGTGATTTATCATTGTTAATAACCACTCCTGCTGCCTCTAGCATGGTGAGAACTTGTTCAAGGTGGTTGTACATGACTTTAGTGGCCAGGAGAAAAAAATCAGTTTGAACAGTACTTGTCAATGAACATTTGCCCTGTATTTTTAAGGCCATAAGGCATGCCCAAAAATTAAAATAAGCCAAGTGGTGCAATAATTGCCGATTTTTATATTTTTGAGTGCATGGGATCTGAAAGTAAGTTTTGCAGCAATGTTATAACAATGGAAAATCCGACAGGAGTATCAATAATGGAGGATAGGTAACAACTCACCATAAAGAGGCTCGCTGAACTGCTGACAGGCACGAAAATAGTTAATCTCATTCGCACAACTTAAATTTTTGGCCATGGCCTTCGTCAGTAAAAGAAACACATACATTCATGCAATCACTCAGACAACTATACACACACAACTATCATGTCCAGCCACTCCAGCAACACTAGCTAGACTGTGAGTGAGGTGGGGAATAGATGCAGGGTAAAGGTAGGGATGGAAAGTTCCACATTGCATGATGGAGGGTAATGTTTGTCCTCAACCTGGCAAGTCACCTGCCTGGATGTTAACCTCCACCTCACTGACGACTCCATGCTCACCTCCGTCCACATTAAACCTATTAATTACCAACAATACCTGCACTTTGATAGCTACCATCCATTCCACATAAAAAAATCCCTCCCATACAGCCTTGCCACCTGTGGACGGTGAACCTGCAGTGATGAGAAGTCCCCTACCCATTATGCCGAAGGCCCTCACAGACAGACATTACCCTCCTGACCAAGTCCGCAAACAGATTTGATTATCGGTCATCATGCTCTGAAATGAGAGACATCCTACCCAAGAGGCTTCCGACCCCTCCTAAAGTGGTGTTCCGTTGCCCACCCAACCTCCACAACATCCTAGTCCATCCCTATGCCACTCCCAACCCCAACCCCTTACCACAGAGATCATATTCCTGTGGAAGACTCCAATGCAAAACCTGCCCAATCCACCCACTCAGCACTTCCTATTCCAGTCCCGTCACAAGCTTATCCTACCCTATCAAATGTCGTGCCACCTGTGAAAGCAGCCATGTGATATACCAGCTCTGCTGCAATCATTGTACAGCATTTTATATCAGTATGTTTGACAAACCAGTTGTCCATCAGAATGAATGGCCACTGCCAAACTGTGGGAAAACCAAGATGGACCACCCTGTGCCACAGCATGCAGCTGAGCCCAGCACTCTGGATTTCAATGGCTGCTTCACAACCCAGTCATCTGGATCCTCCCCTCCACCACCAGCTCTTCTGAACTGTGCAGATGGGAGTAGTCCTATCAACACATTCTACAGTCCCGCAACCATACTGGCCTCAACCTAAGATAACTTCCCATCCCAGCACCCTATACCTAACACCCCCCCCCCCCCCCTCAAGCCCCACTCTTCCTTCCCCACCCATTATCCATGTATTTCTTACAACTGTGTATCACCATTTACAGTACCCCTGAATTTATTACTTTTATTTTTAATTATTTTTTCCTAACTTTATTTTTTACTTATTTCCTAAACTTATTTTTTCCTTATTTCCTAACTTTACTTTTTTCTTTTTTTCCTAACTTTATTTTTCCTTTATTTCTTCTTATTTTTATTTTTCCTTAATATTCTTAGTATCTCAAATCCCCACCCCCCTTTTATATTTTCCCTCCTCTTCCCTTCACTTTATCCATTGCCACAATTCAAATTCCCGTCTATCAGAGCCTTCAAAATCCATCATGCAACAAGGAACTTTCCATCCCCACCTTTACCCAACATCCTTCCCCCTCTATTCGCCACTTCACTCACAGTCTAGCTCGTGTAGCTGGAGTGGCCAGACATTATAGTCGTTTGTGTATAGTTGTCTGAGTGATTGCTTGAATGTGATTATCTATTTTGCAACAATGTGTCACACTGAAAGTTCTTACCCCTGCAAGCACACATGTGAAATCCTGAATCTTTTGCACAGATAGCTGTACAGTATTGTCCATGCATTAAGGGATCTGGAATCACAACATAGGTGGAAAGAACTGTCTTTCTTTGGGACTAATTTGACTGGCATATCAAAGGGTCATAGCATGGTCACTTTATCCAGTGGAATATTTTGTGCCATGGGTCACCTGTTGATGCCTGCCGAGATGGTGGAGATGACAGAAAGGGTGCATTACTAATATTTTGTGGAAGCAGGAGGAACAGAATGGCTCTGGGCTGATGGAGGAGGTTGTGTGTCAATGTGGAGGGTTGGGTTGCAGCCTGCAGGCCAGCGGTGGTCTGTTCATGTGCAAGTGCAGCCGAAGCACTGACAATTAATCATTGTAGATTCTCATTGTTACGCCACTGTCTCTGTGCATTGTTGATAGTTGTGAGGTAAACAGTTCCTGGACTTGTCTTTTAATCTGATGGGGCACCATTGGGGTGCACTGTCCTAGTATCCTCTGCTTGTCTGATGGTCGAATAGGGCCTGTTTTTGTAGGTCAGGTGAGAATTGAAAATGTCTTAGGATGGTTCTAAATGTCAGTAACATTGAACATACATGAGTGGCTGATCCCATCTTGCTTTGTTGTTTCGTGGATCGTTGTGGCATCAGCCATATGTAGTTAAACACCAGATGTGTTTGTGAGTGCAGTGAATAGTTTAGGAGCCACAGTGCACATGTTTGAGGCAGTATCAATTAGGAAGAATGTGTCTGGGTGCTGCTCACACACAAAAAGTCTGCCATGCTGTGGCATGCCCTGGGTGGCAGAAGGACCATCCTGTTTTTGCATCACAGAGCAGGTTGAGAATGAGGCATGAGGTTTGAGGTTTGAGTTTGCAGGCTGGCCGACATTTGCAGGCAGCAGGATCGAATTACATGTAGAACCAACAGTGCTGTGCTCTCTCATAGAGTGTAAGCACCGCTTGATCAGTACACGGTTGTGTTCTCTTGATGTGGATGGGCAGTACTTGGTTGCTGCACAGTAGCTGTGTAGCACCATGTGCAACACCCAACTGAATTTCTCCCTAACTCTCGATGACTTTGGCATTGTGTTGTCTGCTGGTGTCAGGGAGGTTGATGGTCCTAGGTGCCATATGGATAACAGTATGACGGGTAGCCTTTCGGTACTGAATGACACTGTACAGCCTATCAGCCACTGACAGCTTCTAATCAAGTGCTTGCAGTTTAATGGGCAATAATTCCGAGCTATAGGTTGGGGTTAGTTTTTCCATTCATAATCTCCACAGGGTCCAGTAGAACCAGAAAAACCTCAATGATGCTGCATACAGGGTGCTAGGGCTGAAATGGTGCCTTTACAACCAAATGTTCCTCATGAAACACTTAACAGATTTGTTTTCTGGGATACGAGTCACTCACTGTAGCATTGTTGAGTTTTGCTACTTTGTATTTATGAGAGGGGAGGAGGGGGGGGGGGGAGAGAGGACAATATCTCTTCAGTAATTCTGTATGTTTGCTGAGGTGACTGATGAACATGGTGAAATGTAAATTGTTGTCTATGAAGCCAAGTGATCCAAAAATGTATTCTGATGTTGGGAACCACAATTTTCCTTTTTCAGGCTGGAAAAATGGCAGTTTTATTTTTGGTGTGAATGGTTGTCACAGCATTCAGTTTACTGCTGAAGCCACAGGGAATGATGATAGGAGGGGCACCGAGTTCTCAACAAGTGCTGCATGAATGCAATTCCCAGTGTGATTTCAGAGTTAAAGACACAGGACAAGCGGGTATGTCGGACGAATGATGTCATATATGACACATTTGATGCATAAGGCACAGATGCTGGTGCCCTACATAGTGTCAAGGTTAGATGCTTCCTGTGTGAGCATGTCATATGTCCCAAATGCTATAAATACAGCATGGATGTCATAAAATTGAGTTGTGGAACCTATCCGTTTGTATAAACACTAATATCCGATGACATGCATGTGTCTGAAGAGCCCAACAACAAAGCACTGTCCATTATCCTTTGCTGAAGTACTCAATGTCACTGTCTGGACATACTCCTGGACAAACAAAATATCCAAGGCAGTAAATATTCTTCCAATTATTAAATTATCCCCAAAAATAAATTATTTGGTTTTGCATTTTGCCCCTACTTCATACTTGACTCACTTTCAAAAATAGACTTTCATTAGCAGCATAATGTTACAGGTGAAATGACTATAAAATTCCAGATTAATCATTTCATAATTGTTAAATATGGGATAAATTGGTGTCCCAAATTAGTTTTGAAAAAATTCAGTACAAAGCTAGAAATATTGTGACTGTCCCAAAAAGCAGTCAAAGGTGATGGCCACCTTAAATATGTGTGTGTGTGTCATATGTAGCACACAGGATATCCAAATAATAACACAGTTACATGTTCACTTTGTATGACTCCAGTATGGTGTACCGTTACTATTACATTGTCATACAGTTCTGAACTAGCTAGGCAGGAAGTTGGTTTGTAATTAGTTGCAATATTTGCACCATAGGAAAAACACAGTATCATCCACTACACAACAGATATGAAAGCTAGTTACTATTGCAGTGTTACCCAGTTCTGAACTAAATTGATAGTTCTAAGACTGTAAATGGCAAAATTTTGTACTGAACAAAGAGACCTAAAGAAACACATTACAAAGTTATTGCACATTTATAAAAATATAATATTATAGTGTAGCACCAGATATAAACTTTTAAAACTAACCAAAAATTGATATTTAATGTCACAATTATGAAAATTCATATGTGTATATGATAATATACATATATAATATGTAGATAATACATATTATTATTATTATTATTATTATTATTATTTAACAAATGATGATACATCAGAGCTAAGGAGGTGGGAACTTGCCCTCGAACATATCCTCTCCTCCCGCCATCCCCCTGGCCTAAATCTATGTTAACCCCTCCCCTTCCTCCATCCTCAGCTCACCTATTCATTATCCCTTCCTTACCTCTCTCTCTCTCTCTCTCTCTCTCTCTCTCTCTATCTATCTATCTATCTCTCTCTCCGTGTGTGTGTGTGTGTGTGTGTGTGTGTGTGTGTGTGTGTGTGTCCAGCTTTCCCTGTTAATGGAAAATGTTTTAGACAACCCCCTGCCCCTCCTAAACTCCTCAGCATCATTCAGTTCACTCATATTCTCTTCTCTTTACTACTTGATCTTTCCTCTTTGGTTATATATATCCTCTCTGGCTTGGCTCAGTAAGAACATGCAGTATGTCTGACGTCCACACTCCCGAAACACCACCTCCATGACCTAGGTCGTGAATTACCTTTCCCTCCCGTTCCCGTCCTTTCTTCTTTCCTTCTCTCCCACCTGATGAAGGAACTGTTCCAAAAGCTTGTCCTTTTTGTCCCCTTTTTTCTGTTTCTTCATTTGTGTTACTATCGGCGGTACAGCACAAAGGTAAGTACTGGCCAGCCAATCTATCTCATTTGAACAATATTTAATTGTATACATTGTAAGATATGACAAGGAAAATATATGTACAGGATCAGATGTACAGTGTTATACTAAATTATGTAAACATAACACAAGTTTAGATTTCTAGGTCCAGTCTGTTGATCCTGTTGGGCCCTTCAGGTGGATGTCATTTATTGACCCCAAAGGCTTGTCTCGGGCATTTATCATTGATGTGTTTTATTATTTGCAGGGCAGCTCCACAATCACAGGCGGGAGACGTTGCCCAGCCCCATTTGTACTGTAGATATCCACAGTTCCCTTGTCCTGTTAGGATGCAGTTGATGATTCACCACTGGCGTCTGGGGAGTGTGAAACCTGGAACTCTCATTGAAGGGTTTTCAACAAGTTGACCATTGAACACTTACGAGTCTTCCCAATGACTTTTTCACACTTCACTGATGTCAAAGTTGGTCACATCAAGATGATGTGCAGTTTCCCAAGATGTTTTTATTGACTTCAAACACTGGTGTTCTGCTATTGATATATCGCTGTGTATGGGTAGCTGAGGGATGTTCTGTTCCTCCTGATCTTCAGGAGAGCATCTGATCTTTGTAGAGCTGGAGGTTGGATGTTACTTAAAACTGGTAGCCATGCAGTTTGAGTGCTATGTATGCAACCCATGATAAGTTACATTGTCTGGTTGAGTTGCACATCTATTTTCCTAGAGTGAACACAGTTCATCCAAGTTGGACAACAGTATTCAGTGACAGAGTATGACAGTGCCAAAGCTGTTGAATGTAGAGTGTGAGCACTGCAACCCCAGGACGTACCAGCAAGCTTCTGGATGTTATTATTACGGGTCTTCACTTTAGCAGCCATGTTGGAGAGATGTTGACGGAAAGTTAGGGACCTGTCAAATGTTATTCCAAGGTACTTCGGTATGCTGAAATACTGCAAGGTTTGTTCTCTGGGGTTTACTTCTCATTTATAGGTAGAGTGCCTATTTTGTAGGTGAAATGCTGAAGTGACAGTTTTCTGAAGGTTTAGGTGGAGGCACCATTTTCTGATTGTGTGTCCAGAATTTCCATGTCGGCAGTTAATGTACTTTCAGCATTAATGAAACTGGAGATCTGGGTTACCGAACATATGTCATCAGCATATATGAATTACCTTGAGGATGTGGCTGGCAGGTCATATATATATAAATTGAAAAGGAAAGGTGCCAATACAGGTCCTTGGAGTAACCAATCATTTAATTTGAAGACTTTGCTTCTATCGTTATCAGAGTAAATCTGGAAAAGTCTGTTGCTTAGCATGTTGCTAAGGAGGTTTGTGAGTTTCCAACACTGAATAATGCTTACATACGGTGTCATAGGCGGCGGATAGATCCAAGAAAGCAGCTGTCCTTACAAATTTCTTCTCCTATCCACTTTCAATATGGGTTGTTAAGGCAAACACTTAGTCATTACAGCTTCTACCAGGCCTGAATCCAGCTTTCTCTATGGGTATTTCTTTATTAATTGCTTCATGGATCCTGTTGTAGATGAGTCGTTCCAGTAATTTCTAAGTAGCACTTAACAGAGCTATTGGGCAGTAACTTTCTACTTTTATTGGGTCTTTGTTTGCTTTGAGGATTGCTATTAACTTGGTTTTCTTGAATAATGGTGGAAGATTTCTAGTGGAAAGAATGTCTGAGAAGAAGTTAGAAAGCCATTTGATAGTTGCTGGTCCACACTGTGTTAGAAATTCAGGATAGATCTTATCAAATCCAGCTGCCTTCCCAACTTTCATCTTCAGTGAATGCATGGGACAATTAGAAAAATTTGGGGATGTTGAGCTGAGTTTTGAGTTCCCTTCTTGTCTGCTTAACCCTTGGGCTCTTGGAGTTTGAGATTAGATGTTTGGCAAAATCATTCAACTTTATGACAGTTTTAGGTCTTACTGGTGTTTGATTTGTTGCATCCAGTTTTCTGATAATAGACCGAGTTTAAAACTTGAGTGTGTGTGGTCGAATGATTCTACGGTTTCATGCCAGATCTCCTTTCTATTTTCATGAAGTGACTGCAAAAGGTCCGTAGCTTTATCAACAGTTAGATTCTCTTCATATTCTTCGAGCAATTTTTTGCTGTCCTCACACCAGCCAGAAGTATATTCTTTATGATAGCCTTTAGGGATATATCATCTGGCTGCTCCTTTAATTATGCCAATAAACTGATAGTAGTTACTGTGTATTGGCAAGGTTACTCACGTCCGTGACATTTCTTAAGTCATACGTGCCCCCGGGGGGGGGGGGGGGGGGTGCTAAATGAGTAACAACGCCAAGATGAGACCGAACTGCTCGAAAAGGTCTCCCTGTCAAGGAGTGCAGAGTAAACAACTAAGATGTTCTTTTCAGGATACACATGTTCATAGAACTGGACCATCTATTCGCATACTCCAACTTAACATAGAAAGAATTAGCAGGTTGAAATGCGGTTATCTATCGAAATAATACATATTGAAAATATTTTTAAAATAAAATTTTATTCATATTTTGTTGGAATATATACTTTGCTAGTGTGAACCCGCCATTGCCCAGGTATTTATTTATTCCCCATTCTTCCATCCTCTCTTCCCTCCTCTGTCTTTGACCATTTCTTCCCTCCCCTCTCTCTGTTCATCATCCTCCCCATATCTCGTCCCATCTCTTCACCCCACTCTCTGTCCATCTCCTCATCCTGTCTCTGTTCGACTCTGCCTCATCAGTTTATCTGCCCCCCCCCCTCCCTCAATTCTTCTTTTTCTTGTGCCTTTTCCCTCTTGCGCAGGGTTGGTAAGGTTCACTATGGAATTGGCATGGTTAATTTTAAGGTATAGCTGAATGTTTATCCTGTTTGATCTCTTCCTCTGCCTATCTGTGAAAAATCACAAGTAAATATCAACTTTTATGGTGAACAGTGAAAGAGAGTAAAGTTTATTGCAATTAATACTCTGACGTGCACCATACGGTAGCTTGCTTAAGATCAAATGTACAAAATATCATCAAGATGAGAATAAAAATGTAGATTTTATTTTTTAGTCCATAACTGAAGTACCCTCCACCAAGTGTTGTACGTAACTTAATACAGACATTGAACTTCCTCTTGTTTGGATGATCAAGTGTGCAAATTTTCATCAAAATTGGGGCAGAACTGAGGAGATCATTGAAGTCAATAAGTAAAATACCCTCCACTATGCATCATACGAAATTTTATGTATATGTGACCTTCCTTTCACTTTGAAGGACAAACACCCAAAACTTCAACTAGTTCAGAGCAAAACTGGATTTTGGTGAAGACCGTATGCAAAGTATCCTCCACCATTCACCACAAGAAATTTTATATAGACAGTGACCTAAATCTTGTTTTGAAGGACAACAGTGCAAAATTTTCATCAAGATTGGAACAAAATGGTGGATTTTGTCTACGTCGGTCCGTAAAGTACCCTTCACCATGCATCACACAAAATTTTATACAGACAGTCCTGCTTTGAAGGTTAAGTGTGCAAAATTTCATCAAGATCGAAATAAAAGTGTACATTTTGTTGAGGTCCATAGGGAAAGTACCCTCCATCACACTCTATATGCGCCATATCTCTTGAACTATGTGTAACAGGTGTGTCTTACCACTACAGCAATTGTTAAAATATGGTAAGAAATATGTGCATCAAATGTAGTTGAATCGGTCCAGTGGTTTAGGATGGGGTGTACTGCATTTCGCGTGATGGAGCATTTGTTCACACATTTCATTGTTTATGATGTGAGATCTCCTGAACTACATGTTGTACATGATCTTACACCCACAGAGATGGTTCTCTAGGTCTGAAGGTCAATTTTATAAAATTTCATCAAGATTGGATCAAAAATCTAGATATGTTTGCAATACAAACACATAAACACACAATTATTGAAGTCTCATTATGGTCCTTGTATGCCAGAAATGGCCGAAAAAAATATGTAAATAAAATCTCACAAACTCGGTGAGTAACAAAAAGATTCTTTTAATGGCTGCACTCAACAGAGACTTGTTTCATTTGATTGTTCCACATTACGTGAAACCACTCAAACCCACTGAGTGAGTGACAACATTCTTATAACAGCCACAAATGATGGAGATTTGTTTCATTCAGTTATTTCGCATTGAGTGAAATCACTGATAACATTGAGTGAAAACATTTGAATGGTCGCAAAGACTTTTTTCATTTAGTAGAGTGAAAAAACCAAATGAACAAAAAACAATCAACTCACCAATTGGTTGGTAAAAACAGTCAGTTGTCCCATCATTACATGCAGGCTCAAAGCTGTCACTTTTGCCTCACTCTGTCTGTGTCTCAAACTGTAGTCATGACAGACTGGTAAGTTACAGTGGAACAAACACTATCACTTGGTGACAGAGATCTGTGGGCAGTCTGCCTGCTATTGGCCTGTCAAGTTCCAGACCAGGGTGTGGTTGGTGACAGCAACACTCATGTGCAGGCCTGGTGTGCCACCAGCAAGTGCTCTTTGTGGAACCTCAGCCACAAGTGGCCATCCTGTCTAGAACAGGACCACCCTTGCAGCACCCTAGTGACCTATATGTCTTCGTACTCCATCTTGGTTAATCCTGGATGGGTGACCAGGCCTCTGCCACCCAGAAACAAACATTTCAAGTAGCTGTGGCAGCCAAGAGCACGGCAAGGTGACCACAAGAGTGAACGAAGGTGCTTAGTTAACCAAACACCACAACCACTGGATCTGTGCCTCAGCCATGAACAGACACTATGGTTACCATACCCATCATTTTGTGACCAGGGCAGGGAACTTCCGAATACTGCTGTGCTAACATGCACAGTGTGTGTCAAGGTGGTCTTGGCACTGTCAAAACTACCACTACTTTAGTATGACACATGGCATAAAAATACCCTATCCTGCACTATTTTCTACTACTCATACGATGCACAGTGACCTGAAATAAGCTGGGTTGATAAAGTGGTGGCATAAAGTTTTGTCCTATTGATGATATGGGACAGAAGTGTTTGACATAATGCCAATCCCCTCACAGCCAATTGGAAAATTCAACGTTACAGCAGTTACAGGCACTGCAACATCCTCAGTACAGCCTGCATCTTTCACCATGTGATTTTCACATCTTTGAAACTTAAAGAAGACAGGAATGACCATCCGTTTTGGTTGAAGGAAGTGCAAAAGTTATGCAGTTGTGAATCAGTCAGCGCCCAACCACATACTATAGCACAGGAATTGATAATCTTGCCTCCCAGTTGGATATGTGTCTTAACAAGTGTGGTGATTACTTGAATGTAACAGTTCCATGGTACCATTGTGGTGGGAGTCTGGTTCTCATCTGACTGCCTCTTATACATGGGCAGAAGAAATAGAATTTATGTGGCTGCATGTCTGAAATTTAATAAATCAATCAGAATTAATATTTAAGATTACACTTCATAACCTTCAAATTAGTAATATTTTTTTATCTGAAAATCAATCTGCCTTTTATGATGAAAAGTAATTTATATTTATGGTTGCATTAAATGGGAGATCACAGTTACATGATAAAACTATCCACCTATTCACTCAATCATGTTGTAAATTTACCAAGTGAGTAGAATGAATTTAAATAACAGGCAGTCTTTCAGTTTATTTCTTAATTTTAGTGTTTCAAGAGTGGAACATTGATTTTTATAGAGATAAAACTGAAAACTTTAATGTCTGGGTATTTTGTTACTTTCTGCTCAAGGGTAAATTTTGTCTGGTTACTATGTAGGTTATATTTTGAGCTTTTATTGTGGCTGTGATATGCACTACTGGTTTTGAAAAAAGAATGATTTTTGTTAATGAAACATATAAGGGAGAAGACATATTGAGACTTCTTCGTATAAACTCTGTAGTACTGTAACAGTTTCCTGCAAGTGGGTGAACAACACTTGTATAGCATATAACACTCTTTGGTGAAATTAGGGACAACAGTGAATGAAAATACCCAAACTAAGCAACACTGTTGCCAACTTATGTGCAAACGATGTGATTATGTGTAAGGCAAAAGTTGCAAAAAAAGATTTTGGGGATAGCAGGGCAAATTTAATTTGCTATCAATGTAAAAGAAAAAAAGAAAATATTAAGAGTCCACTTGATGCGATTGTTGCCCATTAATTTTTGTATTTATATCCTCTTGTTCTTTCCAAGTTACATGAAATTACAGATAATGAAGGTGTTTTTCATCCGACTCAGTCCTATACAGCTAAACCAGATGAGAATATCATACAACATGCTGTTTACAGTGTGTTTCCAAACTTTGCTCTGCTGTTTTGTCCATTCAGACATACTTCTCATCTACAAAGTAGGTAAACTTGCTTAGTGTACTCATAGGGATAGGAGGGTCATACACAAGTAGAAAAAACAGTAAGGACCCTGAACATGAGCCTTGTGACTTTCCAGTGCTTATTGTGCTCCGCATAGATGAAGAAGTAGTTATAAATATTACCCTCAACTTTCTGTCTGTGAGATAAGACAAGTCCCTGTATTTTAACTAACCCACTGAATGCAAGGGTTCAAGATGTCAATATACACTGTAAGACTAATGTATCAATTAGTCATGAAGTTGCTTATAACATGGTGGTCTACTAATTGAAAAGGCAAACAAAATAATAATATGATTCGAATGTTGACTGGAAAATTAATTTCTTCATTTTAAGACCAATACCTAGAACTACTATAACAACAAATATTTTACATTTCTTCTGCTCAAAATTCTTATTATTAAAGACAATATCAAACACATACTCTAATTTACCTGGTTTACTTATCTTCTGAAAATATGGTGATAAAGCTATTTTTAATGAAATATGTAGTGATAGTTGGCCAAAAATTAATCTACAGGAAACGATTGTATCAATGGAAAGTCAAGGTTGCAATTCAACAATATAATGAGGATACATTGCAACTCACCACTAAGATTATCATTGAGCTGCAGACACATTAATGAAACAGACAAACACAAGTTCATATTTCCTGCAATAAGCCATGCTTTACAAACTGAACCACATGTGTGAAACCATATTGGCTCAAGTGTACTTAAATAGTCAGCAGATATGTCTGCAAGACAGTAGTACAGAACCATCAGTATGCTTCTATAGAGCAGAGTAGTCAATGATTCAAGACAGAGCATTTAGCCATTCCACCGTGGCAAGTTGTCATACTGATTGTTGTTGTTTTTAAAGGGGACTAAATGGCTGGGTTATCAGTCATTGTCATACTGACTTCCACCCTATCCTCATTATACTGTTGAACTACAAGAATATTTTAAAACAAAGCAAATACAAACTTATATAACACTTCTAAAAAAGAGCATTATTATCTGGCTCAGTAAGTTTACTAAAATACTTACAAATATATAATATTTTTATAAGTACCAACCTCTCAGGTATCCGTGTTGAATTCAGAAAGCTCTCATATGTACCAACAGTGGTGTCGAGATTTCTGATTGAAAAAGGACTACTCCTCCTACTTTTATCACTTCTAGATTCATTTAAAGTTTGTGATAAATTTAAGGTGCAGTTTCCTGCTTTCTTTTCATGTACCAATCTGCTATGGCATACTTTTCGCTGCCTCTTTATTGGATCTCTTATACTGGGCACAACATATCTCTCCAGTTCATATTTCTGTTATACAAAAAGGATGTTTACAAATGCTGCAATGAAACAGCTAACACACAGACTGATATATTTTTAAACATATTGTCTAACACACACCATGCAAACCTTATTCGAGGGGAGTGGTGCAAAGTGAATAAAGCAATCCCCATTCATCACAGTGTGCCCGTATCATCTATCTTCTAGTATAATGAGTAAGCAAAATGGGTTTTGTGTTATGTACAAGATCTGAGCGCCTTTCAAGTTAAAACTGACATGTAAAAAAAAGGGGGGTAAACTTAAATGCTTTGAGTAGCTCAAGCTGAAACTGTCTCTCCAAAGAGTGCTGAACTGGAAATTATTTCATTTTAAATGTAGTAAATTGATTAAATAAAACTTATGACATAGAGGAGCCATAGAATGGCAGAACCAGAAATAAAACAAACAAACAAACAAACAAACACACACACACACACACACACGTCTGAGTGTTTGTGTCTTTTAATTCTTGTGAAGGTCTTTTTCACATATAGTTACCAGATATGTAGTCTTTCAAATGTATCTGTATGTATTTCAATGTCTTTCCTATTTGGTAGTAGCATTCTTCCTTTTCATAATGTTGTCATTTCATCTTGGACTTCCCACTGTGTTAAATAAAACTTATGCTAGGAGAAAACTGGATTTTGCAATATGACGATTTGTGGCAGGTGGTAGTGGGAAAATAACAGTTTTATATTAAGTCATCAAAAACTGTCAGCAATTAACTTCTTTAATAGGTAACCATAGGTAACCATACGTAACCATAGGCTTTCTACAGTATGTCTGCCTAGGTGTAATTGTGTCTGTGTGAATGTGTGGGTGTGTGTACATTTGTTTACCCTCCATTTTTTCCCCCAAGGTAAGTCTTTCCTGTACCAGGATTGGAATGGCTCCTTACCCGCTTCCTTAAAACCCTCATCATTTCCTTTTCCCTCTCCTTCCCTTCTGCCTGATGAAGCAGCTAGGCTGCGAAAGCTAGCGTTTGTGTGTGTGTGTGTGTGTGTGTGTGTATTCATATAATAGAAGGAGACCTTATATATATATATATATATATATATATATATATATAAAAATAGAAAAGAGATGACTTACCAAAAGGACCGGCTCGTCGAGAGAAACAAATAAAAAACAAATAAAATCACACACAAACACACATACAAGCTTTCGCCACCACTGGCAGCTTCTTCAGGAAAAAGAGGGAAAAAGGGGAGGAAAAGGGAAGGATATGGGTTTTAAGGAAGTGGAAAAGGAGTCATTCCAATCCCAGGAGTGGAAGGACTTACCTTAGGGGACAAAGAGGAAGGTAAACAAATACACACACACTCAGACATATCGAAACGCAAACACACCTAGACAGACATTTGTCATGACAGACATTTGACAAATGTCTGTCTAGGTGTGTTTGCGTTTCGATATGTCTGAGTGTGTGTGTATTTGTTTACCTTCCTCTTTGTCCCCTAAGGTAAGTCCTTCCACTCCTGGGATTGGAATGACTCCTTTTCCACTTCCTTAAAACCCATATCCTTCCCTTTTCCTCCCCTTTTTCCCTCTTTTTCCTGAAGAAGCTGCCAGTGGTGGCGAAAGCTTGTATGTGTGTTTGTGTGTGATTTTATTTGTTTTTTATTTGTTTCTCTCGACGAGCCGGTCCTTTTGGTAAGTCATCTCTTTTCTATTTTTATTTTTGTTTATCCCACCGGGAAAGTTTCCCTCTATAATTTATATATATATATATATATATATATATAATAGAAGGAGACCTTCCAGGTGGGAAAATGGTACAAAATAAAGATTTTTGACTTACCTAAAGTACAGGCTCGTCGATAGAAACACCAAACACACACAAAAACACACAACCATTCGAGCTTTCGCCACCAGTGGTGGCTTCTTCGGGAAAAAGAGGGAGGAAGGAGAGGAGAAAGGGAAGGATATGGGTTTTAAGGAAGTGGAAAAGGAGCCATTCCAATCCCAGGAGTGGAAGGACTTACCTTAGGGGACAAAAAGGAAGGCAGAAGAAGTTCTTTGCTTCCTACAGTTCTACAGTATGTCTGCATAAGTGTACTTGCGTCTGTGTAAATGTGTGGGTGTGTGTGCATTTGTTTACCCTCCATTTTTTCCCCCAAGGTAAGTCTTTCCTGTCCCGGGATTGGAATGGCTCCTTACCCCCTTCCTTAAAACCCTCATCATTTCCTTTTCCCTCTCCTTCCCTTCTGCCTGATGAAGCAGCTAGGCTGCGAAAGCTAGCGTTTGTGTGTGTGTGTGTCTGTGTGTTTATTTGTTGCTATCACTGCCTGTGCCCCTTCGCCTGGTAAGTGTACTTCATCTATTTTTTACGTATATTTTTCCTGTTAGGAATTTTTCGAGGGAAACTTTCCCGGTGGGATAAACAAAAATAAAAAAATAGAAAAGAGATGACTTACCAAAAGGACCGGCTCGTCGATAGAAACAAATAAAATAAAATAAAATTTCTACAGTTCTACAGTATGTCTGCCTAAGTGTACTTGCGTCTGTATAAGTGTGTGGGTGTGTGTGTATTTGTTTGCCCTCCTTTTTCCCCCCAGGGTGGGTCTTTCCTGTCCCGGGATTGGAATGACTCCTTGTCCACTCCCTTAAAACCCTCATCATTTCCTTTTCCCTCTCCTTCCCTTCTGCCTGACGAAGCAGCTAGGCTGCGAAAGCTTGTATGTGTGTTTGTGTGTAATTTTATTTTATTTTATTTGTTTCTATCGACGAGCCGGTCCTTTTGGTAAGTCATCTCTTTTATATATATATATATATATATATATATATATATATATATATATATATATATATTTGTTGCTTTTACTGCCTGTGCCCCTTCGCCTGGTAAGTGTACTTACCAGGCGAAGGGGCACAGGCAGTAAAAGCAACAAATAAACACACAGACAAACGCACACACAAAAATGCTAGCTTTTGCAGCCTAGCTGCTTCATCAGGCACAAGGGAAGGAGAGGGAAAAGGAAATGATGAGGGTTTTAAGGAAGGGGGTAAGGAGCCATTCCAATCCCGGGACAGGAAAGACTTACTTTGGGGGAAAAAATGGAGGGCAAATAAATGCACATACAGCCACACATTTACACAGACACAAGTACACTTAGGCAGACATACTGTAGAACTGTAGAAAGCCTTGGCTTTTATTTATATATATATATATATATATATATATATATATATATATATATATATATATATATTAAAGTTTTTTACTGACTGCGGAAAACATTAACTTCCAAATTTGGGAATTTTTGGGCCATGTTTGGCATCTTGGATTACATTTCATTAAATAGAGTTTATATACAATTTATGAACTAGTGGTTCATGGTGTGCTTTCCTCTATTTGGGTCCTAGTTAATAAACCAAGGGCAACCTATGATAGACCAAGTAAGTGACCCTGACAGTTGGAATACCATTTCCTTTGGAATAAGGTTGGGCATCTCTGACATATTCTGAGTCGTGTTCAGATGGCAAAGACCACCAAATCCACTAGTTAGTCCCTTTGCTGTCATGGGTAAAACCCAATGGGACCCTTGGCAAGTAAGGCTAGCAACTTGCTTCCCAGGTACTTCAATCTAGCAACAATCACAGCAAACTGACTTGGACCTTTGGAGGCAACGGGTTCCCACCTCTAATTAACAGACCGGGAACTGCTCAGATATGAATTGGCAAATGATTTGGAGTGAGATAGGAAGCTATTAATATCATTTGCAGCTACACTGGGAAGAATGTAGAGCTGGCAGAGGCTGAAAGTAAGATGGGGGTTAGATGTTTTAGCTGTTAATGATGTTCACGTACGAGGAGAGGAGGAGGCGAAGTGGGAGAATATACGGTCTACCTGTCAGGAGCAGAGTGTGATGTAGGGCTTCACATCAGGAAAGAAAGCAAAGCCAGCATATTTGCAATAAAGTATGTAAACAAATGACTGATGTGTATAGATTTGGCAGTTCCAGCAAGAAAATTAGTATTAATTATGGACATATATTACAATGGATTCATTGATGTAGTTGTTAGAGAGTGATGTAATTGTTAGAGTAAAGAACAATGCCAGTGTTTTGCTCATGAGCAATTTGAACGCCATGATAGAAAATCGAACAGAAGAGGATGAAAAGGTTACGGGTAAGTTCAGAGAGTATACGGAGGCCAACAGGAACAGAAAACAGCTCTTGGACATCTGTGGCAGTAAGGGGTTAGTTATCACAAACTAAACATAAGAACATTCATCAATATACTTGAGGAGCCAGGGGAACCAGATCTGTCACTGACTATATAATGGCAGATCAGGAATTCAGAAATGCAGTCAGGGACACACAGAGGATTCCTTGATGATGCTGATCATTATTTAATCTGCAGTGAAATTCCCCCCGCCACTGTACGGCCCACAGCACGAAATACGTTGTAATAAGACATTTTAATAAATGAGAATTACCCAAACTGCTACGAATATTTTATTGTTCCACGACGACCGTTTTGACTTATGGCTTTCTCAAGTGATGCCTGCAAAGAACTTTAGTTATTTTGTTTTGTATACACGTTTTTATGAGTTTGAAATGTATTTCTTTGAGGCAACAATACTTACATTATGTCAACAAGCATTTCATTTATGTCTTTTATTGTTTTTTGTTCTTCTTATTGGATTTTTTTGGATATTACTTTTCTTTTTTCAGTTGTTTTGACTATCTTCAGAATGAATTCATTTTGTTGTATCTTAATATATATGAAAACAGAGGTGGTTGTGCCTATATTTCACTCTGCAGCAAAAACTACACATCACAAACAAGTAGTGTTAGTACGTGGTAGTAGGTATCACTCTCCCATTGTGCACTATGGTGGCAGAGGGTTAATAACAATAAGGGGGTGAAAGATATGGGAGTTGAAAGTTACAAACTTACATAAAATTCTACATGTGGGTGTCACTATTTTGCTCTTCAGCAAAAACTACACAATGTAGACAAATGCTTACTCTGTGTTGTTGGTAGTACAAAGTCTCCCGTTGTATGCCATAGCAGTTCTGTGACTATAGCTATAAGAGGGTGAAAGATATAGTGGTTGAAAGTCGTCAGCTTATATAAAATTCAGACTGAAGACCAGCGATGACTTTTGACACTATAAAAGCAATGAGGTTATATACAGCGAAATGTGATGCACATTCTTCAGTTGTTTTTCTGCAACAACTCTGCAGTTTGAAAAGTAAAACTACCAAGAAAGATGCCAAAGCATAAGAAAGAACTTTCACATCCATGATTCATTTCTAAAAGACAGAAAATGACACTGAAAAGTGAATCTACAGATGATAGAAACTTGAAATTTGTAGACATTGTATATCTTACACTGTAGGCATCAGAGATTTTTCGATATTCCCATTCCTAAGGGAGTGAAATAGGGCATGAATGTTTTTTTTTTTTTTCAAAATACATTGCCATTAAAGCAATTTTGAAGCAAGAAATAAAAAGCTTCGCATTTAGATTTTTGATTGGAATTTTAAAAACATGTTTTATGATATTTTTGTAAATTCAACCATTAAGCTGGTGAAATAAGACAAAATCTTTTAAGGGTGCTACTAGAAATGCAAAAATTTGGATTTGGAACCATGGTTAGAATTTAAAAAAAGAATGTTTTGAGATGTCTTGATTTCTGCCATCAATTGTGCAATAGGGAGTGGCCAATTGTATGAAAATACTTGATTAGGACAGAATTTTTAAAGCTAAATCTATGAAAATTGGTATTTAGAAGTAGAAACAACCAATGTAGACCATCCAGTCTAGGCATGCAAAGCAATGGGAATTAAGCTAGTTCTGGGATAAAATGAATGCAGATTGTGGCTGGTCATATACTAATGAATCTGTTTGTGTTCATAGTAACATTGTAAATTTTTTGTTGTGCCTATATCTGATTTTTTACTAGTATAGCTATTGTAAACTTCTATAAAATTGTACATAACATCAAAAGTTAAAGGAGACATACTATTACATAATTTAAATGGGCTACACACATTTCTTGATTTAATATTTCTTTGTGCTTGAATTGAAGTTAATTTCTTCTTTGATCCATAGTCCTATTGCATAATTTTTGATCTGCTGAATGAGGTTTGTCTTGGCTATGATCTTGACATATATATATGATGGTATTATTTATAATGTAAGCATTTTTATTGTACTTTATGGCCTCAGTTGTCTTTGAGATTATCAATTTTAAACGTAGAAACTGCAGAAATTCGTCCACTATATCTTATGACTTGGTTGTCAAAATTTTTCTCACTGTAGGGCCCACAGCATGAAAATCTCATAATAAGACATTTTAACAAATGAGAATTACCCAAATTGCTGCAAATATTTTGCTGTTTAACGACAGCTGTTTCAGCTTACACCATTCTAAAGTAATGCCTGCAAAGAACCTATGTTAGTTATTTTATAAAATAACTAAACATTTTATAAAGTAACTAATGTAGATTGTTTGCAGGCATCACTTGAGAATGGTATAAGCCAAAATAGCCGTCAAGAAACAATACTCATGTCACCCACTTCACAGGAATAAGCTTACTTCTATTCTACGATAAACAGATTAAATAAAATACCTTGGGGAAAAAGAAAACATTGAAAAAGAAATCCAAACATTGAAATATATAGCACAAAAAAAACTAAATAAATAAATAAAAAAAAGAAACAATTTTAACCAGGATATAGTCGACCAAATCCATACAAAATAGCAAGAAAATAAAACAAAAAATCCACAGCACCCATTAGCATTGTGAGCAAAATATTCTTAGTTACTATTGAAAGGAGAGTGCAAGTATTAGTCAAAGACAATTTGGATGACAGTCAGTGTGGGTTCAGACCAGGGCCGCACAAACACGGAAAACCGCACACGTGCAAAGCGAGGTGCAGAGAGTGTTTCCACAGTGCATCGGTTCAGCTTGACATACTTCGCCTCAACTCAGCTTGCTGCGTGAGGCCGTCGCTGTACGCTGCCAAATGCGCTGCCTGACAGCTTAGTCAACATTGGATTAAGTAAGCACAAGACATGTCTAATCTGTGGTACACTAATTACGTGTGTCAGAAAATCGTATATTGAAAGACACTACAGCAAATTGCATTCAGAAAAGTATAATGATATCACAGGGGATGCTAGAGAGGAAGAATTATGGAAGTTGAAAACTCTTGCAGAAGAGAATTCTGTATCTACAAACGAGGCTGGTACAAGTACTTTAGCATGTATATTTTGATTAAAGGTCATGCGAAATGAAATAAAATTTGTTTACATTCCTCTCAAACGTGAATTAGTTTTCATTTTCGCTTAAATTATTTCTAACACATCTTTTTTTTCTCTAATTTAGTGTGAAGAAGATCAGGGGTGCTGCGAAAGGACTCTCAGAGCTAGTTACAAAGTTGCTCTACGTTTAGCAAGATCTGGGACGCCATTCATAGACGGACCATTAATAAAAAACATCATGTTGGACATAGCAGAGACAATGAATCCTACATTAACTCCTGCGTACATCAGAATACCACTTTCAAGAATGACAATATCTCGGAGAATCAACGACATTGCTGAGAATTTGCATGAACAATTGGCAGCCAAAATTGAAAAGTTCCTAGCGTACTCCATCACACTTGATGATTCCACGGATATTAATGTCACGGCTCAGTTAGAAAGTTTTTTGCGTGGCATGGACGACGACCGACGTCTAACGGAAGAGCTCCTGGATATAATTTCTATGAAGGACACTGTTACAGGGGCGGATATCTAAGCAGCTGAAGGAATAGGACTCCCTTGGGAAAAGCTGTTTTCCGTAACCACATACGGGGCACCAGCAATGTGCGGTAAAGCAAACGGGTTTATTGGCCTACTGCGGAAAAAGCTCAACATGCCAAATTTACCTTCCGTTCATTGTTTTGCACACCAGGAGGCTCTTTGTGCAAAAGTTATCGGTCTTCAAGAAGTGATGAATGCAATGGTGCGTATTGTGAACTACATTCTTTCTCGTGGACTCACTCATCGTCAATTCAAAGAATTTTTGGTTTGCTTGGAAGAGGAGTATCCAGATATTCCCTACCACGCTGAGGTGTGCTAGTTGAGCAAAGGAAAAGTGATTTCCCAAATTTTTCGACTACTACTATTATTTAAATCTCTTTTATACCGCTAATTATGTTCCACCAAATTTAGCTATCCGCCTAGTGTACGTAGGTATTTGTCAATGAAGAAAAAAAAAACAGGGTAAAAGTTTTGAAAAGGTCGAGACAGGCGGCGCGAGCGACGCAAGCGTAAGGAAAGAGAAAAGCAGTGCAAAGCTGAGGAGTGGGGGGTTTGCACCGTCGTCAACACAGCGCAGCCGTCTTCTGCACTCTGCACTGTGCGATGCGCCGGTGTATGCACCTTGAGCGGCCCTGGTTTAGACCTCTTAGAGGCTGTCAGGACCATATCTTCAGCTTACGGCTCATAATGGAGAAGTGCTATGACTGGAACGTGCAACTGTATATATGTTTTATGGATCTAAAAAAGGCTTATGAATATGTTTCTAGGAGGGAACTTTGTCAGTTCTACAAGATTATGCAATAGGAGTCAAACTTCTTCAGGCAATTAAATGTCTTTATGTAAAATGTCAGTCAGAAGTTAGAGATGGCAGCATATTGAATTAATGGTTCATGATAGTTTCAAGAGTAAGAGAAGGCTATAACCTGTCACCACTGTTGTTCATACTATTTATGGTGAAAACAAAATAAACTGCCACGCATATGCAGACGACTTAGTTGTGATGGCCAGTTCAATTGAAAGATTGGTCAGCAGCTTCAAAACAAAAGTAATGTCTATGGGAAAGAGATTTAAACAAATGGAGGGACATATAGGAGAAACAAAGTTAGAACAGGATGTATTTTTTCACTCGATGGCAACATAGTAAAAGAACTGGAATCAAAGTGTAGTATAGTTAATGCAGTGAGTGTTCACCTACAATATACTCTCTTCTGCAAGAAAGAAATCAGTACCAAGAGTGTTAGCAGTGCACCATTCTATCTTTTGACCAACTTTGCTGAATGGGAGTGAAAGCTAGGTGGTTACTGGTTACATTATTAATAAGACTGAGGTTACAGATATTGAAGTAACAAGGATCATTGCAGGTACTAACAGATGGGAATAATGGCAGGAGGGTGTCCATAATAAGAAATCAAAGAAAAACACTATATGAACACCATAGATGAAGCACTTATAGCAAACAGGCTGCGATGGTGGGAGTCATATTACACACATGGGAGAAGCAACGTTACCTAAGAGATTCAGGGTTTCAGCAGTAGAGGGTAAGAGGAGTCGAGGTAGAGCAAGGAGAAAGAAGTTGGTATTAGTCAACATCAGGCTTAACATCAAACAAGGCATCAATGTTAGCACTGAGAAGGGAATTATGGAGGAAATATGTTAGGGGAACTATCCTCTAGACTGAACAATGAAAGGCATAATAAGTCTCTAATTATGATGATATATGCTCATATGTTTTCAGGCATTATTTTTGCAAATTTAACACTATGTTGTCATAGAATTCTTGGACTACATTTCCCTTATTATTCCTCTCCCTTTCTCCCTCTTCACCTTCCCAAATCTACCCCCCCCCCCCCAACTCCTCTTATTTCCTTTTTTCCCCACTTCTCTCCTCCCTCTGTTTCTTACATGCCTCTCTCCCTCTTCGAACATCTTTTTCTGCACCACACTTGATACTCCTTTTATCTTATGTAGCCAAAAAATCTCTGTCCAAAGAGCTGCTTCGTTTCTCTTTCCCACTACACCCAGCTTTTATCCTCTCCTATGCACTCCATGTCCCCAGCATCTCAGACAATGGCTTTTAGTAATTAAGTACAACCAATCAGCCTTGCCAGGAGTATATGTTTGGGTGTCTCTATGACTGTACGTGTGAATGACTTATTGTCAAGTTTTACAGGCAACAAACAACAAGCTTTTTGACATAATAGGTATCAATTATTCATGATGTTCTTAATTGTTCCTCTTAATTTGAAGATAACTTTTATACCAAATATTCAACAAAAATATGCGTAACACTCACCATTTGCTATGATCTAACAAAAGTATGACCACAATTATAAATTTTTGTATTTAACAGTTACTGTCAATGTCAAATGACATTTAAATGCAAAATTATATAACAAGTAATAAAACTATGAAAGTTAATAGCATTTTTTATTGTTAACTAAATTAAATTTTCCTAAATACCAAACATAGTTTATTTGTGTCTGCACAAACACTAATCTCAAATTCTTGTAATTTTTTATCAAAAAATAATTATCTATAGAATTAGGACACAGTAAAACTTTAAGTACTTTTATACTGAATAAATACAAATCGCTGTATATCAAACAATGCAAATTCCAGGAAGAATTCAACAATATTTTGAGAAGGATATGTTGTTAATCACCACAGAGATGTCCAATGAGCAGCAGGAAGCCACACATAACAGAATACAACTTGTTTAAAAAAGCTTTTGTCCATTACAGCCTTCATCAGTTAGAGAACACACACACACACACACACACACACACACACACACAGAGAGAGAGAGAGAGAGAGAGAGAGAGAGAGAGAGAGAGAGAGAGAGAGAGAGAGAGAGAACCACTGTCTACGGCTGCTGTGGCCAGTCTGCGGTACTCTGGACGGCTGAGGTGAAAGAAACCAGTAACGGGGGTAAGGAAGCAGCATGGAAAGGAAAGCAGGAGTGGAGGAGAGGGATGCACATGCAAATTTTTGTATTTAACAGTTACTGTCAATGTCAAATGACATTTAAATGCAAAATTATATAACAAGTAATAAAACTATGAAAGTTAATAGCATTTTTTATTGTTAACTAAATTAAATTTTCCTAAATACCAAACATAGTTTATTTGTGTCTGCACAAACACTAATCTCAAATTCTTGTAATTTTTTATCAAAAAATAATTATCTATAGAATTAGGACACAGTAAAACTTTAAGTACTTTTATACTGAATAAATACAAATCGCTGTATATCAAACAATGCAAATTCCAGGAAGAATTCAACAATATTTTGAGAAGGATATGTTGTTAATCACCACAGAGATGTCCAATGAGCAGCAGGAAGCCACACATAACAGAATACAACTTGTTTAAAAAAGCTTTTGTCCATTACAGCCTTCATCAGTTAGAGAACACACACACACACACACACACACACACACAGAGAGAGAGAGAGAGAGAGAGAGAGAGAGAGAGAGAGAGAGAGAGAGAGAGAGAGAGAGAGAGAACCACTGTCTACGGCTGCTGTGGCCAGTCTGCGGTACTCTGGACGGCTGAGGTGAAAGAAACCAGTAACGGGGGTAAGGAAGCAGCATGGAAAGGAAAGCAGGAGTGGAGGAGAGGGATGCACATCAGGGGTGGGGGGATACGTCAGCGCTGTCTGACAGAATGGTAGGAAAAGAAGGGTTAGGGATGGGCTGCGTGGCAGAATAGGCGATGTAAGTGAGGTTAGAATGTGGGATGGAAAGGGAAGGGGAGGGGAAGATGGTGGGGACAGGAACTAGCAACAGTTTAGGCCTGTGGGATTGCGGGAGCCTTAGCAAATCCCAGGACCTCTCCCCTTCTAAGTTTTCAAAATATCCTAACCTTTAACCTGGCCTCACCATCTTTCCACAAATCCTTCAAATTTCATACCAACCTCACAACCTCAGAAAGAAATCTATCCTGACCTTATGATTGTACCTGCTGAGAAAGGCTCCACCACTGTGGTTTAAGACTGGAAGGAATATGTCACAAAAGGTCTCTAACAACTGTCTGACTCTTCCACCTACACATCCTGCCACAATGATACTATCCCAAAAACCTAACAGGATCCCCAGTCCCTCCTCAATTCCTTAGGACCATCTCAAGAACTCTCCCCAGAGTCAATCTCTCTCCTCACCCCTCCTAAACCCCACATCCCCATCTTCAACAAGCTCCTCAAAGCCCACAAACCCAACCACCCTGGAAGTCCCATTGTGGCCGATTATGGTGCCCCCAACTATTACCCACAATCTATCCTCCTATATAAAAGACAGCAACTACTTCCTCCACCGACTCTCCACAGTTCACGTTCCTTTACCACCCAATACCATGCTCATCATGGTTCATACCACCTCCCTCTACACGAACATCCCGTATGCTCATGACCTTGCCACTGTTGAACACTACCTCTCACAATGTGCAACCAACTGCAAGCCTGCAACCTCCTACTTAGTTATCTTGACCAACTATATCTTCACCTGCAATTACTTGTCCTTTGAAGGTATAACATACAACAAATTTGCAGCACAGCCATGGGCATCCATATGGAACCCTCCTCTGCCATCTAGAGGAATCCTTCCTGACTACCCAGAATCCCAAACCCCTTGCCTGGTTCAGATTCACTGATGATATCTTCACAATCTGGACTGAAGATGAGGACACACTATCCACATTCCTTCAAAACCTCAACACCTCCTAAATTCACTTCTCCTGGTCCTACTCAACCCAATGAGCCACCTCATCAACTTTGACCTATTCCTCTATGATGGCATTATCAGTACCTTTGTCTACATCAAACCTGCCAACCATAAACAATTCCTCCATTTTGACAACTGCCACCCATACCACACCAAAAAGTCCCTTCCTTACAACCTAGCCACCTATGGTCGTCACATCTGCAGTGATGAGCAGTCCCTCTCCAAATATACCAAATGCATCACTAAGGCCCTTACTGATCAAAATTAGCCTCCTAACCTAGTCCATAAACAGATCTCGCAGGCCCTGTCTGTCCAGCAACCCACCATGTCCCCCACGCCCACTGTCCAGCCACAAAGAAGGACTCATCTTGTGACACCCAGGACTGGAGCAGTTAAACCATATTCTCCACCAGTGTTTTGATTTTTTCATCCTGCCCTGAAATGAAACATACCCTACCCAATATCCTTCCCACCCACCTCTAAAGTGGTATTCTGCCACCCAGGAAACATACATAATATCCTTGCCCATCCCCTATTCCATCCCTGTCCCCAACCCCTTACCCCATGGTTTATATCCCTGCAATAGACCTAGATGCAAAACCTGTCCAATCCACCATCCCACCACCACCTACTCCAGACCCATCACACACATTTCGTATCCAATGAAAGACATGGCAACCTGTGAAAGCAGTCATGTTATTTACAAATTGAGCTGCAACCACTGTTCACTTTTCTACATGGAGATAAACAGGAAGAGGCTTTCAGCCCAAATGAATGACCATCGTCAAACTATGGCCAGGAGACAGCTGGACCATTCTGTTCCAGAGCATGCAGACCCACATGATGTGGCTCACTTCAATGACTGCTACACAGCCTGTGCAATTTGGATCCTCCCTACAAACAGCAACTTTTCTGAATTGCGCAGTGGTAACTCTCCCTACAGTATATTCTACGCTCCTGCAATCCCCCAGGCCTAAATCTTTGCTAGTTCCTATCTCCACCACCCTCCTCTCCCCTTCCTTTCCCTTCCCTTCCATGCCCACACACTAACCTCAAGTACGTCTTCCAATCCACCACACAGTCCAGTTCAGTCCTCCCCCTCCCCTTCCTTCCTTTCCGTCAGACAGCACTAACATATTCTCCCACCCCTGTCATGCATTCCTCCCCTCCTCCCTTGCTACCCTCTCCATTCTGATTCCACACCCCCACCAATGGTTGCTTTCACCTCAGCCATGCAGAGTCAACTGACTGCAGCAGCTGGAGATAGCAGTTGTGTTTGGGTGGTGGGAGGGGGGCAGGGTTTCTCTGACCAATGAAGGATGTAACAGCAGAAAGCTTTTTTAAACAAGTTGTGTTGTGTTGTGTGTGCCTTTCTGCAGCTCATTGGATGTCTCTGTGGTAAATCACTGTATAGTTTTTTATAGATCTTATAGAACTTGCTGGTATGTTTTACAATGGCCTCTTTAACCAGTTTACATCAATAATTACATAGAAAATTTGAGCAAGAGCAGCTTCATGACAAACTAGCAATCAGAATATGTATCTTCAAATATCACAAGAGTGAAATCATATTTACTTGCTTTGTGTTTCGACTGAAATATTAAAATATTGGTAGATGTAGGTATATAGGCCTATCTCTGCTATAAAATATTAAAGCCATTACTTAGTATCAAATGATTGAAAATGAAATTTTCTGTAAATCTTTGTTGTGAGGCTAGGTAAATGAATAATTCATTGGGAGTGATCTCAACACAAGTATGTCATCCAAACACCTCATGTAACGAAATGTAAGTGGCCCTCAAATTTCCTGATAACCAGTAGACAAATGGAACCTAAATAATTCACTTAACTGTGGGAAATGGAGGCTTTTCATATGATTATATATGTTTTTACTATCAACAACTCTTACTTCTTAAGGTGTCTTCAAATGTAATCCAAGGTAGCTACTTCTGTCTTTTGATGTGTATTATTCTTTCTGTCATGGTAGTATCAATGGAACACAATGAATGTAAAAGTTTGTCAAGCCTCTTGAACTGTGCAGAATACCAGTATACTCAATTGAACAAACACACTACAGCCTGCATTGCATATACAATACTCTTAATTTGACAAACTACATTTTAATCCTGTCTTGTAAGCAATAATCACTAACAAGGTAAAATTGATTTACCGAGGAATTCAGAAGAGGGGACGTAGAGACATCAAGCAATTCACTCTCAGTCAAAATGATTTCCTCTACAGTAGTTTTGGTAGACGTTTCAATTTTTGGTGATATGATTCCCTGCAAAGAAAGGAAAAAAAGGCAGTAGTTCAAACTTACATAACTACAATAATATAATGAGAATAGGTTGCAACTCACTGTAAAGACAGTGAGCCACGGGATCTACCATTTCAGGGTGCGAGATTCAATTACTTAATATCATGCTCCATAACGAGGACATCCTACCCAGGACACCCTTCTGACCCCTCCTAAAGTGGTGTTCCATCACCCACCCAAACTCCAGAACATTCTAGCCCATTCATAAGCCATCTCCAATCCTAGCTCCCTACTATCATACCCCTGCGGAAGATATGGCTGCAACACCTGCTCAATACACCCAACAAATATTTGCTATTTCAGTTCAGTTGCTGGCATATCCTAACCAATTAGGGCTAGGCCACCCATGAAAGCAGCCACGTGATTGATGAATTGTGCTGTGGTCAGTACACAGCTTTCATATTGGTATGAATACCATCCAGCTGACCATTAGGAGGTATAGCAAGATAGACCACCCTGGGGCACAACCTGAGTGTATGCTTGATTTATATAGTTGCTTCACAACTCGTGCCATCTGGATTGCCCCCCCCCCCCCACACACACACACTGCCAGCTTTTCTGAACTACACAAATAACAGTTATCCTGACAATACACTCTTGGGTCCCAAAATTATTCAGGCCTCATCCTACAGTAACCTCATTGTGGTCCACAAAAGTATTCCTTTTGCTGAGCTCAAAATCGAGAGTGACTGTGAAGTTATCTGGACACCTGAAACAGATGTTGGTGAAATCAAGTTAATAGTTGGGTGCTTTTACTGGCCACCCAGTTCCAGTTTCACAGTGCTGGAGTCATTCAAAGAAAGTTTACAATCAGTAGTGCAAAGGTACCAGACCATGTGTTATTAGTTGGGGAGGGGGGGGGAGGACTTCAACCTGCTGAGTAGTATATACTGGGACATCTATTCCTTCACAACAGGGGTACAGACAAGCAGTCTTGTGAACTATTGTTGAGTATGTTTTCCGAACACTGCTTTCAGCAGCTAAATCGTCAGCCCACAAACAATATAAATATTTTGGACAAATAGGCCAGATCTTGTCAATGATGTCACTGTAGAGACAGGGGTTAGTGATCATGATGTCATAGTAACAATGGCCACCAAAATTAATAAATCGGTCAAGAAGCCTAGGAGAGTGTTTGTGCTAGAAATAGTAGATAAGCATTTGTTAGCATCCCACTTAATGAATGAATGGACATCGCTTAGTTCCGTTACACTGGACATAGAGGAATTGTGGGCAAAATTTAAATGTATTGCAATAAAGCACTGAAGAAATATGTGCTGACAGTGGATTAAGGATGGGAAAGACCCACTGTGGTGTAATAGTAATATTCAAAAAATGCTGAGAAAGTAAAGGTAGTTGCACTCTCGATTCAAATTAGGTCAAGCATATCAAATTGGACAAAAGTTAGTAGCAATTCAGGCATCTTGAAAAAGAGCAATGTGCAAAGCATACAATAACTACCACTTATACTTAGCAAAAGATCTTGCTGAGAACTCAAAAATTCTGGTCCTGTGTAAAATCAGTAAGAGGATCAAAGGTCTCTATCCAGTCACTCGATCATTCTGGGGTGGTGATAGAAGGTAGCAAAATGAAGGCTGAAGTTAAATATTTAAAATTTAAGAGGACCATGCAAACATACCTTCATTTGATGGTAACACTAACTCTCAAATGAAGGACATAGTAACAGGCATAGCTAGTGTAGAGAAGCAGCTGAGAGAGTTGAAAAAAGTTGCCAGGTCCAGATGGTGTGCCAATCTGGTTTTACAAGAGTACTCAGCAGCACTGGCCCTTTACTTAGCTTACATTTATAGTGACTCTTTGATGCAGTGCAAAGTACCAAGAGACTGGAAAAAGGCACAAGGTAACTCCCATATATAACACAGGCAATATAACCGACCCACGAAATTACAGACCTATATCATTAACATCAGTTTGATGTAGAATTCTTGACATATTCTCAGTTCTAATACAGTAAATTTCCTTCAAATGGAAAAGCTTCTGTACATGCATCAGCATGGCTTTAGGAGGCACTGATCATGGGAAACCCAGCTTGCCCTATTCTCTCGTGCAGGGTGTCCAGTGTTTCCTGGATATAAAATTCCGTGAGTTTTCCAGGTCACTTTTTTGTATTTTTCCAGGGTCGTACTGGGCTTGGTCACAAACCAATTATAATCATTTTATGACCAAATCTACAAACTTTTTTAATATATAGAAACAGACTGAGGGCTAATTTTTTAAGAAAGTTGAAACACTGTAAATGAACATGATTTATTTGAAGCAACTTATAAACATAACAGGGCCTAAGTGCCAAAAATAATGTGTACAAAAATTTACACAAAAACTATAATAAAACAAGCAAAACATTGTTAATAAAACAAAGAGTAGTGTTTAAAAATAATAAATAAAATAAAAATAAAATAATAAAAAATACATTTTACAAAGAAATTAAACCATAAATATCAAATACTATTTATACAAAATTTCAGACATAATAGTAACAGACTAGTAGGACTGTGGACAAATACATGAACATATATTCAAATTACAAATAGCTATTTTTAGCATTAAAACTTCTTCTTCTATTTGAGAAACTTTTTTCTCAACACTTTGCATTAGTGGTTTTTTTTTTTTTTTTTTTTTTTTTAGCTCTCTCAGTCTTTCTTTAACCTTTTTCCTCTTCCTCTCATTTTCTTTTGCAGACTCCTCAGCTGCCTTTATTTCTGCCATTGCTTCACTGTTCCTGCAATGTGGATTTCGGAAGCTCTGTATTTACTGTTTTGTGATGGGTACAGATGCAACACCCCCAGCAGTTCTGACTGCATCATGCACAGTATGAAGAGCTATGAGAGAGGTTTCAGTCGAATTTTCTACCAGAATGGACGAGTTATCAGAGAAACCTCTTTCTAGGCTAGCATTGCCGTGGAACAGAATGCACACCAGCTTGATAAACCTCTTCAGATTTTCAAGTCCCCTCTTATCCCCTATTGCCATCATCCAGAATCGATCAATCTGATCATGATTCCCATCAAATCCTTTCAGCATTTCTTTCACAGATCTCACCTCTAAAAGACTCTGGAATTCCCGGGCAATGGCATCAGCCTCAAAGATATTTAAAGTAGTAAGGTGTGTTAATGCTAAGTTTAATCGTGTCAGTGCAAGGTCAGCAGTAACCGCTACTTCTGGATCCAAACATGTGATACCTTTCGTGAAGGAATATGCCAGGGGTGATTTATCCAGAATTTGGGATACCATGCTCTTCATAAATGTGAGACACTCAGTCCGGAATGTCAATATATCTTTCTGTGATGCATCACATTGACCTAGAGCTTCTCTGGTTCCGTAGCCAATGTCCACATCCTGAGGTAGCAACAGATTTATGTTGGCACTCAAATCTATTTGGGAGATACCCTGTTCGTTCAAAACTTCTGGTTTCACAAATTTTCTCATTAATTCTCTAAAGAGGGAATGTGGGAAGTACAGAGGAAAGGAGCTAGGGGGCATCTGACTGAAATCGAGTCAGAAATGGCTCAACCTGAGCAGCCATATGCTCAAAAAAGGGCGAGATGAGCTCTCAGTACCTTATCATTAAAAGACTTGTGTACTACTTGGTAGCTATGACTATTAGGTATGCCTATAAACAACTTAGGTTTCAGTTTAATCTCCTCTTGTTCCTTCTTTACCCTTTCGACTTCCTTAACATACTTTCCAATCGCTGTTAATATCTGTTGAGCCCTGACAGCTACACTTTTATCTTCCACCCACCGAACAGCACAAAACTTCTCTGGGAAAACAGAGCTACCAGTAATATTGGTAAAATCAGCTCTGCGGGAGGGAATGTTTTTAAACAGATTGTATAAAGACCTCAAAAATGAAACAAGGTTCCAACCAGCTCTAGTACAACCTGTCTTAAAGGCATCATTCACTGCATGTAACCCCCAAGTCCCAAAGTCCAAAAGCATGGTATCTTCAGGATTACTCTCAACTTTAAGTTGGTTTTTCATTTCCCTCAGAAATGCCTTATGAACATTAGGGCCATCCATTGACACCTAAATAACTTGCTTTTTCAGATTTACTTTAGACTTGCAATGACCCTGCCTTAAATCGTCCACTAAATCCTTTGAAGTACTTTTTCCCAAAAACACTGAATTTAGGTATCTACATGAAACCTGTCCCACAGCACTGTCCCAGAAACACACAAAGAGATCCATCTGTTGTTTCTGGCTAATCTTATTCAAACTTTCATCGAACCTAAGTGTGATCATGTCACATGCAGCAACAGTATCCTTCAGTTTTTGAGAAAAATATGGCCCCAGACCAAACACAATGCTATAATTAACTTTTGACTTTTGCAGCTGCACTTTGGAGGCAATGTCTGAGTCTGGAAACATTTCTGGCAAGAGTTTAACAAGACAGCCAATGTCCCGAGATGAATGGTGTCTAATAGCAGCCAACAGACACAAACGTATCTCTGCTTTTGTCACTGCGTCCCTCTGCACATAATCTAGCATTGTTGGGCAGGATCCTGAAGCCCCTGCAATAGGTGTGTGATGAGACTGCCTCAGTGTAAGATCTGGTTGCTGGGACACCACAGGACCGCATGATGTACTCCCTCCCATAGCAGACTAAAAATAAATAAAAACTAATTAGAACAAACTCTTTTTTAACTGATAAATGTATTTGCCAATGCACCTAAAGAGCTGTAGGCATTGTGAAGACTGGCCTGTCTATCTTCAGAGTTGGTGCATCCATCAGTGGCAGACAGCACTGCAGTAGCATTGGGGCCCTGGCTGTTTGCAGCCAATAACATGGTTATAGGCACTGTCCCCTTCCTAACAGCCTCCAACCTAGTGTGCTTCTTTCCCCTTGCATGACTGGACAAGGCCTGCTTGCCCATATTGCTTAGGAAGAAGTTTGTGTTACATAGTCTGCACCAAACACTGAATTTCCCAGATGTGTCCTCTGCAGCCCATCAAAATTTTGGATTCTCAGTCCAGTGGAGGTTGAATGCACACTTGCAGCCTTTCAAGAGAACCTTGTGTTAATGTACACATTAGACACGGTTTCATATGAACAATACAGTGAAGACATGCCCGAGGGCTCACAAAGTAGGAAAGAAACTATTTTCTGCATAACACTAAGCTTCTATAATCAAACAGCACAAATATAGCTGTTGGTGAGTACAATACGTAGCCAGATATATATTCATTTGTTTGTCCTCATAGTGCAGCTTTCAACAATACTCCCCTAGTTTTTGGTAACTCTGAGGCATTATTTCCCTGGAAATATTTCTTTTCCAAAGAAAGAAGAGCCTATTATGCTGCACAAATTTTTGTTCACTCTCTTGAGAAAACAAATATCCTTAATTCATAGATTTGCCGATAAATGAGACACATTTTGTTGTTTAGTAGTGTGTGACTTGAGTAACATCAGAAATCCCAATGAATGTAATATGAGCTTTATGTCAGGAGGAGGCAATAGAGATTATGTTATGGCTACCTCCACCTCAACCCACCACACACACACACACACACACACACACACACACACACACACACACACACACACTCACATTCACATTCAATGGTAACACACTGGAATTCCAGGTTTATCACACACTTACTCCCTGAGATATAAACAGCTGAATTTCATATTTTATGTCACCATCTACTTTTCTGAGCATATTTGCTTAAAATTATCCACACGAAAATTAAAAAATATTCACCTAGTAAATGGAAAAAAATAAAAAAATAATTCTGACATCATGATGACACAGTGTTCTTTTACATCAATCTGTGAAAATACTGTAGTATTCATAAGCGCATCAGATCATAAGGCTTCAGCAAAACCCTGCATATGCATTCTCACAATTAGAAGTCAACAAATGAAATAAAACTGCTTTCATGCTCCTTATCATTCTTTCCATAGCAAGCAATTAGTAATACTGTAATGAAATAGAATGGGCCACTAGACTGTCTTATGCCATGATACTCAATACTGTAACAATATTTACTGAAGGGCACAGGTTTGTAACAAGACTTTGTAGACAGAATACATACAGATTATTCTTAAACAAATATTGGCTTGCTGCAATTTTGTTAGTCTACAAAGTAGTATAGAGACTTAAAGGGGGCCCTCACACACCAGAACTAAACACTGTATATTCATTTCCTAAGTGTGATCCTAACAATTGCTTATCAGCTCTTCTTGACTAATATTACATGGCCTGGATACCTACACACTACCTGGTGTAGACTTTCTTTGAATGACTCTAAAACTGCTACAGCAGCACTGGGGGGGGGGGGGGGCTGTAAAAACATCCAACTATTACCTTTACTTCTCTTAGACCTGTTATACATGCCCAGATAACTTCACAGTTACTTTCAACCTCGATCTCAGTAGAAACAATATATTTGTCCATGGCGATGAACACTCCCCCTCCAGTTGTGTCCGATCTATCTTTCTGATATACATTCCACACCTCGCTAAATATTTCTGAACTTGCCACATCATGATTTAGCCAGCTTTTGGTGCCTACAACTATTTCAGCAGAATAATTTCCATGCAATGTGGCAAATTTGGGAACTTTGTTTTTAATGCTTTGAAAGTTCACAGTTAATATTTTGATAGTTGAATTTTTGTGCTGAATGTGGCATCAATTTACTGTCTGAATACAAAACAATACTGTCTAACATACAAAAAAAAAACAAAAAAAAAACACCATGTTCACTCCACAAGTAATCTGCTATCCGAGTAGCCGCTTCCTTAGTGTAGTGCAACCCTGATCTATCTAGGGGTGTCCTGCAATTCCCCACCTGATAACAAGGCTCAAGAATTCTGCAGCCATGACTGTCACAGAGCTCTGGTTCAGACCCTCCACTCGGCTTCAAACCAAAGGACTCCGATCAACCCTGGGAACAATTATACAAATTGACAGCTCTGCTTGCACCCCGCGTGCGAGAGCAGCAGCCTTTAACAATTGTGCCAGCCGCCCGTAGGACCTGAGGATGTCCTCAGAACCCAAGCGACAAGCGTCATTGGTGCCGACATGAGCCATGACTTGACCACAACCCGCACACTCGATACGCCCTGGCAAGGCCACCACCACATCTCGGATGAGGCCCCCTAACAGACACACTGAGTGCACATTGGACTTCTTTCTGCATCTTGACGCTATCTGCCTAAGGGGCTCCAACACGTGCCTAACATTGGAGCTTCCAATAACTAATAATCCCCTCCCCATGCACCTGCTTGGACCCTGTAGAAGGAGCGGCCATACGTCCACTCACAGGACGAATGGGCGCATTGACCTTCTGCCTCGAGCGACGCAAACGCCATTCAACCCCCCACTCCCCTTGCGGAGAGGGCGGCTCGACCACGTCCAATACACCTGGAGGTGCCTCGAAAGCAGGGACAGAGGGCTAAGCACGAGACACCTGAGGTGTCTCACTCAACGCACCACACTCCCCACCACTGCTGCACCCCGAGACAGCAGCCTGAAGTTGGCTGACCGTAGCCAATAGCACGCTCAACCATTCGCAAACTGCGGCCAACTCCTCCTGCATCCGCACATCCTATGCATCCTATCTATACAATTAATTGTAGAGAGTAGAAAACTAAATAATCAACTTTTAACTAGTATAGTACTTTTATAAAGGCGGCTAGCAGCTGACTGAACTGTGGTCAGTGGTAACTATACTCTCAAAACAACGAAACTGTCCCTGGCTGGTTGCAAAATAAACAAGAAAATCTATGGAATACACTGTTATCAAACACAAGGAAATAAAAGCTTTCTGAAAGCTGAACATGAAATAAAGAAGTGACAATGGGATACTAAATTCACGTAGCTTGCGGCAGATGAAAACTATACAAACGTTATTTATAAAAATACGTAAGAATAAACTCTTAAACAGTAGCACAAATGAAATCTGCCAAGTAGGTGAGAAGAAACCTCAAGCACTAACAAAAATTAAGAAATTAACTGGCTACGAAATTTGCTAATTGTCAATAAGCACCTGTAGAATTATATTCCAGAGCAAATGAGCAACACTTACAGGGAAGGCATCTGTTGGGTCCATTAGCAAGTCAGCTTCAGTAGTTTTTCTCCTGCATGTGCTAGGATACAACAGATCCATTAGTGTTGACTTGAATGTAGCCAATACAGTTTCTGGACCTGTCATCGACCACTGAATCAAGTCAACATACAATATTTCTTTGTCCAAAGCATCCTGCAACTCAGTTAAGTAATAAATATCTGGAAATAACTGAAAAGAGAACTAAATTAAAAATCTTGATCCTTAAATCACAGGAAAAGTTTGGAATCAGCAATTAAAACAAAATTATAAGATTAACTTAATAAAAAATTGTGGTTCATGACATTTAGTAATTAAATAAAGTTTTCTGAAGGTTAACAATTAGAAATATGTCAGAAAAGTTGTTATTATGTTAATACATTTCAGTATTTTAAGTATTAATATATTTTACTAGGTGGCATACAAAAATCCAAAATTATATTCACAAAAATGAAATTGTGACATAGCAACAATAAGGAAATAATAGTGTTATTCCCCACGTACAGGAGTTGTTCATTCACGGAAAGAAGCTACAAATGTCCAGCTTTCAAATAATGTTTATAATCAGATGTAGAAAACACACATATTCTCACATGCACAATTACACATATATGGCCAATGTCATTTCCAGGTATTAACGGTCAAATGAAGATTCCACTTCCAGTGGAGTGCACCACAACCAATCAGTAAATGTAACAGAGAAAACTATAGCTACATCAACATACTTATCAGAAGAAACAACATTAAAAACAAAACAAAAAAAAAAAAACAAAAAAAAAAAAAAACAAAAAAAATTAACCATTTGTATACAACTGATTTCACACAGAGACCACATTTAATGTAATGTCTCAAAAGCAGCTCAGTGGCTGCTCTGTAAAACCACCACGGCAGTGGAGTACTATACCCTCTGTCATCAAGAAAATTAAATCACTGCCGACTCGAGTAATACATTTATGGAGAGGTGGAAAAAAAAAAAAAAACTCACATAATTCAGTTGCCCAATGTGTGTGCCGGTGTTAGCTGTTGCTGAGGATCATGAGGTCACATATACTGTGTTTTTCCAATGTATTATCTTCTGAGTTGGCATAGTTCTGGTAAGTTACAAAAGGTTATACATTGGTAGAGTAGACTAAAATTTTAGTTTGATTCTTGTCTTGCAGAACTTTATTTGCTGGGCCCATGATTTCACCACATAATCATGTGTGATTAAAAAAACTCGAGTACTTTTCTCACTTTATATATTAGTTTTATATATCATTTATATTGTAATTATACAAAATAAAATTGGTTCAAAACTTAGTTTGGTTCCTTGGACCACAAAGGGTTAAACAAATAAAAATTATAAAATTAAACATTATGACATTCCTTCTGTTAAGCATTAATGGTCAGCTGCAACTGTGTCTGCGATGAGCTGTAATATAGCTAGGGTAGCTAGTGCAAATATGGAAGAGGCATGGACCAGGCAGGAGGAGGAGGTGGGGGTGGAGAAAGATGCTAGTGCTGGACATGTGAGTATAGAGGGATTTTGGGGGTGGGGGTGGGGGACTGGATAGGGCAGCTAGGCACAAACTTTGGAGCTGTGATGCATGGGGAATGGGAGAGGAGAAAAGTGTAGATGAGGAAAGGACTATGTGGATGTGTAACAAAGCATGTTGGGATTTTATTCCCATCTGCTTGCATTACAGAACCTCCCATACCACTGTTGCATAATATATATCAATGTAATCAGTCTATTATCGTTTTCTTTTCCAAAACTTTTGTTATTCCTTTTTATAACATAGCTAGCTGAAATCATTTTCTAATACTTGGTGTTGCACAAGTTTGTTTAATTAGCAAATATTAATTAGTTAATTAGATTATTACAGAATTCAGATAGTACACTAATTTGTATTTCTGTTAAGGCTAATTAAATTGTTTTCTCATAATTTTAATGTAGGCATTACTGTGTTTCATAATTCATTAGGAAAGTTTTGTTCTCATTAGTTTCTGAATAATTAGAAGACTGTGTTACTGGAGTGAGAGCAGAGAAGTGAAGGGGGAGGCAGTAGTGAATGACTCACAAAGGTTGAGTCCATTGAGAATATAGACACAAAGAATGTGTAGCAGGAAGAAAGCAATTCAGGATAGCTGGTGGCAAGAATATGGCTGTGAAATAGTCACTGAATGGGAGTACATTGTGGTACATGAGCAGTGCCTGCCCAAAGTCATCTCATCTTTGAAGAACTTGTGACCAAGTCAAGAATGGACACTTGGTTCCTCCATTATGACAACATGTCAGCTCATACAGCCAAAGAATGCACTGAATGTTTGTGGGAGACAGGAGTGAAACTTGTTGGGCACCTTCTTTACAGCCCAGACTATGTTCCTTGTGACTTTGCACTTTTCCTGCATGTGAAAATGAAGCTGAAGGAGTGCAGTTTTCAAGTGATGAGAACTTTCTGAGGGCTTGGGAGAACAAGTGTGCCTTACTCCCTATGAAAGCTTAGGAGAACTGGTTTATGGATTGGTTTTGGGGGATGGAAAGATGTATTCAATGTTGCAGCAATTACTTTGAAAGAAACCAAATAAATAAAGCTTTTCTAGTACCCTTGTTACATAACTACAGTAAAATGTTTTAATAACCACACAAGTGGAAACTGATCTGGACTAAACTATGAACTTTTGACCACATGACCCCAGCTGAAATAGAACTGAGCACCATAATAATAATAATAATAATAATAATAATAATATGCAATACTGCACTTAGCCTTTTCAAATGTACCATATTTGTCGGCATATAAGATGCAATGGTATATAAGACGAACCCCACTTTTAGGACCCCCTTTTTTTTTTTTTTTTTTTTTTTTTTTTTTTTTTTTTTTTTTTTTTTTTTTTTTAAAGAAAAAAATAAATCACACCTCTACTGCAATATAATTAGGGTTGTGTCCAAGTGGTTCGGCCGAATCCATTATTCGCCGAATCTACCACACTGGCTTCGGATTCGGCGCACAATGGCCGAATACTACCGAATCCATAATCCAAAGTGTTACGAATGTATATTACACCATGTAATTTTCCGTGTTAGCTGTTACCATATTTATATTCCGTCCGCCTAACAAACCAGAAATACAATGGCAAACACGGAAGAATATGTATCACGTTAATGTTTACATTTGTATTATTCTTATGCTGAATGGGAATAGTTAGAAATGTAACACGGCAAGTGACTTCTAGTAGTGATTTTTAAATCTTGTATGAATAAAAATTCTGTGCTGACTAGTTACATGATCTTAAATGTTTGAAAGAATAAATAAATCTGCAAAATATCCTTGCTTAACCCTCTGGAATGCACAATCTTTTCACAGTTCTGAAATGTCTTTGTGGCAATAACAAATACACACATGTCGAATAAACGTGGTTTTCTATGTGTCTGAATGTTCTGTCTGTCACTCATGAAATGCCTGATATGTCACTATAAAATTATTTAACATTTACACATCCTAATTTTTAAGAATCTATTATTTAACATCCAAAATATCTACTCATCTTTTCAGGTTTTATTTTTGAGTCTTCCCCTTTGAAAAAAGAAAAACAAATCATAATCCTTTCCTTTCATTATTTTTTATTTCAAGATGAAACATTTTGTAATAGAGTGAAGACAGTTTCTTATAATCTTTGAGACCATCTCAACAACATATATGTATCGAAATGTTTCATACAAATTTCTTTTAAGGGTAAGTGGTATTAAAAAATCTTTAAGATTTAAAATAAAAATCTAAATGAAATTTTAATTTATTAAATTTTACTGTTAATATTGTCATTTGGGATTCACCCCAGTAGGCTTTATCTTCATCACCGGCTGTGATAGAGTAGTAATTATTTTTAAAAACATGTACTTGAGTTGACACATTATTTGGGTATGAGATTTGGAAGATTCGATTCGGGTTCGGTATTCGGTACATGTTTTATTCAAGATTCGGTATTCGGATTCGATTCGGTAAAATTAGGGTTCGACCCATCCCTAAATATAATTACAATACATAAGTTCATGTAAATCAAATATCTAAGGCACTGCCTTCAAGTAGTATTCATAAACTTTACGCAGTCAAGTTTCTTGCCAGTGTGTGCTTATTCAAATGGATATTTTTGCCTTTCGCTGTTTACAGTATGCACCGACTATGACTTATGACATTGCCACCTAGATGGCACTGCTTACGATTGCTCCAATCAGCCATCATGCCGAGTATCAGTTTGCACACTGAGTAGGAGTTTACATGTTTAAAATGACGTGGTTTGAGAATTTATTGTGGAGCCCAAATATTTATGTATTTTTGTCATGTTTCATAAACTGTGAGAATGATGGATGGTTTGCGTCTGTGTATTGCTTGGCACACTGTATGAGTCACAGCATGTTATAATATCAAAGAGATGACAACTTTAAGACACAGACACTGTGCAAATATCACAAAAAATACTTAATGCACGTATTTGCACTTAAAATTACGAATAAATTCTCAAATATCATCAGGCAAAACGTGAACAAATTCTTGAGCAGTGTTTCATTATTCAAATAATGAATGACACCATTACAGGATTTCTGAAAACATCAATTATGATGAAATTATGTCGAAAGTTTCTACTTCTTATGAAGTTACCAGTTTCAGTTATGCTTGGCACTAAAAACAGAACAAATTCAGAAAACCTTTACTACATAAGAAAGCTCCTGATGGGTACAAAAATGTAAGAGAGAACGTTAAAGCAAATTTTCCCACTTAACACATTTATTTCCCACATTTTTTGAAATCCCTTGAAAAGAATTGGAACTTCTAGGTACCTACCTTCACTGGCAACCGGCGTATAAGACGCATCCAGTTTTTGGACCAATTTTTGTAGGAAAATAAGTGTATCTTATACACCGGCAAATAAGGTATTTATTGCAGTGATACCAAGTTGTAATGATTGTAGGTAGAGATAAATCTTTATCAGCCATAACAATAAGAGGGGGAAGAAGGTGGCGCCACTGCCTTTTACTCCCAGAAAATTTCCAATTTACTTATTTCATAGGAGGCTGAGTGGCCCTGCAACTGTCCTGAAGGGATTGGATTGAGGAAAATTTGCCACCCCTATCAAGATTTAAACCATAAGAATTAAAGCACTCTACCCAATAGATCACCAAAATGACACTCAAAAAGTACAGATAAAAACATAAAAGGTTAAAATTTGAGGATATCCTTCAGAATAAAAGACAAAGCATATGCAACTATTACTTGGAAACATAGCAGAGTACAGAAATGCAAATATGACACATTGTAGAAATTTAAAGCGGTATCAACATATTTCAGCAAATTATTTGCTCATTCAAGAGAATGGTAACTGCACATTAAAATTTTCCATTTTACTTAACATTGAAAGGTCAGGTGTACCAGATAGCAAGCAAGGTTACGTGACAAAAATGCAATAGTGTGACAAAGTTAGTTGAAAACTTATATTTTGTTCATCCAGTGTTTACACAACAGCCAATGAGTACACTCAAAGATCAGGAGACACCAAAACTAGTAAAGATACCTAATATGATTAACTAAAAAGTGTTTGGTAAAAACAATGATAAAAAAATTGTTTAACAAAGTAATGTGATTATAAGCTTATGCATCTTATAGTCATAAATGAAGAAGCTGCAGACATTAACAATATTATTCCTATTGTTTTTCACTCACCTACAAGATGAAAACTGCAGAACCATTTACTATAATGGTTAAACAATACTTCCAATATGTAAAGAGGATTATGAAGTGCAAACCATTGATACAAATATTATGGAAGGAAACTTTCCTAGTGGGATAAATTTATATAAAAAATAGAAATCGGATAACTTACCCAAAGCACAGGCCCATCAACAGATACAAATAAAAACAAAAAGAAACACATACATGCTTTCCTTAAAACCCGTATCCTTCCCTTTTCTCCCCTCCTTCCTTCCTCTTTTCCTGAAGAAGCTACCAGCGGTGGCGACCCGGTAAAATATCCGATTTCTACTTTTTATATAAATTTATCAAACCATTCATACAGATATTTGAAATTCTTGACTGGCTGTGTAATTTAAATATTTTGAATACAATCTGAATAACGTAAGAATTGAAATATCCACGGGTGTACTGCCGGTCTATAGATGAATATCCATATTTTAATAAGTTTTATGTCATTGTGGAACAACAGCAATCACACTTAATATTTTTTATACAAAACACTTTACTTTTTTTTGTTAATTTTTGATTACAGATTTCAGTTTACAAAACTGTCCTCGGACCCAATACTTGAAATATGTAACATATTTCATAATGGGTCAAGAGTGATGGCACTTACCGATTGTGAAAAATGGATCCTTCTAAAATTCTAACAATGGAAATATTGGTAGGAATCTCAGTAATAGAGGACATTTAATTATTCACCATAAAGACAATGGCTGAGCTGTTGACATGACGATGGTCATGGCCGAAAATTTAAGTTGTGTGAATGTGATTGATTATTTTATGTACCCAACACTGACTCAGCGATCATCTTTATTGTGAGTTGTTATCTATTCCTTCAGTTACATATTAAACTGTAAGTAATGTTGTATAAGTATTTTCATGTACAATATGAAGATTTCCTGTTACACATATATATATATATTTTTTTTTTTCTTTCTTTCTTTACTTTTTATGTCACATAAAAAAGAGTGACAAGCTTCCCTTTTGAAACCCACAGACTTTGGTAGCTAATCTTGAGTTCATGACAGGTATCGGATAACACTAAATAACAGTGCCATGCACAAGCTCTTAATGACATCTCAGTAAAACATTTTTTATTACAGCTAATGTTGCATTTATGTTCATTTTAAGGTGCATAAGTTTCGCCACACATGACAAATATTATATATTTCACAATCTGTAGTCTCAGAATGGTCTTATAAACAGAAACTCAATATAGAATTTGTTTTTAATTGTGATAAGGACTGGTCCTTTTTTAAAATATTTGTATTTTCTTTGCATAAAGACAACGAATTTGACACAGCACTGAAAGAACTAAGACCAAATAATGTTGCTGGACTTGATGACATTCTCTCAGAGCTGGGATAAATAGCCACTACAAATGTATTTCACCTGGTGTGTAAGATGTATGAGACATGTAAAATAACCCCATACTTTAAGAAAAATGTAATAATACTCAGCCCATAGAAAGCAGGAGGAGACAGGTGTGAAAATTAAAGAACCAACAGTTTAATAAGTCATGGTTGCAAAATTTTAACACAAATAATTTACAGAAGAATGGAAAATCTAGTAGAAATTGATCTTGGGGAAGATCAGTTTGGATTCAGGAGAAATGTAGGAACACAGAAGGTAACACCCACCTAACGACTTATCTAAGAAGATGGGCTAAGGAATGGTAAACCTACATTTCTAGCTTTTGAACATTTGGAGAAAGCTTTTGACAACATTGACTGGAATACACTCTTTAAAATTTTGAAATAATCAGGGTAAAATATAGGGAATGGAAGGTTATTTGCAACTTGTACAAAAATCAGACAGCATTCGTAGAGTTGAAGGACACGAAAGGAAGGCAGTGGTTGGGAAGGGAGTAAGACAGGGATGTAGCCTTTCTCCGATGTTATTCAATGTGTACATTGAGCAAGCTGTGAAGGAAAGCAAGGAGAAATTTGGAGAAGGAATTAAAGTTCAGGGTGAAGAAGTTAAAACACTGTGTTTTGATGATGATATAGTAATTCTGTCAGAGACAGCAAACGACCTGTAAGAGCAGCTGAACAGAGTGGACAGTGTGTTGAAAGGAACATACAGTAAAGCCTCGTTTTTACATTCTCGGTTTTTACGTTTTCCCACCATTTACACCATTTTTTGTCGGTCCCGTCGAATTTCCTATGTTTACAATGTTAATTCACCCTCATTTTTGCATTAGCATATTTACGCTTTTCCCGCGTTTTACACTTTTTGAAAGCAAGTTCGTGAAGAAAAATGACGTAATGTACATAAATTGACACTAGCATGGCTTTCCCCTTAAAGTATAGCTCTTAAAAGTTATTCGTATTCGAGTTTCTTGACACTTTGCGTTTATTCAAACGTATATTTCGCGTTTCGTTGTTGACTTAAAGACGTGCCGATCTGTGGCAATGTAGTTCTTCTTTTCACCAGCTTCTTTGGCAGAGTGCCTGGCATGTACTCAGACAAACAGAACAGTTTGTTAACGAGAGAATAACACTGATTTGTGGCGGTGTAGTTCGTTTTTTCGCTAGCTTCTTCGCCAGAGCGGCTGGCGAGTACTCAATCAAAACCAGTTGCTTTGTTGAAGTGAGAATAAATAGTTGCCTTGTTTTTGTGATACATACTTCTGGTTAATAAAGAACTTTATCTGTCACCGTTGGGTATCATAATACCCACAACCTCAAAAAAGCGATAATAATGAGAGATGCTGATCCTATGTAAACGTCACAAAAATACTTATGCATATTTTTGTACTTGAGAACGCGAATAAATTCTGGAATATTGTCATGTGAAACATCGAAAAATACAAAACGAACGGAAATGTAGGAGTTTTACTATGTAAATAATTAATTCCGGTAAAAGGCAGTAGTTTTGAAGATGTGTGGCATAGCTTGGCAGCGGCGTCCAAACGATATCTAGCGAAGCGGTTCAGGTAATTTTGAAGTGTTATAGCCCAGCAGTGGCGTCCTCGATTATAATGAATGAAATTACGTAAAAAATTTCTACTTCCCATAAAATTACCAGTTTTTCCTGGCGCTTAAAATACTAAAAATTTGGATAACCTTTATTGTATAATCAAATCCCTGGCGAGTATTTAGATGTCTATTATGTACATATATCACACATAAACTACGAAAATGCAAGGCTGATCCAGTAAGCATATTTTACCATTTAAAACATTATTTCCTGCATTTTACATTTTCCTGCATTTTACACCATTTCACTGAAGTCCCCTGAAAAGCGTAAAAACGAGGTTCTACTGTATAAAATGAACACTGACAAGAGCAATGGAATGCTGTCTGAGAAAATCAGGTAATGCTGATAGAATTAGATTAGGTAATGAAAACTCGTGAACCACAGACATTGCCGAGGTGGGGTGGCTTGCGTGCCTCAACGATACAGATAGCCATACTATAGGTGCAACCACAATGGAGGGGTATTTGTGGAGAGGCCAGACAAACATGTGGTTCCTGAAGAGGGGCAGCAGCCTTTTGAGTATTTACAGGGGCAACAGTCAGGATGATGACTGAGCTGGCCTTGTAACATCAGCTAACATGCCATAGAGTTACTGCAAACGTCTGAATGCAAGGGAAAACTACAGTCAATAATTTTCCTGAGGACATGCAGCTCTACTGTATGAATATAGTCCCCCATTCGGATCTGCAGGCAGGGACTACTCAGGAGGATGTTGTAATCAAGAAAAACAAAACAGGCATTCTACGGACTGGAATGTGGAATGTTTTATACCTTAATCAGATAGGTAAGATAGAAAATTTGAAAAAAGAAATAGATAGGTTGAAGTTCGATATAGTAGGGATTAGTGAAGATATGTGGCAGGATGAACAGGATTTTTGGTTAGGTGAGTACAGGGTTATAAATACAAAATCAGTTGGTGGTAATGCAGGAGTAGGTCTCATAATGAATAAGAATATTGAAAACGGGTAAGTAGCTATGAACACCTCTCTGGGGAACACCACCTTGACGAAGCACTGTCCATGCGGGTGGAGAGGCTTGTGTATCCATGTGAAGCTGAGGGCTATACCGAAGATAGAGAAACTACTGCCGGAAAGGCCTCTGCTGATGGATCAGACCAATAGTGTCCCACAACCAGGTTTGTTATAATTTAACCCAACCCAAAAAACCATGTGGCTTTTTTAGAAAAACCCATTTAAAAAAAAACACCAATAAACCCAAAAAGCCCAACTATACACAAATATGAACATTTAATGACACAAATTGAAAATTAGAGGAACCATATTTATTTTAGCAACTATTAGGCACAACAATTTATTTCATTATTATATTTACAATAATTATTTAAAAAATGGTACAGTTAACACATTACAGTTGACAGTAAAAAAAAGTAATCCTTCACCTTCAGCCACATACAATTTAGTCTTTTTCTAAAGAACGCAGAAACTTGTGTATCTTCACTAATTTCTCTGCTTTTCTCACTCCTAAATTGTTTCTAAGTTGAGACCAAACAAGTCCATATGTGGAGAATATCCTTTCAATGGATGCAGTGCTGGCAGGGCAAGAAATAAAGCTTTTTACGAAACTAATGAAACCTCTTGGTAAATTTCCTTTTTTTGTTGTTTTCAGTTCCATTATATTCCACCACTTGACTGGATGGAACTGAGTTATCACTGCCTCAGAAAACATAGTGGCAGGAAAATAGTCCTTATCAGCAATTCGAAAAGATAGAAAAGCTGCAATCCACTCTGGATGCACCTCCATGAGCCAGTTTTCTGCACACTCTTCTTGTTCAGCAGTCAATCTGCTACCTCTGTATCTTGGATCTAACAAGTTGGCTAGATAATGAAAAGGTTCAAGTGCTTGTTCCTTTCATTTTTCTATCACTTTCTTATGTGGCTCCATATCAAGACTTTCTGATAGGTCAGTCCACAGTTCGACAGCTTGGGCAATATTTGTGCTGTCTGCCTGAAGTAGGTCCAGGACTCTACAAACCTCTGACAGTTGTCGGAGATGAGTGGCATCTTCATACATTACCACATAATCCAAAATTTTGCTAATGTTAGCAGGGACTTCCTCAGAGTGCTCTGTTAAAATTTCTACATATTTCGAGTAATTATCAATAAAGGTTCATAGGCAATCATGTTGGGAATTCCATCTAGTAGAATTGGGGGCTGTGGCATAAGGCCATTTTTTCCCTTTAACCAACCATGTGGTTGATGGTGGTTCCTAAAGTACTTATGAACTTCACAAATGTACTTTATCACACTTGAAGGTATTACTTCTGCTTCAAGTAGATTAACATAATGGGCCGAACAACCATACGTTAACAAGTCAGGCAGATCTCCTTTTAAAAGCTGTCGCATTTTTGTCATTTCATTTCGTAATAGATATAAACAATTAGTATGTAGTTAGCAGATTCTCACATTCAGTGAGAGAAAAGGCAACAATTACTTTCAGAACTGAAATGAATGTACCAATTTAACATAAAAGGACACTAAGTCACACTTTAAGGATGAGCCTAAGTGTCCAATTTGTACGTCCACGTATCCTCAATAAAGTGACTCTGGCTTCATCACAAGAATTTGACAGTATGAAAAGAACCCCAAAAAACCTGTAAAAACCCAATTTAACTCACTGGGCTGGGTAATTTAAAAAAAAAATAATAAAAAAAAAAAAATTAAAAAAAAACGGGTTTTTCTCAACCCTGCCCACAACGTCCTGTCTTTCTTATCCTGTCTTCTTATGTGCATGGCACATGGGTGGATTTGTGGCAATAATGGCAGCAAGATGGGAACTGGAAGTGCTGCAGATAAACCTGCAGCACAGTAAAGGGGCCACTGCTGCCCCGAGCCGTCGCCTGTGGAGACAGGAGGTGGATGTGGCCCTGATACAAGAACCCTATTTATACAAAGGGGATGTATCGGGCCTCGGTGGTACTGGAGATAAGCTGATTTATGCTAGAATTCTAAAAAACTCCAGAACATGCATTTACGTTAGAAATGGAATACATTTCATACTAATGATGGATTTTTGTTCCAGGGACCTGGTGACCATCAGGATTCAGCAACGTGAGGAAGGTATCAGGAGGGAAATTGTTTTGGCCTCAGCATACCTTCCTTACGAAGACAGCTCTCCTCCTTCTTTGGAAGGGGGGGAAGATAGATACTACCTACAGGAAAGAAGAGAGATATTTGGAGACAAAAAAGCAGCAGTATGAATATCACGAACATGGGAAACCAGTATTCAGCAAAGAAGGGAAGGCTGAATGGTGGAAAAAATGTATAGGGCCTGTACAAAACAAATAAAATTGAAGGCAGTATTCTGAAAATGGAAGACGAAGTAGAGGAAGATGAGATAGGAGGTATGACACTGCAAAAAGATTTGAGTAGAAACAAGGCCCCAGGAGTAGATGATGTTCCATCTGAACTTCTATTATCGTTGGGGGAGCCAGTCATGAAGAAATTGTTCCACCTGGTATGCAAGATGTATGAGACACGGGAACCCTCAGACTTCAAGAAGAATATAGTGATTCCAATTGCGAAGAAAGCAAGTGCAGATAAATGTGAAAATTATAGAGCTCTCAGTTTAACAAGTCATGGTTGCAAAATACTAACACGAATTATTTATAAACAAATGAAAAAAACTGTTGGAATCTGACCTTGGAAAAGATCAGTTTGGATTTAGGAGAAATGTAGGAACATGTGAGGCAATACTCACATTACGACTTATCTTAGAAGATAGGATAAGGAAAGGAAAACATACATTTTTAGCATTTGTGGATCTGGAGAAAGCTTTTGACAATGTTGACTGGAATATGTAAAATTAGGGTGCAAAGAGTTATATTCAACTTGTACAAAAACCAGACAGTAATTATTAGAGTTGAAGGACATGAAAGGGTCACAGTGTTTTGAAAGGGAGTACGACAGGGTTGTAGCCTTTCCCTGATTTTTTTCAATGTGTACATTGTGCAAGCTGTGAAATAATGCAAGGAGAAGTTTGGAGAGAGAATTAAAGTCCAGGGAGAGGGAATAAAAACCTTGTGGTTTGCTGATGACATAGTAATTCTGTCGAAAGGAAGGTATAAGATGAACATTAACAAGAGTAAAAATGAGGGTAATGGAATGTAGTGTCAGAAAATCAGGTGGTGCTGAAGGAGTTAGCTTAGGTAATGAGATGATAAAAGTAGCAGATGAGTTTTGTTATTTGGGTAGCAAGATATAAAATGCAGAATGATTATGGGAAGAAAAGCATCTCTGAAGAAGCGAAATTTGCTGATGTCCAATATTAGTTTAAATGTTAAGAAGTTCTTTCTGAAGGCATTTGCCTGGAGTGTGGCATTTTATGGGAGTGAACAATAAGAAGTACAGACAAAAAATGATAGAAGCTTTCAAAATGTGATGCTACAGATGAATGATGAAGATTAGATGGGTAGATCAAACTGATGAGGATGTGCTCAACAGGACTGGAGAGAAAAGGAGTTTCTGTCATATTGTGAGATTACCGCCAAATAGAAATACTGGTAATTAATAGCATTTGATAATTAAACAGTATGAAGTTCACTGCAAACATTGACCATGCCAATGCACTAAATGTTACACAATTTTAATCTTATTAATTATGGTAGCAATGTATGTACACAGTTGGGTGACAACATTTATAGTTAGGCCATAGGTAGAAATTCTCCACGTTGAGATTTGGTGTGTGCTTGTAGCTGATGGAAGGCCAGCGAGCAGGCCGAGGTTGGTGGCTTGTTCCCGCTTAGGATTTTCCAGTTCGTTTCTGGTGAGGGGAGAGAGGGACAATGGGGAGTGCCAGGCACAGTGCAATGCACAGCGTTAAATAAAATATTCTAATACTACTGGCATTTGAAGTAATACGATGCAGTTAGGAACCTTTAAGGCCCTCATTACAAAATAGCCTGTTGATAAATAAACTATACATTAGCTGACATAGTCACATCTGGCGTAATATGTTTAATTGACAATGAAAAGTAATAAATCATCAATGAATACAAGACAGTAACACAACTAGCATGGCAATGTTTGTTTATAAAAATAATATATTAACTATTTCTCATTTTATTTTCAATTAATCTTGTGTATTTTATCTTGAAATATTCAGTTAAATCACTTATCTGTGACATAAGAAATTGCATGATTATGATAAATAGTACAAAGTATGTTTATACCAATATAAAAAACCTAAGAAGACAATTTATTTAATGTGTAGTGTAATTATTTTGATTTTAAGTAATGTTTTAGAAATGTATTGGCTGAGCGCTGTACATTGGCAAATAGGTTAGAACAGCTCACATGGGGAAGTTGATGACGTGGGGGGAAAAAACCCCGGCAGTTGAGCTTTTGGCGAGCGCACGCGAGGGCAGGAAGTGGGGACTCGGGAGCACGTGGAGTAGCTGGCCGGGCGGCGTCGCTCGGCAACCAGTCGGCATGTGGACCTCAAGGTGGAGGTTATAGATTTGTGTGTGGCAATCACCACGTATGGGTGCCCGTCGTAGACTGCACCAAGTTGAATCGAGTGTTACTGTGTGTTGTGAATATTTAGCTGGTGGAACAAGGTGTGCATCGCATTGAATTAAAGTGACTGTGATTTGTTAATGTAACATGTGTCGTCGCATAGGCATGAACATAAGCGGTGTTTGAGACAGCCACGTGGTGTGAAAACAATTCGCGACAAATATTCATTTTGTCTGGGGGCTCACGAGCTATAACTTTATTTGGTAAATGTGTCGACGTACAGACGTATCAGCCACAGGGTTCAAATATTGCGAAATAAACAACATAAAATGAACTTTCTCGTGTTTTCAAAAATAATAGTTAGTACACCCTTTTCTCTCATGAACTTGATTTTATTATGAATTTGTTTTGTTAATCATATGGAAGGATAGCGGCGAACGTGTGATATCATCCCCTAGAAAACGAGTCAAACAGTCGCAATCACAGTTCCAGTGTTTTTGCATGTTTAGGAATTTGGTTCGCAGCTGGTGGTTGTGAGTTTTAAAAATTAATCTTTCCCTATTTTAAACTCTCACCCCGACCTTCAAGCTCGCATTTTGAGGCTCGTTACGGTATAAGTTCACATTGGACTTGTTCGGACGGAGAGATTAGGGTGTGTATAGGACAGTGAACAGGTACGAACAGTTACAAACAAGTGCGCGGACGTGACGGACAATTTCAAGTGTGTGTGGCGGCTGACAGCAGAGAGCGGGATAAATTCAGACTGGTCTTGCTCGGACAGAGAGAGTTTGGGCGCGGGCATCCGTAACAGGCGATAGACGGCGCATCGGCCTGGCAGCAGTGAGTGGCGGCGCGCGGGATCCACGCACTCAAATTTCATCTTCTGCAACGGACGGCAGTGATCGTGGGGACTTCGTAAGTCGTCAACGGAGCATCGGGACCCAGCAGCTTCGATTCTACAAAGGATAAGGGATGCAAATTTAATCTCACACCAGCAAAAAATAATTTTTTTTGGTGTGAGGGGGTAGGATTTGTATTTATAAACGTGGGTGTCATGTTGATAGAAGAGAAAATTCTCTATGATAACATTCTTTTGGTAGTATTATTTGAGCTTTAAGATATATTTTTGACATGCAGGTTGTTGATTTATATTTGATGGAGTACTACTCCAAGTAGGCCACATATTCTCTTGTCTGTTTCATCTGAAGCTATGGCTGATGAGAGTGCAGGCATGGTGGTTTGGGTTGATCTGATAATGACTAACACAAGCCACTTTGAGTTCTTAATTCTGTTGATTTGCATGTTACTGTACAAGTTTCAATGCTTAGTTTCAATTGCACCAAGTCTGGATGGCAGAGGGGTGGGATACTAATCCAACCTAATCCTGGTGTCCAGACAAACTTTTGTCTATGTTGACTCATGAGTGCCTTCTGCTCTTCCTGTTCCATGTAGGGTGCATATGACATGTGTGAACAAGAACGCTTGATCCAGTGCCATGAATCTAAGCTGTAACAGCATGTTGGTTGAAATGACGGAGACATAGGACCGTACACCATGGACCAGAGTTGCTGAAACGATGACTCTGGGGTTCTCAGTGTCAAAGTGGTGAGAGATTTCCTTTAGACAAGTGGAGTGTACACCGTCAAAAGTTTTTATAGTGATAATTCTAGTTTTTCCATGTAGGACAAGGTTCTCTAAAGACTAAAGTTTAATAATATTATAAATTTGGTGCCAATTCTGTATATAAACAACAGGCACACTTAAATTTCATGGATGTAATTAGTTATAAGGATTCTTTTCTTAAAAATATACACACACTATAAGTGGTCTTAATGGTACAAATATTGGGAAATTATCTCACTGCCCTGTTTATTTTTATTTATCTATTTTGCATTAGTTGAGGTCATAATTGGTATAGTGTTTGAGTCAATCCGATACAATAATTTTGTAATTTTAAATTTTGCTCATTTGAAAGTATTAATTTTGGTGCTACTTGCGCCATCCTGCACATGGTTTGGATGCCGCAAGTGGGGGTATTGTGAGATTACTGCCAAATAGAAATACTGGTAATTAATAGCATTTGATAATTAAACAGTATGAAGTTCACTGCAAACATTGACCCTGCCAATGCACTAAATGTTACACAATTTTAATCTTATTAATTATGATAGCAATGTATGTACACAGTTGGGTGACAACATTTATAGTTAGGCCATAGGTAGAAATTCTCCACGTTGAGATTTGGTGTGTGCTTGTAGCTGACGGAAGGCCAGCGAGCAGGCCTACGTTGGTGGCTTGTTCCAGCTTAGGATTTTCCAGATCGTTTCCGGTGAGGGGAGAGAGGGACAATGGCGAGTGCCAGGCACAGTGCAATGCACAGCGTGAAATAAAATATTCTAATACTACTGGCATTTGAAGTAATACGATGCAGTTAGGAACCTTTAAGGCCCTCATTACAAAATAGCCTGTTGATAAATAAACTATACATTAGCTGATATAGTCACATCTGGCGTAATATGTTTAATTGACAATGAAAAGTAATAAATCATCAATGAATGCAAGACAGTAACACAACTAGCATGGCAATGTTTGTTTATAAAAATAATATATTAACTATTTCTCATTTTATTTTCAATTAATCTTGTGTATTTTATCTTGAAATATTCAGTTAAATCACTTATCTGTGACATAAGAAATTGCATGATTATGATAAATAGTACAAAGTATGTTTATACCAATATAAAAAACCTAAGAAGACAATTTATTTAATGTGTAGTGTAATTATTTTGATTTTAAGTAATGTTTTAGAAATGTATTGGCTGAGCGCTGTACGTTGGCAAATCGGTTAGAACAGCTCACATGGGGAAGTTGATGACGGGGAAAAAAACCCCGGCAGTTGAGCTTTTGGCGAGCGCACGCGAGGGCAGGAAGTGGGGACTCAGGAGCACGTGGAGTAGCTGGCCGGGCGGCGTCGCTCAGCAACCGGTCGGCATGTGGACCTCGAGGTGGAGGTTATAGATTTGTGTGTGGCAATCGCCACGTGTGGGTGCTCGTCGTAGACTGCACCAAGTTGAATTGAGTGTTACTGTGTGTTGTGAATATTTAGCCGGTGGAACAAGGTGTGCATCGCATTGAATTAAAGTGACTGTGATTTGTTAATGTAACACGTGTCGTCGCATAGGCATGAACATAAGCGGTGTTTGAGACAGCCACGTGGTGTGAAAACAATTCGCGACAAATATTCATTTTGTCTGGGGGCTCACAAGCTATAACTTTTATTTGGTAAATGTGTCGACGTACAGACGTATCAGCCACAGGGTTCAAATATTGCGAAATAAACAACATAAAGTGAACTTTCTCGTGTTTTCAAAAATAGTAGTTACTACACCCTTTTCTCTCATGAACTTGATTTTATTATGAATTTGTTTTGTTAATCATATGCAGGGAAAGAAAGCTGCGAACGTGTGATATCATCCCCTAGAAAACGAGTCAAACAGTCGCAATCACAGTTCCAATGTTTTTGCATGTTTAGGAATTTGGTTCGCAGCTGGTGGTTGTGAGATTTAAAAATTAATCTTTCCCTATTATAAACTCTCACCCCGACCTTCACACTCGCAATATCCGGACTAAGAGAAGGGATAGGTTGTTGGGGACACATTCTGAGACATCAAGGAATTGTCAACTTAGCATTAGAAGGAAGTGTGGGGAGTAAAAATCATAGAGGGACACAGAGGGATGAATACAGTAAGCAGATTCAAAAGGATGTAGGTTGTTGTTCATATTCTCAGATGAAGCAGATTGCATAGGACAGAGTAGTATGGTGAGCTGCATCAAATCAGTCTGCAGGCTGCAGACCACACAACAACAACAACAACAACAACAACAAAGCAATAAAGGTGGTAGGTGAGTTTTGTTACTTGGACAGTAAAATCTATATCTATAAATGCGAATGTCTGTTCGGTGTACGTTTATCACGTCTGAACCACGAGACATAAAGAGCTAAAAATTTGTACAGTTACTAATGCCTACCCGGGGAAGGCTTTAGGCATGGTTTTATGGCGATCGGATACCTATTTATCTATATATATTCATGTGAATGTCCGTTCAGTGTAGGCTTATCACGTCCGAATGACAAGACGCAGAGACTTAAATATTTGTACAGTTACTAATTTATACCTGAGGAAGGTTTTAGGCTTGGTTTTATAGTGATCTGATAGATATTTAGTAATTTGAAGAATATAACGCGAAATGTTGATCAATAATTACTCTTTGAAAATTATATTTACTCAATGAAAATGGTTTTATTGATTGCATTGTTGCTTGATGGTTGATAATGATAAAAGGGTGTAGTATATTGGGATGGAAAGTATTCAGTGTATATAAAATACTACGTGTGTATTTTAATATTTCGCTCTGCAGCGAAAACTACAGAACGCAAACGAATTGTCTGTGTGTAATTGTTGTCCGAAGTCTCCCGTTGTACACCATAGCAGTTCCATGCCGATAGCTATAAGGGGGTGGAAGATATGGTGGTTGAAAGTCGTCAAATTATAAAACAAATCGGACTGAAGCCAGCGATGATGTTTGCGACTCTATAACAAGGAGGTTACATACAGCGAAATGTAATGCCACAGACCAGATCGTTGGTCTATGCGTGTTATAATGTCTTCAGCTTTTTCTCTTATGGATAAGCATACGAATAAGGAACTATAAATAAATAAAGCAGTAAAAAAGAAATTATTTTTAATACATCTCTTTAAAAAAATCGATTTGACTTTTCACGCATTACATCACTTCACATAATTTTTTTTTTTTTTTTAATATTTAAATGTTGATTAAAATATTTGTTTCTAAAGAAGGTATTGTATTTCATTTCATCCTTCAAATCCTTCATAGCACACTACTGAAAGATAGCTTATCTATCATAATCAACCGACATGCGAGCGGAGCAGCGGGATTAACTAGTAACATATAATAGACACAGTACAGAGGATATAAAATGCAGAATGGCAATGGGAAGAAATGCATTTCTGAAAAAAAAATGTTAACATAAAACATTAATTTAAGTGTAAGGAAGTCTTTTATGAATACATTTGTGTGTTGCCTAGGACGGGGATGAAACATGGATGATATATAGTTGAGACAGGAAGAGGATAATGAGATACTACAGAAGAATGTTTAAGATTAAGAGGGGAGATCAGGTAACTAATGAAGAGGTAAAGCATAGAATTGGGGATAGAAGGAATTTCTGGCATATATTGACTAAAAGAAACAATCAATTGGTAGACACATTCTTAGACCTCAAAGAATCATAAATTTCGCATTGGAGGCAAATGTATGGGGTTAAAATTGCAGAGGGGGACCAAGAGACGACCACAGTAAGCAGATTCAAATGGAGTGGTTTGTCGTTCTTGTAAGGAGATGAAGAGACTTTCTTACGATAGAGTAGGGTGGAGAGATGCACCAAACCAGTCTCCGCACTGAAGACTACAACAACAATACAGACGGTGTTATTGCATATCCATATGTGTAAATACATACTCATATTTTTTAAAATACTGGTTTAGTTACATGTTAAATCCATTGAAATTATAACAATCCATGAAACTACAGTTAGTAGCCACACACTTTTACTTGGCCTCTCCATCACTAGCATAGACTGGCTAACTCTGTTCCACTCCAGAATGATTACAGTCATTGGCAGCACTCAGCTACATAACATTATTGTGCACTGTAACAATACATAGCTGTTGTGAATATTAATTGTTGATCTGTGTGCATTTTTCATATCATTTACAAGAATGACCTGTGAGGCTTACCTGGTCTTTCTCATGACATCAACATTCAAGACACTTTCGTGACAAATGAATTCATTGCATCTTCATTTGTATTAGAAGCTACTCTTGTACAAGGAGGTGGGCTTGTCTCATTAATCAATGTGTTACAAGTTTATTTCAAGCTTCCTCTCTACTCAGAGGCCAAGTGAACGTATGTGATCAAGAGTTATAGTTGGCGTCATGTATGAAGGCGCTTCCGCGCATAGAGGCGGAGTGATAGGGAAAGCGCGGAAGGGAAGAGCTACAACCGGGTGTCAACAGTGGAGCCTGCAGGAGAAACATTGCGGAACTCGTGCCTAGCCACATGCCTAGAGAATGAATATTAATGGAGAGGATGCACAGAACGGTTGAAAACTGGGCCGCTTTCGTATGTGACGCCAACTATACTAGAGTAAAAACATTGGCAGAAGATGTACATGCTGTTTCAATTCAAACACAGCATGCACATCATTGTGATACTTGCCTTTTGAAAAACAAATTTGTCATGATACAAAATGGGAAAAACAGGTTCAATGTGCTTTGTCTCAACAACATCGCCAAATAATTTCAGTTGAACTGAAACATATCCATCAGGGCACAACCATACACCTGGGCAAGTTGCCTAAAATAAAAAGGAACCATGTGTGAAAAAAGGCTTCATTTTTCTAATTTTAAGTACAAAATCTTATCAAAATATCAAACTCTGCACATCATTTCTGCAATAATTTGATGAAAACCTTGTTTTCTTGCTGCTTAATAAAGGTGTAGTAACTTCAGCCATAGAGCCTAGCACATGTACTTAAAGCAACTTCTGTTTATTATATGTGATTTAGTTTTGTTTTTAATAATGGAATTAACAATATAGTAATAAGGACAGTTTACAACTTACCGCAAAGAAGAGATGACAAGCTGTGACAGGCATATAAAAGAGACACAAATGTACAACACTTTAGCTATCTGACATGACCTCCTTCAGAAAATAGAACATTCACTCACACTGGCACACAACATAGTCACCCAACCATCAACTCTGGCTGCCATACTACAAATCATGTTCTGAGGTGTGGAAAGAGGGGAGGGGGATAGGAAGGTTGTTTTTGTTTTTGGCTTTGGGCCAAACTGTGGCCAAAAACAAGGTGGACCACTCTGTGGCACAGTGTGCAGTGAAGCATATGTTTGATTTCAATGGCTGCCTCACAATCCGGGCCATCTGGATCCCTCCTCCCACCATCAGCTTTTCTGAACTGCACAGATGGGAGTTATAGGCACAAATGACAGTTTGGTGACTGTATTGTGTGCCTGTGTGATGCTTGAATGTTCTATGTTCTGAAGGAGGCCATGGCCAATAGCTGAAGTATGTGTGTGTCTTTTTTATGTGCCTGTCGTAGCTCATCATCACATCTTTGTGGTGAGTTGTAAACTGTCCTTATTACTATAGTGTTAAGTTTAGTTTTTGTTTCACATTCCATTGGGAAGGAGTGAAATGTATCTGCTTATAAAAACTTATTCTAATTTTTTACATAAATTTCAGTTCATCTGAATTGTGAGAGATGAAACTTCCTGTCAGATTAAAATTGTGTGCCAGAACTGGTACTCGAACCTGGGACCTTTGCCTTTGCAATTGCTCTACAGACTGAGGTATTCCGGCATGCTTCACAGTCTGTCCTCACAACTTTACTTCTGCCTGTATCTCCCCTCCTTCTTTCCAAACTTCACACACATTCTCCTGCCAACCATGCAGAACTAGCACTCCTGAAAGAAAGGATATGGTAGAGACATGGCTTAGGCACAGCCTGATGGACATTTCCAGAAAGAAAATTTCAGTCTGCAGTGGACAACTTCTGTGAAGTTTGGAAAGTAGGAGGCGAGGTACTGACAGAAGCAAAGTTGTGAGGATGGATCGTGATGCGTGTAGGGATAGCTCAATCGGTAGAGCGCTTGCCCAAACATTAGATTAGATTAATACTTGTTCCATAGATCATATATACAACATTTCGTAATGATGTTAAACGTGTCAGTTTAGTAAATGTTGTCTATACTTGACAATCAATATTTTAAAGATTTTTTTTTAATTTTTATTTATTTATTTATTATTTTTATTTTTTAAGTTTTATCTAAAAATTCATCTACATTGTAGAAGGAGTTGCCATTCAGAAATTCCTTTAATTTCTTTTTAAATAGTAGGTGGCTATCTGTCAGACTTTTGATGCTACTTGGTAAGTGACCAAAGACTTTTGTGGCAGCATAATTCACCCCTTTCTGAGCCAAAGTTAGATTTAACCTTGAATAATGAATATCATCCTTTCTCCTAGTGTTGTAGCTATGCACACTGCTATTACTTTTGAATTGGGTCGGATTGTTAATAACAAATTTCATGAGTGAATATATATATTGTGAAGCTACAGTGAGTATCCCTAGTCCCCTAAATAAATGTCTGCAGGATGCTCTTGGGTGGGAAGGCAAAAGTCCCAGGTTTGAGTCCCGGTTCCAGCACACAATTTTAATATGCCAGGAAGTTTCATATCAATGCACACTCTGCTGCAGAGTGAAAGTTTCATTCTTGTGTGAGAGGACTTTGGAATGTAGTAAAAACCAGAAAAGGAGATATTAGAATCCACACACTGACATTGTAGGTTACTGTAATATTAGATACGGAACACATAAATACTGTGGCAGTGTTGTGAATCTCTGGATGGAAGGTGAAAGTTGGTAATGATCACATACCTTAAAAATAGATTTAAGGTATTGCCCAATGCTGAAAGTATATCTGAGCTACTGGTTTTGTTGCTACTAGAGCAGAACTTTTTAAAAGGTTCTAACAAGTGTGGATGGTGGGAGGGGGATAGGATGTAACATATTAGATCTCCTTGTCATCAACATCACAGAACTTTTCAAGTCAAATACAGAGTACAGATTCAGGAATTACCAAGACTATCAAATCTTTCTTAACATAAGTTCCTGTTTTCTACAATATTTCGAAAGAAAGAGTTCATCCAGGAACTTACTAATCAGTAATCTTTTTCATTGTGCCAGTCAGTGACTCAATGCTTCCTCTTCCATATACGGAGTGTTGTTAATGGGATAGGTTATATTTAGAGACCCTGAACTGGTTTACTGTACTCATATCTTAGTCTCCTCTACAATTTTTACTCCTCACACTTTCCTTGATGTATCAGAATGTCATATCACTCAATCCCCTCTTCTTGTCAAATTATGCCGCAAATTTCTTTTTACCCCAATTGTGTTTGGTAGCCCATCTAATCTAGAGCATTCTTCTCTGGCAACACATTTTGAAAACCTCTATTCTCAAGCAAGTTACACTACACAAAAAATTCTGTTTTGTGCTAATACATATTGAAGAGGGGTAATTAATAAATAACTTATTACCAACAAACAAAAATGGCATGTGAGTACATGAGTCCCACACTGTTGTGATTCAAAATATTTATTTTTTACATGCTAGGCATCTACTTCTACTGGGCAGATAATATTGGAGATAATACTTGATATCATAACAATTCATGGAGAAAATTCATAATTAATGTGAATAAATTAAAGGCATTTCATAGAAAGCAGCAGAGTGAGAAAGGGAAATTCTGCATGGACAGAAAAGTACATGACATTCAACAAGGGCCAGTAATGATTGAATAGCAGTAACTACTCAATTTATATTATTTTTTTGAATATTAAATACATCAATAAACAGCTATTAAAGCTGTAGATATATAGATGAACAATTTCAGCTGGCTTAAATGTAAGTATCAAAGAATGGAAATTCTAGAAAGGATTCATTAATATTTTGGAGAAAGATAGGTTGCTGTTCACCACAGAATGTCTTGATGAGCCATGGAAAGGCACACATAATCTGACAAAAGCCATACCGTGCCGAAAGGTATCCAGTAAGTTGTATTCTGTTATATGTGCCTTTCTGCAGCTTCTCCAGGTGTTTTTGTCAATTACCAATATTATATTTATCAGCCAGCAGCCAGTAATCAGATGAAGGTACTTATGCAGACTGAAGTTCAGTAATTACACGAAGGCCTATACTGTAAACAGTTTGAAGTTCAATCCGAAGTCAGTTCTGAGACTTTTTTTTTTTTTTTTTTTTTTTTTTTTTTTTTTAGCTATCACTTCTCTTGCCTCTAGCAATGTTTATTAACGCGCCAAATGGCTGAGTTACTCTGTTGATATTGTCATAACTCATTTTGGGATTTTTTCATTCATAATTTGCCCCTATATTCTATGAATTAAGGCCAATAGTGAATTCTTTCCAAGCCTTTTCTATGTTTCACTGTACAGCTTTCCTTATTTATTTGCTGTGAATGGGCCATCTGAGGACCACATTCCAATTTCTGTTCCTCATTTCTTGCTTTTTTATTCCAATATGCTTTCATCTGTTCACTATATTCCTTCTTTCTACCTTCAGGATATTTTGCACCAATCTTTTTAGCCAGCCTGCCTTGGAATCATTCCATATTCAATGCATTTTTCCAAAAGGCTTCTCTATTGTATATATCTTCTGTTTTAATATTGTTCCTTTCTAAATCTTTTTTACTTCATTGATCCAGCTTGTTGTAGACTTTTTATCCCATAGATATTTTAAAATCTCTTTGGTTAATCTACTGTCTGGGATTTGAAATAAATGTCCATTTTCCTCATTATGTTTGAAATATTTTCTATATTTTGGTAAATTTCAGCATTACTTTATAATTTCCAGCCTTCTGCTGTGTTTTTAGTCATAATATTTTCCTTATTATTTGCCTTTCTGGTATTTCTAATTCCTCTAAATGACATTCACTCGAATATAGGTATTACAGCTTCAGTATAATGTTGTAATGCCTTATTTTTGGATAGGCCTCTTTACTGTTGACGACTAGTGATATCATACAGGGCTCTCCTCATTTTCTGCAGTCTTTCCTCTATTTGAGATTTTTTCAATGTATCATCTGCCATAGATATATGAATTTATTACCCCCTCTGTTTGACTAATATCGTTGTCAGGAATTTTGGGGCATTCTTAACATTTATTTATTTGCATAAATTCTTGAGCTAGTTCTGCAGACTATTTCTTCCAGGAGTTTTATTTGTGTTATAGCAACTTTTAACACTTCCTTTTCCTTTTTGGGATCTCTAAACTGACCAAACATGATTTCCAATATATGTAGTGATTTTTTTTTTTTTTTTTTTTTTTTTCTTTTTTTCCCTTTTTGTTTTGTTTTTTGTGCTGTGGAGAAGTTTGAACAGTGTGGTTCTTTTCCTGCCTATTAGTGTCCATTTTTACAACTTAACACAAATTCTATAAAAATGTAGAGATCTAGCACTTTCTTTATATGCATGACACATTGTATATAGGATTGATGAATAACAGAAATAAATTGTCATTTATTGAAATAAGATATCAGACTTGGTGCATTTTTTTCTTTCTTTCCACAGTATATTTCCCTTAAAATGGAATGATAAGTATTTCCTAATGTCCACCAAGACTGCTTATCAGAAGTAAGCAGACTGCTTAGGTTTGCCCATCAGAAATAAAACCAATATCTAAAAAATGTAGTCTGATAGTTTTGTACTCTCAATTTTACATAAAATTTTGCTGTCTCCTCTGAATTTCATATGCTGTTTCAGATGAGCTGAAATCAACCATATGCAATGTCTACACATTTTTTCTTTTAACAAAATGGTGTTTTGCACACAGCATTTTTGAACATTTTAATACTGTGCACTACCATGCACAGTATGATATATAAGTGAAGATCAAATGCATTTTCTGACAATGATAATAAGATCAATATCTAGTTATTAGCATACCGAATAAGGGGATCAATAACCCTCCCCCCCCCCTTGAAATTAAGATGTAATGATTTACAAGTTAGAATACATGTCACAATTTACAGTTTTCAATTGTCTAATCCTCTCCCCCTCCCCCATACATATATATTATAGACTAGGATAGAGGGCCTTATTCAGTATCGTCGTCGTCGTCTTCAGTCCGGAGACTGGTTTGATGGAGCTCTCCACAATACCCTATCCTGAGCAAGCCTCATCATCTCCTCATAAGAACGACAACCCACATCCACTTGAATCTGTTTACTATAAGCGTCTCTTGGTCTCCCTCCGCGATTTTTACCCCACACACTTCCCTCCAATGCTAAATTTAAGATTCCTCGATGTCTAAGAATGTGTCCTACCAAGCGATCCCTTATTTTAGTCAGGCTAAGCCAAAAATTCCTTTTCTCACCAATTCTGTTCAGTACCTCTTCATTAGTTATGCAATCTACCCACCTAATCTTCAGAATTCTTCAGTAGCACCACATTTCAAAAGCCTCTATTCTCTTCCTGTCCGCACAGCTTATCGTCCGTGTTTCACTCCCATCCAAGGCAACACTCCACACAAATGCCTTCAGAAAAGACTTCCTTACACTTATATTAATATTTGATGTTAGCAAATTTCTCTTTTTCAAAAATGCTTTTCTTCCCATTGCCATTCTGCATTTTATAGCCTCTGTACTGCGACCATCATTTGTTATTTTACTGCCCAAGTAACAAAACTCATCTACCTCCTTTATTGCTTCGTTTCCCAACGTAATTCCTTCAGCATCACCTGATTTTCTTACACTGCACTCCATTACCCGAGTTTTACTCTTGTTAATGTTCATCTTATATGCGCCTTTCAGCACACTGTCCATTCCGTACAATTGCTCTTCCAGGTCCTTTGCTGTATCTGACAGAATTACTATGTCGTCGGCAAAATGCAATGTTTTTAATTCTTCTCTTGCTTGCTTCAGAACTAGAAAGAGTTTATTCCAATCAACATTGTTAAAAGCCTTCTCCAAATCTACAAAAGCTAGAAATGTAGGTTTGCCTTTTCTTAATCTGTCTTCTAGGATAAGCCGTAAAGTGAGTATTGCCTTCCGTGTTCCTACATTTCTCCTGAACCCAAACTGATCTTCCCCGAGGTCGGCTTCTACCAGCTTTTCCATCCTTCTTTATATAATTCGTGTTAATATTTTGCAACCATGACTTATTAAACTGATGGTTCTGTAGTTTTCACACCTGTCTGCACCTGCTTTCTTTTATTCAGTATATATACATAAATGTCCCGAAACATTTTGTGTTGACATATATATTTTATTATTGACAACTGGTGCGTGAAGGGACTTCCATAATATAGACTGGGATAGAGTAGGGCCTTATTCAGAATTAATTTATTCAGTATATATACATAAATTAATTCTGAATAAGGCCCTACTCTATCCCAGTCTATATTATGGAAGTCCCTGAACTTTGATTAACAGTGTTACTTCATTGGTCAAACCGGCAGAGTTGTGAAGACAACATACAAAGGCACTTATTTAGGAAAGAAAGGAGTGAACATACATAACTCTACATCTGCAGAACACTTATTGATTGTCAACCACACTGAAAAATTTAGAAGAGATAATTATACACAGAGAATTATTACTGTACTTCACGCACCAGTTGTCAATAATAAAATATATATGTCAACACAAAATGTTTCGAGACATTATCAAGTTCATAAAACTTATCTGCACTTTGTGCACAACTTGCTGCCATCTGTGAAACATGTGGTACTGGGCGAAGTTTTATTTTTGACAATGTACATACACAGCTATTGTGTTTAACGATGCTTCCTAGCAGCAGATAAGTTTTATGAACTTGATAATGGGATAATGTCGTCCCGAAACATGTCGTGTTGACATATATATTTTATTATCGACAATTGGTGCGTGAAGTACAGTAATAATTGTGAAGCGTTTGTGTGATGGCGTCAAAACAGATGATACATAGAAAAGTTAAATGGCATAAGCTGGATCTTTGGGAAGAACTTGAGATCTTTAAACATCTAAAACTCCAGTATGACAATCTGCTAAATGACCAGTAAAATCCCACCTGTACACAGTATTTTGAAGGCTTCATCCCCAGACTGCTCACAAAATCACTTTACAGCTGCCATTGGCCTTTGCAATTTGTTCATTTCCTCAAAAGACTAAAAATCTATTTTCAGGTGTAATTCTCCATTATAATTGAAATAACATGTACCTATCCATTTTGTCTCATATATGTCACCATGTACTAACCCAGTTTGTTTGTGTTCGTCTGAAGGGTGCACCCTTGTACTGTTGTCGTTTGTTTGTACAATTGTATTTCAACACTGTCTGTTAGCATATTTTTAAGTTGGCCAATGTAACTTAATATTTATTTCAATAGCTTCCCTCCACCCTCTCAACCCCTTTTTTTTATCCAAATAATCCATTTATTTCACATAGTTGTAAATTCAATGTAAGTTCTCCCAATGGCTACTTAAGCCACTGTTCTACGGTGCAAGCCCCACCCATCCAGGTATCCATGCTCTCTGCTTCCCATCAGGGGTGTGGGTAAAACTTTATGACACTTCTCGCCGGGCTCCAGTGCGTATGTTGGCAACAGATGAAGAGTAGAATTGCGTTAATATTTATCACAAGCTACAGAGTAAGTGTAATTGCTGCTCGTTTCACTCGCAACAAAATTAATACCATACCTGCTCTATGGTTGACAGGTTCTTGTATGTACCCTTGTCCATTCAGAAAAAAAAGAAAGAAATTCGTTTTAATTGAAGTTGTCAAGACAAAACACATATTGGTCATCTGAGTTGCCACCATTAACCACTGGTGCCAACATAACCACTGGAGCCTGGTGAGAAGTGTCATACAATTTAACTGTGGGTGTGAATGACTCCAAATGTGCTGATGTTTCTTTGAAACATAGCTAACATTCCCTAGATTGTAGGGATCTTCAACTGTTGCAGTTCTATTCTGATTCTGTATTTCATGAAGTTTTAGACAATAGGCTTGGTATTTGATACAGTTGAATAAAGTAAATATTAGTAATTAAAATTTTAATTTTTCTCTTTTGTTCTGCATCTTTCTTATTTCAGCAAATGATGCATGTCTTCAAGCTTGTCATTCTACATAAAATGCCTTAAATTATCTTCAGAACAGCAACATGAAATACTATATCCCACATCTGTTAAAAGTGCATTCTGTTTTGCATTTGTAATCACACACAACATATTTGAGTGTAAGTAAAGAAAAATGGCCTGATAACCAATGTATTTATTTCCTTTCTATATTCAGAGAAGTTGAGCATAATTATTTTTTACCCATAAAGATAGATAGTTTTTTCGTCTCTGGAAAAGTATGACAGTAGTAAGTTGAAAATATTTTTTTTTTTTCTGCTGTAATACATTCAAAATGGCTACATCAACGAAATTCATGTAGCCTACATGTTTTTTAATACTTTACTTTCCCCCACACTAGTTGAAGTATTTGGAAGAAACCACACACTGGTTGTCATCATAGCAAAAGTAAAATGTTTTATGAAAATATGGGGCAATTGGGATCAGGGAATGGTGAAGTTATTTCAGCTCAGGAAAACTTTTGTTGATTTCACATTTGTGTAACCACTCAAGAAAGAAAAATAGTACTTTCATTTTATTAGAACGTCAACAATTTTGGGAATTATTTAAGGTCTAGGTACCCCACATGTTGGTAATATGTAATCTAGAAGATTTTCAATGCCCTTCCAATTAAAAAAAAAAAAAAAAAAATGTAAAGTGACATCACACCAATAATGTTATATTATTTGTAATTTTCTCTTCAACTTTATTGCATAATTTCTTTCCGACTTTACTACCTATATGCCTCTTTCATCTTCTAAAATGTTGAAAGTCAAAAGCTTCATAAATACTTATGTTTTGTGTGTTTCAATACATAAGTACCAATTTAGCAATCAAAGCATAATACAGTATTGAAAGTTGAATACAAAAGGAAGTTTTAGGCCTAGTCGAAATAAAAAATACAAATTCGTTACACGTAAGGTATAAGAAAATGTACAGTGTTTTATGAAAACCTGAGGCTGTGGGTGACATAACTTTGGTGTTTTAAGAGGAAATGACTTACAACAAAATAAACAATGTGACAGACTAATCCGTAGTGTACCGGTAGTCAAAGGTGTGGATTCACTTGTATGGTGACAATTTGGTTGCGAGACGACGAAGCCAAAGAATAGTAACGATTTGTTTGTGGTCACATTTTGACAGGTACCTTTGCTTACTGCTTAAAAGTAAGTACTTTGTATCATAAAACTAAAACTGTAGGCCTAAATTTAATGTTCAGGAAACGCGTATTGCATGATAAAGTCTCCCAGTAATATATCGATACACCCATCCCTTATAAATTACGAAAAATACTTGTAATGGATCACAACCAATTAATGATTTCGTGGCTATTTTCCCTTTATCACATTTTTCGTTAACTGCACCGTCTTCCAGCTGAAGTACAAAACAATAGGGTGCAATTAATTTAACAAACACATCATTCTAATTAGGAATCGGGGAAACTATGGGAATGGAACTGTCGTCGCGAACATAAAATCAATTTAATAAATAAATAATTTATTTTTATATGAATTATACATTTTGTCACGTTCAGACTAAATAATAGGCAATATGCATTACACAACAAAGTTAGATAAGTGTGCAAATTATGGCTTGAGAATATCACAAACTTACAGCGTGCACCTCAATTTCTACAACGAAATTAGTGACTTTCTTGCGCATTTCGATGTTCTGCGGCGGCATCAGCAAACGCTATTACCCTACTATAACTGTAATTTTGAGACGTGCGCGTCATTCTCGGTACAAACGGCTATGCATGTTGTTTTTCAAAAATGTTGACAGTGGGATGTACTACATGTTGTCAGTTCTGTTTACTCAAGGCTGTTTACAACAAGGATGTATACACATTGTAACCAAAGATTCTTTAAACGCGAAGAAAAGTGAGCCCACCAAGGATGTTATTGTAACCTCCTTAGAGATCGAAGACGTGACTTGGAATAAATCCAGCTCGATACGTGAATTTAAGGCCAATTTACACTGTTCGTCACGTCATGGAACCTTCACGTCAAGTTGTATTCACACTATCCGTCAGTGTCCGTCACGTCAATTCGCCCATCTCAATACGCGATGTAAAAAAAAAGGTTATGAGTGGTAATCTGATAGGTAGAAAGTTAGAGTTTAATACTATAATTGAGGGAACAAAAACGCTAAATGTTACTGATGGCCAAAGAAAACTTTACAGTGTATGTTTTTGGCCAACTTACTGAGAACTGAAACAACATTAAACAACATCGACATCTATTTTCAAGCGGAGAAAATAAACGTATGAAAACATCAAACAATGCTTATAAGAGTATAAATAGCGCCTGTTTACTTTATCCATTACGATTTTGCCGCTGACATTAGGTTCGTTCAAAGAGCTGCATGGATGCAGATGCTGCAGCAGCAATGCAGGCAGTACTGTGCATGCGCTGCGAAGATGACGTCACGTGCCGTGCATCGAGGCCTACGAGACAGGCCTCGGCGCGCACGTCATATCATGTGATCAAGTGAGGCCTAAGCCGGCGCGATCGCTAGCGGATTGGCCGGCCGCTGGGGCACAGCCCAATGTCTCATAGCGGCCAGCCAATCCGCTAGCGATCGCGCCGGCTCAGGCCTCACTTGATCATGTGATATGACGTGCGCGCCGCGGCCTGTCTCTCTCGTCGGCCTCGCCGTGCATGCTGCCAGGACTCTTCGAACACTAACCTGCAGTTTGCGTATCACATGTGTGCTCACTTGTTCTGTGTAGCATAAGAGAGCGATTTATTGTGCCAGCGTCTAAAAGTAAATTATTTTCTTACGTTTAAGGAACTGAAGTGTTCGTATGATAGTTTGTGTATTTCCGTGTAATTCAGTTTGAAAATTTCCATATTAAGTCTTCCTTTATTTGCAGGCGCGGAATTTTTAAAGTTCCAACCTCCTGCATCCACACCTACTCTTTTACCTGTACAGTTACCTGCACAAGAATAGGAACCACCTACACAGGAATCGGTGTAGAGCACAGATGCCACGTTAGCATTAATAGAGTTTTAGGAGAATAATAAAGAAACACCTGAAAATGTTCTACAAATTCATCTTCCGAATATTGCAGAACCACATATTCACTTTTCTGCCTTTTATTTCGGTTCGAAATTTCATCGACATCGTCATCACTGGACACAAAATCTGAATCGATCAACATTTGGAACAAATGGAATTGGAAAATTCTCTTGTAACTATATTTGGTTGTGTGGCCATCTTCCGCAGCAGCTATAAAAATCGAGTATATTGCGTAATCCAGCTTATTCTGACAGCAATTAAAGACATTTGTTTTACACTAGATGCACTTCGCTTTTTATTTTAAAAGCATCTTCTGTGGTCTGTAAATGATGTAAAGGTTTGTTTTATATTCATAGATTGAAAACAGTTTTTAAAAAACTTTATGCACATTAGGCCTATGTGTTTTTAAATTTATATATGGTCTACTCACGGTGTTGTCTGTTCTTTCCATCTCACTGCTGTTTTGCCGACTTGTTGGTGTTGGTTGGTTCCTGACGTGTGTTTTTCGGTTTCTATGTCACTTTTCGCCTGTTTTTGCGGCGTTTCTGCCGTTTCATTTATTATCACTTCAGTTCAAACAGGCGAAAAGTTCCGTACACTACCGGAAAAAGCACGTCAGGGACCAAACAACATCAGACAACAAGACGGCCGGCCGCGGTGGCCGAGGGGATTGAGGCGCGCCAGTCACGGTCCGCAAGGCCACTACGGTCGGGGGTTCGAATCCCCCCTCGGGCATGGATATTTGTGCCGTCCTTAGTTGTAAGTAGTTCATAAGTAGTTTGTAAGTTTAGGGACTGATGACCCCGTAGTTAAGTCCCATAGACTCTACAAACATTTGATTTTTGAACAACAAGACGGAAACACCTTGAGTAGATCAAATATCAATTTAAAACCGCATAGGACTAACGTGCACAAAGTTGTTTTTTAAAAGTGTTTTTAATCTATATATACAAAACAAACTGTACAAATTTTATATCATTTACAACACACTGAAGATGCTTCTAAAATAAAAAGAGAAACGTGTCTGGTGTAAAAAAAATGTCTTTAATTTCAGTCTGCATCAGACGAATTACCTATTATAGACAATTTTCTTTTCAATGGCGAATACTACGAACAAACGGAGGGAGTCGCCATGGGTAGCCCACTCTCCCCTGTAGTCGCAAATTTATACATGGAGAATTTCGAGGAGGAAGCCCTTGCATCATCTTTCTGGAAACCTACTTGCTTTTTCCGTTATGTGGACGACACTTTCGTCATCTGGCCACATGGTATGGATAAACTCCTTGACTTCCTTACACATCTGAACTCCATACACCCCAACATCAAATTCACTATGGAGACTGAAACGGAGGGTAAATTGCCGTTCCTTGACGTCTTGGTCAAGAGAAGAGCTGACGGCACCCTGGGTCATAGTGTATATTGGAAGGCAACGCACACTGATCTGTATTTACACGCAGACAGCTGTCATCACCCTTCACAGAGGAAAGGGGTACTTAAAACTCTAGTACATAGGGCGCGCACTATCTCCGACGCAGAGAGTCTACCCCAGGAATTGGAGCACCTGAGAACTGTATTTCGAAAAAATGGGTACTCAGAGTGGCAGATTCAGCGGGCTCTCCGCCCAACCACTACAACACAACCTGTGGAAACGGATGAAAACGCAAGGGAGGATGTAGGCACTGCGTTCGTTCCATATACCGGCGCACTCTCAGGGAAGATCGCCCGCATTTTGAGAAAACACCAGGTTGGAACTGTTTTTTGTCCGCCGAATAAAATTCGTGCACTGGTGGGGAGCGCTAAAGATGATCTCGGTTTGAGGAAGGCGGGCGTGTACCAGATTCCGTGTCAGTGTGGAAAGTCATATATTGGACAGACGATGCGTACCGTCGAGGATCGATGCGTTGAACACCAGAGGCACACACGATTGATGTATCCGAGCAAGTCGGCGGTCGCTGAACATTGTTTGTCGGAGAATCACGCCATGGAGTATGAACACACTAGGATTCTGGTACAGACGTCGAGATACTGGGACTGCGTCGTTAGAGAGGCCATTGAAATTCGCACAAGTGACGACCTCATAAACCGTGACTGTGGCTATAATCTTAGCAAAGCTTGGGAACCAGCGATTGGGTTAATTAAGAGTAAATCTAGCAAACGTAACGAAGTGACGACCACGGCGGACAGAGCCCTCACACCGACGTCTTCTCAGACGCCGGCGCAATCGGTTCCACTGCGCGGCCGCGGCGCGGGGCGCGGACCGCGGATGGGTCGCTCCGCGGGCCGCGGGTATTTAAATGGCCCGCTACCGGGCTAGAACCCAGTTCCCTTCGAGCAGCCGTAGTGTGCGGACCTCCGTGCCGGCGCGTTTCCAGGAGCTCAGTCCGTCAGTTCACCTGATGATGGCGACATGTATGATCGCCGAAATATTGTGCCCGTTGGACACTATAGACCGGCAGTACACCCGTGGATATTTTGATCATCAAATACGCCGGGAGAAACTGAAGAATCACATTATGAAAATAGGTTAACTTCCAATGTTAGCAGACGGCCGTTCCGTCAAAACTTTCTTCTCGAGAAACCTTGACGTGACATAATGGTCCGGTGACAGACAGTGTGAATGCCGCCATTAGAAATACATTGCGGAAATGTCTGATGGACGGTGACATGACGTGATGAGACGTGACGTGACAGACAGTGAATTGGCCTTAAAATGAAGTATAACAACAAAATAAAGATGAATACGACACATTTGTATATAAACAGTGCAATTGTCGACTGACACATGTAATTGAGAATGGTCTTTCTGATCATGGTGCACAGCAAGTTACATTATATGATATAGCTCCTTTCAGTAATTTGAATCAGTCCACCAAAGTTGTTCATTCAATTAATGATTCAACAATTAGAAATTTCACGGAAAGTCTTCAGCAGTTAGATTGGGATGAAGTGTATAAGGAACCTGATGCTATTTTAAAATACAAATTATTTCATGATACATTTATTAGGGTATTTGATAATTGTTTTCCCAAGAAATTAGTGAAATTTAATTGTAAGGAACCAAGCAAAAAACCGCGGCTCACCAAAGGTATAAAAATATCTTGTAACCGGAAAAGGGAACTGTATCTGACAGCAAGAAAGAGTAGTGACCCAGAAATATTCAACTATTAAAAACTACTGTTCTGTATTAAGGAAAGTTATTAAAAAATACAAAAGCATGTGCATCATGTCAAGGCAGACAGGGCAACCAAGAACACAGGAAGACACCATTACCATCAAAGTGAATGAAAAAATTACAAACAAAAGTCAGAAGTTGAAAACACTTTTAATAATTATTTTTTTAAATGTTGTGGAGAATATAGGGTCCAAATGTTCATTAGAAGAAGCTAGGCAGTTAATGGAACAGGGCCTACCTACACAGTTTGATACAATGGAAATCCCACCCATCTCTCAGTCTGAAATTAGGAAATTAATAAACTCTCACAAGAGAAAATCTCTCATGGCACTGATGCCATATCCAGCAGGGTATTAAAAGCATTTTCCCAAGAAATATGTAGGATTCTTAGCCACATTTGTAACAGGTCATTGGAGCAGGGTATTTTCCCTGATAGACTGAAATATGCTATTGTCAAACCACTGCATAAAAAAGGTGATACGTTGGATGTCAACAACTACCGCCCAATCTTACTTCTGACCGCTCTATCAAAAATTCTTGAAAAAGTAATGTATTCCAGAGTAGCTTCACATATTAATAAAAATAAAGTTCTAACAAAATGTCAGTTTGGTTTCCAGAAAGGATTTTCAACAGAAAATGCAGTATATATTTTCTCTAATGAAATATTAAATGCTCTGGATAACCATAAATCACCCATTGGGATTTTTTGTGATCTATCAAAGGCCTTTGATTGTGTTAACCATGGAATTCTTCTAGATAAGCTTAAGTATTGTGGTATGAGTGGGAAAGTGCACAAATGGTTTAAGTCATACCTAACTGGAAGAGTTCAGAAAGTTGATATAAGTAATTCACATAATATACAAAAAAACAGCCGAGTCCTCAAACTAGGGAACTACAAGCATGGGGTGCCACAGGGTTCGGTACTGGGAACTTTGCCATTCTTAATATATATTAATGATTTGCCTTTCTATATTCATAAAGATGCCAAGCTAGTTCTCTCTGCTGATGATACAAGTATCACTATCACACCTGAATCACAGGAATTAACTGATGAAATTGTCAATGAAGTATTTCAGAGAATTATTAGGTGGTTCTCTGTAAATGGACTCTCTTTAAATTTTGAAAAAACACAGTATATTCAGTTTCACACAATAAATGGCATCTCACCATAAATTAATATTGACTTCAACCAGAAATCTATAGCTAAGGTAGAATATTCAAAATTTTTACGTTTGTGCATTGATGAGGGATTGAATTGGAAGAAACACATTGAAGATCTGCTGAAACGTTTGAGCTCAGCTACTTATGCTATTAGCGTGATTGCAAACTTTGGTGATGTACAACTCAGTAAACTAGCATACTATGTCTATTTCCATTTTCTGCTTTCTTATGGTATCATATTCTGGGGTAATTCATCATTTAGTAAGAAAGTATTCATTGCGGGTCATCAGAATAATTGCTCGAGCCCGCCCAAGATCATTCTGCAGACAATTATTTAAGGATCTAGGAATCTTCACAGTAGCTTCACAATATATATATATATATATATATATATATATATATATATATATATATATATATATATATATTCACTTATGAAATTTGTTATTAACAATCCAACTCAATTCAAATGTAAAAGCAGTGTGCATAGCTACAACACTATTAGAAAGGGTGAACTACACTATTCAAGGTTACATTTAGCTCTGTCACAGAAAGGGGTTAATTATTCTGCCACAAAAGTCTTTGGTCACTTACCAAGTAGTATCAAATTTCTGACAGATAGCCAACTAGAATTTAAAAGTAAATTAAGAGAATTCCTGAATGGCTATTCCTTCTACACATTAGATGAATTTCTAAATAAAAGTTAGTAGTTTAGGGAAAAATAAAAAAATAAAAATAAAAAAAAAATTCAAATAGTGAGTGTCATGTATTATTATGTATAGACACATTTCATTTAACTGACACGTTCCACATCATTGCGAAGTCTCTTATTCATGATCTATGGAACAAGTATTAATCTAATCTAATCTAATTCACGTGTCTAAAATAGGTTAACTTCCAATGTCAGCAGACAGCCGTTCTGTCAAAATATTCTTCTCAAGAAAGCTTGACGTGACGTTGATGTGACGTGACAGTTCGGTGACAGACAGTGTGAATGCCGCCATTAGAAATGCATTGCCGAATGTTCTGACGGATGGTGACATGACATGATGGACAGTGTGAATTGGCCTTTATGTATAAAGTCATATTATAATACTGGAATTGAGGAAACAATAACGCTAAATGTTGTTGATTATCAAAATCAACTTTGCAATGTATGTTTTGGGCTAACTTAATGTGCTGGGAACTGAAACATTTCAAAACATCGACATCTATTATTACAAACACATCAAACAATAGATATAGGAGCATAAATAGAGACTGTTTACTTTATGTGTTACGATTTGCCCACTGAAATCGTTAATACCATCGTATACAACTGATTTTTCCCCCTTTATTAGCAATGTCTTTTTCATTTGAAATGTTACTTGATGAAACTTGCGTCATCAAATTACAATCGTATTCAAATAAACAATTTACTTCAGTCTTTTCTGTAACAATATTACAAAACATAAACAATTTTACAGTTTCAGACATCCGACCTTGCCTTTAGGAGCACACTCAATTGAGAAAAACATTTAAGTTGTCATGATACATTTGTAATGTACCACTAAAACAAAGTGAAATAATAATAAAAAAGTTTAATGTGTCACTTTTGCATGTAAACGTATAACTGTCGGCTACAGCATGAAAATTGCATGACGAAAATAGGTTAACTTCCAATGTAAGCAGACGACTGTTCCATCAAAACATTCTTCTCGAGAAAGTTTGACGTGACGTAGAGGTGACGTGATGGTCCAGTGATGGACAGTGTGAATGCTGCCATTACAAATATATTGTGGAATGTTCTGATGGACGGTGGTGTGACGTGACGTGATGGACAGTGTGAATTGGCCTCGTAGAACCGTTTCTGTGTAGTATAATGGCTCTCGTCTCAGGTGTATCATGTAACACGGCCTAATATCAGATGTTTGTAGGAAATAGCAAAGTGCTTTTGCCAAGTTAGAATGTAGATGTTATCGTTTCTTGTTCACACGCAATAATTTAAGCTGTCTCTTGCGTTTACATGCAACACATCTTCCAGAAGACGAAAACCGAATTTCGTTAACTGTTTTTCGCTGTCATGTTTACATGTTACAGCCTGAATCAGGAAGTTGTGTCACAATCAATATGGCGATTGAAAAAACAGCTGATACAGTTCCTCATTTAGTCAGCATAATCGCTATGTTTCTTTACTTATATGCACAGATTCATGCCTACTCTAATATTTATACTTTTATTTCACGGTGGAAAATGTCACTCTTTACATATGTGCCGAATATTCTTAACAAGAAAACACCAGCGGTGGACTGGCTGTCGGCGGCAAAAGTAAATGAGGCTCCCCGTCCACTTGGAAATACATGTACAGTATTACTATAAAAAAGTAACTATTGAGATTTGGAGGCCCTCAGGATGAGAGGTATGGGCAGTCTCTAAAAAAAGTAATAATAATAATAAATTCTGGATTTGGAGGCCTCAGAATGTTGAGAGTCCAATTGCGCTCAATTTAGAAAAAACAAAAAAACAAAAACCACACACACACACATAACGCATCATTTCGAGGTATTTTGAGGCGCTCCAAGAAAATAGGCTTGGGTCGGTCCGCCCTCTCCGCCTCTCCCCCCCCCCCCCCCCCCCCGCCTAGTTCGCCACTGGTAAACACAATCTGAGAAGCTAAGAACGGTTCAAAAACGATTGGGTTTACAAGGACATGAAAATCCATTGTGGAATTGATAAACCACTTTGCAGAAGTAGTTTTACAGAATCGATTTTGGAGTGTTTACATGACCAACCAAAAGCAGAATTGGGAAATCGGTTTATGTGACTGATGACCTAGCTGTTTAGTCCCCTAAAAACCAACAACAACAACAAATCGGTTTATGAAATTCGGTTTTGGGAGCTCATGTAAACGGTTTCCTGCATAACCACATCTTTTAAAGTATGACGTATTTGTTAAAAATAGTGAAGTACTTTTCACAATCAGAATATAAACCTACATTCTAGCTTGTCGAAGTAGCTTTGTCGTTTTGTACGAATATCAGAACTTAGGCAGAATTACATTATGATTCTGAAGCGAGAGCCGCTGTACCATTAGAAAACGATTCCATGGATAAAGGCTCATCACCTTTGACAGTATACATTGACGGCAGTAAAATACTACTGATGCTTAGGACAATAGCGTAGAAATATGTCTGGAGCCAGGATACAGAGGTGCAGAAGAGCCACTACCATTGGCCGACAAGTGTTCCTGAGCTCGGTGTTGAGTATTTTATGCATTCGTGCTGAGCCTTCCATTTCGGTTGAGATAACCTCTCTGTGCGGGTTGTCTTGTGGTGATGTGACGATGGTGCCTGCTAGATTCACTGTAGAAGAGTTACAGGCATGGCCCCCACATTCGATTGCAGGTCCTGGACCAGAGTCAGAGACGGGACCTCCCCCAGTCGTCTTTTTTCGGTTGTGTGGAGTGATTTATAATTGCAAGTTTATATCTTAATCATGCTCTATTTTGAATGTGCTTTAACTTGGTATAATAAGGTATAAATTTGATACAGTAAGCTTCATTTATAAATTACTTTACTTAAAATTGAAACTTTACTTACAATAGCTGCAGCAGGTATGTAGTCAGAATTATTTATTTACTTTGTGGGGAGGGGGGAGGAGGGGAGGGGGAATCAAATATTTATGACGTATATTGTAACTTGTGAAGCTTTACAGTGTACGTTGAACTAAAGGCATAGATGTATTTCAATATTCAATTTTATTTAATCAAAACTCAAAAGAGCAATTTCAACATACTTCTGAATTGCTTTATTAGAAATTAGTTGAATAGTGAGGTTTTTCAGGGAAGGGGGAGGGCGAATTGATCCTCTTCATCTCCCCCCCCCCTACCCGGCTATGGCCCTAGGCCACAGTAAGCCCTTATTTCGCTTAACAGAACACGTTTTCGTACTTCTGACAGACGTTGCGCCAGGTAAGATGGAATTGCTGGACACAGATGAAAATCTCATATTCGCAGGAAATTGGCTTAAAGAAAAAAAATCTATCACTACATTACACCGAAAGCTGATCCATCAATTCCTTTTCAAACCACACCAGAAGTAACGTCAAAAGTGCTGCGCCAACGGCATGACTTGAGAACGAATCCATATGACAACCACATTAAAATGGGCAAAGGAACTAATTATATCATGTTTATATAGTTGCTATCTAGTCTACTTGGCATTTAATACTAGGAGGATTGCATGCAAGCTACTACCTATAAGAACCTCTTGGGCTAATTTGACCACATGCAGTTTTATTGCTTATACGCCAGGTTGTGAAAAATAGTTCATTGTAACCATCATATGTACTTTTATTGATTTTTAACAATGGAAGGTGCAGATTGGAATTTTGATGAGGATAGGTAGCAGCTCATCATGATCACTGAGCCGCCAACAAACTCATATTCACATTCATACAAATTGTAAATATTCGGCCAAGACCTTATAAAAGATCACACTCACTCACACAATCAATCACTGAGGCTTAACTCATCCATATATGACCGCCATCCCCAGCTGCCCTACCGCAGTCACTGCTGGAATGTATGGCATTGTTGTCACATATTGAAACAACAGTTGGTTTTATTTCATACATAGTGTTACAAGGAACCATGCCGAAAATGCACAAAACGCCAAATTAGCCCTGCAGTCCTTCTAGGTAGTAATCTCAATATTTGGGAATCGATATGAAGTAGAACACTCTAAAAGAATGTGCACAATACTTTGGTCACCTTAGTTAATACACACATACAATAGCAGCCAATGGCAATAACTAAGAACATCAATCAAATTTATCGTTTAAGATAAGCGGTTTATCATAAATATTTACTACAATTGCCAGTAGATCATCATCATCATCATCATCATCATTAGAGCGTTCTGTCTGGAGCATAGTATCTCTAATAAAATTCCTACATGATCCCCTATTCAATGCTAACATTGATGCCTCATTGATGTTATGCCTTTTATTTCAAAAACCACTCTGCACCGAATATAAGTACTTTCTTTTTGGTCTACCTCGACTCCTCTTGTCCTCCACTGCCGAGCTCATGAGTCTCTCAGGTAACCTTGCTTCATCCATGCTTGTAACACGACCCCACCATCTCACTCTGTTCGCTCTAACTGCTTCATCTGTGATGTTCATTCCCAGTTTTTCCTTGTTTTCCTCGTTATACCCTCTTGCCATTGCTCCCATCTACTAGTACTTGCAATCATTATTGCTTCATATCTGTAACCTCTTCCTTATGAATAAGGTAACCTGTATCCACCCAACTTTCACTCCCATACAACAAAGTTGGTCGAAAGATAGAGCGGCGCACTGCTAACTAAGTCTTGGTACTTCCTTCCTTCTTGCAGAAGATAGTAGATCTTAGATGAGCACTCACTGCATTAGCTTGGCTGCACCTAAGTTCCAATTCTTTAAATATGTTCCCATCCTGTGAGAAAATACATCCCAGGTACTTGAAACTGTCTACCTGTTCTAACTTTGTTCCTCCTATTTGGTACTCAATCTGTTTAAATCTCTTTCCCACAGACATTACTATCGTTTTGTAGATGCTGATCTTGATATCATAATCCTTGCCCCTCTGATCGAGCTCTGAAATATTAGTGTGCAACCTTTCAATCGAATCAGCTATTACAATTAAGTCATCCACATATGCGAGACTGCTTATTTTGTTTTCACCCATTTTAATCCCGCCCTGACAGTCTACTGTTTCCAACATATGATCCATGAATAGTATGAACACGAGTGGAGACAGGTTACAGCCTTGTCTTACCCCTGAAACTACCCTGAACCATGAGCTTAATTTGCCATCTACTCTAACTGCTGCCTAACAGTCTACATAAAGCCCTTTAATTGCCTGCAGAAGTTTGCCTCGTATACCATAATCTTGTAGCACTGACAGTAGCTTCCTCCTGGGAACACGGTCATAAGCCTTTTCTAGATCTATGAAATATAGATACAATTCCCTAATCCACTCATAGCACTTTTCCATTGCCTTCCTCTAAGAGGCCTAAACCCACACTGATTTTCATCTAACTTGTCCTCAATTAATACTCGCACTCTCCTTTCAATAATACCTGAAAATATTTTGCCTAAAACGCTAATTAAAGAGATACCTCGATAGTTGTTACAATCTTTTCTGTTTCCATGTTTGAAAATTGGCGTTATTACCACTTTCGTCCAGTCAGACGGAACCTGTCCTGATTCCCACGTCTTCTCAATTATCCTGAGTAACCATCTAAGACATGATATTCCTCTGTATTTGACGAATTCCGGCTTAATTTCATCCACCCCAGCCGCTGTAATCTACTGACCATTTTCTCCACTTCCTCAAATGAGATCCTGTTATAATGACAAGTTTTTCATTCCCCGATATTATCTGAGAAAGTTTTGTATTTTTATATTATTTCGGCATGCTAAAATAGTTATCTATGAAAGTCAGAGAAAGAAAATTTAGGAGCAACACTTTCAATTTTTTTGTAAGAAAGAAGACACTCTTGCTTTGTACTTCGTAGCGATAGCATCTTGCAGACTGGAGCTGTACTTTATTATTTTTTTTTATGTGGCCGCTATTATGTACATTCAGGTAAATATATGTGATGTGCATGTATCTTAAATTTATAAATAAACCCCCACCTCTCACTTAAATTCGCACTTATGAATTTTTATTAATAATTTTGCCCTATCCTCCCTCTGCCCATAATGTCTTTTTCAGCCTTGTTGAATCACCGCAACAATGGATGGCATAGTTTTTAGTTAATATTGAATGGTGATATTTCGTGTAGCCTGTCAGTCTTGTTTCAAAAATTTATTCCATAATATTATCATTTACTGGCAATAGAACCTGCAGTCGATTTTCTTGTAAATTTTTAGAAGTCCGATGTGTTTGACTTACGTGATATTCCTATCCGATTTATATCATGTCACTTATCTTACTTTACTGTTTGCTACACGAGTCGTAGTTTAATACTGACGAACTGCCATCCACTGTTCGGCAAGTGGTTATCATATTATTAAAATTTCATTTACAGCCAAATTTCAACCACCGATGGATCTATTGTTAAAGGTAACTGCTCGTCGATTCTTTTGTAATGTTCTGCCTGCACAACACTCCACTGTTAACTAGCTTACCATTTCATTGAAATGCATGTAATAATTTTCCCCATAATTTACCGATTGGGATCTTTCATAGCTTCTAACTTCAAACCACTTCCTTCCGTAAATTTGTTAATCTCAAAAATTAATAGCCAGGCTGGAACATTATACTGTTTCCATCACCATTCCTATCCCATTCTACCTGAAAATATGAGACATCATTGAACGTTTCACCTACATTGAGCAATTCTTCAAAATATTCCCTCCATCTGCTCAAGGCATCCGCAGGATTGACTAGCAGCTTTCCTCACCTGTCTAAAACACTTGTTAATTCCTTCTTCCCTCCCTTTCAAAGATTGCTAATTATGCTCCCAAATGGTTTTCACGCAGCTTGACACAGAGTTTCTAGCTTATTTCCAAACTCTTACCATGATTTCTGCTTGGACTCTGCAATTATCCGTTTGGCTTTGTTTCTTTCTTCAACATAACTTTCTCTGTCTGCCTGATTTCTAGTATGAAATTATTTTTGAAATGCCTTCTTTTTCTTTGTACAGGCTGCCTTGACTGTGTCATTCCACCAAGCTGTCTGCTTTTTCCTGCCTTTACACACTACTGTTCCAAGAAATTCTCTAACTGCTTCCAGTAGCATGTTCCTGTACCTTGACCATTCCTCTTCCAGTGACTGTAAATCATTACATTCAACTAACCGGTACCTTTCTAATACCATTGTTATGTATTTGTGCCTAATTTCCTTGTCTCGAAGCTTCTCCACTCTTATCCTTCTACACATGGATCTGACTTTCTGTTATTTTGGCCTCACAAAAACAATTTCACTGCAGATTAAATAATGATCAGTATCATCAAAGAACCCCCTGAAGACACATGTGTCCTTGACTGTCTTCCTGAATTCCTGGTCTGTTATTATACCGTCAATGATAGATCTGGGTCCTCTTCCTTCCTAAGTATAGCCGTGAATATCCTTATGCTTAAAGATGGAGTTTGTGATTACTAAGCCCATACTGAAACAGAAATCCGAGAGCTGTTTTCCGTTCCTGTTGGCCTCCATATCCTCTCGAAACGTACACATAACCTTTTCATAACCTTCTGTTCGATTTCCTATCCTGGCGTTGAAATCACCCATGTGTAAAACACTATCCTTATCCTTCACTCTAACAACTACATCACTATGTGTATTGTAAAATCTGTCCATCTCATCTTGATCTGTCCCTTCCCAGGGTGAATACACTTCCACAATCATAATTTTCTTGCTGGAGATGGCCAAATCTATTCACATCAGTCGTTCATTTACATACCTTATTGCAATTATGTTTGGTTCGATGTCTTTTCTGATGTAAAACCCTACACCCCACTGTGCTCTTCCTACTTTGACTCCTGACAGGTAGACCTTGTATTCTCCAACTTTGTCCTCTTTCTCTCCCCTTACTATAACGTCACTAACAGCCAAAACATCTAACCCCATCTTACTTGAAGCCTCTGCCAGCTCTACCGTCTTCCCCGTGTAATCCCCATTGATTGCCAGTAGAACCTCCTAAAATTTCGTAAGCTGAAAAGTATTCAGTTTTTTTCTAGTTTGTTTTTAATTTCAGTAACCAAAAAATTGAATTATTTAGGGCTGGACTCGGGCCCCCTTCAGCACCGGGCCCTGGACACATGGGTCCACCCAGCCCCCACCCTTGTGGAGGCCATGGTTGCAGGCCAACATGTTATTAGTCTGAAGTGCTGCTGATAGCCATGGTTCCATATGAGCTGTTCACGGAAATTGCCCTCTTTTTCATAAAACTGTTGGGCCATCTGCAAGATTCTGTCTCAAAGAGGTGTGCTCCCGGTGTATTTATGTAGGAGGATTGTTGGGTATCTCGTGGGAGGCACAGTGCAAGATTGGGCACATGACTCTGCACCCGCTGCAACTTCATGGTGTGGGAATCGCCGGTGTTTCCCCACGACATGGCTGTGTACTCCACACAGAAAAGATTAGTGCTAGGTAGAGTGTCATGCCATGTTGAGGAGAGAGTGACTAAGGGTTGAACAGAGATTACAGAATTCAAAGGCGCTCTAATGCTCTACACCTTTCATTGTGAGTGTGAGTCCCCTGTTGAGTGTTACCCTGAGATTTTTTGCTGTCGTCCTCCACATCACAGAGTATTCTGTTATTGTGACTTGCTGGAGATCTAGTGTCAGTATACGTCTAGTGAAGACAATTACAATATGCTTTGAAGCACTGAACTTAAGGCACAATTTGGTGGCCCAGGGATGCATTGATCACAGCCTTCCTGCAGGCGTTTTTTCATGAAGTAAACGTTCAGGTTTCTGTTAATATGGCGGTGTCATCTGCGTACAGAGATAACTCGACAGTTGCATTTACTGTCCATAGTAAACAGTGACTAGAGCAGGAGATGTAGTACAGAATCCTGCGGTACTCCTGGTGATTAGGGACTACCTGTCGATCTTCGGGTGTCAATTCTGACTTGAAAGATCAGTCCTGTAAGGTATGACTTCAGTAAGATCAGGTGCGAGGTCGGGGCTCCTTGAACAAATAGTTCCTATATGAAGCTGCCATGTCACATTGAGTCAAAAGCCTTGGAGACATCTAGGAATATTGCCACAAGGTATTATCTTACCTCCATGGTTTTCAGGGTCACTTTGCCCACCAGTAGGGGCTGAACCTATAACAACACATAGGGCCCCAAAAGCAAATAAAGATTCTTCTTATTCTTCCCTATTGTAGCTCCACTCTGATCAGGGATGCTCATTTCACCCACGGACTATTAATCTCTGATTAGCGGGGAGAAGAAAAATGGGAACCTTTTACCTCTTGTCACTTCTTCTAAGTCAACTGCCATTGGAATTGGACATACTGATGTCAATCATCTTCTTTGCAGTAGAAAATGATGTGAGTTACAAATTGTTTATTTAAATAAATTGCTTAAAGATTATTTTTTTGAATTATCATTTAATAGGACTTATTCCCCATTTTATCAGTAATTCTATTTCATAAATAATTGTAGTTTGACCGCCATTTTCACATCCTGGATCTTATGCTGCCATTATTATTGCAATATATTATCATTCATAAATTTGAAGTGATCATTAGAACCTGCAATTTTCTTTTATCTCCCAATTCCTATTAATTACGACAGCATTGATATCTATTTCAGTTTTTCTCCACAGCATCATAAAACCAGCATTTCAATTATTGGAGTGAGTAATCATCAGCTTGTTGCAGTTTAATATGTCGTTACATACAAAAACCCTTTGTCAAAAATTTGCCCTTTAATACCCTTTAAAATACATTTATACCATCTCTATTTACCGATTATTATCACTATTTTGCATTGTATTGTTTATGAATTCAGGCATCTGACAGATTATGTGGGAATTTTTGATGATGTATTTCCGTCCCATTAGCTCAAATAATGAGGTAACGACTTAAACCCAAACAGATAGTCTGGGATGAGCTGTTCTTGGTACACTTGACACTTGGCATACAGTCTCTCATATACCTCGCAGAGCGAGGGAAGAAGGTAACTAGGCTATAATTGGCCGTTTCCCATGGGTTCTTATCAGTCTTCGGTATGGCCACCAATTCTGCATGTTTGCAAGTGGAAGAATGCAACAAAGTACTGAATATGTTGTGCAGGAGAAGACTCTGAGCAGCGAGGTTTTCAGTAACATGTTGTTGTTGCCATCACAACCAGCTGCCCCCTTGCTGTCGAGAGACTTAAGCTCTTCAGGGGCATTATCCTTGATGATGGTTGATGGTATCTATTTGATCACCTGCAGCCGAGGCTGCCAGAGAGGTTGGAAGCTCCTCTTCTTTTCTTGCACTGTGGTCTGTATCAAAGACAACTTCATTGGAGTGAAACATTCAGAAAAGGTATTTGCCAGAACGATTCCTTTGTTGTCGAGTTTGCAGAAGTATTCTTGTCCGACCTGAAGCAGTGGGATATGCTCTCGGTGTCTGAGAAAGTTTTTTTACCATCCTCCATGTGATGCCATCATCAGATTTTAGAGTGGAGACAAGACCTGTCCACTCTTTGTTCCTATGGGCCTCAACTGCCCCTCTGATCTTGCATCGTACCCTGTTAACTCAGAGCTTTGTTTCCGACTGGCGAGTTAGCTCTCACTCCCAAAAATGACGGATCGTTTCCTTTATGACAGCTGAAGTGTGTGAGGTAGTTATCGAAGAAACTCACTTAGTCACTGTGGTCTTCTTGGCTTGGCTGTAGGAATTACTTTCCAATTCAAAAGGGCAAGATTGATGTCAGCTCCTGCATGACCTGGGTCTTCTTGGCCAGGATCTCTATGTGAAAGCGTTCGATGTTCATTCTCCTATAATTGGGTCGAGTGCCCAGTAAAGCTGCACATATCAAGTTCATTTCGAAGATGACTCGGATGTAATCCAACGACAGGAGTTTTCTGGTCTCAGCAGTGATACACTGTCCAATCCCTTTCAGTATACCAGTATCCAATACATCTGGAAGGCCTCTCTCAGGAAAATATTTTGGATCGTTTGGTGCCAAGGTGGTTTGCACCATTCCTCTTGGCAACAGAGAAGAGGCCTGCTGATCGCATCTGTGAGGCAGAATTCTCAACGGGTGTGCTTTCCATTGAAGTCGCCCACTATGGAGATCCTCTCATCCATAGACAGAACCATATTGAAGTCTGTTTGGCCAAAGATTCGTTTAGATTGTAATATGTTGTAATATAGGTAATAAATTTTGCATTAGTGTATACCGCCACACTGGATGCAGAGTACATATAACTGTACTTTGTAATGTTGGAGAGATGACTTCGGATAGATGCAGTTCAAATATTTGTTAAGTTTATGGGACTTAACTGCAGGGTCATCAGTCCCTAAACTTACAAGGTACTTATAAACTAACTTATACTAAAGACAACACAAACACCTATGCCTGAGGGAGGATTTGAATCCACGACAGGAAACGGCCTCACGCATCGAAGCGTAGTGCCTCAATGCACTCGGCCACTCCAATGCAGCAGTAGGTGCAGTGCCATTTTGCAGTAAGCCTGTCATTTTGTTAACAGCTGTGTTGGCAGCCTTCACATTGACTTCCTATCTTCAGGTGACTATCATTGAGTAAACAGAGTTTGTAGGCTTTCTTCTTATAGGGACTTCCAGAACTCACCTTGTTGAGTAGAGAGAGTACTGCCGTCGAAAGTGCAATCTTTCAATTCATATATATGGAAATGGTTTGATGTATTGATTTTTAGCAAGTTCGTTAAGAATGGGGCAGGGGAAATTGTTTAGTTAATCGTTATATTGGGGAGGGAAAATGTGTGTAGTATTCAATGAACTTGCTCAAGACCCCCGCCGTTGCCTGGGTATTTCTTTATTTATTCAAGCCTTGAGTTAGCATTTCTCCTATCCCTTCTCTCTCTCTGTCCATCTCCTTTTTTTTCTAAAAACATGTTATATTTATAGGATAATATATAAGAAATAAGGGTGTCTTGCATAATGTAAAAATAGTAAGTGCAGTATCCATACAGAGAAAGGTACTCATCCAGATACAAATGATATGTAACATCAATTTAATTCAAAACTTTATTATAAACAATACTTATGATTATTTGTTCAGGAGCTAGTATGAATAAATTCTTTGGTTTTCTCACCCTTGAGCAAGTGACATAAAGTTGATTTATTAATCGTAATAGAAACTGCAGGCTCTTGAAGTTAAAATGTAAATCTTTCGAAATAATGGGTATTCATTGGATCTACAGTGTTTCATTCTCTTTATTTCCCTTTAGCTCTATAGAAGTCTATTGCTTTGGCCTACAGCCATGTGCACTTCATAGTTTAAAGTTATCAACAGCACAGCCAGCCTTCAGGAATTTACTTAAGCTGACTGGAATACGAGACCTTATCTTGGGGGAGAGGGTGGTGGCGTCAATGACCGAGCTTGAGAAGGCACTGGAAATCTCCCATTACTCTTAGCACTTCCCATTTAACTACACAGTTCTCCTTGACAGAAATATCAGTTAACATACATGTCCATCAGTTCCTATCAGGTTACTACCTAACACTCATTGCAGCATAGCACTTATGGTGATACATCAAGGAAATCACAAAAAAATTGAAGCAGTTGCACTTTGTAAAGTTTGGAGGGAAAGAAATTGTAAATATGTAAACTGCGATTTTAATCTGACAAATCGTAACTAAATACTGCAGCTCTTGAGAAGTATCACACACATAAATCACTAACAGTCACACTTTATCTCGTATCTGTTGTGTTCACACCTATGAAGTTCAAATATCTCTTGACGATAATGGCAATATATATTGACAATACAAAACCTTTTCTGTGCATCTATCATCATTACAGGAACGGCGTGAGAGATGGTGGATAACATGTATGCTAATACTGCAGAGGGTGTGTCGGATTGCCATCTAGTGACTCTCGCGTTATCGGCGTCCCCTTCATAGCCCAGCACTTGTAAAGGAAAAATGTGGAGTGGGATGCGAATAGACACACTCACGGTGCAATCCGGAAGATCTGACATTGGCTACCTATGTGCTCTTCCAATAAGTGAGCATACCAACAGCCATTGAATATATTGTCGCCCAGCACAATCTGGCTACCTGTGGTCACTTCTATTGCTGGTAAGAAGAAGACCTGTACAACCTGTTGCAGTGCGGCAACTAAGACCACTGAAGACCTACATGCAGGTAAATTGGAGACCTTGTTACAAAATTTAGCTCATAATGAACTCGTGTACATCACTGAGGCCTCAATGAAACTACATGCATGTACAGAAGGGGACGAAGCATCACAGAAAACTAAAAGCAAAGAATGAAAGTATGTGAGATATATAGCGATCTCAATAATAACTGGATGAATAACTTTGGTGTCTGAGCATAGAATTGCAACGTGCCTACACATTCATATGTTTTGCACACAATTTCGCAATATTCGCCATGTTTAAATTTGGCAAACGAGTATCCATTAGTTATTACGTGACAAAGAATTGCTTGCTTACACTTGATTCGGAATTTAATTCCATATTCGATGTTGTAGACTGATATCAGAGAGGAATCGAAATATATTTTCTTCTCTTTTTCTTGAAATGCAACTTAGCATCCATGTTTGAATTTGGCAAGAAACTAAATATTAATATCTATGGCTGGCACGCTAAGACAGCTGCAGTTCAACATCCAGAGTGTATAGAGATCAATGGAGATATACTGCTGCCATGGGAAAAGCAGACGACGGCACGAAATATACCTATGCAAAATTTCACCATCCCGCAACACTAGCAAGCTGATGAGGATGGTTTCATTACAGACATAATGCAGGGGTCAAAGTGCTGTTACAGGAGCCACCGCTAGAGAAAACGAACAGATCGCAAGAAGAAACGGAGGCTGAAACTCTTGTGACTGTAATGGAAGATAGTCTAGATGCAAGTAAAGAAACCGCCGTCCCCTCCTGAGATGTAGCGAACCTAATGTAACAAGTGATAGAGGCTGCACTATCTCCAAAAAAAGAAGACTGGGCAGATAAGTTGAATCAGGTGTCTCCTTCCCTGAAGTGCTAAAACAAACCAAATTGCCTGCTACTCAACCTATGTAGCCATTTATGTTGAAAGCATAAAACTCACAGAGCATGAAATAATTGCCTCAAACATTTGTTTTACGAAACTCTGTAGATCATATTATCGAAAACATTTTGCTATTGATCTAACCTATATTTTATAAAACTCTCTTTAACTAATGATATCTGTGTTCTTCATTCAGGTAGTCGACACATGAATCCTCAACATCAATCAGCACATTTTTGAGACTGTCCTGCGCCTCTTATCCTAGTGGGCCTCCAGTTCTCAGGAGTTACATGTATTTATATTTTCAAGTGCCTTAGTCCACCACTGCACTAGCATCAGCAGACATGTATGCATTCTACAGGTGTTATCCAAGATTTTCACTACAGCACACTTTACCTCATCATTTGAACATGAGTGCAGAGAGGCGAAGGGTGCACTTTAATTTGTGCAATAACGAGGTTCGTGATTTGGTTGCATGGTTTTACTCTTTCCAGACAGCATGTAAAAGTCCCTGGGAACAACTTGAAATAGATAAGATTCATTTCCAAACACAAATACAACACATGGAACAAGTTTTATCGCCAGTGATTTAGAGTGATCCAATTACTTCACAGCAAATTGTTCAAAGCTAGAGTTTGAAGTAAGTAGTTCAAAGTTACGCCACTAGGGGTGCTCTATGACCATAGTCCTCAAGATGGAGGAGTGGTGGAGAATACGATGATCCCATTAGATCCTATATAAGGACTAACAAGCAGAGCCATGGTCTAATTTTCTGGCTTTTGCTCGTCCTGTGAAGATTTCAGCGGCAACTGCCTAGTAAAGATAAGGTCCTCAAGCAACAACGGTTTCAGAGGTGTTAAAGGTAATCGTACTCAACAGGGTGGGTTGCCATGTAAATAGATTAGTTTTTTTTTTTTTTTCATGCTCCAACATAATACGCTTCAGACCACTGATTGATAAGCATAATAGTGTTCTTCTTTTTCTTACTATATCTTTCATGTGTAGGTATGTTCATGCTCGACCTTTAAATATTCGTTCTAACTGTTGTCGGCTGAGGTACTCCCTAGTGAAGTCGAGTTTCGAACGTATGATTGGTATCACCCCAGTGAACAATAGAGTTTGTTCTTTCTTCTTATTACTATATCTCTCCTATGTAGGTACACTATTGTTTTACCATAAAATATTAGTTTTAATCACTGTTGACTGGTGTTCTCCCTTATAAGAGGTGAAATTAATATACCCAAATGCTCTTGGCTAGAAGGTGGAGAACTGGTTATTAAAGCCATGAAAGAGGTGGACACGAAGATGTATACTGGAGTTCGAAAACTTACCTTCTTTGTACCTGTAAAATTACTGCCTGGAGGGAGAAATAGAGAAAACGATGTTGATCTAAGCTACAAATTAAAAATAAACTAGACATTATTAAAGCTACACCAAATAAAAACGAGGAAAGAGTTTTTTCTGTGTCTAAATTTATATATAATGATCTGTTTTCTGTATGTAAATGTGTATGCAAACTGGAATAAAAATTTTGTACGCTGATATTTGTGTGCTTATTTACTACCATATCAAAAATCCTAAGAACTCCCACATTTACTTTGATCTGTGTGCGTATATCTACAGTGGAATAATCTCTCTTTTTGCAGAAATTTGAAATTTAAAATCATATAACGAATAACACCGTTATTTTTAAAAATGGTAAAATTGAAATCTTTGATCAACAAGCATACATTTCGGTAGTGGAAACTAAGTAGTTGAATGACCTTGAAAGGTAGTCGAAACCATGTAGTTTAAGTGTACTGTAAGTCCCATTTTTTATCTATATCAGTTGCTATGTGATGCATTTTGTATCAGAATAAATTCCTGCTTAACCTTATTGATAATCTTGTGGTTCATGTCTTCAGAATAACCCATAACCATTTATAGAGTCGACTTGGTGTAAACCGTTTGTACTCATCCACTGTTCTGTCTGAGGGATCCTCGAAGGAGAATCCTGCATTTTCTGTTCCATTCTTGTCTGAGGGCATTGCAAGGATGTATGAACTAAAGGTCTATGTTATATGTACAATCAATCTGAACACCATTAAATTTGTAGCACGTCTCTTGAAACAGAAATGGTAGAGCAATTTGGGTAAACTTTGACCCATCTGTAACAGAACAGTCCTTGGTGTTGCACCATCCAGAGATGTGAAACTCTATTATGGGAGGGTTAAAGTATTTTGGTGTTGGATGACAATCCTAATTTCAACAGTTTCGTAAATATGTATAAAGCAAATGGTTTATGGGAGAAGTAGTCCTGACGAATAACCTTTCATCAAATTCTAGTCCTGTCGTTTAGGCAGGAACTGGTTCCAATGTTACATTCAACGTGAATAGTGCTGACTGGGAGTATGTCCACAGACTGATCAGAGCTGTAAAATATATGAGGATGCTTCTTTAAAACTCGTCTCTCTGTGAACCCAGTAGTGTTCTGCATCGTTATTCAGATTTAAGACTACCGATGTTTGCTTTCAGCTCAATCCCTTTTCCAAGCTGTTTTAAAACTTTATTTATTTCATCAATATCATACGCACCATGTTCAATTACCACCATTTCGTTTACACCATTACTTTCAAGATGTAGTTTATTGTTGGTTTCTGATATATATATGCAGAACAGAGTTATAGGTTTCCAAAGCAGTCATGGCTACACTCCAATCTCGGCTGTTTAAGTCAATTGCTGGGAAGTAATTAGCACTTAATACAGAAGATCGTTCCTTTAAAGTTAGAGTGTATGACATCACAGCTAAACTTCAACTGGTAAAAGATGGTTATTGTTCCTCATATATCTTTCGTGAATGTTAGGAGGAACATGATACACAGATATCTACTCAGGTAGGTATCAAACTCTTAGTAATGTGGAAAATTGTAGAAAATACATCTTCTGCTGTTTATAAACGATCGCTGTAGGTCTTCTGGAGGCTGCAGGTTACCAAATGAATCGAGGTCGAGGTCCACCAGCAACATATAAGTTCACTATTCTACATAATCTTCAGTAATGTATTATGAATATACACACCTCTGAATCTTAGAATGTTAAATTTCTCTTTAGTAAACTTACGCAGTTTGGTATTAGTAAGTGGTCTATCAGATAAAACAATTAATAGGCTTTTTTAAATATATATAGAGGCCTAGTCCTTTGTTGTATGGTTTCAGGTATAGCTCTTTTCCTATGGCTGCTGCTTCCATCAGTTATGTTTTCTCACTCCTCCAGTTGTTTATAAGACTGTTTCGCATTTTCACTGTTTTGGCAATGGCCGTTACTCCTCTGGCTAGAGAACCTACAGCCGAAAGTCTTGCAAGAGCTGGAATTAGAAAGGGAATAAAACCACCTGATGTCTTCAGTATTTGTAGAACTCAGTGTTTTACCCCATCACCTCAGTCCAGATCTTTCTTCAGGGCGTCTTTAACTGCATTCAATGCAGTCAATATACAGTTCTTCATACACCCTTTCTCATTCTTGTTCTTTGTAGTTTGACGTGCTGTGTTCATGACGTGACGGAAATCCAACCCAAACATAATTTTAGCACGCATGGTTTTATTAACTGCAAACGTTGCAAGGCGTTGACCAAGGCCAAGATCCCACCTAGCACGTATCACTTTCGTTTTTTCAACTAAAACTCGATCTACAGTGTGGCAATCTCTATTAGAAGCGTATGCAATATCGTGCTCCTTGCACGCCTCATCCAGAAGATTAATCTCCTTATAACCTCACATTAAACGTTTTTGAAGTTTTGTTCCAGATCCACAGCAGTTACATCCTGGAATGTGAAGCTTCGCTGGTAGTTTATCGACGCTACCTCCACCTCCTCTGAAGTGTCTCCTACCACGCATAATATGCTACTGCGGTGCCTGTGATCCATGCATCACATTATATAGTGAAGCTAGCGCGTGTAGCTGCTGCTTCCAACTGTTGTTCGCTGTAGCCGGTGGTGACGGGAAGGATGAACAAATAACATTTATCGGATTAGGAATTTATTGTTGACACTGCATGATCCATCAATAATCTCTGGCAAATGTTCTCGTGCTCAATCATTGATCCTTGTCGGGTCGCATTAGTGCGGACGGCGCACGACGAAAACGTATGCGCGAATGCGGGCGGCACGAAAAATACCACGTCCTCAGCGAGCAGACAGCGGCGCGGTATTAACACTCGCGCGCCTGTGGGGAGCTCGCGTTTAACTCGACCCACGTGGTCCGCGGCATATAATCGGAACGGAGAATGCCAGGGGACGTCCGTACAGTTCAGTCCTACAGTTCGCACTGGTGTAATTCGGCACACGCCACGCCGCTGCGACGATTTTTGCTGATGAAAGAAACTGTGCGTATTGGCAGATTTCTGACGCCACAGCCTTGCGCTAGCTGTCTGCCGCTCGCCGTTCACGTGTTTCTGTTGTAAGGCAGCCAGGCAGCTACAATAGCAAATCATCGGCGTCTATACAGCTGTTTTCCGAAGCGTGGAAACCGAGCGATATAACTAATACTCTTTCCCCTCTCCCCCCCACGTCTTATAATTTTCTCTTCGATAAACACATCAGGTTTTGAACTCTCCTGGGCTTCTTCTGTGTAGAAACTTCCTGAAATTTCCTCTCGTCTGCTGTCCTTTAAGAGCTACCTTCTGGGATTCGTTTGCTGTATTTTGGAAACTGTGAATATCTGTGTTGACGAATTTGGTAGACATGATTTTTCAAATTTCGTCTTGTACTTTGATAATAAGTGCACCAAGACCCAACGTTGAACGCCTGTTTGCGTGGATCAAGCAAAGTCTGAAGTACATTGTATTTAGGAGTTCATTATCTCGAACATTGATGAGTCTCATTTTTATTGTGCTGTGTTTGGTTTGGTTATACTTGGCAATTATCTCTAGGAGGATATCAGTACATTTGTATGATCCTCAGAGCTTAAAATGCATCTACATTTGAATTTTTATTGTTATGTTCAGGCGTTCCACAATACTCGCTTTCAGGTGAGGAATGCTGAGTCAGGGCTAGGTACAAGGGCTGGCTCACGCCTTTGTTGTAGCGCGCACCGCCGTGGCCTCACTCCCTCCCTACTTCCCCCCTCCCGTGACGTCACCGCGGTACAGTGTGACGCCTACGAGAAAGACAGGCCCTCAGCGCATTCGTCATTGCCAAGTAAGCAGGTAGTTCTGAGTCGGCGCGATCGCTAGCCGATTGGCCGGCCTCTGCGGCACTGCGCACTGCATCATAGTGGGCAGTCACTGAGCTAGCGATCGCGCAAGCTCGGAACTACCTTGCTTACGTGGCATGACGACTGCACTGGGGCCTGTCTTTCTCGTAGACCTCGGTACAGTGGCAGGTGGACAATGGCTGAGCTGAGCGCTGCTTTGTCTTGTGTTTCTCGCTCTTTTTTGTAAACGTGTTTCGTAAGTGTTCTGTGTAGTGTGAGTTACAGTATTTACAATGGATAATTGTTGTATTGCAAGGTGTAAAAATGTTTCACGAAAAACGAATGGGGTTATTTAGCACACATTCCCTAGCAATCCTTCCATGATTTTCATATGGCAGGTTAAAAGTAAATGAGCGTATCAAATAAATATTTAAAAATTGCTAGAATTTGGAGCTGTCACTTTATTGCCAACGATTATGAAGACGACATGAAAAAACAGAATACTTCGTTTACCTCAGAAGAAGATCTTCAAAAAACTTGCGGTTCCATGTGTTAACATTGCTAATGTGAGTACTGATAATTCTAACATACACCTAAGAAATGAAAAGCACAACAGAAGAATTGTTAGAAAGAGAGCAGTGGAACACTTTAAAACAATAAGTCCTAAAGAATTAAGATTATCCGAAAGTGTTGTACAAACCACTGAGGAAAATATAAATGATGCAAATATGACAAACAATGAACATCGTGATTCAGCTACTGGTTGTGGTGAAGAAGACTCGCCTAAATGATTGAGTTACTTTGAAAAGCAAAAGAAAGTGGAATCACTTGAAAGGTCAATGCGAGCTATCAAAAATGAACTATAAATAGCTAAAGCGAAATTTAAAGCTAATGCTAAAATGCTTAAGCGGAATTTAAGAAGTAAGACTAATTTTAAAATTGTCTTGAGTATACAGAAAACAGTAACAAACACGAAATGATGTAAAAATGTCACATATTTTTCAACAATGTCAAAAAGTTGTTTATGGAGAACCAGATTAAAGCTATAACGGACGAAAAAAAGGCAATGAAATGGCATTCTGATGTCATTTTGAGAGCCATCATTTTAGAGCTTTAAATGAAAAAACATATGAATTTTTGTGGCAAAACTGAGTTTTCCGCTTCCTTCTTCATTAACTCTAAAAAGGTGGTGCATGTAGTTCCAACAACCCTGGCATTTTAACAAACGTTTTAACGTTGTGACAATACTGCTGGCCCTCTACCATCTGCGTCGGATCTGGAATCGTGTGGTTCAATAGTGATAAAAGTTGCGTGTGAATTTAGTTAAAAACGATGTAGTCAGCCTAGGAATCAGTGTAGGACAGTGTCTCGGTGATACTGTGATTAAAACAAGAGATAGATTTCATTAATTAAGAGATTCGTTTAGATACTTTCCAGACAGTTCTATAAACAACAGTTTCGTCATTGTATGTTATTTAAAGACTTAAACAGATGGATTGTAAAAACTTTTGTGAAAAACAAAAAGAAATGAAAATAAATAGCATTGTATATATGTCAGTCTCATAAACAAGTTCTGTTGACCAGCTTATTGTGTTAATTAACATAATAGTAAAAATTTGAATATCATAATTCTTTGTATATATTGACTGACGTGAGATTTTGAGAATTGACAATATATTGTATAGTTCAATATATGTTAGGAACATGTATTATGTACTCTTGAACAAATTAATTGACATTTAACATATTGGTTTGTTGTCAAACAAAGAGTAGCATGATTAAAACTTAAAAAATAGTGGCATCTCAAATTATTTTATGTATAGTTTTCATTTTATATTGTGATTATTTTTGTGTACATGAAATGTTTTACTTGTGTGTTTGGTAATTGTAAATTAGTATATTCAATTGTTATGAACAATGCATAATATAAGGTCATTGTTGCCGATGTTATATATTTGCCTCACCACCTAGTGTGGGGCAGTTCGAGTTCTAGCTTTCGCAAAGTGCTTTGGAATCTATGTCAGTCTGTGTTGTTGTTGTTGTTGTTGGATGCAAGTTTGAATTTGTAATGTTTTGGTGGAGAAGCAGTTTGGTTTCAAATTAAAGAAGAAGTGAAAAATTGTACGTAACAAGTATTTATTTGTACCACGACGCCCCAGGAGAATAATTTTGCAGCGAGCAGAACCCCCATACATCGAAATGTTGAAAAGCTGACTATTATGTTTGGAAGTGGTAGAATGAAATGTAATTACTTAAATAGCATGTAAGTGTTTTAACGTTAATATATGAAAGTGCAGAAACAATAGGTGAACTTGTGTGAATGTGTGTTCTTAGCTCTGATGACATGCACATTAATTCTAAAATATGCTATCACACTGGTCTACATCAAGCATTGGGCCTATTTTCGAAAGTTGATATACTTTTGGCTACATGATTAGTCTCACAATGGAAGCAGCATGTGTATTAGTTCTTTGATACAACAGTGTCCAAAGATGTTAGTTTCATATCATTTAAGAGCTGGACAAATGTAATTTAATAGTAGTGGCAATCATCTCTGATTTAGGAGACTGTAACACAGTGTACATATTTGAAGAGATGTTTCCAAGTGTATGTCTGGAAGCAATTAAGCTTCTCGTTAAACTAAGAACAATTATTAGAATTAGAAATCTTAATAGTAAAAATAAGATGACAGACAATCGAAAAAGTAATCAAAATTTGAGCAAATGGTTGAAGTCAGGGAGTAAGTACCATTACGATTATTATGCAATATATGTAGGGGAGAGTGGGGCACATTGAGCCAAGGGCACAATGAATCAGATAGCATAATTTCGGTATGAGGTGGTAAATTATTTTTTTCTCTGTGCATATGTTGGCAGTACTGCTCTACCGACTTCCATTTGTTTTCTGCAGGATCTGGCTCCTACCATTAGTTTTCTGCGGGTGTTATGTTATTTTTGCTACAGTGAAGTAATTTTTTGGCGAATTAGATAGAACAAAATTTAGTGACCAAGCATTGAATGAAGTTCAAAGAAAATAAGGCATTATAACAATATGAATATTGTGTTTAATATCACATATCTTCAAATAATAACAATGTTCCAATAACAATGAGCCATGGTTCAATGTGCCCCAGGGTGATTCATTCCTACCCACGAGTGATTTAATTGTCAAATACAATAACTCTGTACTTTCCTGGTTTCTTAGCATGGGTAAAAACTTACATTAGGTAATTAGGGATTTTAAAATTCAGAAGTTCAGCAGTCTTGTTTTATTTTATCAAGTTCGAAGATGGTTCGTTCATACTGCAGGAAGACCGACAGGGGTAAAACTAACCATGATGTAATGCAAGAAGCAGTACAGGATGTTCTGGAAAAGGGCAACTCAATTTGCCAAGCTGCCAAATCTCATGCAATACCTTACCCTACTCTTTGGCGATACGTTCAAAACATTAAATGTGGTTGCAGTGGAAAAATGACACCAAACTATGATAATCGCAGGGTATTTGCTGTGGAGCAGGAGAAAGAAGGCCAATAGGAAGCTTTATGAGCAGGAATCAGATGAAGAAAATAGTGAGATTCATTATGAAGAGAATGATGACAACCTGGATGAGTTTGGTGAATCTGAATACAAGTTTGAAGAATTGGGCAAATTACCAGAAAAACATGATTTCGTTTTGACCAAATTTGAACTTAATAACAAAACACCAGTTTACTATGTGGGGAAAATTTTGAATCCACATGATGAGTCAGGAGACAATCTGGTATGATTTTTAAGAAAAAGTGAAAAGATGGGAGGGAAGTTCTTTCTCCCTAAAGGAAAGAATGAAGCATTTGTTCCAGCTAGAAACATACTTCATGTGCTTCCAAAACCTATTAATGATGGTGTGACAAAGAGACAAAAATCATATTTCAAATTTGGAATCAGTTTCCAGTCCATTGATGTTAGCTAATTTCAAAAGAAGACCTACATTTTTGTGCCTACAGGTTAACTATATGATTTGTAAGTGGAATATATGTAAACATTAGTTTTAAATTACATTTGACACTTACGTTGTATGCTAAATAGATTCTTCTAAGAAACTGTTTAAACTAGTTCATTGTACCCCACATGTGGCGCACTATTAACCGTTTGCCAATGTTTCTTCAAAGGCTTGTAGCTTAAAACAAATTATTCATGGAACAGTCATATAAGACATTTGATACTTGAATAATTAAACTTTATAAACTTACAATTACAACTCTGTAATAAAATTATTGGATGAGTAAAACTGAAAAATATTTTTTATGGTTCAATGTGCCCCACTCTCCCCTATCAAAGTTTCACCTTCCAACACCACTGAACTATGAAACTTTGACAGCGTTTGCCTATCAGAATCTGATTTCTGTTACATTCTTCAATTGAAAAATAGTGTGCAAAATTATTTTAGGACAAAATAAAAAGAACTTTTATCCACACACATGCATGCATACATCAAACTTATGCACAAGATACCATTGCTAAACAACAATCACAGATATTATATACAAGATAATAATACAAAGAAAGTCTATACACTGAAAAAATATTTCGTTCACAGACCCTCAATACCCCTACTTGAACAAATATTTTTGTCGTTTTCACAGAACACTACACATCACAGTTTAGACTGTACTGTTTCACCAACTTCTCAAACTTGTCCTTGTTTAGAGGCTTGGTTAGGAGATCTGACAGCATTTCTTTTGTGCATAGATACTCTGTCCTTATATTCCTCTGCTCCAGGTGATCTCTTATAAAAGGGTGCCTTATGTCAATATGTTTGGATCTCACATTATTATTAGAAAGTTTAATAGATATTATCACAAAATATCAATGTTGGTTTTAATTTTGTGTATGATTCTATCTCCAACATCAGTGTTCTGATCTACAAAGCTTCTTCAATAGTGTAGGATAATGCCATATACTCCGCTTTCACAGTGCTCAAAGCAACTGTTACATGACCAGGATATCAATCCTCCCATTAGTTCAAAGCAACTTCGAGTAATAGAGTGTCTGCTTTCCAGCTCACTTCCCCAGTCTGTATCACTGTACCCTTCCAGATCTGCATTTCCCCATTTAGAACATATCAGCTTATAATCAGTAGTTCCTTTTAAATATCTGAATATTCTCTTGATTGCCATCCTATGTTTTTCTCTTGATCATTACAAAACTTGCTGACAACATTTGTGGCAAATGCAATGTCTGGTCTGGAAGTCTGTGCTAAATATTGTAGACATCCTACAGCTTCCAAATATGGTATACTTTTCTTAAATTTCTAATCTTCATCTGTCATTAGTAGTTTTGCATTACTTTCGATTGGAGTAGAGACTGGTTTACAGTTTTTGATATTGAACTTTTCCAAGATATTTCTTATATGCAGAGACTGATCAATCCATAATTCTTCTCTGTTTGCACTTCTTTGTATCTTCATTTGTAGGTACTAATTAACTTCCCCTAAGTCATGCATATTAAATTGTGATTGTAATTGGTTTTAAAAAATGTCCATTTGACTTTCACTTTTGGTCAAAATAAAAAAAAATCATATACCCATATGACGATGATTGTGATGTCTTCTTCGCTCCTTTTATTATAATATATACTTGGATCAGCTTGTAACAGTTTCATACCCACTTTTATGCAAACATTTATTGCAGCAACTCCCACTTTGCCTTAATCCATATATGCCTTTCTTTAATTGCCAAATTGTTGGGCCTGGTGGTCTTGGGGTAAAGTGTTAGACTGGAAACCCAAGGGTCCCAGGTTCTAAACCTGGTCAGGCCTCGAACTTTTTCAGTCTGCGTTTTAACCAATCCTTCACCAATCAAAGATGTGAGAAGTCGCCAGAAACGACACATGGTTCAGATTCCACGTTAAGCTGTAAGTCCTCTTTCCCTGGATGGATAACTGGGGTAGGCTAGGGACATGCTAATTGTCGAAGTGGCGTCCAATTGAAAGACTTGCACCAGGCCAATGCGGTACACGAAATTATTATTATAACGCCAAACTTTCTTTTCTCCTTTTTGAGGTCTTTCAGCTTCATCAGGTGGTATCACATATATTTCCTCTTCTAGTTTTCCATTTAGATAGGCAGTCTTCACATCCATTTGACATATTAACAGGTCTTCCCTTACTGCAAGAGGTAAAAGATATCTTAATGATGAATATTTCACCACTGGCGAGAAAGTATCACTATAATATATTCCGTCTTTCTGAGAATATCTTTTAACTTCCAATATAGCCTTGAATTTTGGCATTGTACTCTTAGGGTTTTTAACACTAAAAACCCATCTTGTTCTCAGTGGCTTCTTATTTTCTGGTATATCAACCCATTCATACATATCATTATCAGAGAATGACTGTAGTTTTTTTTCCATAGCCTCTTTCCAACTTTGAGCATTGGTACTGGTCAAAGCTTCATCAGCTGAGTGGGTTCATTGTTGAAGTTTTGAGCAACATACATTTCATAAGGTGGAAAAATTTTGGGTTTTGCCACACATGTAGAACGCTATAAACTAACTTCTTTCATAAAATCTTCTGCATTACTTAGATTATTTTCTGTTGAAACTTATCCTTCAGTTGAATCTTCTTCATCCCCTAAAATATCTTCTGTTGAATCTTCTTTCTCGATTTCATTCTCAGGTAGCATATCACTTTGCTCTTTGTTCTTGCCTTCCTCTGTTTCAGTCTGTACCTTTTCAGATATGTCACAGCCTATCTTTTGTTGAATAATTGCATTATTTTGACTACTTCTACATCTACATCTACATACATACTCTGCAATTCACCATAAGGTGCATGGCGGAGTGTACACTGTACCAATACTAGGCATTTCCTTTCCTATTCCACTCCCAAATTGGGCGAGGAAAAAAAGAATGCCTAAATGCCTCCGTACGAGCCCTAATTTCTCTTATCTTGTCTTTGTGATCTTTAAGCGAAATGTAAGTAGGCGGCAGCAAGATCGTACTACACTCAGCTTCAAATACCGGCCCTCTAAATTTACTCAACAGAAATTTACGAAAATTTTCCTCCAGCGATCCCCAATTGAGTTTCTGGAGCATTATGGTAACACTCGCGCATTGGTCGAACCTACCAGCTGCTCGTCTCTGAACTGCCTCTATGTCTTCCTTTAAACTGATCTGCTGCGGGTCCCAAACACTTGAGCAATAATCAAGACGTGGTCGTACAAGCGTTTTATACGCGGTCTCCTTTACAGGTGAAGTACATCTTCCCAAAATTCTCCCAATAAACCAAAGTCGGCTGTCCGCCTTACTCACAATTGCCCTTACATGCTCGTTCCATTTCATATCGCTCTGCAATGTTACTCCTAGATATTTGAACGACGCGACAGCATCAAGAAGTTCACTACTAATGCTGTATTCGAACGTTATGGGATTGTTTTTATCTACTCATGCACATCACCTTACATTTTTCTACATTGAGAGCTAGCTGCCATTCTTCGCACCAACTAGAAATTTTGTCTATGTCAACCTGTATGCTATTACAGTCAGTTACAGACGACACCCTCCCATACACCACAGCATCATCAGCAAACAGCCGCAAATTACAACTTACTCTGTCCATCAGATCATTTATATAGATAGAAAATAATAGCGGTCCTATCACACTCCCCTGGGGCACTCCTGACGATACACTCGTCTCTGATGAACACTCGCCGTCGAGAACAACGAACTGCGTTCTATTATTTAGGAAGTCTTCCAGCCAGTCACAAATCTGTGAACCTATTTCATAAGCTCGTATCTTTGTTAGCAGTCTGCAGTGTGGCACCGCATCGAACGCCTTTTTGAAGTCGAGAAAAACACAATCCGCCTGTTGCCCTTCGTCCATGGCTCGCAAGATGTCATGTGAGAAAAGGGCAAGCTGAGTTTCACATGAACGATGTTTCCTAAAGCCGTGCTGATTCATGGAAAGAAGATTTTCCGTTTCAAGGAAATTTAGTATATTCGAACTGAGAATATGCTCTAAGATTCTACATGAAACTGATGTCAACGATATTGGCCTGTAATTGTATGGGTCAGTTCTCTTTCCTTTCTTATAAAAGGGAGTCACCTGCGCTTTTTTCCAGTCACTAGAAACTTTGCGCTGAATTAAAGATTCGCGATAAATGCAAGCTAAGTAGGGGGCCAACGCCGCAGAATAGTCTTTGTAAAACCAAACAGGTATTCCATCCGGACCAGCAGACTTTTTCGTATTTAGCTCTCTCAGCTGCTTCTCTACACCAGAAATACCTATTGCTATTTCCCCCATTTCGGAATTAGTATGTTGATCAAATGATGGTATATTTGTGCGGTCTTTCTGCGTGAAAGATTTCTTAAAGGTTAAATTTAGAACTTCATCTTTCCGTTTGCTTTCTTCTATTACTGCCCCGGAATGATCAACGAGTGACTGGACAGTGGGCTTTGACCCGCTTATCGATTTTACATAGGTCCAGAATTTTTTCGGGTTCTTGGAAAGACTTTTTGCTAAGGTATGGCTGTGATAAATATTGTATGCTTCACGCATTGATCTTTTTATAGACGCACGAATCTCTACTAACTTTTGCCTGTCATCATTTGCGTGTTCTTTTTTGAATCGAGAGTGCAACAGCCTTTGCTTTCTCAGCAGCTTTCTAACATTATTATTATACAACGGTGGATCTTTTCCATCCTTAGTCGTCTTTACTGGCACAATTTCTCTAACCCTTTATTAACAATGCACTTAAATTTAGTCCACAATTCCTCTACATCCATAGTCCCGATATTAAACGCTGCCCGTACATTTTCTAAGTGCGATCGTAACATTTGCTTATCGGCTCTTCCCAACAAAAACACGCTCCTAGCCTTCTTGATTGGTTTATGAACTTTGGTCACCATCGACGCTATGACGACATCATGATAACTAATTCCTGTCTATAAACAGACATCGTTAATAAGGTCAGGCCTGTTTGTGGCTATAAGGTCTAGAATATTTCCATTGCGCGTGGGTTGCCGGTTTAACTGCTCAAGACAGTTTTCGGAGTTAAGTGCCTTAAGTCAGGTTTCTTACCGGTCCGTACTTCATATAGTGTCTTATTTCTCACAAATTTGGTAGGTGAGCTATTAATTAAATATACTGCAGTTGATACAGCCTCAGCCGAAAAACACTTTGGTAGCTCACAATCACTTAACATACTTCTTGACTTCTCTACAATGGTTCTGTTAGCTCGTTCTGCTACGCCATTCTGAGCGGAACTATAGCGGATTGTGGGCTGATGCCTGGTACCCATTTCATTCAACTGCTTCTTGAATTGTTTGTTTACCTATTCTGAAGCATTATCTGATCTAATAATTTTAATTTTCTTTCCTGCCTGTCTCTCTACTATTTTACGATACACAGAAAATACATCATTCACTTGATCTTTAGAACTTATAAGGTAAACATGTGTATATCTAGAGAAATCATCTACATGAATGTCAAAAAATAAAAATTTCCTCTTAAGGATTTATTTTCCATTGGCCACAGAGATCTGAATGGATGATGTGCAAAACATCTGTAGATCTAGAATCTGTAGATCTACTTTGACTTGATTTAAATGACAGTCTGGCCTGTTTCCCTTGCAGACACACCTCACATTGCACATCATTCCTTCCATAATTTTTCAAACCAGTTGACATATTCTTTAATAATGCCATACCTTTCCTATTCAAATGTCCAAGTCTCCTATGCCACAAGAAACGTTTTGCAGCATAAACATGATGATTTTCAATTTCAGCAGTATCTTGAACTGTAATTAATTTATAAATACCCCTTACATTATTTTCAGTAGCAAGAATATCGCCACAAGAGTAAATTATTTTAGCTGCATCTATATCAAAAATAACTTTGTTACCCTTTTTACTGTTTCACTTACTGACAGTAAATTAGTTGCAATATTCTTGACATAATATACATCGTGAGCAGTAACAGTTTCTTTTTCCCCATTGACTAATAGATTAAGATAAACTTTTCCTGCAAGTTCGCACTTTCACTTAGAGACATCAACTGTAGAAATTCCAATATCAGTCTTTGTAAGAACATTAAACGAAACTGATGAATCTTTAATAATGTGCACAGAGGCTCCTGAATTTAGAAACCATTCAGCATGTTCATAACTTGCTTCACTAAAGGAATAAAAAGCAGGAAATTCCTTACCTTTCTGTGTAGTTTTCCCATCAGAGCTACTAGAAATAGTATACTTATTTTCTTTTGTACTCAACCTTTCGTTACATTGTGATGCAAAATGTCCAGTCTTCTGGCATCTGAAACATTTTACTGCCTTCTTCTTCATGTATTTAAATATAAAGCTGACGCTGACTCCTTCTCTTGTGAATAAGAATCTTCCTCAATTTTCACGTCCTGTAGAATCTTTACCTTCACACTGCTGCTGTAATGGGTATTCCTGAACTTTCCAGGTCCATAATCATAGGTAATACTTCTCTGGTAGTCCAGATAACAACAAATTTCCGATCCATTCCTCTGCAATTTCGAAACCAATACTTTGCAGAAGATTTGAAATTGAAATGATTTTATTTACCTATTCGTCTACGCTTTTGCACTCGTTCAGTCTTGTAGTTATCAGATTACAAAGTAATCTTACTTTACTGGTTAAACCTCCGTCTTCAACTGCGTTTTCCAGTTTGGCCCATACCACCCTTGCTGGCCTAGCTTTTTCTATGTGAACATAATTTACTGGATTAATCAAAAGGATTAGTTTTGATTTTGCCTTCCGATCCTTATCGGTAAAACTTGATCCCGTAGATTGCAATGTACCATTGATGACGTCCCACAGGTCATCTAAGTGTAGATATGCCTCAATGGTGAATTTCCACATCTCATAATTCCTGCCACCTAAACGCCACTCCAATTGCCGTACTTGTGCTGTACCCTTATTTACAGACACTTTATTTTTCGTCACGATGCAACTTTATACAAAAGTTGACACACTTCTGCCAAAAAACACATTGCCATAGAATTTATTACTGCGCTTTATAGTTATGCGATTCTTCTTTTTGGGAGAAAATTTAAAAAAAAAACTTTCATTCATGCACATGAAAGCATACATTTAAGCTACGCACAAGATACCATTGTTAATCAACAACCACAGAAATTATATACAAGAAAAAAATACAAAGAAAGTCTATATGCAGAAAAAATTTTTCTTTCACAGATCCTCATCAATTTAATGCTTCCCAAACGTCAGTTAACATCAGATGAAAAAATGATGCATAATACAAGAAACATTATATGGAATCTAATTTTCATTTCAGATAGGTACAAAAATGATTATTATTTAATATTTATTTTAAAAATATGTGATTATATAATTACAGAAATGTATGAAATGATTTTGTAACCATTATCTCCACTCGGACAGCAATGTAAAATATGTTATACATAATTAAAAGGAAAGCGATTTCACATGTAATAAACAAACTAGTGTTAACAGCATGTCTGGAAGATTATCACTACATATATACAATCAATACAAAGATGGCCATCGATTCTTTCTTCAATGCAGATGCACACTAGGCCTGAACACATATGGGAATCAACAAAATCCAGTGAGTAATAAGTGATAATGAACAGGGACAATACATTAATAGCAAGTGGATAAATTAATAATTTGTATCTGACTATAGAGTTATAAGGGTTTACCACACATATTGTACTCCTTTGGTTTTGTTGTGTTCTTTACTTCTTATAAGTACCAAAAATTTACTCAAGCCACAACTTTTAACATTGGAAGCTAAAAATAAAGTAGTTGCATTTCATTACAATACAGTATCACTATATTTATTGTAACACAAAAAATACAAACAATCAAGACATTTAGTCCATTGTTTTTAATTCGTAACAGGACACAATTTCAACAATAGAAAAACTTAAAAGCTAAGAACTTATTTAGAAAAGATATGAATTTTTCACTTATTATCTTAGAAAATACAACATGTTACTTGTGCAGTTATGGCACTAAGGGCTACAAATGCTGGTAATAATATTACAAATTTGCACTTACAATTAATTTACAAATTAAAAATATTATGTGAGTGTGTGTAAAGTACCAATGATAAAAATATTTCTGCCATAATGTAAAAGCAAGATTAAAACAACTAAGAGCACACTTCGAAAATAAAATGGATTAAATTTTGGTACAATTTCCTAGATATTTATAGAACAGGAGATTTTTCACTGGAAACAAACAATATTTTTAAAAAATATTATAAAATAGTGCTGTTAGAGATTTTAAATTGATGTTTTCATCTTTGAATGCCTGTATTTATTAATTATTTTATGTCATTTCCACAGTGCTAATATTTTGAAATGTAGTGAAACTTTTTTCAGACTTAAAACTAGGTAGGATAACATAATCTGTTTTGTTAAGAGATACATAAATCACATGTTTCATATACTAAACTATCTTACATAGTTTTTACATTACATTAACCTCATTTTTGGAAGCTTCATGCTGTGGAGCATAGTGCATGGACATTTTTACAATGTTCAAGATACAGTGCAAAGTATTGCACCAATATATCAATAACTGGATCTCATAGACATTTGTCCAATATTATAATGACTGTCAATGTGTACCAGTAATGTTACAGTATGGAGAAGTACATATTATATATGACATCACTTGTAATGCAAACATTATATTAGGCACTTCAACATACAAGAAGTTTGCAAATATCAGAATGATACAATTTGAAAAACTGCTAATTGACCAACAATAATTGCTGTAAAACCTCAAATCAACAGCTGGTTAACATTTACATTCTAACATGCTTCTTAAGAGTGAATGGTAATTTATAAACATTTACGAGGGTTGGAACTTAAATAGTGAAAACTATTTATTCACAATCAATACAAAAGCGTTACATGTTTGAACTTGTTAATGTCCTTCAAAGTAGTCACTAGCGTTGTGTATAACCCATAGCCAGCGATTTGGGAGGCGTTGGATACTGTTAGCAGAGCCTGTTCTGTTGATGGTGTGAATGGAGCTGTCTACTGCCTGTCGAATCTCTGGAACAGTTCTGAAGTGAATGCCACGAATGGTTGCTTAATCTTCCAAATGAAATCAAAGTCACAAGGACTTGAGTCTAGGGATGCTAGGACCACCTGTCTGATGCATGTCTGGCACAGTTTCCTGACCTTCATCGAAGGGTTTAATCCAACATGCCACTGTTCTGCATAGCAATGCCGATACGAGCACACCTCTTGAAGACCTTGATGACACTGCCATGCTGTACGACCTATGGCACATTCAATCTGGACCCAACTCCACTGTTACTGTTTCAAAAACATAGTGACACCCTTACGTTAGACTGCTCCCTCAGAATTGACTGTGTTTCCCTCGACTGTATGCACACCACTGACATGGAATGGGCAAGTCCATCTGTTCAGAGGTAAGCAAGTACATCAACAATGTGAGCTATCAAAAACTATAGTAGATTCCATTGCATAGAGTCTCCACAGCAGATTTGTCACTACGTCTGTCTGCTTGACCTCCATTATCTCAAACATTACTGAATGGAAAAAAGTTCAACTGTAAATCTATAGGCCTTAACTATTGTGGTTATCAGTACCTAGGCTTACTAACTACAGAATAAACTATCCTAAAGACAACACACACACACACACACACACACACACACACATTGCTGAGGGAGGACTCGACCTTCCAACTGGGAGTAACCTCACATTCCAGAGCAAGGCACCTTAGAGTGCATGATCATTCCACTGTGGCTAATGGATGCTACAATTCATGGAGAAGGTATGTGTTCATAGTTCATTAAGTTGCATGGCTGTGGGTGAGTAGGGGGATCGAAAATCCTAGAAATAGAGTAACAATTTGTCTGAGAAAAAGTTATATATTCTGCAACTTACGAATTTTATCGCATATGTGAAAATTTGTTCATTGTCTCAAGATATAGATATGATGGCTGGGCAATTTTATGATTCAGACATGGCTAATGATCAAAGCATCACAGCGTTTAATGTTGTCATCCTGTTTATATATGTTTTCAAATATTTTAGGGGAATGGAAAATACTCTGAGTTGTATGAACAAAGGTTACTCTTAAACCTCCCAACATGATTTCAGGTTGATTTGATATGACAACAACAAAAGCTAAGGCAAGTATGGTTTCCTGTTCATATGAAGCTGGGGTGGGGTGCTAGCACGATCTTTAATTTGTATTGGGTGGAGGATGTAATATATATTACAAAAAGAGTCATTAACATGGCTTCTAGAAGGCAGCAACCATAATATATTTTATTCTGATAAATTCATACAGCCCACAAGTTGCGTAGTAAATTAGTATCAAACTTTACCAGATTTCATCATTAAATAAGAATGTCTTCATCAGAAGAAATATTTAAACATTGATAACATAAGAAGTGTTACACTTGAGCAATAACTGTAAAATAAAAATTTTGTTAATTATACACAGCATGAGTATTTATCACTTGGGTGTAACAGTTCTTATGCAATCTTTGTTTAAATATTTATTCTGATGAAGACATCTTTAGTTGATGTTGAAACCTAGTACAGTTTTGCGGGATGCATGAATTGATTGCAGTAAAAAAATATACTATACAGAATGAAGATAACATCTCACGAATTAGTGGAAACAGTGAGTACTGATAAGCCCAACAAATATGACTCATAACTTTGCTAGCTTTTGGTCAAGTTCGTTTTGAAGCTGGCAGTGATTTCGGATATATGAAATTTACCTTATACATGTTTAGAAATTGATTGTTCAGTTCACTGAAATGATACCAGGTATTATTAATTTTTTTTATAGACCTATATTTTCATTTTATGAATGTTACACCAGTACACAGTGCTGCTCTGAAGAATCAATAAGTGTACTGGGATTATCGTTTTTGCCTTATAAGCTAAGTAGATTGTTGAACTAACACCTGAAAAACTGAAGTTAGCCTTGATTTTCATCTGTTAGGTTCAAGAAATTCAACAAATATATAAATGAAATAAATTAAGTATTTATATTCTCTACATTTTAGTGAAATTTTATATAATGAACCAGAACATGTTATTTTTTATGTAAGGAAATAAGAACATACAAATAATTAGTGTCAATGAAAATGGAGGATATATTAGTTGTAGCTTCTTTGGGTTATGAATTAGACCAGTTTTGTTCTTGTATCTTTGTGCACATCAGCATTCTATGAATTAAATAATTATATTGGCGAACCTGATGGTAAACTTAACAAGTGCATACCATATAATGGTTTTATGAAGTTAACATGTGCTTGAACATACCATATAATAGTTTTATAAAGTTATGCAAGTATATATCGAAAATAAATTATGTATTTGTAAGAAATTATTTTCTAGAGCTGTAATATATTGTAAATGAATCATACCAGTGCCTAAAAAAGAAACATGGTATGTTTACTCTGAAACAACAATTTTTCTCTTTTATGTATTTTGATTCCTTTTGTCATATTGCATTAGAACAGTGTAGGGTTTACTTCTACAAAAATTCAAGGTACTGCACCATCTGATAGTGAGATGGTTGTTTTAATAATAACTGTTCTGACGATTCTGAAAAGTATTTATTACCAGAGAATATGCTATTAAATATCTACAAATATTTAATAGTAACAATTTTTCCCCTAGTAAAAAACACATGTGATAATACGTATTTTTTGCAGTAAATATTTTATGATAAATATCATATGTAAGAAGTATTCATTTTTGCAGTTAAGTGATAAAGTAGGGCAATAGTATAAAAATAAAAGTTTATTTCCTACCCTAGAACTAAATGAAACACCAGCCTTAAAGGATTAGTCTACTATGGCATTGAAATATCATGTATGTCATAAAAACGTTGTGTTTTACACATATTGCTGCTTACAGTATTTAAAATAATAATTGAAACAAATGAGCGAGCTTTTTTTCAATCAGTTTTATTAGTTATTTATGTCACTTTTCAAAACTGGAAGTGATTAAGTATAGTGTTGCGTACTTGTTGCGGAATAAAACATTTACATATATTTTCATATAGTAACTATATAAAATTAGTACAAATTTTTATTACAATTAATTCAGATGTCTTTCACTTTACTTATATTATAACTAATAATATTGCCTCCCTAAGAACGAAACAATATTCTGTTTATTCTTTAAAAATGTTGCCAAATCCTCACAGAGAGTATTATATAATTTGTTATTGAATAATGGATACAGTGATATACATTTTAGCAGATAATCACTCTGATAATTTGAACAATTAAATCACTGTAAGGAAAGTAACAGAACAGTGTATGTTGTGAGAGCTGATAGGAATGATGCAAGTAGTCGAAGATCAAGTGTAACAATCCCAAAGAGACTGAATATGGGCCTACCATGTTCTGTTTGCAACAGTATAAGCATCAATTCCGCCTCAATACTAGAGTTGAGAGGTACTTCCAATAGCATGCGACACACAGTTGTGCATGTTTCTTTCATAATGCAAGCTGCAACATGGGTTGGCACAAGTATCAGTAAGAGCTTCATCACTTCAAAGATGAGTGAACAAACTAGGTGTAGGATTTGGGTAGAAGGTAGATGCCATTTATTCTTCAACATTGTTACTAAAAGATAAGTCAAGACTGTAGACTGAAGGAGTATCAGTGGTAGTTGCAGTGCTATAAACAACTGATGGGTACACAATATCTCACTACAAATGTCGTTCAAGAAGACATATGCTTTTCTTATGGACCTAATACGATGACAGTAAGTCGTAGCTTGTGAACTGTTGAATGGAGCAATTACGTTGGACGAGTCATCGTTCTCTAACCAAGGTTTCTTGGAACTCTTAATACAAATGCCTTGAGAGTAGCTACTAGCACTTGTTGATAAGTATTTATTTATGTCACATATCCTATTTCTTACCATTAGCACCAGAAAATAAAACTTGTATAAACTTGACAGTGTTATTAACGTATTTGTTAGAAAAAATCCAGTTAGTGGCCAAAGGAACATAAGATCTTTGTACACAGCCACACCTACAGTGGTGGAAATCAAACCAGCAACCACAATGATGGGAACAATTTTCCAAGCAGTATGTAATGGCGTCTCTGTAACAGTCATCAGTTTAGACAACTCTTCTCTGCTTTTAATTGCAAGATGCAGCATTCTTTGGTACTTGGGAACATTAAACAGAATCTCTAGTAGCATAGTAAATATAGTAGTACCTGTGGAAGCTAATAAAGCTGTTGCATGCAAATCTAAAGGGAAATGATTGCCTCGAAAATTATATGGAAAGTATATCAGTATCATCATTGCTGATCCAATTACCTGCCAACCCAAAACAGCAACAACATACAGTATGTCACACTTACTGACTATAAGAGTCATATTTAAGTAATCTATTCGAAAAGGTGTCAAGCCAAATATCTTACATACAATGTAGAGTGGTCGTATTTTATTCAGAAGTTCTTGTGAACTATCCATGTTCATGTTATCACTCTGTTACTTTCTTTATTGCAACTCTGAAAAATTAGGAACAAAAACAACAACATGGATGAGTCAATTTTTAACAATTACAATTAATCAACAATAAAGTTTTAAAAAGGTCAAATTAACATAGACATAATTAGTTTATTACAGGGCACTTTTACAAAGTAAAAAACAATAATAAACTTTTAAAAGTAGGCCGCTGTACGAAATAAAAGCTTAATTCTGAGATGAGGTATACAGATAAAAATTTACTGTTATAAAAAAAGCTTAATTTTAGTGGTAAAATTAGCAAAAGATCCATGTGAGCTACCGGCTACTCCCTGCTGAAAAACCTTGTTCCCTGGCCCAAACTGAGAACTAACTTGGTTCAAATTATTCTAATAATAGGAAGTTAACGATACAGTGGCCAATATACGTAGGAGCTCAGACGAAATTACACACAGGCATTAATAAACAAACCACCACAATTAAAGTTATTTCATAAAGATGGCTAAAGAAAAACATTTACGGCACGATGAAGCTTAAACATAGAAAATTGAACTTGGATTCTGAAGTGCCTCTGACTTAGACCTTAAGAAAGATGGGTTCAGACGTTTTATTATTGATGTGTAAATTTTATTTTGATGACACATCAATATGGATGAACACCATTTTGCTATGTTAAAAATTGTTGTAATAGCAGTGAAGTCATGTAAAAAATTACTACAGGTCTGAAGATGGCGTCTAGCACGCTGAAACCGGTTATGTAATTAAATGAAGAAATCGATCTTGGCTGCAAACTGCTTATTAAACAATTCTAGATCGCCCCAATAATGTGTTCCTTATATAACTAATCTACTAGTTTTATGCCATTCTTAATCCAATTTTTCAAGCCCAACCTTCAAAACAAGAAGAAGGCAACTGTCTTTAAAATATTTCGTACATTGCATTAGTTATTTACAACAAACTTCGACATTATTCTAGTTTTATTCTGAGCTTTATGAAATTTTGCACACTTGATCTTCAAAACAAGAGAAATGTCACTGTCTACTTAAGGTTTCATACAGTGCATAGAGGAAGGTACTTTACTCCAGAATTCAACACTGTTTGATAAATCACCTTGAAATTTGGCAGATATGCAAAAATTTTCACATGCATGGGAGGGAGGAGATGAACAAAAAGAGTGGGATAGGTAATGAGAGAGACAGAGGGATAGATGGGTTAATAAAGGTGGGATGAAGGAGGGGAGGAGAAGAAGGTAGGTGGACAGAGACAAAAATGGAGAGAGGTGGAGAAGAACAGAGAGAAGAGGAAGGAGTACATGAGTTAACTGAATATTGGAATAAATAAATACCAGACAAAGCTGGGTTTTTAGCTAGCTGACAGAGAGAGAAACCCAAGAGGGCAAAGATAGAATTAAAACATAGGCAGAGAGATTAAGGGAAGAAATGTAGGATTATAACCAATTTCCATGTTTATTTAGTAGCTGTGAAGCATTACCGTTTTCACTAGTGTAAGATGAAATTTAGTTGTTATATACTGTGTGAATACATGAAATAAAATGATTAGGCTTTAGTCAATACTGTAACTAATACAGAGAAATGATATGACAGATTTGCACCGTATTCACACACAAATGCACACCTAATGGAACAGATTGTACAAAATAGTAGAGAACTTATGTCTAGACAGCATTCACATAAGCAGCAGTGCCAACTGCAACACAAACTGATGTGTTAATAAAAGTAATAAAAGATGACATTGTCAAGAAGGTTAAAAAATAAAAATAATCAATATGCAAAAAAATTTATGCAAGTGGTGAATAAAATTACGACTCACAGAGAATTATTTGTGGAACAACTCCAACTGGTGTAATTTTAAGCTTTTATTCACTCAAGCGATCCTCTTAAATTCAAAGCTGTTGGAATATTCTTCCATATAATTACCAGCTGCAGTTCAATTCTCTTCAAACACAAGATGGCGTTAATTAAACTAAAAGAAAAATCACTATTTAAGAAAAACAAATTCTCAAAAAAGATATCGTTAATTAATTTGGATTATGTCATCTGGGCTAATATGTTTCAAAACACAGAAGAGAACATGCATATCTTTATGGGCTCCTATCTCAGAATGTAATAATGACAGAGGTTTGGATGGTCCTCGGCTATCGATCATTTAGGTACCTAGCAGAAAAGTGGGCATACTATAGCTATCCCACAATACAACCTCAAAATAAGCATTACACACTTCCTAGTGGTAACGCAAACTCAGCAAATAACTAGGTGTGGTATAGAGTGGGCTGTACACAGTGAAGTACAATCTGTTCCTGTGTGGTTCCTGAGAAAACCATGAAGATTGGGGATTTCTATTTAACTTTGGATTTCAGATATTGCCCTTTCTATCTTTTCTAGTCATAACAGATTAGTGACATTAGTACCATATGCTCATAAGATGTTATTCTCAAGGGTATTTTTAATCTCCTCATTATCTTTATCTGTTAGGGAATATTCGAAACTGTTGTGAGGTGATTTTGAGGTTTTTTCAACCCCCTCGCTCCTTGGTGAGATGCTTTATAGATCGCACCCCTCAAATTTCATATTAGATTTTTCATAATGTGTATTTTAGTGTAAATACTATAATCAGTGCTTCATTGCATAGGATTTATTCCAAAGAACTTAATTTGCTTCATTATCTTTCTTGAAAACTAGTTAAGACTTGTATTTAAGACAGACTCACACTAAGAAAATGGAACGATAAACCAAATAAAAGGAACTAATCTACATAAATACTCTGCAAGTCACATTGAAGTGCATGGTAGAGGGTTCATCGAATTGCTTTTGTGATGTTTCTCTACAGTTTCATTTCTAATACCCCTCGGAAAAAAAGGAACACCTAAATCTTTCTATTTTCGATCTGATTTCTCTTATTTTATTTTGATGATCATGTTTTCCTTTGTAGATGGGTGCTAACAATATATGTTTGCATTTGGAAGAGAAGGTTGATGAAAAAATTTCACAAATAGATCTCGTCGCAACAAATAACACCTTTCTTTTAATGATTTCCACCCAACTTGTGCATCATTTTTGTAACACTCTGTCCTCTATAACACGATAATACAAAACGAGCTGCCCTTCTCTGAACTTTCTCTAAAACGTCTGTCAGTTCCACTTGGTGGGACTCTAAAACAGGAAGCACAAGTGTGGTGTAGGCAGTTTCTTTAATAGAACTGTGTTCTACCATACAATATTTTCTATGTGTTCTTTCCAGTTTAAGTTGTTCGTAATTGTTACTCCTAGGTATTTAGTTGAATTTATGGTTTGTAGTTTTGGCTGATTTATTGTATAAATGAAGTTTGATGAGTTTCTTTTAGTGGTCATACGGATGACTTCACACTTCTCATCATTAAGGGCTAAGGGTCAATTGCCATTTTTTGCACCATGCAGATATATTATCTAAATCACTCTGCAGTTACTTTTGTACTTCTTGTGACTTCACTAACTGATAAGTGACAAAATCATCTGCAAACATTCTAAGAGAGCTACTCAGATTGTCTCCTAAATCGTTTATAAAAATAAGAAACAGTAGGGGCTCTATAACACTTCCCTGGGGAACACCACATATCACTTCTGTTCTTCTTGATGACTTTCCATCAATTACAATGTACTGTGTCCTTTCTGATAGGCAATCGCGAATCTTATCTCATAGCAGTGGTACTATTCCATAAGCACACAGTTTGATTACACTCCTATTGCCTTTCTTGAATAGTGGCATAACCTGTGCAACTTTTCAGTCTTTGGGTACAGAACATTCGCTGAGTGAGCGGTTGTAAATGATAACTAGATATTGGGCATACTCTGAAAGAAAACAAATTGGTATAGAGTCGGGACTGTAAGACTTACTTTCATTAAATGATTTCAGTTGCTTGAATAAGCCAAGGGTATCAACTTCTAAATTACACACCATGGCAACTGTTCTTCATACGAATTCTGGAGTATCTGCTTTGTCTTCGTTCATGAAGGAATTTCAGAAGACTGTGTTAAGCAATTCTGCTTTACAGAACTCATATCAGCAATAAAATTTGTAAAAAAATATTCATTCTAATTCACTACACAGAGAACAGTGACTACTTGAACCAAGTTGTCCATGTTTTTTGCAGTAAAATCGTCTGCTCCTTTAACCTCGTCAACCAAGTGCAGTGTACAAAATCAACCTGATATTTTGTACCTGTGTTATCAGAATTTCTCAGTTACGAATCGCCATTCCGTTTTATTTTTGCCTATGCCAATTAATGTATGGTTTAAAAATGATATTTATGAAAGAAATGGCAACTGTCGCTTTCACAGCAACAACAATGGAATTCTTCCTGCTACTCTGCTAATGTATTATAGCCAGTACTGCCAATAGTATTTTCATGGCTAATTTTAACACCTTTTCAAGTGATTCAGCACAAAACCTAATTTAGTGTGTAGCATTTTTTCCTGATAAATCAATGATGGTGTGCTATTTTTTGTCCACATAACGAATTTGGGTTTCAGGAAAGTTTCAGTTTATATCATACCATCCCACTGCTTTATGAATATTCTCCACGGTGTCCAGTGTCAAAATGTGACACTTGAATATTGGATGGTCTAAAATTTATACACAAACACACATCAGAGATTAAATCTTGAACTAGAATTTCACCACTGTGACCAAGTGAAGTGGCACATTGGTAACATTCTGGACTGGCATTCTGCAGGATGTCAGTTCAAGCCCATCTCTGACCCTCTTGATTTAGGTTTCATTGCAGTCAAATTGCGAATGCTTCCTTTCGAAGCAGATGACTGATGGGCCAGCTACTGTATCACTGCCAATTTTAGAAAAAAATATCACAGTGAAAATGTCAAAAAATTCGTAGCCACTGATAGTATAGTTCAGCAAGAATGCAGACTACAAGGTAATCAGCACATGGTTATAGTAAGCTGCACAGTTGACAATGATTATTTGCATATCACAACAGCATGACTGCCAATTAGTGTTGATGTTGTTTTTTTCTTACAGTGGTGATCAGAGTTCACTTGGAAAATTCATGGAGCGATTGAATTTTAGTACTGTTCCTTTATTTATTTTAAGTATTTATCATTACAGATTGTTTTTAATAATCATTCGTTTTTGTTGACTATTTTATGGCAGTTAAGGTATTGTGTTGGCAATTTTCCCAGCATTTCCCATTAACTTCAGCATATTTTTGGCATTTCCTAAACATCAGTGTGGCATAAAATATTTTTATAGTTGGCAGTAGCTGAGGAATAACAGAGTCAAAAAGATCTAAGTACGGTTATCAATATATATATATATATATATATATATATATATATATATATATATATATATATATATATATATATATATATATATATATATATGACACTGCTAAATTCATACAAAAATTTGAAAAATCTGCAAAAGTGTGATAATTCTCCGAGTTATCTTCTGTGTTGTATATGTAAAGCTTTTAACTAGTCATTTGACAGCTTGATTTCATAAGTGCCTCACAAGTTATTTCAATTGCTTTGAAATCGCTATCAGAGCTTCTCCTGGCAGCAACGTAGGAGTGAGAAAAGTGAAGAAAGAATAACATATTGTCCAAAGGACGGTTGGATCCTCCAAATTCTGTGGTTCATAAATTTTATTGGCCTGACCCACCAATATTTTTATCTCATCTCTTTTTGTGAAGATACCTAACAGTGTAATAGGGCTTGTGGAGGCAGGGAACTAGAAATAATGGAGACAACTTTGGCCATAAAGTCTTGTCTCTCTCTCACTGCTACTATCTATATCTCTATTTCTTTTACTGCCACTGTCTCTCTCCCCTAACATGATTGACTGTCCCCCCCCAAGCCAGCTCATAATACGTCTTCCAGTTTATTTAAAACGTTGAAACGACTCGATAATTCAACTATTTTGGATACTGATCGACTTCATGTACTTGACCACAGAAAACCTCCCCGAAGAATATTTTACTACATTACTGTTTAAATTTTAAACATCTTCATATTTTTGTGCCTAGAGAAGTACACTTGTCAGTTGTTTGTCTACTTTTCCTTGCTACAGCAAGGCGTACTCCTTTTAAAAGTCAGTAGAGTTTTGGCAGTCTATTTGTATATTTCAACACATAAAATGCGAGGAATAGTGAAAACAAATTAAGACCTTTATCGAGCAAATATGAGACCTGTATGCTGTCAGACAAAAAATAAAAATAAAAAATCCACCTAATACTTTTGCTAAATTGGAATGATAAATATTTCGCAACAGCCGCCAAGTCCACAAAAGCAGGGATGCTGGTTGGGTTTGTCCACTGAATATAAACAGCAATATCTCGAGAATGCAATAAGATACTGTTATGCGGTCTATTTTAAATAAATTTTTGACATCTCACTCTACATTTAATATGCTGTTACGTATGAAATAAAATCAACCATATGCAAAGACTATGCAATATGTTTTACACCATATTTTTGCACTACATAATTTGATTTATTGTCATATAGCAACCATGTCAAGCAACGAAAATAAGATCAGTCTTTAACTGAGCATAGGTAACAAAGTACTGGGTGATCAAAAACTCAGTATAAATTTGAAAACTTAATAAATCACAATGTATACAGAGAGGTAAAAATTGACACACGTGCTTGGAAGGACATGTGGTTTTATTAGAACAAAAAAAAGTTCAAAAAATGCCTGACAGATTGTGCTCCATCTGATCAGAAAAGCAATAATTAGCATAACAAATTAAGAAAAAGCGAAGATGATGTTCTTTACAGAAAATGCTCAGTATGTTCATCATGATTCCTCAACAATAGCTGTAGTCGAGGAATAATGTTGTGAACAGCACTGTAAAACATATCCGGAGTTATGGTGATGCATTGGCGTCATGTTGTCTTTCACCATTGCTAGAGATGTCAGTCGATCACAATACACTTGCGATTCAGGTAACCGCAAAGCCAATAATCACACAGACTGAGGTCTGGGGACCTGGAAGGCCAAGCAAGAGGAAAGTGGCGGCTGACTACACGATCATCACCAAAAGACGCATGCAAGTGATCTTTCACACGTCTATCAATACTTTGTTTTTGTTTTTGTTTTTTTGTTCTAATAAAACCCCACGTCATTCCACGCACGTGTGTCAATTTTTAACTCCATATCTATATTATTCTGTGATTTATTAAGTTTTCAAATTTATACTGACTTTTTGATCACCCGGTGTAAGATGTGAACAGTTTTTTTCGTTTAACAGGATAGTATTTCAAAAATTTCATAGGTGCTAGAATGCCATCCGTTAGCACAGGCCATTAGTAGGACATTACCAAAGCAGCACTCAGCAGTGAAAACCTTAGTACTTGTAGCAGGGTATGCCATAGGTACGGTGACTGATCTTCTGGATCTCGTTAATCGATTGTGAGACTGAAATTATTTCAAGACTCCTCTAAGTAAATAACCTGAGAACGTAGGAAAATTATTACTACTATTTGCCATGAATACAAATGATAGAAGTGGCCTTCCCAAAATCGGCACTTTTGGTACACGAACATTATGACTTCTCAGGTATATTTTAGAAAACAGGAAAGTGGCATTTCGAGATAAGTATCTAGAGAATTTATACATATTACAAAACTAAATTATGTAAGTGTGTGTGTGTGTGTGTGTGTGTGTGTGTGTGTGTGTGTGTACCACATGTACTCCCAAACCACTGGACAAATTTCAATCGAACTTGGTACACATATTCTTTACAACAGGCAACAATCGCTAGGGTGGGATGGGGATATATCCTCCTAAAACATATAGCTCAGGACATATGACGTCATAAACAATGCGAGTCACCACAAAAATGTGTACACTCACACAGTGTACTTTAGTCATCCACTGTTTGAGAATGAGAGCACTTAGCCACTTGCAACAAACTTTAGACATAATTTCAAACCTCTACGAAACCCCAGCAAAATGATGAAAGGAATAAAGTTTATCGGTAACAATTTTTCCTATGTTTATGAAGTAAAGAAACAACATTCGGCAAGACGTTACAATTTATTACTTTACTTTTACACAAATAACTGTATTCGTGAGACATTTTGAAGTCAGTAAACACACATACCACTGAATGTACCTGTTGAGTATGACACATAGTTCATGAATTATTAAGTCATTACCAATTAGGTTTATGAAAACCGCTCCATCACATATGGGTTTAGAGTTTTTATGTCTTTACTACTAACACTGATCGCGACATGTTTAGCAGGTAGAATGAACATATAGTATGAAAGTACTTTCACGATTATATCATAGTACAACACAGTTCAGTCGATATGACGTTGTAAACAATGAAATGCATGTAAATCTGCCCTATCACGGACAATGTACTTCATTATGTCTTTACTACCAACTCAATTTGCAAAACATTTCGGAGACATATTCTTAATGTTTCACTTTAGTAACCTTGAATATTACATTATTGTAGTACACATAGTTCAGGAGCATGGCGTCATAAGATTAGAACTATATGAAAACGAGGCTGAAATGGACAGAGTAGCGTATAAGGCTATGGCACTGAGCAGGGCTACCCTAGGGCACTGTGGGCACTTTTGACGTCGTGCCAGCAAGGTGTGAGCACAGCTCATGCTCTGTAACTCGCGAACAGTGCCGAATGCTGCCAGTAATGTACGATTGTAGTTACTTTATAAGTACTCTTTGCACTACAGTATGAATCAATAAATGAATACCACTTAATTTTCTGTTCACGAACGTCTGCTAATTTAATACATTTAGTCAAAGGCGGTTCGTCATATGATACAAAGGAACAATGAACCCCCAGAGAAACATTGGCCTCTGAGAAAACTTGACAGTATATAACGATTTTAAACTTTAAATAACCTACTCTCCCGCCTTCTTGATGGATTATTATTTAGTCATGTTTATGAACCTCCCTATCAATATGTGCAATAAAGTTCGAAACTGTCGACCAGCTCTTCTGGGCCTACTTTGACATTGGTGAAAAATCAAGTTGTGTACCCACAGCGACCTCATTCCAGCCACAGAGTTCCATGATGAGTGGTGGGTGGGGGGGGGGGGGAGCGAGGAGCAGGGGCTGTTTCCTACCCTGAGTGTAGGAGCAACGTTCTGTATCCACCAAAGGCTCCATTTTCCCTCCTGTTGCTGCTGCACCTCGCCAGCGTGCAGTTTCTTTTCCTCCCCAGTTCTTCAGCTAACATGACACACAAATAGAATCGGAATCTACAGTCGGGCCGAAACACGATGATTCCTGGCTCCGCCTACTGGGCTGGGAGACCGCCCCACTCGAAGAAACGAAATGCAATAATGTTGCCAAATAGTTAGTTCGATGCTGGGAAGTGTTGCTAACGGTCGCTGTTGTGTGACAGAACTAGCAAAAGTGCACAGCGCAGCCGGACGCGCATGCGCAAAGCAAAGTTCGCGTTTGACTTTCTCCAGTGGTCTGCTACTGCAGCCGGCGATCAAAGCCGATTGGCGCAAGCACCAGGGATCATCGTATTTCGGCTCGACTATTCATATATGCCTCGTCTGTAGCATTATAACGTCTCTTGTTGTCATTTTCCCTGCTAGCAGTTAAGCTTTTTAAACTTCACTAATAAGCAGAATCTAGTTAGCATCGACAGACGAGATTGTTCTGTTATTTGCTGCAGTGAAGTTACCAATACTATGGCCAGCTTTTACGGCTGGCAACGCGCAACGGCGCGAGGATTCGATATGCAGTTGTGAGTTTGAAGATATGAGTTGTCCGTTTTGTTTTGTTTTAATTCTGGAGTTGATATGAGTAGTAACACAGTGCTGAGGCTAAGGGAGACTAATTTATCTTCCCTTTCACTTGAAGAGAAGCTTCGTATCAATCACTTAGAAAAACCGACTCCAGGTACCAACTTAGTGAAAAAAATTAAATAAATAATAAATAAAAAAACCGTATAATAAAAGTAAAGGAATTGTAAGAACTTTCAAACCAGACATTTATGGGAAAGTAAATTGCAAATGTCGTCGTGGAATTACAAACAAGTTGTACTGTTTGTTGTGTCTGTTGTTTGCCAAAGAATTTTCTGGGCGTGGAATACGTGGACGCTAAAAGGATTTGACGATCTCGAACATTTAACACAGAAGATAAAGAAACATGAGTGTTCTGCATCACATATGACTCCTAAGCTAGAGCACAGCCTCTTAGGAAAACACAATATTAGACAAAAACTACTGAACAGTGCTTACAGACAGTCAGCAGAAAGGCATAATTTCAAACGTTTATGCAAATTTTCAGCTTCCTAGAAATTGAGGCACAGGTGTATATTTTTATTTTATTTATTTATTTTTTGACTACTCTACACGGGTCGCAACTGCATTTAGTAACACTGAGAAATGTTAAGTTCAGAATTGACATACTGCTTAAAAAAAGAAAGAAACGTGTTTTTCCATGACTTTAATTTATTTAAATGTTTACTTTTATGTAACTTTTTTCTTAGCAACTCGATGTTTGGATTAGATTACTTGTCATCAACCGCATTGCTCCAGTCAGATGAACGGCAGTAAGATTATTCATGACCTTTAATTTCGTTAATTTGATTTCCGAATATATATGCACTTCACACAAATATTTAGTTCAGAACATAGTCCAGACACGAGCAGCTAGTCTACACTGCTGTGGGAATCTTGTGGAGGGACGTTCTTGTGTAATATTTCAGTATTTTTTCATCGCACTAATTTCGTGCTACCGCGAATGACAAGCACACTTCGACACTGATGAAACCATTCTAATCACAGAACACCAAAAATAACAAAAGTGCAAAGACCATGTTATCACACGGAAACACAGAACGATAGCAGCGCTACTAGCGGCCTGGCAGTTAACTTTCAATGCGAACAATGTGGCGCGAAAATCCATATGTTTACTGCTAAATACACGAATGAGAAAACGTTATATTGGTGTTAGATGACAATATTTTTCATTTATTCTTCGAGCGTGGACCTCCTAGAAAGGTTTTTGAGACCTTGCAAAGTAATATATACGAGAAATTTAAATCGAAACTAACATTAATTGCTTGTGGCTGTTGTTTACAGTCGGCCAAACTTCGTAAATGATGTCGTGGTAATCTTTTTGACCGTAAAATTCTTTGTTTCTAAAACTCGATACTGCGATTTTCGCCGTGTGGCGTTATTACATGGAAATAAATGTGATTTTGCTCATGTCAGACTAAAAATCATCTGATATTGCATGCATCTATGTAAATGATTTTTCAGTTTCCACATACGCTAAGGCACTATTATATCCACTCATGTGACCAAAAGAGGAATAGTAGGTTGTACAAATAAATAATTTTACAGCCATATACACTGTCTTGCAAACAAGAATGTAGGCCTACTGTAATGTCTTCAAAAACCAATTTATTTTTATTTCTGTTGATTACTATTTATGCATCTTCAGTTATATGAAATTGAACTTCTGTACAGTTCAAATAAATGAAATTTATGAAACTCACATCATGCACACAGAAGATCGCAATTAGGAAGACGTTGCTATAAAACCTCAGCACAGAACACCACCTACGAATCAAAACAAGTATGGAGGACTGTAAAACGTAAATCATCCAATAGGAAAGCGAGACGAAAAATCGCAACGCTCGCAGCGCTCTATGTGGCCTGGCAGCGAACCAACACCGTGTTACCAGAAATCCCTATATGAGTTTCACCCCCTGATTCTAATGACACGAAGTGAACAGGCCTCCTTGCCGCACTCGCGTCAGCAACCACGCAATGTTATCAGGGAGACAGAGGGGGACTCTGGCTGGCGGTGCCCCTGCGGGCAAGCAATGTCAGCGCTCGCATTACCACATTTGTCCGCCCCTGACATAGAGGGAAGGAGACGGATTAACATAAGAAACGAACAAACACACACGAGGCCAACACTGACATCTCTAGCATACATATTAAATTAGAGTCTTTTGCTATAGGAATTATTTAGATAATGTAGCCCCCAATGGAATAAAAAAAAAGAAGGTTTTTTTTTTCGTCCAGTAACTTTCGGGTGTGCAGCCAGATCCCATCGTCATTCTGAAACGATATTTCGGCTTGGAAACGTCCAGCCATCTTCAGGTGAGTAGCGAGTACTGAAGAGTCCAAAGGAAAAGGATGGGGCCCCTCCACGCCCACACCAACGTGGTGACCATCACAAAAGTTCTACTGTCACCTCTGTAATTAGGTTAGTTTGCTAAAGTGGATCACGGGATGTGGGAACCGCGATGTTATCCGTACGTGTGGGCGCGATCACCCATTAATACGGTGCATCTGGAGATAGAATTGGTCGAAAGGTATACGAAGGGTAAATGTATGTAAGGGCAGAGGAAAAAAAGTGCCAAGGCAAGAGCCAAGGGGAAAAAAAACCTCTGCGACAGTGGGGTCGGTTTGAAGGGCAGTAGCGATATGCTATCTGTGACAGATCATGCAAGGTTTGGTAATGTTAGTAAAGGGTATATCTCAGTACCGTTAACTTTGCTAGGTTCGTCATAAAGAATCAGTCCGTTTGATACGAAGTTCTGTTGCAGCTGAGCTCCTGTGAAGTCTCCTGGGTCGGCTGCGGCAGAATACCTGTGAACATCGGCTGTGGCAGAATACTTGTAACAGCCAAGTTTGTCATGGTAGTTAGGCAGTTCGGTCATATAACTGGCTAAGTGTGTGGAACTGTATAGGTGTGTTTATGTTTAGTGCGCTGAATATGGTTTCCCTGCCTTGCCTGTAGGTCGGCTGTGGACTCAGCTGGCATTGCCAGTCAGTTTGCTGTTCTGCAGGGGTTTGTCATATTCATCGTGTTTGCAAGTTGGTGTTCCCAACGACTGTTAGTCTCTGAGGAGAAGTTTTTTGAGCGTTTATGTTTCCACCTATGGTTGTGATCGTAGTTCCCCCAGCGTAGGATGAAGGGTTGTTCAAGTGTCTATAGTTCTTGTACAGTCGTGTGGCGAGTTTCTTGAATACCACCGAGAGGCGCTCTAGGCGGTATTCATTGTGAAGATCCACAGTGCGTGTGTATCGTGGAGCGTTGCTGATGATGCGTAGTACCTTGTTCTGTATGAGCTGCAGGCGACGCAGCCGTGTTGGTGCCGCGTATGCCCAGCACGGAGCACCGTACGTCATCAGAGGTCTAATATGTGTCATGTATAGGTTCCTCGACACCTGACTATTCAGTTTGCTTTTCCTGTTGAGCATCGGGTAGAGTTGTTTGAGCCTCGCGTTTGCTCGGTTGGTCATATGTTGTATGTGGTCCCCCCATGTGAGTTTCCGGTCCAGCCAGACACGGAGGTATTTGACTTTCTCACGGAAACGTATTGGGCGTGTGTGTAGAGTAATTGGTCTACAGTATTGGTGTTTGCGTAGGTGTTTCGGTCTGCGCGTGAACAGAACTGCCCCACACTTGTCGACGTTTACTTTAACACGCCATTTCTCCAACCAAGGTTCGGCAGTTCTGAATGCTGTCTGTAGGCGAGAATTTATGTTTGATGGCTTCCAATCTTGTGCCATGATGGCAGTGTCATCTGTGTAGATTGCAGTCATTGTGTTATGTGTGGATGGAAAATCGTTAATGTAGAGGTTAAACAAGAGGGGCACCAGGATGCTGCCTTGGGATACTCCGGCTTGAATACCATGTCGTGTAGACTGTTTGCCCTGCACGTCAATTTTGAAGCTTCTGTTAGTGAGATATGAGTGTATGAGATTCACGAGTCCGTCGGGAAACGCGGCATCATTAAGTTTGCGTATAAGGCCATTGTGCCAGAGACGATCGAAAGCTTTTTCGATGTCCAGGAAAACCGCCCCAGTGTTGTTGTTGTTTTTTTTTTATTTTATTTTTTTTTTTTTTTTTTTTTTTTTTTTTTTTTTTTTTTTTTTTTTTTTTTTTTTGTAGCCGTCTGTTATGTGTTCAACTACGCAGAGGAGTTGTTGTGTTGTGGACTGGTGATTCCTAAATCCGAATTGCTCCGGTCTTAGGGTTCATTGGTGATGCAGTGCCGAGTGAGACGTTTAAGAATTACCTTCTCAACTATCTTACTGATCGAGTTCAGCAGACTGATGGGTCGGTAATTTTGTGGGAGGGAATTGTCTTTCCCTGGCTTCCTGAACATCAGGACCTTGGCCGCCTTCCAAAAGGCAGGGAATTGTTGGTGTCGCAGGATGGCATTTGTGATGTGTGTCAGATACTCTATTGCGCTGAAGAGCCCAGGTGCAGTCGCGGTATTTATAGTGGTTCTTGCTCATGCCAAAAGTACTGGTGTCGTTTTGCGCATGCGTCAGGTGGTGTCATGCGCGCTACGGCCGAGTTGTATGTGCTGCCCTCGGTGGTGGAAGAGCAACAGTCTTTTAATCAATGATAATCGATTGATGGCGTCGATTACGTTGTGACTGGATTAATATTAATCACAGGATTCAATTTTTGTCGAGCTAAAAGCCGTTGTCACGATTTATAAGATTGTCGGCAAGACGAATTTCTACCGATTCTTTAATAACTAAATCCCGGAATCTGGAGACCGGAGTTAAAATTTTTGTTTTACTACATTCCATTGTGTGTCCCATGGAAACGCAGTGTTCTGTTATTGCTGATTTTGATGATTGGAGAAGATGGGCGTGTCTTTCGTCTTCTACACATCGTTCCTGTACAGTCCGTATTGTTTGGCCTATATATGCAGAACCACACTCACAGGGAATCTTGTAAACACCCGATTTTCTCACTTACAGATCATCTTTGATGGAGCCTACTAAGGCCAAGCTCTTCACAGGTGAACAGAAGATAACCTTGATTTTATTTTTCCTAACCCACCTGCCTATTTTGGAGGACAAATTTCAAGCAAATCAGTGGAAATTCGATGTAATTCCGTAGATTTTCCCGGCGTAATAATATTTGTTGTTCTTCACGGGTTTTCGGCCGGATTATGTCGATCTTCTGATACGATATTTCGGCGGTCCACCTGGCCGCCATCTACAGGTATGACTGGTGCACAATCATGCCGGAACTGAGGACATATCAGTTACGGCGGCTCCTTTATACCGCGGGAACAGGCCAGTACGCATGTGCGAGAAGTGGAAGAACGCCTTCTGGGACGTGAAGAGTATTGCAGCGCCACCAGCGGTAGAAGATAGCCAAAGCGAGTAATCTAAAATTAAGAAGAAGCTGGTCGAAACCTAGACCGTTGTTTTTTAATATTAGATAAAATGGGATTCCACGTTTTACTCAATGGAAAACCTTTTTCCCTATTAATAAGATTACCTGATAATCTTATTTCGATCGCTTCCTTAAGGACACAATCCCAATAACGTGAGGCTGGAGCAATAATTTGCGTGTCTTTACATGACATGTTATGCCCTTCATTGATACAATGTTCAGCTACTGCAGACTTTTCAGTTTGGAAGAGACGTGTGTGCCTTTGATGTTCCACACAACGGTCGTGAATTGTACGAATAGTCTCCCCAATATATACCTTTCCGCAGTGGCAGGGGACTTTTTATACTCCAGGCTTTCTTAAACCCAAATCATCTTTTACCGAACCTAGAAGAGCTCTGGTTTTAGACAAAGGCAATAATATGCTTTTGATGTCGTATTTTTGAAGGATCCTTGATATCTTTGATGAAATACTTCCCGCGTAAGGTAAAAATGCAACTGATTTTGAAGTGTCCGTGGATGGTTCACGTGGTGGTCCAAATGGGAAAGCTCGACTGATTTGATGATTGGTATAGCCATTCTGCCTAAAAACAGCCTTAAGATGATCCAATTCTTGCGTCAAATATTCAGAATCAGAAATGGCATAAGCTCTTCCTGTCTAATTTCCTCAGCCTGATCTTCAGGAAAGCGCGCGATCGCCTATTCAACAGCACTAATAAACTCAACAGTAGGCAAATTCCTCGGTGTAGGAACAAAGTTCATACCTTTCTCTAAAACCGACAGACTAGCATCGTCCAATTCTTTGTCAGTTAAATTAATAACAGTCCGACGACGAGAGATGTAATCAGATGTTGATAGTTGTTGGCGAAGTCGATTAAACTTGGAAGGTAGAGACACGTGCTAGTTTGGCTCTGGTACGTGAGAGAATTCGTTTTACACGTCGACAATTGAACTCCACGTCCAAAGATTTGTATTACTTACATTTGGAGTTGTCTTCTCGTCTGTCTTCTGTTTCTTGGGTATGGGTTGACGATACCTCATGGGCTTATTCGGAGTCGACGCATAAGAGCACTGTTAAGAAACAATCTTCCAAGTTTAATCGACTTCGCCAACAACTATCAACATCTGATGACATCTCTCGTCGTCGGACTGTTATTAATTTAAATGACAAAGAATTGGACGATGCTAGTCTGTCGGTTTTAGAGAAAGGTATGAACTTTGTTCCTACACCGAGGAATTTGCCTACTGTTGAGTTTATTAGTGCTGTTGAACAGGCGATCGCACGCTTTTCTGAAGATCAGGCTGAGGAAATTAGACAGGAAGTCTCTCACCACCTGCCTCGTGCACCACTTCAACGTAGTAACATTTATTATAGCGAAAGACAGGCCATTCGTTCTTTAAGGGAAGATAAGGAAGGATCTTGTCATTCTTCCTGCTGATAAAGGTAGTGCTACTGTGCTTCTCTCTCGTGAAGATTATTTAGCAAAAATGGCATGTTTATTAGAGGACTCAGCTTATTGCAAATTACGGAGTGATCCTACAGACCGGATAAAGCGGAAAACCATCTCTCTTCTTAAGAAGAGCTCTCTGTCTGAGGATATTACTAAAAAACTTTATCCAAGAGCGGGGGTACCACCCAGGGTGTACGGTTTACCGAAGGTTCATAAACATGGAAATCCTCTTCGGCCGATCGTTAGTAATTTGGGGGCACCTACCTATAATTTGGCTAAACATCTTGCATCTGTTCTGAGTCCTTATGTCGGGAAGTGAGCATCATGTATCTAACTCGACTGATTTCATTCAACGTTTGACGTCCCTACATCTTGGAACATCTGACATTCTTGTAAGTTTCGATGTTGTTTCACTTTTTACTCAGGTTCCTTTGGAGGAGTCCTTGTTGTTAATTGGTCAGCTTTTGGATGACGAAACCACTGAACTGTGTCGCCATGTATTCACTTCCACATACGTTTTATTCAATGATGCATTTTTTGAACAAACTGACGGTGTGGCGATGGGGAGTCCTCTCTCCCCAATCGTCGCCAATCTTTTTATGGAGGATTTTGAAGACATTGCTCTTCGCACTTCTTTTCTTAAGCCTACATGTTTTTTGAGATATGCGTATGATATTTTTATTGTCTGGCCTCACGGAATGGAAGCCCTCCATCGGTTTCTAAATCATTTTAACTGTCTTCACCCACGCATAAAATTTTCGATAAAAATTGGACAGGATGGTAAATTGCCTTTCTTGGATGTTTTAGTTCACAAAAAAGAAAATGGGACTTTGGGGCACAGCGTGTACCGTAAACCCACACATACGGACCGCTATCTCCACGCTACTAGCTGTCATCCACCCCATCAACGGTTGGGTGTTCTACGTACACTCGTCAAAAGAGCTTATGCCATTTCTGATTCTGAATATTTGTCGCAAGAATTGGATCATCTTAAGGCTGTTTTTAGGCAGAATGGCTATACCAATCATCAAATCAGTCGAGCTTTCCAATTTGGACCACCACGTGAACCATCCACGGACACTTCAAAATCAGTTGCATTTTTACCTTACGCGGGAAGTGTTTCATCAAAGATATCAAGGATCCTTCAAAAATACGACATCAAAAGCATATTATTGCCTTTGTCTAAAACCAGAGCTCTTCTAGGTTCGGTAAAAGATGATTTGGGTTTAAGAAAGCCTGGAGTATATAAAATCCCCTGCGACTCTGGAAAGGTATATACTGGGCAGACTATTCGTCAATTCACGACCGTTGTGTGGAACATCAAAGGCACACACGTCTGTTCCAACCTGAAAAGTCTGCAGTAGCAAATGCAAATGTTTGTAAAGCTTATGGGACTTAACTAGCCGGCCGCGGTGGCCGAGGAGACTGAGGCGCTTCAGTCACGGTCTGCACGGCCACTACGGTCGGGGGTTCGAATCCCCCCTCGGGCATGGATATTTGTGCCGTCTTTAGTATAAGGTAGTTCATAAGTAGTTTGTAAGTTTAGGGACTGATAACCCCGTAGTTAAGTCCCATAAGCTTAACAAACATTTGAACATTTTTGGACTTAACTACGGGGTCATCACTCCCTAAACTTACAAACTACTTATGAACTACTTAAGAACTAGGACGGCTCAAATATCCATGCCCGAGGGGGTTTCGAACCCCTACCGTAGTGGCCGTGCAGACCGTGACTGAAGCGCCTCAGTCCCCTCGGCCACCGCGGCCGGCGTCTGCAGTAGCTGAACATTGTATTAATGAAGGGCATAACATTTCATTTAAAGACACGCAAATTATTGCTCCAGCCTCACGTTATTGGGATTGTGTCCTCAAGGAAGCGATTGAAATAAGATTATCAGATAATCTTATTAATAGGGAAAAAGGTTTTCCATTGAGTAAAACGTGGAATCCCATTTTATCTAATATTAAAAAACAACGGTCTAGTTTTCGGCCAGCTTCTTCTTAATTTTTGATTACTCGCTTTGGCTATCTTCTACCGCTGGTGGCGCTGCAATACTCTTCACGTCCCAGAAGGCGTTCTTCCACTTCTCGCACATGCGCACTGGCCTGTTCCCGCGGTGTAAAGGAGCCGCCGTAACTGATATGTCCTCAGTTCCGGCGTGATTGTGCACCAGTCATACCTGAAGATGGCGGCCAGGTGGACCGCCGAAATATCGTATCAGAAGATCGACATAATCCGACCGCAAACCCGTGAAGAACAACAAATAGTGGAAAATCGTCTTGCCGACAATCTTATAAATCCTGACAACGGCTTTCAGCTCGATAAAAATTGGAACCCTGTGATTAATATTATCCAGTCACAGCGCAATCGACGCCATCAATCGATTATCAATGATTAGAAGACTGTTGCTCTTCCACCACCGAGGGCAGCACATGCAACTCGGCCGTAACACGCATCACACAACTGAACGCATGCGCAAAACGACACAAGCACTTTCGGCATGCTCAAGAACCACTATAAATACCGCGACTGCACCTTGGCACCCTTACAATATCTCATACCTATCGTATCCCTTATGTACAATTACTGCTTATCACATGAAACCCTACCCACCTCCTGGAAATCCAGCAAAACCATCATGATACCCAAACCTGAAAAACCTACAACCGACCCTCGCTCCTACCGCCCCATATCACTACTGGATGTCATAGGAAAAACATACAAACGGATACTGACTGACCGCCTAAAGAAATATGTTAAACAAAAAGGACTCCTGCGCCTCACATAATCCGGTTTCAGACAACAACACTCGACCAATGACCCTCTACTAAAACTAACTGACGGAATTACCAAGGGCTTCAATGTAGGACACTGTACGCTTGCGGTTTTCCTCAACATAGTACGCGCATTCGACAGGCTCTGGCACTCAGGACTACTATACAAACTGACCACAATAGGACTCCCAACCCAAACCGTTAGACTTATTAAGACATACTTAGAAAACAGAAAGTGTAGAGTACATGTCGCCGGCGAATACTCCCAAGAATTCACGCCAAAAACTGGTGTCCCACAAGGAGGAATTCTCTTCCCGATGCTGTACGCGCTGTACACCGCTGACGTCCCCAAGGTAACCACCCCAACAGAAACTGTCGGACTTTACGCTGATGATACGGCCTACTGGTGCACGGAACTAAGGACCTCCACCATACAACGAAAAACTTCGAATTACTTGCGACGACTGGAAACGTGGGTGGCCAAGCGGAGGATCCGAACCAACCCCAACAAGACACAACTGATACTATTTCGACATAGACACCTCACCAAGAAACGACAGCAACTGGCAGGTGACATACAATTGGCACTATGGAACACCCCACTGAGACTAACGAATACGACACGATGCCTCGGAGTATTCCTAGACCAATACTTGAACTGGAAGACACACCTAACCTACCTACTTAACAAAGTTAGAAAAAGACAAAACCTGATAAGACTCGTACAAGGACGACTATACGGATGTGACGACCAAACAGCCATCCACACATACAAAACATACATCAGACCCGTATTGGAATACGCTGTGGCCCCCTTGGGAGGACTCCATGCATCAGTGGCCGAAAGACTGTACTCGACAGAAAGACGACTCTTACGTAGCATTGCAAAACTCCCAAGACTAACACCAAGTGACGACGTTTACGAAATCACTAAAGTTGAACCACTACAAGACAGACTAACCAAGCTGAGAGCAAGGTACGGACGACATATACTGACCAAACGAGCTGACATGGAAGATCTACTAACGACACGACCGAGACTTACGAGAAGACCAAGATTCGAGTACATACAACCAGCAGTCAGAAATCTATTTACTTCACTCGCTTTACTTTATACTTTCAATATATGTTTTTACCTAATACCAGATATCATACCTTAATAAAATCCTTTGTCACTTTTGTCACTTTTCTTTTCCAATCTATTTTATTTAAAAAAAAAAGTTTGTATATTTATATGTTCTTATATATTTATATTATCATAACTGTAATTTGTAAAACCAAAGAAAATACGAGCAATATTAAAATTGTAAAAAGTGAAGTACTGTAAAATATTGTTATAAATGAAAATATTGTATAAAATATTGTAATATAAGTTCTTGCATTGATGCAAAATATGTGAAATAATAAAATTATGACCTGTAACACCCTCGGCTGAAAAGGGCAAAGATGGCCCTCAAACAGCCTGCTCCACCCCCTCAGGGTGGAGAATGAAACGCGCAAAAAAAACTTGGCTCTTCAGTACTCGCTACTCACCTGAAGCTGGCCGGGCTTTTCCAGGACGAAATATCGTGTCAGAATGACGACGGGATCCGGCTGCACACCCGAAAATTTCAGAAGTCAAGGGTTTTCGACTCTGTACTTACGTACGGCAACTTTGAACCTCTCATTCTCGATTATGGGGTGCCCAATAATTACGTGAAGGCGCTTAGAGAATAGGGGGCTGAGCCGAATCTCACCCAATATCACGTGGGAAGTAGGGACGGGGAGGGGCGTTCTCAAACAAGTATCATGTATGACTCTTCCTGGCAGATTAAAATTGTGTGCCGGAACTTGGATTCGAACCTGTGATCTCTGCCTTTCGCGCGCAAGCGCTCTACCGTCTGAGCTATCCCGGCACGCTTCACGGTCCGTCCTCAGAACTTTTCTTCTGCCAGTACCTCACCTCCTACTTCGCAAACTTCACAGAAGTTCTCCTGCGAACCTAGCAGGACTAGTACTCCTGGAAGAAACTATATGGTGGAGATATGGCCATAGCCTAAGGGATGTTTCCAGAATGAAACTTTCACATTGCAGCGGAGTGTGCGCTGATATGAAACTTCCGGGCAGATTAAATTGTGTGCCGGAACTGGGATTCGAAGCTGGGACCTTGCCTTTCCTGGGCATGTTTGGATAGTAGGAGGCGAGGTACTGGCAGAAGTAAAGTTGTGAAGATGGACCGTGAAGCGTGCTGGGATAGCTCAGCCGGTAGAGCGCTTGTCCGCTAAAGGCAAAGGTCGCAGGTTCGAATCCCGGTTCTGCCAGGAAGTTTCATATCAGCGCACTCTTCGCTGCAGAGTGAAGGTTTCATTCTGGAAGTATCACGTACTTTTTTCCCGCAAGACACCGAGCAAAATTGTGAGAAAACTGGGTTATATTATCCTCCTCTAAAATATGGCTAACTCGTACACAATGATATTTATCGTGATTATCCGATCTCCACACAGTTGCCCTGATTATTTACACTGGACTCGCATTCGGGAGGACGGTGTGAATCTCCTTCGGGCATCCAGGATTTTGTCTTCCGTAATTTCTTAAATAGCTCCAGGCAAATGCCAGGATGGTTCCTTTCGTAGGGCACGACCGATATCGTTCCCCATCATGTCAAAAAAATAAAATAAAATAAATAAATAAATAAATAAATAAATAAAATAAAATGAATAATAAAAAAATAATAATAAATAAATAAATAAATAAAAATCCAAGCCTAAGCTGTGTATCTAATGTCCACGCTATCGACGGGACCTTAAACCCTAAGCTTCCTTCCTTCCTTCGATTGTTAAGAAGCCACTGGCCAGTCAACCCCGGCGACGTACTAACCGGGAGGCAGCGAAGCACGGATCTCCTGCGTTTGCGACAGTAAATATTTCGTTAGTCGACAGCTCAATCAACAGAGGTCACTCATTCAAACTGCGTCGTTACTATTATCACACACTAACATATACAGTCGCGACACTGCTGTGAAAGCTGTTACCAACTGACAGATGCAACGACACTAGCGGTCGACAAGCCGCCGAAGGACTGATGTTTGTTTAAATTATTGTTGTACGTAATAAACGAAATAGTTACTATAATTTTTGCGTTACAAGCATTAGTGAAATGACAAGAGACGTACATAATAAGGGAATTGGTGTAAAAACATCGAGATTTCATTGAGTCAGTGGTATAAAGAACAGCTTCGGCCTGAACAAGTACTTATGGATACGTGTTTATTTGACGCTTATTCCTCTCGAAGTAAGTAGAATATAAACATAGGAAAAACATAAACTTCTATTCCCCGCCAGGTCCTAGGATTTTTATCTGTCACTTTCCACTTCTTTCACCTCTGGCAGTGTTGCTCATGTGAAAAATACCGAGTAGCACCGTGGTTCAGAACCCACGTTAAACTGTAGGTCCCCTTATAACTGGCTGGGTAAGTCAGTTCGAAGGTCGGAGGAAGGTAACGGCATACCACCTCCAAACAGGACAATGCCTAGTAAAGCACTGTGGTGTTCAAACCAATCTTCGGATTGTTGACTGCTTTACCTTTATGGTCTATTTTTACTATCACAGGCAGCTTTTTGACGTGTATCCGTGCGGTATGGCGTCACGCGCACATTTTTACACCTCATTCGTCTTTCTTATACGCACATATTTTTGGGTCTATTTTAGCTTGAAAAGTCAATGTTTCGAAGATTCTTGCCGTTAATGGTTCAGTTGTAGCAAGAATTTTGGAATCGAATTCTTCTTTGTTGTAAAACAGTTTGACTGCTTTTGGCGGTTTTTGCCACATTTGTCACGTTTATCCTTCAGCTACAGCTGTGGTGGCTGATTTGGTACATTAAATACTGTAGTTATTGCATTCCATATTAGTTTCCTACCATCCACTCTCACCGATTTTACTCGAATTATGGTGAAGGAACCTTAACATTCCTGAGAAGAAAAGCGACGTCTTTCTGCCAAAGAGTAGGTCATCTGGTGTTTCATAGCCATTTCATATTTTTAACAGAAAATGAAATTATTCAGAAGTCTATAGGTTACAAGATAATTGTAAATAAACTGTCTTGTAATTTCCGTTTCACATATTGGCAGGGATCTTAGGAAACTTAAGAAAGAAAAATTTGAAGCTATTTTTTAGTTATTGCCTGTTTTTATGGCACTACATGCGTTCCATAACGTTAAAAGTATGTAAACGATACTATTCGCAGTCATCCCATGTGGTATTCAGAAATGAGCAATGTAGCTTGCCGGCCGCTTGGAGCACTGCTGTCGCAGTGTATAACAAAGGTCTGCAGGAGTGTCGTGACTGTATAAGATAGCTGGGCTATTGTCGTGTTGCATACCTGAGGAGACACGTTTGAAAGACGAAGTGCTGCTAGGAAGAAGTGGCAAAGGTATTCAATGCCGGGAAGCAGTTCCCGAAAAAGACGTGGTGCTGCACGTACAGTGTGAGATCTAACAGTTGGAGGAGAGAAAGGTTCGGACAGATGAGTAACTCGACAAGGCAGGCTAGTCGACTTTATTTCTGTTACCGAGCGAGGTGGCGCAATAACTCGCATTCGGAAGGACGATGGTTGGTTGAAATCCACCTCCCGCCATCCAGGTTTAGATTTTCCGTGATTTCCCATAATCACACCATGGTTCCTTTGAAAAAGGCACAGGCGATTTCCTTCCCCATCCTTACCCAAAACAATCTGAGCGCATGCTCTGCCTGTAATGAACACGTTGTCGTCGGCACGTTAAACATTAACTTCTTATTTCTGTTTGATACACAAGACACATCGAGATCCCGATACGGATGGAAGATACTCTACATCTACATGGGATACGCTACAAATCACATTTAAGTGCCTGGCAGAGGGTTCAGCGAACCACCTTTATACTATTTATCTCCCGTTCCATTCGCGAATATCGCGCGGGAAGAAAGAACGCCTGAATCTCTCCGTTCGAGCTCTGATTTCTCGTATTTTATTCTGATGACCTTTTCTTCTTTATATCTAAAAATTCATCTATTGTGTAGAAGGAGTTGCCATTCAGAAATTCTATTAATTTATTCTTAAATGCTAGTTGGCTATCTGTCAGACTTTTGATGCTGTTTTGTAGGTGACCAAAGACTTTTGTGGTAGCATAATTCACCCTTTCTGTGCCAAAGCTAGATTTAATATTGAATAGTGAAGATCATTCTTTCTCCTACTGCTGTAGTTATGTACACTGCTACAGCTTTTCAATTCGGTGGGATTGGTAATAACAAATTTCATAAGTGAATATATATATATACTGTGAAGTTACTGTGAAGATAAGTGTCTGCAGGATGATCTTGGATGGGCTCCAGCAATTATTCTGATTACACGCTTTTGTGCAATGAATACTTTCTTACTCAATGATGAATTACCCCAGAAAATGATGCCATACGAGAGCAGAGAATGAAAATAGGTATAGAGTAAGCTAAATTTACTGAGATGTATACCACCAAAATTTACAATTACCCTAATAGAATAAGTAGCTGAACTCAAACGTTTCAGTAGATCTTAAGGGTTTTTTTTTTTTTTTTTTTTTTTTTTTTTTTTCAGTGCAAACCCTCATCAATGCACACAATATTGAATATTCTACCTTCGCTACAGATTTCTGATCAGAGTCTATAATTATTAATGGTGTCATTCCATTTACTGTATGGAACTGTATGTAATGCGTTTTATCAAAATTTAATGATAGTCTATTTGCTGAGAACCATTTAATAATTTTCTGAAAGACGTCGTTTACAATTTCTTCAGTTAGTTCTTGTCTGTCAGGTGTGATAACTATACTTGTATCATCAACAAAAAGAACCAGCTCTGCATCTTCATGCATATAGAATGGCAAGTCATTAATATATATTAAGAACAGCATAGGGCCGAAGACCGAACCTTATGGCACCCCATTTTTGATTGTTCCCCAGTTTGAGGAATCAGCTGTTGTTTGCATATTATGTGAACTACTTATGTCAACTTTCTGAACTCTTCCTGTTAGGTATGATTCAAACCATTTGTACACTGTCCCATTCATACCACAACACTTTAGTTTATCTAGAAGAACTCCATGATTTACACACTCAAAAGCCTTGGAGAGATCACAAAAAATCCCAATGGGTGATGTCCGGTTATTCAGAGCATTTAGTATTTCATTGGTGACAGTATATATAGCATTTTCTGTTGAAAAGCCTTTCTGAAAACCAAACTGACATTTTGTAAGATCTTTATTTTTACCTACGTGTGAAGTTGCAGTTTCTTTAGAAGTTCTGTTGCATCTTTTAAGGGTTCTGCCAATAAAACGCAGTCTCTGGTTCACCTTTGCCACGACATTATCTAGTGTTCTTTCCAGTTGAAGTCTGAAGTAATAGTAAGTCCTAGGCATTTTGTGGATCACTTTTGACTAATTTATCTTGTAAACGGATTTCTTTTCGTACACATGTCGACCGACTACACACTTCTCATTATTTAGTATCAATTGCCAATTTTTACACCATATTGCTATCTTATTTAGATCGTTCTGCAGTTAGTTTCGATCTTCAGATGATTTTATTAGACGGTAAATGACGGCGTTCCCTACAAACAACCTAAGAGAGCTGCTTAGCTTTTCTCCCAAATCATTTATGTAAATAAGGAACAGCAGAGGACCAATAACACTACTCTGTGGAACGTCCGATATCACCTCTGTTTTAGTCGATACCTTACCATCGATTACTACAAACTGAGTCCTCTCGGACAGGAAATATACGATAACCGAGCATGGGCTTGGGCTTTCACCACCGACAGTTCTGCTGTGAAAATAGATTTCAACACACACTGCCACAAAATGTGTCCACTCAAACCAGGAATTCTAGATTTTGATCCCACTCTTTTCGGTACTTGTAGTTTCTGTAAGCTGTCACACCTCTTTTCTGTCTCTTTTTCTCTTGCTTATTTCGTCATCACGCTCGTTTTCAAGGCCACGCATTTTAGTAAGCATCGGGAGAATGGCTGTGCAGTGTAAGGTGCCAAGTCACGGATTGCGCGGTCGCTCCCGCCGGGGCTTCGAAACCTCCCTCGGACATGAGTGTGTGTGTGTGTCTTTTCATTAGCATAAAGTAGTTTGCAAGTCTAGCGGCCAATAACTCTAGCAGTTTGGTCCCTTAGGTTTACAAACATTGGAACAAATTGCTAATTTGAAACCGTAATACCCGTACAAAACCACACTTTTAGTAACTTAACGAGTCTTAACGCACTAACGAAACAGTAATTAAGTAATATGAAGTTGGACCTGGAAACCATTAAACTGGATTCTCCGATAGCACTGTTCTAAAAAGACCTAAAATTACTACACTAGGATGTACAGAGAATGCACAAAGTGCAAAAGCACAAGAACAATTTAAGTAGAAATGAAAAAGGACTTAAATTAGACAAATTGTGGGCTTTTGTAATAAATCAAATAAATACTACCAACTCTTTGCCACACGCTCAATAGCATTTGTCTGCGCAACTCCACGATCGAAGGCAACGGTATAACGATTTCACAAACCGACCGTTGCGTGGATACGCATAAACAGTACGGGCTACTGAGATGATTTGTATGAACCAGCGTTTTGTGTCTGGGAACCCTCCAAAGATCTCTTCAGGAAAGTGGAAAGCGAAACGTCAGCCGACAGCGTTATTCCCAAGAATCTAATATCAGCAATAATTCTACAACCTGACATGAAAGCCTATCTCCTTCTTTTCTCCCAAATCGTTTTATGTAAATAAGGAACAGCAGAGGACCAATAACACTACTTTGTGGAACGTCCGATATCACTTCAGTATTAGTCGATGCCTTACCATCGATTACTACAGACTGAGTCCTCTCTGACAGGAAATATACCATAACATATATTTTATACATAAAGCAGAGTGTCCGTATGTTTGTTTTCTGTGTACGTGTTACATACAAATCTGCAGTTTAATTTCAATCTTTGTAATATATTGTACACGTAAGCTTCTATCCATGAGGACGGTCGCCGCAATTGTAAGTATTACGTACAATACATAGTTCACGAGATATGACGTCATAAACAATGAGATGCGCGAAAAACTGCTGCATTTAGCGAAAATGCTGCTCATTTTCTCCTAAACCACTGTACCGATTTCAACCCCATTTGGTACACATATTCCTTACCGTGAGGTAACAATTGTTAGGTTTAAGAATCACATGTGACCCATGTTTCAGAAGATATGACGTCATATACAATAGGCATCGCAAAAGACTGCCACATAATGCGGCGAGACTTTATAAATACTCTATATGACAATGAGAATACCTAGCGACTTGCAACAAACTTTAAACATAATTTCAAACCTTAATTAAAATTTTTCTCGCTGACAACCACACCAAAATGATGAAAGGAAAAGTTTCTCGCTTACTACTTTTCCGCTGTTCATGGGCTAAAACTACGGCGTTCGGTATGAAGTTGCAATTTATAATTTCTACACTGCAAGTTGTAGCCGCAGGAAATTTTACAGACAGTATATACACATATAACTGAATGTACCTTCGAAATTGTATCTTAGTATGGCACGTAGTTCATGAGATATGAGCACATAAACATTAATGTTCATGGAAAACCGCCCTATCACGAATCAAGTTTTAAGCTATTACTTCTTTACTACTAATTGTATTCGTAACTGATTTTACAGACATACAGCACTTATATAAATGAATATATACCTGAACAATTATACAAGTGTACAACATATAATTCAATAAATATTAGATCGTGCGAATTTTATATGCCATTTATATTTTGATTGCTATCTTTCTTTGTTTGGATACTACACTTATAATTTTGTACATTATGCAAGACAGCCTTATTTCTTATATATTCTCCGACAAATATAACATTTTTTAGAAAAAAAAAGAGATGGACAAGAGAGAAGGGATAGGAGAAGTACTAACTCAAGGCAAGAATAAATAAATATCCGGGCAACGTCGGGTTTTTAGCTAGTTCAGTGATAAAACTCATTTGCCTATTCCTACAATCAAAAACCAACATGGAGTGTGAAGAACGCTAGATTTCAGTAGTTTGTGGGGATATGAGAGTTGCAGACTTTAGAACGGGTATCTCGAACGCATTTAAAATACGGAAATAAACTATTATCTTAGATGAGATGGATAAATCGCCCAACTAATGAGGAGTTACTGAATAGAATTGGGGAGGAAAGAAATATGTGGCGTATATTGTCTAAAGGAAGGGATCGATTAGTGGAAACATTCTGTGAAATTAGTACTGGAGGGAAGTGTGTAGGATAAAACTCACAGAGGCATACCCAGTGACGAATACAAACCGTTCTTATGAGGAGATGAAGAGGCTTACACAAGATACGGTAGTGAGCAGAGCTTCATCAAACCAGTTTTTGGACTGAAGACCGAAAAGAAAAGAAAAATAAAATAAACGGATAAAGGATAAGTGAATATGGTGTATGCTGACCCCTTCCTGTTGTCATACAAGTATAAGTCAACAGTTAGCTCCTTTGAATTATTTCTCTGGAGGGCATCAAGTAAATGAATAAAAACCTATATCTAGAAGTCAATGATGCCTGAAATTATCAGAATTCCATAAAATATTTACTGCACCGAATGCAAACTGCCTCTTATGTCAAGGAAAATAATGGTGAAGTAAACAGTGCCTTTAATTTTCCTGATTATCGTTATCATTGTGAATAATACGAGGCGCGTCCAGAAGGTAAGTTCCGTTTCAATTTATCTCCGCTGCAGCGCTGCGATTGCAGTTCCGCTGTAGACGATGTGTATCAAGGAGAAGAACGTGCGCCATTTGGAGACCGCTGTCAGTTACGTACGCTTTGTTGTGCTTGTTTGAAATGTCGGCGTTGATTAAAAATCCCGCCGCCTGTGAAATCAGGTCGGTGATTCGGTTTCTGAATGCGAGGAAAGTGAAACCAAGTGAAATTTATCGGCAAATTTGCGATGTTTACGGACCAAATGCGATGAATGATTCGATGGTGAGAAGATGGGTTCGACAGTTCAATGGCGGGCGTAGTGATGTGCACGATGAAGAACGAAGTGGACGTCCACCTTTGGTTACAGAAGAACTGGTTCACGCTATTGATGACAAGATGCAGGAAAACCGTAGGTTTACAATTTGTGCTTTCGCTATGGACTTCCCCAAATTTCATTGTTTCCAACTGGTTGAAGAGACAGGCGGCAGATTTCTATGAAGACGGTATACAAAACCTGGTGCCACGCTATGACAAATGCCTGCAAAATTTCGGCAGTTAGTTGGAAAATTAGTTTAAGAATTGTAGAATTTTGTGCAATAAAAATTTCTTCTGTATCTGCGTACAATTTCATTTTATTACCAAACGGAACTTACTTTCTGGACGCGCCTCGTACCTCTCTCTGTGTCCTTAATTATAGCTTCATATGCATTTTCATCAAAGTAATTTGGAAGCAACTGTTATAGCGTGAAACTGGAATGAAAATTTATTAATAATATAAATGCATTTGACTACAGAAAAAGAACATATAATATCTAGGATGATATTTACCTCTTTTCTGTTAACCCGATTAAATTTTTTTATAATCCGTTTCAACTTTTAAAATAAACTGAAACACGTGTGATATTAAGAGCGACTGTTAGAATCAAAGTAGTGTAAACTGAACCTAGAAACACGCAATGAAGATCCAAAGGCTTTTCAACTTGAGTAGAACACAGTGATTTTGCTGATGGTACGGCCTTCTCCTTAAACCCCGAACGACAATTAAGCTGAGAGCTCTCCTGTTATTCCGTGAAGGAGTTCGCACATACGCAACACGTTGACGCACCTATTGTGCAGCGAGGTATTGTTCTATCGCGCGTAAACAGTTATCACGGCTGGATACTCAAATCGTGGCACACAGTTTCGATATTTAGCAAATGTTCAACTGAAACTTCCTGGCAGATTAAAATTGGATGCCGGAACCGGGACTCGAATCTGAGAACTTCGCCTTTTGCAGGTAAGCGCTATACCGACTGAGCTATCCCGACACGACTCACGATGCCGCCTCACGACTTTACTTCCGCCAGTACCTCGCCTTCTAGTTTCCAAACTTCACAGAAGCTCCCCTGCGACCGTTGCAAGACTAGCATTCCTGGAAGAGTGGATATGGTGGAGACATGACTTAGCCACAGCCTAAGGGATGTTTCCAGAATGAAACTTTCACTCTGCAGCAGAGTGTGCGCTGATATGAAACTTCCAGGCAGAATAAAATTGTGTGCCGGAACAGGGACTTGAACCTGGAAAATGTGCGGAAGTAAAGTTGTGAGGTGGCATCGTGAGTCGAGTCGGGATAGCTCAGTCGGTACAGCACTTGCCCGCGAAAGGCAACGTTCCCAGGTTCGAGCCCTGTTCCGGCATACAATTTTAATCTACCAGGAAGTTTCACATCAGCGCACACTCCGCTGCAGAGTGAAAGTTTCATTCTGGAAACATCCTTTAGGCTGTGGCTAAGCCACGTGTCCACCATATCCATTCTTGCAGGACTTCTGGTCTTGCAAGGTTCGCAGGAGAGCTTCTGTGAAGTTTGGAGCGGCGGTGGAGTAGCCGAGCGGTCTAAGGCGCCTCGCTGCAGAGCGCGCGGTTGCTCGCCGTCGGAGGTTCGAGTCGTCCCTAGGGCATGGGTGTGTGTGTTTGTCCTTAGGTTAGTTTACCTTAGTTTAAGTAGTTTGTAAGCTACGCACTAATGACCACGCAGTTTGGTCCGATAGATTTACAAACAGTTGAACATTTTTTGAAGTTTGGAAAGTAGGAGGCGAGGTACTGGCGGAAGTAAAGTTGTGAGGCGGCATCGTGAGTCGTGTCGGGATAGCTCAGTCGGTATAGCGCTTGCCCGCGAAAGGCTAAGTTCTCAGGTTCGAGTCCCGGTTCCGGCACTCAATTTTAATCTGCCAAGAAGTTTCATATCAGCGCACACTCCGCTGCAGAGTGAAAGTTTCATTCTGAAATGTTCAACTGTTTGTAGAGCTTATGGGACTTAGCTACGGGCTCATGAGTCCCTAAACTTACAAACTACTTATGAAATAGCTTATACAAAAGACGGCACAAACATCCAGTCCGAGAGGGGATTCGAACCCCCGACGGGGAACGCACTCGCGCATTATAGCATAGCGCCTCAATGCGTTCGGCCGCTCCGCCGCGACCGATATTTAACTTCAGCTCCGAGTTTTTCCGGTTCATTTTGAGTTAGAACTGGTCAGTTTGTCTACCTTCCTTTCCCATTTTATTATTACTATTACTATTTTTATTAATCAGATCTTCGAGTTCTCTGATGCTGCCATTTTAACGTCTTTGCTAAATTTGTCGTTTTTGCATAGCCACTAAGCCCATATTTTTGTATATTACAGGCACGGCCAAACACCGCCACGTGGGCACGAGCGCCTTTGCCGAGCCCCTGCCCCGCGCACTGTGCGCAGCGGCGTCTGGGGCAGAGTGGCGAGCAGCAAGAGGAAGGACGATGTGTATTTCTGCTAATCACGTGAATACTGCGTAATGTGCATATTTCATTAAAGCATACTGCTTTCGCGAATGAAAAATGGTAGCAAATATATATTAGTGCTAAAATCCTTATTGTAAAAGTACGACATTGTCATCTCTACTTAGTAGCCTCTGTATGGCAAAGAATACCTTCCTTCGTTTCTCTCTTGCATTGTTTGGTATATAGCCGTCTCACTCTCACACATGCTGCAGACATTTCAGTGTTAGAGGAAGTAGTTCGTTCGTCAGAACGGCTAGCGCCCTAAGTGCGCTAGTAGCTTTTCAGGGGAACTGGGAGAAAATGAACCTAAAACCAATCTTTTTTTGCTTGTTTTTTTCTTGTGTTTTAACGAAATATTTACTTGTAAGAATAAGACTCTATAGCCCTTACATAAAATTATTTTTAAAATAGCATATTTATGATACTGGTTCATTTAGAAACATATATCTTCCAGAAGAACCCTACTAAAATGCCTAGTAATGGTACAGTGTACCTTACGTCACGCACCTTACGGTGAATTGCGGAGTATGTATGTAGATGTAGACTTGTTTCACCGTTCTTCGACCACATTACAGAGCTGCGCTTCCTCTGTTTACGTTGGATCTGACCGCGGGACAGTCCAGCGCAGAGTAGTGGTGTGCGGTCTCTTTCAGTCCTGCGAAGTTAGCACCCCCTTTTTTTTTTTTTTTTTTGAAAATGTACATTTTATTCAGAGTTCTAAACAGATATACAATAGTTCTGGAGTTCTCTGTACAAAATTTAAATAGTTCTGGAATATTTCGCCGAAAAAATACCACAAAATTTAGTTTTTTCAAAATAATTTTTTGCCTAATTGTACAAACATAGTTCTGATCACAGTTCTGAATAGCTCTCAAAGAGTTCTACAGGAAATCCTCTTGACATTTTTCTGTGCAGATTATACTTCATGAGATCATTGCAATAATGGGGAATCCATTTACACGCTACTGTGAAGTTGGCATCCCCTTTTCTCAAAAATATGCATTTTTTCAGAGTTCTAGGCAGATATGCAATAGTTCTGGAGTTCTCTGTACAAAATTTATATAGTTCTGCACAAATTCGCGCAAAAATTACAAAAAATTATAACAAATTTTAGTTTTTTCCAAATAATTATTTGCCTACAAGCGTAAACATAGTTCTGATCACAACTCTAAATAGCTCTCAAATAGTTCTGCAGAAAATCTTAATGATATTTTTTTGCCCAGATAATAGTTCATGAGCTAATTGCATAAATGAGGGACATAAACTACACAAAATTGCGCCAGAGTCGTGTGAAGTTGGCACCCCTTTTTTCAAAAAAGTAAATTTTTTTTCAGAGTTCTGGACATATATGCAATAGTTCTAGAGTTCTCTGCACAAAATTTAAATAGTTCTGCAGAATTTCGTGAAATATCGCAATTCTGAATAGTGGGAGAGCTGTGAAGTTGGCACCCCTCAGCATTTAAATGCATAAATCAATTTAAGGAAGGAATAAAAAGATCGAATACTGTATTCTCATTTATATTTCTAAGGAATACAAGTAGCCCTACTACCTGTGTTCAGAGATAGTTACTCTTGCTTAACAGACTGTTAGTCAAGACATTATAGGATTGAATGAAATAAATAACAGGCTTTTATAATACTGGTAACTGTTAAAAAGGAGCTACTTTAGGCACTACTGGTGGACAGGAAGTTCAAAAAGTTTCATTTTATGATTGTGTAAAATAACTATTCGGTTCACAAAATTAGTTGCCTCACTGCAGTTAGAATTTTTGTTCATGAAATTCATATTAGCAACTTGTAATACAGAATTTAAAGGTAATTTGCTTTACATATAGGTATGACAACTGAATGGGGTTTACAGAACTATGTGTAGTTCCATATATGAATGACACATAGCCACAGTGGATGCACATTGTGAAGTTCAACCCTGTGACGACAGTTGCTGACTTTTGAGCAGTTCACTCTGCTGTAAGGTATTTGGCTTACAGCATTAGAATGCTAATTTTCTTGCTAGATACCCTAATGCTAATGTTAGATGCCTAAGTTAAATTTATGGCATACTTCTTGTTCTTAAAACAATTTGGTAGTGGCTGGTTGCTGTATTTACAAAGTAAGAAGCTATTTTCAGTTATGTATCTGAGGGCATATTTCACTTTCACAATAGATTTTTAACATCAACTGTTTCAGCCAGCCCTGTTTGATTTTTTGATGATATGAAATGTCTAAATATTGGATAATACAGCATTAAAGCAAAGACGTGAAGTGTGAAACTCTTCCGAAATTAATGTTTGTAAAAAAGTTTCACAATCGTACAATATACTGAGAATGTGCCAAAAATCGTTTCTGACGATAAATTCCGTTCATATGCTGCACTTAGAACGCTAAAAAACTACATGTTATAGTTCAGTTTCGTTAGGAAGTGGAAACGCTTTTGGCCAATTTCTACACCGTATGTGTAATAAATTTACACCCAACCAATAGTTGCTGTATATTCAAGAAGTCTGAATCTGTTTTGTAGTTAAATATTTCAATTAGACATAGATTTCGCGACTTAACTCAAATGACAAGTATAAAGTGCGCGCCACCTACTTTCGCCGCGCGCCGCCGTGCATGCACGGCGCGGCGTTCTTACGACGTCAGCCACGAGCGCACAGTTGAAGAACATTTATCAAACCTGGAGTGCCTTTTCAAAGTGTTGACTGCAGCAGGTCTACGTTGTAATAAAGCAAAGTGTTCGTTTTTTCAAACTGAAATAGAGTACCTAGGCCATGTGATTAATGCCCAAGGAATCCATCCATTACAGTCGCATCTTCGAGCGATCAAAGATTTGCCTCCTCCTAAGAATGTGCAGGAATTGCAAGCAGTCATGGGAAAGCTTAACTATTATTTCAGATTTATTCCCAATGCCTATCAGATAGCAGCTCCACTGCATCACTTACGTAAGAAGAATGTTCCTTTTGTATGGTCTAAAGATTGCCAAGTTGCCTTTGACAAATTAAAGTCTGCACTACTTAGTGATGTATGTTTGATTCCCTTTGACCCACAGAAGCCTGTAGTGCTAGCAGTCGATGCCTCGTCGTACGGTCTGGGTGCAATATTGTCACATCGTATTGGATCTCACGATCGACCTATTGCCTTTGCATCCAAGCTACTGACGCCAACGCAACAGAATTACAGCCAGATAGAAAAGGAGGCCTTAGCAATCATTTACGGCGTCACAAAGTTTCATCATTATCTCTATGGCAGAAAATTCTATTTGTTGTCTGACCACAAGCCTCTCACGTCGTTGTTCTCACCCACAAAGCCAATTCCGCCACGAACGGCACAAAAGCGTCAGAGATGGTCCTTGATATTGTCAAATTATCAGTATGAGATTTTGTACCGACCTACCTCTAAACATGCCAACGCGGACACACTTTCCCGACTTCCGGTTGGCCAGGATGTGTCGTTTGATTCTTCAGAAATTGCATGTTGCCAGATAGACTCCAGAGATGCTTCCGCTGTCGCAGACTTCCCTTTGAACTCTCGTCGGGTTGCACAGAAAACAGATGCGGATGCAGACCTAAGTGTGGTAGCACGTTTTGTTCGCTTAGGGTGGCCTGCCAGAGCCAAAGACATTGATCGGCCTCTGGTTCGATGTTATTTTGCACAATGTCATGCATTATCTTTAAGTTCTGTTGTTACATACCGACAACGACCAAACGAGAGTGATTGTTCCTCGTTCCTTGCAACGAGAAGTGTTACGTCTCCTGCATCAAGGACATTGGGGTATTGTTAGGACAAAGCAACTGGCCAGACGTCATTGTACCTGGGTTGGCATGGACGCTCAGATAGAGCGCATGACGTCACAGTGTACAGTTTGTGCGGAGCATCAGGCGGCTCCTCCGCAACGTTTCTCAGACTGGCCACGCCCCAAGGGACCATGGCAACGTTTACACATTGACTTTGCCGGACCTTTCTGAAATACACGCTGGTTAATTGTTGTAGACGCTTTTAGCAACTTTTGTCATTGCCATGAACTCAACGACAGCGTCTAGTACAATCAGTGCCTTAACATCAGTGTTTTGCATCGAAGGTTTGCCTGAAACATCGTCAGTGACAATGGACCTCAGTTTGTTAGTGCGGAATTTCAACAGTTTTGTCACTCTCAGTCCAATGGTGAAGCAGAACGTTTCGTTCGAACATTCAGGTGTCACATGGAAAAGATGAAAGGTCAGCACTCCAGGCAGCAAGCTCTTCAAATTTTCCTGTCTACGTATCGGTGCATGCCACGTGACGGCCCGTCTCCTGCCGAGCTGCTCCACGGCCGCCGTCACCGCACTCTCCTTCACCTGCTGCAGCCTCCCACGCACCGAGTCGGTTCGTATGGCGCTACGCGTTTTCAGGTTTCTACGCCGGTGCTGTACAGGGTGTTTGCTAGCAACAAGAAGACATGGTTGCCAGGCATCATTCAGCGCGTGCTCGGTCACAATATGTATGTTGTACGCTCTTCCACAGGGTCCGAGCTGCGGCGCCACGCAAACCAATAGCGCCTGCACAGGCCGCGCGATACTGTCTCCGGTTTCTTGATTCCAGACCCAGTTCACCGCCAGGGAGCACAGCCACATCGTTCGTCGACGGGTCCAGCGTCCCCGGACTACGAGATCGTCCCGATGGACATCGACGCGACTCCGCCGCCGCAGATGACAGCGTCACTGAGAGAAACTCCGGGACCGTGTGTGCCCCCGCCGCCTGGGCCATGAACCTCCGAAGATGACCTGCTCCCTCTGGGCGTAGGCGGGCGCCCTTCCGCTGGTTTTGGTGGGTTTCCCGGCGGATCGCAAGGTGTATACCGGGGCGCGGACGGCGTCTCGATCCCAGCCTCAGCTACGACGCCCGTCCCACCAGTAACGCCCCCGCCCAGGCCCTCCTCCCAGTGCCGTCGCCGTGGCCCTCAGCCCTACGCCACGACGACGCGGCGGTTTGGGGGGGAGGGGTGCGGTGTCGCACAAGTATAAAGTGCGCGCCATCTACTTTCGCCGCGCGCCGCCATGCACGCACGGCGCGGCGTTCTTACGACGTCAGCCACGAGCGCCCTCTGCTGCTATCCCGCTCGTGGCCACCACGGAACGACATCGGGCACTTGGAACTGAGATAGGAACCAGTTAACACTTCGGAATCAGATAGGCACCAGTGAAGACTTAGCTATCGGATAGGCACTAGGCAGGCCTCTAGCCCAACTATGTATCAGCATTCTGCAGTACTGAGCTATGTAAAAGTTAAGTATTGTATAAATTCTGTGCAATATATATCTCGTTCTAATTTACTCTAGTGTTTCTAGTTTCTGCTGTCCCACTGGCTGCTCACCTTCGTACCTGCACAAGCGTGCGTCCTTAATTCCTGTGTCCGTCTGTCTACTCGGCCACCGACACCTACGACGGAAACGAGACACAAAAGCGGCGACGAGGCTGGGACACAAAAGAATATTCTCTCTAATCAAAATAATCTTAAGCACATTTAAAGCTCGCGTGGAAGTTTGCCACTACAATGGCCGCCGAGGCGCTCTTCAATTTGTCCGCTGTTCGCAGTTGGCCGCTTACATGATTGTGAGGGCTTGGCGCGCCGTTGGACGGAAATGTTGGCCATGCCAGTTTTATACTGTGATATGCATTCTAGTCTTTGCCTTTCTGTACCATTTTACCCATCTACTGCCACTGCTAGCTTCAATTTAACTGTTAGTCGTATTCTACCAAACTGCCCATTCTTATGGTATAAATTTTCTATATACTTCTTCTCCCACCATTTCACACTTCATTTGTCTCCTTAAATTTTCATTCCAAGATAGCACTACATAGCAAATCCTTCCAATTCCTACTCATCGGATTCCGAGAGGCCTTCCTTTCATTACTGCAAAACGCAGTGATCCAGAAGTAAATATTTAGGAACATCTCCATTTTCACTCTTGGATATACAGGGGCTGAACACCTCGCAATATACTACATGTTGTTGTAAGTTGGCACCACTGAATAGATGTTAGCAATGAAAACCGCAGTGCACGACTGACGTACGAAGTCTTGGACGTTACCTGCCGTGAATCGTACGTTTGGTTCTGCTACCGTCAACAAAAATGATCGGTGAAACGCATGAACGTCGAAAAGAGGCGACCTCTACGGTACGCTGTTAGCGGGAGCATCTTGTGATGAAAACGGCCGCACTGTTTAACGTATTTCTATCAACACTATGCTAGGTAAAACGGAAATGAGCGTATGGCTTACTTGGCCGGGAGATTACTTGCGGGATTGTTCGGCCGTCTTAGTGAAACTCTATTTATTTGACCCCGCGTGGGCGACTTACGTGCCAATGATGATGAGATGATGACGATTAGGACAACACACACCACCCAGTCCCCCGCCGGGAGCAAACCCGGGCCTCCTGCGTGGTAGTCAGCGACGCTACCGCTGAGCTACTAGTATGCTAGGTAATGTCAGCGTACACAGAACAAGATAAAACATCATTGGCGAAGGTAGATTAGGGGGGAAACCCAACTTTAGCTGACAACGAGCGATGGGCATTAAGAACGATTGCGGCCAGGCAACATAAAATTACTACAGCAAAAATGATTGCAAAACTCAACACTCACTTGTGTAATAATGTTTCGATAAAAACAGTAAGGCTGGAGCTTAGCATTAATGGAAGGGGTGCAGTTGAGAAACCCTTAATAAGGGAACCCAACGCAAAACTGCGGGGGTGTAGCAAATTAGTGCTGTTGGGGCAAGAAGGTCAGTTTCGAAGTTTGATAATATTCGCATTGTTACACCCCCATGAACCACAGACATTACCGTGGTAGGGTGGTTTGCGTGCCTCAACGATACAGATAGCCGTACCGTAGGTGCAAAGCACTGCAGAGGTATATCTGTGGAGAGGACAGAATGTTCAAATGTTCAAATGTTTGTTAAGCTTATGGGACTTAACTACGGGGTCATCAGTCCCTAAACTTGCAAACTACTTATGAACTACTTACGAACTAGGACGGCACAAATATCCATGCCCGAGGGGGGATTCGAACCCCCGGCCGTAGTGGCCTTGCTGACCGTGACTGGAGCGCCTCAGTCACCTCGACCACCGCGGCCGGCGGAGAGGCCAGACAAACGTGTGGTTCCTGAGGAGGGGCAGCAGGCTTTTCATTAGTTGCAGGGGCAACAGTTTGGATGATTGATTGATCTGGTCTTTTAACGTCAGCTAATGTGGCTGCGAAAGGCTGAACGCAAGGGGAATCTACAACAGCCGTTTCTTTTCCTGAGGACTGTATGACTATTATGATGATAGTATCCTCTCGGTTAAAATATTCCGGAGGTAAAATAGCCCCCCCATTCGAATCTCCGGGCGGGGACTTCTGAGAAGGATGACGTCATCAGTAAAGACAACACTGGCATTCTACGGATCAGAGCGTGGAATGTTAGATCTCTTAATCTGGTGGGGAGGTTACAAAATTTGAAAAGGGAAATGGTTAGGTTGAAGATAGATATAGTAGGTATTAGTGACGTTCGGTGGAAAGAGGAACAGGATTTCTAGTCAGGCGAGTACAGAATTACAAACACAAAATAATTTGGATGTATTACAGGAGTATGTCTAATGATGAATAAGAAAACAGAAACGCGGCTAAACTACTATGAGCAGCGCAGTTATCGCATTATCGTAGTTAAGATAGATACGAAGCCAAGACCGACCACAGTAGTAAAGGTTTATATGGCCACTGCCTCTGCCGAAAACGAGAAGATCGAAGAAATGTAGGAGGAGGTAAGGAAAATTATTAAGACATTTAAGGGAGTGGAGAACTTAATTGTGATGGGGGACTGGAATTCTGTAGTAGGAAAAGGAAGGGAAGGAAATATAGAAGCCGACTGCGGTGGCCGAGGGGAGTGAGGCGCTACATGGATATTTGTGCCGTCCTTAGTATTAGCTAGTTCATAAGTAGTTTGTAAGTTTAGTATACAAACATTTTGAAATACAGAAGGTGAATATGGACTGGGAAAAAGGATTGAAAGAGGAAGCCACCTGGTAGAATTTTGTACGCAACATAATTTAATCATAACAAACCCTTGGTTCAAGAATCATGAAAGAACGTTGTTTACCTGGAAGTGACCAGGAGACACCGGAAGCTACCAGACAGATTTCGGAACTAGTTTTTAAACTGTAAGACATATCCAAGGGCAGATATAGACTCTGGCCATACCTTATTGGTTATGAACGTGGTGTGTCTGCCGCCAACGCTGCACGACACTCTCACAGCAATCTGTGTCCCGGACACTGTGCGGCCAAGGCGGAGACAGCAGCTGTGCTGCCCTGTCATCACTGTCTACATACAAGGCCTCACAACAAGTCCGTGTCACGTCACACCAATGGCTGCTCTCTCAAGCTCACTGGCTGCCGCTACAAAGCAGTGGACTGTGCCACCACCACCTAGAGAAGGCCGCGGCGCTCTCGTGTGACGCCAGGCAGAGTAGGTTGCGCGCGCATAGCTGACTGGCTCGCTGCTTCGGCATAGTGGGCCGCGCCTCAGCGGCTACCCAGTCAGCTATGCGCGCGAAACCTACTCTGCCTGACGTCACGCGAGAGTCACAGCCTTCTATTTAGGTAATGTTAGCTGTGCCCTAGCGGCCAGCCAGTGAACTTGCGAGGGCAGCCTATCGGTATGATGTGACACGGACTTGTGCGGCCTTGTATCTAGACGGCGTTGGCCCTGGGCGGCAATTTGCGGCAGTCACAAAAGTGTGTGCTGCGTTGCCCTGCCCTGCCCTTCGTCGCCTAGGTCTCAATGTGCGCCCGGCATGGTAGGGCTGTAGCCTTTCACCAATATTATCCAATTTGTACAATGAGCAAGGTGTGGAGGAAAGCAAAGAGAAATTTGGAGAAGGAATTAGAGTTCTTTTTAATTTTGTCAGAGACAGCAATTGACGTGCAAGAGCAATTGGGCGGAGTGGATAGCATGTTGAAAGGAGCGTATAAAATGAACATTAAGAGAAAAACATGGGTAATGGAATACAGTCTTAGAAAATCAGGCGATGCTAAAAGAATTTGATTAGCTAATGAAACACTAAAGGTGTTAGATGAGTTTTTGTTAATGCGCAGTAAAATAACACTTGATGGTCGCAGTACAGATGATATAAGAAACAGAATGGCAATGGGAGAAAAAGCGTTTTTGAAAAAGAGAAATTTGCCAACAACGTATATTAATTTAAGCATAAGGATGTCCTTTCTGTGGGCATTTGTGTGGAGTGTTGCCTTGTACGGAGGTGAAACGGACGATAAATAGTTCAGGCACGATGAGGATAGAAGCTTTTGAAATGTGGTGCTACGGAAGAATGCTGAAGATTTGGTGGGTAGATCGCGAAACTAATGAAGAGGTACTGAACACAATTGGGGAGAAAAGGAATTTTGGCATACCTTGACTGAAAAAAGGGATCGTTTGCTAGGACATATTCTTAGACATCAAGGATTCGTAAATTTAGCTTTGGAGGGAAGCGTGTGGGGAAAAATCGCTGAGGGTGTTCAAGAGACGTTTATAGTAAGCAGATTCAAATGGGTTAGAGTTTTCGTTCTTATGAGGAGATGAAGGGGCTTGCTCAGGACAGAGTAGGGTGGAGCGCTACATCAAACCAGTTTCCGGACTGAAGACTACAACAACACAACTTACACAGACTATCTGTTTAGAGATGGCGACAGTTACAAGGTGGATCAGGAAATCTTACGTTTATCTACAAAAGGGCGGAAGATGAACTACATTGTAATAGCGGGAGTTACTAAATGTACGACTACAAATCCGAGAACTGACTATGACATTCCACCCTCGGAGAAGATGGAGCCAGTTCAAATGTTTGTAAATTTATGCGTTGTAACTACTATGGTTGTCACTCCCTAGGCTTACAACTACTTAAATGAACTTACACACACACACACACACACACACACACACACACAAACACATGCGTGAGGGACGACTCGAACCTCCGATGGGAGGCAATCTAGTGCTCCAAAGCAAGGCCCCTTAGAGCGCTCGGCCATTTCACCGCGGACACTTTGCAAATTACTGCTGCTACACGTATGCTGTCTTTTTCCTTTATTTCAGTTGCCATAGTTTTGCATGACTGTTAATTTTTTAATAGTTACAACTGTTTAACTTGACTTTTTAATCTCACATGTTATATTCTATCTATTTGTGATATTGGATCTACTATGGACAAGATTGTGTTATTCACACACCACTCTTGGAATAGATCACCCAAGTTATTTTACGTATAGAGATCACTGCTATATGTTGTTGGGTTTAACGTCTCTTCTTAGAACCATTGTCTTCTCAGAATAAATATTGTGATTTTTCATGATTTGCATAATTTAATTTTATCTAAACTACGTAAATTGTATCACATTGTATTTGACTGAAATGATTTCATTTCAGTCCTAAAGCAAACGTTAACTATTGTAATCCTTGAAAGCCAACTACTACACTCTGTAGATACGGCTACTTCAGCCTCTACAGAAGCATGGATATATAGATCCGTATATGATGATGGTGTAATAATGGCAAACCCATTTGTAAAATAATAAATATTGGTAGAATATTATACCAGTGTCCTGCGCTTTTTTATCATTTACAATGTGAAACAAATTGTGGAAAGACCCAACGGAACAGTCAGTGGGACTAATTTTAATATAATTTAGCGACAATTATCCAAAACGAAAACAAATAAAATAAAAATGCACCTACGAGAAGGGTACACGGAGTAAAGTCAGTGGCCTGCTTACATGTGCAGTGCACCTCTATCGTCATAGATTCATATGTTCAAATGTTTGTACAGCTTATGGGACTTAACTACGGGGTCATCAGTCCCTAAACTTACAAACTACTTATGAACTACTTACGAACTAGGACGGCACAAATATCCAAGCCCGAGGGGGGATTCGAACCCCCGACCGTAGTGGCCGTGCAGACCGTGACTGAAGCGCCTCAGTCCCCTCGGCCACCGCGGCTGGCACCCTAGATTGCATGCAGCTCAGAGAGGGCTCATCAGGTCTAGGACATTGGATTTATTTTTAAACTATTTCTGGAACAGTATTGTAGAGTGTCCCAAGCAACAATAAAAAATATTGCACCTACGTCTATGCGAAACGTCACTGAGTTTGGGCTCACATTTCTTGTCCAACAAAAATTTACAACCCATATTTATGACAGATACCTTTTCATATTTTTTCCTACGAGGATCATTAGTTACATGAGATGTCACTGCATGTAAATAGCTTTTTATAGGTTAGTCGCCTAAAGGCCTCTACACACGCTCCGATTTATCGTCCGACCCTTCAACTGACCAACGAACCAACCAAAATTACCAAATTCGTAGCAGCCTACACACGTTCCGACCAACTGCGCGCAGCGATTGCAGCAACTTATTTGGTGTCTGTTTGTCGAACTGTTTTTGTTTTCGCGTGTTCGCTGTGCAGACAGCAGACGATCGCAGGCAGGATGTTGGTCGGGTAGCGCTACACGCGCACAATTTGTTGGGTAGAGTGCCGGGCGGGGGGGGGGGGGGGGGGGGGGTCGGATGTCGGACGGGCAGCCGACCAACCACCCGACAAGAAAAGTTTGTCGGGAAGCACCTCCACACGTCCAATTTATCGGATCGCCGATAAATTAGTCCCGACAAATCGGAACGTGTGTATGGGCCTTAAGATAACCAAGTGAAACAATTCGTTTGAAGTCTCAATTAGTGATAAAATATTGATTAGTAACGTATAGCAACAACTTGTCTAGTTCACTAGATCGTTAAGTATCTTTTTGAGTAATTTTTCAAACATTGTCACAGTAAATACGGTAAAGAAGTAAATCCCCCCGATCAGTGTCGAACCCTCTCCCCACCCCAATTTGGCGCTGGTGGCTCGACACATCACTGGAGCCCCCCTTTGCCCCTCGGTGGCCAATGCATAACACTTTGTTGATGTCCCCTCCTTCCAGAAACACACATTTCAATATAATACATTGAATTTACACGCAATAATAAAAAATGTACTACCTATCATAATATGCATATTACAAATAGTCACTGCCGAACAACGCTTCTACGAAATACTATACTGTTTCCGGGATAGAGATGCAGAAATTGAGATAAATAAAGCTGTTAAATTTATTTCAGAAAATCTTTTTTGTCTTATGGGGCATTTGGCGTAGTTTTGTGAAGTGGCTCTCGGGACAGGAGACATCCCCTACCACCCTCGCGAAATGGTGAAGTTTACAATTTCCTACAGCAATAAGAGTGTTTAGAAATATGAATAACGTTGAGGAAAGCTGCGGCTTAAAAAGGAAAAACTTTACATCGACTGTTGTGCTGGGATTGCATTAATATACATCTACATTTAATATGTTGTTACATATGAAATAAAATCTACCATATGCAAATAATATGTTTTTACACCGCATACTCAGAAGTATTTTTGCACTACATCATTTGATTTATTGTTATATAGCAACCATGTCGAGCAATGAAAATAAGATCAGTCTTTAATTGACCGCATGTAACAAAGTACTGGGTGATCAAAAAGTCAGTATAAATTTGAAAACTTAATAAATCACGGAATAATGTAGATAGAGAGGTAAAAATTGACACACATGTTTGGAATGACATGGGGTTTTATTAGAAACAAATTCAAAAAATGTCCGACAGATGACGCTTTATCTGACCAGAAAAGCATAATTATCATAACAAAATAAGACAAAGCAAAGACGATGTTCACTATCATTCCTCAACAACAGCTGTAGTCGAGGAATAATGTTGTAGACAACACTGTAAAGCAAGTTCGGTGTTATGGAGAAGCATTGGCGTCGGATGTTGTCTTTCAGCATCCCTAGAGATGTCGGTCGATCACGATACACTTGCGACTTCAGGTATCCCCAAAGCCAATAATCGCACGGACTGAGGTCTGAGGACCTGGGAGGCCAAGCATGACGAAAGTGGCGGCTGAGCACACGATCTTCAACAAACGACGCGTGCAAGAGATATTTCACGCATCTAGCAATACTTTTTTTTTGTTCTAATAAAACCCCAAGTCATTCCAAGCATATGTGTCAATTTTTACCTCTCTATCTACATTATTCCGTGATTTATTAAGTTTTCAAATTTATACTTACTTTTTGATCACCCGGTACATTCGATACCTCTTGGATTATTCATTCTGTAGTCATTATACTGCACCTTTGTTTGATAACCATAGTTATCGTTATATATGGAGAATGAATAATAAAGCAATGAATAAATATAACACTGTTCAAGATTCCTTCGCGGAAGAAATTTTTATCGAGTGTAGAAATGCAACGCTGCAATCGTACCAACTGCATTACTGGTACGCCAGCGTCGTCACCGAGGCCGCAAGGTTGGCAGCACCGTCCGCGGCTCGTGTGCTTTGTTACTTGTCAAACTGCGTAGCGCAGGAAATACCGCTAAACTGAGGTATTTTCAGTGTGTGTGAGGAGTGTTCCTGACAGTATAAACGCTAAATCTGTGATGATAATTTCTCCGATAGGCAAGAATTTCGATACTTGAAGATAAATCGTAGATGTGGACGAAATATATACCGGTACTTGTTGTGTCTGTAATGACTTGTAATTTATCAGCAAAGGCTAAGGTTGGGAAATCAACAAGCTGAGGTAAGCCAATAAGAAGTGTTTCGTTGTTATTGACAAAGTGACACTTTCTCTTGCAGCTAAATAACACGGTACAGTCGCTAGTTTTATTTTGTCACTTTCTTGTAACCTCCTGTGTGACTGATTACTTGTGCGTCCACAAGCTTTTACTCAGGCCGTTGACATTAATATCTTAAATCAAAAATATTGTGTGCTGTGAGGAGACCGGAAAAGAATTTTTAAAGAAAAACGCAGCGTAGAATGTCTTCTGCGTTTGATGTGGTTTTATACATAATTTTTATCGATAAAATTGATATGTTATTTTTTTCATTGTGATCCACCTTCAAACAACAATAACTTCATTCTCAATCTCAGAATGTGTGGTATCGTATGATCATGGACATGCATCTATTTAAGCTCGTTTTAGTGCATTGTGACAGGTTGTTGAAAATTCTTAAAATTTCGCTTCCTTTCTGTTTATGGGATACTATGGTATAGTATTCCCATAAATAGAGAGAGAAGATTCATTTATAATGTCCATACTGTCGATGCTCTGGTGCCGGTAGTACTAAACTGTATACTACATTAGGGTAATGTATGAAATTGATTAAAATGCATTTGATATTCTTCCGTATACGATTCGATTCACTTTTGCAGTTCTTTCGGTGACAACATTATTGTTTTGTTACTTGTACTCTGTGTTTGCATTTACTCGGTGTTGAGCTGATTGAGCTAGTTTGTTTCTTGCACAACACAAGATGGGGTACGAAAAACCGGTCTTTATTACAGACCACTTGATAGTCACGCACGAATTGTTGCCGGCCACGAGCAGAAACACAGAGATAAGCATACAACATTAAACAATATTAAGATGCTGAAAAAAAATCTCTCTGTGCTTTAATATTCTTTTTGCCGAAGCGTGTTAAAACTTTGGGCAACTGTACATCATCAGCTCTCAAAATTTCGTTACTTATTTGTATTTCAAGTCTTCTTACGTTATTTGGGTTATTTTCGTACACTTTCCCTTGTAGACTGGGTCCACAGATGTCACAGTTGTATACATCTTGAGAACGGGGCGGCACGGCCACTACGGTCGGGGGTTAGAATCCCCCCTCGGGCATGGATATTTGTGCCGTCCTAGTTCGTAAGTAGTTCATAAGTAGTTTGTAAGTTTAGGGACTGATGACCCCGTAGTTAAGTCCCATAGACTATACAAACATTTGGACAATCTTTTGGTGACAGGCCTCAACTGTGCTTAGAGTTTCTCAAAGATTTGCTTATTCACAGTAGTGTTTACAAGGTTGTTTCGAAAACTATGGAACCCACTGTTCTACTTGCTGATATGACACACAACATTTTCACCGAAGCGAGAAATCCTAATTCGAGGCTCGGTCCTGCATAAATCTTCAACCACTGTCGTTGAACGTATTTCTACGCCCAGAAACCGCAAGACTGAGATGAAAAGAAAGAGAGAGAGAGAGAAGAAGACCACTCACGTCGAAATCGAGATTGGAACAACCTATACTTTTTTATAAGGTACAGAGTGCGCGTTCGTGAAGAAAACTACATCGCCAGCAACCGCGTACGGCTAACGAATATAATTTTATGAAAAGTGGCATGTTTCGTAAAATGGTGTTAAGTGTTCTTTCGAATAAAGTATATTGTTGTGTAGCGGGATATTGTTATGGTCAAATTTCTGCCGCTGCCTGTACGTAAAGGGCGAGATGTTCACTTTAGAAATTTTACCAAAATCGCCTTTCAAATCGAATTCAACGCGAGCGCGCCGTGCTGTTGGTACGGGAATGCGAACTGTTCGCTGTATCTCGCTGTATGCAAGGCCAGCTGCAGTTCAAAGTCCAGCATACAGCATACACACTGCCTACAAGGTCACCCCCCCCCCCCCCGCCCCCACAGCACGCTCCTATCAGTTTTCCCAACCTGCAGCTGACTCACACGCCACACTAATAACAAGTCAGCGAACCGCACCAAGTCCTACCGTGCACTGGCTGCTGCTTCTAAAACCAGTAGTGAGTAGTGTTGCAAAGCAGCTTTTCAGAACTAAATCTGACTTCTTTTTTAATACCATTTAGCTGACAAATGAATCATTTAGCTGGAGTCCAGAAGTATGGCTTGTTTTCACGGTCATTTGGCTTTTTTCTGGCCTTTTTCCTTGACCGTAGGTAAGATTGAAAGAATTTGTCAGTGAACCAATATTGCAAAATACTCTTTAATACAGTACGCCATAACAAAGCAAATTAAAGCTGCACTAGTATGTGTTCCGAGCTGAAATAAACGTAATATCGCAACTTAACAATAACTAGAGGACCCGTGCCAATGCTTCGCATCGTTAAAAGCCCTTTCTACACGAGAAGTGAGAGCTTACGAGATTACCCATGATGCATCGGTCACGCCGTCTGCGTACAGTGTAGACGTGCCCACTTGCACAAGATGCACGCATAAGATTGCTAGTAGACGGAATAGGATGGATCCTATTCTCACGCCTATGGAAGTGCTTCACGCATGCGCAGACGACCGAATGGGGAACCCAGATGACAAACGAAGCCAAGTCCGGAATTTGAGAATGTCTATTTGTCTCCTGCTGGGAGGAACGTAGTTTTTCGATTCAGTCGTAAGTATATTAGGAGGTGATACTACAGAGGAATTACATTAAAAATTTAATATAACATGTGTGTACAATTTTTATTGAATACAGAGATATAGCTGTTAATATGAAATCCAACCAAACGTAGAGCAAATGTAAATCAAGAAATTTTCACTGATTTATCCGTCGGTTCTTGGTAGTACAACATCACACTTACTTAAAAGTGGAATTTTGTGTATGTTCTACAGTTTCCTCTTAGTTACCCGGTTTTCAGCTTACTAGGACATATTCAGACTTTAAACTACGTCGAAAACCGGTTATTTAAACAAAAATCAATTTGATGATCTATCAAGAACCGACGAAAGAATCTGTCAAAATATCCAAATCAGTTTGTTGTACATACTAAGAGCTGTATCTCTGTACCCAATAAAACTGGGACACACGTTATATGGAATTTTAACTGCATATCGTCTTTATTACCATCTTCTAAAATATTTGCTATTTTTCCTGAAACACGCTGTAGTTAACAGATGAAATATTTGTTTTTGGTGAGCATTATTTGAAGCTTTATCAGTGTGAAAGGTCTACTTATAGACACCTGAGCTTGTTCATCATATACATAGGCGCTTCAAACTGCAGGGGCTGGAACTATGTAATCGCATTTTATAATGAGGACGTTAACTTATGTGAGTGACGTAGTTACGCATGAACTGCACGAAAACAATTAAATACAGTTTCACAGTGGCAGTCTAAAACACAAGTAAATGCTTTAATCATCACAATATATCGTATAGTTTCGTAAAGTGATGTTAACACGGCAATTTATTTGCAGTAACTTGACAACAAACGAAGTAGACGCGTGAAGCAGAAGACTCAACGAATGCGTACCGTTTGAACGCTTCTTTGTAGTGCGACGGTATATCGCAAGGGGCGCTGTAGTCGACAACGACTTTCTTGTGCGTGTTGCACGTCTCGTATAGAAAGGGCTTTATGCCGTGTATCCTCTTTCCGCGGCAGCCGCATCGAACAGTTCGCCCGGCACATGTGTGTGTGTGTTTGGACGCGGCAGCCGCTCTCAGTCGATACGCTGCTCTAGCTCCGCGGCAGGTGTTCGCGGTAGAGCTGGGTTTGAACATGACTCGAACTGTACGAACAATTTACGTCACGGTTCGGGAAATGTTCGAACTTTCGATCACGACGCTATCTAGCAATGTAAGGAGGTACTATCTCTACGATTTACAACGATGATATACATAAATCTTTTCTGTCCTGTGCAGTATACGATTTATAATGAAGATAGGGTGTCATTAATGTACTATGGGGATTAATAACTGTGAAATTCCGACTATAGTAGCTTCTCGGGTGCAGGTCATAAGTAAAAACAGTAGCGAATATAGGCTTTAAGTAAACGATAGCAATCACGATTTAAAATTATAGTGCTGCGATCTAGCGACTCCTGTTGATACTACGTACACAGCAGTTTGTGCACCGTTTATTCCGAGTTTGCAATTGCGGTTTATTTTTGTATGACTTGTTTCCATTATTGGGTATTACATTTCTAATGTTTTCCCTATTTCACCTCTTTTAATCTTGTTTTCAAGGCGATTAAAAGGCGATAACATTTTTATCTGTTACTGTACCGTATGAACAGGGAATGGAATGGTCATTTGCAACCTATCTCTTATAATCAAATTAAATATAATTTCTATCTATGAAGGATTCACATTTTTTTCCTTTGAATGTTAGCCGTCAGTAATGAGGTGCAGTAGTTCTGTTCTAGTAGCAGATATTTTGCTTATAAGTCGCTTATGCACTGTTTTAAACAAAATATACAGTTTTTCATAGTGTGCGCTTCTTTTACTTTACATGTACTTGTACGTCCTATGAAATTAGTTCTGAGAGAATCGATAGTCCGCTAACTTCAAAATTTCCCGCATATCGTTGGCAGATAAGAAGCGCCAGTCATTTATTACCTGAGTATTCGAACAGTCCGATACTGTATCGAGTTCTCTGCTGTATCGGGAAATCCCGAACATGTTCGAACGCGAGTATCATTTGCCCAGCCCTAGTTCGCGGATGATCGCTGGCAGTGGGTCACTCCACAACACGTGTCGCTCGTGGTTGGTGTTTGTTAACTACAGTGCCATGGATACGGCTCGTGCAGCGGCTGCCTTCATACTGACGTATAACATGGAAAACAATAGAAAGCAGAAACCAAAAGTGCGTTGGTGGATGAGAGAATTGTATCGCCAACGAATGCAGTATGGAAACCGATTATTGCAAGATATGGCTTTAGAAGTCCTGTAAGATACAATAAAAAAATTTATTCGATTGTCTTTAGACGATTTCGAACTCTTAAATGCGATGATCGAACCAAAAATAGGAAAATTTAACACCCACTTTCGAGAGGCTAGTACTGCAAGAGAACGTTCTGCAATTACTTTGAGGTTCTTAGCCACAGGAGATTCCTATGCAAGCTTGCAATACCTTTTCAGTGTCTCCAAACAAAGAATATCAAGAATAGTGCCGCAAGTTTGTGACGCCATTGTCGAGGCCCTCAAAGAAAGACTTATTACTTCATATAAAATGATTTCCAGTCCATGGTGTACAGCAAGATTCGAAGTCAGGAACTGAAAAAGAAGATCATTATTGGCATCCTACAGAAGTAAGAAGTATTTCTTTAGTAAAGAACCGTCTTGATTGCAAATTGTATTATTAATTATTTTTTCTGAAATTTTTGGATTTCCGTGTAGCCCTTAATAGAAGCGGTGGTCTCTGATGATACAAGATAAGTCCATGTTTACAATTGCGCTCACCGGCGGTGGGCGGGCGTGGTGTGCTGCTCCGCCGACTTGTACAGACTCAGTCTGGCACACGGAAAGCAAAAAATTCCAGAAAAATAGAAACACGGCAAAACAACTGACGGTGTTACACCACGGATTATAATCTGAAGATGCCCTGCTAAAGGGCGAAACGCGTCATTAATTAATAAAACAATTTGCAATCAAGACGGTTCTTTACTGAAGGAATACTTCTTACTTCTGTAGAATGGCAATAATGATATTCTTTTTCACTTCCTAACTTGGAATCTTGCCCCGCAGGAGTAGCCGAGCGGTATGCAGCGCCACGTTACGGATCGCGGGGCCTCCGGCGTCGCGGGTTCGAATCCCCCTCGGGAATGGATGTTTGTGTTGTCCTTAGGTTAGTTTAACTTATTTGTAAGTCTAGGTACTTATGACCAAAGTAGTTTGGTCCCATAATAATTACAAAAAAAATGTTTTGACTTGAAATCTTCATTATACTGCTTATATGTTTCCGTGCGTCCTCGCGTGTATTTTTCTAGTAGTAGTCCTTCTTTACTGGGTGCCTCAAGACCTCTTTTGCTTTGTACGGTTCTATCAGGGCAAGACATGTCTCGTTGTCCATCTTTGCGCGCGCGCAAACAACAGGACTGGCGTCTCGACTGCACGAGCAGAGCCAACAAGGCCTTACAACAGGCCGTGCCTACGTCACACTTATAGGCCGCGGTCGCTGCCTCACTGGCTGGCCGCTGGAGCACTCCCACCGCGGCGCAGCGACAGGCCAGTCAGATGAGTCTGTGACACTTGCGGGGAAAGGGAATGTGTAGACACTTGCGGGAAGACCCGGACGCTGCAGGTAGTGAACAGCGTGTTCCAGAAGTAGGGATACACCACCCCTACTCCACGCACTCCAGCCGCTACCTGAGCCGTATTCAGAGGACTTTAACATTTTATCAAAAAATGAATGTTACTACAAGAGATACAGCTATTCAAATTTACGGGCACCATAACGTTTTCCCTTCCTGCTGCTTCTTGTAGTTTGAACACCACAGTAGCCTTTTTCTTGAATGTTCTGAATATAAATCTTCACACAGACTTCTTGAGGAGGAGAGTGATACGGATATCTGATTGTAAACCACTGCCTATTACGTTAGACCTTTTTGACTGTACTGAACAGGAGTTCCGCGTATTTATATTTATACAGTTAAGAGGCAATGTAATTTATAAGCAACTATTGGCTGCCAATTTCGCTTCATTTTTCCTGGAAGTCTTGCAACTTGTTTCTCCCTGTTGGTTTATGCCAAGTTCGGAGTAAAAATGGTTCTATATGACGGTGATAGAAAATAGAATTTACCTTTAGCATTTTTCGGTGTGTGACGTTCCCTTACACATTCCGTATTTCATACAAATCTTAGATGTATTTGTAATTCGAATACAACCAAATCGTTTTGGGGTCTACGAATAAACGCTTCGAGTATGTAAAATACTCATTGACTTATTATTAACGTTTTTTAATTGAAGGTTTAAGGTTGCGACTCCTATTAAAAAGCATAGTAGCTATTTTTAAAGAGATAGAAGTTGCATGATAGTGGGGTTAACTACATACCGCTCAATTACATCAACGTATCTGTGCAGGATGCCTAATATATTTATTGCTTGCGCAGGTATCTTGATATGCTTAGTGTTCTGAATAATATGCTTTTAGGAGGTTTGACTGTGGAAAGTCATCGTCTTGTAGTAGCAGAGAATGTCTTAATAACTCTCCAAACATTATCACTATTAAAATACCTTTTTGTTTTTAGGAGGAACACTCAACGAATTAATATGTCGTTAGAACAAGTTACTATATTGCTCTTCAAAGGGTTGTACAATTTCATTGAGTTTCGTGCTACGTTGACAGTGTGAAAACTTGACAACAGCAGTGCTAGACTTCTTGGAGTGCCTGCACCCAGGAAAAGCCATCAGCCGCCCCAAGGGCCCCAGGTTCCCCGCAAGTGTTCCAACCCCCAGTCAGATGGCGGCCGCGGCCTCTAAGTGTGACGTAGGCACGGCCTGTTGTGAGGCCTTGTCTCCAGGTGCTGTTGGCAGAGCACGCTGGAACCCTTTTGCCGCGGGGCGCCGCACCGCACAGCTTCGGTTCGCTGCGCGACGCGTTCTACCGCGGCAGCCGCGGGCCGCGCCGTCTCCACTGCAGTGGCGGCTCGTGCAAAATTTGACCAGTGTGCTACAATATTACAAAAATAAACAGGAAACAAAATATACTGAAATAAAAAGTTAACCTTTGTATGATTGCCTTTAATTCAATATCAATTAATACTGTATTGACAGTAAGACCTTCAGGGTAATCTATAACAGCGCTGCCAGCTGCATGTATTCACTGCAGGTAGTAAGTATAACGTCGAAAATATTTTAATTTTATTTACAGAAATTAAAAATTTAGACTCAGAGGTATTTGAATACGAGCCTCACACAGGTAGGCTTGAGAGACAACGTGCAAGACGCCTGAGTCAGCGCGCTATTTGACTCTGTATGCCTCAATATTCGTCATACACTATTCTTCCGCAGCCGTTACACACAGCGCGAAGAGAAATATTGATCTGGTGCTGCAGTTGGTCTCAGCACACACGAGTCACCAGGCCTGACGTCACGTCTGTGCATGCGCAGTAGCGAACAGACGACTGCACCGCCTCTCTGCGCACGTACCACCGCGGCTGAATCCCACTCCAGCACACGGAGCTGGTTTCCAGCTATCGCCGCGAGAGCGCTCCAGAATGCGTTTTCATCCTTATTACTAGCGTTCTAACACGCATTGGAAGAGAATTGGCATAATTTTATTGTGATATCTGGTTCGTATTCCAAGAGAAAGGGTGTAATTTTACAGCGATTTCTCGCTTGCATTCGAAGAGAAATGGCATAATTTTAGTAATGCATTTACAGTGTGCTGCAGCACATTAGCACATCACCAGCCGCCACTGCTCCACTTCCCGCGGCACGGCTGCCAACGCTGCCGCGCGAAGTTTTAGAGGAGTGACAAACTGCCTGCAAGGTCACGCCCCCCCTCCCTAAAAATGGAAGTAAAGTTTAATGTTCACACAAGGATTTCTTCAGAATCAATCTATGCAAGTGTTTAAAAGCGCAAATGAAAGAGCTTGATCCGCTGAGTGGTGTTAGGTCAAAAAGAACTGCGTACCTTAATTAGAACCGAAGATATCGTAAAACAAACCAGTTAAAATATCCAGTGCATGGACAGAAGGATATCGCCTTTGAATAAAAATAAAGGATGGAGAGACTTATGTTAATTCAGATACTTGATGACAAATCTGCGAATGAATATCTTTCTTTTAAAGCAAAAATGGAAATCGGTCGGATAGAACGGTCTGACCGACTGACTTGAGTAATAATAATTGCGTGTGGCTCACTGGCCTGCTGCAAGTCTTTTTTTTTTTTTAAAAAAAAAAAAAAAAAGCTTATGGGACTTAACTACGGGGTCATCAGTCCCTAAACAAACTACATATTAACTACTTACAGTTAAAACAAAAATGACGGAAATCGGTCTGATAGTTTAGTCTGGCCGACTGACTTCAGTTTTCGTCGATTCTTTTAATATATAAGATGAAGGAAGCTGTTTAAAATAGAGCAGGCTTCGATTTATTCAGGATGAATCAGAAATAATATACTCTACCTAACGTTAACCCTCAATACAGTAGGCTAATCAACTAGTAGATTATAGTACGTAAAAAATTCAAAAGGCTGGATGCTTACACTCCTGGCCATTAAAATTGCAACACCACGAAGATGACGTGCTACAGACGCGAAATTTAACCGACAGGAAGAAGATGCTGTGATATGCAAATGATTAGCTTTTCAGAGCATTCACACAAGGTTGGCGACGGTAGCGACATCTACAATGTGCTGACATGAGGAAGGTTTCCAACCGATTTCTCATACACAAACAGCAGTTGACCGGCGTTGCCTGGTGAAACGTTGTGGTGATGCCTCGTGTAAGGAGGAAAAATGCATACCATCATGTTTCCGACTTTGATAAAGGTCGGATTATAGCCTATCACGATTGCGGTTTATCGTATCGCGACATTGCTGCTCGCGTTGGTCGCGATCCAATGACGGTTGTCATAATATGGAATCAGTGGGTTCAGGAGGGCAATACGGAACGCCGTGCTGGATCCCAACTGCCTATCAGTCGAGATGACAGGCATTTTATCCGCATGGCTGTAACGGATCGTGCAGCCACGTCCCGATCCCTGAGTTAACAGATGGGGACGTTTGCAAGTCAACAACCATCTGCACGAACAGTTCGACAACGTTTGCAGCAGCATGGACTATCAACTCGGAAACCATGGCTACGGTTACCCTTGACGCTGCGTCATAGACTGGAGCGCCTGCGATAGTGTACGCAACGACGAACCTGGATGCAGAATGGGAAAACGTCATTTTTTCGGATGAATCCATGTTCTGTTTACAGCATTATCATGATCGCGTCCGTGTTTGGCGACATCACGGTGAACGCACATTGGAAGCGTGTATTCGTCATCGTCATACTGGCATATCGCCCGGCGTGATGGTATGGGTACCATTGGTTACACGTCTGGGTCACCTCTTGTTCGCATCGACGGCACTTTGAACAGTGACCGTTGTGTTACGACCCGTGCCTCTACCTTTCATTCGATCCCTGCGAAACCCTACAATTCAGCAGGATAATGCATGACCGCATGTTGCAGGTCCTGTACGGGCCTTTCTGGATACGGAAAATGTTCGACTGCTGCCCTGGCCAGCACATTCTCTAGATCTCTCACCAATTGAAAACGTCTGGTCAATGGTAGCCGAGCAACTGGCTCGTCACAATACGCCAGTCACTACTCTTTATGAACCGTCGTATCGCGTTGAAGCTGCATGGGCATCTGTACCTGTAGACGCCATCCAAGCTCTGTTTGACACAAAGCCCAGGCGTATCAAGGCCGTTATTACGGCCAGATGTGGTTGTTTTGGGTACGGATTTCTCAAGATCTATGCACCCAAATTGCGTGAAAATGTAATCACATATCAGTTCTAGTATAATAAATTTGTCCAATGAATACCCGTTTATCATCTGCATTTCTTCTTGGTGTAGCAATTTTAATGCCCAGTAGTGTATGTAACTATATCTATCTATTCTATCTATATATAAAAGGCTTGTGTGTGTACGTGCTGACAGACTTTTCTGCATGACCACATGCTGCCACCCACTCGTGGTTGTGGTGGGAGATAGTCCTCGGTCTAATGATGTTAGTAAGGGAGTTTGGTCGCGGTGCATGGCAGTGGGTGAGTGTGACGAGCAAAAATTCGCAAAAATATGCAGTAAATACTCTTAGGAAAAGCTATATACTCTGTGACTTACGAACTTTACGGCACGAGTCAAAATCTGTTTATTCTTTCAATCGTCAGACAATGCGGTCCTTTCAGACTTTAATAACGACGAGGAATATCAAATACGCATTTTTTTTTAAATAGATCACATGTTTCCGTCAACCACACATTACCGACTAAGAACAGAGACACAAAACAAAGATAAAAATCCAGATAGACTCAAAGATAAAAATACTCGTGGAACATTGATCACTGTCGTGGTAGCGTGGTGGAAACACAAACATTAATGAATGTCTCTTAGGCCATAGATATTGATATGCCTGTGCCAGTAAGCTCACTGGTGTGTGCTAATCAGTGGTCTCTGATACATATAGCCGCGACACTCTCTGCTGTGAAAGGTGTTATAGTTTGACAGCTGGGTCAAGAAAAACTATGCGACGTAGTCCTACTCATATCCCGGCGGCCTCCTGTGATAATGTGGGCCACAGATGTTGAATAACGACAATCATGTGACATCGTCATAAGCCAATCTCGTGACACGCAAATATTTTGTCGTGAAATCATGCATACAGCAGGAACAGCAGTATTTATCTATACTCTATGTGGTTCGGTCATCTTTGCAACGATTTTATATCGTGTTATTGATGTTGCCAACATAAAAACACGAGGCCGCCAGGATAGAAAGTCAAATTTTACCGAATCAGATACATCCGTTGTTGTCGCATCTCATTATGACCAGCACTTTCACGCGAAACTCTTTTGTATAAAGTCTCATGATTCACACAGTCTTACAATTCATTCCAAATTCCTATTCAAGAAGATATTTGTGAAAACTGTTACAAAACAATATTCGCTCTTATGCAATATCGTTTTCAGAAATGTAATTTGCCAGACGCTTTCGGCGCTGCTGTTGCAACGTGTAACTTTATGAACACAACCTAACATTGAATTTACATTGTTGCGAAGCACGGACTTAATTTCACTCTTAGTATGAAAATCTTTATGAACATTCATCGTTTTCGACAATGACTTCTACTTAAATTTCACATCTTGGCTAGGAGAACTGAGTTTATTGACAGAGAGATCCAACAAGGATTGTGTTTTTGCTGACCTACGTCCGGAACCCAAAGAACCATGATATATACAGGACCTTCTTTAACAAGCGTTGCGAATCACGGGCATATAAGCTAGTCTAATCTATTTCATTTTTGAGAGTTAGCAATAGAGATGGCTACAGAGTTGATGTTTCGGCTTAGTCAATCGACTCAGCGAACTGTTCGACTGAGTAAAAATTTGAATCGGCACTGTTTCGAAACAACGAATCTTAATGATTCATGTATCGGACGTTAGGTACCGTTTTGCTGTCCGTCTTCCTGGTTGAGTTCGACACAGCGCCCAGGCGTGCAACGGTCTTGAAGTTATAACACTAGTGTTTCCCTATCAGGTTTCGCTGGATTTTGAATTATGCTACCTTTCAGCTGAGGTTTGAAGACTGGTATACCACCGAGAAAAGTTGTGAAGTTCTTCGTTGTTGAGAGGAAATTCCACATGAAATAATCATTGAAAACAGCTTTATTGTATGTAAAGTGCCCTTGCTATGCAAAGGATTACAGAAACATCTGGATCTCCTCGGAGACAAATATCCAGATGGTAACATTTCATGGATGGATGGATGCTCTTGTTAGATGTCTCAGTGGCGAACTAAAGGAGAAGGTATCACAACTTGGAAGCAACGTTTATTGATCCCGTTTCAAAGAATACGGATTTGAGTCAAATCAGGACGAACGTTATAAGCAAGTGTTTTCAAGCATAATCAACAAATGTTGCATATCGCAGAAGTCGACAGCGCAAACGAAATTTCCGAGACCTGCACAGCAGTCAGATGAAAAGAGCGATAAATCAAGCTTTGTATGAAGATATTTCGACGCAGATGTAGGAATTGTCGTTCGAAACCAGACGGATAATCCAAGAGCAACAAGCATCATTGAAGTCGCCTAATACATTAACATGCAATTGCTATCCTGAAGCTAGGGCCCTCTACTTTGGTGGAATGATCACCGAAAAATATTATTCGAAACTGTGAAGCGATGTTTATGTATTGTTGCTACATCTGAGCCATGTGAACGCATCTTTTCGAAGCAAGGACAAATAATTTCACTGACACGAAACCGATTCTTAGTAAGATGTCAAAAATGTTTCTGAATTTCAATTTAAAGAAACTGTAATGGGATGGAAATTTCTTTTATTTGACTGACTGATGATGAATCTGAATATCAGAATACCTATCAGGACATTGGAAAATTTTAGTTCAGTTTTCTGATTTCGTCACGTAAATTGTGAAATGTGTGTCCTTGTGTTGATACTTGTAGTAATATCTGTTGATTGCATTAAATATGTGAAAGGAACAAATCTTACATATTTTGTTTGTATTGATTGGTTAGAAATTTTTATTTTGTTTTATTTCTGGATGCACAGTTATTTGAACCATAATCTTTCATGTTTGTATTTAAATTTAATTATGGGATTTTGAAGGTTGAAAAAAGTTTCACGACTATGGAATTTGAACGTTACTATTTTGTGCTTCCTTTGTTACAATATTTGATTTATGAAAATACGAGTAATTTAGGAAACGTTTACGCTTTAACACGATTGTGAAATAGTAGTAGCAAACAAATCGTGTGACGCTCAGTTTTTAAAACCCCGTTGATATTTCGTAGATGTTTCCTCGCGCGGAGGATGACACGGCGGCCGATCAGTGCCCAGTGTGCTTCTCGAGGCCTGTCGAACAGACTTTAGTTTAGTCAGGATACACCTCTTTTACATGTTGGATCCGTTGGTCTTTATTTACAGTTTGTCATCTGCAACCATATGGCACTTACATACAAATCTGTTTGTTGTTGAAATATTTGATTTGCTTTCTTGTGTTTTTTATGGCTAGGTCTACTACATAATTTCATGTGTTGTTGTGGTCTTCAGTCCGCAGACTGGTTTGATGCAGCTCTCCACGCTACCCTGTCAAAAAAAAAAAAAAAAAAAAAAAAAAAAAAAAAAAAAAAAAAATTCAAATGTCTGTAAATCTATCGGACCAAACTGCGTGGTCATCAGTCCGTAGCTTACAAACTACTTAAACCTAGGTAAATTAACCTACAGACAAACACACACACCCATGCCCTAGGGAGGACTCGAACCTCCACGGCGAGCAACCGCGCGCTCCGCAGCAAGGTGCTTTAGAACGCTTGGCTACTCCACCGCGGCGCTACCCTGTCCTGTGCAAGTCTCTTCATCTGAGAATACTTTCGGCAACCTACATCCTTTTGAATCTGCTTACTGTATTCGTCCCTCGGTCTCCCTCTACTATTTTTACCCCACAAACTTCCTTCTAACGCTAAGTTGACAATTCCTTGATGTCTCAGGATGTGTTCAACCAATCTATCCCTTCTCTTAGTCAGGTTATGCCAGAAACTCCTTTTCTCCCCGATTCGGTTAAGCACCTCTTCATTAGTTACGTGATCTACCCATCTAATTTTCATCATTCGTCTGTAGCATCACATTTCAAAAGCTTCTATCATCTTTTTCTCTGAACTCCTAATCGTCCACGTTTCACTCCCATACAATGCTACACTCCAGAATAAGCTTTCAGAAAGGACTTCATAACATTTAAATTAATATTGGATGTTAACAAATCTCGCTTCTTTAGAAACGCTTTTCTCCCCAAAGCCATTCTGCATTTTATACGTTCTTTACTTCGCCCATCAGAAGTTATCTTGCTACCCAAATAACAAAATTCATCTACTACTTTTATTGTGTCATTACCTAATCTAATTCCTTCATAATCGCCTGATTTTCTCACATTGCATTCCATTGCCTTCGTTATACTCTTGTTAATGTTCATCTCATATCTTCCTCTCAATACACTTTCCATTACATTCAATTGCTCTTCCAGATCTTTTGTGGTCTCTGAGAGAATTACTATGTCATCGGCAAACCGCAATGTTTTTATTTCTTCTCCCTGCACTTTAATGCCCTTTCCAAATTTCTCCTTCCATTCCTTCACTGCCTGTTTAATGTACAGATTGAACAACATTGGGGAAAGGCTACAACCCTGTCTTACTCCCTTCCTGACCTCTGCCTCCCTTTCTTGCTCTTCGACTCTAATAACCGCTGTCTGGTTTTTGTATAGTTTGAATATAACTCTTCGCTCCCTATATTTTACCCCTGTTACCTTCAGAATTTGTAAGAGTGTATTCCAGTCGACATTGTCAAAAACTTTCTTCAGATCAACAAACGCTAAAAAGTAGGTTTGCCTTTCCTTAGCCTATCTTCTAAGATAAGTCGTAATGCGAGTATTGCCTCGCGTGTTCCTACATTTCTCCTAAACCCAAACTGATCTTCCCCCAGATGAGATTCCAGACGTTTCTCCGTTCGTCTGTAAATAATTCGTGTTAGTATTTTGCAACCATGACTTATTAAACTGATAGTTCTGTAATTTTCACACTTGTCTGCACTTTCTTTCTTTCGAACTGGAATTACTATATTCTTCTTGAAGTCGGAAGGTATTTCCCCTGTCTCATACATCTTGCATACCAGGTGATACATTTTTTTCACGACTGGCTCTCCTAACAATATCAACAGTTCAGATGGAATATCATCTTCTCCAGGGGCCTTGTTTCAACTCCAGTCCCATGTGAATGGTATCTAACAAACGCAGATGAAAGCTGCGAGCGGGAGATTGAATGGTCGATGGGCACTGCAATACTAGGTACGTTGAAAATTTGCGCAGGACAGGAAGCGTGTCCTTAGAGCGTAATATAATGTTTAAGATGACCACTGGCACGAAGTGGGAAATCCCAGGCCGGCACAAAATGTTCAACCACCGTCGTTCAATGTAAATGAAATTTCAAATTCAAATGTTTGTATTCCTATGGGACCAAACTGCAGTGGTCATCAGTCCCCATTCTTACAAACTACCTTATGCTAAGGACAATACACACACCCCCATGAGGGTGGGCTCGAACCTCCGACGGGGAGCAACTGCGCACTCCGAAGCAAGGCGTCTTAGAGTGCTGGGGCACTCCCGCTCAGCCGAATGTCGTTTGACGCCATGAAATAATCAAGAGGTCTAGACATTTCTGTTTCATAAATGTCAACCAGCGGTGTATGGCGAGTCAATGGGGATATCTCCTACGAAGATTTATATTTGCCAAATCCATTATTTAGGATTAATTACCTCAGTAACATCAAGAAATGCTTGTCAGTGTGTTGGATGTCTCTATACCGTATTTTTATTCAAAAACGTTCAAATGTTTCTAAATCTATGAGACCAAACTATTGTGGTCATCAGACCAAAGGTTTACAAACTATTTATATTAATTGTAACTAACCTTAGAATGACACACACACACACACACACACACACACACACACACACACACACTCACACTCACACTCACACACACACACACACACACACACACACGCCCGAAGGAGGATTCAAACCTCCGGCGGGAGTGACTTCGCAGTCCTTCACATGGTACTTAGTACCGCTTGGCCATTACCACGCGGCCGTATTTTTATTGGTTACTTTTGAAGCTGATGACATGTTATTCGATGCTACTTTGAATTGATTGCTTCGAAACCACTGTTTCATGAAAAATTTCTTTATGTCGGCATTTCTAACTCAGAAAACACCTACACTGAAATAGAATAGCACAGCAGTAACGACAAAAATAAGTAGACTTTCCGAGGGCGCTGCGGGAGTGGTATAGTTTGAATGTTTTATGACATACATGTAGCTTTGAACAGTATTAGCCCTAAGATTACCGCGGTGTAGTTTCAGTTCAAATGTTTGTAGAACGTATGGGACTTGACTACGGGGTCATCAGTCCCTAAGCGTACAAACTACTTATGAACTAGCTAAGACTAAGGACGGCACAAGTATCCATGCCCGAGGGGGAATTCGAACCCCCGACCGTAGTGGCCGTGCAGACCGTGACTGGAGCGCCTCTGTCCCCTCGGCCACCGCGGCCGGCACAATGATATGAGGAGTCGCGAGAACTGCACTTGGTTCGGATTCCACGTTAAGCTGTAGGTCCTCTTTGCCCGCTTGTATAACTGGGGGAGGTTAGGAACACGCAAGTTGCCGAAGTAGCGTCCAATTGAAAGACTTCCACCAGGCCAAGGTACCACCCGAAATTATTATTATTATTCGTCATTGACATACTACCATATATGAAGAGACTTACTATGCCACACTTACTGTTATGATGGGAAAGTAAGTAAACGGAGAAGGAGTTCTAATAAGTATGGCAATTATTAAAATGTTAATAATAAAAAAATAACCTATGGAATCGGAATCCTTCCAATTAAATTCAAAATCGAATTGGTTCACAAGCGTTGTTCAGGACATATACTTACATGTTTTCACATGAAGTGCTCTGTATGTATAAGAAATTAAATTGATTGTATGTTATACATTTTTTCCTTACTTTTTGAAGAGCAAATTCGTTAATAATAGGTTCAAAATTCAATTCTGAAACCACGCCGTGTTCCGCTGACAACATGGCAAGAGAAGACAGGCGTTCTGGCGACATGCTGCTTCTGAAATAATAATAAGACAATGAATATCAGAAGTTTGCACATCTTCAGGGCGCAATCTGCTTTGATAGAGAAATAACGCCAAACATCGCTTTTTTTGAAATTTTGTTTATTGCATAGCTATTTTCGGCGGTTTAGCTGCCTTCTTCGGATGCCTCATTTACATAAAATAATTACAAGCTTGTTTTCTGTTGTGGTGAGTGCTGTAGTTAGCGATCACAAACTTGTAATTATTTTATGTAACTGAGGCATCTGAAGACGGCAGCTAGACTGCCGAAACTAGTTGTGCAATAAAAAAAAAAAAACAAAAAAAAAAAAAAAAAAAACGCACTGACGTGTTTTACGGCCCACTTTAGATTTGTAGTTTTATAAGTTTTTGCAAACATTGTGGACCAAAATAATAATCTAAATAATAAGAAATTAATAAGAGTGTCTGAAAAACATTTAGGGGGAAAAAATCAGGAAGTGTCGGGTTTCGAACCACTTACCTTCAGCGTCACAGATCAACATGTTGCCCACTACGCCATGAATAACAATTACAAATTGTTAACTGATGCTAATATAGCATTTGCAGACACTAGATTATCATTTATCGTACGAAGAACGACGTGTTTTTGTTACTTATTCAGTGCGCCATTGCTTTGGAATTACAACGTGTAAGTTACAATAAGAAAATCATCAAATGCGCAAAGCAAGATGCCGTATGCCAGAGAGAGTTCTGGGCGAGGAATATCACGTGACATCCGCGAACGGCTGCTTTTCGGTAAATCATTGGTGTCAAAACTACGTAATTTTTGCAAATATCTCTCAGACCATACGAGATATGAAAAAAAAAGATAAGAGAACAAAGCTGTAGAGAATTTTCTCCTCAAGAAATTCGTTTATTCAATTTTCGCGTCAGATGAAGGTTTATTTGCAATTAAAATTACATTACAAACGGCTTTTTTTTTGGTATTACTACCGTATCTTTTGTCCGAAATATTTGAAAAAGGGAGTTTCTGGTCTCTGGCGGCCTACAATTATGTCTGTAAAATTTGGTGCTGATCGGTTGAATGGCTCGTCGTAAAAACAGGGAACGTTACGGGCAGACATCCCGAATTCGCCGTTATTTTTGCAAATATCTCTGAAACGATACGAGATATGAAAAAAAAAAAAAAATACATAACAGAGCAAATTTGTAGAGAATTATCTCCTCTACAAATTCGTTATTTAATTTTCGTGTCAGATGAATGGTTAACCGGATATTTTCATTTAAATTTCGAGCTGTTAAAAGACGATCGCAAAGGCCCACTTTTAGTATTACTACCGTAACCTAAAGTGGGCCAAAAGCGATTTTTTGCATCATTTCTTTATACACGTCAGAATGCCAATAATTGTATGCAAGTAATTTTTCTATGTCGCTTTCAACCTTCGTAACTCTTTGGCAGTGCCGCTGACCACAAATACAAGCGCCCCAGGTTCGATTCTCAGCAGGGGACTGGATTGTGTGTTTGTAATCAACTGTTTAAGCATCATCGACACTCGACGTCGTCTAAATGGTGTCAGTCAAAGATAGATTTGCAGTTGGCTGTCGAGCCCCGTTGGGGATATCCCGGTCAATAAGCCCCATATAGCTTTTGTAGATTTGGAGAAGGCTTTTGACAATGTTGATTGGAATAAACTCTTTCACTTTCTGAAGCAAGCAGGAGTAAAATATAGGCACCGTAACGTTCTTAACAATTTGTACAAAAACAGACAGCGGTTGTCAGAGTTGAAGGGCATGAAAGGGATGCAGTGGTTGGGAAGGGAGTAAGACAGGGTTGTAGCCTTTCTCCAATGTTATTCAATTTGTACATTGAGCAAGCTATAAAGGAAAGCAAGGAGAAATTTGGAGAAGGAATTAAAGTTCAGGGGGAAGAATTAAAAACATTGCCTTTTGCCGACGACATAGTAATTCTGTCAGAGACAGCAAAGGACCTGGAAGAGCAATTGAATGGAATGGACAGTGTGCTGAAAGGTGCATATAAGATGAACATTAACAACAGCAGAACTAGGGTAATGGAGTGCAGTCTAAGAAAATCAGATGATGCTGAAGGAATTAGATTAGGTAACGAAGCAATAAAGGAGGTAGATGGTCGCAGTACAGAGGATGTAAAATGCAGAATGGCAATGAAAAAGAGAAATTTGTTAACATCGAATATTGATTTAAGCCTAAGGAAGTCCTTTCTGAAGGCACTTGTATGGAGTGTTGCCTTGTATGGGAGTGAAACATGGACGATAAACAGTGCGGACAGGAAGAGGATTGAGGCTTTTGAAATGTGGTGCTACAGAAGAATGCTGAAGATTAGGTGGGTAGATCGCATATCTAATGAAGAGGTACTTAACAGAATTGTTGAGAAAAGGAATTTTTGGCACACCCTGACTAAAAGAAGGGATCGCTTGGTAGGACACATTGTTAGACATCGGGGAATCGTTAATTTAGCATTGGAGGGAAGTGTGTGGGGTAAAAATCGCAGAGGGAGACCAAGAGACGCGTATAGTAAGCAGATTCAGACAGATGTAGGTTGCCGTTCTTATGTGGAGATGAAGAGGCTTGCTCATGATAGGGTATTGTGGAGAGCTGCATCAAACCAGTGTCCGGACTGAAGACGACAACAACAACAACAAGCCCCATATGATGATTATTTCACTTTCTGTTTCCATGAGGTAGCATGTCGCTGCGCCAGAGCAGTTAGCAAATGTTCAAATGTTTGTAGAACTTATGGGACTTAACTACGGGGCCATCAGTCCCTAAGCTTACAAACTACTTATGAACTAGCTAAGACTAAGGACGGCACAAATATCCGTGCCCGAGGGGGGATTCGAACCCGAGCGCAGTGGCCGTGCAGACCGTGACTGGAGCGCCTCAGTCCCCTCGGCCACCGCGGCCGGCGAGCAGTTAGCAGCAGGAGTTGGGCGCTCACGTAAGGGACAGCACAGCAGGCAGGTGGAAAAATTCGCCGCGCCAGCTGGCTGATATCACAGCGAGCGCAGAAGGCAGCGCTGCGCATCTCAGCTCAAGCTGCAGCAGCCGGACTTCTGGGAAACATCCGCTAACTGACGAGGTATAGGGTGACCAGAAGCAATCGATTCAAAAAGAGGACAAACAGCTTCAAAAGTTAAGACAAAATATGAAAAAGAGGAAATAAGTTGATTATTACTAGACAAAACATACATAGCGGTTCCTGCAGACAGCCAGTAAGAATGCGACTTTACGTTCTTTTACTGTGTAAACAACTCAAGTTTATATTTTACTTACCGCGTCGTCGATGTGTCGTAATGTTGGCAACAAAACGTTGGCTTTACAAGGATATTTAATCTACTGACCGGCGTAACAACGTAATCGAAATTCGTGTCACATTCGTAGAAAATTGCTTCATCTTTTTGACGAGTTAGAGTACAAACTTATTTGAAGAAAGCGTTTTGTATCGAAGACGGCTGCTTACCGATGTATTTGTATATCGAACTAACTGCTTCACGCCGCGCGGGAGTAGCCGAGCGGTCTGGAACGCCACGTTACGGATCGCGAGGCCTCCCGCGTTGGAGGTTCGAATCCTCGGCCATGGGATGTGTGTGTTGTCCTTGGGTTAGTTTAACTTAGTTTAAGAAATTTGTAAGTTCAGGGACTTATGACCAAAGTATTTTGGTCCCATAAAATTACAAACATTTGAACATTTTTTTGAACTGTTATACTAATTTTCAATTCACGATTTATTAGCAGTTTTGAAATATTACTTGTGAAACATAGTCATTTCCCTAACGCTGAACTGTTTACAATAAGGCGGCCAACTTTTTCAAAACTCAATGCGGGACGTTTCGAGGATGTGAATGAGGTCTGAGATCACGTGACTCATTGTGCCAGTTATTCTGAAACTAGGGAAGAAATTTAGGCGAGCAGAGTAGGCCTACAAGTAACATATCTAACATGAATTACATTTTATTCTTAATTTTTAATCTTTATTTACAGTTCATAAATATTTTCTTAAGTCCCTATTTTGAATTTTGGAGTCTGACAATTTTTAGATATTCTTTCTGCGTTACGTTTTTCCGATCACCTCCGTTGTCTGTACCACTTTTATTTGTTTTAGCTCTTACAGCATCGTGCTCCACACATTTTGATATGTAGCTTACTCCACCCAAATAATTATGTTTTGGAATAACCTTGAAAGTGATAAAAACTACTTTTTAAAACCATTTGAACTACTCTGTTATAGAAGTTCTTTCACTGAAGTTCAGAATTTAATTGTGCCTTACTACATACAATGCTCACTCACTTTCATTGTTCCATTTTCGGAATTTCACCACCTTTTTATTCCTGAAGGAAGTAAGATGAATGCTGATATTGCATTTGCATGTCAGATTTTAAATTCGTTTATACAGACTGTGATAATTTTACATCATGTTTGCCACCTTAAGCACCGAAAAATATTCCATCACACTTATTGCGAAGTACTTAGGAAGGCACAGAAAATATGCTAAAAAAAGATTTTTTCCATAAGCCATCCTATCACTAAAAAGTAGTACCAGCTAAAAAAAAAAAACAAAAACAACTTCCACTACTAGCGAATTTTTCATTTTGAAATAGTTAGGGAGAAGTGTATTGTTTTTTCCCTTTTGTATTTAATGTAAGAGGACTGTCATTTATTCGTAGATAATGCATCGTGAAATTGACTCGCAAGCAATATGACATAGCGTGCTGTGCACATATAGTTTCGGCTTGTGCTCTTAGACGAACAATTTTAAAATTACTGGAATGCTGGACGTTTTCGCCATTTTGCGGGACATTTTCAGTAATTATCCCAATGCGGGACAACGAGTCGAAATTCGGGACTGTCCCGCAGAATCCGGGTCGGTTGGCGGGCCTTAGTTTACAATGCGAAAAAAGTAACGACGATTCACCTTCCATCATTCATGGCGCCGCTATCAACATGTACAAGTGAATCAGCAGCCATCGACATAGAAACTGCAGTTTAACCTTCCGAATACGAATATGATTACTCTAGTGATTTGATTTCATAATTTCTTAGTTATTCAATCTGCGAGCTATTACTTTACTGGCCGCTGAGACGTAAATCCGGCTCCACTTATTTAATATTCTGCATCAAGTTAATTTTTCCCTTTGCTGAAGGCAGGACATATGTACATTTGCGCTTAGACATTGCAGATATAATTTAAGAAAAATGCAACCAGTCACTTTGATTTGAATTTATACTGTTTTATTCCATTAACCGGATTTCGAACCTTTTCAGGTTCATCTTCAGACTGTGCTTGTGTTACAGGTTCAGTTCAAGAGTGATATTGTATGCTGGCTTGCTAGTTTGTGGCCGGCTTTTTAGAATTAATTTCCATTTCTCTTGTTTCCTTGTGCTTAGATGACGGTATCCCATCACTCGATTTTTCACTGTTGGTTTCTATAATACACTGTGAACACCACTTCATCAGCGTCCGCATGTGCTTTTACAACATTAGTTTGAAAACCGGTTATTGGAATAAGACAATATCATTTCAAATCAAAGTGACCGGTTGCATTTTTTAACAGTTACGGGTTCTGAAAATATTCGTTATGGATTATCTAAATATACAGAGTGATTCTAAAGTCACCATACATTTTGTAGTTAAAAAAATTTTATTAATCAATATGTAATGGCACTGCAACTTATGTTTCAATAGGAGATAATTTCAGTACATTTCAATGTGACCACCTTGCATGTCTAGGCGCATTCCCCAGCGCTCCACTGTAGACCGAAAAACCTGCTCAAATCCGCTGTGTTAAGTGTTCAGTGCTGCGGATCTTCACTGGTGTATCTTAGACTTGATAAACCCCCATGCAAAAAAAGTCTAAGGGTGTCAATTCAAGAGAGCAGGGTGACCATATCCGGGGAGAGGCACGACCAATCTATCTGCCGGGAAATGCTTGATTCTGATAATCCCGAACAACGAGAGCGAAATGGGATGGTGCACCATCCTGTTGAAAAACAACAGTATCCATAATCCCATCAGACATCAACTGCGGCCTCAAAAACAGATACAACATGTCTAGGTATGTAGTCCCAGTAATTTATTGACTAGGGTCTTGATAGCAAGCCTGTCGGGGCCTGTTTTCCGGAATCGATTGCAAAGCCTGTCCGCGCCTGTTCATACGTCGTCCACGAAGACGAGCAGAAACAACCGCGATTCGTTCTTTCTTGGTTAGCATTCAGTCGTAGCACCTGCAAGAAACAAATATTCCGTTATTATATAATTGAAATGTATGTGTATTGCCAGATGAGTTGCCAACACGGACATAATTTTCTTCATCTGAAACATACTCCAGCAGCCGTAGTCGTGTCACAATTGGTATATACTCGAATTACATTACCGGTACATTAAAAGTAGTTTCAGAAACAAAATTGCGTCTTAACGGTTTTCGCGGGCCGCCAGAAGAGCGAGATCTTGGGCGACTGCAGCGTTTGCACGTGCCTAAAACCGGCCCAGACCGCATGTGTGACGTCACTCAAAAAGAAAACGCAGACAGAACATGAAACATCTGGCGATGACGCTGCAAATTCGGTAGCCTCTCGACTGTCCGTGGATTGATGTCATCCGCTGCTCGACTCTTCTCTCGTTTCTGTAGATAACCGATGTAAGCTTATACCTCTCTTACTTCAAATATCAATCGAATAAATTCTGAACTACGTTTCGCAGCGTTACGTGAATTTTTATATGATTCAAATCCCGGTGTCGTGGTTTTGCAGAAAGTTTTGTTTGATCACTTTTTCTTCCCGGATTTTGTACGTTTTTTTAATGTGCCAACGGAACACGCCACTGAAACTGCGTTGTTTTATTAGGGAGGGTTTACCTAGAACTAATATCGAGATACTAGGAAGTGGCCGGAGCATAGGCTGTAGCTTTTATGAGGTTACCTCATTCATCGAAATGCCTCATCCGGTGACTACCAACCGCGCGCGGCGGTCAGTGGAATTTTGGGTCTAGCCTTCGACCATAGATAATGGTAGACTGGGCACGGCATCGTATTCATGGCACCAACATCTCTGCAGCTAAACCATTATTTTGCCAACAGTCACGTGGCAATGTAAAGATGTGATACAGCTTTGCTTAGGATTAAACAGATCTTTTTAAGAAGGCAAGTAACATTAAATTCCAAGAGAAAGTATTATTAGTTTAAAATAATGACATTTCTTGAAAACTGTCTAGTTGTTTGTTATATCCGGCTAATGTTTGCCAACAGTCACGTGGTCATATGTTTGAACCACGCCATATGTATAGCCGCTCTGGTGTTTGGCTGGTCTGTTAGTATCTATGGTCGAAGGGTCTAGCACACGTTCCTCAAAAGGGGCTTCAACAACTGCGCGCGAACCCCTTATTAAATAATAACAAAAAGAAATTAAAAGACATGTTATCAATATTCTAATATTAGATAAAAAGCACAAGCAAATTTGTTCAAAATGTTTGTATAGCTTATGGGACTTAACTACGGGGTCATCAGTCCCTAAACTTACAAACTACTTATGAACTAGCTAATACTAAGGACGGCACAAATATCCATGTCCGAGGGGGGATTCGAACCACCGCCCGTAGTGGCCGTGCAGACCGTGACTGGAGCGCCTCAGTCCCCTCGTCCACCGCGGCCGGCAAGCAAATTTGGTTTTGATTATTTTATTAAATGTATTTACACGGTTCTGGTGCAAGACAGACTTCTATTCTTTGTAGTAAACATAAGACATTTTTTATTGTTACAACAGGAAAACGACTACAGGGGGTATGTTAACCCGGTCCTATACATTTTCTTTCCTCCTCCATGTTGCCATGAATAACACACAACAGTTTGCGTTTGTACCGCAATGACAGTGTATACGAGGGTTGTAGTAACTCCCCACTGCACTGTGTGAAGTAGAAACTCCAAAAGTTCAGCAACCTGTCATCTTGTATAAATGTCCCCACGCAGATGATAGCACGCAGGTCGCAGTTCGTGAATGAGGCTGAGATTGTTAAACTATTGGCAGAAACTGATCTAATTGTGGAATAAAACTGAGGTAGTTCGGAATGCCAGCTGATTTATTTAAAGAAAGCAAAAAACCAATAAAGTGCATAATAACATCTAGTTGACACACATTGTCTTAACTGAAAATAAATATAAAGTAATTTCGCCTTGATATAAGATAAAAATGTTTTATGACCGCCTACATATTACTCCTCCGAGTGCATGTACTGAAGTGTGGCGGCGCGATGCAAGGCTGTCTTCTTTCCGCGATTTGGCGCGCAAAAATGGCTGTCGTGCATCGTCCGTCTTAAATTAATTATTTTGTTTATTGAATTAGCAATTTTTAATATGTTTTACCTACTCAGGGCATAGCTTACCTTTGAGGGGTTTTTCTGTCGTGGTTCTCACCAGCTTTTACCATCTGTCGCCTACTGGTCCTAGCCGGCTGCACTGAAGCAATACTTCGATCTTAATATGATGGCTTTAAGCCAGGAATATTACAATGTTTATTTTTTACTTTATTTTTTTATTGTGAAAAACTGAATATCGTTGAGATATTTCTGCCGTCTAACGAACTTTGGATTACTATATTGTCGTACCGTCTTTCTATTCATTGTGATGTAGCTTTTCGTCTGAACGCCTTCTAATGCGTTGATGAATACGAAAACGTTCGGATGCTTTGAAAAAAACATGTCGCCCAACGTTGGTTGTTCGTTCTGAGGGCAGGTCTGTTGATGCCCACAAAGTAGGAGGGGGCTAACGAGGTAGTCGGCGTTCGTGGAAGTGGAAGTTCGGACATGAGCTTTAAGAAAGCGTCTTTCACTTGATCTAGATCCGAAAGACTTAGTCCAAACGTCCACCTCAACCATCTTCTTACATCCGAGGTCGCGTCCTTGTAATATTTCACCAACCCATGATGCTGAACGCTGCGGTACCACGACTGTGTAAGGTGGAAGCGGCATCCGACAAGAGTTGTCATTGGCCACACTGTGTATAATAGCTTCCTCGAAATCAGCCACCACTTTTGATGGAAGATATGTTGTTACAATTTCCGTATATTTTTCGGCTAAATGCCGTAAAACCTACGGAATAACAAAATTACTAGTCATTACGGAAGTAATATTTTAATGTAAGTATTTTTTTTACAATCTTTAAGCGACTGATAGTATTCTTAAGGAATAAGTAAACAAGTTGAAACTCCGTATTCCCACATAGAGCATAAAACACCATTGGTGAAATTTTTGTTTTAACGGTGAGCTTATGAACTAAACATATAATTTAACACTGCGACTTTAAATTAAATTCTCGATTGAAAGAAATTTGGGAACAAAATACATACCTTGTATGAAGCTTTTCTCTTATCTGCCAGCAAGCAGAGAGCTACAGGAACGTAGTGTCTGATGTTCAGCGCATTTCCTCAGATGGTGATTTGTAAAGCCAGTCGTGCAATGGGAGACTGTCATGGCCAAATGAACTATCGAGGTTTTTCTCGTTGCATTAGATCTAAATAATTACAAATCTGCCACCTTCATATCATAAGTAACAACATCACATACCACGTTATGCTGCTACAATAATTTAAGACCACCCAGGAAGATAAAAAAGTAGACTGTGGAGTAGGTCTACCGGGGAAACCACGTTAGAAAGAACGTGCAAAGTACATTAACTTATAGGAGGAATGTTCAAATGTTTGTGAAGGTCATGGGACTTTACTGCGGGGTTGTCAGTCCCTAAACTTACAAACTGCTTATGAACTACCTTATACTGAAGACAGCACAAACATCCATGCCCGAGGGAGATTCGAACCCCCGACGGGGAACGGCCTCGCGCATCGCAGCATAGCGCCTCAATGCGCTCGGCCGCTCCGCCGCGGCCTTATAGAAGCGTGGCGTCTTGTTCATATCAGGGAGAAAACAACTTTGGTAAATTTTAAAACCGATTTTTCTTAGAAATTGTGAATCTTAGGACAGAACTTCTAAGGGCAATTTTTGTAGATAATTGCATGATCTTCAAGTTTTGTCTGAGCTACTTTTATCGTTCAACTAAAAGATTTAAAAAAAAAACTTTTTTAACTTTGACCTTACATAAATATTTTTGCACACATGCGATCGATGGGGACTTTCACAGTTTCATTATAATGGTGTCCCTAACGTTCATGCTAATTTTCAGCTTCTTGGGAAGGGTCAATGTCTATTTTGACCGTGCTATTTGCACGATCTGTAGGTAATAAGCCCAACGATATATTTAAAGTGTGGATATATCGATAGAATTTCGGCTGTCGCTCTTCCCTGTTTTATCCAACATGTTCTACGGTACGCTGTTTATCTTGAGATAGTTTTTTAACCGATTTCAGTGTTTACTTGCAGTTGATTTTTGAGTAAATGCTGCCGCAGCGTATGTTATACATCAACGAGCAGTATAGTTGCGGTAAAGATTGAGCAGTGTATTTGTGGTACAGACTTCGCGCGCGGTTGGCATAGGAGTTGAGAACGGACCCTACGACAGCCGTGATTAGGATTTTTCTGACAGTTGCGCACAGTTAGTATATACCCGCCTCATCAGGATCTAGCCACTCCTCCGATCGCGGGCGTTTTGACAAAGAAGGAACAGTATATTTGTATAGAAAACATCCGCAGAGAGCTCTGGTATAAGGCGATTTTGATTCTTTTACGTTCTTTGAATCAGAGCGGCAACTTCAATTACAGACGGGAACTTAACGACGTAGCTCTTTGCAATTACGCGATGCATGAACCTGCAAATATCCTACCCCTGTCAAGTATGCGTATCTCCGAATTGTCCGCCTCCGTAGTCAAGTAACAGCGTGGTAGATTCCCACGCAGGGGGCCCGGATTCGATTCCCGGTCGGATAGGAGACTTTCTACGCTCGGGGACTGAGTGTTGTGGCATCCTCACCGTCATTTCAGCATCATCATCGACGCGCAAGTCACCTGAAGACTTGGACCAGGCAGGCCGAATACAATCCCAACTGGGATCTAATGCTGTCCTCTCACGGGACTTGGAAAAGCACATGGAAGACGACGTGGTGCCGTTGCAGCGTGGAATTGCACGTTCCACTGCCCTGCGAAGCGTGGAGTGAAGGATCCAGCATGTTAGATTTTTGCTTCGTGGAATGGAACGTGGGCATTGAAAAGCGACCTGGTTTTCACGTGACAAGCAGAACTTTTGATCTGCCATAATGCAAACGGAACTCCGTATTTCATGCCTTCTTTCTTTTTGGCGTACGATGTATAAAAATAATCTTTTTAAAACGCCAGAAAATTGTAGAACTTGAAAACGCATCATTTTAGGTATGATTTGTTACAATAAATTACCGGAAACTGTATGTTCAAATGTTAGTTAAGCTTATGGGACTTAACTACGGGGTCATCAGTCCCTAAACTTGCAAACTACTTATGAACTACTTACGAACTAGGACGGCACAAATATCCATGCCCGAGGGGGGATTCGAACCCCCGACCGTAGTGGCCGTGCAGACCGTGACTGGAGCGCCTCAGTCCCCTCGGCCACCGCGGCCGGCGGAAACTATATATTCATAGCTTTAAACGATATCGTATTTAACGTTAGACAGTAATATAATTTGTATACCGTGAAAGAATATCGTTCCTATGCTACGATTCAACGCCATTCTATCAAAGGAGCATCTTTATGATACTTTGTCATAAATAAATATTACCACATGTTTAAGTGAATAGTATACACAAATACAGTCCACAGTCTCCCGAGGAGAAAAAGCGTAGTTGGTAGCGCGGTAAGCTGCGGAGCAGAAATTGAGCGTAATTCGGGTTTTAAAATATTTTTCTTTTTTGAACTATAGAAGAAAATAGAGTAAATACCAGGTTTGCATCTACACTCTCGGAGATATTTTTAACGATTTGGTTGAATTACGGTTTATGTAATTTATTTGTTAATTTAATACAATTATAATAACCAGTATTCGATGTTATTTACTACAAACATGAACGAATTCTGCCCACGAGAGAACTTGTTGAGTTTTTCGTGCAAGGTCACAGGTAAGCAATAAATTTCGAGACGTACCCTATGTCATTCGATTTTCGCCATGCTGTTTGAATTCTGTTGCAGTTCAGTACAGTGCTGGTATAGTCCAGTTTGCCGCGGTGAAGTAACCGATCGGTCTAAAGCAAAAAAAAAAAAAAAAAAAAAAAAAAAAAAAAAAAAAAAAAAAAAAAAAAAAAAAAAGTTCGAATGTTTGTAGAACTTATGGAACTTAACTACTGGGTCATCAGTCCCTAGGTCTAAAGCACCTTGCTGCGGAGCGCGCGGTTGCTCGCCGTGGAGGTTCGAGTCCTCCCTGGGACATGGGTGTGTGTGTTTGTCCGTAGGTTAGTATACCTAGGTTTTAAGTAGTTTGTAAGCTACGGACTGATGACCACGCAGTTTGGTCCGATAGATTTACAGACATTTGGACATTTTTGAATAGTCCAGTTTCACAGTGAGAGTGTGGTTATGGGAGCAGATGAAGTAAAGGAGCAAAGGTGTTTACCTATAATACTAAAATCAAAAATTATCACAACGAACACTGTCGAGCTGAGGCGTTGTCCCGCGTGTATGAACAAGTAGAATGTATCGGGCAAAACTTATTATCTTCGAAGGAATGCCAAGGTAAGCCGGCCGAGGTGGCCGAGGGGACTGAGGCGCTCCATTCACGGTCTGCACGGCCACTACGGTCGGGGGTTCGAATCCCCTCTCGGGCATGGATATTTATGCCGTCCTTAGGATAAGCTAGTTGATAAGTAGTTTATAAGTTTAGGGACTGATGACCCCGTAGTTAAGTCCCATAAGCTCTAAAAAATAAACAAAAAATAATTCTGCCAAGGTAAACATTTGAATATGCAGAATACATTGAGTAGCTTGTTATCAAATGCGGACATCTGTCGTTTACAAATAACTGAGATAAATGCCATTTTTATTACGAAACGTGGATTTAATACGTATACATGCTAGTTTGGTGATCATTTGCAACTAAATGATGACCAAACTAGCATGCATACGTATTAACTCAACGTTTCGTAATAAAAAATGGCGTTTATCTCACTTATTTGCAAACGACAGATGTCCGCCTTTGATAACAAGCTACTCATGTACAGCGTGAAAAATAGGAATATAAGAGAGCAAGACAAGTGGAGCTGGCGCAGATGATGGATTTCACCATTTACAGTTTTTCAAAAAATGTTCAAATGTTTGTAGAACTTAAGGGACTTAACTACGGGGTCATCAGTCCCTAAGCTTACAAACTACTTACGAACTAGCTAAGACTAAGGACGGCACAAATATCCATGCCCGAGGGGGGATTCGAACCCCGACCGTAGGGGCCGTGCAGACCGTGACTGGAGCGCCTCGTTCCCCTCGACCACCGCGGCCGGCACAGTTTTTTAATTTCAGTTAATGTGCCGTCTTTGTGTTTTTTGAAGAAAAAAATTACAATTTCCGGAAGAGTATAGCATGCAACGTGCAAGCATAAGAAAGCTACAGTATTCAGTTTTTTTTTTCAGCGTTCGCTAACAGATATCGTGTAATTTTACGCACATCCATCTTTGCAAAGACAATGATCTACGCGCCAGCCCGTAACGGGCGCTGGAGAGCGCTGCGGTCGCAAATCACGATGAGTAGCAAGTTCCGTGGGATGTAGCAGGGCTTTTCAGAGCGTGCTTCAGCTAGATAGACAGCAGACGGCACGTCTGGCGTGCGCCACGTTAGGCCTAGAGATCCGAAACGGGCTTCCAAATGTTGCTTAAAACCCGCTAGCGGGCCGAGGCCAGGCGGGCGTTATGACGTCACCGGCTCGGCTCGCTGCGCTTGTGGTTGTTGTTGTTGGATTTTTGAAGGGACTAAACAGCAACGGTTATCAGTCCCTTGTTCCGGGTGAGAGATAAAACATTGTGTTAAGCGTTCCTAAGGAAATGCGTTAACAAGTCAAAGAGAGTAAAAATCATGGTAAATATGAGGAAAGGATACAAGTAAAAACGAAGAAGAAAACACACCACCATTAAGTCTCATGATAAAAACCAGCTGCGCGAATAAAATCTAAAACACGTTCAACCATAGCGGCATCGTCTCTTAGCATAAAAGAAAGCGCATCTGCCAGATTAAAAGATTGTCGCAAGGCAAATAAAAGTGGACAGTCCACCAGAATGTGGCCCACTGTCAAGGGGGCGCCACAGTCACACTGTGGTGCGTCCTCCCGCCGAAGAAGGTGGCCATGCGTCAGCCATGTGTGGCCGATTCGGAGGCGACAGAGAACAACCGATTCCCTACGAGACGACCGCAGTGAGGACTTCCATGCGACCGTAGGTAGCTTCACTGCACGAATCTTGTTGGGTTGAGCAGAGTTAGCCCACTCGGAATCCCACAGGCCACGGATCTTCCGATGGAACGCTAGTCGGAGATCGCTCTCCGGAAGAGCAATAGCCAATGGACTGGAGGAAGTAGCCTGCTTAGCCAGCTGATCCGCACGTTCGTTTCCAGGAATCCCGATGTGGCCTGAGGTCCAAACAAAGACCACAGAGCGACCAGACCGAACAAGCCTGGAAACAGACTCCTGTATGGATTGCACCAAAGGGTGTTTCGGGAAACATTTGGCGAGGGCTTGCAAGCCACTCAGGGAGTCAGAACAGATGACCGGAGACTCCCCAGGGCACGCTCTGAGATGTTCAAGTGCCCGATAGATGGCAACCAATTCCGCAGTGAACACGCTACTCCCATAGGCAGTGAATATTCCATGTTCACCATGGACATATGCATATCCAGTACGGCCGTCGACCACGGAACCATCCGTGAATACGACTTCCGCGTCACAGAACGATTCTAAAACCGCCTGAAACTGGCGACGGAGACTCAGTGGCGCTACAGAGGGTTTCGACGCATGAGACAAGTCCAGCCGAAGCTGCGGACGTGAAAGAGACCAAGGAGCGGTAAGGCAATGGCAGTGAAAAGTAGGAGGGATGGGAAGGGGCTCAAGAGATGACAGGAGGGAACGAACACGGACCACGATCGGAAGACCCGACCTCGGTCGTTGTCGTGGAGATGGAGTGTAGCAGCTGGCTTGTGTGCTTGCCGACGCGGCTCGCTGCCTTCGCCGAGCCTGGCGGTACCCGCAGCCGCAGTACAGTAGACTCACGAGTCGCGCTGTCGGTTACACGGAGCCCGCGGAGGCCGGCGGGTCGGGCCGGCGGGCGCAGCGGGTACAGCGAGCCTGGCGAGACGAGCCTGGAGAGCCACGCATAGCCTGTGACTCTAACAGAAGACGCGCAGAATTTTCGAGACAGATACAACTTACTCGTCGTAATTACCTGTGATTTTGTATTACTTACGCCTGCTTTATTCCGAACTTGATGAAATGATCACTCATCACTTTCAAAACAAGAGAAAGGCCACTCTTGCAGGGATTCGTGTACTGCATGGCAGAGAGTGATTCAGTTACAGAATTTCTTACAGTCTACGTTTTTATCATGATCTTGATGAAATCTGCACACTTGACATTCAAAATGAAGGTCACGGCCTACATAAGATTTACGTAGTGGTTGGCGGAGGATGCTTCACGTATATAGTTTAAAAAATTTATAGTATTATTTCTAACTTGATAATCAAGCCTAGCGGAAGGTCACTGTTTACGTAAGATTCTTGTAGTACATGGCGGAGGGTATTTCAGTTTAGAATTCTATAAAATCTAAAGTTTTATTACGATCTTGATGAAATTTCAAACACTTGACATTCAAAAATAGCGGAAGGTCACTGTCTACATAAGATGCGTCTGGTACATGGCGGAAGGTACTTCACTTACGAATTCTAATAAATCATAACAGGGGTACCATCATGTATAAGATGTTGTTTCGTTAAGGGGGCGGGGGTAGCTAATTCCACACTGCCTTCCGTGTCCTGTGTTTTTGTTCGACAGAGAATCTATGTCTTGTCCTGGAAGAGGTAGAATAGACAAGAATACAACCGTTTATTCTGCAATGTACATACTTCGTGTATTTTCCATCTGCAGCGTTCACTACAGCGTCAAACTTTTCCCAGGCGCCACTCTTTCTCTTCTTCAGCATATTTGCAAGTGCGTACACTCCATCATTTAATTTTGTTTTCGCATCCTCTACGGTCTCCAACTAACAGATTCATTAGAGGCTACGTCATCGCTAGAGTCGGTCATTTTCGCTCTGCCAGTGATACGCAACAAATGGAGATCGGGCACTCAACTGCCGTGTTACGTCGCGACTAGTACTTCCTGTTCACTATACAATTACCGACGGCAGCGCGCTGAACCAAACTTTGTTTGCGGCCAGAGAGGGCGGAAGGCGTCCTACAACACTCGACAGTACACGATCGACGCACGTGGCTCCGCATTTTACAAAATGTTCAAATGTTTGTAGAGCTTACAGGACTTAACTACGGGGTCATCAGTCCCTAAACTTAACTAAGAACTTATGAACTAGGTTATACTAAAGACCGCACAGACATCCATGCCCGTGAGGTGATTCGAACCCCTCGACGGCAGCGGCCGTGTAGACCGTGACGGCACGCCGCAGATCGCTCGGCCTCTGCGGCCGGCCGCATTGTACACTCAGGCTATTGTCACAGTGCAGCTACGTAATCTGAGCGTTTGCTGAAGTGGATAGGTATCGCGCAAATATACGTCGTCACAAAGTACGTTTATAAGAAAAATTAAATAATTTTCAGTTTTCATCGACTATTCAAACTAAGGCTCAGCAAGGTGAATGTCAAAATCTACACCAGCGTCCATTCTGCCAGCGGGGGCATCTTCCTTTTAGTTATTAGCATGTTCCTCAATATTTTAATTTCTTAGATTTTAGTATTAACAGCAAATGTATTTTTCAGCCACCCGCAAAACTAAATAATTATATTGCAAAATAATTTTATTTTAATTCCGTACAATTTTCTGTAGAAAAATATACCAATAAAAAATGTATTATGCATTCGCTCCAGTTATTCCATAGTAACATTACAGTTTTTTTTCTGTTCACATATTTTTCCTTCAGAAGAATATATCAAAAACGACTGTAATGTTTTTTCTTTGCAAACATGCTGCAGCATTGTTTTATCGTAAAACAATACATTTATATTCTTAATATTCATTTCGATTGCTTTTCTGTTCAAGAATGAGTTAACAGAATATACAGTTCTATTATCTCTTGCGTATGTACCAATGAGCGTAATTATAACGCCCGTACGCCATACGAAATAAATGATAGAACAAGTCAACAGTTCGCAGCGCCTTCAGCTGAGAACAAGTCAACAGTTCGCAGCGCCTTCAGCTGAAATGGCCATTATAAGTTGAACGGGTAATACTGTGACAGTACACGCTTTAGTATCAGTCGCTAAGGAGTGTGATGGAAATGTTTCATTCTACATCCCACGTGCGCATCCAAGCAGCACGGTGGCTGACTCGGAGGCAAACTGAGACAGGCGGCACAGCGCAGTCTAATGGGGCCGCGCAGACTGGCAGTAGAGGGGACGCGACGCTGATGCGACCTGCACTGCACCTGAACAGCGCCGGGCTGCGTGTCGCTGCAGCCGAGTAGAGGCACAGAAAGGGGAGGGGAGGCGGGGAGCGGGCGAGCACTCTGCCGTACGCTTTGTATCCAAAGTGGCACTATTGTTGGTTCTTCAAAATGTTACAATGTATGTAAAACTATTGGACCATACTGCTATAGTAATCAGTCCATAGACTTACAAACTACTTAAACCAACTTACACTAAGAACAAAACACACACACACATACACACATGCCTGCGGAGGACTCGAACCCTCGGCGGGAGTGACCGCCCAGTCCATAGATTATTGGCTGTCCGAACAATATTGCCTTACGACTGCAAGTGTTTGTTATAGACTAGTGATTCTTTTTTCAGCATTTAAGTTCTCGTTCTCTTTTCATTTGTGCATTATACTTTTCAGTTACTGTGTACTTATATCTGTACAGTTTTGTTTAGTGAAATATTGTAACATCATAATGATCAACAACCAACGCAGAAAATTTTTAGGACATCGTCGACAGTGTATTAGATAAATGGATGCAACATTTTATGGCTTCTTAAATAAATAAAACGAATCATTTTGTTCTTAAGAAACTAATAAACATCTATATAATTATGTCAGAATGTTGTTGGTTATTGTAATTAATGCTAAAGAATTTTTGAATCCATGCATAATGTGGTTAGAATCTCAAAGATAAATTTTAAAGCTCAAATCAAGATTCCATATCTTCGGGAGTTGGTACGTTTATCTTTTCCTGGTTGCCATTTTTTGTATAAGTTATTTACTAGAAGATGAACTTATGATCCAAACCAAGGTCATTCTTTATTAATAAATGAAAGGAGGCTTTCGTTTGGTTAAAACACACACAATTGTGAGATTTCAACGTCTACCGTACCTCAAAGATACCGCATATTCGCCGGCCGCGGTGGCCGAGGGGACTGAGGCGCTCCAGTCACGGTCTACACGGCCACTACGGTCGGGGGTTCGAATCCCCCCTCTGACATGGATGTTTGTGCCGTCCTAGATCGTAAGTAGTTCATAAGTAGTTTGTAAGTTTAGGGACTGATGACCCCGTAGTTAAGTCCCATCAGCTATACAAACATTTGAACATACCGCATATTCCGGATCATTTGCAATAGTCTCTTGCAAATTACATTCATGTAAGTCAATGGCGTCCTATATAATTCCATACCATACTTCTGAAAACTGCTTGTTAGTCAGTCCGATGTAAAATCAACATCACTTGTCTTCGTAGTAGTTTGACATCTTCCAGATTTTCCATTCACTCTAATACATTTATTTGGTGATATTTTTAATGCAGTAATAAATAAAGCAATACTTAGTCGCTAAAATGTCTATGAAATTTGACAATTGATATGACCACATGATTCCCGATGCGCAGGGATGGAAATGGTAGTACCAGTGCCTCGAAAACGAATTAACATTTATCGTTCTGCTCGGTTTCAAATGAAAAGTCAGAATATGTCTACATTTCAAACACTGCAACTTTTGACCAAAAATCGACTGTACCAAAAACTCTATGCAATGTGTTTTTAGCAAAGCACATTCTTAATTTTCGTGTAATACTTGCTTAATTCGATGCTACACAGTAATGAAAATAAATTTAGGCCTTTATTACATCAAACTATAATACATGTAAAATCTTCTGCGAATTGTTTTCTTAATATGGAATGACAAATGTTTCACTTGATCCGCAACAACATTGTAGTGAGCTGAAAGAACGATTAAATTTATTGAATGTGTTGAGAATACAGCATGAATGTGTGGAAATGATTTTCAGTACAATGGTATGAAGTTGTCTCGACACATTGCAGAAAGAAACTGATGAATACTTGATCTGAAGATCAAGTGTGCAAAATTTCAACAGAATCGTACGAAAACTGTTGATTTTGTCGAATTCCTTGAATAAAGTAGCCTTCGCTATGCACCACATGGAATATTGTGTAGGTAGTGATATTCCTCTTATTTTGAAGATCGAGTATGCAACATTTCATCAAGATCGGAATAAAACTGTAGATTTGTATGAATTACAAACATATGGTCGCAGAACTCAGGAGACAGCGAGTATGGATATGGCGTCGAGTACCCACGGAACTCACGTCTGGTGGCTACGAGCCCGCTAGTACGATGGGGCGGCTGCGCCAGCCCACTTTGGCCGTGTTCACACTGCCGGCCGGGCCGTGCCGAGCCGAGCCGAGCCAAGCCGAGCCGACAAATTAAACACATGCTTTCAAATTGCGCTGTTCACACTGCCGGCCGGGCCGAGAGGACTCCGCTTCAGCCGGCTCACGCCGAGCCGACGACATTCGAAATGTTTAATATTTCCGGCGCGAGCCAATTTTTTTTTTCATTTAAATAACAATTGTGAAAATATGTTGTTTATTTTTTTCTTTTATTACTATTAATTCTGTAAAATGAATACAAAATTCAGAATTTTTTTTAGCTGTTCTCGTAAGGAAAATCTTTCCTAAATGTCAGTCGAAATTCATGGGATGAATCCATTACCACCTGTTTCTTATGTGCTTAAAATCAGATAGGTCACTACAGTGTGACAACAACAGAAATGTAATAACAAAATCAGTGAACTGTTAGCTAGCTCAGTCGGTAGTGAAGAAGTTTTGGTCACCACCGTGTTTCCTTCGATCTTCATCTGACTGTGGGTGAGGATAGCTTGTTGCTGGGGACAAGCCCACCAGGAAGCAAAAAAACAAAACACAGCAAGATATAAAGCGGCACACGCTTCTCATTCTTTACTGACGTGACTTGTAGTGTGTGAGTCTAAACTGTATCATCGCATTTTTCTTTCAGTTAACATTAAAAAAAATCGAAGTACCATTGATACAAATAATATTGTCAGCAAATGATTCAGCAAAATGTTCGTAGAAACGCAGTTTCCCTCAGGCACCTTCTTAACAAAATAAATAAATAATAAATTCTGAGACATGTGTTGAGTTCTTTGAAAGTGGAGATGGGTTGAAATACAGTACAGCGTGTCCCACATAAAACAGGTAAACCTCACGTACGCCACCACTTGCAACATCCCTTATGAGCAGGTAACTACATATTTTAATCTTAATATTATCTATTATTTTTTACTTAGTTCGTCCTTAATTTAATCTCGGGCGTGAGTGATATTGCTTTTATGTGGGACAAGCTGTATAGAATTATTTTTACCTTGTGATAAATTTACTGAGAGCTTCAAAAGCGAAAGAAAAAAATATTATTCATGACTTACGTGTAGAAATACCTATAAATTTCAGTATAATTTTGGGCTTCTTCCTTTTATCATCCAACTAGAAACCCAATAAGTATAATGTCAAAAAATTTATTTCAGTCCATCTACCAAAGTAACAGTTAACATCAATTTATTCTTCACTTCTAATTCCATTCACGAAATATATATTCCAATTATTGTGTAATGTGGACAAGAAATCAGTGGTAGGCCTTTCATGAAGTATTACCTCATGTAAAACCATAACAGGACATTGTCAATTATAATCAGTTGCCACCCAAGAAAAAATAATTTATACTTGCATTTTAGTTACGGATCATTAAAAAATCACGAAGAAGCCACAAACGTGGCCAGTATTTCATTTTTTCGGCGCTGCAGTGCTTCGCGCTACGTCCAACACCCGCCGAGATCGATGGCGTGCTACCGCGGAATGACGCCGCTCAGATAACTCGATAGGTGGTAGATATCAGTGCGGCTACTATTTCAAAAACTTTTCTGTACTTTTAGCTCAGTTTCACTCGCTATAATGTATGGTCTAAAATGCATAGAACAGTAAGCTGCCCGCTATCGAACTTTTTCAGTACACAATATGTAAATCAAGTGCGCATACTTGACAAAAATCTTCATTTGGAAACTACTATGACGAATTTCGAAAAGGTGAATGTTTTATTCGAAAGTTAAGATGTTGTACTACCATATGTCCAAAATCAGATTTTTTAACCGCATACTTTCATCAAAATCGAGTGGGGAACGTTTCAAACCTAAAAACTCACGAGGAATGAAAAGTAGACTTTTTTTTTCACAGGCAAGGCAAAGCTTTTAAGGAAAAAATAACTTCATAAAACGTCGTGGCGTGGTCTTATATACCGCCAAATTTTTTACAACTTGAAAATCGGAAAAGTTGACTTTCCCCCTCTTTTTCGTCTCGGCTCGGCCAGGCGCGCAGTGTGAACACCCAGGCCGTCGGCGTGTGCCGACTAGGCGCCAGCCAGCTGGCACATCCCGGCTCAGCTCGGCCAAGCTCGGCCCGGCCGGCAGTGTGAACGCACCCTAAGCTCGCTGTATTCGCGCAATTGCAGCGGGGTTGAAGGGGGACGTTTGTAGTGTATGCAACCCGCAAGACCGGGATCATACTCAGCCCGTTTCTGACCTTTAGTTAGAACGACCAGAATTGACACATGATCATCATCAACTCCGAATTATTATGCCAGCAAATATTGGCGATAGATGTTACACGCGAAAGCATCGCCGATAACTGTGTCGCAGCCGTGACCTTTAATGACATGATTCAACCGGTGCGATTATCTTGGATGCTACGTTGGTTTCATACATCCTCGCCAAGTTGACTTCTGTCCGTGAGGTTGATGGTCGTCCACTTGTCGTCCACAACATTCGTTCTGCCTTCACTAAACATTTTATGCCAACGAAAAACTTGAGCTCTTGACATAACCTCCTCTCCAAAAGCCTTCTGAATCTTACCGTAAGTTGTCGCGTTTTCACCCAATTTAACGCAAAAAGAAATGGCACACTGTTGCGCAATATTAAGAGATAAAACCATGTGTTAACTTATTACAGCACAACTTACGACCGAGCAGTTGCATCGATGTGCCCCTTGGATGAGAAGCAGCTTACAGAGCAAAGTCAAAGATATTGTGCCTACGCAAGCCCGAAGCACAGAATAGGAAGTATACAGAAGGGAAAGCTGGGGGCGGCGCCTTTGATCTGTATGTAACCTAGCGTTGCGCTCGACGCCATATTGAAAAGCAGTAAACGCGGAACTATAGCCACTTAGTACTTTGGCTGGAAATGGACTTTTTACTAAATGCAGCTAATCTCACCGACTTTAATGAATGGAAACGGCTTTTCATTACGCTCTCATCTATTCTGCGCCCTCTTCTTGCACCTAATTGTAATACAAAGAAAAAAAAATAGGCCTAAATTTTAATACAACTACGAAAATGTACGGTGGAATCGATGATCGTTTTATTTGGTGCTTATCTCTAGATAAATCCCAAATAACGCGGAGTTATGTTTGGTAAATTAGTTACAAACAAGAAAGTGACTTTACAACTGCTAGCTTTTATTTAACACGAATAAATTCGCGCAAAATATTGTGTCAGACTTAGCAGTACGACGTGATTACACAGAACTAATGACGTCTAGGCATATATAAAAGATGTATTTGCTTTAGGAGTATCATTAATTTACTGATGGGAGAAGGGCATATAGAGGAATCTGTCAACTACAGAGCAGGAACAGCATAAAATAATTATTCCCCTTAATCTAATTGTTTGAGTATCCAAAGCGCATTCGTTGCCAACATTAGCACACTACGCCTCCAATGCCGTAAGTAAAATCTTACCTGCCTACTTACGCACTATTCTTTGTCATTCATTTTATATTATTCCTTGCAACGTTAAACTTATAATAATAAAATATAAATGTACTTCAACAATTCGATGCTGTTGAACTGCTGCAGCAACAGCAACAGCGAGAGTCATCGTCAAGAGAGGAAGCAAGGCTACTTTTAATAATTAAGCACACATTGCTCCCATTCGAAACTGATAACATTTAACTTTCACTACACATATAGCGACGTTCACTTAATGCTCAGTATCTTTTGGGAAGGTGAAGAAGCTTATATCCTTATTTGTATGAGAATTATTGCGGCAATTAGGTGCTGAACACCATCGGCCGCCTTTTGTTTTATTGCTGCTCATAATAAAAACGGAACAGCTCCAACTACTGACACACAGATCTTTCTTTTTACTGCACTGCACTGTACCAAATACTTGTTTACCTTTATACGATTTAGGCAGTTAAAATACACAATTAACAAACAAAGACGGCGCATTACCACGCCACAGAGTAGGGAGTGATCACACGTTTACTGCTTTTCAAGATGGCAGATTCCGCGCATGCGCACTAAATTTTGGACAACAGACTGCAGCAGGAGTTTCCTTTCTGTATACTCCTTATTCTGTGCCCGAAGGGTTGCCACAACTTGCAAAGAATCAGTCTCATTAATTTATTGTCGCACCTCATATACAGGGTGTTTCACTAAGTGTGTTTGCCTCTGAAACTTATAAAATAATAGGTGACGGGAAATTTTAATGCGATAGGTCAACACAAGAAATATTACACTTTCTGCGGAGCTATGAACATAGTTTATTGTATAATTTTCCAAAGAGTTACAGCACAAAGATATATATTTTTAAATGGAACAATGTTTTTTTTTTCTATCGTGTATTGGATTCATTTAAACCAGCTGCGTCCAAATCAATTTAAAATACATTCCTATCACTGTTAGTTTGGGAGCTACAACCCTTCAGAGTTCCGGGGGTGGAGGCTGCGATAGCGTAGCTGACTGGCCGAGTGGCTATCCCCTGGGGCACGGCCCACTGTCTCATGACCACCAGCCAGTTAGCTACGCTGTCGTAGCCTCCGCTCCCTAAACTTTGAATGTTTGTAGCTCCCAAACTGTGATAGGAATGTAGTTTAAATTGATTTCGACGCAGCTGGTTTAAACGAATCCAATACACGATAGAAAAAACTATTGTTCCATTTAAAAATTTATATCTTTGTGGTGTAACTCTTTGGAAAATGATACAATAAACTATGTTCATAGCTCCACAGAAAGTGTAACATTTCTTGTGTTGACCTACCGCATTAAAATTTCCCGCCAGCCGCGGTGGCCGAGGTGACTGAGGCGCTCCAGTCACGGTCAGCACGGCCAATACGGTTAGGGGTTCGAATCCCCCCTCGGGCATGGATATTTGTGCCGTCTTAGTTCGTAAGTAGTTCATAAGTAGTTTGTAAGTTTAGGGACTGATGACCCCGTAGTTAAGTCCCATAAGCTTTACAAACATTTGAACATTTGAAAATTTTCCGTCACCTACTATTTTATAAGTTACAGAGGCAAACACACTTAGTGAAACACCCTGTATATGTATATCTAAGTGACGTATGGTTCATTCCTTCACTGTAGATGTTGTAATATTATTCGACCTCGTGAAGTAATTTGGATGATGAGAATACGGTGACATGGACGTTAGGGACCTTACTGTCATAATGGGGGACTTGCAAGAATTTGGGAAGGGACAGGAGGAATGGGCAGGTATTCAATATGGTTAGATGACTGCTGGCCTGAAGTGGGAGACCCGGGTTCGATTCCCGGCCCGACGCCAATTTTCGGTTTTCGCTATTGTTTTCTTTCGATGCTCTATAGCAGCTAGCGTCGTTCGTTTCCTTTCTCTCCCTACTTCCTTGCTTACACTATATGTGTAAAAGACATTTGCATCACTATGATGCTCGACTTAAAATGAATCGGTATGAACCTACAGATGGAAACAGAATGTAGTAGTAATGGACCAGTGGTGGATTAAGGCTGTCGGAGGCCTGGGGCGGCGGCAAAACAAAATGAGACCCCCTGGCCACTTGCAAATACATGTATAACTATGAAAAAGTAACTTAAGAGATTTGGAGGCCCCCTCAGGACGAGAGAAACGGGACAATTTAAGAAAGATAACCTCCCACATTTAGAGGCCCCAGAACGAGAGACCAAGGGCGCTAAAAAAAGAAGTGCCCCTTAGTCCGCCACTGTCATGGACTGTTACTTAATTAAAGGACTTTATGTTTATGGAATTGTTTCATAAACGCCACGGCGGAGCGGTCGAGTGCATTGAGGCGCTATGCAGCGATGCGCGAGGCCGTTCGCCGTCGGGGGTTCGAATCCCCCCTCGGGTATGGATGTTTGTCCTGTCTTTAGTGTAAGTTAATTCACAAGTAGTTTGTAAGTTTAGGGACTGATGACCTCGCAGTTAAGTCCCATAAGCTTTACAAAAATTTAATGTTTCATAAACCTGCATCTTCGGCTATTAGTAATTATAACTCCTGTATTGTCGAGAAGTCGCGAGCGTTACATCGCAGTTCCTCCTCATCGGTGGGGTGATGGCAATTTAGTTTTTAGGTTGTTGCCAGTTTTATCATCCTGCCGCCATAAATCAAAGTTATGAGTTCTTTTTTCTGTAAAACCTACCAAAGACTCGCCTGAGGCAATCCCTAACTGACAATAAACATTAATGCCTCCAGACTCCTTAGTCTCGACAATCCGCAGCAGCGCGGAAATGGCCGTGCGGTTTGAGGCGCCATGTACTTTCAGTTCGTAGCTCAAACGTTAGGCGGATGATGGAGCCCCTTAGGGATATGTGAAACGGCTGCTTTCGGGTGCCATTAAGAGTACGTGGTGCAGCCAAGTACAGGTGGCGGCTCACGTCGGTACCAACGATGTGTACCGCATTGGATCGGAAGAGATTCGCTCCGGTTTTGAGCAGATATCCGAAGTTGTAAAGACTACCAGTCTTGCTTGCAAGATGAAGGCATAGTCAGTGCCGACTGCGAACCTCTGGTACAGAGCTGAGTGGAGGGTCTGAATCAGAGGCTCAGGCGGTTCTGCGACCCTGCAGGCAGCAGATTCCTTGACTTGGCCCATCGGGTGCTGGGGTTCCGGTTTAAGCTGAATAGATCAGGCGTCCACCACATACAGGAAGCGGCTACACAGGTAGCAGAAGCTGTGTCGACTGAGCGCTTTTTGGGTTAGATGGTCTCAGAAACACACACAAACGGTTTCAGTCTCAAAGGGTACAGGTCACAGATAGGACGAACATAGATCTAAAAACCATTGGTCTAACCGTTATAAATTATCGCAGCTGTGTGGGGAAAGTACCAGAGCTCCAAGCTATGAAGCTAAAATCATCATAGGTAACAAAAGCTAGCTAAAGGCGGAGCTAAGTTCAGCTGAAATTTTGAAAAGCGACAAATGGTGTTCAGAAAGGATAGGTTGAATAAAATAGGTGGTGGCGTATTTATTATTGTCACAACTGGTTTATCCTTTAGCGAAACTGAAGTAGATAGTTCCTGTGAGTTAATAATTGGTTATTTTTACCGACCACCAGACTCAGACAATTCGATTGCAGAAATGTTCAAAGAAAGCTTGAATCAAATTTTAAAAAAGTACCTGAAGCATAGAATTTTAATTGGTGCGATTTTTAACTTACCCTAGATATGTTGGCAAAATACAAGTTCAAAACCGAAGGCAAGCATAAAACGTCGCCGAAGTTGTATTGTACTTATTCTACGAAAATTATGTCGAGCAATTAGTTCATGAACCCACTAGAATAGCAAAGGGTTGTGAGAATACACTTGACCTTCTAGTGACAAATAATCATAAACAGCATCAAAACAGGTACAGGGATTTGTGGACACAGAGTAGTCGTAGCGAGAATGAATATAGAATTTCCCAAATCTACCAAAATAAAAAAAGCAGATAAAAATTCGATTAAAGTTTCCTGAGTGAGAATCTCCAGTATTTCAAAACCAACAATGTGAGTGTAGAACTGATGTGGCTTACATTCAAAGAAATAATATCGACGGCTATTGATTTATAGCAAAGAAATTAACAAAAGAGGTGTCTGACCTGCCGTGGTACACAAAACAGGTTAGATCACTGTTTCAAACTCAAAGAAAACAAGCCAAATTCAAACAGATACAAAATCCTCAAGCCTGACAATCTTTTACAGGAACTCGAAATTTAGCTCGAACTTCAATGCGAGAAGGGCTTATAATAGTTTCCACAACGAAATCGTGTCAGGTAATTTGGTAGGAAATCCGAAGAAATTCTTATAGTTTGTAACGTATGCTAGCGGAAAAACAATCAATACCTTCACTACGCGACAGCAATGGTATTGATACTAATGACAGCTTTCCGACAGAAGTGCGCTATATTGTCTCTTTGGAAGCCGAGTGGCCGAGTGGGAAGGGGGGGGGGGCGTTCCATTCTCTAATAGCGCGCGCTTGAAAAAGGAGCACCCGAATTTTACATTTTCGATCTGATTTCTCTTATTTTATAATGATGATCATGTCTTCCTACCAGTGGCGGCGAGTCCTATGTGTTCACTGGTTCAGTGAACCACCGCAAGAAAGCTCGTAGAGAAAAAAGTAAATAAATAAAATAAAAAGTGTTTTTAAACTGTCATAATTCGTTTCGTTCTTCTATCAGATCAATTTACATTCAAAGTATTTTTATCAGATGAGAAATGTTTTACGTCAGGGAGACAGCACGTATACGAGTCGTAGCGCGGCCGCCTAATATAGGAGGCAGCAGCCGCAGCGTTGCAAAACGCTTGCGCGGCTGAGGTTCAATTTCTCTTCTGAACCCCTGAGGGCAGCATATGAACGCTGTCACGGCAGGGAGGGGCGAAGGGAAACGCCGCTTTTAACACTGCCGTTGGAGCTAGCTACTGGAGCTCTGACGGTTACGCACGAATGGTCCCGAAGCAACACAATAGAGCTACTGCGCACCTCGCCTTGCGCATGCGCAAATTCTCCATGAAGGCAACATCGGTCCTTCATATTTGTTTTTAGCGCATTGAAGATTCATCAAAACACGTCATATTTGGTAAAATATGAGGACGCATCAACTGATGATCCGATTCATGAATAATAATGAAGTCACTACTCTCCACCCAGCAGTAATAGCCGTGTTGTTAGCGGCATCGCGCTGCGCCGTTGGAGGCAGTGGGTTCAGGACCGACTGCAAGTGTTTTCTTTAAACCCACTCCTTTTTTTAACAGATACGGGAACAACAAAACAACAATGACTTTCGCATTGTTACTTGCCTCATATCTTTGGACGTTTTAGCAAAGGTGTCGCGATTTTGAGGGTAAATGACATTTATACTATTCCTTGTGACAAATATTTAACTGTTTGAAAAGACGTGGGGGATAGCAGCTTTTGCGCAAGTGTAACGTTAGGAGGGGGTGCTGCTTACAGTGTCACGTGACCCGGAGGTATCTTGTCTCTTCATCGTAACAGATTCATTTTGTTACAGTCACTTAACAGTGTAATCAGTTGCTATGTGTTAGTGTTCATGTGCATATTATGTACTTGATGTTTATTATCAAAGGAAAATGAACAACGTTCAGTGTCTTTTAGAAACAAATTTCTCAGCTCTGAGATTGAAAGAGAAGTGTGAAATAAAGAAGCTTGGTAGGCCGGCGCCTCAGCTCGAGTTGAAGCAAGCGCAAACAAGCCGGTTCGAGTTTTCCCTCGGGTTTGTGTTTTATCCTTAGCATAAGTTATGTTGTGTGTGGGAGGGGAGAGGCGGGTGGATGTACGGAGCAAGGTGGCGCCGAGATAAGACGCAGGACTCGCTTTCGGGAGGACGGTGGTTCAAATACACCTCCGGCCATATAGTTTTAGATTTTTCGTGATTTTCCGAAATCACTCTGGGCAAACGCCGGGATGGCTCGTTTCAAAGTGCACGGCTGGTTTCCTTCCCAATCCTCCCCCAAAACGCCGAGCCAAGCTCAGTCTCTAATGACCACGCTGTCGACGGGACGTTAAATCCTAAACTTCATTTTTTTATTTATATGTATTTATACGCGATTACGAAGTAATTTATTTCTTCTTAACCGCAGTTGCAGTAACACTGTTCGATCTTGTATTGGAATCCGAAATGGCGAGTATAAGAGGGCACTGGCGATCGCTGCGCAAATTTGAGACACAGGGAAAGCGAGCGCAGGTAGCCAAGTGGTTAAAGCGGCCGCTGGCCCCAAGTGGAGGCCCGGGTTTGCTTTCCGGCCCGGCTCACTCTTTCACTTGTCGCCACAGAGTAATTTCATTGCCCTAGTGCTGTGTTAATGCTTTCCACACGCGGTACCTGAGATCCATCCGACGAGTAACTTGGAAGGACCGAATGACCCATGAAGCAATACTGTTTAAAACTAACTGCAATAGCATTTCAGCTATCTCGAGGCAGAGACCAGCTGGCTGGTACACGTCTACCGAATGAACCCTGAGAGATTGCATGAGGTGACGCTTGAAGAGATTTCTAGAGGCAAAAGACCCGAAGGGTGTCCGTTATTGAGATTCAAGGACTGTTGTAGGCGAAATATGGAGAGTTTTGGCGTCTAACGGGTGGGAGGCATGGGCTAGATAATGGTAAGCTACATGAGGTAAACTTTACAGAAGAGGCATTTGAAAGTTCACAAAATTCCATAAATCAGACGATGCACAAAAGAAGTATGTTTATTCTGTTATAAGGTGCAACACACATTAAGGTTCCTTCTCTCATGAAACGAAACATTTTTAAGTACTGAACTTCGTGAGAAACAATGTTAAGTGTAAGTACAGACTATAATACTGTGGCTTGTCATTGTGCAGCATCAAAGTTTCGGTCTCAAAATTTAACTACACTGGTCACAGTTCATCGGTCACTGTCAGAATAATGTAAAACACTTCCACCAATTAATTCCGGTTCATCAACCGGTACTGCGGCTTCAGACTGAGTAAAACATAAATAACATCCATGTTGCATTGCAGGTATATATGGAAGCGGGACCATGACGTCAGTTTTTTTTTTTTTTTTTTTTTTTTTTTTTTTTTTTTTTTTTTTTTGTTGGATAGGAGTTGGCCTATGAATTTTATGGTGCTCCCTTTGGTCTTTCTTTACAAACTCTTTACCACTGCCAACTTACTTTACAATGTTTTCCAGTCTTCCTCTTGATTTATGTAGCCCATAAACGGAGAGAAATGCCGCCTTACAGACTTTGCACCTCAACAACGCAACGTTATCTTTCGAGAACTCTGTTTCTCCGTCCTTTCCTTAGTGGGAGCGCTTTGGAGGTGCTGCTTTGATACACGAAAAGATGTAGTTCTTTTGCGCATAGAAATTCCGTAAGTCTCAGAAGCAATGGAATATTGTGGAAGATGCTTCTCCTATCTTCTTCACGCATTGCCGACGGCAGGTATACGGAGGTCCCATTTCTCTGTCAGCTTGTCATTGGTATATTCGTCACCCTGAAAATATGAATTATGTTCAATAATAATGTAAAAATATTCTGTACTGGTGCACCGAAATAATAATATTAATAATTGCTACTATTTACGTAACAGATTTAATTTTTTAGAATATTCTTTTAGTGTGATTAATATCTATACCAGATGACGTCAGTGTTTACGTTCAGCTCTTTTACTCGACACTGGCCGCCATCGACGCCTTTCATTTTTAGCAGGAGAGATGGCTGCCTCTCTAACGACAGGAATTGAGTAACCCTCCGCCGGCCGCGGTGGCCGAGGGGACTGCGGCGAGTGTCACGGTCTGCACGGCCACTACGGTCGGGGGTTCGAATCCCCCCTCGGGCATGGATATTTGTGTTGTCCTTAGTGTTAGCTAGTTCATAAGTAGTTTGTAAGTTTAGGGACTGATGACCCCGTAGTTAAGTCCCATAAGCTATACAAACATTTGAACATTTAGTAACCCTCCTTGGGGAAGGAAAAAAAATTACAAATACCATGAACCTAAAAAACGACACTAAACAATACAGAAATTTTATAGATATAGAATGGCAACCCACAATACGCACTACAGCACAAATTATCATTTACTGTTAATGGGCTCCAGATACATACATCCGAAAGTATCCCATAGTTCATGGTTGCATTAAATAGTAATATGTAGAGCGTATTGTTATGCCATGATAAGCCATATTGCCACATGCTACAATATGACATGTCACATAATTATATTGTGTTGATGCTTACCTCTGACGATGACGAGATATCACTTCAGTTAAGCTGATAATCCACATCTACGACACTGTCATCGCACAAGGATTCACTGTCAGAACAATTGGCTTCTGTTTCACTTGCAGAATGCATTTTTTCGTCCAAACAACTTGCGCTGTTTCCTCTGTAATTCGCCATCTTTCCTGTGGCTTACCACACTAAAGCATAAAAATGACGCACTGTGACTTGATGCAATACATAGCAACGGAGTGTGTGCTGCCATTTCTTGGTTTCTTGAAATACTGCTCCGCCAGTGGCTTGCCATCATCTAGTAGATACGGAAAACGTAGAAATCTCCATTTCGCTCGATGTGTGGCTTCCCATTATCTAGCCCCGAGTGCCTCATATCATCCGGAATGTCGAAGCATTACGAAGGCTTGCCAGACAAATTAAGGCAGAAGAAGCTTCGCAATACTACCATTGCTCCTCCCTCAGCAACTAAATATACTTGTCGGAAACGCGGTAAGAGATGCCGTGCTGCAATTGGCTTGATAAGCCACACGAAAAAAATGTACCGTAACTCTACACAGACTCTGAAACAATCATATGTCAAAATGTTGTGGCCAATGTTGACAATTGCAGTCAAAGTTATTCCTTTCCTTCCTCATCCTTCATTCTTCCCCTCCTTACAAAAATAAATAAATATTAATTAGTTTAACTAGTTTGTAAGTCTAGTGACCGATGAACTCAGCAGTTTGCACCATTACTTTCACAAACATTTGATAATCCGCTGAGTCTGTTAACACTCAAGACTGGCAGTTTGAAGAGAAAGTACTCTGTCGGTCGCGCAGTCGCATGTGGAGTGTACCCTATCCGTTACTTCATGTTGTAGTGGTCTAGTTCCGTCGCAGCAGTTGAGCGATAAGGTGGTCGTGTTTCCAGCCTGTTCGGCGCTGGCATTGTCAAGTTCAGCCGAGTACCGTAGGCCCTACAGTCGCGTGAGTAAACATTGATCTTCAGATAACGAAATGCGTGGTAACATTTAGTTTCCCGAATCGGCGTGAACGAAATATAGTGAGAAGATACAGACTATTTATTGTATGTGTGAGAAAATACGACTGAGACAGAATAAAACGCCGTGATTACAATGCGATGTTTCTTTTTTTAGCTAATGCGGTTTTTTATATAACTGAAAGCCGAAGCGACTTGTGAGCAAATTACGCTGCGGACAGGCGATGCGGCTGCGTTTGTCTACATAAATGGTGTTTTCAATAAAATAATAAAAAAAAATTAGTTACGGTACTTAGGGCTAGGTTTAAGATCGATTGAGATAAACTTCAGCATAGATACAAGGCACAGCACCGTATGTAACACTTCTCTAATAAGTAACGGAAAATGATACAGTGAGAGATATTTTGGCTAAACTGCAGAGTCTGTTGCCCTCGCTCTGCAAATGGTGGCAACACCACAGCAGTCAACCACAGAGCAGGTATGTGTTTTATTTATTTCGTGATATGTACGAAATAGTGATCACTTCAAGTGAAAGTTAGAGTAGGTATAGGTTAAACAAAAAGTTTTTTCTTAGTATGTGAGGGCACGTAGCGCCCTAATCTCAGGTCCAAAGACGGTCTAATTACGGTTGCCAACATACACGCCATGCTAAAAACACGGGCAACAGACTCTGCAGTTTTACCGATATTTTAATAGGTTAATGTCAGTGTGGGCTACTTTTCATCCATCATCTGAACTGCCTGGTGTGTGGCAATAGATCATAACAGCACCCAAATTGAAGTCAGTCGAAATTTAATGTCCCATCTCTCTCTAGTATTTCTTCATTCCTTCTGAACGTCGTTCGCTCTCCTCTTCCGAAAGAGTAGATGTTGCTACTGATGTGGATTTGTTTTTAAATTTTATATTTTCGTTTTTAATTTTTACTTTAGCTTTCCAATCCAGCGGTTAATTTTCTGTGATTTTTAATTCTACCAGTTATTTAAAAACCAAATAGGATTTTGTTTTGAGGGTGTGGAAGAAGTAAAACATTTATTAGCAATACTGTACGAAGCGATTCCACCCGTCTGCTTTGAACCATGACGTCGTCAATATGGCGTCAATAACGTATGTACTCGTAGCCAATAAGGCGACCAAAACACTCACATAACATGCACATATAACCACGTGACCATTAACGTAAAATGACACTAACGGGGCAAGCGTGGAAATGTGGATGTTTTGGGCGGGAAAAACCAGCCGTAAACACAGAAAAATATAATTTTAAAAAACACAGGAAAATATGCTAAATGAACGAAAACTACGTAAAAACTATGCACGAAATCTGATAGTTCACTTGATATAATAATCAAATGAAGAAAGCGATACCAATTAATCCTTGCCAAATATCATCGAATACTTCAATTAACCGGCTCACCTGTAGATAGCGCGTTAGTTTTTAAGTGCGTGCGTGTTTGTAGAAGGCGTGAGTGATTATGTGGTGGTTGAGTTAAAGACGATAGTTTGTTTACAAACAAAACATATTAATATTTTGTGTTTAAAAAGTGATCTGTAGCTTCTCTCTGATGGTTAGGTGTAGGTTAACCGAGAGTTTTTTTTTTTTTTTTTTTTTTCGTATGTGAGCGCCGAGGGCACGAATTTTTGGGCTAAGACCTGTGATTGATGGTACATTCGGTTATCTATAATAACTACAGATTATTTGTATCTACAATACAGAAGTATTGATATATCCCGTATACTGGTTTTCCGGCATCTTAATAACGTCATGGGTCAAAGCAGACGGGTGGTATCCCAGTCTACAGTTATGCCAATTACCTATACTACACGTAAAATCAAGAAAGCGACACCAATCAACATTAAAATGTCATCGAATACTAAAATTGACCTCATACAAGAACCTGTCAACCGTAGAGCAGATATAGCTGTTTTCTTTATTTAATCTATGATCTGCACGAAACAGTAATCAAGTTCTGTATTCATGTTCCACCCTTCGGCTTTGACTCATGACGTCGGTATGTTGTGATGTATGACGTCATCACATGCGCAGTAGTTTTGAGATGTGTTTGTTTATATGTGGCGTGTGTAACTATCGAGTGGCGGACTTTAGTGGTGGATTAATGTGTATTTTGTCGTTTCTGTTGGTGTTAGTTGTAGTTGACAATTTTTGTGTAAGGTTCAGAATACAGATAAAAATTTTGTGTTTAAAAAATCATCTTTATTTAACTCTGATTGTAAGGTGTAGGTTAACAAGAGTTTTCGTTTCGCAAGTAAGCGCCGAAGACGCGAATTTTTTGACTGAGGCCGATGATCGATAGTACATTGTTGTTGTAATCTGTAATTTATGAGGATAAACAGATATTATTTAGGCCAGTCTTGATCAGCGGCATGGGGACCGTCGCGGTGCGTCCGTAGCAGTGTTAGACTGGCAATGTAGGACATTTCGAGTAGTCTTTGGCGTGTATGAAACTTTGATAAAGTTATTATAAATCTTCCTTTTACGAGGGGAGTCAATTTTACTGAGCGGACAAGGGTACATAAAGACCTAAAATGAAGATGGCGTTACCAATTCAGTGGCATTATTTAACGACGCGATTCCACCCGTCTGCTTTGACCCATGACAACATGTCAGAAAACCCGTACACAGTCTCGATCAGCGGCATGGCCCATTGTACACTACTGGCCATTAAAATTGCTACACCAAGAAGAAATGCAAATGATGAACGGGTATTCATTGGACAAATATATTATACTAGAACTGTCATGTGATTACATTTTCACGCAATTTGGGTACATAGAGCCTGAGAAATCAGTACCCAGAACAACCACATCTGGCGTAATAACGGCCTTGATACGCTGGGCACTGTGTCAAACAGATCTTGGATGGCGTGTACAGCTTCAACACGATACCACAGTTCATCAAGAGTAGTGACTGGCGTATTGTGACGAGCCATTTGAACAGCCACCATTGACCAAACGTTTTCAGTTGGTGAGAGATCTGGAGAATGTGCTGGCCAGGGTCCTTACAGGACCTGCAACATGCGGTCGTGCATTATCCTGCTGAAATGTAGGGTTTCGCAGGGATCGAATGAAGGATAGAGCCACGGGTCGTAACACATCTGAAATGTAACGGCCACTGTTCAAAGTGCCGACGATGCGAACAAGAGGTGACAGACGCGTGTAACCAATAGCACCGCATACCATCACGCTGGGTGATACGCCAGTATGGCGATGACTAATGCACGCTTCCATTGTGCGTTCACTGCGATGTTGCCAAAGACAGATACGACCATCATGATGCTATAAACAGAACGTGGATTCATCCGATAAATGACGTTTTGCCATTCGTGCACCCAGGTTCGTCGTTGCGTACACCATCGCAGGCGCTCCTGTCTGTGATGCACTGTCAAGGGTAACCGCAGCCATGGTCTCCGAGCTGACAGTCCATGCTGCTGCAAACGTCGTCGAACTGTTCGTGCAGATGGTTGTTGTCTTGCAAACGTCCTCATCTGTTAACTCAGGGATCGGGATGTGGCTGCACGATCCGTTACAGATATGATGTCTGTCATCTCGACTGCTAGTGATACGAGGCCGTAGGGATCCAGTACGGCGTTCCGTATTGCCCTCCTGAACCCACCGATTCCATATTCTGCTAACAGTCATTGGATCGGGACAAATGCGAGAAGCAATGTCGCGATTCGATAAATCGCAATCGTGATAGGCTGTACTCCGACGTTTATCAAAGTCGGAAACATGATGGTACGCATTTCTACTCCTTACACGAGGCATCACAACAACGTTTCACCAGGCAATGCCGGTCAACTGCTCTTTTATGAGAAATCGGTTGAAACTTTCCTCATGTCAGCGCGTTGTAGGTGTCACCACCGGCGCAAACCTTGTGTGAATGCTCTGAAAAGCTAATCATTTGCATATCACAGCATCTTCTTCCTGTCGGTTAAATTTCACGTCTGTAGCACGTCATCTTCGTGGTGCAGCAATTTTAATGGCCAGGATGTGGTGCGGCAGTATTGGCAATAGGCGCTATGGATGCACCGACGAATAGCGGCACACTTTTACAAGATGTGAAAATGAGCGTGAGTAAATCACTTGATTTCTGTTTAGTACAGATCAAGAGTAAATTAAAAACAAATGCTATATCTGCCGTATGGTTGACACGTTCTTGTATGAGTTCAGTTTCAGTATTCGATACCATTTTACTGTTGACTGGTATAGTTTTCTTTATTTTATTATAGGTTTAGTATAGGTTAATTGAAGTATTCAATGCTATTTGGCAAGTGTTGATTGGTATCGCTTTCTTCATTTGATTATTATGTCAAGCGAACTATCAGATTCCGTGCATAGTTTTTTACGTAGTTTTCGTTCATTTCGCGTATTTTCCTGTGTTTTTTTAAATTATATTTTTCTGTGTTTTCGGCTGGTTTTTTGTCGTATTTTCTCGCCCAAAACCCCCACATTCCCGCGCTTGTCCCGTTAGTGTTTGTAAGTGAATGTTACATGAGTGTTTTGGTCTCCATATTGGCTATGAGTACATACGTCATTGTCGGCATATTGATGACGTCATGGGTCAAAGCACACGGGTGGAATCGCGTCGTAAAGTATTGCCGTATCTTATTGTTTTGAAATTTTGGTCCTCTGAGCTCTCTTAATATTTTCCTTTCTATTAGTTCTAGTTCTCTATCTGGTCTTTGACAGTCATGCTTAGTCATTCTACTGGGGATATTGCCTCAGGTTTAATCCGTCTATTTAAGTGAAATGTATTTATATAGATATAAATATGATTCCTTTTTATAATAATCAAAAGCAGGCTATGTCCTGCAAATAAAATGGCCCTCTACTAGCGCTCCCTGATAGGAGCAAGCCATATGAAGCCGTTGACTTACATAATATGAAAGGAAACCTGAAGTATCAGTATTGTCTTTTTCCAGTGGGCGAAACATTGGAGAAGACATCCATCTAAAATAAAAGACGCAAACACACAAGGATCTTACCCAGGCTCTTTGTCGCATTCTCTCACTGATCACTACATTCAGAGCATTGCTGATAATATGAGGCAAAAGTCAATTGTGACTCATTAGTGATAGGAACACGGAGTGTACTTTGGGTAAAAAATGACTTGTTGTCTATCGAAATTTTGTAACCGGTTATTGTTAATCTTGTTTTCGTGCAACAACAAACGCAAAACGTATGAAAGAGGTCAGCATTTTGGAACGCTTTTATAATTATCGTCACAAAAACAGCGTGTTTACATCAGGCTTTGGTTTACCACCTTGTATGTTCATATCAGTTTCTTTGTATACAAATATGACTTTTCTCTTCTGACAACGTGACATTGGTTCACTATTAATTTTAAATTTGCCGTTTTTTGCCGTATTTTTTCTATGAACCTTTTTTTGTCTCTAACCATGTTTTATTTTGCTGGGGATTTCAACAACTTGCTAAGATAGTCAGTCAATGCAGTTTTTGAGATGGAAACGTCTTTGTTTGGTCTATAAGATACATCTTATTTTCAAATTGCAATGTATAGTGAATTAGTGTGATATCTAGCAGCAATAAATGCCTCAAACTGTTCTGTAGTAGATTAGCTGTGCACACTAATGTTGTGGGTATAGATTGCGGTTCCTCCGCTGCAAAGAAACTGCAGTGATTTTGCGGATCCTCCGCATGTCACTCACACAGCAGATGGTTCAGCTGCAGAGACGTTGAGGACCCTGATCCTACGTGCAGGAGAGACAAAGGTGCATGCTTGCGGTTGTGCTGCATGCACCGAACAGCCCCATAAAGCCACCTTGTAAACAGACGCCGCTGCGGCACCGCACAACTACGGCGGTTTTGAAGTGCAGCCGTAGGAAGTTTGATGCTGCAGCAGGAATACAGAGGGCCACAGGTGCGCTTATACACAGTTTATGAGAAACTGTGCACTGATAAAACTCAGTGGGTTCTCTGTAGCAGACGAACCACGTTTATAGCATGTGGGTTCTCCACTGCTGAGGAAACACAGTGGCCTATCAGTGCGCTGTTTCTCATAAGGCAGCATGTGACTTGTCTATAGGTGCGCCTGTGGACCGTCAGCACTCCCACTGAGTTGTCAAACTACCTGTGGCTGCACTTCGAATCTGCCGCGGTTGTGAGGTGCCACAGTGGCGTCTATTTACATGGGGCTGTTAAATGATGTCTACCCTGCCAGGTAGGAACAGGGTTCTCAAGATTACTGTGGCTGAACCATCTGCTGTGTGCTGTGGAGTAATTACAGTCTATAAACGCAGCCTAAGGCACCTTGCTGCAGTGCATTTGGCCATTCATCATCGGAGGTTTGAATCCTCCCTCGGGTGGTGTTCTTAGGATAAGTTTTTTTAAGCAGTTCCTAAGTTTAGGGTCCAATGCCCACTACAGTTAGGTCCCATTGCCTTACAAATATTTGATCATGTGATTGTTACAATAAGCCCACTAGATAGCCTCAGTAATGTTCTTTCAGTGACACTTTAACTTCGCAAAACAGTAAAGACTCAGATCAAGCTCGACTGCTACAGCAGTCCATTGGAGGGCACGTATGCAAGGCCAGTATGCAGTTAAAAAGGGAGATACCCTGACCACTTAAAGTCCAAACGATCATTTCATTTCAGGGCTAATCTTCAGATGAAAAAAGCAACTAGATTTGAGATGGGAGTAGATGATAGATTAATAATAATAATAATAAAAAGGGAAAGCATTTGTTTCAAAATGAAGACTCTGGTGCTGTACTATTATGATGCTGTGTGTGTTATTTTAACTTACATGTATTTTGATGTGTGTACTGGCACCTCAAATATTGTAGTTTGATACTAATTTCTCAAATACTTTGCCTGTGTGTGAATTGTTTTGTTCCATGGAAGTGAAACGGTAACAATCTTATTTTGTCACAAGAATGGGCCAGGTAATTTTGCACAACCCTCCCCCCCCCTCTTTCTCTCTCTCTCATACATCGAGTAATGGCGGTATTCATATTGATGCGTATGTTAATAGCACAGGGTAACATAAAGTGCGAGTAATAGTTACTATGTATAAGTCGTTTCAAATTCAAAAATATCCGTCACCTTTGTTCCGCATTGTGTTCACTTGCATTCTTATCAGTGTCTGTGACTTGCATTTAGAAATGTGTGTGCTATTTTATCAAGCAATGAAATTTAGAACGAGTGGAACAACTCCCTTAAAGATTTCAAAAATGCTAAAAATCTTGGAGAAGAATGACTTTTTTCTTATAAGTGTTAATATGCTATCGCTTTCGTATCTTTTGACATTAAATATTCAGCTCATTGTTTGTTATTGTTTTTGTTTTTATTATTTTGACTGACCTTATCCATGATAATATTGTAACTTTTCTTGTAAATGGTAGCGACATTCTCTGCCACTGTAACAAACATTAGTAGCAAAGTTCTTGCATCAGGACATTTTGTTGTTCCTCAATACTTCAACTTTGCCTGTCATATTTTGTGCAAAGTATTTGCCTCTCAACACTTGCAGTACTTGCTACCCATAATGTTACATTGCCTCTTTTTAAATGATATTTGTATATAAATATGAATGTTTGTATGTTTGTCTTCTGTGCATTCCTAATCTAGTCATCTGATTACGCTAACACATTGGGCAGGTGTTCCACATACACTCGCTTATGTTCCTGACCCAAAGTATGACATGTATGACACATAGTTGAGGAGATATGATGTCATAAACAATAAGATGTCTTCATGCGAAAATACCCAGATTTATGTGTCAACTATTTGGGAATGAGGGCACATTATAATTTAAACATGTACATTATTCATCATAATTTAAACATTTACCAACAATTTTTCCCCAACACCTCTCAAAAAATGATGATAGGAGAAAAGTTTATCACTTACTACGTTTTCGCTATTCGTGCCATAAAACTGCCACATGAGGTTGTAATGTGTTACTTTGTTACTGTTTACTACTTATCATACAGTATTGACATATGCAATTAAATGTAATGGGAAATTTGTATCACTGTAAGACACATATTTCACGAGTTATGATGTCATAAACATTCAGATAATTTAAAAACTGGCATGTCAGGCATGTGGTTTTGTTGTGTTCCATTTTTAGTAAAGAACTAAAGGTATTCACAACTCATTTGGTAAAGGAATTAAAAATTTGAATGCTACATATCAAAATTTCAAAGCAGTCGGTCAAGAACTCCCCTTTATTTGTGATTGTTAGCAATATTTAAATTTTCTTTTGGCTTGTTGTGAATAGCAAATTTAAAAAGTTCTTGACATCTCAGTGATTTGTAATTTTGTTATCACATTAAGTTCTAATAAGAGCATTGTTGGATACTGCTAGTACTAAAAAAATATAGTACATAATGTATACTCTGAAATCTAACAAACATTTTTGTATTGCAGGAACCTTTACGTTAATATGGCTCTCACAATGCTGCGCAGCTTCAACACGGATGATATCCTTGGCTGGTCACCCATCCGTTTCGCAGAGGAAACCGAGCATTGGGAGTCTGTGGAAATGATTCTTATTGAAGGAGGCACTGTGAGCGACTTGACTGTGACAAAGAAGAAGCTACAGGAGTCGGATCGTGCAGCAACGATCTTCGGTGAACTCTGCAGACGCAGACTGGTCAGGCTGCTGAGCTTCGCCCTACAGCAGAGTCCGCACCTGGTGCAAGCCAAGCTGCCGCTCAACCGTTCCCCACTGCACGAAGCGGCCCGATCTGGATGCCCGGCGACGGTCCAATGTCTCGTCTTGGCGGGTGCTGCTATCAATGTTGCTGACGATCACGGCATGACGCCCCTGCACGAAGCTGCGGCCCACTCCAATGACTACGCTGTGCGCATACTTCTGGAAGCCGGTGCCGATTTTGATGTGGCTGACAATGGAGGGAGGGCTGCCCTGCACTACGCATCGAGAAGTGGTTCCGTCTCTTGCATCCAGCTCCTGCTGGCAAAAGGTGCAACTGTGGACCGAGTGAGCGCTGATGGCTGTACGGCTCTCCACGAAGCTGCCACCAGCCCCAGTGCCCACGCTGTACGCTTGTTGTTGGACGCTGGAGCCGACAAGAACGCCAAGTCTGCCGCTGGCTGGACGGCTCTGCACTGGGCTGCCAGTAGGGGCCGTCTGTATGCCATCCTGATCTTACTGGAAGCTGGCGTTCCAGTGGACGCGAAGACGGTGGATGAAGAAACACCACTGCACCTTGCGGCAACACTCACATCAACTGACGTTTGGGAGGCTCTCGTTGGGGCTGGAGCAGACGAAGGAGCTGTGGACAAGAACGGTCGGACGCCAAAGGAGCTAGCCACAAAGAAATCAGCACCTGCAGCTGCAGAGTGTGATAATCTCACAACAAACACTGGTAATGTATCTGTAGACGAGTCTCAAATTTCTTCGGGATCATCTAATGATGTTCCTGCTGAAATGTCCACTGTAAGCAGTACTTCATTAAATTCTACTATGGGAAAAGGTGGAGAGGAGTGCACATCATCAGTTCCTGGTTTAGTAGCAAACAATGAGGGTAGCTCAATGAGAGAGGCATCAAATAACAGTATCAATGTTACAGAGGAACTGACTGCTGAACATCTGACGTTGTGTTTAAGCAATGTGGCACTAACTTCTATAACTCATCAAACTGAAGAAGATGAAGGAGCAAGTGTAGAATGTATGTCAGTAGCTTCTAGTCAAAGAAGAGACAGCATGTGTAGCTCACTGTATGAAGAATACAGTGAACTGGGTGATGCAACAGAGAGTACTGGTGAAACGGATAGTGAAGAAACAGAGGGTACTGAAGAATCGTACAGTGATGGTGAATCAGCGAGTGATGAAGAAATGAGCAGTTGTGATGAAACAGGCAGTGATACAGGTGAAGATGATGGTTGTTCCTATACTAGCTCAGTAAATGAAGAAATAGATAAATTCTCAGAAAGAAGTTCACATACTGAATCTTCTTCACCTCTCCCGACTACAAACACAGCTCTGCTTTATGAGGGCCCACCATTATTTAATACTTTGGGAACTGTTGGCACTTCCTCAAAATACAACCAAAGAGGAACAAAATATCAAGGAAAAGTTAGAGGAAGAGGGCGTGGAGCTCCGAGAGGAAGTCGTGGGAATGCAGCACAGTATACTACCAGATCAGTGCCACGGAAGGAAAATGCTTATGAATTCTCACAGTCCCAAGGAAGTGGACAACGTGGTAGTGTTAATGAGACAGGAATCAGAAATATTACTGGTTCTGTACCTCAACAGGCAAGAGGGCCAGGTAATATTAATTGTGACCAGCCAAATGCAGTGCTACGTAGGGGTGGAACAGACCAACACACAAAAGGACCTAGTATGAAAGATCATCATAGAAAGAAAGAGACTCACAAGACAGAAAGTAAGAAAAGCAAAAAGACAAAACACTCAAAATCTTTATCACAAGAGCAAGGAGACTCCACCGTGAAACACAAGAAGAAAAAACGACCTGATGGTGAAGGTCATCATGGTAATAAACATGGTGTTGGTCATCACAGTAAAAGACATGGTGAAGGTCGTAATGATAATCAACATGCTTTAGTTTATTATGGAAGTCAACATGCTTTAGTTTATTATGGTAATCAGCATGGACTAGGCTATTATGGTAATCAGCTTGGACTAGGTCTTTTTGGAAATCAACCCAGTGAAGGTTATCATGGTAACCAACACAGTGAAGGTCGACATGGTAGGCCTAATCAACAAGGTGAAGGTGGCAAGCAACGTATCAAAGGTCATCATAGTAAACACTATGGTGAAACCCATCGTGGTGAATCTCATCATCATAACCGACACAGTGAAGGTCACCATGGTAATCGACATGGAGAATCTTATTATGGTAATCAGTATGGTGAAGCTCGCCATGGTAATGTTCAAGATAATGGGCAAGGGGAAACTCGGGCTAGGAAACGGCATGGTGGGGGCCGTAGTACAAATTGGCGTGGTGGAGGCCGTGGCGGTAATGACCGTGGAAAAAGTTGAGGACAGAAGAACTAGTAAGTTATTTGAGTAGCTGAAAGTTACTTGTTGCCATCTAGATCATATTCATAAGCTGTGAAGGAAAAATGGAAGCAAACAGCATCTGAATTCTACAACAAATCAGTGTATGATTGTTTCAACAACCATTATTGTCATCAGGTGTATTATAAAGAGTGTTTATTTTAGTATCTGTTTACAAATAAACATTTACATGAAGTCTCAAGATAATGTTCAGCAGAAACTTCCAAACAATGAACAGTAACAAGCTGTAGTTTTTGCTGCTGCAGGATTTGTGCTTCATGTTCAAATGTGTCTTTGGAGAAGGACTGATGTAGCGTATCTCAGAATTCTGCATGTAGAACTCCTATCTAGGTTTAAGGATGATAAAAACCTCAGCAAAATCGTGCTGTGAACATATTATTTTTGATACAAGTGTATTAATGTGGAAAATTGAACTTTTAATTTTTAACATGGAGTCTGACTTTTCCTCCTCCAGTTCTTTTTGTATACAAGTAATGTTACATGGTACAATACTGTGCGCACCATGATGAAATTGTAACTATTTTTGCTGCTCATTCACAACTGTGAAGAGGCCAAAGACATACTAGAACAATTGGGTTCATGTAAACATTGACATTCATGGCCGCTGAAATTTTGATTTTCAAAAGTTTTTCTTGTTGGATAAAACTAAAACTTAAAATCTGAAGACAAAAAAGCTTCTAAAACTTACATTTTTGCCTCTTGCTAGAGTACATATATGGAGAGCACACAAGGGCTATCAACCATGATCTGTATTCTGAATATGTACTCAGATTGAAATTATTTGGACAAAATGAAACATTTGTATTTTGAAAGTGGCAGATGAGTGAAGTTTTGAAAACACAAAAACAGCACTTTTAATCAAGTTGGCATTTACTATAGGAAAACAAATACTGGAGTGAATATCATAAAACAGTGTACCTCTTGCCTTTGTATTATACCGGAGAATAATATTATTTAATATGCTTGCAAAGAGCAGTTCTACTTGTACTATCGAAAAGAAGGATTTTGTTTATTTGCATTTAAGATAGCCTTATAGAAAGTAAATATGATCAATGGAATCTAAAGATCTCAGTAGAATATACAGTTTGCATTTTCAAAACTTTTCCAGTGATAACACAGTTTCTACAGTCTGAAAGTTATGTACTTTACACTCAAGACTGAATTTAAGTGTTGCAGTGTGTGGTAAATTGTGTTGATAAAATATTTGTGTACATGAGATAAAAGGAAGTTCTGGGTGCAGTAATGGTAACAACTCAGCATACAGCTAAGATGTTGAGAAGTTAGTAAGCACATAAATTAGAATGAGTGTGTTCTCTACTTTGCACTGGCTTTGAAACAGTAAAGAAGAAGAAGATAATGCAAAAACAGCAACATTTTCAGTCTGATTCACTCATTGCCTCAACTGTACAGTGACTTCTGTATTTTTAATCATTCCTTGAGATACTTGTATGTATGAATATGATATTTTTTGTAGTATATTAATTAATGTGACTGTGTGTGAGAGAGACAATAACCATTGATTTTCCTCTGTTTATTTACGTGTAATTTATATTGGCATTAAGTTATTTCTAGATGAGTTCTGTATACTGGAAAAGTTTAGTACTTATTTTGTTATATATTTGTGTATGAGAGTTTTGTAGGATTAATTTAGATAATTTGCAAATGACATTCATTGTAATCATCACCATTTTCTTCTTCTTTTTATGGCCTTATCGATTATCTGCGTGGGGTCAGTATAGTCAAGAATCAAGAATTTTATTCACCATAGATCATTGTACAATGATATTGGTTTCGTCATTGGAATATATATAATACAATATGAAGTATTAAGTACAAGATAATGAAGTAATCTAATGCCAATAAGACACGTTAGGCCTTCAAACATAGAAATAATAACACACAGGAAATTATTAGATAATAATGTCTTAAGCTATAGTTTTCTGTAATCATGGTGTAGCAAATCATTTGTATAGCAATTCTTTAACATGCATGGTATACAATTACATGAGACTTAATACACATAAATCAAATATTATTAATTACAAAGAATTGTTAAATGTTAATATCCTGCTCTGGCATCTCTAGGAAAACTTTAATGTCATAAAGGACGATCAGATAGCCAGCTGTACCATTTCAATTTAAACATGTTTATATCCATAGATCTTGCATATGCTGGTAATTTGTTAAAGAATATCAGAGGGTTCACTTTGTGCGAATTTCTAGTCCTTGACAACCTGTGTCTTGGTATATCAAAGTTATTCTTAGCCGTGGTATTGTGTTCATGTATTTGTCCCCTAGCAACAAATTCTGAGATTATTTTTTTTAATATAGAGCACAGACACATAATGAGAATTCTTTATTTTAAGAAAATAGGACGACAGTGTTCCCTACGGTCCATTTTACACATTATGCGTACAACTTTTTTCTTTTTTTTGTAGTTTTAAGATATTCTTAATGTGAGAGGAGTGTCCCCATATAATCAGACCATATGAAATATGGGACTGAAACATCCCAAAATATGTCACTCTGAGGTATTCCACACTCACTACTTCCCTGACTTTCATAATGAGGTATGCTACCCGCGATATTTTTTTTACATACATGATTTACATGTTTCTCCCATCCAAGTTTGGAGTCTATGTGAATACCTAGAAGTGTTGCAGACTTATTCTCTACTTCATTAGACACTCCCATTAACAGCTGTTGGGTTTTATTAGGGTTACATAGAAGTTTATTTGCTGAAAACCAGTCTAGGGCCCTATCCAGATTTTCTTTTGTTGGATTAGTCAGATCTGTGCTGTTCTGATGTGTCGTGATAAGTGTTGTGTCGTCATCAGCATAGCACACAACTGGGTGTCCCATGTTTTGTGGTAAATCATTGATTGCCACAATGAAGAAGAAGGGTACAAGAATAGATCCTTGTGGAATACCTGTATTGATGTCCACCAAGGAAGAATTTATATTTCTGACTGATACAAATTGTTTTCTGTTGCTTAAGTAAGAATTTATAACCTATTATACGCTTCCCTGCACCCCATAGAAGTCAAGTTTCCTTAGCAGTTGATGACTGGGATGCAGTCAAAGGCTTTGCTAAGGTCACATAATACCAGGGATACCATGTTATTGCCTTCAAAAGCTGCTAAGGTTTGATCAATAATTTCCAATACAGCCTACGTTGTGTTTCTCCCCTTGCGAAAGCCAAACTGGCAGTCGCATAGGATGCTATCAAAGTAGCTGCTTATTCGTGTGTGTAGCAGTGCCTCGAATATCTTTGAGAATACTGGGACAATTGACACTGATCTATAACTTTGGGGAAGTTGTTCGTCCCCTGGGACAACTTTTGAGATCTTAAGTGTATCTGGGAAAACATCAACATCCACACATTTATTAAAAATAAATGCTAATGGAGCAGAGATGGAGTGTATTGTCTTTTTGATTAAGTAATTTGATAACCAATAAAAATCCATACTTTTAGAGCTTGAAAATTTTGATACAGCTTTTATATCATCACCAGTCGTGATAGCACTCCAATGAAATACATGCTCAGCTGACTGTGGTGCTCCAACCATGTCCATTGCAACTGAAATTGTAGTTTCAATACTGTTTCCTGTTTCTTTGACAGAATTTAAGAAGTAATGATTTAATACTTCAGGGTCAAGTTGAGGTGTTTGTGTGTAGTTTGGTGAGTTCTCTTGTTTTATTATTTGCCATGCTGCCTTACATTTATTGGGTGCATTTTCAATATAGTTTTCAACTGCTAGCTTTTTTGCAAGAATAAGCCTAGATTTGTAAATTTTTTTGCATTTGAGATATGACCTGTATATGTTCTCACTATTTTCTGTTTTCTGGGGATAAGTATTCTTATGCATATTGAAAAGCAAGAGCATGTTTCCTCTGATTTCTGCTAGTTCTTTAGTAAACCAGTTCAGACTTTCATATTTTGGTGTATGTGGATGCTTGATTTTTCTTATTGGTGAGCAAGAATACCATAAATCTATATACTTTTAAACAAGTTGTCAAAGTTCATTTCAGCTCCCTTTTTACCAGGTTGACAATCATATACATAGTCCCAGTTCATACTACTTAATTTTTCCCTGAACATTCTTATGTGCTCTGCCTTTTGTCCTCTAATGAGTACTACTTTGGGTTCTTCAGTATTGGGCCTAACTAGTTTGCTTTTATAGAGTGTGAGGAGTATTGGCTCATGACCAGCTGGTCCCCCTCCTGCAAGTCTGACTGTAAAATCTTCCCTATGGAAGGCAGGCATTCTTTCATGTGGCACGGTTATTTATACAGTAGAGGTCTAATGATCTTAGCATATTAATGAATGTCCTTGATACTTGTCTTTGTGTGGTTGCCATTTTTATGTTAAAATCACCACAGATTGCAATTCTAGTCCTACCCTTCAGGATATTTCTAACTACTAATTCACATTCTTCAATAAACAAATTAACGTCACCATACAGATTAACTACCACTATATTTTCATTTAGTAGTTTTACACAACTGAACTCTCCATCAAGTTCAGAACAATATGAGGATAGATCAATTTTGGAAAATTTTACTCCTTCTTTGACAAAAATTCCAGCACCACCATTATTTCTTTGTTTTCTACATATTATGTCTCCCACAACATATCCGTGAGGAACAAATACATTTACTTGCTCTTGGCTTAACCAGTGCTCAGATATACATATAATATCTACATTCTCCACATTACACAAATGTTCTAGTTCTAATAGCTTATTAACATATGTTAATTTGTAAAAAAGTAATGAGTTTGTCTTTATCTGTAGTCATCTGAGAGATATTCAACACTGTTTTTGACATTGTAGGCTCTGTTAATGTCTTTAGTCCTGGCACATTGTGATTGTCTGCATTGTGAAAGTCACATACCTGATGTGTTTGTTGACTCACTTTAACTGCTTCCTACTGTGGAATAGCCGTCGATCCCACCAAAAATCCTGGTCCTTTGGTAGCTGATTCTTTCTTCTTGTTGACCACCATATGCCACCTGCTGGTTGTTTGCAGCCTACTTATAATTTGGATTTTTTCTTACTGCAACTGGGTCTTCTTTCTTGTAAGGTGTTTCCTTTCCGGATCCGTCAACTGATTCTGCTAACTTTTGCCCAGCTCTCTTTCGTATCATATTTCCCTGAGTAGTAGTGCTATCCTCAGAGATGGCTCATGATCAGTTGGTCCCCCTCCTGCAAGTCTGACTGTAAAATCTTCCCTTTGGAAGTTAACAACAATGTTGTCTAGGCAGGCATTCTTTTGTGTGGCATGGTTATTTGTACAGTAGAGGTCTAATGATCTTAGCATATTAATGAATGTCCTTGATACTTGTCTTTGTGTGGTTGCCATTTCTATGTTAAAATCACCACAGATTCTAAGGATTCTGTTGTTCTTTGTGCAGAATTATTCTCATTATCTGTGTACACTGATACTTTATCTGCTAAGGTTTCTTTCCACTTCAGTGCTATAGCAGTTTTGTTGCCTTTCCTATTCGCTATTACTGATTTTAGTAGCCTTTTGGCCATTAGTTCTTTGCCAGCTGCATTCAGGTGTAGTCCAAAGTCTTTCAGTATTTTTGTTAGCTTTCTATTTGTGAACTGAATTTCTTTATTTACACATGACCATTGAGGTAGGTCATGTCTGTGTGGTACTCCAGTTACAATTACATTCGTGTTCTGTGATGTAGACAAGGTTTTTTGGAGACAACGAATTGCAATGTTGGCTTAATTTTTGCTACGTCATTAGCCCCTGCCCAGATAACTGCGAAATCTTCATTTGTCAACTTTTTCAGTTCAGAATTTTTTAATATTACGCTAGTTGGTGCACCTGGCATTGCTTTACCTTCAATTTCATATATGTCTGATGCTATGTTTAAAATGTTTCTTGCACAGTCTCTGCCATGACCATTAGCAGTAATGAATATTTTCGGTTTCCTACTCGGAGATTGCCTTTCAGAATCACCTGAATCCTTTTCCCCTGCCTCTTTTCCAACTGTGTTTTGTGTTCTTGTATGCACTTTATGTTGTGGATCATAATTTCTGTCTGACATCTCGAATTTGTTGTTTGCATACATTTCTTTATTACACGACTGACGCTTCTGGAGTTCGTTAGTTAGTAACGATATAATTGTTTTTGAACACTTGAGTTCCTTTCTCACTATTCTGAGTTGGTTTTTAACTTTTCGCACAAGCACGTTTTTAAAATGTCTGTTTTGATTTTGGTCACATCACAGTCACTGCACATCCAATTTTTCACTTTGTTTGTTGTATTTACACACGAATAGTGGCATTTCCTTCTACATTTTACACAACTAATGCCTTTACCTGCTTTTCTGTTACAGTAACACAGTTTATCCCGTGATTCTTCATTTATTCCGCATGTAGAATCCCATATTTCTGATCCGATGGCGGCCATTGTTCAGAAGTTAATTATAAAGCACAATATGTCCCGATTTTTTCAACAGATCACTGTATTTTTTGTTACACACACAGAACAGTTACAAATCCACATGTACACAACATAATTTGTTATGTTTAAGTCCTTTAAACTATCAAAATAACTTTTTTTAGAGCCACCTAAAATACACTACAAGTCCGGTATAGTAACCTGACTGGCAATGTCAGAGGGCAGCCAAATACCATTTCAGTTGCCATCCTTTATCTCTGGTGCGGAGTTTGTGTACCCTATCTGTTTGCATTTAGTGTTGATGATTTTTCACACCCAGCTATCCTGTAGACAGGTCCTCATCATTACTCCACTCAGTAAATTTGTTGTATCAGAAGGGACATTCCAACGTGCATAGCTGTGTGGGCAAGTTTGTAAATGGCATACATATTCTTTAAAAATAATGAGATAGGGAGAAGTGTGAATTATTGTGAGCAAGTATAGAATGTGAGGCTCATAATAAAACAGTATCCTCTTCACATTAGTTGAAAGTTTTTATTCAAAGTTGAAGAATTCCTTGGTAGCAGTAATCTCATGGATGTTCCTAATGCATCACTACTCATCTGGTCATGGCATTGATAAAATGGTAATGTTCTTGATATGAGGAATCCTCCTGGTAAGAATGTTATTACATGGAAAATTGTCAAAGCAATATCCACTATTCCCCTGTAATTCCCGATGTTTTTGTGTGGCTTCTTATGAGGACAAACCAGATTACTTAAAAGAGCTGGTAAAAAAGAAAAACTCAACTGCTTGAACATATTTCATCAGTTCTGATACCCATACAAGAAATTTAAAGTCAAAGTATTTATGTAAGATAATTAGGGTATGACTGAAACCATAAGGACACAACTAGATGGATACTATTGTATAACTAATACATGGTTAAAGGGCCACCTTCATGCACACAAATAAAAGGTAGGAACATATGCTCACATATGATAGTGAATAGGGACAGATCATTCAATTGTCTGCCACAACAGTATGTCTAGTAGCACAAAACCTGTTGATACTGATACTTATGAGCCATAATTTCAATTTCACCGATTAGTTGGTATTCATTATTTTCAGATTTCTGTGAGACGGTACTGATTTAGGTATTATTTTTACCATCTGGTTTTGATTTTTCCACTCTCAGTAAAGTTTCCTAATGAGGTTGAAATGTTGTAGTACGAGACCCACAGTCAGGTTTAGATCACGAAATTACAGCTTTGTAAAACTGAACAGGAATAATACATCCTAGAAAACTATTAAATTATGAGACAGAATTGCATATGATACTTATTTTCTGGAAGTGAAATATTTATTATTGCTGATAACAACATATAAAAGTGCATGGCAGTGACCTACCTATTGAAACCAGTAGTCTTTTCCAGGGGAGAGAGGACTCGACTGAGGAAGGTTATAAGGGTGAGCAGGTCACAGTTCCATCAGAATGTTCCATCCCTCAACAATTAGTCATCAGAAATTGAAATAATGCTGCCAGAGGAACTAACTGATATATCTGCATTGTGTGTAACTGAATATTGGTTAAGAGAGGATGCTTTACCAACTATGAATTGGCAGCCTAAACTTGCAGGAAGCAATTAACAGTGTGGTGAAACTTGCATTTATGTTTAAAAAATGAATAACATACAAACACCTATAACAGTTAAACACACTAAATAATGAAAGCATTTTGAAATATCAGCCAAATAACTACCATCACTTAAAACAACTGTAATATGCCTCTATGGATCTCCTGATGGAGACATAAAAACCTTTCTTCACAACATAGAAAACCCTTTAATTCAAACAGTAAAAAATAAGCATCTGTGATGATTTTAACATAGATTTGAAGATGTCTGATAAAGCAAGAACAGAATTAACACGTTTTCAGCTGCACAGTTAGTGATGGATGTTGCACCTCTACACCGGGCATGGCGAATGGGGCTAAAATGATACACTCATCATTCCAAGATCATCTTTCAGGCCACATTGACCCACAGTATAAGTTTCCCATATCTGTGTCTGTATTGGAAACATGCAAACCAATGCTATGCTGCACTGAACAGAACAGGGCCTGTGGCCGCCGCTGGCCACATGGCATCGGGTGTAAGGCAGTCAATGTGTTAATGAATATCCGAGTCTATTTTAACTTGAAAATCACAATAGACTCCACCACACGAAAAACTTGTCACACACATTCCACAATTGATCAAATAATAATTAACTCTACTCAATAACTGTATAAAGTAGAAACTGTAAAGACAGGACTTGGAGACCATTATGGACAAACCCTAAGTTTACATGTAAAAAGTGATAAAGATAACAAACTGACAAGTACATATGACTAGAATTTATGATGACCAAGAAAATTAAATATTTAGAAATTGTTTAAAAAGTTAACCAGGAAAGCAAATATATGTTACAAATACTGGAGACATCTGAGAAACTTGATATGTTTTTGTCCACTGAAAACTAGGTGGTCAAAAAATACTCTACCAAATAAGTGGATCACTGCAGGTGTTAGAAAATCATGCAAACAAAAGATTCATGAACAGACTTACTAAAATGTGAGAGACAACATCTGAATTTGATAGACATTTTAAAAACTATAAAACAATACTCAAAAAGGTAATAAAAAGTGACAGAAAGCTAGCAAATGACAGAAACATAAGAAATGCATCCAAAAAATGAGTACTGCATGGAATATTGTAAAGAAAGAAACGGGGAAACAACAAAACTAAAATCAAGAACATACATTGGATTGAAAATTTGCTAACTACCAACAAACCAAAAGATTTAGTTAATATATTTAACAGTTTTTTTTTAATAAATGTAGCAAAAAACTTGTTGAGAAAAATGTTACCTGTAATCGCCTGTGACAACAAGCATCAAAAATTAAACAGGTAGATATTTCGATATTTCTCATTCCAACTAATATACAGGAAGTGCAGCAGGAAATCAAACTCCTAAAATCAAAACACTTGTTGGGAATAGTGAACATATCATATTTTCTTGTAATAAAATTTGTAGACTTATTCTCTGAACGACTAACTTATCTCGTCAAACCTGTCCTCAACTACCAGCTTCCAACATGCTTAAAAATTGCTGAAGTGAAACAACTTCACAAAAAAGGAAGTCAGGGTGAGGTGTCAATCTATTGCTCTCTTTCTCTATTATGTGTATTTATAAAAATAGTAGGAAACTGTTTTACAACAGAATACCCAATTTTTTAGTATGTATAATATACTAACTGAATCCCAACATGGTTTAAAAAAAGTCACTCAATTGAAACAGCGGTCTTTTCTTTATGAAACTCTACATACCACAAGCATATTGCTAGACTTGTCAAAAGCATTTGATATCATCAATCAGGATAAATTACTTAGCAAGATCCAGAATTGGGTTATCACAGGAACAGCAAATAACTCGATTAAATCATACCTCCATAATAGAAAACAGCTCACTGAGACGGGGGCATATCTAAGGGGAGGAGGCGGTGACAAGGGGGACCGAGCCCCTCCCAAAATAATGAATGTTAGGGGGAAGAAGCTATAGTTTGGTTTAATGACAACAATAAAAAAGTGTGGTCTCGGTAAATTAAAAGGAGATTCAGTGCAAATAATCCTCTGATTATGAGCAGCAAGGCTGGTAACAAAATATTTTGGGGTGTCTACTTAAGATTGCTTAGCGGAAGGAGGTAGGCAAAAAGTTTCAAAAATTGACTACCCCCCCCCCCTCCTTAAATTATTTGGACTCTTCTAAATATAGTTATGCAAATTGCATGATATATGAACTTTAAGTATTTTATTTATATTTTTAAAGTAATCTGTGTATGCAGAAGATGGATTCTTGATCATACGTCATGGTGATTTTTGTAGATTCATAGTTTTATACATGTATCATATAGAAGGTTGTGTTTTGAACCTAGGTAGACAAGTTTATGTAGTATATGTTGGCTACACTGCCATAAACAAATATATTCCATTTGTCCGAGAAATTATTAACAATTTCTGTTAACACAGTAAGGTTCTGTGGCTTTTGATGGCAATTGGCAGAAGAGAGGGCATACCTCAAAAACTGCAATTGCTACTGTCAGCAGCATTGATGATGTAAAATAGACTATGAAGTACTTACTAAGTACTGCCAGAGTTGTGATTCTAATCCAAAGAAAGATCACATCTGCAAGAAAACTATGAGAGAACAAGTGGGGGAATGGAGGCAGCTGCTGTTCTGAAATTTTTAGCTGGTCTGAGGCAGAGAGAGGTGAGATACACACAGTTTTTAGACCTACACCTGTTTTGTAGCTTCTAACTTTTATGCTGAACATAAAATTTGTGAACTGGAATGTGTCGGTCACATTCAGAAATGAATGGGCACTCGTCTTAGGAAAACTGAAACAGTCAAAAAATGAAAAGTACCAAATTAACTGATAAATAAATGTTGAAAGGTCGGCTATCATACAGTTTTATAGATGAACTTCAAAGATACTATGGGATGGCAATTATAAATAATTTCTCCAGTTGTCGTGATATGAAGACTATCAACATATGACAGCCCACAGCACTGTCTTTGTCTAGCAGGACCAGAAACATGGTTAAATATAGGAAAGCTGTAATTGATGGTACAGTGTTTGTACACAAACCCTCCATACCTTCAGCTACAATTGATGTGATCGAACTTGTGTATCATGACTTAGCAAATTCAGAGCTCCACAAGAAGTAAATGTTGAAATTAATAAATTAAATAAATGGACGAACCCAAAATTCAAATGAATCATTCTACATTCTGATCAGGACTCTATTAGAGAGAGAGAGAGAGAGAAGGAAAACGCCATGCATTTGTTTGAATAAAAATGTAGAGTTGCTGATGCAGTGTTGTCATTTAATGAAGGTAATGTGGGTAGGGTTAGGTTATTTAACACGTTTGCTGCTGTGTGGCTGGCGGCACCCACAGCAGTGGCGCCTCTGATGTCATCTCTGCAGTCAATGTGTTAAATTCCTTGGAATTGATCCTGGTATGAATACTATGAAAGGTTTGCAGCTGTTGGACAGGATAGTCTAGTCTAATAACACCTCTAAAATGAAGGGTCTAGAGAAAGGACCAGGTAAGTCACAATTTCATTGAAACTCTGGAAACGATTTTTTAATTTTAAAATGCAATAAGTACATCTCATACAAACTAATGTTTTCAAACCATATAAAACATTGAAGTCCTGAGTATAGAGAACAAAATGAGACCGTTTCTATGGTGTTCAACATTGATAGCACGGAAATAAATTAAATAATTTACTCAAACTACAAACTTTTCAGGAAAGAAACCAGGTAAGTCCCTGAAACATACAGAGAACAGAGCATATGAGTCAGCTATTCCTATCCCTTGTATGAATGAATGCTCTGTCATTTCATTTATTATTATTATTATTATTATGAAAACTCACAGATCTGTTCCAAGTTAAGTCATGTCACAATTACCGGTGTAGGACAAAGAGGGTAGCTCGAACGCTCCAGCCTTCTGATTTGATGGATCTCTGTCAGGCTTCCTTATGATGCTGGATACCATGTGACCATTATACGTGTCTCTCCAGTTCATCAGGCGAGGGTGAATGGATGAAGTCTCAATTTCCTTCACTGGTTGGATCTTAAATGGACATTTTGGTACATATTTCTGATTTAAGAAGTATTTCCTATCATGTACCATTTCCTGAGGAACTTTCTCCACAATGAATGGTGATGGTTTCATTCTCGAATTTTCAACCATACTCATGAAATCCTCTGGGGTTTCCATACTTCGCTACAAATCCCACAGACCAACATTCCTATCACATTACATGTAGGATTGACCTCATTATGCAAATGTGATCTTGATATTTCTCAATCCACAAATGTTATTATGAACAAGTTGGTGCAAGAAGTGGAAAATTGTGAAATCCTTGTTTTGGGCTCCAGCAGAATCACAGAACACTTGAAGCTCTTCAACATTGTTATTGAGGTAGTTCATAACGAAATGAAAAAGGAAAGACACTACCTCCTTAGAACCATTCTTGTCAATACCTTCGTGGTACTCATAGAAAACTGACTGCCTCTTGGAGAGAATGTGGATGTTGAAAGAATACATTGATAATTGACGCTTATAATACACATTGTTCGTAGTGATATTTGGTAATGACACATTTTTACCAAAATCCATACAAATAGCTAACATCATCTTGGTTTTCATAGCTTTATGCCTTGCATCACTTTTGCGTTGCTATAATGTTTCAGCTTTTCTTTTGTAAAAGATATTCGTGGTTGTTAACTTATTAATTTCTTCTTTATCTTTCTCTGGGGAGAGTGCTTTAAGTTTGGCTGAGAATTCATCACAATGCACGTGTCACTACGTGGGTATCCAAAGGATATGTTGAAATTCGTGTTCATAATGCATCTATAGGTTTCAATGGAAACATCAACAGTAGGATAAAGTTCCTTAAACATCAGAAACATTCTCTTGATATTCAAATCTTCAGGCAAATAAGTCTTTCTTGAATCTTTTTCGACCTTTAAAACTGCTTATATGACTGTATACCAATGATCTTGTAGATTCGTCAAGCTTCCTGTGAAGATGTGTGTGATTTACCCTCTTGTCTTGCGGTGCAGAACCTGTTAGTTTCAAGCTCTTCTGTATATATTCCAATTTGTTTTTTGTAGTACCATGTATTGCACAAACTGGTACATCACACTTATTGTCACATCTTACGTGAATTCTGACTCTGTATGCAAATGCAGCATCTCGTAATTTCATGTTTTCTTCTGTCCGACGTGGTCGCCTTCTGTTGACACACAGAACTGTTATTAAACCTGCTAAATACACATTCTGATCATTGTGTGATTCTAGACTGTTGAATTTGTGTAGTATTTCAGCTCTTTCTGCTTCAGTGGTGACATCAAAGCATTTAAGACGGGAAAATTTGCACGACTCCCCAATTTCATGTGAACTTAGCCTTAATTTCTTACCAACATCAGCAATTTGGCCAGTTTTCCTTTGCTTTTTAGGTTCATTTTGTGGAATTCCATCGTCTTCATTTCCTAACATTGACATGACGGCACAGCACAGCACAGAACGATTTATTAAACAGTGCCGCAATAACAAATCACACTCAGAAACACATTGTATAAAAAGAAACACCTGCAACAATGAAATGTCAAAGATATAATGGCACGAAAGTCTGGTGATCGCACGGCCATCTGCTGAGGTGCAGTGGACTTACCTAGTTTTTTCGCTGAAACTATGGACTTACGTGCTTCTTTTCCTGTACGCCAAAACTTTAAGGGCAATTAAAGCCGTGACTAAGCTGGTTTATGGCCTGTTTCATGCTGCTAACAGATAGCCCTATTGATGGATAATCTAACTCATTTCGAGAGAAAAATGGACTTACCTGGTTTTTTCCCTGAACCCTTAAAATGAGCACAAAGGAGGCAATGTTATTCAAGGAAAGGAAGTTTATGAAGCAGCAGGAAGAACAGGATGGCAATGATCATTATGGAGCAGACTGTTTTTGAAGTTGGAGGCAGGTAAAATTGTAATTATTAAGAACAATGAACAATTTTAGCATTCTCTGAGAAATACTTTATCCATTTCAGCAACTGTTCAGGTTATAAATTAATAAAATTCAGCAACCAGTTGCTTGTTATTATTTATTATAGACGACCGGTTTCGGACGCTTGAGTGCCCTTCTTCTGGTCTATTTTAGTATTGTAGCTTAATGAATGTAGCTACATGTTATCAGGAGAATCAACACTGAGTGCAGAGATTATGCAATCAATAATAATCAGCTGATATCAAAGTACCTATGGATGAGCCTCAGCCCCTGTGAGGCCTCAGCCCCTGTGAGGCTCATCCATAGGTACTTTGATAGCAGCTGATTATTATTGATTGCATAATCTCTGCACTCAGTGTTGATTCTCCTGATAGCATGTAGCTACATTCATTAAGCTACAATACTAAAATAGACCAGAAGAAGGGCACTCAAGCGTCCGAAACCAGTCGTCTAAAATAAATAATAACAAGCAACTGGTTGCTGAATTTTATTAATTTATTCTCTGAGAAAATACATTTTTAGGCAAATTTGTACCTTTTTCTCAGAAAGTATTAAACAATTGTGTTCAGATTTTCAGATTTGGTTCAGCAAAACACTGAACATTCACTGAACCGGAAATACTGAAAAAATATCACACAATTACACAGAAATGATGGGATTAATGTAGAAAATTTTAATAAAAAATTATATCGTAACTGTAAAAATTATTTCTCATAAACTTAATAAGAATTTGTTGTTATTCTGATTAGTGTGCTCAAGGCGTGTCACAATAAGTTACAAAAATTTCATATAATTTTCTTTAACAGTTTCTTTAACACGTTCGCTGCGGCTCACACTTATAAGCGTTTCCGCGATCAACACGCCAGTGCTGCTGACGCTTATAAGCGTTTCCACAATCAAAAGCCAGAGCGGATAAGTGGCGCGTTCGCTAGCTGAGTACTCAGTTTAGTTTGTTCGGCTGTGCACTCATGTTAGTACAAGCCACCAACGAAATATCATGTAATATTTTCCTGTCTGCAGTTGTGTGTTATCATCTTTAGTTGTCTGTGTTGTGCATTGTTTACAATAACACCAATAAATCAGAGGTGTTGTTATAATTGTTTGCAATAAATGCATATGGTGCTTATAAGCATCACACAGCATGCAGCATTATCAAATTATCGGCATGCAGCTATATCTAGCACCACCTCTTCCGCAGATGTTATATTCACTGTCAATATTATGTACGTGCACAACATGAACTTACAGGTTTCGCAGGGGTATGATTTCAGCTCTCAGCACACGTGCGCTTACAGGCGTCCGCCTAGAGCGTTAGTAGCCCACACTGGTGTCTGCAGTGAACATGTTAATTAATTTACCACTGGAGAGATAGGGCCTACCCACTCCCCTTAACTATACATTAATCTTGGCCCCCTCGTAAAATGTATGCTATATTCGCTACTGCATTGAGATAACACATGAATCAAAAGACAGTCAGTACATACCATTCTGATTTATTGGAGAAGAATCATGGAGTTCCTCAAAGTTCAATGTTAGGTCTAGTTCTCTTTTTACTGTATGTAAATGAAATATACATAAACAATATAAATGGAAGAGTTTACCAATTTGCAGATGACACTAGCACCTTAATTACAGAAAGTGCAAAAGGAATCTTTGAAAGCAGCCATCATATAATAGATTAGAGATTACTTTTATACAAATGGTCTCGTTATAAATTAAAAAAAAAAAAAAAAAAAAAAAAAAAAAAAAAAAAAAAAAAAAAAAAAAAAAAAACTGTTGCAAAGGATATATTTACCACGCAAAATAGGTCACTAGCTAATCCCCATATTGAGCTAAATGGAAAAATCAATAATAATAATAATAAAACACACACACACAATTACTTAGAATATGGAACCAGCTGAACATGTTACATCATACAAATAATTCAGAAATGCATATCGTATGATAATCTCAAATCCATATTTTTATATATGCCCACTCACAAAATGAAATGAGGTATAGTATTTTGGTAAAACTGTGGAGCAAGTGTAAAAACTTTTAAAATACAGAAAAAGATTATTACAATAATGGAAGGGGTAGACTAACGAGCATCTTGTTAGCCACTGTTTAACATGTTCACTGCCGCGATGACGTTGGAGGCACGCCAGAGCCGCCTGTTGTGGTCGCAACCGGCCACACAGCAGCCAACGTGTTAAGAAAAATAAAATACTCCCACATCTATGTATTTACATACTAGACACTGTATTATTAACATGTTCACTGCGACTGACACTTATAAGCAGTGGCGGCGATTAGGGGAGGCCAGGGGGGGTAGTTGTCCCCCCCCCCCCCCCGCTTTCTGGGAAAAATATGATTAAATTATTCACTTTTGTAGCGTAGTAACACTTGTACACTTTTAAAACTGATTTGCACAATTGTAACGTAGCTATAAGTGGGAACTATGGTGGTACACATGCTCGGCGCGACATTGTAGTAGAGAAGGAGACTCCGCCTTCGCACACGACATCTGACGACAGTTGACCATCGTAGCCAAACCCAGTGACATATGCACTGCCTTATCGTAAATATCTCTCTGCGCACCAGTACTATACGCAAACTGTAACTTGGCTTCTGGTGAGCGGGTGGTCGGCTTACTTCACATCAACCCGGCAGCCGACAAGCCGGCATTCTTGCCGGGCCGACACGAGATCCATGCCTCTTCACAGCCACCCAACAGCTACACGGCATGCCATGTCATGACAGCCTTCCGTCTGCAGTTGCCTTCCCAGACTGCAAATGGAGCACAATCAGTTATTAGCATGCCTTGTCTTGTACAGACGTTTGAAGAGAAGAAGGAGAAGGTAGCATTGGGTTCATCGACTCAATACGAGAATAGACGAAGTGTCCTTTTTGAGGAATTAAGGAGAGATAAGTTTTTAATTATTTTCGGATGAGTTTATGGACTTTTGATGACTACGTGCACGAATGAAAAGTTCCATTTAGCACAGCAACACATCCTTCTGGGAATGTTTCCAGCCTATACAGATGTTAGCAATTACAATCTGATGAGTGGAAAAACCAATAGCTAAAAATTTTAAATAGATTTGTTATTCTAAAGAATGTACATTTTTCAAATCATATTAAAAAAAAAAGTAAAACATAGGTTAAAAATAGAATGACCCAATACATGAATTTTCAGAGATTTGTGATGAAGCGTTCTTCAGGAAAAACGTTATCCGATTTCTTCAGCAGAAGGCAGAAATCCCAAGAAGGATTACAGTCCCACACAGCCCTAAATATTGCTGTTGCTCCGGATCCAGATAGTGGCTAGGCTGAAGTGTCAGTGTCGGCTACACCAGCAATAGATGAACCACAGAGAATTTCTTTAGTGACAGAATCAATAATTGAAATAGTTAGAATACAGTGTTGCTGCTGATAAAGCTTTTGCTTCCCATGTCGTTTGTTCGGTTCCACAGGTTGTTATGATGAAACATTCATATCTAATGGGTTTAAAAACTGGAAAAAAGCAGTCCAACGCTTTAAAGAGCACGAAAAAACTTCTTCTCACCTCAGTGCTATTCAATGTTGGCAGGAAGGTTTTAAAAGTAAAGAAAGTGTGGTAAGCAAAATATCAACACATCATCAAGAAGAAGTTAAAAAAATCGTGATTATCTGAAGATTTTATTCCAGTCCCTAATTTTCATGGCCAAGCAGGGAATAGCACTTTGGGGTCATAGAGAAAATGAGGACTCTGATAACAGGGGTAATTATGTCGAGTTATTGAAGCTGAGATCAACAGAAAACTCTTTATTAAAACAAAAATTTTTAGACAGAGATAAGTTTTTCAATTATGTTCATCATGATGTTCAAAATGAAATGATTGAAATCATGGCAAATTTGGCCAGGCAGTACATATTTGATGATGCTAAAACTCGAAACAATTCTCCATGATTGTTGATGAAACTCCAGATGTGTCACATCAAGAACAATTGACTCTTGTTATAAGATATGTAACAGAAAAGCTCTAAATCAAGGAAAGCTTTCTTGGTTTTTACAAAACTGATTCGACTGACGGTGAAACGTTATACAAGCTGCTTGTTTCAATTTTCGATGAACTTGGCATTGACCTTAAAAATATAATTGCTCAGGGCTATGATGGAGCGGGAGACATGAGTGGTTCTTACAAGGGTGTCGCTGTGAGGATAAAAGAACAAAACCCGTATGTTATGTTTGCACATTGCTATATGCATTCTCTAAATCTTGCACTTGCCGATGCATCTAAAAACATTCCTTCTGTTCGCAATGCTTTTAGCACAGTCCAACAAGTATACTGTTTTATTGAGGCTTCGCCTAAAAGGCAGTATTTGCCACAGTAAAAAGTGCAGCATGTGCAATCAAAGAAGGAATAAATAAGGATTTGTCCTTGAAAGCAATAATTGACACAAGATTTAGCAGCAGATATGAAAGCTTGCGAGCAGTTCAACAACACTTAATAGATATACTGTACACTCTGGAAAATATTGAAGCTACTGACTCCAAAACTGGTGGAGATGCTCACGGATTGATCAGATTGAGTTTATTTTTGTATTGAATACTATAAAGTACTTTTTGGAAAAAACTAACATTCTTTCAAAGTACATACAGAATCATGATGTATCCATTCATGAAGTAGTCCAGGTGGCTGACAGCGTAGTTATGTCCATAAATTCTTTGAGAAATGAAGAAGAGTTCCAAAAGTTTTTTTTTACTGAAGCAATTGATTTTTGTGAAAGACATGGCTTTGAGGGGCCAACAGTTGAACACAAAAGAAAACTTCCACAAAAAATAGAAGGAGGAGATGTTAATCCTGAATATGATTCACCTGAAGCCTACTTTTTAAAAACATAAAAAAAAACTGATGGCTTCGATGAAGAACAGCTCAATTTGTAACAACCGTATCAAAGAAACATGTTTTGTTGTGAGTTCTGCATTTGGTTTGGAAAATGATAATTTAGACTCAGAAATCAATGTATTTTCAAGAAAGAAGCATGATTCAGATCAAGTAGATCGCCATCTTGTGCCAAATTTGGTTTCACAATTTAAGTCTGAAAATGTTCACAACCAGTATGTATTACCTAATTTGTTCAAGCTACTGCAACTGTTTTTGACTATCCCGGTGTCCACTGCAACGGCAGAACGATCTTTCAATGTCCTCAAACGGATCAAAAACTACTTGAGGAATTCAATGCTTCAAGAACGTTCAACACATTTAGCTATACTAGCCATTGAAAAAGATGTGGCTAAAACCATCAAATTAGAAGAATGTGTAGAAATTTATGTCAGGTGGAAACCAAGGCAGATAGCTTTGTTTTAAAGCAATTATGCTTTGACAAGACGAATCATGTTAAATTACGCTATTGTCTGTTATTTTTGTTTATAATTAAACTAATGTTCCTTTGTTTGTAACAGTTGTATTTTACTAGACAACTTAATTAAACAACTTATCGCAATTACAATTGTATATTGTCTTTTTTTTTTTCCTCGCTTTAGGTATTATAGGCCTGTAGGTGCAAAAATCAAACTATAACATGAAACAATTTCTTACAATGCCATTTTTAGTTTTAGATTTTATTCTGCCCCCCCCCCCACTTCTAACGTCCAATCGCCGCCACTGCTTATAAGCGTTTCCGTGATCAACACGCCAGAGCGGATAACGCTTATAAGTGACGCATACGCTAGCTGAGTAGTTTGTTTGGCTGTGCACTCGTGTTGGTACAAGCTACCAAAAAAATCATGTAACGTTTCTGTCTGCACTCGTGTGTTTTCGTCTTTAGTGGTTTGCTATAAAAACATCACGTCACAAACGTATTCTTATATGGGATTGGGTTTCTATATCACCAAATTGCAGATGAGACCTGTTCCTTTTTCTCCATTTGATAAACCTTTTGGTGTTTTCAGGGTAATTTTTTCTCAATAAAGCAGATTTATCACTTGTTTGAATTTCATTTTCTTTCAAGTCTGCAATAAAATCGATATATCAGAGGCGTTAGAATTGTTTGCCGCAAATGCATATGACGCTTATAAGTGTCAGACATCTTGCAGCATTTATCACATAATTGGCATGCAGCTAAAACGTACTTGTATTTCCATATCTAGCACCATCTCTTGCCTAGATGTTATATTCGCTTTTAATGTTACAGGTTTCGCAAGGGTCTGTTTCAGCTCTCAGTGCATGTGCACTTACAGGCATCCGCCTAGAACGTTAGCAGCCTGCAGTGGTGACTGCAGCGAACCTGTTAAAGAAAAAGTAAATAGTAGTAGTTCATGTATCACCATTAACAAATTAGAATACAGTTACCACACACGACAGAAAAATGATGTTAATATAAAACAGACAAATACGGCACTATTTAAGAAGGAATTCTACATCCTGGAATGAAACTGTATAATGCTTTACTCAAAGCCATAAAAACAATAATTGAGACAAACAAATTTAAAATTGCCATGAAGGATTACTTGAAGTACTACTTCTATTCAGTAGATGAGTACCTAGAGACAAAAAAGTCTAGCACCAGCTAAAATTGTATAGCAAAATGTATAGAATAAAAAAAAGGTATAATGTAAATTTACTGTTAGTTATTGTGACTTACGTAGAAATGATCCAATATGTATGGTGCATGTGCACTTACAGGCATCCGCCTAGAACGTTAGCAGCCTGCAGTGGTGACTGCAGCGAACCTGTTAAAGAAAAAGTAAATAGTAGTAGTTCAAGTATCACCATTAACAAATTAGAATACAGTTACCACACACGACAGAAAAATGATGTTAATATAAAACAGACAAATACGGCACTATTTAAGAAGGAATTCTACATCCTGGAATGAAACTGTATAATGCTTTACTCAAAGCCATAAAAACAATAATTGAGACAAACAAATTTAAAATTGCCATGAAGGATTACTTGAAGTACTACTTCTATTCAGTAGATGAGTACCTAGAGACAAAAAAGTCTAGCACCAGCTAAAACTGTATAGCAAAATGTATAGAATAAAAAAAAGGTATAATGTAAATTTACTGTTAGTTATTGTGACTTACGTAGAAATGATCCAATATGTATGGTGCATGTGCACTTACAGGCATCCGCCTAGAACGTTAGCAGCCTGCAGTGGTGACTGCAGCGAACCTGTTAAAGAAAAAGTAAATAGTAGTAGTTCAAGTATCACCATTAACAAATTAGAATACAGTTACCACACACGACAGAAAAATGATGTTAATATAAAACAGACAAATACGGCACTATTTAAGAAGGAATTCTACATCCTGGAATGAAACTGTATAATGCTTTACTCAAAGCCATAAAAACAATAATTGAGACAAACAAATTTAAAATTGCCATGAAGGATTACTTGAAGTACTACTTCTATTCAGTAGATGAGTACCTAGAGACAAAAAAGTCTAGCACCAGCTAAAACTGTATAGCAAAATGTATAGAATAAAAAAAAAGGTATAATGTAAATTTACTGTTAGTTATTGTGACTTACGTAGAAATGATCCAATATGTATGGTGCATGTGCACTTACAGGCATCCGCCTAGAACGTTAGCAGCCTGCAGTGGTGACTGCAGCGAACCTGTTAAAGAAAAAGTAAATAGTAGTAGTTCAAGTATCACCATTAACAAATTAGAATACAGTTACCACACACGACAGAAAAATGATGTTAATATAAAACAGACAAATACGGCACTATTTAAGAAGGAATTCTACATCCTGGAATGAAACTGTATAATGCTTTACTCAAAGCCATAAAAACAATAATTGAGACAAACAAATTTAAAATTGCCATGAAGGATTACTTGAAGTACTACTTCTATTCAGTAGATGAGTACCTAGAGACAAAAAAGTCTAGCACCAGCTAAAACTGTATAGCAAAATGTATAGAATAAAAAAAAGGTATAATGTAAATTTACTGTTAGTTATTGTGACTTACGTAGAAATGATCCAATATGTATAGTGCATGTGCACTTACAGGCATCCGCCTAGAACGTTAGCAGCCTGCAGTGGTGACTGCAGCGAACCTGTTAAAGAAAAAGTAAATAGTAGTAGTTCAAGTATCACCATTAACAAATTAGAATACAGTTACCACACACGACAGAAAAATGATGTTAATATAAAACAGACAAATACAGCACTATTTAAGAAGGAATTCTACATCCTGGAATGAAACTGTATAATGCTTTACTCAAAGCCATAAAAACAATAATTGAGACAAACAAATTTAAAATTGCCATGAAGGATTACTTGAAGTACTACTTCTATTCAGTAGATGAGTACCTAGAGACAAAAAAGTCTAGCACCAGCTAAAATTGTATAGCAAAATGTATAGAATAAAAAAAAGGTATAATGTAAATTTACTGTTAGTTATTGTGACTTACGTAGAAATGATCCAATATGTATAGTACTCGGTACAGCCCTGGATTTGCAGGACAAGTAAATAAATAAATAAATCTACCGCACAATTAGAAATACCCACCTGTAATGGAGATAACAAATATCATCACCCATATTGATTTATTGAAAAAAAAAAAAAAAAATAAAAAAGAAAAGAAAGAAAGAAAAAGACCATCCTTAAATTTTAACCAAGTGCCTGCAGGTTTATTTTTGTTTTGGTGCCAAAGACAAAACTTCCTGCACTTTTTCCTTCTTCAGTACACCTGGAATATGTCTGGGACATTTGTTTTAGAAGTTTTGCTCCATTTAGATTTGTGATACACTGCAGCCCAATGTACATTACTTAACAATGCCCGCTTAAGACTTACTTGTCGAATGCAGCCCTGTTGTTTACAGTTGGGAGGAGCACACCACAACTGCAGAAATGACTTAACAAATCTGTATTTGTAATACGAGTGGTATCAGACATAGGAGACATAAAAATAAAAAAAAAAGCTTGCATACTTTGCTTACTTTAATTCCATAATATGGCATAATATTCTGGGGTAACTCTTCAAGTCTAGCAAAAGTTTTCAGAGTCCAAAAGCGTGTAATACATATTATTTGTGGTGTAAATTTATGGACATCCTGCAGAAGCCTCTTCAAAGAACTGGGTATATTAACTACTGCCTCTCAGTATATTTATTCCTTAATGAAATTTGTCATAAATAACATAACCTTTTTCCCAACAATACTAGGAGCCAAAATGATCTACACAAGGACTTAAAACCACCTACTTTAATTCAAAAAGGGATCCACTACTCAGGAACACATATTTTCAATAATTTACTAATAACCATAAAAAAATTAGCTGCAAATAAAGATCAGTTTATGAGGAGTCTAAAAGACTTTCTAGTGGCCAACTCCTTCCACTCCACTGACGAATTCTTAAATAGATCCAAAATGATGCATGTATCTGTATTCATGCTATTAGTATTATTATATTATCAGCTTGCAAAAAGTATATGTACCTTTATCATTAATATTATAATTTAATGGTGGTCTACCATGTGCAGAACAGATAGTAATTAAGAACTGAAATTTCATTACCACATTGTTGCATTATTTCCCTAAGTTAACAAAAAACTAAAATCAAACGGTGGGGGGGGGGGGGGGACCCATAGTGTGCAGGTCATTGAATTCTCATATAATAACTGTTGCAGGAGTGATGACACATTTAACTTACTGACCATCAATATGGATGATTAAAACAAGGCAATTATTGATAAAGTGTTGTATATAAATGCATGGAAGTAAATTTGACAGTTATGTGGATTCGAAAATCAATAGCCAAGAAATTAAAATTACTTTAAATAAAGACACTATGAAAGTCACTATCTATTAAATGTATATGTGACTTGATAAGCCCACACTTAAGCTAAATATGTATTCACCAAATAACTCAAAGCAGATTTTCTTACAAGCTTTAATATCAATGGTGACACAAATACAGGCAGAAATTACATGCAATGCACTCCTTTCTATCTGTTGAATAGGAAATGGAGGGCAATAGAATACTGACACAATGTTCAAAGCAGAACTACCCACAGATTTTTTAATTTTTCTATTTTTTTAAATTTAGAGCATTCTCCACAGAAGAAATCATATTATGATCTTTGACAGGTAGTGCTGGGAGAGCTAAGTCAAAAATCTATGCTAGTTGGTATATTATTTGGACCATAAATAGAAAAATCTTATCTGAACAGAAAAAATTAGAGTGTATTACAGTGAAATTAAACCACAGTATTTGGTGTGCTCTTGAACTGGAGGGGGACAAACAATATAATTCTTTGAGGGTTACTATTGGTTGTACTCTTCAATGTAATGAATTGTCTTTTCTGTCAGCATTTTGAAGAACATGATTACAATATTGAAAAACAAACACTTTGTGATATGAGAATGAAGTCTTTCATGATGGAACTTTTGTATAAAACATTCTCGGACTTCTTGCTGTGTCAAATCTTGATAAAACTTCGAACTTTTGGCGATTACGTCCATGGCCTTCATCAGGAGCACTGATTGGTTGTTGAGTGTTGCGGTGGTCTTAAATAGCAAGTAGATAGCTTGTGATTGGCCAGCTTCTGAATGGCTGGTGGCTACATAAGGCATTGCAGATGTTGTGTACATCTGCACTAGTGGTGCCACTGCTTCCGTAGTATCGATATGCTGTACGGAATGTCTCTGCCACTTCTCTGTATCAAGCACTCGTTTCCATGCACCGCTAAGATTTTACCTGCTGTCACAGCTAAAACTGTCCTCACACATTCTTATTACTCCAGCCTCTTTAATTACAGAATATCAGTATGTGCAGGCCTGGGACAAAATTGTTGTTTAATTGAATAAGATATTGTGTTTGTTTGTGAGGCTGAGCTCAGCGACTGCCAATTTCTCCAGTTCTTGATTATTAATATGCCTTTGGTGTTCTGTACTATTGTATGGATGGGCTGACTGATGTAGTTGCTTCCACACTCACATGGTATATTGTAAACCCCAGGGTTCCCGAGGCTGAGGCAGTCCTTTACAGGGCATAGTATCTCCTTAATTTTCCTGGGAGGTTGGAACATTGTTTCAATACCATGGCTCCCCAGGATTCTTCCTATTTTGCTGGATGCAGCACCACAGAAAAGAAGAAGAGCTGTCAATTTTCCATCATGTGAATCTCCACCATTTTCACTTTTCGTCATCTTGGCAAACACTGTCCGTATATCCCATGGACTATAGTTATTCTTCTGGAACACATACTTAAGATGGTGAATTTCGAAGTGATCCTCATCAGAAATTGTTTTTGCTCTATATATCAACGTGCTCGGAATGACTCTATTATGAACTGCGTGAAGGAAACTGTGTGCTGAGATACAAATCAGTGTACAATGGTTCATCAAAACTTATATGAGGGTCATCCAAAAGTAAGTTCATTTCTATTTATATCTGCGGCAGGGTACGATTGCATTTCCAAGCATGCGCGGTAGTTACTCTGACTCAAGGAGAAGACATGTACGCCATTTGCAGATCGCTGCTGCTGATGTGTGCTTGTAGTGCTTCTTTATAATGTCAGCCACAATTGAAAATGCCGCCACATGTGAAATCAGATATGTGATTTGTTTTTTAAATGCAAAGAAAGTTAAACCAAAGGAAATTCATTGGCAAATCTGTGAGGTTTATGGAAAAATGCTATGAGTGATTCAATGGTTAGAAGATGCGTCAGACTGTTCAATGAAGGACATGATCAAGTGCACAATGAAGAATGAACTGGATTCCTGTCTGTTGTTACTGATGAACTGGTTCACACAATTGAAGAGAAGATTAAGCACAACCGTAAGTTTACACCTAAAGTCTGTTCTTGGTGGTCAACACTTCAGCTATGACGACTAGATGAAAGAACACGTTTGACAAGGTTGAATACACATGCGGCAACCTTCTATGAAGAAGGCATACAAAAATATGTGTCGTGCTATGACAAATGCCTACAAGATTTCAGAAGCTATGTAAAAAAGTAGTTTAACATGTTTGCTGCGGTCATCAGTGCAGGCTGCTAACACTCTAGGCATACGCCTGTCAGCACATGTGCATTGAGAGCTGAAATCAGACCCCTGCAAAACCTGTTGTATTAAAAGTGAATATAATGTCTGCACAAGAGGTGGTGCTAGATATAGAAATACAAATACACTTTAGCTGCTTGCTGATTATGTGATAAGTGCTGCAAGCTGTATGATGCTTATAAGCGTCATATACATTTATTGCAAGCAATTCTAACAACGCCTCTGATATATTGATTTTATTGCAAACTTGGAAGAAAATGAAATTTAAACAAGTGATAAATCCGCTTCATTGAGAAAGAATTAGTCTGAAAACACCAAAAGGTTTATCAAATGGAGAAAAAGAAACAGGTCTCATCTACAATGTGGTGCTATAGAAACCCAATCCCATATAAAAAATAAGTTTGCAAGGTGTAAAGGCAATGTTTTTATAGCAAACCACTAAACACGAAAACACACGACTGCAGACAGGAAAACGTTACGTGATATTTATATGTGGCTTGTACTAAGACAAGAGCACAGCCAAACAAACTGAACTGAGCTCAGCTAGTGAATGCGCCGCTTATAAGCGTTACCCGCACTGGCATGTTGATTGCAGAAACGCTTATAAACATCAGCAGCACTGGCATGTTGATCGCAGAAACACTTATAAGAGTCAGTCACAGCGAACATGTAAAAGTTGTAGATTTTTGTACAATAAATATTTTTTCTGTATCTGTGCACATTTGTTTTATATAACCAAACAGAACTTACTTTGTGGACATACCTTGTATTTATTTGGTCTCTACCTGGATTGCATCTTCTTTGGTCATCTTCTGTCATTTTGAAAAGGTGATGTTTTCTTGTGCGACTCAACAATGTGAAAAGTGACCCAAGAGTGATAATATGAGAACTGAATGGAACTACAGTGACTCAAAGATATATTAAACCTTGTTTTTGCAGTAAGCCACTATGCAGATACAGGGGAATGATTTGTTGTTATCAAATTAATCATATACTAAATAAGTAGTGATGAATCAAATCTATGGTATCAACATTAACCAAGAGTTTCATATCAGTATGCTTTGCAGTGAGACAATCTGAAAGTTTGATGACTAACACACCTTTACTTTGTTTTCTAATGGAATCTCCTTGTTGTGTAATGCTGTTATGGTAAAAAGAGAGGAAATCTGTACAATAGCAAAATCAAGTTGCAAGAAAAATGTTGAGATCTTTTCAAAGATTCTGGCATTCTTATTCCCAATTCATGAGGATATTTTCTCCTTTCACTGTATTTGTTGTTTGTTAAAAAGAGAGACTTTCAGTGATTTTACAAGCTAAAAAAAGACAGAGAAATATTTACTGAGAAATAAAAGGTTAAATGGTACTTGACTTTTATTTTATTTTTTTTTATTTCATGTGAAGGAATTCCTGTCATACATTGTTTCTGATAATCAGGCCCACTTGTTGGCTTCAGTTAACTTACTAAAAACTGTAGTATAAAGTAATGGTTTTGACCTTTGTTTTCACTTACTCCTCAGATCATGTAATCAAATCTGTTAATGGTCTAAGGTTCATTGTCAAATAATATTGTCTGTTCAGAATTTTATCATTTTTTTCAATGCCAAATCCAAAAGACAATTTTTATTGAAGGAGACCACTTATAAAAATTTAATGTAATGCTAATTGTGGACATGTCATAGTTGTGATTAAAAATAAAAGAGACATTTTAAGCTACAATTAAAATGTATCAAAGAAAGATAAGCTACAGTAATAAGACATAGTTACCATGTTGGCTGCTGCGATGTTGTCAGAGGTGCGCCAGAGCCACCTGCTGTGGCCACCGGTGGCCACACAGCAGCCAATGTGTTAAATGAATGACAAACATTGCTGGGGTTGTGTGCCTGTGTCATGGTACTGATAGAATGCTGTAGGTGTAATCACTGGGGAGGAATATTTATGGAGAAGCCAGATGTGTCATTTCTGAAGAGGTGCAATAGCCTTTTCAGTAGTAACAATCTGTGGATGATTGACTGATGTGGCTTTATAATGTCAGCCAGAGTAGTATTGCCATACAATTACTGTGAATGGCAAAAAGCATGGGAAACTAAGGGTGTTTCTTTTCCCAAGGACATGCAGCTCTACTGTATGGCCACGTGGTGATAGCACCCTATTAAGTAAAATATTACAGAGGTAATTTTGATTTCCAGGTGGGGACTACAAAATAGGTACTCTGCAGATCAGAGTGTAGAATGTTGTGTCCTTTAATTGGGTACACAGGTCAGAAAATTTGGATGGAGAAAGTCGTCTGGTGAGTACAGAGTTATAAATACAAAATCAGCTTTGAGTAATACAGAAGTAGGTCTAATTACCTTCTCCTTTTTCATTAGTGTTTGTCCCAGCTAATAGCAGGGTTCTCTGAGTTTATGTGCTACAGTATCTCCATTTAGTCTGATCACAGGCCTTGTCTGGATGAATATTTACAGCCTTCTGGTCATTCTGCAGAGTATTGGCACATCCAGTCTTGGTCTTCCTATGGGCAGGAGTAAGTCTGATCTAATATATAAATAATAGATGAAGTTTACTTACCAGGTGAAGGAGCACCGGTAGTGACAGCACACATAAATACAGCAAACACAAACACACACAAAAGCAAGCTTTCGCAACCCAGTTGCTTCTTCAGGCAGAGTAGGGAAGGAGATGGAAAAGGAAAGGATGAGGGTTTTAAGGGAATGGGTAAGGAGTCATTCCAATCCTGGGAGAGGAAAGACTTACCTTGAGGGAAAAAAAGGAAGGTAAACAAATACACAAACACACTCACACATATACACATGCAAACACACCTAGCATATATAAATATTAATGTTTGTTAGTTTGTCTTTTTGTTCATATTTTATGTATGGCCATACTGTACATTCAGTTGTGATAAAACTTTTTCAACTAATTGCTTGCACTTTCATGAAGGTTACAGGCAAACTAAAATTAACTTTGTATGGTGCATGGTGGAGGGTGCTTTACAATTAGATAATTCATTTCTTACACCTTTTCACTGAAATGGCTAGCTGGATACGAATGAAATTTGCAATAGAGGTAACTGATTAATACATGGGCTACCAACGGCGGATGACCCGACGAAAAATGAGAGCGAGACAAAGGGGAGTGTGTGAGAGAGAGAGAATGGAGGGGTGAGAGAGGGAGGGGGTGGGGGGGGGAGGAAGGGAAAGAACCTCAGCATTAGAATAATTAATTTCTACTTATGGCCAGCATGTAATCTTGAGTTTAAAACTGCAAAATCCCAGTAGTTAATGTAATTAGACTTTTTGTGTTATGCTTCCATTTAATTGCTTCTTGCTCTTTTTTCTCAGTAATTTATGATAAAAATAAATAAAAGTTGTTTATTGTTTCATGATTGCTTGGGAGATAAATGAGCTATTGTATATTTTTACTCATAGGTAAATAAAGGATTTAACTATGTGAAAAACTGTGAATTTCAAGGGCTCATCTCTCTCTTGGATTCTTTTCCTTGACACTAAGAGAGAGAGCACTGCCAACCAATAAAAACAGTTTTATTTGAAGCTACATGTTTCAATTTTCCAGTTATTGGAGCAAATTAGAAATTTCAATGGCATTTCTCCACACATCAGTGATGAAGGATTTTCAAGGTAGTAGAAATTCTTCTTAAAACATTGTGAAGTGTAGTTTTCAGAATGAAATTTTCACTCTACAGCGGAGTGTGCAAAATCACGTCATCAAGATCAGTATTGGTGGGCAACGCCGGCGAGCTGGTGGTGCAGCCTGTAGCCGCGACGAAGTCCTGAAACCAGCAGGGCGGTTGATGGGTTGAAGAAATCATGGGGAGGGGGGTGGGAGAACTGGGGACAACAGCAAGAAGGGTGTAAATAAGAACTTCTTATGAAGGAAGGAAGTAAGAAGGCGCAAACTTCTGGGAGGTGAATGTTGTGCAGTAGATCTACATGCTTGAATAATTGCCACTCAATGGGAGTGCGCAGGGGTGGGGAGGTTGCCAATGGGCATAGGACAAACAGGGCATGATCTCTCAAAATAATGGAGAGATCAGAGAAGAGGGGAGGGGGAACTGGGATGGTGCACTCGAGAGCTGGGGCAGCAGGAAGAGGGGAACGTGCAAAACCTCAGAAAGGCAAAGAAGAGAAAGGAAGAGAGAGTATGGAGAGGGAAACGGAAGGGGAAGGAGGTTACTTGAGGAGAAGGCTGGGGAGGAGGAGGAGAGGGAAAGTTGTTGATGATAGTGTTTTTGTTGTGCTTGTGAATGAGGTACAGCCCAGAGTAGGGCAGAAGTAAAGGTGGGTAGACAGAATCATCTCAAAGGAAAACAAAAGAGCAGTTTTCCAGCGAGCGTGGGACATGGGAAGAAGGAGGCGAATGACTAGTAGGAGGGAGAGGGTTGATCTTTGCGCATTGCAGCCTGATATGCTCAATAAGGGACAGTAAATCAGAGGTAGGGTGTGAGGGCGATGGATCGACAAGCTCACCAGGGAGGGAGGGTCAACTTCTGGCCGTAAACAAACTTGGTCACTGTGCCCTGCAGGTCATCTTTGTATGTGGTCCAGAGACTAAGCAGGACAAATAGCAGAGCCTCTGTCCAAAGTGAGTCATGATACAGTGTACGGTGCAACCATTCACCAGACCATTACTCTCTGGGTAGTAAGCAGTGGAACAAATGTGGTGAACTGTGCAGAGGTTGCATAGGATGTTGAAGAGGGAAAATTCAAACTGTACCATGGTTGGTTTTAATGATGGAGGGACAGCCAAAACGGGAGAGCCATGTGTGCATTAATGCACAAGCCACCATTTTGGCTGTGATATTGAGGGGGGGGGGGCAGTGGCTTCAATCCAGCGAGTGGTGCAGTCAATGACGGTTAGGATAGAGAGAAAGCCATCAACAGGTGGAAGGGGACAGATGAGATCAATATGTACATGTTGGAAATGGCCAGCAGGGACAGGAAAGGAGCCCAAAATCTCATGTTGCAAGCAATGAGGGATAAATGGGCGTCGTTTGCCAGTCCTTTCATCGCACCAGACCTCACCTGAGATGCCTGGGAATGTGGTGTGTATAGATTTGAGGGAGGAGCTGACATCATTTATCAGTTGCATGATGCCTTCATCTGCAGTTTGAAGTGTAACCAGAGAGGCCAGTAGTGAGGAGACTGCATCAGTGCAGGACAGGAAATCAGCTACAACATTATCAGTGCCCTTGATGTAGCGCATGTCAGTGGTGAATTGTGAAATAAAATTGAAATACCGGAACTGATAGAGAGGAGGATCTGCTAGAGGTTTAAGGATTGCAGCTGCAAGTGGTTTGTGGTTGGTGAGGACATAGAAAGGTCAACTGTCAATTGTATTGTGGAAATGTTTAATGGCCTCATAGATGGCCAACAATTGTCTATCAAAAGTGGAATATTTCTTTTGAGCATTATTGAGCTGTTATGAGAAGAATTGCAGGGGAGAAGTGTCAACTTTCTGGCTGAAGACTGCACCTATGGCTGTGTCTCTTGCGTCAGTCATGATGAAAAGTTCGACATGGGGATTAGGGTGAGCAATAGTGATAGTCTTTGCTAAGAGATGTCTGAGGGCAGAGAATACAGAGGTCATGTCTTTATTCTGGGGGCAGGGCAATTTCCAGAGGTTTGTTTACCTGATGGGGAATTAGTGAGGGGGGGGGGGCTCGGCAGCACGAGGTAAGTGGCGTCAGTAATAATTAATTGTCTTGTTCTGTGAAAACGCTATAGTTTCTTGAAGATTAAGGGAAGGGGCAAGTCCCTAATGTGATATACCTTCTCAGGGGGAGGGTCAAGTCTGTCTGCAGAAACAGTGAAACCAAGGAATAGAAAAGAGGGTTGGTACAACTGTTTCTTTGTATCATTCAGCTCTATGTCAGCTGCAGTGAAGTGTTGAGAAGAATCTGCACAGGTCTCTTGTTCTCCTCGACTAAAACACTAAAATTTCATCAAGGTACGCAAAATAAAATTTCAATGGGAAAAGAATATCATTGATGAACCACTGACATGTCTGTGTTGCAATTTTTAAGGATGAACAGCAAGAAACAGTAGTGAAACAAACTGATGAGAGTCATTATAGCAGTTTTGTCAATGTCCTCAGGGGCCATCGGGATTTGATGATACACACATTTGCAGTCCACTACGCAAAACACTTTTGCACCTGCTAAAGTCTACATGAAATCGGTAATGTTGGGAATAGGGTAGTTGCCCATAATTGTTCTAGCATTGAGTCTGCATAGACGCTGCACATGCACCAAGTACTGTCTTTCTTGTCCACAAAGTGAATACATGATGAACAGTTACTACAAGAGGATTCAATGACACAAGTCTCCAAAAGTTCAGCAATCTGTTTTATGACAGCAGCAAGTTTCCCCAGGTAAAGTCGGCTCGTCTTGCTTGAAATGAGAGGGCCAACTATGAAACGAAGTCTTTGAACAGCCTGTTCATCACAACTGATATGTCAGTGAGCACAGGAGAAAACGTTTGTTTACATGCCTGTACCACAGCCGTTGTGGTATCGTGAGGTGGCACAAGGTCATTGGGGGCTGTGGCTTTGAGCCAGTCTTGAGACGAGTCTGCAGCCAAAGGTAGTGTGGCATTGGGAGGCAGCACTGTACAGTTCGTGACAGCCGAATGTTGCCGAGGTGCACAAGTAGTAGCTGCACTGGCTGTGCATGCAAGTGAGGGAGACACTGTAGTGCAAGAAGAAGATGATGGTGTGGGAGGCTTGTTCGAATAGTTCCTAAGGAGTCAATGAGGGAGTGGTGGTATGTGAGTAGGAGAAGTTCAAGTTCAAGATGTGTGCTCGACCAATGAAGCAGGCAAATGTGAAACAGTAGAAGATTGCTGCACGAATGGGAGTGGAGCAGTGTTGGATGTGGTCTCTGAAGTGATGTGTCCAAACAAGATGATGGCATGGCAATCAAGGTTTGTTTACAAATGTCAGCATAGAAGCAGCACGTAGACACACTATTGTCACATACACTGGTAGCCTTGCTCGCAAGCATGACATCACTGATAACACTCATGGAGGGAACACAAGTACTGACCTTAGTGGGATTGCCCTTCAGAGGTGTTCTAAGAGTTTCGATCACCTGCAGCATGGAGACCAGTTGATTCTCTGTGAGGTGGCAGGCAATGTCTTCTCTCTCCTATCACTGGCAGAGCAGTTATTCGTGATCGCTATACCACTTAGACAGGTGAGTATTAATTTGATTGACGGTTTCGATGAACTCGTGAAAAATCTCCGTAATCCAGTCAGAAGTGCTGGGGCTCGAAGGTGCACACAGAAAGAGCATGTTTTTTAGATGATGACACACCAAGCGCTGCACAAATCTGGGGAAAGTTTGTGGTGAGACAGAAAGGCAATGACCACAATAGTTTGCGGAATGTTGGCCACTAGCATGTTCCATTCCATTGTGTGCAGCTAGGTGACAGATGAATTGAGAAGGTTGTCGAACCAGAGCATGACACTGAGTGGTATTGGCAGCATGGAGTAGAGCATGATGTGGGCGAACCTGGCTGTTAGACATAGAAGCAGTTAAAAGAGAGACATCAGCATCCATGTCCACAAGAAAATGAGCACCAGAAATACAGTAAATACAGGTGACTGCCAGTGGACGAGGTATTGCGAAGAAAGAAGCACATATAGGTGCCTGTTCTTGTCAGTGCAGGAGGCAGCACCTAAACCCTCCTACGCTCTGTGCTTGGGTGAAGGCATGGCGGGAGGTACTTTTTTGCAGCATCAGTAAAATGGCTGTGATAATAACAGTAGGGGAAATTGGGAGCCTGTTTTTGTGGAAAGCAGATGAGCAGATGAGGCCCCCATCAGAGTCAGACAAGGTGTCAGCTGACAGAGCCAGTGGTCAATGCGGAGAAGGCACAGCTGAGACTCGATTGATGTGATTTGATGGCTCAGATTTGGCTGTTTGTGGTTGGACTCCGCAGTGCACAGACGAACACCCCCAGCAACAGTAAGGATTTGCGTGATCGGACGTGAGCCGGTTTAGGCCTGCTTCACACAGATGAGCCTCATCAACCCTGTTCATGATGCTGATGTGCTCACTAGGTGCTTGCAGAATATTGTAGGTGAGGGCTGTCTGAACAGCGACAGGAAGCTTACTGGACCAGACAGCCATGAGGATAAAATCAGGCATATCTTGTTCATTCACTAACAGTCGAAGGCTGCGCCACAGTGAAGAAGGATTTTTGTTACCTAAGTGCTCTTCGTGGATGATATGCCAGATCGTTTCATTTGGAGTGCACATAACCCAGTCCAAGATAGTGTTCTTGGTGAGAGAAGTAACCAGATCACAGGTAAGGTCGACATGCTCATGGAGATGTGTGATTAGACACAGACAGTGTGCAGCATTGTCGAGCGAGTAGTGGTCAAAGTTTTGCTCAACTAGTCAAGTAGTTGGTGCCTCGAAGGAGAAAGGAGGCATCTTGGCCAGTTGACCAGGAGGCGGAGATGGTGGGCAACACTAGTCTGCTACTAATGATGTAAGCAAAATGTAGAAATGTAGTTCATTGACACTTTTATGTATCACTAGTGTCCAATTGTCCCGTTTTATGGTCAGTGTACAAGTCTCATCAGAAATAGTCACTAAAACCTGGTATGCACATTCCATATGTCAATAATAGAATTTACATAGTCTATGTGTGGAATATTCTTATCCTGACAAACATTCTCAAGGTATACATTTAGTGTGGCATGAATATTAAGTATCAGTTCATAGTCACTGTAGAAACATTTTCTGCTTAACCAAAACAAAAGAACTTAATCATAATTGTTCAAAATGGAGTTCAGAGTGACATGGAGTGTGCCTCCTATCAAATACAAAACAAGACCCCCCCCCCCCCTTACATGGCAAGAAAGCACGCCTATTTATACAATCAGAACAATGTCTCTGAAACTTACTTATTGTTAATTAGGTACATTATGCTAATTACAATGGAAAAGTAAATGATTACATGCAACTAGCTTAGAAAAAAAGTAGCATAATTAATACTGAGTAAACTGATATATAAGTCTCCGTTATATTAATAATGATTTACCTCCAATATGGTCATACACAATACTTTCAGAATAAAAGGTAATTATAGAGAAACTAATGAAAGCACAATATTCCTACATTAATTGTGAAACATAATAATACCTAGTTTAATATTATGCAGATATAATTTACTTATCCTTATAATAAATACTAATGATCATAATATTTGACCTATAACAATACTCCTCTGGCAGAACTAATTAATATTTCCAATTTAAACAAATCTCTGCGTCGCCAAATAATAGAAAATAAACCTTCAGCTAGTAACATTAGAGAAAGGAATAGCAAAAGTTTTGGAATGAAATGATAATAGACTAATTACATTCATACCTACTATTATGCAACACTGGCATCAGGAAGTACAGTAATGCAAGCAGATGGGAATAAATCCCAATATGCTTTACTACAAGTACCTCACAGCAGACGTGGTTCTTGGCACGGAGAATATATCTTGAGAAAGTCTGTGTCATGAAGACAAGGATTAAATACTCGCCAAAGTAAGAAGAGCTGATCCTTGTGTGTGTAATAGACGTTGAACAAAGGTTAGTCCTATTTCAGCAAAAAACCAGTGGAAAAGTCCCAAATTCACTTGCACTTACAAAGAAATTGAAAAAAATATGAAGACAGGTCACCACTATGGGAATAAGTGGGGTTGTGGCCCCAGATAAACATCTTATACAGAAAACTTATAACCTTTATTCTCACTCAGACAGTTACAAGTCCAGACTAAATTATAATATGGATGGTGACACTTGCTAAGTGAAGCTTCCAAAAGTACACATGATACATAAAGTTCAGTGTATTAGTGGTCATGTTGCCACGTCTTTCTGTTGGTGCTATGGAGAGATGACAACAATATTATTTCAACCAAGATAGTAGTAATAACAGAAAGTTGCTGCAGAGGGAGTTGGTATTGACTTGTTTTTAATCTATCAAACACATTACACAAGCAGTTTGGTTCAGATAGTGTAGTGAGCAGGTAGTGCAATGAACAACTACATAACTTATCCAAAGCTATGGCATGGAGAGTCATAGGAAGGTTGGACTCAGGAAAGACACAGAGGGAGGTGGAACCAGCTATTGGAGTATCCTTAAGTGTAATTTCCAGGATCTGCATGCAATTTCAGACAACACGAACCTTTAAAAGAAGACATGGCCAAGGTCAGCCACGGGTGACAACAGCTTAACAGCCCATTGAGACAGGAGGCTCACTGAAACTCAGCTGCAACACACCTTTCAGGCAGCAATAGGATGCACAATATCAACACAAACATTCCAAAATTGTCTTCAGGAATATGGCCTCTATGCATGGAGGCATATGGTGTGTTGATTCCATTAAATCCATGCCATGGTTCCATACATGGAAGCATGCAGGAGATACAGGAAGGAACCAAATTGACATAGGTTTCAAAATAGGGTTTTAAACTGTAAGACATACTCAGGGGCAGATATAGACTCTGACCATATCTTATTGGTTATGCACTGTAAATTAAAACTTAGGAAAAAGGTAGAAAAGTAAAGAGACGGAACCTGGACAAATTGGAGGAACTAGAGGTTGTAGAAAGTTTCAGATGGAGAATTAGGCAAGGACTGGCTGAATCTGGGGAAAGTCATACAGTAGAAGATGAATGGGTAACTCTGAAGGACACAGTAGTGAAGGCCACAAGGAATAATATAGGTAGAAGGACAAGGCCTAATAGAAAACCTTGTATAACACAGGAGGTACTGAACTTAATTGATTAAAGGGGAAAATATGAAAAATTCAGCAAGTGAAGCAGGTAAAAGGGAATACAGATAGCTGAAAAATGAGGTTGATAGGAAGTGCAGACTGGCTAAGCAGGAGTCGCTAGAGTACAAAAACAAGTCCATAGAAGAATGTATAACCAGGGGAAAGATAGATACCACCTATAGGAAAAATAAAAGAGACATTTGGAGACAAGAAAAGCAGCTGCATGAATATCAAGAACTCAGACTGAAAAGCAGTACTATGTAAAGAAGGGAAAGCTGAAAGATGGGCTGTAGCAGGGCGGCCGAGCACATTGAGGCGATATGCTATGATGCATGAGACCGCTCCCCGTCGAGAGTTCGAATCCCTCCAGGCATGGATGTTTGTGCCATCTTTAGTATAAGCTTGTTCATAAGTAGTTTGTAAGTTTAGGGACTGATGACCCCGTAGTTAAGTCCCTTAAGCGCTACAAACATTTGAACATTTCTGAAAGATGGAAGGAATACATTTAGTGCCTACACCAGGGAAATAAACTTGAAGGCAGTTTGTAGAAAGGGGAGGGAAGCAGATGAAGATGAGATGGGAGATGCAAAACTGCAAGAAGAATTTGACAGAACACTGAAAGATTTCAGTTGAAAGAAAGCTCTTGGAATAGATGATGTCCCATTGAACTGTTGACATAGTTGGGAGAACGAATCATGGAGAAACTATTTTGGACTGTGTGCAAAATGTAAGAGAGAGGGGAAGTACCCTCAGACTTCAAGAAGAATATAATAATTGCAATTCCAAAGAAAGCAAGTAGGCCTACAAACAAGTGTGAAAATTACAGAACTATCAGTTTAATAAGTCTTGGTTGCAAAATATTAATACAAATTATTTACAGATGAATGGAGAAACTGGTAGATTCTGACCTTGGGTAAGATTAGTATGGATTTAGGATAAATGTGGGAATATGTGAGGCAATACTCACCTTATGACTTATCTTAGGATAAGTGTTTAGGATATGTGTTTAGGTTTTTTAGATTTGGAGAAATCTTATGACAATGTTGACTGGTATATACTGTTTCAGGGGTAAAATATAGGGAAAATATGTCATATACAACTTGTACCAAATCCAAACATCAGTTATAAGAGGCGAAGGGCATTAAAGGGATCACAGTGGTTGGGAAGAAAGTAAGACAGGGTTGTAACCTTGCCACAATGTTATTCAATCTGTACATTGAGCAAGCTGTGAAGGAATGCATGGAGAAATTTTGATAAGGATTTAAAGTTCAGGGAGAAGAAATATAAACTTTGAATTTTGTTGATGACATTGTAATTCTTTCAGAGGCAGCAAAGGACCTGGAACAACAATTGAATGGAATGGAGCTTGTCCTGAAAGGAGGGTATGAGATGAACATTAACAAGAGCAAAATAGAGGCAATGGAATGTGGTCTGATAAAATGAGTGATGCTGAAGGAATTGGATTAGGTAATGTGACAATAAAAGTAGTAGACAAGTTTTGTTATTTGGGTAGCAAAATAACTTCTGATGGCTGAAGTAAAGGAAATACAGAATGCAGAATGACTGTGGGAAGAAAAGTATTTCAAAAGAAGCAAAAATTGTTGACATCCAAAATTCATTTAAATGTTAGGAATTCCTTACTGAAAACATTTGTATGTATTGTAGCTCTGTTCAGAAGGGAAACATTGACAGTATAAAATTCAGACAGAAAGGTGATGGAAGCATTTGAAATGTGGTGCCACAGGCAAATGCTGAAGATTAGGTGTGTAGAGTGCATAACTACTGAGGAAATGCTGAACAGAATTGGGAAGAAAAGAAATTTCTGGCATACAGTGCCTAAGAGAAGGGATCAATTGGTGGGACACATTCAGAGACATGAAGGAATTGTCTATTTAACATTGGAAGGACATGTGTGGGGTAAAAATTGCAGAGGAAGACTGAGAAATTAATACAGTAAACAGGTTCAAAATGACATAGGTTGATGTTCTTATTCAAAAACGAAGAGGCTGGCACAGGACAGAGAGGATGGGGAGCTGCATCAAACCAGTCTTTGGACTGAAGAACACCACCACCACAACAACAACAGCTTTATAATCAGTATTTTGTACCAGTAGACTATTTTCCTGTATCCAAAATTGAATAATGAATTAAAATAATAGACCATAAAACCCTTTAAACCATTGAAAATCCATTCCACTGTCATATTGTCACTTCTTATGTTGTTGAGTGTCATCAGCAAGCACCACAGTTCTTCAAAACTACAGATGGCCTGAAAGCTCAATAAATATAATTTTTTCTGAACATCAGGAAGTGCTTGTTTTGAATATTATGATCATTTTCTCCCAAACACTGACAGAAAAGACAATTGATTACATTGCTGAGCTATTTATCTCAGTTGTAGAATACAAAACATCAAGGGATTATACAGTTTTGTGTCCCTCCACTTAAAGAGCAATCTGATTTGTGTGGTTTACTTTCATTATAATACCCTCTAGTTTCTATTATGTATATAAGATTGTTCTATTTGTGGGCTACACAGGCAAGTGATAGACCAATCAGCATAGATATATGGTTTAGCCCTCCCTGCACTTCTCTGTTGCTGGGGAGGGGGGGGGGAGAATAAATAAAAATCTGCAGGTGGTTTACAAGGTTTGCTTTGAACACTGTGTCCATTTTGTAATAAGTTTGGATGGACAGAGAAGAATGCTATGAGTCTAGAGTTAGAGCTAATTTCCTGTCTGCACTGACCTTAACTCTTGTCAAAAAATCTTTGTGTTACTGGAGATATACATAGGTACTGGTAGCTCAAGAGAGGGGGCTTACCAAGTCATTTACACGTTTCATATTTTACTATAAATATGGCCAGTGGATCAATAATTACCCCTTTTTACTATGATAGTGATTTTCATGATCTTGATTTTCATGGTCTTTTTAATGTAATTTAAATGCTTCTTTATTGGTGGAATTCACACAACTGCCAGAGATATGCCAATGAATTTTTATATTGCTGTTTTTCATTAGGTGAAATGTTTTACACCACAGTGGTGAAGTAGTCATTGATTTTGATGGCATCAGTTACTGTCTGAGAATCCCATTTTCTTCGCATATTTATTTATTTATTTTTCAGTTTGTTTCAGCCTACTAGGGACCACAGGGCTCATCTTAACTGTCCGCTAGGGTCTTCTGCTTTTTATTGGCCCAGTATGCTTTCATCTTCTGGCTGTGAGCCTGCTTCCTCTCATTTGTCCATTTAGATCTGGTTGTGCCTATACACTTCTTGCTTGTGAGAGACAGTGGGAAGACTCCCTGCAGGATGGCTTGTTCGTATTGGTGTTCAGTTCTTGATTGTCTGTAATGGGATCTGCAGTTCCTTTAAGTCTGATTTAAAAGAGGTGAACCACTTGGCTTTGGACGTCTTTTCCCTACTTGTCTCTGTAAGGATCCTCTTGGTTATCCTGGAGTGATTCATGCTGGTTATATGCCTTGAGGAGATCAGTCACATTTTCCTCAAACATGTGCCTATGTCTTCCAGATGTTTGTAGAGCTTGTTATTGTGTCTGATTCTGTAGGTACTGTCTTCCTCTCTTATTGGTCCCAGTATTCTCCTCGGGTTCTTTCTCTCTTTAAGTTCTAGTTTCCTGAGTGGGTCCTTTTGATTGATCAAGAGGCACTCAGAGGCATAGAGTCTTATTACCAAGTTGTAGTGCTTCAGCTTTATGTTTTTGTATAAGTAGTTGGAGGTATAGATGCTTTTACAGGAATTATAGGCTCTCTCTAACTTTGTGCCAAGGTTTTGCTTTTGCTCACTGAAATCAATTCTCCCAAGTAATTTACAGCAGGAACTTTACAGATATTATTGTAGAAGAAGCCTGCTTGCTATTGGCGATGAGCTAAGTCTTCTGTATGGTGATGAGTCTGAAAAATATAGTGGTAACAAATTTTTGGTTCTCAATTACATTCTGATCTAAATTAAATTGCTTGGTAATACTACCAGTAGTTATGTACACCATCTGTCCAAACAGTTCTGGGACTGATTTTACTTTTGGTGTACAAGTCATGTCAGTGTCGTAACTACAATGACGCCTTGTACTGCCAACAGTAAACAATAGATGTGCATTCAACAAATAAATTTTGAACAGGCAGTGTTCAGTAATGTCTGTCGGGCTGCAGTGTATCACAAATCATAATGGGGCAAGATTTATAGATGAAATGTTTGAGTAATTCTTGTCTTCTGATAGTGTAATTGATGGCAATGCAATTTTGCATGAATGATGTTTGATAAAAAGTATGTGCCACGTTTTGTGTAAATTACAGTGATGTTAGTTGTGCAAATAGTATAACATGAAAATTAAATTTCTTTAATACCAATTTAGAGTCATAAAAATGTACTTTCCAGGGCTGTATTTTTTTATCCATACTTTCCAATAATTGTATGTCGGCGATAAAGGAGGAGAATGTCCCAAATACATGAATGTCTAAGCAACACATTAAATATTGTAATTTCATTCACATGATGATTATCACAAAGGATATTCAAATCAGCACAGGAAATGAAAGAATTCCATTTCTGTGGGATACAGATGCTCTCCATATCATAATTTCAGTAATAATATAGTAAGGACAGTTTTTGCATTGGAGAGTAAAAGGCACAGAACATTTGGGACAACCAGACCCGAAGAAATTGTGTCTGATAAAGAACTGGTAAAGGGACTCCTTGCACTGTTCAAGGGCATTGGTTGGTTTTACTAGAGATACAGGGAGCGATACCGCACAATAAACTTAGTTTCAGTGCGGGCAGTGGCGGGTTGGACCAAGACTGTTTTGCTTCCCTGAGAAAATCAATCAAGGACAGTTTACAACTCACCGCAAAGACGTGGCAACGAGCTGTGACAGGCACATACAATAGACACGCATATACAACACTTTCAGCTATCGGCCATGGCCTTCTTCAGAAAATAAAACACTCACGCAATCGCACAGGCACACGCACTTCGAAGTGCGGCAGCCGGAGGTGATGGTTGTATGACTGTGTTGTGTGCCTGTGTGATTGCGCGAGTGTTCTATCTTCTGAAGAAGGCCATGGCCGATAGCTGAAAGGGATGTATGTGCGTGTCTTTTGTATGTGCCTGTCGCAGCTTGTCGCCACATCTTTATGGTGAGTTGTAAACTGTCCTTACTATATTATTAATTCCAACCTTGACTTTCCATTATTATATTTTCAGTAAAATGGATTTAAAGGCACTAGTGAGATAACTTCTAGTTATGTTTGACAAAGCTTTTGTCCACAAAGCATAATATATGGTTTTACTGCTTCAATAATGCACTATTAAATTATGTTAATTCATTTTTTGTAGTTATTGTGTACTAACTTCTGTTCTAGGACATAAGATTACACTTGGCAGGTCAAAGTAAAACACATTTCTGTATTCTGTCTTCATGTCTGTGTTTTGCAATTTCTTAAAATATGTCTATAGATTCATGATCAATGCTTATAAAATTATTGACTGGAGCATGTACACATGACAAGGTGTCTAGCTCCATAACCCAGCAGGCAGCATTACTGATTGCCATACAAGTGCTTGAGTTAGAAGCCCAGCAGCAGAATGGGTTTTGAGTGTTTGTTCTCATATCATCAACATGTAAAACACTCAAGTAGCAGGCAAGGTTTCAACAGAGCACTTGGAACTTTTCATACAAAACTGAAATTCATTTGTAGAATCATACAGTTCCGCCTGTCAAAATAAAGCTTTGCCATCCCATCCTTTCCTGCAAAGTGATATCAGCTGGAAATTTGGTGTTTTTGTATCTCTATTGGCCCACAGACTGCAGCACGTGTATGTTCTACTGGTAGCGGAAATCATATGGAACATTATCACACTAACAACATTATTTTTTTATTTTGTCATTTGGAATCTTGTCATTCCTAAGTCTTGATGTTGTAATTATCAAATCTGTATTCTCTCAAATATTCATCCCACATCCTCAAAACAATTTCAGTGTTCTTGTCTGATGAGCTGGATGCTGTTTACAATGCCCTGAACACACATTCAAAAACTAAATATATATTTCTTTAAAGTAACACTGCCCACTTCATTATAGCATCTCCCAATCTCCTTAGACAGCTGACTGCACAAGACCCCTATCCAATTGGAAGTGATCAGCTACTTATTCTACTCATCTTCACTACACACTACCTTGTCCCCATGCAACCCATCCTAATTTCCATCCAACTCCTGTGTCAACTGGCATACATTGATACTGAGACCGGAACTATTTTATAACCTTCCAACAACTTCTTGTTATCCCTCAATTCATGGCATTTCTGCAGCAACATTTCTCATATACTATGTCATTTTACATCCCTACTGAAGTCATATATCCCATCATTCCACTCTACCCCCATAAGCCTTATTTCTTCTCTGTGAATTGCGTCATTCTACTACTTATTCCTTTGAACTCACGATGGGTATACACTCATACACCACATGCAAATGCAGATACATATAACGAATTTACTCAGTGATAAAATACCGTCAGGACTGGTGCCATACACACATCAGACTTCATCCTACACCCTCCATAAACTCTCGAAAGTACTGGAAATCATCTCATTGTCTTTCTGGCAATTATTCTATCACTCACTGCCTGATCTTTTACTGGACATCCAAAACAAAGATGACCACTTTGCGTCCTGTCTCTTTGATATTGTCTCCATCTTTGATGACTCTCACTTTGATTACTCCCTATTCCTTACCATCTGTGCTCGTACAAATACTATGGTCCCACCCATGCCTCCTAATGTCCATTACTTGTAGAACAAACCACAAAGAGAATGAAACACACCAATCACAATGACACAAAAGAGCTACTTTGCAGTAAACATATCTGTTGGCCACAACTGTATAATCTGTTGACACTTCAAAGAATGTCCTCTCTCCTTTCTAGGCACTAGCGAAACCCATTATTTATCACTATCCTATACACAGGCCACTACCAAGAACTGTGTAAAACCTCCAAACTCCTAACTTTCCTTCTAATTGCTTCTTTCCAACTGCATCTATCAACATTTGAACCAGTACCATATCCTTTCCATTAATCAGTGTGGCTTCTGTCCTTCCTTGTCCTCAGATGATCCAGACATATGCATTTCCAATTCATTATGTTTGCCTTATTGCATCTTTCCTTTAATTCACAGAACTTCCAAACTACAGTAGGCATTCCACAAAATTCCGTCCGCTTGCCTCTCATCAATCTCCTCTACAAAACTGATTTTCCCAAACCTCCACTACCACACTACATCCTTCAATATAATGATGATACCACTTTCCTTGCCCACTATCATACACTCCAGTAATCCCAATGCTCTCTCCAACCCCACCCAAATCAGGTTATCTCCTGATGCAAGCTATGAATCCTCAAAAGGAACCCTACCAAAAACTCAGGTAATGACCAACCTGGACCTTTCAGCTCCAAGATTTCTAATCACCATTATAACCAATAATTTATCTAATTAAATAATACATTAAAATATCTAGAATTAACTGTTGACTGTCATCTAAATTGGAGCCATCAACTAATAACCACCCAACACAAGAATACCTTCCCCAACAAGGACTCTTATCACCTAATCTCATTCCTATCTCCCTTCTCTCACACTGAACACATTTGAACAACCTACTGCAGTTGTCTAAGTAACACGTTTCCAGCTTTTTTTGGATATTAGTCAGGATCCAATACGCTCATTGGGATTGTGTTTACTGCTTATCAGATGCTACATAATTAGGGATGGGTCAACTCGAGTTACCAAACCGAGTTAACTCGGGTTAAGACTATTTCGGGTCAACTCGAGTAAGACTACTACCAACTCGAGTTGAGTACGTGTGTCACCGTTGCGCCGCCGAAATCCGAGTTTACCCGAGTTGTCGCGCCGACAGAACCCGAGTCAGAATGTGGCCGCCACGGCACTAGCGACACGTAGCGGGCAGCAGAGGCACTAGGCAGCCACTGCTTACTCGAGTTGGCCTACCCCGAGTTGGCCCGGGTGCGACGTAGTAGGCAGCACTGCGCATGCGCGCGGAACCCGAATCGGCTTAACTCGAGTTGCCCTGGCAGGACGCAGTTGGCACTCTTACTCGAGTTGACTCAGCCCGACGCGCCAGGCAGCTTACTAGAGTTAGTGCGGCCTTACCCGTCTGCAGTGGCTGTAACCCGATTAGACCCGTGCAGTGTCGCGCGACATACATACGTTCAAAACGACTTTCATCCCCTATTCCCGGCTTTGCCAATAATTGCACAATAAAACACCAGACGAACTGGAGTGATGTATGATATTTGACTACCTAGTACAATTTATGGTTTCTTTTAAGAATAATAATGAAAATCAATTTACAAGCTATATGCAGTCAGTAAATGTTAGGCAAAATAGCCCGATAAAATCTGCACTCGAGAAAGTTTCAAAGTTCGGCATCTTGATTGTACATCCCTGGGACGAATGGGAAACTTGGCATGTAATAAACTAGTAACACAGTTCCAATTATAAAGGTTCATTAATGTACCACATTCGAATAATGAATAATTTCTTTTATTTTCGACCTGGTTTTACACTACACTATGTTCTATAAAACTTTTCAAACTGGTCTTCCTGCGATATATGAAGCCAAAATTTGGATGCCAATGTATTCGGGCGATTTGCCTAAAATTTACAGGATGAATGTGCGTTTTAAAATTCGTTTCACTATTACTTTTAGGAGAATGCATAACGCTGTACAATGCCGCCAAATTTCCCGAGTTATAATAACTCAAATTCGGCAGAAATTCATGCTCGCTCTTTGCAAAGTAGGGCATGGATTCAAACCAGTGACAGTAATTGTTTCAACGAATGTTAACTTCACCTATCTCCATAGCGACGGTGCGAATATTCATTTGAATTTCCACCGAAATCTGTGATGGTGTCGAGCAGGGTGGACTGATTGACTTACCGGTACTACGACACTTGTGCTTCACAAAAAATTATTAAAATCCTTAAATAGCCTTGGCAATTACAACAAATGTATTTGAAGGGTAAAAATTCGCCAGGTAACTTGCTATTCGTAATTACTTGAAGTCAAACTTCGCGTGTACTAATAACTCAATACTTTTGCCTAGTTTAATTAAAAGTACTTCATGTCTTGCCTGTTGTATGGTTTCAATTATCATTATGCAAAAAACGAGTTTACCATGTGTGTCAACACATTGATAGCCCAAATATCCATCCACTTCGTACCGATTCCGATTTGCTAACCACGACGCAAAACGCAAAAGAAAGTTTTTATTTTTTATTTACTTTTTTGGCTCATTAATTCTAGCGACTACTGTATAATAATTTTCTGCCGATCGATTTGGTTAACTGAAAGGCGAATGAAACTGGCCGTTAACGTACATTTTTGTCCTTACTCGGGTTAGGCGAAATTTCAACTCGGTTAACTCGGGTTGGCGTGGAACCCGAGTATGCCCATCTCTATACATAATCCAAATGTAAGCTCTCATGACCTCCAGAACTACTATTGTGCGCAGCACCTGCAACTGTTCTATTCTTTGCATTTTTAGGGTTCCACAGCTTAAATGGTAAAAATGGGATGATTATAGGATGACTGCCCATCATGTAAAATGACTTTATCTCATAATTGGGTTCATGTATTGAGCTGAAAATTATCACATACTAAGGTCTACAGTTGTTCGGCAGTGTGAAAAAATTAAGGTTCTATGTAAATGAAATCAGAAGATGTAGCCATATGCATCACATATTTTTACACTTATAAATTCACTCATCAAAACTTTTAGCATATTTAATAATGGAAAGTCCAAGTTGGAATTAACAATATATAATAGGACAGTTTACGACTCACCGCAAAGACGTTATGAAGTTCCTTGTATGTAAAGGTTGGGGTTTGACTAAGTACTTAACTTAAATCTTGCTGGTTCTGCTCGCCGCTGCCGTGGTCCATTCCAGTCATGCCGAATCCAAACTATAACTGCTGTGGTAAAATTAGTGTGGAAAAGGGTTTGACTCGCTCATAATTATACTCCACACACAACTTTTTCGTTATAATCAGGTTTATTGCACAAAATGTTACATCGTCTACTTCCGAAAAACTCATCGAAAAAGCTGCCTGCCTCTCCTTCTCGCCGACTCACTTATATAGTTACCAACAATCAGAAGGTTGGCTAACTCATTGTTAAAAGTAATATTAATAGAATTACAATGACAAAATTTCAGTTTACAGCACTTCAAGTTATAAAGTAGACTCTGTGTTTTATGACATTTCTTATGAATCTGAACAAAACAACTAAGTTGTATACAAAAAAAAAAAAAAAAAAAAAAAAAAAAAAGCAGCTTTAAACATGTTTGAAAACAATGTTTTCATTTTCATTGTTAATTAAATTGCCTAACGACTGAAAGTTGATGATAATATAAATTCAGATTGTATACTACCAGTAAATTGGAAATACATATCACACTAGATCGAAATATTTTTTGTTAACAAGTAAATATGAAATAGCACTTGCTAAAATTCTAACTTAACAAATTTAGAAAATAAACTGATTTAATTTTTTTATCTACTGCATTTGGAAGCGAATATTTCATTTTACTTTGGTATTGGTTTTGTCTAAAGAAAGGGACTGGTTTCGTTACTGTACAACATGATGACGAGCCACGACAGGCACATAAAAAAGGCACACACATACGACACTTTAGCTATCAGCCACGTCCTATAGAAATTGGAACATTCACGCAATCACACATGCACACACACACACACACACACACACACACACAAAGCCCTCTAAGGGAAGCACTTCAACTCAGATGATGAACTGAAGGACATAGGAGAGGACTGGCACTTGTCACAGTCACAGGAATTCTGGGAACATGGGGAACATGGAATCCTTTGGCTCATTAAACAGTGTGATTGTTGTGCTCAGACCTCTGGTGATTACTCTTGAATAAAGACTTCAATTATATCCAGTGTCGTTTCGTACCTTTTCATTTGAATACCCCTCACAGTTCAGTATCCTTATACCATTACTCTCCTATAAGACCAATATTTTCCCCTCCAACAACAATATATCCCAGGACAGGCCCTTCCAGTTTTTGTAAGAATGAATCACTTCATGTAAAGATCAATCCACATGATGTTTTTAAATATTGTAAATGTATGCTTCTTTATGTTTTATTTTTACTCTTCTGTTATCACTGAAGAAGTCCCTCTTTCTCATATATAAACACTTCCAATGCAAGGACTTAAAAAAATAATAATCATATATAAAATTATCACCTTATTTTTAATATATTTGTCAACTATTTTAGTTTTATTTATCAGTTGGCTGTAGAGCAGGTTGAATATACTGCTGATAGCCCATCCCTGCCAATATCACAATAAAGATAATAATAAAATAAAAATTCCAAGGATGATAAAATTTCATTCTTGCTGTGCACTTCACTTAAATACAATGAAATGTTTAAGTCACTTTATTGTAAATTCACTAAAAGTCTATGTAATATTTGTGCTTTCCCTAATGAAGGGCTATACTTGTCAGCAAGAACTTTATGACCACGTAACTACTAACCGTTATGTCCACTTTTGTTTGGCATAAATAACAGCAGTGACATATCTTGGCATGGAATCAATGAGGCCTTGATAGGTCACAGGAGGGAGTTGGGGCCACAGGAGGGCTGTAACACCATGTTCAACTTGCTAATGTGTTCTTCAAATCACTCCATCACACTCCTGGTGTTGTAACATGAAGCATTATCTTGTTGAAAAATTCCACTGGTATTGGAATATCCAGAGCGTGACTGAGTCATTGCCAGCCTGTCTCCGTCCTGCGGTATAGTGTCAATGAGCTGTTTCCCTGGAAAACAAAGGATTCACACCCTCCCATTGGCCTGATGAAAAAAGTATCGGATTTCATCAGACCATGGAACGCTCTGACACTACGCCAATGTCCAGTGATGATGGTAATGTGCTCGTTTCACCTGTGGTTGCTGATGTCATGGTGGTAACATTGGCACATACATGGCTGTTGGCTGCTGAGGCCCAATGTTAGGAGTGTTTGGTGCACTGTCAGTTCAGGCACATTTGTACATTTCCCAGCATTAAAGTTATGTGACAGTTTTCTGCCTGTCCTGTTTTACCAGTCTGCCCAGCCTACAATATCCAACATGTGTGATGAGAAGTTCGATGTAGTGTCACCTTTGTTTTGCCACTTGTTGAAGATAGTCACCACAGCATTTTTAGAACACTCGACAAATCACATAGTTTCTGAAACTCTTGTGTAGATCCTCTGAGCCACAACAATCTGCCCTCAGTCAAACTCAGATAGATAGTGCCTTTTCCCATTCTACATATGGACAGCACACACTGTTGCTACTGTACTACATGTACAATTCGTGTGCGTAACTAGCTGCTGCAGTATTGCTTATTAGGTCACTCTGTTTACATGGGCTCCTAAAACTGGATTTCGTAAATCGATTTCCCAATTCCACTTTTGGTTGGTCATGTAAACACTCCAAAATTGATTCTGAAAATCCACTTCTCTAAAGCGGTTTTCCAGTTCCACAATCGATTTTCGTGTCCATGTAAATGCAACAGTTTTTGAAGCATTCTTGGGTAGTCAGATTGTGTTTTCTTGTTAAGACTTTTCGGCACATATGGACAGAGTTATATTTTCTAATGTAAAATAAAACTATAAATATTAGAGTGAGCATGAGTCTGTGTATTTAAATAAAGAAAAATAGTGATTGTGCAGACTAAAATCAGGAACTGAATCAGCTGTTTCTTAGTAGCCATATTAAGTGAGCTAGGAAATCCGATTCAAGCTATACCATGTAAACACAACAGTGAAAAACGGTTTACGAAATTCGATTTTCGTCTTTCGGAAGATGTGTTGCATGCAAGCGTGCTGGGTGACACGGTGCCTGGACAGGTTTATATCGATACGGTAGTAGGTCATAATACTCTGGCAGATCAGTGTACACATAGTTTGAAATGATACTGCTATCAGAAATCTTGTTCCTTCCTTTCTCAAATGGGCAGGCATTTAAGGGTATCTAACAAGGATACTACATGGATATTGGATTTTAGAATTTCTCCGTGTTTATGGTATGTGAAGTTCAGAACTTAAATAACAATCAGCCAAAGCCATTCGATGCAACTCTAAAAAATTCTCAAGAAAATCGACTTTGAAGTTTTGCAAGTACATGTAAGTACTAATAATTAAAACACATACGGCATATCCATTACACAAGAAAGGAAGTAAGACCGACCTCAATTAAGAGGCTTCTCCTTGATGTTTATGACCTAGAAAGCCTTATAACCTAAAGCCTTGCAAACTAGAGTCACCAAACAGCTAGACTTCCAACTAGATGAATATCAGGCTGGTTTATGGGTGAGTAGGTCCTGCTCAGAACAAATTCAAAACCTCAAGACAATCCAGTCATACAGAAGCCTAGGGGGACGTCCCTGGGTAGCCATTATAGTAGACTTCAAAAAGACACATGACTCAATAGATTGGCAGACCCTCTTATCTACCTTGTGGGAACTAGGCCTAGATGAGAATACTACCAGACTGGTCCAGGCTACCCTGAATATTACCATCTCCAAATTCAAGTTCAGGGGTGAACTCTCCATGAGCTTTCCCATCCAGGCAGGAGTCAGGCAGTGGAATAGCCTCTCGTGCATCCTCTTCAACTGTTTTCTGGAGAACATAATCAGAGAATGGACTTCCACATTGTCACCAGAAGTATGACTGAAGTTTGGATACTAGAAAGACAACCTAAATGTACAATGTCTAGTCTTGCTGATGATCTCACCCTATTGGCCAACAGCATGGAGGAGGCTACTCATCAACTACAATACTGCAGTAAAAACTGGCTTGAAGATCAACATACAGAAGACTGAGTTCATCACCAATATTCTACAATCCCAATAGGAAACAATAATGTCTGTAAAGTTCCTGCAGTCAGGTACTTGGGAGAATGGATTTCGGCAAGCGAGATTGAAACCTTGGCCATAGACGCCAGGTGCACCAAGTTAGAGAGGGCTTGTCATTCCTGTAAGAACATCTATACCTCCAAGTACCTATCCAAGAACATAAAGCTGAAGCACAACAATTTGGTAGTAAGACCCTGCGCACTCAATGCCTTTGAGTGCTTGTTGATGTATCGAAAGGGCTACTCAAGAAACTGGAACTTGAAGACCCTGAGGAGAAAACTAGGACCCATAAGAGAGGAAGACGGTATCTACAGAATCAGGCACAATAACGAGCTCTATCAACATCTGGAAGACATGGTCACATATATTAGGAAAAGACGACTGGCCTTCTATGGCTACATGACCTGCCCATGACATGCCCACCAAAAGGATACTCATATTGACAAGCAGAGGAAAGGCATCCAAAGTCAAGTGGTTCAGCTCTGTTAGATCAGACTTAGAGGAACTGCAGATCCCATTACAGACAAATGACAACCGAGAACCGAACTCAATACCGACAGGCCATCCTACACAGAGTCTTCCCATTGTCTCACAGCAAGAAGTGTGCAGACACCACCAGACCTAAATGGACAGATGAAAGGAAGTAGGCTTACAGTCAGAAGATGAAGGCGTACTGGGCAAGAAAACGCAGAAGACCCTAGCTGAGAGTTAAGACAAGCCTCGTGGTCCCTAGTAGGCCGAAACAAACATCTGTCGGTGTAGCTCAGGTGATAAGACCCCTACACACGTTCTGATTTCTCGGGGCTAATTTATCGGTGGTCCGATAAATTGGACTCTTGGAGGCGCTTCCCGACCAACTTTTCTTGTCCGATGGTTGGTCGGGCTGACCGTCACCAGACACCAGAACAGGGAGGCGCCCACAGTGAAAGATTTTTTTTTTCCAAATTAAGTTGTATAAAACATTTTGGGATTTCCAATCCACGTGTTGTGTCAATTTTTGTTTATGTGTGTGTAGATGAGTTGTACACGTTGTCGTCACTTACAACGATGGTTGTGTAGGTTAGCTGCTTGGAAAGCCATTAGTAGCTACTGAGGCAAGGCCGTACCCAGAGGGGGGTCAGAGGGGTTGAAACCCCCCCCCCGAAATTTTCCAAAGATAATTATTTTTAAACATATAGGAATGGTATTTTATCAAATTATAATTTATCTTCATAAGCAAATAACCAAGAGTTTCAAAATAGTGTCTAATTCAACTTAAAACGGATATGTCAATAGTTCATTATTTCACATCGAAGGACTGACAATATGTAACCGAGAGTGCTACTGCGCATGCGCGAGCAGCGGAGACGAGCTGCACTAGTAGTTGTTACGATAATTTGACGAACCGCCCCTAGGGCCGAAAACCGGCAATAGCTACAATGCGCACGTCACGATGCTTGTTTTTTTTTTTTTTTTTTTTTTTTTTTTTTTTTTTTTTTTTTTTTCCCTTCCTATGGCTGCCAACATCTGCTACATAACAATCCGCGAGTTCAGTAGCCTTAGCGCTGTTACGCTGTAATAGAGTTGTTTCGTGAAAAACAAATACTCTACTACCGACTTATCTTGTAAGTTTAATCCCTATATGTTTTATTCTTATTACTGTACAACATTAATGAATGATATGAAGACCTCGGGGGTAAATAATGAAAACCCTCAACTTCTGTATTTTTTATGTACAGTATTTGATGCAAATAATCATATCCGACAGAATGTTTCATTTTCTTCAAGTAGTACAAGAAGATGCAGAAGTTGGCAAATATAAATATTAAAGAATATTAAAACATGTAATAGAAACTATTATTCAAATATAAAAGTCGTCATATCTCAGTACTTCATAAATGAGGGTTATCATTATTTTCCCCCGAGGTCTTCATATAATCGACCTTATGGAGATACTGTATACCGAAAGGTCATTTTCCTTTGTGTTGTATTATTGAAATTTGCAGTTTTGTGTTTCCAAAATGGTTGTGGCTGGAATATTTTGTCTCATGGGAAAGTTGTTCGGATCTTCTTCGTGAGTAATTCCGCCCTCAAAACATATTGATAGATCGGGCCCTTTTCGAGTTATACTGATTTTCATTTGAGACTTCATCCGGCCCTAGGGCCTTCCACACTAGAGATAGCGAAAAATCTTGTTAACAAAGGTTGTTTGTCTTGCGATTCTTATCATTTATAGAGAATATTTTTTCCGTTAAACCGATGATTTTTAACTTATATCCGATTAACAATTTAGGCCTTGTAGCGGCACCCACTTTCGGTCGGCCGATTCCGCCCAAATGTTGAACGACCTTCCGATTTTGATATAAGGCAGGTGTGCAAAATTTCATTCAAATCGGTTCACGTATGTTTGAGCTAGAGAGTTTACACAAACACACACAGACACAGATACATACATCACTCCGAAAATGGTCGGAATGGCTTCAAAGGATCCTGAAAACCGGAGGTCGAAAAAAATCGTGATCACTATACTTTCCAGTTTTAATACTTCATATATGAAAGTAAAAACTCGCTGGCAGCTATTCCTTCAATTAACATGACAGCTCTGAGCGCGTTCGACGACCGAAACCCACGTCAGTGAAGAAACAATACCGCGGAAGTAACAGAACACGAACTTTATACAGGAGAGACAAGAAACCGTCTAGAATGCTTAAAACTGTACGTGACTTAGAGGTGCTAAATTTGGATCGTGACACTGTTCTTAAATTTCTGATCATATTAGAAATTTTTGCCACTTTGATTTGTTAAATAACCAATATACGCTTGGCTGCGCATTCTCAGAATATTGTTGGCGTTTTTCTCCCAATCTTCAGGGGAAGCTTTAGATTTCCTTTTCCTGTCATTACTTAAGTCATTGCAATATTCTTAGTTTTTACTTTCAACAACCTTGCGTCCGTCATCTTCCGTTAAGTTTTCCGAATTTTCTGATCCGCGATTAGCACAAATATGCTACTGTCGTTTCCATTGCCAGCTGAATTACTTTTAGCATTCTTGCATACGGACAACTGTGATTCTAGGCTAAGAAATTTGTAAATTAATTTAAGAGCATCAGAGATTTAGCTCAGATTCACGTATAGATAAGAATGACAATATCAATAATATTATTAATAAAAACCAGAAGAAAAGCAGCACAGACAGTACTAAGTTTTATACTACTGTTATTTGGATATAGTTAATAAAACATCTTTCTCATCTCTGTGACTCACTCTGAAAAAGGGATCTTATGTGGCGGACTAAGGCTGTTGGAGGCCTGGAGCGGTGGCGAAACAAAATGTCCCCACCCCCCTCCACTTAGAGGTACATTTATTACAATAAAAAAGAATTGACGTGTATCTCCACTTTCATATGCTAAATTCACCCAAGAAACAATTTCTTCCTCAGTGAAAATATCGTCTTGAGGCACGTTGTCCATTTTCATAAACTAAACGATAACCAAGGAGACGCTTTCGAAAACTGTAAGTCCGGAACCAGTGGTATACAATGTGCTGCGTGCGCTTTCGCTCTAACGCGGTATTGTTTAAATGTTTACCACATCCTAAACAATCTACTTACGCGCTATATTATTCTCTTGTAGATAGACGGTAGTTACATCAATTTTTTTGCTGATTCAGATATGCGGTTTTGCTTTACTTCGACGGTTTTTTTTTCTTTGTGTGTGTGTGTGTTTTAATAACTAAATATTTGACACACTGGCAGTTTCAGTATATGCGCTGAGACTCAAGGATATCAACTGACTGAAAAACGCTAAATCAGGAATTTGTCAGTTATTGTTTCTTCACTAACTATATATTTTAGGCAACATCGTCTATTTGCACTTTAGAACAAAGTAAAATAAATATTATCTAAATATATGTAGTATAATTTGAAAATATGCAACAGGGAAAATTATTTTCGTAATTGAAATTAAAAGTTATTAAGCTTTCAACTTTCAAAATCTTTTTCTCAGATTGTCTAGAAATTATATGTTAATGCAAGAACATATTGATCAATAAAAAAATCCTCTTATTTTTTAGACAAAGTTCTCGAGTCTAATCATACTTTATTGTAATCCTACCTTGTGTTAATAAAAAGGCAAAAAGCTTAAAATTGCCTAAAAATGTGTTATTTGACAATTTTTAACATTTTTTGAGGGAGGCCCCGGACCCCCAGCCTGGTGACATAACCCCCCACCCCCCGAAATTTTTTTCTGGGTACGGCCTTGTACTGAGGTGACTTTCCAAAAGGAAAGTTGTAGCTCTTCACAAACTGAACAATCAGAGACTACCATCGTCAACTAATAGTGAAGTAAATACTGTAAAAAATATAGCTTATGTTATTTGATTGAAACCATCATTATTAACAACCTTGTATAAAATATAGAAAATTATGAATAGGCAGAAAAATGTAAATTTTTCGTTAAAATTGCCATTAGAGTAGATTAAAATTGTATGAGTATTCGAAACACACACACACACACACTAATAAATAAATAGATAAAATAAATAAATCTGTCACGACAGGGTTTAAACCAGGTCAGAACGCTACCACATGAGCTACTCCAACATATGCTGCAACTGATTTAATTATCTATACTTCCTACTTCCAAAACTTGAATGTTGATTTTCTCGAGAATTTTTTACAGTTGCGTCGAATGGCTTCGGCTGATTGTTATTTAAGTTCTAAACTTCACGTACTGTAAATATAAAATTCTAAAATCCGATACCCACATGGTCTCCTTGTAAAACACCAATTGGTCACTAGAATATGAATGTAAGTTACCGGTACGGTACTGCCAACATTACATTAATTTTTCACTATTTGTAGAACAAAATAAGCTACTTTTCAACTACAAATGCCTTTCACTGATCACTCAACAATACTTGCTTGCTGGTACACAAGGCTTATCCACGAATCATATATAACCTAAATATCATGTACTTTCATCATGTAGGTAAAGGTAAAGCAGTTAACAATTCAAACATTGGTTTGATTACCACAGTCACTAGGCATGTTACTGTTTTTGAGGTAGTATGCTGTTGCCCTCATCCGATTTTTGAACAGATTTACCCAACCAGTTATAGGTGGACCTGCAATTTGACATGGATTCTGAACCGTGGTGTAATTCAGCATTGTTTACATTGGCAGGTGAAAGAAGTTAAAAGTGACAAACAACAATCCCAGAACGGAGTAGGGATTCGACCTATGAACTTTGTTTTCATAGTCTGGCCATCGACCTTTCTGGCACTGAGCCACTAAACTAGCATGTGCTCAAGAGGATTTTATACACCGCTGTAGTAGTACTTTATGCCACTGTAATACGGTACAACTTACTGCACTGTACTAACAAGGCTTATTTTGTAGAGTTCTTAACAAGCAATCACATATGGTGCATGGTGGCGGATACACCATGCCACCACTATTCATTTCCGTTCCTGTTTCTCTCCCAAACAGAGTGAGGGGAAAATAACTGCTTATATGCCTCTTTACAAACCCTAATTTATGCAATCTTACCTTTGTGGCCCTTATGCAAAATCCTAGTTGGTAGCAATAGAATCAAATGCCAGTCACCTGAATTTCTTCACGAGTATTCCTCAGTGAAAACGGCACCTTCACTCCAAAGATTCCCATTTGAGTTTCTGCAACATTTGCGTGTTGATCTAACCTACCAGTAGGCCTAACAAATCTACCAGTCTACCTGGCGCGAATGCCAAACACTTGGAAAGTAGCTTATTCAGGAATTGATCATACTAGTTTTCTATATTCCGTATACTTTATGATGGCTCCTACCTTGCTAAAATTCTCGCAATAAACCAAAGTCAACCATCCGCCTTCCCCACAAACGTCCTTGCATTCTTGTCCATTTCATATCATTCTTCATTGTTAGATGCAGATATTTAATTGAAGCGACTATGTTAAGCAGCACATTGTTAATAATGAATTCGGACATTATAGGATTGTTTATCCTACTCATCTGCATAACCTTATACTTTTCTACTTTTAGAGCTAAAGGTCATTCATCACACCGACTAGAAATTTTGTGTTAGTCACCTTGTACGGTATCCTACTGTACTACAGTCACGCAACGACGACATCTTCATATTCATCATGGAATCACCTTGTCTGTCACATCATTTACATAGATAGAAAATAATAGGGTTTCCATCATACTTCCCTGCGGCACTCCTAATGATACCATATCGCCGAAGAAACCTCACTGTTGAGGGTTCTTCGAGCCGCTCATATTCTACGTGCTCATACCTTCCTTAAGAGTCTGCACTGTGACACCATACAAAACGATTTTCGGAAGTCAGGGAATATGCAGATTACCAGTTGTCTTAGATTGAATTATTTTTGTGATATGCAAACATAAATATGAAATAATATACACAAAGTGGCAAAACTGATTTTACTTCTGAGGCTAATCATTGGCGAAGGAAGGTGTCATGACAAAATCAGAGCGATTTTAATATTTGTTGCTCGGATAAAAGGCTAAAAGCACAGTCTAATATATAACTACAGTCACGATCACGACACTACCACTGATTTTGCCGCGGCGGATTAGTCGTGCGCACTGGGGCGCCGTGCTGCGGTGTGCGCGGCCCTTCGCCGTCGGGGGTTCGAGTCCTTCCTCGGGCTTGGGTGTTTATGTTGTCCATAGGCTAGTCTACACGACGACACTAGGTTTCGACACTGGTTGCGTGAAATGAGTTGCGCGCAATTGGTTTCGAGTATGTCTGTCGACACGGCACCAAAACTGTACGGTTCAGTTTCGTTGTTTTGTGAGTGCCGTAGTCGTCGTAAAATGAAATTTTTTGCAGATGCACAAGTTGTGGCAGAGGTGTTGCTTCTCTGTGTGACATCGCTGTATAAAACTAAACGAAACAAAGAATAAGAAATGTGTTTGGGTTCGTGACTGGATTAAAAAACAAGATCAGCTCGGTTGCTCAGCAACATTGCTGAAAGAAATTGTCGTTGCATACCCTAGAAGTTAATGTAATCATCTCAGAATGTCATCAGAATAGTTCACATTTCTTTTAAACATAGACAGAAATGCAATACGGAAATAAGATACTGTTATGCGTGAAGTATTGTCACCAGAACTGAAATTACAAATTTAATTATCTTTCTTCGCAAGTGGGGGATTCAAATTCGTCCTACAGTACCTGCACTGTGTTCCGAAATCCACACTTGCCAAACTTGTTCAAACTGTTTGTGATGCCATCTACATGGGACTTGCAGAATACATGAATATAAGGCTAAATTTTAAATGCGGCAACGGCTTAGTGTGCTAATATTGGCAACGAAATGTTTGCTTTACTGACTGGACAAAGGTACATACAATATTTGTCAACCATATAGCACAAACAACATTAATTATTTATATCGTGGCCAACAGAAAGGTTTTTTCTCTTCATTCTTTGTTATTGCATTGTCATGCAGCATTCTTGTTGCCAGCATAAGCACACTACACCACCGGTGCCGGAAGTAAAAGAATAACACACTGTTTTGAAAGTATGGTTATTATTGTAAAGGATACCTACATAGATTTTTCACTTTTTGTATTACAATAAAAATTGGGTCTAATTTGAAGTATCATAAAACAAAGTTATTGCATCAGACTGTGAAAGCACTTCTTCCCTCTCAAGTATTTCCTCAGCAGAAACGGACTGTCCTACTTGCAATTGGCCTTTATTTTACCTTTCGGCCAAAAAACCGCTTTCTTTTATATTTCACAAGCGATTGCATTTGCTCCATCGGTTCTAAATTGTAGCTATCTGGCAGTTGAAGCTTTGCTAGACTCTTAGAAAAAGCAGCAATCGCATCCTCCTCATCTGGCCGATTACTGATGCACGTGAGTGCCTCCACAGCACTTTCTATATGCTGAAAAGGATCAGCAGAACGCCTTTTCTTCGCATTTGCTTTCGCTGTCGACGATAAATTGCGAGCTGCTGTTGCTTCTGCTGCATGGGTGACTCAAATTATCACTGTGACGACACTTTCTGTTTTTTTTTTTTTTTTTTTTTTTTTTGGGGGGGGGGGATTCGGGTTCACTTATACCAGTAACTGACTCTTCTACTACTGTTCAGTTTCCGTTTGATTTTCCTTGTATCCCTGGAAGAGAGAGAATGAGAGTGTTTAAAAGCATGAAATGTGGCATACCTGATCATAATTTGTTTTATTCAAATAAACTACAAGTTTTCGATCAGTTAATCTGATTACTTTCTTTTACAGGTACCCCAGACTGAAGATGAATGGAAGGAAATAATTAAAAACTTTGAAATACGATGGAATTTTCCATGCTTGGGGCAGTAGATGGCAAACATGTCATAAGATACCCACAAAAAAGTGTTTCAGAGTTCCACAATTACAAGGGCACTTTCAGTATTGTCCTTATTGCAGTTGTAGACAGTAATTACTGTTTCACTTATGTTGATATGGGCGAAGCAGGAAGGGCGTCTGAAAGTGGCATATTTGCCATTCTACTTTAAAAGCTGCAATAGAAAACAGAACTCTTGGTCTACCAGAAGATGCAGTTTTAGTGGGTGATGACCCTTTTCCATTAACACCTTAAACAATGAAGCCTTTCTCCAGACATAGTGCACTAACTTTACTGGAAAGTATTTTCAATTACAGACTATCGAGCGTTCGCCGCGTAGTGGAAAACGCGTTTGAAATTCTCGTTTCCAAATTTCGTGTGTATAAAAGCCAATTCCACTTCGTCCACAAATAGTGGATGTCGTGTCGCACAAGTACAAAGTGCGCGCCACCTACTTTCGCCGCGCGCCGCCATGCACGCACGGCGCGGCGTTCTCACGACGACAGCCACGAGCGCCCTCTGCTGCAACCCCGCTCGTGGCCACCACGGAAAGACACCGGTCACTTGGGACTGAGTTAGCAACCAGTTAGGACCTTCGTAATCAGATAGGCACCAGTGAAGACTTTGCTATCGTACAGGCACTAGGCAGGCCTCTAACAACTATGTATCAACATTCTGCAGTACTATGTAAAAGTTAAGTATTGTTACATTCTGTGCAATATATATATCTTTCTAATTTACTCTAGTGTTTATAGTTTCTGGCTGCTCCCCTCCGTACCTGCACCAGCGTGCTATCTTTGTTCCTGTGTCGGTCTCATCCACTCGGCCACCGACACCTACGACGAGGCTGGGACACAAAAGCGGCGACGAAGTTGGGACACAAAAGTGGCGACGAGGAGTGATAGAACCTTGGACCAGCCCGCTTGCAGCAGCCAGACAGCAGCAGTCGGAGCACGCAGAAATTGCTCCCGCCCACCCACCCTTATTATAACAATTTTGGGGAAAGATATTTTGTTACGTGTTTTGTGGACTTTTTTGTTGCAGAGCGTCCTCTTTCATATTGCATTTGTGTTTTGTTATAATTTACTTGTATGCGCGGCGCCTAATCGGTCAGCATGGCCACTACCCCGAACCCAAACTTGATGGAAATTATTCAGTTACAGACGGCGCAAATCACTCAACTACTGCAGGCCGTGTCGCAGTTGACGGCACAGGCTGCTCACCAACAACAGCCGTCACATCAGCAGCCCACACCTGCCGCTGCACCGCTTCCTTCGTTTCGCCAGTACAACGAACGTGAGGAAGAATGGAGCGACTATTTCGCACAGTTTCAAGAACTCGTCGCGGCTCATCAACTTACAGGTCAGACTGTTAAGCATCTTTTATTGTCCGTGGTAGGCCCTAAAACTTTTGTGTTATTGCAAAAACTTTTCCCTCTCGCATCTCCTCGTGATGTAGACTTTGAACAAATTGTAGATGCACTGAATGCTCATTATGAGAGAAAAGTTCTTGTAGCCGCTGCACGGTACCGATTTTTCAGACTTAAAAAATTACCGCAGCAGTCACACCAAGAGTGGATTACGGAATTGAAGGGCTTAACCCGCCACTGTAAATTTACTTGCTCTTGTGGACTTTCGTATAGTGACGTGATGTTGAGGGATGCGATTACGCAGAATATTCAGGACCCCAGAATTAGAGCAGCAATTCTGAAACAGTCTGACCCTTCATTAGACAGTGTACTGCAGCTTATTGAAGCGCATGATACTTTTGACTTAGCAGATGTAGAAATGCAAAGCCACAGTGTAAATTCAGTGCGCCGCAACGGACGCTTTCCTAGCCGTAGTTCTCAGTATAGCACTAGTGATTCTTATTTTTCTACCGGCCGTGCTGAACAGACAGTGAACAGTAGCCAGTGTAAAAGTGCGACACAAAGGTCGCCCCGTCGTATTAGAAACAGTGATTTGATAAAGGGCGCCAACGCTCATTTCAGAAAAATGTTCGTAAATCGTGCCCCCAGTGTGTGTCTCGCCACAAGCGTGCACAATGCCCTAGTCGCAACGCAACCTGTTATCAATGTGGCAAATCAAGACATGTACAGTCTGTGTGTATGCAAAACAAAAATTCTAAGAACGGTGCCGTTAAGTACAGTGCTTCGCAAAATGCAAAAACAGTTCATACTGTAAATGTTATACGGGCTGTGAAATTGAACAGTGCTTTCCTTGGATCTCAATTGCATGACAGTAGTTCTGCGCCTATGGCAAAACTATATAGTGCACCACGTAGCAAGCGCCGACGAGCGCGTAAAACAGTGCAACGAAAAAGGGTTCGGGACAAGCAAAATGACTATGTACAGTGCATTACTGTAGTGAAAATAGTGCCTTCTGCAACTGCTCCTTGTAATAGTGCCCAGTACTGTGTAGCTAGTGACAGTAGACATCAAGTAGCTACTCAAAAGTGTAGTGCAGTAGTTAGTAAATCTGGAGTAGCTTCGCAGGCTTGCGCGGACGCCGATCCGGCGGTAGTGTCATCTAGTGACAGTGTTGTTAATCCGCTGCGTGCCGAGTCTGCGCCGCTTACTTCACTACGCGGCCCGCGCAAGCGCAGTAAACAAACCGTAGCAGACGTTGCCTACATTCGCGCACCTGTCGTGCGCCAGAAGCACAAACTTTTTGTCAATCTCTCCATAGAACATAAGACTGTGCAATTTCAACTTGATACTGGTTCCGCTGTTACATTAATAAATAAAGATACTTATGAACTTCTGGGTTCACCAAAATTGTCGCTGTCACAGCAAGTGTTAACAGCTTATACAGGTCAAAATATTCCCGTGCTAGGAACGTGTAGCCTGCCTGCCTCTTTTCAAGGTGTAACAAAAACAGTTGCTTTTGTAGTTCTTCAGGCCAAATCGACACAGAACATTTTTGGACTAGATGCTTTTGACTTGTTTGGTTTATCAATTCAACGAGATGTGCTTCAAATTTCGTCAATAGTGCCTCAGGATAAAATCAATGCATTGTGTGACAAATATAGTGACTTGTTATCGCCGGAACTAGGTTGTGCAAAAGACTTCGTGGCACATGTAACTTTGAAAGAATCTGCAGTTCCAAAATTTCGTAAAGCTAGACCAGTGCCTATCGCCTTGCGTGATACAGTTGCCGAAGAACTTAAACGTTGGCAAGATAGTGGGGTGATTTCTCCTGTTTCTGCGAGTCAGTGGGCCTCGCCTATAGTAATTATACCCAAGCCGCCAGGAAAACTTCGTCTCTGTGCGGACTTCAAATCAACAGTGAACAGTCAAACAATTGTAGACACTTATCCCCTGCCCAGACCTGACGAACTAATGGACAAATTAGGACAGTCTCGTTTCTTTTCTAAGATTGAATTAGCCGAGGCATACTTACAGATTCCACTTGATGACGAGTCAAAAAAGTTTTTCGTCATTAATACTCACATGGGCCTTTTTCAATTTCAACGCCTACCCTTTGGCAGTTCTTCCGCCCCCGCTATTCTTCAACGCTTTTTGGAACAGCTGACAGTTTCTGTACCGTGTTGCTCGAACTATTTAGATGACATTGTGGTATCCGGACGTACAGTTGAACATTTAGCAAACGTGGAGTGCCTTTTCAAAGTGTTGACTGCAGCAGGTCTACGTTGTAATAAAGCAAAGTGTTCGTTTTTTCAAACTGAAATAGAGTACCTAGGCCATGTGATTAATGCCCAAGGAATCCATCCTTTACAGTCACATCTTCGAGCAATCAAAGACTTGCCTCCTCCTAAGAATGTGCATGAATTGCAAGCAGTAATGGGAAAGCTTAACTATTATTTCAGATTTATTCCCAATGCCTCTCAGATTGCAGCTCCACTGCATCACTTACGTAGGAAGAATGTTCCTTTTGTTTGGTCCAAAGATTGCCAGGTTGCCTTTGACAACTTAAAGTCTGCACTACTCAGTGATGCATGTTTGATTCCCTTTGACCCCCAGAAGCCTGTAGTGTTAGCAGTTGACGCCTCATCGTACGGTCTGGGCGCAGTAATCTCACATCGTATTGGTTCTCACGATCGTCCTATTGCCTTTGCATCCAAGCTACTGACGCCGACGCAACAGAATTACAGTCAGATAGAAAAGGAGGCCTTAGCAATCATTTACGGCGTCACAAAGTTTCATCATTATCTCTATGGCAGAAAATTCTATTTGTTGACAGACCACAAGCCTCTCACGTCGTTGTTCTCACCCACAAAGCCAATTCCGCCACGAACGGCACAAAAGCTTCAGAGATGGTCCTTGATATTGTCTAATTATCAGTATGAGATTTTGTACCGACCTACCACTAAACATGCTAACGCGGACACACTTTCTCGACTTCCGGTTGGCCAGGATATATCATTTGATTCTTCAGAAATGGCATGTTGTCAGATAGACTCCAGAGATGCTTCCGCTGTCGCAGACTTTCCTTTGAACTCTCGTCGGGTTGCACAGGAAATAACTGCGGATGCAGACCTAAGTGTGGTAGCACGTTTTGTTCGCTCAGGGTGGCCTGCCAGAGCCAAAGACATTGATCGGCCTCTGGTTCGACGTTATTTTGCACAACGTCATACATTATCTTTAAGTCAGGGTGTACTGTTGTTGCATACCGACAACGACCAAGCAAGAGTGATTGTTCCTCGTTCCCTGCAACGAGAAGTGTTACGCCTCCTGCATCAAGGACATTGGGGCATTGTTAGGACAAAGCAACTGGCCAGACGTCATTGTACCTGGGTTGGTATGGACGCTCAGATAGAGAGCATGACATCACAGTGTACTGTTTGTGCGGAGCATCAGGCGGCTCCCCCGCAACGTTTCTCAGGCTGGCCACGCCCCAAGGGACCATGGCAACGTTTACACATTGACTTTGCCGGACCTTTCTGGAATACGCGCTGGTTAATTGTTGTAGACGCTTTCAGCAAGTTTCCTTTTGTGATTGCCATGAACTCAACGACAGCTTCTAGTACAATCAGTGCCTTAACATCAGTGTTTTGCATCGAAGGCTTGCCTGAAACTATCGTCAGTGACAATGGACCTCAGTTTGTCAGTGCGGAATTTCAACAGTTTTGTCGTGTGAATGGCATTCAGCATATTACCACTGCACCTTTTCACCCTCAGTCCAATGGTGAAGCAGAACGTTTCGTTCGAACATTCAAGTCTCACATGGAAAAGATGAAAGGTCAGCACTCCAGGCAGCAAGCTCTTCAAATTTTCCTGTCTACGTATCGGTGCATGCCACGTGACGGCCCGTCTCCTGCCGAGCTGCTACACGGCCGCCGTCACCGCACTCTCCTTCACCTGCTGCAGCCTCCCACGCACCGAGTCGGTTCGTATGGCGCTACGCGTTTTCAGGTTTCTACGCCGGTGCTGTACAGGGTGTTTGCTGGAAACAAGAAGACATGGTTGCCGGGCACCATTCAGCGCGTGCTCGGTAGCAATATGTATGTTGTACGTTCTTCCACAGGGTCGGAGCTGCGGCGCCACGCAAACCAATTGCGCCTGCACAGGCCACGCGATCCTGTCTCGGGTTTCTTGATTCCAGACCCAGTTCACCGCCAGGGAGCACAGCCACATCGTTCGTCCCCGGACTACGAGATCCCTATGGACGTCGACGTACCGCCGACGCAGTCGTCGCCGCCGCAGATGACAGTGTCACCGAGAGGGACTCTGGGAAAGTGCGGGCGCCCCCCGCTTGGGCCACGCACCTCAGAAGAAGATGACCTGCTCCCTCTGGGCGGGGGCGTGCGCCCTTCCCCTCGTTTTTGCGGGTTTTCCGGGGGATCGCAAGGCGGATGCCGGGGCGCGGACGACGTCTCGATCCCAGCCTCAGCTACTTTTTTTTTTTTTTTTTTTTTTTTTTTTTTGGTTTTAGGGCGCACAACTTCTATGGTCATTAGCGCCCAGCCTCAGCTACGACGCCCGTCCCACCAGTAACACCCCGCCCAGGCCCTCCTCCCAGTGCCGTCGCCGTGGCCCTCAGCCCTACGTCACGACGGCACGGCGGTTTGGGGGGGAGGGGTGTGGTGTCGCACAAGTACAAAGTGCGCGCCACCTACTTTCGCCGCGCGCCGCCATGCACGCACGGCGCGGCGTTCTCACGACGACAGCCACGAGCGCCCTCTGCTGCAACCCCGCTCGTGGCCACCACGGAAAGACACCGGTCACTTGGGACTGAGTTAGCAACCAGTTAGGACCTTCGTAATCAGATAGGCACCAGTGGAGACTTTGCTATCGTACAGGCACTAGGCAGGCCTCTAACAACTATGTATCAACATTCTGCAGTACTATGTAAAAGTTAAGTATTGTTACATTCTGTGCAATATATATATCTTTCTAATTTACTCTAGTGTTTATAGTTTCTGGCTGCTCCCCTCCGTACCTGCACCAGCGTGCTATCTTTGTTCCTGTGTCGGTCTCATCCACTCGGCCACCGACACCTACGACGAGGCTGGGACACAAAAGCGGCGACGAAGTTGGGACACAAAAGTGGACACGATTGTAAGAGCTACATGTGCTTTACACAACTGGCAAAGAAAACCATCTCCCCAGAAATATGTGCAGCCACAATTGGTTGACCAAGAGAATGTGGACAGTGGAGTTTACCATCCAGGAACGTGTAGAGAAACAAATGTTGCTGGGCTAATTGATGCAAGGCTGCATGCCGGCTGCAATAATTATTCAAGGCAGGCAGCGTTAAGAAGACAATCATTAGCTAACCACTTTCTTGCAAAGAGATCAGTACCATGACAATATCTGCATGTTTAAAAGTATCTACACAAAACTGTGAATGTAAAAACCTGGACGTCAAATTTTAAATATTTATAAACAATTGTGAATGTACATACTGCCACGTTTTAAATATTTATAAATAATTGTGAATGTAAAACACATTTTAAATAAATATTTAAAATAAAAGAATTCAGCTTACCGGGTTTGTGTACCATTTTCTTCTATGTACAATTTTTCTTAAGAAAGAGTCAGCCAGTTCAAACTATGGTATCTTCGTCTTATAAACTTGCGCTGATACACATCCAGATGTTTTACTGGGTTACTTTTTTCTCAGTTCATTGATATACGTATTTCTAATTGAATGTATCTTCGTTTGTAATTCATTTATTGTCAACCCATCAATATTCTGTTCACGTAAAATTGTTTCTAGAGCAGCAAAACGTCGCTGCTTATTTCTGAAATTTTCGTCGTTCAAGGCCCACAAAAACTTATGCATTGCATAAATATCCAAAAAACGAACAATTTCTTCTGTTCCCCACTCCATTGTATATTTTTGTATTGTTTCGGTTATCACCTAACCTAAAAACTCGCGTAAAGGCCAATTCACACTGTCCGTCACGTCACGTCACCGTCCGTCAGAACATTCCGCAATGTATTTCTAATGGCGGCATTCACACTGGCCGTCACCGGACCGTCACGTCACGTCAACGTCCGTCAAGCTTTCTCGAGAAGAAAGTTTTGACGGAATGGCCCTCTGCTAACATCGGAAGTTAACCTATTTTCGTCACGCGAATTACATGTTGCAGTCGACGATTGCACTGTTTATATGCAAATGTGTCTTATTCATCTTTGTGTTGTTGTTGTACCTCGTTTTAGGGGTAAATCTCAAATGTTTCATGACGACTTAAATATTTTTGTCAATTGAGTGTCCCCCTAAAATCGAGGTCGGATATCTGAAACCAAAAAATGGTTTATTTTACGTAACAATGTAACAGAAACGATTGAAGCAAACTGTTTATTTGAATAAGATTGTAATTTGATTACGCATTTTTCATTAAATAACACTTTAATTGAAAATGTCAGTTCTAATGAAAGACAAAAATTCAGTTGTTTACGACGTATTAACAATGTCAGCATGCAAATCGTAATGGTTAAAGTATACAGGCGCTATTTATGCTCTTACAAGTTTGGTTTGATGTCTTCATATGTTTATTTTTTCGCTTGAAAATAGATGTCGATGTTTTGAAATATTGTTTCAGTTCCCAGTAAGTTGGCCAAAAACATACACTGTAAAGTTTTCTTTGGCCGTTAATAACATTTAGCGTTGATGTTCACCCTTTCCAGTATTAAACTATGACTTCCTACATAACAGATCGTCACTCATAACCTCACTTTCAACGTCGCGTATTGAGATGGACGAATTGACGTGACTGACACGGACGGACAGTGTGAATTGGCCTTAAACAGTTTCGTCGATGTTGGAAGGCGCCGAAACTGTTTCAGTTTCCCAAAAGAGTTGCGCAGACGGTAGCTGCGCATGCGCAGTGGCCAGCAGCTCAGTTTCACGAAACCTAGTAGTCCAGTCAATTGGTGCTCAAAACATCCTGTTTCGTAACAAAATTCCGAAAGTTTTTTTCTCGACGATTTTGTATGTTTTTGGGGGCGCTGAATTCGAATTTCGAGTTTGCTGCCTTATAGGAGGTCGGCTTCACAACGAAAAACTCAAAAAGCCTCAAAATTTTCGCACTTTTTTCAGTTTCTTGCTTATATCTCGAAACCTATGCGTCTCTCAAAGATGTACATTCTGAGCAAAACTAAAGTAGACAAAATTTCCTACAAAATGCACTACTCATGTTTGATTTTCCGACGAGCAGTATAGGCGCTAGAACTTAATGAAAAATAACAAATATTTGGCCCTTCTGCGAAAATGTCAAAAACGCACACTTGCACGCCTACAACTCCAGAAATATACATATTATTAACAAAATCCCTACACCACGTGAAAGTACATTAAATTTCCTACAAGGTACGTCTATAATATTCTATTTTCTCGTAATTGGGGGAAGCAGCAAAAAGAAAATTACGAGCAATGTTTTCTGTGCCCTATAGTGTAACGCCCCCTCCCACCTGCCGATCTCTCGCCGGCGCTATATTTTCGATGTGTTGCACTGAAAAGTGATGTTTTGAATGGATTAAAGAGAAAGTATGTTTAAAAAATCATCATCAAATTATATTTAGAATATTTTAGTTACATGACACTGAGCAGAAAACTAACTATGAAATCAGCAAGTGTTATGAAATGAGTTTGTGTCGAGCCTACGATTGGGTTATCAAATGTTGTAACAAAATCTCCTACACCACGTGAAAATGCATTAAATGTCCGTCAGCCCAGACAAAGTGGTCGAACTCTGTCCCCAACCCCTAAAGCGACGGTCCTTCCATTTCTTTGTTGGTCACACCCTGCTAATAGGTTCACCCTCCAGACACTTTCGAGCGTCTAGAAGCCCATCTTGACAACGTGTTGTGGTCGAAACTTTAAAGCTGCATTTTTTGTTTCTTTTTTGTTTGTTTTTGTTTTGTTTTCAGTGTCAAGTTTTTATTGTATGTGCATGCATAATGTCTCGTGCGGAATGGGAAATTTGTGACGAACTGTTAGAAGATGGAGTGTTGTGAGAGAAAAAGGTTTGAACTTTTTCATTCAAGCTAGTAAGAAGAGACAGGATTGTAAGGTAAAAAAAAGGTAAAGCAGTCAACAATCCGAAGATTGGTTTGAACACCACAGTTCTTTACTAGGCATGGTCCTGTTTGGAGGTGGTATGCCGTTGCCTTCCTCCGACCTTCGAACTGACTTACCCAGCCAGTTATAGGGGGACCTACAGTTTAACGTGGGTTCCGAACCACGGTGCTACTCGGTATTTTTCACATGAGCAATACTGCTAGAGGTGAAATAAGTGGAAAGTGACAGATAAAAATCCTAGGACCTGGCGGGGATTTGTAGTCTGGCACTCTACCATTGTGCAACTGAGGCGACAGGATTGTAAGTTTCTAATATTCAAGAGGAACACCGAAATTAAGGCTCATGAAAAATGTAGTAACAATTACGTGACAGGGAAGTCCATTGCTGCTTATTTAAAGAGGGCTCAAGAAAATCCTGAATCTAAACCGTTACGTTCAATTATACCTGAGTGTGACTTTAAAACTCACTGTTTCTTATGTGGAGAGGAGGTGCCTCTGGACTTCGCCAAGATACAAATAAACCCCCCCCCCCTCAAAACGTAATTTGGTATACCCTGTGAGGAAATTAGCCGTTAGAGAAAATATGCTCACACTGCCGAGAAACTTAAATAATGAATATGGGCGCAGTATAGTACGACGTGTAAAGCCAGTAACTGACTTGGTAGCAGCTGATGCGCAGTACCATTTCCTGTGCATGAGAACTCTACACCAGGCTCCACTAACTCTTCATGGAGTTGGCAGACACCCTGGAGGTGAGGTGGAAGATGTTATGCAAGCAATTTACTGTTTTCTAGAAAACAACGACGAGGAATGTCAATTCACCATGGAAGAACTGATGGAGCATATTGAATGTGATTCCCGCCCACATCAGAGCACAATGAGAAGACACCTGCTTCAGAAGTGTAGCGACGACAGTTTAATTACAACTAGCAAACCTTACGTTTTATGTTTCAAAGCCACTGGACACAAAATCATTCATGAATCCTGGTGTCGAGATATTCAGAGGCTACCAGAGAAAGAAGAAAAGCGTGTCGTAATTGAAGCAGCTGCTGCCATAATTTTGGAAGACATAAGATCGCAAGTATACAATGTGACTGAATACCCCGCTTCAGAAAGGTTTCTAGAGGAAACTGAGTATGTCTTTCCTGAGACTCTTCTAGTTTTCTTAGACGCTGTGGTGCTGAGGAAAAAGCGAGAGGATCTAGAGAAATGGAAGAAAAAATCAGCAGCCATTGCACCTTGTGTAATTAGTGCTGTGCGACCTGCGTCATTCCTCTCACCTCTTCTTCTGCAACTTTTATCTTGCAAATGCAAGACGGATTGCCATGGTCGGTATGGGTGCAGGCGAGCAGGACTTTTCTGCACGAAACTGTGCCAGCAATGTAAAGGATTGTGGACGAACATTGACGACACTTTGGATGCAGAAGACGAAGAGGACTTCGACGAGCCACTTGCAGCATCACTGTCTGAAGCAGCTGAGGTGAAAGAAGGTATTAAATCATGTAATATTTTGCAGCATTATGCGTCTTCATTAATCAATTTTTCTCTGTCATATTAATCATTCAATTACATTTTTTTCAGTTGAAGATCAACTACTGACTGTTCAGCCTGGACTCTGCAAAGCCCCTGATAGTTTACCTGGACCTTAGGTTGCTCGAGATCCTTTACCTGGACCTTCACGTGGCGAAGAAACATTTCCTGTACCGAAAACACCCAAATGGAGACGAATAAAATAACTGTGCATATGACATCAGTACAGGTATTTCTTCATACAAGTGTCACTACACAACTTATTTGTCTTTTGTAACCATATTGTAACACTAAAGGTACTCTTTTTTTCCAGATTGTAAGAGATGACCTAATCCTGAACTCGTCATTCACTCATTTCATGATACATGTACTTCATGCTACTGTGTAACTTCAGCTTCCTGTTCAATGTCATGTACCTAATGTGATCTAAATATACTTTGACAATGTTTTTTTCAAACATACTTTATCTTTAATCCTTTCAAAACATCACTTTTCAATGCAACACATCCAAAATATAGCGCCGGCGAGAGATAGACATGTGGGAGGGGGCGTTGCACTATAGGGCGCAGGAAGCATTGCTCAATTTTTTTTTGGTGCTTCCCCCCATTACGAGAAAATGGAATATTATAGACGTACCTTGTAGGCAATATAATGTACTTTCACGTGATATAGGGATTTTGTTGATAATATGTATATTTATGGAGTTGTAGGGCGTGCAAGTGTGCGTTTTTGACATTTTCGCAGAAGGGCCAAATATTTGCTATTTTTCATTGAGTTCTAGCGCCTATACTTCTCGTCAGAAAATCAAGCATGAGTAGTGCATTTTGTAGGAAATTTTGTCTACTTTAATTTTACTCAGAATGTACATCTTCGAGAAACGCATAGTTTTTGATATATAAGCAATAAATTGAAAAAAGTGCGAAATGTTTGGGGTTTTTTGAGTTTTTCGTTGTGAAGCCGACCTCCTTCAAGGCAGCAAACTTGATATTCGAATTCAGCGCCCCAAAAAACATACAGAACCATTGAGACAATACTTTCGAAATTTTGTTACGGAAAAACCACCATTTGACTGGGCTATAGTGTCGTCGTGTAGACTAGCCCTTAGCTTACCTAAATTTAAGTAGTTTGTAAGATACGGACTAATAACCCAGTAGTTGAATCCGATAGATTTACAAATATTTGAACATTTTTTGAACCACAGAGTTTTTTTATACACTGTGACAGCAGCGCTCCAAGCGGCCGGTAAGCTACATTTCTGAATGCGATATTGTATGATGTGCTGTTACCAGGAATGGAGTGTTGGGGTATCAGAACAGTATGAAGCGAATTTCTATTTTAATTTCATTTAATTTAATTTTCTATTATTATTAAAAAAAGGAGAGAGAAAATTATTATTAATAATAACAATAATAGGCAATTATTAATTAATGTTGTGAAAAAAATCATCTGTGGAACTAAAAGAAAAAAGGTGGAAGAGCAGTATCTTTGCTTTTTAATTAGCAGTCAGTCTTGTTTTGACTTCTCGAGCAGTTAGAAGTGATGAGCTGTCTCATTTTTTTCTTCTGTGTAAACTTTCAGTTGAGATGTAAATGTTTTTAGAAAAATACAAATCCTTTTCAAGAGTGAAAAGTTTCGTCTTAGTTCATTACTTCGGCCTTAAAGTGAACCACTTAATGACCCTGAGATGTGATGAAGCAATCAACAATAAGAAGACATTTTGAAAACTGTCGGTATTTTTTTTTTACATGAGTTTATTCTACGGTTTCTCTGAAGTTTATTAATGTTGACTGCAGTTCTTCTTTGCTAAGTTTTATTAACATTTAAAAATATATATAATGATATTTCATAACAATATAAAGATGTTCCACAATGGCGCCCAACGGGGTGGCCAAGTATGGTATTAATTACTAATCGATGTAAATTTTTTTACTTTTCCATGTATCGTACTTTATGAAGCCAGAAAAAAAGGATATAAGGATGAGATCGACTCAGGTAACGGGAAAGGAATGCACAAATAACAACGCAAAGCGGTATTAAGAAGACAACAAAAGGTAGGAGAAGATAATCTATTATATATATATATATATATATACTGGTGCTTCCATGGTGGAAGAGGTGTCCTATCTATACTCCAACTCGAAAGAAATTTTCATTAACAATCTTTCTGGTAGTAAAAAAAAAAAAAAAATCCTAACAATATTTTGAAATTTCTCTTTCCACCTAGCTTCAATAGTTACTCAGAATTAATGTAGTTTGATGGTGTAACATCACGTAGTTGCTGATGTAGCTTGAGTGTTAATCTAAATTTATCCTAAAATTAACTTCTTGTGGGATATGAGGCATGAAATTGGTTTTAAGTGTTCAATTGTGATTGTTGAAGCATTTTTTTAATAGTGGTTTGAGGAAGAGAATGGTCATTGTTGCCGAGGCCTTAAGTGAAAGTTTGCCAAAATGTCCGATAAACGTGAACAGTGTGAACTATCAGGAAAATCTTCTAGCAGTGATGGCGAAGTTAGTTTTGATAATCAGTTAGTCCAAAATCCCGAATTACAGATCCCAGCCTTAAATTATGAATCCAATAGTGATAACAATACCCCTTTCATATCAAACAATGACCCAATGATGAATCCTCTGTTAGATTCAAATATATCGATAAGTATAGAATCTTCTGGAGTATCAGAGCAATTGTGTGGGGCTGATGATGAAGCTTCACAAAACGCCCACACAATTGAATTTAATAACTGGCAGACCCCCACTTCTTCAAAGGCACAAACCGTGCACCCGGCAGAGATAAAAATTTCAGATAACAGCCGAGTAGAGACGGAAAATAAATCTTCGTCAGAAATGTACACTCTTTTTAACCGAATAATGGAACTAATAGACAAACAGTCACACAAACAATTAGAACAAATGCAACATTTGTGAACTGAAGTCCAGGCTACCAGGGAGTCTGTTAAAAATTTACAAACACACGTCACGCAAATGCGAGCTGACATACAACAGGAAGTAAATGAAATCAATGTTAAATTTGAGGCTTTAAATGTTAGGCAAACCCGTTTGAGCACTCAAGTAGATCACATTGCCAAGGATTGTGAAAGTTTAAAAGCAGCAAAACAAATGGTCGAAGGATCCATAAGCTCAATTGAGCAGAGAGTAGACGAGCTGAGCGAGGGTTACAATCCGTTAGCCGATAAAATGGAACAGCTAACACGTGAAGTAGGATCTTTAAAGGTAGAACAAAAGAATTCCAACATAGAATTACAAGAGATAAAAAAGCAAATGCAAGACGATGAATGCGACAGTAGCACTTCAGGGCATCGGAATTGTAGAGAGGAAGTGGAAAAATGGGTAAGTGAAAAAGGGGAACAAATACTGCGGGAAATAAAAAGGGAAGTTGGCAGTATGACCCGTCAGATTTACGGAGAAAACACACCGGCTCAATCATCCACATTAACAAGTAATACCGTGCCACCGGGACATAATTTAGTAAATGAGCATAGGGAGTCTGTATCGTTTACAAGGTCGCAAACGACGCCGCCAATTTTCCAACACATTAATATGCAGCAAAGTCATGGATCACCTCTGAACATTTAACTATGCCAACACAATCAAATGGGCCGCGTATAAATACGGTACCCGGTTTGTCCACAGTTGTAACCCACACCCAATCAGCAAAAAACGGGGACCAAGTTATCAATATTGTTATTGAAGACGGTTTAGGTGGATCGAGAAAATTTCCCACATTTTCGGAAGAAAACAAAAAGAGTCATCCAATCATATTCTTGCGAACATTTCGGAATGTATTGCCACATTCTTGGTCGGATGCTCGGAAAATTCAAGAAATAGTTAGTCACATCGAAGGCAATGCTTCTGCTAGGGCTGCAAGCGCCATAAATAGGTGCCAAAACTATGCTCAATTTGAGCAGGAGTTCATTGCAAGATTTTGGTCACAGCCTGTACAAGAACGTCTACGACGGCAAGTTTTTAGTCCGGAGCCGTATAACAGACGCTCGGGCAGCCTACGTAAATATTTCGAAAAATATCTGAATAAAACCTTGTATTGGACGACACCAATGTCACACGTGGATGTAATTAGGATACTCAAATCAAAATTACCCGCTGATATTGCTGAAAAAATTATGTGGGTGCCTGAGTATAATTTGCCAAATTTTTTTGGATGCTTTAGACGATTACGACCTGATCCATGAAGGGGAGAGAAGTTTTGTTCGCAATTCTAACAGGGATAATTTTGGTGACAATGTGAACCATGGGAATTCTGATCGGAACTCACCGCCTAGGCAAAATAGAACGAGTTCTAGCCGAAACGGTAATTACAACGGTGGTAGTAACAATAATAATAACAGTTACCGAATGCGGAACGACAATAGGAGGAGGAATGATAATAGGTATAACCCGGTCTACCAGAATGGGCAACAGCGTAATAATTTTCGCAATGGACAAAACCAGAATGTATTGAATGAGGAGGCACAGAGAAGAAAGCGTACGTATGGCAACAAGCTAGGTCGTATTCACAAATTTGAAGAGGGAAATCTGGTAGCTATCTGTTAGCATATCCCGGATCGGGAAAAATAAAAGGACTGCATCCGCATAAGGATCTAAAACCATATATCCAATAACACTCAGACAAGATACATTCATCTAATTTGATAAAGATGTTTATATGACGGTGTTAAGTATGCGTACGCCCACCGCTATGCACGCGAAAAATTCGTGCCACTAAGTTGAATTCTACTTTACGTGGCTATCATAAACACTGGCACACAGCGTTGAGACAGCTGATGATCAACGCCCGCCAGCTGTCAAAGTTGATTTATACGGGGGAGTGTCAAATAGATGTAGGGGCGTGCTCAGTTTGAACCGGTTCATATAAACAGTGGAATTTAAAACTGTTTAAAAACAACGATACTTCACAGCTAGCCGGATATATACAAATCTAAACTACACTACTAACTACTGTTTAAATACTCTAACTACACTCACGACAGCCTAATTCCTCTAACTAAAATTTAACTAAATCAGATAAAAAAAAAGAATCAACTATACTGCTTACTAACAATTAAAACCTCTGCGGAAATTTTCTAAAGATAATAAGGAAAGCTGCGATAAGTATTAAAGTATATGTAAATGAGAAATTCAATAGGCATAGGTTACATTTTACGCGCTTCATGTCAATAATAATGAGAATGTCTTTGTGGAAGGCGTATTGCCTGACAAAAAAATTGTGGATACATTGTACTTTGAGATAGGGATTATTGAATTGTTTTGTGCCAAGGCACGTGGCGCTTATTTGCGCTTTCGGTCAGATATTTGCGCGATGGTATCTAAAATGAATAATTGTGGCCTCCGCAACTCCGACTTATCTTTTCTCTTAACCCTATGCTACGAAGACGAATGTGGAAGAATGAATGTCATGATGAATGAATGCGAAGTGTCTTAAAACGAACTTCATGCCTATTAATTTACATTATGCTGAATTATTAAATATTGATTGAGAAAAACAAGAAATAACTGAGTAACATATTAAAGCAGGGGTTACAATGATACAGATGGCAGGGAACACACTGGCAATTCGGATTCATCAAACTTAATGGTTAACAGGTCAAACCATCCATATATAAATCAGTAGGTAAATGAATTTTGGGTTCCGTTTATACAAGAAAGTGGAGATTAATATTGCTATAAAGTTCTTCCGAACACGGACTTAGCCTCACACGGTTAGTGTTAATGAACAAGATGAATATTTTATGGCAGTTCAGTCAATTGAAATCTAGAAAGTCTATATACTATATAAACAGATAATTATTTCCCAATTATGATCTATGCATATAGTAATTGCTTATCCATTGAAACACGAGTAGACAAAGTTCTCACAGCTATTCTCTACTACACAACTAACCACATTACACACGATAAATGATGTAGGGTTCTTTATATATATATATATATATATATATATATATATATATATATATATATATATATATATATATATATATATATGTATGTGTGTGTGTGTGTGTGTGTGTGTGTGTGTGTGTGTGTGTGTCTTTATACCTTCATGAGACGTTTACGAGTCTGAAAAAAAAGGGAAAAAAATTTCAATAAAAGCGAGACCAGAAACCTGGCCTGATCTCATATTTATATCCGAATAAATAGGTCTGAACATAAATAGATTAAGTAAATCCATGGATGGCGTATAAATGTATAAGGAAAGATTTTTTACGAGAGGTATTAAAAAAAGTTAGAATACTATAGGTAGTAAAAGAGTGGAATGTATGTTTTCTTCTGGTTATGTATAATTTCTGATGGAAAAAAAGGAGTAATATTATAGTTGTTTTAAGGATGACATATATGTAAAATTCATAATTTAACAATTGTGAACATAAAAAAAACCATGAAGACTATTAAATGTAGGAAGTATAAACCAAGGTCGACAGGACGATATGTATTGTTGAACAAGTGTCTTGGTAAAATACTAATTATAACGAAAACCATAGTGCCAAGATGACAAAACGAGCAGACGAGGATTTAAATTCATTAGTGGAAAAATGGGTGATTCGTGTGACTGTGAGGGGATAGCAGATCGATGTTGTGCCGCGTGTGAAGTCGAAGAGGTGAATTTATTCAATATAAAGTACTTACCGCAAATCCGCAGCACGGCGTACACGGGCGTTGGTCGTGATGAAATCCCAATAGACGCTTTAGCATAAACGGCGAGAGCGGGATGTAACAACGACGCCAGCAGCATCTGGATCCTCCCTCACACAAGAGCACGAACTACAATATGCTCTCAACAGTGCAAGCTACTGAACTGAGCGCCAAGCTATCGAGCAAGATAACAAAGACTAAGGTACAGGTATTGTTAACTGCCGAGCAGAGAAGTAACTGATCGCATACTCTTTGCATGACAATGCAATATCGCTGGACACTTGTTGTGCGTAGCGGGACATTTGAATGGAAAAAATGGACGATCACAAGTGACGATAAATAATTTAAACATACAATGGGCCTGAAAAGGAAAAGAAAGAGACTAAAAGGTTACAACGCCCCGTGGCATGGAAAATTTGTAATTTTTTTGCTTGTAAACAATTCTTTGTATAGGTATTGATCTATGTAATTTATGTGTAGATGTATATTTCTGTGTAAATTTCTTATATGTGTGCTTTGATGATTTTTTTCTTACCGGATTCTAAAATATGTCAATGAAAAGGTAGATAAACGGCCTCTCAATTAGATTAGCAGCTAGCGAGCCAATCCATGGACAAATATTTCTTATTCAAGGTTAATGTTTTGCCAACAAGGAAAGCTATCTTACTGTTCTGATATATAACATACTTCTGCCTCATGTAACGGAGTACATTCGCCAAAAGTATGGGGGCGGATGTGCTGTTACCAGGAATGGAGTGTTGGGGTATCAGAACAGTATGAAGCGAATTTCTATTTTAATTTCATTTAATTTAATTTTCTATTATTATTAAAAAAGGAGAGAGAAAATTATTATTAATAATAACAATAATAGGCAATTATTAATTAATGTTGTGTAAAAAAATCATCTGTGGAACTAAAAGAAAAAAGGTGGAAGAGCAGTATCTTTGCTTTTTAATTAGCAGTCAGTCTTGTTTTGACATCTCGAGCAGTTAGAAGTGATGAGCTGTCTCATTTTTTTCTTCTGTGTAAACTTTCAGTTGAGATGTAAATGTTTTTAGAAAAATACAAATCCTTTTCAAGAGGAAAAAGTTTCGTCTTAGTTCATTACTTCGGCCTTAAAGTGAACCACTTAATGACCCTGAGATGTGATGAAGCAATCAACAATAAGAAGACATTTTGAAAACTGTCGGTATTTTTTTTACATGAGTTTATTCTACGGTTTCTCTGAAGTTTATTAATGTTGACTGCAGTTCTTCTTTGCTAAGTTTCATTAACAACATATATATATATAATGATATATCACAAAAGAAGGTTGTATACGTGGAAGAGACCAGGAGACACCGGAAGGTATCAGATAGATTTTATAATGGTAAGACATAGGTACCGGAACCAGGTTACAAACTGCAGGACATACCCAGGGGCAGATATAGACTCTGACCATAACTTGTTAGTCATGAACTGTAGGCTGAAGCTGAAAAAACTGCAGAAAGGTAGGAAAATAAGGAGATGGGACTTAGATAGATTGAAGGAAACTGATGTTCTGGAGAATTTCAGAGGGAGATTTAGGCAACAATTGGCAGAAACAGGGGGAAATAAAACAGTAGAAGAGGAATGGGTAGCATTGAGAGATGAAATAGTGAAGGCAGCGGAGGACAAAATAGGTAGAAAGGCAAGACCTACAAAAAATCCTTGGATATCACAGGAAATACTAAATTTAATTGATGAAAGGAGAAAATATAAAAATGCAGTAAATGAAACAGGCAAAATGGAGTACAGACGTCTAAAAAATGAGATTGACAGGAAGTGCAAAATGGCTAAGCAGGAGTGGCTAGAAGCCAAATGTAAATCTGTAGAAGAATGTATAGCAAGGGGAAAAGTAGATACTGCCTACAGGAAAATAAAAGAGACATTTGGGGACAAGAAAAGCAACTCTACGAATATCAAGAACTCAGATGGGAAACCAGTTCTCAGCAAAGAAGGGAAAGCTGAAAGGTGGAAAGAGTACATAGAGCAGCTCTACAAAGGAAATGAACTTAGAGACGATGTTGTAGGAAGGGAAGAGGAAGTCGATCAAGATGAAATAGGAGATACTATACTGAGAGATGAATTTGACAGAGCCTTGAAAGACCTAGGTCGGAACAAGGCCCCAGGAGTAGATGACATACCCTCAGAGCTACTAAAGTCTCTGGGAGAGCCAGCCATGACAAGACTATTTGAACTGGTGTGTAGGATGTATGAGACAGGCGAAATGCCCTCAGACTTTAAGAAAAATGTAATAATCCCCATTCCAAAGAAATCAGGTGCAGACAGGTGTGAAAATTACAGAACCATCAGTTTGATAAGTCATGGGTGCAAAATTCTAATACGAATTGTCTACAGGAGAATGGAAAAGCTGGTAGAAGCTGACCTCGGGGAAGATCAGTTTGGATTCAGGAGGAACGTAGGAACCCGGGAGGCAATACTCACTTTACGTCTAATCTTAGAAGACAGATTAAGGAAGGGCAAACCAACATTTTTAGCTTTTGTAGATTTGGAGAAAGCTTTTGACAATGTTGACTGGAATACACTCTTTCAAATTCTGAAGTCAGCAGGGGTAAAATACTGGGAAAGGAGAGTTATTTACAACTTGTACAAAGGCCAGACCGCAGTTATTAGACTCGAAGGGCATGAAAGGGAAGCATCAGTTGGGAAGGGAGTAAGACAGGGTTGTAGCCTTTCTCCAATGTTATTCAATTTGTACATAGAGCAGGCGGTGAAGGAAAGCAAGGAAAAATTTGGAATAGGGATTAAAGTTCAGGGGGAAGAAATAAAAACATTGCGTTTTGCTGATGACATTGTAATTCTGTCAGAGACAGCGAAGGACTTGGAAGAGCAGTTGAATGGAATGGAAAGCGTGTTGAAGAGAGCATATAAAATGAACATTAACAAGAGCAAAACAAAAATAATGGAATGCGGTCTTAGAAAATCAGGCGATGCTGAAGGAATTAGATTAGGTAACGAAACAATGAAGGTGGTAGATGAGTTTTGTTACTTGGGTAGTAAAATAACATGCGATGGTCGCAGTACAGAGGATATAAAGTGCAGAATGGCAATGGGAAGAAAAGCATTTTTGAAAAAGAGAAATTTGCTAACATCGAATATTAATTTAAGGGTAAGGAAGTCTTTTCTGAAGGCATTTGTGTGGAGTGTTGCCTTGTATGGGAGTGAAACATGGACGATAAGCAGTGCTGACAGGAAGAGAATAGAGGCTTTTGAAATGTGGTGCTACAGAAGAATGCTGAAGATTAGGTGGGTAGATCACATAACTAATGAAGAGGTACTGAACAGAATTGGTGAGCGAAGGAATTTTTGGCATACCCTGACTAAAAGAAGGGATCGCTTGGTGGGACACATTCTTAGACATCGGGGAATCGTAAATTTAGCATTGGAGGGAAGTGTGTGGGGTAAAAATCGCAGAGGGAGACCAAGAGACGCGTATGGTAAGCAGATTCAAGTGGATGTGAGTTGCTGCTCTTACGAGGAGATGAAAAGGCTTGCTCAGGATAGAGTGGGGTGGAGAGCTGCATCGAACCAGTCTCCGGACTGAAGACCATAACAACAACAACATTTCACAATATAAAGATGTTCCAATGAGAACATATATTATCGTTTATATTAATTTTAACATACTTTTTACTTTGTGGAACTTATGTACTGGCATAAAAATACGCAATAACTTAATAATAGCTCCCCATTTCTCTTTCTTACGTTTCCCAAGATCCCTGACAAGGTATGAAACGGTACATTACAGTACAGTTTACTTACAATTATATTGTAACCTACAATTTTTATTGAAGAATTTCGCTTTCTATTGCATATAAAAATGGCTATGAAATACCAAAAAACCTGCCCTTTGTCAGAAAGACGTCGATTTTCAACTCAGGAACGTTAAGTTTTCTTCACTAAAATTCCATTAAAATCGGCGAGGTTCGAACATAGACAACGTATATAGAATGTCATAACTACAGTATTTAACGGACCAAATCGGCCACCACAGTTGAAGCTGAAAGAAACCGGTCACAGATGTGACACTAAAATGGCAAAAGCAATAAAACTGTTTTCCAACAAAGAAGAATCAAATTTCACAATTGTTGCTACAGACAAGTCACAAACGGCTAGAATTTTCAAAACATTGGCCTTTTACTCTAAAGTAATAACACTCAAAAGAATATGCGCGTGTACGAAAGACGAGTGAGGTGTTCAAATGGTCAAATCAATAGAGTCCACCAGTGGCGTATCCAGGGGGGGGGGGGGCTGCCGGGCTGCAGCCCCCCCCCTCCCCAAACCCTCCTGGAGCTCCACTGGATCACTCCTCTTTTTTTTTTTTTTTTTTTTTTGCATGTGTTTACAAGTGGATGGGGGGGGGGGGCTCATTTTGTTTTGCCGCCGTCCCGGGCCTCCGCCAGCCTGTGTATGTTAGACAGTGATAAAAGTGTCACACTTGAGTGCCTTCGCTGTAATTTGGGAATTACCACGCGCTATTTCAGTGACATCACTTGAATGATCGAGTGGCATCACTTTCGTTCAGTGTGGAAACTTAGCTTTATCTCTCTCTGTTTGTAAGTTTTGGTTTTCTTCGCCTTCTCTGTTTAGTTTAAAAAGTTACCTTGTGCACTGTGTAATCTGTAAGCAGTTGTGGTTTATAAAGGTTACATAGATATTCTTGCGGAATGAGAAAGTAACAGATAACATCAGTGAGTTGCATTTAATTCATAAGAAAAGCTCTAGAAGTAATGTGTTTATAATGCATCATACATTTCTTTCTTTCAATACTTGAATACAGAAAACCACGAGACATGCTATGACAGCTAATAGGGCCTATAAACGGCGCGATTTTTTCGCAGGTAAGATCGACTTATCGTCGCTGAAAATAAAAATCTGGAGATAAATATATGCGTTAGATATTTGCAGATAAAATGTCGGACGATTGCAACGACATGTCGCTACCAAGGAGATTAGAATATCCTTGGTCGCTACACATTTATCTTTGGTGAGTTACAACGTCAAGGAGGTTATTCTAATCTCCTTGAACAACGTGCAAATATCCGTGTGACTTCAAGCGAATTATCTGTATCTTAGGTGCACTGTGTTTGGCGGTGATTTCGAAGATAAATTTGCTTGCATGATAAATCGTGTTTGAGGACTTGTTTTGTGAAAATGTCGAAGGAAACTATCAGTCAAAGTGTAAGAAATGATAAAGTCTATTAAATATAATCAATAAATTTGTTAAATATCTGAGAATAAGGAGTTCGCATTTTTTTCTTAGTAAGATCCTATATTTATTTTGTTGAAAGTAGGCCTACTTCACACACAACTTTACATGTCTCAGGAATCAGGTAACTTAATGTTTGTTCTGATATACCAACAGAAAATTGTAAACTATTTAGAGCAATCCAAGTGTTGTTATGAGGCGCTCTTCTGCTACAAAATCTTGATGCATGTCGCACATCCCGTATAGTACGAGCTTAAGTTAATGAGGCACTAGTACTAGAGTGAGCAGACGTAACATGTCCTTCTTTAAGCTGTTTGTCTGCGGTCCTTGCGGAATTTTACACTGTCGTCCTTTTCGCAACGTTGAGCGTAATAAAATTACATTTACAATTAATCCCACTCTATTGTTTTTGTCTTAAATACTTTATCTATAGGCACTGCCTTCGTCATAAATATAACGAAGGTAGTGTTAGTACATGTGGCAGCAGGTTCGTCGATGTATCATGGATCGATCCATAAGTGAGTACGGTACGAAATATAAATTATTCAAAATTTTCGCTCCGTATTTTCAGTTGCGGATTCACATTAGCGTGGCGTGGCAGTTGTCAGAGTTTTCATGTCTGACACTGTTGACTCTTGAGTGTAAATTGCTGTTCATGGTAACCAAGTGAGTTTCATAAAGTATATCGCAATGCCTAAACGCAAATCTACAGTTCATATGTTCTTTCTTGCAAAAATCCTGCATTTAAGAAAGGGAGAAATGAATTGGAAGAAGAATGTAAAATATGTAATGCTGTAACTAACGTGTCAGTGGCCAATAAAGATAAGAAGTAGTGCGACACATTGCTTTTACTGTCACGGTTTTATTACGTGCTTTCTTGGTCATTCGATTTATTTGTGTTCGGAAGGTAAAGTGTAGTTTCCATGTTGGCGGCTGCTGCTTGACTTGTAGGTCAAGTATGTTGATGTTCCAATACAGTTTAAAAGAATTTTCATGTATATCTTTATATAACTATCTGCTAAGCAACCCTAAACTTCTGCATAAAATTGGATCTTCAGAGGAGTACCAATAATTTGATTTGATTTATTGATTATACCTTTATCATATACAGGATGTTGGACTAGTCATAATTTGATAAAAATATTTTGTAAGTTAACTTACATAACAGTTGTTGGTATACATATAGTCATATATCTAATGGAGTAAAAAAGTATAAACTCTTAGGTTATATAGATTTCATTTATATAAATGATAACCAAATACATAAAGTGTACAGATTTTGAATTTATATTAATTACTTACAGTGCTATCAAGGTTACAATTAATTTCTAGATTTACTAGAATTCATAAAGTTCAAGTATTCCTCAACACTGTAAAAGCTTTCATTAACAAGAATTTTTGTAAGCTCATTTTCAAAAATGTGCAGTTTTGGTATTGTTTTAATTTCTAATGGAAAGGCACTAAAAAGAGTTTTGGGATGATAGATTATACTATTATGATACTGGGCTTATTATGTAATTCTCTATGAAAGTCATATCTGTGTCTAGTTTCATATTGATGAAAATCGCTGTTTACAGTAAAGAACTGAGGATGCCATTTCGAGAAGCATATACTTTCATAAATGTATATTGAAGGAAGAGTCATAAATTTAAATTTCCTGAATATTTTCCTACATGAATTCCTAGGTGCACCCCCTTTTATAATTCTTATTGCTCCTATCTGAATAGTATATGTGTGTTTAGCAAGTCTTGTATTTCCCCAGAATACAACACCATATCGTACTTTACTATGCGTAAAAGTATAAGAGGCACTCATTACTGTTTCTTCATTGGAGCAGTATTTGAGCATTCTAAACACATAACAGCATTTACTCAACTTATTGTTTAGCCTTTCAATATGTTCACCTCATTTTAAAAACTCACTAACCGTATTAAAAAAAATGTTGAATTAGAAGTTTTTTTTGTGATTTCTGGTCACCTAACGTTACAATATTATCTTCTATTTTATTCGACGTATGCCTAAAAGTAATCCACAATGTTTTCTTCTCTTTGCCAAATAGACTGTTTTCTCTAAACAATTTACCTGATTTTTCTGCTGTCGTTTCTATTTTTTCGCGTAAGTCGGTCAAATTCTAGGCCTTGATAAAGAGACTAGTGTCATCAGCAAACAGTACAGCATCCGCTTGTGTTAAATTACTTGGTAAGTCAATTATGAAATTCAGAAACATTAGGAGGCCCAGTACTGATCCTTGGGATACTCTATGCGTAACTTTCTCATACCCAGAAAAGTAAGATTTATGTTCATGTACTATGTCCACTTTTTGGTATCTATCCACCAATGGCGTAGCCAGGGAGATTACTATTACTTCAGACTTAAATTGGAAAGAACACATAGATAATATCATGGGAAAGGCGAACCAGAAACTGCGTTTTATTGGCAGAACCCTTAAAACATGCAACAGAACTACAAAATAAACTGCATACACTACGCTTGTCCGTCCAACTTTGGAGTATTGCAGCCCAGTGTGGGATCCTCATCAGGTGGGTTTGACGGAGGACATTGAAAAGAGAACAAAGAAGGGCAGCTCGTTTCGTACTGTCACGATACAGGGGAGACAGCGTTACGGAAATGATACAGGATCTGGGATGGGAATCATTACAACAACGGCGCTTATCGCTGCGGCGTGGGCTACTTGCGAAACTCCAATCGCCAACATTCTCCTCCGAATGCGAAAATATATTTTTGACTCCCACTTACATAGGTAGAAATGATCATCAGAATAAAATACGAGAAATCAGAGCTCGAACAGAGAGATTCAGGTGTTCTTTCTTCCCGCGCGCTATTCGAGAATGGAATGGAGATAAATAGTATAATTGTGGTTCGATGAACCCTCTTTCAGGCACTTAAATGTGATTTGCAGAGTATCCCATGTAGATGTAGATGAGATGCTAATGTGGCTGAGGCCCCCCCCCCCCAACACCTCCCAAAGTATTAAAAAAAAGCAATTTGAAATTGTACATATGTAATAAATTACAACGTAACTAAAATTTGCCGCCGTGACCAGCTTTGATGCTGCCGCTATGCTGAAGTTACGAGCCGATTGTTCATATGCGGCGACCCGCTGCTTAGCAGGTCAGCGGCGCCACCGAGTGGAATCTTATGAAGGCCGCCAAAAACTACAAACAACAATAGGTTATTTTAGTTCAATATTTACACATAGTTTCATGTTAATTAAACAGTTATAACATAGGCGAACTTCTTATGTTTATGATAGCGAATGATAAGAACCCTTTACCATTAATGAATTCAGTAGGTCAAGGTGCCCACAGAGGGGTGGGGATGGGGGGGTCTGACGCAAAATGCGTTATTGAAATTTCCGGCGTGGAGGGGGGGGGGGAGGGTGAAAAATAAGCACTTTTGGCCAGCCTGAGGGGGGGGGGGCTTATTAAATAATTTACAAAACGTGAAGTAAAAGATATTTAATTTTAATATTAAATGCCAAAAACATTTTTATTAGTTAATAAACTAGGAATCCAGGACCAAATATCTCGGGTGTCGGGGGTGGGAGGGTTGATCGCAGTTTGGGGGGGGGGGGGAGGGGGGATGTGATTCATTGGCCAAGGAGTGATTGGGCACCTCTACAGTAGGTTTTATTTTTAAAAAATGAGTCCTCCCCCCGGAACCAAATCCTGGCTGCGCCACTGTATCTATCAGATAAATATGATTTCAGCCACATATGAGGAATACCACGGACTCAATAGTAATACAGTTTATCGAGCAATGGAATGTATATTTTGTCTATTAATAATAAAATCATTTATTAAATTTGAGCATATTTTCTGTGGTCCTCTTTTTTCTGACTTTGTCCTCGTTTTTTAAGACGTTTGTCCTGTTTTCATACGATTGTATCAGGTCACCCTCTATAGCAGCGGTCGGCAACTGGCGGACCGCGGTCCACGTCCGGACCGCGGAAGGCCAAAAGCTGGACCACCAAAAGTATTTCCAAAGTGTAAGATACATACTATAATTCTTTAAAAATAACATTTTTTCTTTAGATAACAACACCTAGCAACAAGGTAACGGGAAATTAAAATGTGATTTGGTTCAAAGTGTATCATCATTCCGTCACAAGCTGGTTTTTTGAAAGAGACATTTTAAGTGAAGAATTTCTTCATTCTGTAACAATTTTTGAATATGAAAATAATCCTGAAATAGACATTTCCATATTATAAAATTTCTTTGCAGATGTTAAGAAGAAATTTTCAGTAAGATTCAAAGAAATATTCGAGTCGACACGATTCTTAAAATCACCATTTGAGGTATCTCCTGTAGCACAATGGATGGAAGTGGCTAAAAAGTTGTTCCACCTTGCAAAGCCTTTAGTCAAAATGGAAATAATAGGATCGCAGGAAAACATTTCCTTGCAAACGTATAAAACTGAATCCACTGAGCAATTTTGGAGCCAACATATCCTGGAAAAATATGAAAATTGCAAAAAATTAGTGACATACCTGGATGCTATGTTTGGCTTCACATACATATGTGAAATTTCATTTTCAAAAATGAATTTCTTGGAAAATAATTTCCCTCAAGACTAACGACTGCCCTCTTTGAAGACGACAATGGCATAAACTACTCCGCACGTGAACCTAATTATAAGAACCTCCTCGAGACTGACAATGTCATTTTTCCCATGGATTTTTTGTAACAGATATACGCACATTTCATTGTATTTCATACTTTCTTAGTGAAAATAAAAATAGGTTGTATAATGCATGGTCTGTTTGTGGACTTTTCAATAAAACGTTGACTATCAATTTTTTTCATACTTTTTGTGAGTGAAACTAAAAATAAATAAATAGCAAATAATAATTTTTGTTGAATTTTTTATACGCTATTTACTTTACATCTTTTGTATTTCATATTAGTTTGAGAATGAAAATTAAAATAAAACTCATTAAAGAATATGACTTTTTCTGGATTTTTAAATACAAATATGCTGTGTCTGTTGTATTTCATGTTATTTTGTGACTGAAAATTAAAAATAAAAATTAATAAGAAACATGCGGTTTTACATCTGGACCTTGATAAAAATTTTCAAATGTATCTGGACCCCATCTAAGATTGCTTGCCGTCCTCTGCTCTATAGCATTACAGAGAGAACAGAATGACGACGTAGGTGGTTAGAGCTGACACAAAGGTCGTCAGTAGCCGGAAGTCCAGCGCGGCGACTCCAAAGATGTTAAACCTGGGGCTGCATCGCTGCACTTGAAGGTCAAAGATCTTCAGTTCGGCTTCGGCTCTGCTGCCCGACGGTGTCTGCAGCAGCACGTGGAACACCGCGGCACACGTGTCTTCCAGCGCCCGAAGTGTCACGTGGACTGGCAGCAGCACCAGCAGGAACAGGGTAACTTGTACCAGCAGGGCACCCCACACGTGGTCCACCGTGTGGAAACGATCCTTGTATTTCAGGAACTTGCACGTAAGGAAAACGGTACACACCGATTCTATAAGCAACGTAGGCAGGAATAATGCTAAGAACACCTTGTGCGCCGAGAATACCTGGTCCGAAACGCTGCACATTGCCGCAAAAGCTCGCCTGAGGGATCTTAAACTTCGGCAGAAGTGAACTTCACCAACATCTTTACCCATAAGCCTAAAAACAGTAAAATACTTTCCTTTAGATCTGCTCCCCTCGTATTGCCGCACGCTCATACTAAACAAGCCGTTGTTGAGTTTTATTATTCTCTGTCTCACTACCAACAATAAAAAATAAAATTTGAAAAGATTTCCTGATGTTACTAACGTGTTTACTATGTAAGTCACTCCCATTTGTAAAGTGATCAGAGATCTCATTCTTATGACAATGATAACAATCTGTGTGCCAGAGATGATGACATTGACGAGTGGTCCCATTAACCACCTGGCACTCATTCTGCCAACAGTGCCAATTCCGGAGTCTGACAACCCCAGATCGCAGTTGACAAGTAGAAAGAGTATCTTCCTGTATCTGGAAGTGTTGACAAATATTTCTAATAGTACTACGGTGATGCTGATGAATAAGAAGGCGAAAGAAGAAATTGCGTTCAAGTACAGAGGAGCTGAGAGGCCGTGCTCATGGACTCCTATCCAGACTAGTGTTAAAGGAACTACTGCGGACGCAAGGCATGTTAAGATGGCCACGGCGTAAACCACGTCCGTTGCCTTCACTCGCAACTCGGCGTTCTCCGCATTTATGCTGAAGGGCACTAGTCCGACTGCCTTACAGACTAAATGAAGACGCGCTACTTCTCTCAAAATCTGCTGTCTCCTGGAAATTTCTGACATCTTGTCGTTCGTTTTCACTCCGAAGATCTGAAAAAGAAACAAGGGAACTTCTTAAAAAATATATATATATAATATAGTGAGGACAGTTACAACTCACCGCAAAGACGTGGCGACGAGATGCGACAGGCACATACAAAAGACACACACATGTGCCTGTCGCATCTCGTCGCCACGTCTTTGCGGTGAGTTGTAACTGTCCTCACTATATTATTTATTCCAACCTGGACTTTCCATTATTTTATATATATATATATATATATATATATATATATATATATATATATATATATATATATATATATATATATATATATTAGAAACATTTCATGTGTATGAGTAGTCAGTAAAATACACTGCTGGCTGCCCAATACCAAGAAGGGCCAGAGAGGTCGCAGTCAAATTTATCTTGGAGATAACACATTGTATAAACATCTCGTGATTGAAGATTCAGCCCTATATGAAGTGACGAAGATGATGAAATTAGTATTGAGTGCAACATACCATCTCGACTTGGTTTTAGGCCACAAAGGTTTACAGTCTACAATGTTCCGTATAGTGCATTTAAAGTGTTACCTTGTCATCTCGGGGCTTGGTGTAACTTGTGGTAACACAACATCTAGAATCACAACAATGCAGCAACCTCTGGATCACTTCAAATACCGTACGAGCAGCTGGAATCAATTAATGCCTATGATTTTGGTTTCATATTATTCGCCGCGGTGGAGTAGCCAAGCGGTCTAAGGCGCTTCGCAGCGGAGCGCGCGGTTACTCGCCGTCGCAGGTTCGAGTCCTCCCTGGGGCATTGGAGTGTGTGTTGTCCGCAGGTTAGTTTACCTTAGGTTAAGTAATTTTTAAGCTACGGACTGATGACCACAGAGTTTGGTCCGATAGATTTACAAACATTTGAACATTTTTTCATATTATGCAGATCAGATTAGCTACGGACTGATGACCACGCAGTTTGGTCCGATAGATTTACAATCATTTGAACATTTTTTCATATTATGCAGAGAAACACCATGTAAGTTTGAATCAGTGGTTTAATACCACACTTTAAATAAACTGGCAAGATGACGTTTGTACAATAATCACTTTCAATGATAAAAAGTCAATGTGCTGACGGGCATAGTTAATAATATTATAAATAATAATAAAAGATAATGAAATCAGTACTGTTGCCTCCATGTTGGCTATAACAGCCGTTACACGTTTCTACATTGAATCTTTGGATGTGTTGCGCCACAGACATATATTACTAGACTAGCAAATTTGCCTCTGTGACTGAAGCCTGACGCTGCCATCTTGCTTTACCTCAAGTGGAAACCTTTCCGTATGATACTTCTACGATCTTACGACACGGAGTGACGTTGTAAGCTTCATTAGTTGGTTTAGACATGCTTTGCATCTCAGCTAATACTTCTGTCGGACGTAAATTTAACACACACACTGTAGAACAGTGTTATGAGACGAATATGTTACATTCAGTTAAAGCAGGCTGTCTTTATCAGAAAACGCTCATCAGAATAAAAATACTTGTTATCCACGACACATAGCATATTTATAAAGAAACTCCGACGTTCATCGAAACAGATAACAGACTAATAAAAATAGAAAATAACATGACTGATTACTATATGAATCAAAGCAGAATGTAGATTTTGCAAGAGCTCTCAAATGAATAAAAATACGTGTTTTCCACGACAAATAGCTCTTTTATAACGACCATGCTACTAAACGAAAAGCCGAATATGAATTAAATTCGTAACATACGATTAAAAACAGCAAATAAATGCAAATAATTACTGTATGTATTTTCAATTTGATGTGCGAAAAATTACAACCATATGCAACACACGAATTGACCATTATGTCAAAACTGTATCATATCATCCACATGTTTACGACTGTTTTCTGTAATTACTCACACGAGTGGGCACACGTTTATCGGACAGAAATATGGTGTCGAGACTTCATTCATACTGCATACGGCATTACCAGCCTTGTAATATTTGTCTGTGTGTTGCGTATAACTACCATACTGCTTGCACGTATTACCAAAGTTGGACTGTTGAAGCATCCCAGGCCAGTTCCGCAATCTTCGACCAATCGTTTCCGATAGCAACAAGGAGATCAACAGAACAATGCAATACGTGCGTCATGTGAGCTCGAATTTTCATGTTGCAATGTGGCCACATGTATGGGAGGACAACAGCCTCCAACTCTTCAGTTATGTAACGCTGGCATCCGTTACCATCCCAAAACTATAATACTTGATGTAGTACCAGCATGCTGATGCGTAAGGCATTTCAATACTCTCTCACAGCGATATCTCCACACTTTAATCCGACAGGCTTATTCGGAATTCGTCTTCTTTTTTAGAATGTTTGTTAAGCTTACGGGATTTAATTGCGGGGTCATCAGTCCTTAAACTTATAAACTAAGTTATACTAAAGACAGCATAAACAGCCATGCCCGAGGGAGGATTCGAACCTCTGACGGGGAGCTGCCTCGCGCATCGGAGTTCGTCAGTAAAAACTATTTAGTTCCAATCCCTGTTCTGCCTGTGCCACCAATACGCTCGGATTGGAGTCTGGAATCTGGATACACCGTGGTGAGAGATTGTGGCATCCGGTAATAATGACTTTGGAGTGATATTGGATTCCATTCTCACAACCCCTGCTAAGTACTGACAACACTAACTAGCCACCGTTACATATTTAGATTGTTGGAGTCTGTTGTCCTCCTATACGTTTGGAACTTTCCGATGACTACATTCCAACAGGGTAATGCACGATTACACACTGCATGCAGTGTAAGACTACAACGTTGCATATATATTTTATTTCATACCATAGGATTGTGTACTGGGGAGTGACCATGGTATAAAAACCATGTTAGTAAACGTCTTCGGAATCGACGTATTCTCCAAAATAGGAACCAGGGAAATGATAGCAGGAAGATAGGCAAATGCGGGTCGAAACATGGATGGCAATCAAAAGGCTGTGCATGAGGCTTTCAGTAACTTCTGAAGCATTATCAGAGGAGCACTCCATAACTCAACTTTTTGTTGCGCTAGAAAGCTCTCACGGGCCAAAAGTAATTACACAGACTCTCTTTGATTGGACAGGATCCTTGCTTCGTTTACAAAGGAACGTCAAGAAAGAAATATTACCGACATTGTAATATATGATTGACATAGTTAATTACTTACAGTGGTATTGAAAAACAAGTCAATCCTCTGAAACGTAATGAAGGTCCAAGTCGTGACAAGGTCATGGACAGTTTCTACACAGAATCTCTGCCGGATTTAGAACCACCCCCCCCCCCTTTAAGCATAAATTACCGTGGGTACCTTGAGCAAGGAATTGTTCCTAGTGATCTGGAAGCAGCCAAGACACAATCTATATCTATAAATGTGAATGTCTGTTCGGTGTACGTTTATCACGTCGGAACCACAAGACATAAACAGCTAAAAATTTGTACAGTTACTAACATTTACCCGGGGAAGGCTTTAGGCACGGTTTTATGCCGATCTGATTGCTATTTATCTATATATATTAATGGGAATGTCTGTTCGTTGTACGCTTATCATGGCCGAACGACAAGACGCAGAGACTTAAATATTTCTACAGTTACTAATTTATACCTGATAGATATTTAGTAATTTGAAGAATATAACGCGAAATGCGGAACAGTAATTACTCTTTGAAAAATATATTTAATCTTTGAAAATGGTTTTATTGGTTGCATTGTTGTTTGAGGTTTGATAATGATAAGAGGGTGGAGTATATTGGGATGGAAAACTACTGAACGCAAACGAATGGTCTGTGTGTAATTGTTGTCCGAAGTCTCCCATTGTACACCACAGCAGTCCCATGCCGATAGCTACAAGGGGGTGGAAGATATGGTGGTTGAAAGTCAAATTATAAAAAAAGTTCTGACTGGAGACCAGCGATGACGCTTGCGACTCTATAGCAAGAAGTTTACATACAGCGAAACGTGATACCCACAGACCATATCTTTGGTCTATGCGTGCTACAATGTCTTCAGCTCTTTCTCTGTAAGGATAAGCATACGAATAAGGAAATATAAGAATAAATAAATTAAGCAGTAAAAAAAAAAGATTCTTTAATACATAGCTTTAAAAAATCTATTTGACGTTTCGCGCAATACATCAAGTGATCGATCTGTGATATTATTACAATCATTATTTAGATTATCCATTACGGATGTTTCAGAACCCGTGACTTATTTTCAATATTATTTAAGAAAACTGCTCCAGTCACTTTTACTTGAAATGGTATTTATTCCATGAACCGGTTTTCAAACCTTTTCAGGTTCATCATCAGATGGATCATGTTACAATAACATTTTAAGCGTCATGTTGGATGCTGGATCTGTGGTGGGAAGACAGAAATTATTTTAAAAAACTCGAATTGCACGTTGCTTCGGTCTGTTTCGTATTTGTAACATCCAGTGAAATTTGCTGATCTAAAATCCGGCCATACAGTCGCAGTAAGTAGATCAGCAAATTTCACTGGATGTTACAAATACGAAACAGACCGAAGCAACGTGCAATTCGAGTTTTTTAAAATAATTTCTGTCTTCCCACCACAGATCCAGCATCCAACATGACGCTTAAAATGTTATTGTAACATGATCCATCTGATGATGAACCTGAAAAGGTTTGAAAACCGGTTCATGGAATAAATACCATTTCAAGTAAAAGTGACTGGAGCAGTTTTCTTAAATAACAATCATTATTGTTGAATTTCGTGATTGGGTTCTTCGAAACGAGTGCATTTTTAAGTGTGATTTGATCTATACTACTTACTTTTCTGATAAACGGTAAGTGCATAAACTTCTGCAATCTGATAGGAATATTTTTCAGTTCCGCTTTATCAGCGACATTTCCTAAAAAATTAGTGAAATTAATTACATTAATTTAATTGTTATTTAAACTTCGTAGATAATTGTGCATTGCGTTACTTTTCACATATTACAACAGTAACAGTCTGATAGCACACTACTGAAAGATAGCTTATCTATCGTAATCAACCAACGCGCGAGCGGAGCCGCGGGTTTAAGCTAGTCATCTATAATAAGTAGACAAATTATAAGAAGACACCTAGGGAAAACACTAAGTAAACTGATTATTTCAGTAGTAATCACCATATATTTATACTTTTAACCCACTGTGATACAAGACGATCAATTTCTCCATGCACAAATGTTTGTAGTTAGCTACTGAACCGAGATTTTTTCGCAGGTGTGCACCTCTTCTTCCGAAACATACTGATGGCCACGAATGTCTGTCTTCAGGGCTCCAAAAATTTGGGACTGGCATGAGGAGAACTTAGCCTTGGCAGAATGTGGGCGGGCTTTATCCTGAGACAAAGTGACGCAATTTTTTGTTAGTTTTGTCAACATTTCGGGAGGAGTTTTAACCCCAGAAACCATCCCCCTGGCTACGCCCTTGGCCCATTGTACTGCATTTCTGCTGTGCCCACCCTGTACTGCCGATCTGCCGCCTACCGAAAACGTCTGGTGGATCATTGCCGAACGACTGGACCGTGATACGTCATCCGCTGATACACCAGACCAACTTTGGTAACATGAAGAAGCAACATTGACGGCTATAGCGCACCCACATCCAAAGCCCCTTTGATTCAGTGCCAAGTCGTGTAGCAGCGGTTAAAGCCACAATGGCGGCAACGCTTACTACTGATTTCATGACCTTCTATATTTTACATGAGGCTTTTTTAAAAATCACGTGATCTTTCTACAACGTGTTATCTCCCAAATAAATTTTGCTGTTGTATCTCCGCTCCTTCTTTGTGTTGCATTTTGGATGGCCAAATGTGTATGCCTGACACAAGTGAGCAGCTTACGTGTGCACAGCATAGTGTATTAATTAAAAATATCCACGGAGAGAGAATTAAGATACATATATGAAAATTTTGGTCACCAAAATATACTAAATTCAAAAACACATAATTATGCTGTAGTGACAGATTTGTCCATAAATTCTCTAGATATTTTGAACTACATTACATCGCTAGTACAGATTTTGGTTTAATGTACTGTTCATTTTGAACATTTGTTTCATACGGATCTTAACAAGTTTCATTCGATATCTGGAATGAAGTTTATTTGAAGCGCTAATAACATGTTTTGATCCTTCTTTGCGACAAGTTACACGGCTCAGATATTGCTTTTTCTATTATAGAGAAGAATCGAGAGTAACTACTTTTTTTTGGTTCTACACCGTACTTCATCACATCATCGTTGCTCTGATGAAATTAATTTTAAGATTACCTGACATAGTCGGTTCTGGAGGTGATCTAATCGTTTTATAGTTTTCAAAATGACAAGCCAAGATCGCACACTAACAATTTATAAAATGACGACCGGTTTCGGTGCACTGTGTCATATGTGACCAGATGATGGTGACACAGTGCACCGAAACCGGTCGTCATTTTATAAATTGTTATTGTGCGATCTTGGCTTGTCATTTTGAAAACTATGAAATTAATTTTCCTCCGTTGGCGTTGGAAATGGATTTCTAGTAGACTGTATGGAATCATGAAACAGAGGAAATTAGCGATTTATTACGTTTTGAAATATCTATAAGCGCGAACATTTTTAGCTACATCCAGGAATTTACCTTATACCTACTGCGCATTCAAAGCAAAAATGGCACATTAATCACACGTACAGGGTGTGGTTAAAATATTACGAATACCTTACGTAGACACGTACAACATATTCATTAATAATGTATCATTAATGCATAGTTATGTTGCTTTTGAATTTAGTGTATTTTGGTGACAATATTCATTTATTAGTTGAGAAAAGCCAACTCTTCGAGGAACAGATTCGTATAGCGCTTTTATGGTTTCCTACAGAATATTATCAATTATTGCACGAAAACATCATTCAGTTAGTTCAAAGATTTTGGAACCGTAAATTTTCGCAAAAGAAATACTTCTAAGTATCAATTAATAAAATATTACAGATAATTTTTCTTCATTAACACTACTATTCAGCTCAAATTCCAAACTTTTTATTTGAACTTACCTAGAAAATGTTCGGTGCCAAAACGGATTCGTTCAGTTGGGAACAGTAATGCAATGAAGAAATCTGGAAGAAAGCCGCAATCTATCACTGGATGTAAAATAGCTGATTGTGACGCCGTAATGTTAAAGGTGTCTTCACAACTTCGTTGCAAGAAAGATATTTCTCTCTGGAACATGCAGAAATACTCATTGATATAAGTTTATAGTCGTACATTTACATCAAGGGAAAAATATCTGCGGAAAGGCAGTATCCTAGGAAAGAATAATCATTCTAGCACATTTCGTGGAAAAATAATAAGAGAGCTGAAAAGTGAAAGAACTATAGAAACGTTTATAAAGGTTCTAGATGATAAGATGTGAATGAAATATTGTAGAGTGACACATTTTTATTTCAGTCGCATTAACTAGGCGTACACTCAGTGATTTAAAAAGTATCTTTACGATAACCATAAAGTTGGTATAAAATACTCACGTATCGCAGATTTTGTTGAAGTTGGTTTAGAAGGAAGGTGCGAAGATGGTGCAGTTGTCAATCACGCAGGAATCCTTAGAATCTGGCCTCCATACTCGAGGAAGCAGCTGAAGTTGACTGCGACCGTAATCTGCGGAAGTGCTTCTTGTGTTCGAGACAAAGGCATTAACACGGTCATTAAATTGAAGCCTGTCACTCAGCTTGTGCGAAACGCTACTCAACGGAACATCGCTCAGGGCAACGAGGTTCAAGTGTTTTACAAAATATTGACTGACTGAAGCATAGCACCCTGTCCTGCAGGGGTTATCCGTTTCGCAAAACAGTACATTTTTGTGTGTGTCCCATCGAATAGAACGAAATGCCAACGAATGCACTCACTTTATTCTTATACTTACGCAAATACTCATACAGTACTAATATGAGTTTGGTCTGTGATAGTAATATATTTTCCGAACAAAATTTTTTTAAAAAGATTGCTGCATTCCAGGCACATATTTTTGTGACATTCTCCTTGGTTGTGAGATTCAGCCTCCTCCCTCCCCCCCCTCCGTCGTTCCCACACCTAATAAATGGAAACCATCATTATTCCTTTCTCAGGTCAATGTGATTTGCTGAAAAGAAAAAAGAAATCATAAAAACGAAAGACTTCAAACTTAGTACTCATACGGCTATTCAAAAGCTCTATACTTGCAAGAATTTCTGTTACTGTTTTGTGCAGCAGCGTGGCTACCACACTAACGGAGAAGACTTTTGCGTGGTCCGTGTTACAACTGCAAGAGGTCAGCGCCAGTGTCATACACTGGCGGGAAAAAATGGTACACCTGGTAAAACGACGTCGATTTTTGTTGGCGACAATGGAGGACGATGGACCAATGAGAGATCCCGTACGTCCCATTAGGCCAACCCATCATTGAGGCATTTCGTTATAAAAAAATGTTCTTACACGCAACTGTTAGTGAAGTGGTAGGCTATTAACGTCTGTTGAAAGAGGCCCTAAAAGACCAAGTCAGCTCACTTAAAGCTCTCTTCTAACGAAACTGGTAGAAAGATGCCCTCAAATCATCAACAAACTAATGCACTAAATAATATGTCAACACAATAAATGCATAACACATGTAAAAATAAACTTTTCTTCAAATGGTAGTAAGACATCCTTGGTCGCAGAGATAAAATATTTTACTTTCATTCGGCAACTATTAAGAGTGCCTCCATCAGAAATTACTGAGATTGCCTGTAACATAAATTAGAAAATTTTTCAAACGAGAACCAGATACAAAAATGTAAGTACTAGTTTGATGTACAGAATAGAAGCAGTACTTACATGTCACATAATAAAATAACACTTAATCGATAAAGCTAAAGTCACATTTGTCATAAAATAAACTATCATGCTAGCCACTAAGGCCTGCTTACGTGCATGAAGGAGGCATCAGACTGGCGTGTCCACGGTACAATTGCGGACAAGTGAACAATACGTCTAGTGCCCGCACTTATAAACAGGGTACTTTACAATTGGAGGTTTGAGAGATAAATGTTACAATGAACACTATTTTATATAAATAAGGCTGATGCGTCATTTTAAAGGTACAAAATAGCTGAGCGAAACAGTGAGCAAATAAACGTTATAATTATGAAATATAGTTAACATGGCCTTTTAAAAATGTGTTTTGTTTATTTTTATTTTTCAATTATTTTTTAAATAGACTCAGAAGACAAATTTCGGAGACTACACGAGACAAACAAAATCAAAGACAGAATAACGGCTTAATACCGTTGAAGAAGTTTCTATTATGGAGTTGTAAATGCTCGTTGAGAATAAGACCGTCAGTACGAGAAAAATGTTTAAATATTTGCAATACTCCGAGAAAACATGTAATCTCTGGCCTTTCGTCTCAGTGTGCAAAATATTAAGAACGTGGATTCGTTCGGGTGTGTGACCTGTAATTAGAAATTGGTCTGCAAAAGATGAATTCTGGGTGCTAGTGCCATTTTTTTCTCAAAAGATGTTCTTTGTATCTGACTTTAAATGCACGTCCTGTTTGTTCTATATAAAATATAATCGTATAGACGCCAGAATTATTTGAAGGAGAACAGGTTGATTTTAAATTGTGAATAAATGTTTTTCAAAAAATTATTGGTAGAAAAGGCAACGTTGCAGTTATATTTGTTACGAAGAAGCCGTTGAATCTGATAGGAGCTGGGCCCCAGGAAAGGAATGGAGAATAATTTTTTTCTTTTGCTGAGACTCGCTGATGCAAGTGTCAAGGATGTCATCAACTATGGTAGGTTCTTATTCGTTCTTAACTGCTATGGTTTTGATCAAATTTATTCTTCGAATTTTTCTTACGAGAGTGGAATAGAAATAGCTCTGTGGATTGAAAGAAAGCGTTTTAATGACATTGAGGGAGCGTGGAAGAAGCAGGTACAATTTGATCATTATACGTTTATTTGCGATAGATGTTAAAAGAGATTTTATTTTCTTCTGCTGTTAACTTCAAGTCAAGAATGTTCAGTTCACGGCCTCATTATCGAGTTCATAGGTTAAAGTTATATTCTCGTGAAGTTCATCGAAGAGATTGAAAATGTGGTCATGCCGCTGGTGGGCTTTATCGACATATCTAAAATTGAAGAAAATTCCTAGCGTTGTAGCTGAGAAACTGTTGAAGAATTTTTATTCCACATAGTTGATGAAAATGTCGGCAAGGATAGTAGCTAACGAATTTCCCATAGCAAGGCCATCGTCCTGCTGGTACTGTTTACCATTAAATTCAAAGTAGTTATATTTTACTACGACATTGATTAGGTTCATAAAGTCAGTGACTTACACATCTCTAAGGTCTTTTTTGAAATTACATAAATTCTTTTCAATGATTCTAAGCGTTTCAGGTGCGGGAACGTTTTGTGTAAATATTCTTGATATCTCGTGAAAACAGCTTGGTATGCAATCTTTTATTTTATGTACTAATGCGTAACTATTGGGGGTTGAATAATTATTATGAAAGACGAAGGACTTTTTCAGGGTTTCGTGCAGAAAACTGGCTAAGCACTGTTCATGCTGTTCGAAATGGGCCGAACTGGATGATTAGGCGTGAGAACCTTCAATTGTGAACGAAGTTTAGGGGGTTGAGGATTCATATTAATGAGCGTTTTCTTATGGAAAGATTTAAGTAACTGACAACAGACCAGGCTTCCATTTGTAATTCTGTAGTCGGATCTTCATGCAGTTCCGAATATTGTTTTGATAAAAAGAAAATCAGAGTTTTTAGAAATATATTCGGAATAGCTAGTCATAGACCTTTGTCAGACATAGTTATTAATGCATCAGCATCTTTAAGCTTATTATTTACAGATTTAATCAATTTCCCAACGTTGTGCACCACATTTTGAAAACTAACTGTATTTTTATTAAAAATGTTAGCTACATCAAAGGAAATTTTGGTCTGACTTGAACTTTCCATTTTTACACAATCTTGGCCATCTGCGAGCATATTTTCTGTTACATTTTTATCTGACAGATTGGGCACGACATTGTACTGAAACCAAATATCTTATAAAGATAATAGTGAAAGCCGTGAAACGGGCGACAGCGCACCCGAACACCTCCTAGCGGCTCGAGTGGTCAACTAACATAGGGCGTGAACAGCCGCTTTACATAGTCACACACGGAAGACTTTCTTGATCGTCGTCCTAGTTGACAGAACTAGGAAATGGTTGGAAGAGGAAGTGTACGTGCTATATACGGTTGTAATAACTACAAACAGCAAAACGCTGGAAAATCATTTTTCAGGTTTCCAAAAATTAAAAGAAATGTAAGTATGATAGCTTAAGCAGGCAATCATTAGGCCTACTCATTTGCTTTTACGCTCTGATTTACCTTTTTTTTATAATTTGTTTATATCTGCAGCCAGTGGGTTACTCTTAGTGTAAGAGCTGACTTAGATTAAATTTTGAGAAAGAAAAGTCCCGAGCATTTGAATAAAAGCTTCGTAGTATGCTCAGACCATTTTGTGGAAAAAAGATTTTAAAAATAAGAATTTTTTAAGCCAAGGGTAAGTGTTTTAATTTGTTATTTGCGTGTGTTTAAAAACAGTTGTTAATTTTAATATAACAAAAAAGTTTAATCGCAAGTTTTATTTTAATTAATCCCTTTACGTTTATAAATAGTAGACGATGCTGTAAAACACCAGCACGATTCCTTCACTGGCAGCAGTGGTCAGCAGTTTACTGTCTCATTCTCAACACAGTTAACTGTGAAGCAGATGCAGCAGCATTCCTACTAAAATTAAATGAACTGAATAAACTTCCATTCAATGCATCCGTGAGTGAAATGTCTGCTGAAAACAGCGTTAATGTATCTCTGTATGCTGGTATCAGTATCAGTGAAGGTAAACATATCGAAACAAATGCGAGGAATTATGTTATGGGCTGCGCATGTAGTGGGTTGGAACATGAAACATGTAAAATTGCTCTGGCATCATTTATTGATAATGAGCATGAAGTTGCCAATTTCCATTAACAGATGAAGAGATATGACTCAAAGAAAATGCTTTTTTCCTAATGGTTGTGCTCAGAGTGTGGTGTCGCACAAGTCCAAAGTGCGCGCCACCTACTTTCGCCGCGCGCCGCCATGCACGCACGGCGCGGCGTTCTTACGACGTTAGCCACGAGCGCCCTCTGCTACAACTGCGCTCGTGGCCACCACTGAACGACATCGTTCACTTGGGACTGAGATAGGAACCAGTCAACACTTCGGAATCAGATAGGCACCAGTGAAGACTTGGCTATCGTACAGGCACTAGGCAGACCTCTAATTCAACTATGTATCAGCATTCTGCAGTACTGATCTATGTAAAAGTTAAGTATTGTATAACTTTTGTGCAATATATATCTCGTTCTAATTTACTCTAGTGTTTCTAGTTTCTGGCTGCTCCCCTCCGTATCTGCACCAGCGTGCTATCTTTATTCCTGTGTCGGTCTCATTCCACTCGGCCACCGACACCTACGACGGAAACGAGACACAAAAGCGGCGACGAGGCTGGGACACAAAAGTGGCGACGAGGATGGGATACAAAACAGAGTATGTCCAATAAAATCTCAGAAATATTTAGACAAAATTTTGATAAGTGCGTTCTTGAAAGCACTTACGGCGTGAGAAGTTGGTTTCATTTCTCATAAATGAATCTGCCGAATTAGGAGGCGCGTGTAATACTTATTATTGTTGCTGGAAAAAAATGTAATTCTAATTAAAACATTTGTCAATACGAAAAAGGATTCGTCAGCATCACAAATTAGAAAAAGAAGCCTCATGTTACGGAAAGTAACTCACAAATAGGCCTAAATGCACACGAAATGTGCGTACATGTACAGGATTAAAAATTATGTACTGTATTACTTTCAGTTCAAATTCCACCCAAATAAACTGCACAGAACCGATTGCTTTAGTTTCTTTTTAACCCCACACCTTAAATGAGTTAGCATCTAACATAATTTCTTAAATGGCGAAACAATATAAAGCTTGCGCTCTAAATGCGGTACGCAGGGAAATAAAATTCGGAGTAACAGACAGAAAGCCAGGTAGAGCATACAACTGGAGCCAACAGATGGCACTGCTAGCGGTGTCGCCCGGCAAACGCGTGTAAATGCCTCGGAGTTTCCACTATTATCTTTATAAGCTATTTGCTTAAACTTTTTTCAAGCAAGGCAGTTTCATTTTGCGTGAAGGTAGTGTTGGTCTTATTTACAATTCTGTTATAAAAGACATGACAGCTTTTCTTATAAGAACTCTGAGAAGACTTTTCTACAGGCAGTAGACAGAAAAGTTTACTAAGCTTCTTCTCGTGTCTACGCATTATAGTTAGTTTACAGCTTGGCGCCGTGGCTCAGCGCGCCCGGTCAGAGGGCTGAACGCTCTCTGTAATAAAAAGCTGAGCCGAAGAACCAAAACGAACAAACACGATCAGCGTCCGCAAGGACAAGAACTAACCACACAGCAAAGAAACAAAAAATAATTCTAAATGTTCGTTAAGCTGTAGCCAGAAATCGTCAACATTAAAAGTGTAGTTAGCATGGACGGCACTTTTACTAGTTGCTGAAAACAGGCAAAATACATGTTATCCCTGCGACCTAGGGCTCTCTTACTACCATTTGAATTCATAAACGCCGAGCGAAGATCGAAAGGCCAGAAGAGTCTGTTCGCCCTGAGGCGTGTCTTCTGGCAGTTTGCATGCGGAGGCGAACTGACGCAGCAGCTGGCTGGGTGGCTGGGTGTAGCCGGCTCTAGCCAGTCCGGTGCGAGAGTCGATATACTTCCTGCACTGCTGCCTACAGAGCTCCACCTACAACCAGTAGTGCGCGTTACATGTGTTGTTGATGTCATCGTTGGTGCTCCTGGAAATGGCTATCGTCTGCTAGGCTTCGCAGTCCAGCGTGTGCATCTTGAGGTACGCTTTCGGTGGAGGCTACCAGGAACACTTATCGGTTAAGTGGTTTGCCGAACCGTAGGCGCTATTCTTGAGCCGGCATATCACATACCAAACCGCTTGTTCCCTAATTTTTATGTCCTAGGGACAGACCGCCATTAACGTAAGACGAGGAGTTGTCCTATGCCCCCCCCCCCCCCCACCTCACATCGATTGTAACAGGATATTAAGGCCTCTACACACGTTCCGATTTATCGTTCGTCCAACCAACCAAATTCGTATAGTAGTCTACACACGTTCCGACCAGCTGCACGCAGCGATTGCAGCTCCTCCGTGTTGTGGTGTCTGGTTATTAAACTATTTTTGTTTTCGCGTATTCGCTGTGCAGGTAGCAGACGATCGCAGGCAGGAAGTTCGTCGGGTAGCGCTACACACGCTCAGTTTCTCAGATGGAGTGGTGGTGGTGGTTGGGGGGGGGGGGGATGTCGGATGTCGAACGGCCTGGCCCAGTCAACCATCCGACAAAATGAAAGTTGATCAGAAAGCTGTTCCACAAGTCCAATTTATCGGACCGCCGATGAATTGGTCCCGACAAATTGGAGCGTGTGTGGAACGTTTAAACTGCACTCTGCGGCGATGACTGACGCCACCCCAGTGAATTCATGTGCCCAGCTGCCGGAACCGTAGCCCACAGTTGATGTCAGTTCCCTGTTGTGATGATTTCGTGTGGCATTTATGACCGTTAGACCCCAAATGGGGTCATGTTTGGCCTGATTTGTCTTTCGGTACCCAATCGCAGCAAACCTCTCTATAGATACGAAAGATTTTTCAGTTAGTGCATATACAGGCTGAATCAGCTAAGCTGCTCACATAAAATATTTCCGGCACCGCTTAAGGTATCGTAATTCTGTTTTGACTGAGATGAACTGTAAGAAAGTCCTCTCTAAATCACTAAACGACGTACAGTGTCTTTTCGTAGCTAATTAATTACATAGATTTCGATATCACATTCTTATTTTTTTTTCAAATGGAACTATAATAATTTCTACTGCTAGTATCGTAGATGTCAAAGAGACGAATTCAGCGGCGTTTCACAAATCGAAATTCGATAATTAGTTTCGAAGATACTACAACATTTAGAGCCCAGGGTTTATCTGTTTTGAACATCATCGTCACGATGCTGGTATAAAAGGGCAAGAGAGGCTGAGGAGCTTGTCTTCTGTCTAGTGCACGTGTGTCGTATGCTGGGTACTTTGAAAAAAAAAAAAAAAAAAATTGAAATGCTTGTAAATCTATGCGACTCAGCTGCTTGATTATTAGTCCGTAGCTTACAAACTACTTAAACTAAGATAAAGTAACCTAAGGACAACACAAACATCCATGCCCGAGGGGGGACTTGAAACTCCGACGGCGAACGGCGGAGCGCACCGCAGCACGGCGCCCCAGTGCGCACGGGTCTCGTAACAAGCCAAGAGAAATTACATATTCCTCATCTAATTTCTCTTGGTTTGTAAAAGGCCTTTTCTTTCAAACTACGTTTATCGTTTATGCTCCATTAAATTTGGGGTATGCAGCCGCAAGAATTCTCCGTCTTCTAATATTTCGGCTGTATAACTTTCGGCAATCCTCGGAGTGAGCTGCAAGACTCACGCACCATCGCTCGCTTCGTCCTTTGAAATTCGCGGACCGCGTAACTGCGCATACGACTACAAGTCACAAAACTGTCGTTTATATCAGATAATATTCATCTCGGGTATGCAGATATTTCAGAAGACCAACTGGCTGCCATCTTCAGGTGAGAGCGCTAAATCTCTAACTCGCCGGAAACTACGCAACCACATGTAGTTTATATCGATTTGTAAAAGAGTTTTTACAATAGGGAATTATGTAGTACCTTAAAAGTCAGAAATAACTTCAAGGGGCTCAGGTTTCTTGCGTGAGTTCGTGCATGGCGAGCGTGGAGCGTGGGGTCCCGAACTAGTGCAGTCTTTCTTCCGCCTTTTCTCGCTGGACTGCATTTTCTTTCCTCTTCCCTCCTTTCCTATCCTCACTCCTTCCGGTCCTCACCGGGATACTCATGACCTTAGCAGTTTGATCCCTCTGTCCCAAACAAACAACCAACCAACCATCTAAAAAAAAACTACACATTTGTCTGTTTTTCAGTTTACTAATAATCTTTACGATTCTCGTGTAGCTTGTAAGTATTTACTGAAGGAATTCAAAAGAACAATAAATGACTACTAAACACAAGAAGATCTGATGCGGCCCTTGCAGAAATTCGTCCCTTTTCTACTCATAAATAAAATTTATGAGTGTGGAACGTAGGAAACTTGTATGGCATACAATACCTACATTATTTAATATACCCAATCAAACATCGCAGTTGTAGCTAAAGAAAAAATCTTTCAGACGTGGCAATAAAACATCAAAAAGAATCAAATTATTTCCCAACGAAGAAGAAACCAGTTCCACGATCGTTGCTACATTTGACCCTTATACGGCAATAATCTGTGACATTCACTTTTAAAGCAAAAGTTCGAGGGGTTTTGAAATGAAAAGGTGAGAAACGACACTGTGGTTATGATTGAAGTCTTTATTCAGAAGTAATCGCCAGAGGCCTGACCACAACTGTGAGGTGGCTACTGAATGGGAATTTCCTACCTTAAGTTTTGGGATTATATATGTTGGCAAACATCTTTGTTGGATCCGCAAGGATTATCTTTGGCGGCCGGTAGGCGGGGTTTGCTCGGTGTTGCCGCGCGGGGAGTCGGAGAGTAGTAGCGAGGTGTGACGGTTGCACTGGAGCTCGCGGTGGACACAGCCCAGAGTTCTTCATGCTGCTGCTAATTTTTTGGTGTTGTAATAACATGGATAGGGCATTAACCAAACGTAATAATAAAAAACAGTTCCTTTCACTTTTTGACATTTTGATTTTTTTATAATCAATCCTTTCCTGGGGGTAGGGCTGCATCCCTGTTTTAGAAACTGCCTCATTGCACGACTCCGCAATAATATGCACATTCTTCATTTTTATAGTTTATGTTACTCATGTCGAATTTGCTGATTGCTAATTTTCTAATTTTCTTTAATACAGATTTATTCAGTTTGATTGGGTTAATTTTGTTTGTGATTATTCTTGACGCTGTAAGTGATTGTAAGTTAATGGTAATTAAGTACATTGTAACAAGTGGGTGACATGAACGATATGAAGTGAAGAATGTGAGTTGGTGTGAAGCGAGGTATCACTTCCCTTTTTACAAAAAATAACATTTCTTGCACGCATTCATTTTTTGTGTATGCAGACTGATTGTATAGTAATACTAAGACAGGGCCAACAAGTACAACACAGTACGATATTCTTTTATTGTTCTCGTAAAGTGACTATCACCCAACCAAGATTTTGCATCTTTTGAATCCTTCTAATATTGCAGTCAGATAGCGTAAGTTTCGACGTGCCCAAACTTGCCTTAAGTAGGTCAGCATTACGTTGTGCACTAATTGTCAAGTTACTCTCCTAGTAGTATTGCAGCCAGATCCATACTTTTAGTAGCCCGATACGATCTTTCATTTTTGTAGACCCCTGTTAGTACTGAAGGCAACACACGCACACACACATATTAAGTAGCCCTGTTACACACATTTCAACCTGGCCCGTTGCACAACTAGCCCACTTTTTAAGGAGCAGAAGGATTCCCAGTTCACGGAATTCCTGTAGCTGTGACAAGAGCCAGTCCTCTAGTGTGTTCTTCATTTCGTCTTTCGATTTGAACCGCTTTCCTTTGAGACGTTTTTTTTAGCGGATCAGATGGAAGTCACAGGGCTACGTTTCCTGGATTAGATTAGAGTAATTGCTCGTTCCATAGATCCATATTGAGGAGATCCTCGTGGATGTGGAACATGTCAGTATAATTTTTTTTACAAGTTGATATAACAATACTAATAGTATGAATACATATATCATTTGGTTCTATTCAAAAATTCGTCAATGGAGTAGAAGGAGTTGGCCAGTAGTACGTCTTTCACGCTCTTCTTAAACTGATCTTTATTTGTAACTAAATTTTTTTAGGGTTACTGGTAAATTATTGAAAATATTTGTTCCTGAGTAGTCGACCCCTTACGAAGTAAAATAAGTGCTCTTAAGTCCTTGATTTTTTGTGTGTCTAGCATTGTATTTATGAAGTGAGTTGTTTGTTGGAAAAAGGGATATATTATTTATGACAAATTTCATTATGGAATAACCACAATGAGAGACAGTTGTTAGAATACGCAGTTGTTTGAAGAGGCTTCTACAGGATGTCCATGAAATTACTCCACAAATAATAGACATTACACGCGTCTAGACTCAGAAAACTTTTGCTTGATTTGAATAGTTACCCTAAAATATTATACCATATACATTACAGAATGAAATTAAGGAAAGTATGCAAGATATTTTATTTATATGTCTCCTACGTATGATAAAACTCTAATTGCAAATACAGATTAGTTAAGTCATTTTTGCAGTTCTGCGGTGTGCTCCTCCCAAATGCATTAATTATCAAGTTGTAATTCCAGGATAACTGTCAACCTCTTGTATTTGCTCTTCTTCATACGTTATGCATATGCCGGATGGAAGCCTCTTACAAGTCCTGAACTATATGTAGTGAGTATTTTCAAAAGTTTAATGTCAATGAGTTGGCTGTAAAACATTTATTAATGATCATGAATATGGCTGACGTTTCTAGAACTATACTCGACATGCTATTTATTGCAATACTTGTATCATCTGTAAACAAAGCGAGCTCTGGTTCTGGCAGAGTAAATGATGTGAGGACATTAATGTACACAAAAAAGCAATGACCCTAAGATAGATCCTTGTGAGGCACCACATGTAATTTCTTCGCACTCTCATGGTGACTAATGGCTTAATTTACTGACTCTGCACAGACACCCTTTGTTTCCTGTTAGTGACGTGTGACTTGAACCATTTTGCAGCATTTCCAGTAACACCAAAGAATTCTAATTTGCTTAAAACGATGTTGTGGTTCACACAGTCAAATGCCTTTGAGAAATCACAGAAAATACCTGTTGCTTGTAATTTATTATCTAATTAATTGTACATTCTCACTGTAGGTGTAAATAGCCTTCTCGAAAATCGGAACCTTTCAGAAATCCAAATTGTGTTCAGGACAATATGTTATTTGTGACCAGGTGTGTGAAGCTGCTTGTACATTACATTTTCTAGAAATTTCGAGAATGCTGGCAAAAGTGAAGTTGGTATGTTGTTTGATGGTATCTCTTTATCCCCTTTCATGAATAGTAGTTTAATATCCGCATATTTTATCCAATCAGGAAATGTTCCAGTTCTAAGAGTCTGGTTACACAAATAACTTAAAATGGTGCTAAACTCACAAGAACACGCCATAATTTGTTGATATTTCATCGTAACCACGAGAATGTTTTGTTTTTAAATATTTTATTATGGAAGTTATTTCTTGTGGTGAAGTGAGTTACATATTCATGTACCTAAAGTTATTTGTAAATTCTAATTTCAGATAGTCAAGGTCATTATTTACTGACCATGACAATCGCATACTATCAGTAACAGATGCAAAGTACCTGTTAAATATATTTCCACACTATGCCCATCAATTACTAATGTATCAACTACCATTGATGCTATCTGCTCCTGTTCCTTTCTGGTTCTACCAGTCTCCTCTTAACTATATCCCATATTGTTTTTATTTTGTTGCCTGGCAGTGCTATCTTCTTCTCATAATGTATTTATTTAGATGTCTGCAGTACTTTTCTTAATATTTTACTGTATTCCTTATATTTAGCTAAACATTAGCATTAAAGCTATTCTTGGTTGATAGATACATTTTCCTTTTTGTCTTACAGGAAATCTTTATTCCTTGTTTAATCGATAGATGGTTTTATTATAGACTTCTGTTTAATTTGAGTTACTTTTAGAGGGTAACAGTTTTCAAGGATGGCACTAACGTTAATAATGAATATATTATATTTTCCTTTGATGCCATGAGCACTATAAACATCTTCCCAGTTCATACCTCTGATCAATTTTCTAAAATACTCAATTTTTGGTGGATAGACTACTCTTTTGTATTTAGATTTAGCAGTCTTCATAATATGCTTAGAATCTACACCTAACAAGGAGCTGCGTGTCATGATCTGATAGGCCATTGATTATGGTTTTATGATATGATTTTGTTCCTTTGATTTGTCTATGAAAATGTTATCAATGTCTGTCCTAGACGATTTAGTTATGTAGCTGCTCCCACGTGAACTTGACCAGTACACTTTGTATGATCCTGGAGATTTGTGGACGCACGTTATTACGGAGCAGAATGATTCCCTCTGTGAGCAGCCCATCTGCTTTGTTCTTGATGGACTTGCGTAGGCAACGGAGTGTCTCACAGTACACGTCACTGTTAATGGTTTTTCTGTGATCGAGGAATTCCATGAGTATCGGACCTCAGACGTCGAAAAAGACGGTGAGCATCACCGTGCCTGCTGAGGCCAAAGCCTCGAATTCTTTTAGGGGGAGGTGACGACGAATACTTCGCATCACTATATGTCGCACTACGTTAACCCAAAGCGGTATATTCAAATTTCAACCGTTTTGGTTGTTAAGCCGTTTGGTATCTTTCCATTGCAACACCGCTCGTATATACGTGTGTGACAAAGACAGCTTAGGGATGGAAATATCGAAAAATCGCTGGTGCTACAGTGTAAGATAAACAACGTCTACAAATTTAAAGTTTCTATCGTCTGTAGATTAACTTTTCAGCGCCGTTTTCTGTCTTTTAGAAACGGATCAAGAATGCGAAATTTAATTCTTACGCTTTGGTATCTTGGTAGTTTTACTTTTCAAACTGCAATATGCACTTGTTTTTCTTTATTCGTATGCTTGTTCCAGGAAAACAACTGAAGAATGTGCATCACGTTTTGCAGTATATAACCTCTTTGCTATTATAGTGTCAAAAATCATCGCTGGTCTTCAGTCCGAATTTTATATTCCACCCTCTTGTAGCTATCGACACCTAACTGCTATGGTGTATAACGGGAGACTTTGTACTACAACAACACAGAGAGATCTTTCGTCTCCATTGTGCAGTTGTTGCTGAAGAGCTAAATATAGACACGCATACAATGTAAGTCGGTAACTTTCAACTCTCATATCTTTCACCTCTTTATCGTTATCAACCATCACCATAGTGCACAATGATACCTATTGCGATGTATAGTTTTGGCTGCAAATTGAAATATAGGCACAAACACCCTAATTTTTATGCATCTTAAGATTACCAAGGTGTTTCTTGATGTGCAGAGCCTTTTTCTATTATATACATAGTATTTTTACGTTCATCTTGTATAATTGTTTCATTAACGGTATTTTCTTTGTTTTCTGGGAATTGGATGTATATGAAAAAGTCCGCAAAAGAATTCCGCCATATGCAAGACACTTTATTGTAGTTTTTTTCACCCATAGTTAGAAAGAACCAGAAAGGTGATTACTGCAGCCTAACATACAGAGAGCGTTATTCATTCGATGTCAGTTGTTGCAACCGAAGCAAATTATTATTTCTATTCGGAGCATAAACTGTCGTTCGTACTGAAGTTTGAAAGAGGGTAGAGCGTGACTGTGTTGTACAAACTCTAAAACTGTAGTAATGATAGAAATGCGACAGGTATATCGTATTTTGAAACTTAGTTATTTCAGTGGAATTGGACACAATTTGTAGCTCTGTCAGAGGTGTTGTTGTTATGGTCTTCAGTCCGGAGACTGGTTTGATGCAGCTCTCCACCCTAATCTATCCTGAGCAAACCTTTTCATCTCCTCATAAGAACGGCAACCCACATCCATTTGAATCTGCTTACTATATGGGTATCTTGGTCTCCTTCTGCGATTTTTACCCCACACACTTCCCTCTGCTATATCGATAGCTGAGATAGGTTGGCAACATCACCTTCGCGGGCCGCCACAGAGAGCGCCCCGCGAAGCCACGGCCGATGGGGGCGCCGCCAGCGTCTTGCTTGGCAGTTAAAGACACCACGACAGAAGACGCGAAGACCAGAAGACCTTCGGAGGCCGACCAGCATTCCTCGGAATACATCGCGTGTTTCTAACTAGGATAGCTGCTGTACTTGTTTGTATTTATGTATCGCACTAATTCTAATATACACTACTGACTAACGGTTCTATGTCTATAGAAATTCTTCAGAGTTCCCGATTGTGGCCTACAACCTGGACCCACCTTTCTGTGTGATCGCTAAGGACACAACAGAAACATGGCGACGAGGATGGGATATGTAGATACTATTGTAATTGACTGTATTTGTAAGTAGCGCACTGCATTGCCTTGCCGACGTTGCTCAAATGGTCAAATTTTTCGCAAGCATTGCGACACCACGCACCACGTGTCAATAGGGTTTGTTGTCTTGGTCTTCGTTCAATGCTCTGGCGTATTGGTTAATTTTGTCTGGTAAATTAGTTAAGAAATTTGTTATACTGCTAGGGAATGCGTGTTTCTTTTTTCGCTGTTGTTGTTGTTGTTTGTGAGATGTAAGCATGGCTGCTCCCCCACCCACAGTTTCTGCCGGGCTTCAACTGTCACAGCCAGGCAACGCGCCACCTACACTTGTTGATTTATTCTCTGTTATTCAGGCACAGGCGCAACAAACAGCAGCTCTGCAAGGACTACTGTCTCAAGTACTGCAGGCTCAAGCACAGCAACTGTCGCAACAGCAGCCAGCAGCCACCACACCGAAGGTAGTGCCGTCTTTCCGTCCCTTCAACGAAGACAAGGAGGACTGGGAAAAAATATGTTCAGCAGTTGGAGCAACATTTCATCGCCCATCACGTACCAGGTACTAACAAAATTCATTTTTTTCTGTCGTGGTGTGGCCCCCAAGTCTTCGCGATTGCTGAAAAGCTGTTCCCGGATAATAAACCCGATCAAGTGCAGTTTTCCACCTTAGTAGACGCCCTTTCAAAGTACTATTCAGACCACGTGCATGTAGCGGCCGCCCGTTATCAGTTTTTTAGACTTAGAAAAGAGGAAAATCAGACGTATCGCCAATGGGTGACAGAACTGCAGGGAATGACAAAAAAATGTCAATTTAAGTGCGTGTGTGGTGCTTCCTATGCAGATTCTATGATCAGGGACGCGGTAACACAAAATGTGACAGATCACAAAGTTAGGGACAAAATTTTACAATATAGTAATCCCTCATTACAACAAGTATTGACTATTATTGATCATCAGGACGCGTGTGAATTAGCTAACCAGTGCTTTGATTCTCCTCAAGTGTGTAGTGTAGCGGCACATAATGAGAGACACTCGGTTCCCCACAACGGCCGCAGCGTCCGCCGAGGCAATAAACATAGTTCGCGGAAACTGCCACAGGCTTCCCGCTCGGACGCCGTACGTCAGGACAACAAGCGCCAGAGCCACACGGACACCGCTCGTAGTGTTAGAAAATCTTGTCCACGTTGTTTGTCCAAACATAAACGAAGTGACTGCCCCTCGCGAAATGCTCAGTGTTTTGCGTGTGGAAAGCAAGGACATGTACAATCGGTGTGTTTACAAAGACAGCGACAGGCACCTGGTCAGCCGTCTACAAATTTAATCACTTCTAGTACAGTGAACGAGCATTTCATAAATGTTCTCTCAGACAACTCTTGTGTTGCAGTGTCCAATAAAAGTGAACAGACCCCGTTGCTACGTAAGAACAATAAATTGTTTGTGAACCTTCAGATTCAAAACTTGCCTGTGGAATTACAGTTAGATACGGGAGCGTCACTTTCGTTACTAAATTTTAGAACTTACAAATTGCTGGGCCAACCTCCGTTGCAACCTACTCTGTACAATTGTCAGCATACAATGGGGACACTATACAGGTACTCGGTAAATGTAGCTTGCCCGCAAAGTACCGAAATTGTACGCAGACAGTGACTTTCCATGTGCTGTGTTCGGAAGATTCAACAAACATTTTTGGACTAGATTTATTAGACTTTTTCAACATGAGTATACAGGAAAATATGCTGACTGTTCAATAGTGTGCGCCCACCGACAACTTATATAAATTGTGCAACGACTTCGCTGTACTTTTTACCGACGGCCTTGGTCGAACAACCAAGTTTATTGCACAAGTGACACTCAAGGAATCGGCCCAACCCAAGTTTTGTCGTGCGCGCCGTGTGCCTCTCGCCCTGCAGGACCAAGTGGCATTTGAACTTTCAGAATTGCAACGCAACGGTGTTATAGAACCTATTTCAGCCAGTCAGTGGGCCTCCCCCATAGTGATTGTCCGTAAGCCGTCGGGTCGGCTCCGTATCTGCGCCGATTTTAAGAAGACAGTTAATCCTCAACTGGTTGTGGACACATTCCCGCTACCACGCCCAGAAGAACTCATGGACCAACTCGGGGCGGGAAAGTACTTTTCTAAAATTGATTTAAAAGATGCTTATTTGCAAGTGCCTTTAGATGAGAAATCGCAGAATGGTTGTTATAAATACTCCTATTGGTTTATTTAAGTTTTTGCGATTGCCTTTTGGTTGCGCATCTTCTCCTGCTATTTTCCAGCGGTTTTTAACACAGTTGACCGCCAAGGTTCCCTGTTGTTTGACGTATTTGGACGACATTTTGGTTGCTGGTCGTACCCCAGACGAACATTTGCGAAATCTTCGTTCGTTCTTTGAAGTGTTGTCGGAAGCGGGCCTCCACTGTAATAAGGACAAATGTGTCTTTTTTCAAACAGAAATTGATTATCTGGGTCATCGCATTAACGGGCAGGGTGTACATCCCCTGCAGACGCATCTACTTGCTATAAAGAATTTGCCGACTCCCAAGAATCTTCGGGAATTGCAATCTGTGCTCGGTAAATTGTATTACTATTGCAAATTTATTCCAAATGCTGCTCAAATCGCTGCACCCTTACATCGTCTTCGGAAACGGAATGTTCTTTTTCAATGGACACCTGAATGTGACGCCGCTTTTCAAACCTTAAAACGGGAACTCTTGAGTGACAGATGTTTAGTTCATTTTGATCCTTCGCTTCCTGTGGTTTTAGCTGCCGATGCCTCAGCCTATGGGATTGGCGTTATGATGTCACACCGGATTGGACAACAGGATCGTCCAATTGCTTTTGCGTCAAAGTTGCTTACTGATGCGCAGCGCAGGTACTCTCAGATAGAGGAGGCGCTTGCTCTGGTATATGGTGTCTCGAAGTTCCACCATTATTTATATGGTCGGAAATTTTTTCTTGTTACAGACCACAAACCATTGCAATCGTTGTTTCACCCTCACAAACCTCTCCCGGAAACGACTGCCCATAAATTGCAACGCTGGGCGCTGCTTTTGTCTTCTTACAATTATGAAATTTTGTATCGCCCGTCATCGAAACACGCCAACGCGGATGTCGTATCACGCCTTCCAGTGGGCTCTGATCCAGATTTTGATTCGTCGCCGGCGTCTTGTTTTGCGCTCGACGCCCAGGTTTCCGACTGGCTTGCATCTTTTCCTCTTGATTCTCGGACGGTGGCACGGGCAACCGCCGCCGATCCGACACTGAACCTTTTAGTCCGTTATCTTCGTTCGGGTTGGCCCCGATCTTCGAAGCACATTGCAGACTCCGAAGTTCGCCGATTTTTTGCGCACCGTAATGAGCTCTCGTTGCAAGACGGTGTCATCTTGCTCCGCAGCGGAGCGGATCAGTTGCGAGTGGTTGTGCCGACGTCGTTACGCGCACAAGTCTTGCGACTTCTGCACGAGGGCCATTGGGGTGTAGTCCGAACGAAGCAGTTAGCCCGACGCCATTGTACGTGGAAGGGCATCGACGGGGACATACAGCGTATGACGTCCCGTTGTCGCGTTTGTGCGGAGCACCAGTCCGCTCCACCGCGCCGTTTCTTTTCGTGGCCGAAAGCGACCGGGCCCTGGCAACGTCTTCATGTCGATTTTGCGGGACCTTTTTGGAATTCTCGTTGGTTAATGTTAGTGGATTCTTATAGTAATTTTCCGTTTGTGGTGCCTATGTCTTCGACCACGGCGACTGCCACCGTTAAGATTCTACGGTCCATATTTTGCCTTGAAGGTCTGCCACAAACGATCGTCACTGATAACGGCCCACAGTTTTCATCGTCAGAGTTTGCTTCCTTCTGTCGGAGCCAGGGTATCGAACACGTCACTAGCGCGCCGTTTCACCCTTCGTCGAACGTTGCCGTGGAACGTCTCGTGCGGACGTTTAAAGAACATATGACCCGCCTCAGGCATGACCATTCCCGCGATGACGCCTTGCTCATCTTCCTGGCTACCTATCGGTCGCAGCCTTACAATGGCTCCTCGCCGGCGGAACTTTTGCACGGCCGGACGCATCGCACTCTGCTTCACTTGCTCCACCCACAGCCACACAGCTCGGGGTTCGTGCTGTCGGCACCGTCGTCGCCTCTTCGTGCTGGCGCGCCTGTTTGGTTTCGTTCTTATGGCACGCGCCAGCGTTGGCAGCACGGCACAATTGCTCGCCGCCTCGGCCGCGCAATGTTCTTAGTTAGTACTGCGCGCGGCTTGCAGAAGCGGCACCGCAATCAGCTCCGTCTCTGTGTTTCTGGCGCGGGCTCTGTGTTTCCAACCGTGGAGTCTGCTGTCCAGCGGCCGCCGCCGCCGCCGCCGCCGCCGCAGCAGCACCAGAGCGCGGCCGCCACGCCTCGGTCCCAGGAGCCTATGGATGTGGACGTCCCACAGCTGCCGCCGTCGCCTCAGCCGTCGGCGCCTCCCGGTCCGGCGCCTGCTCCTTCGACGGTTGTCCGCCCGATGGAAGTAGACGCCCTCGTGGGGCGTCCCTCACACCTGCCACAGGCCGGACGTGGAGACGCGCGCCGCCGCCGGTTTCCTCGCGGGGTTTACGGTGGGCGCTCGCGGTGAGATCCGGGCGCGCGAGCCGGGCGTCCCCCGCTAGCAGTACGACGCCTGGCTCCATCAGTGGTCTCCACCCGGCTCCCTCTCCCCACGGCCGTCGGCGCCCAGTGTACCGAGACGCGCCGGCCATGGCTCCCGAGGGGGGGAGGGGTGCTATATCGATAGCCGAGATAGGTTGGCAACATCACCTTCGCGGGCCGCCACAGAGAGCGCCCCGCGAAGCCACGGCCGATGGGGGCGCCGCCAGCGTCTTGCTTGGCAGTTAAAGACACCACGACAGAAGACGCGAAGACCAGAAGACCTTCGGAGGCCGACCAGCACTCCTCGGAATACATCGCGTGTTTCTAACTAGGATAGCTGCTGTACTTGTTTGTATTTATGTATCGCACTAATTCTAAAATACACTACTGACTAATGGTTCTATGTCTATAGAAATTCTTCAGAGTTCCCGATTGTGGCCTACAACCTGGACCCACCTTTCTGTGTGATCGCTAAGGACACAACACCCTCCAATGCTAAATTTACGATTCCTCGATGCCTAAGAATGTGTCCTACCAAGCGATCCCTTCTTTTAGTCAAGGTACGCCAAAAATTCCTTTTCTCGCCAATTCTGTTAAGTACCTTTTCATTAGTTACGCGATCTACCCACCTAATCTTCAGCATTCTTCTGTAGCACCACATTTCAAAAGCCTCTATCCTCTTCCTGTCCGCACTGTTTATCGTCCATGTTTCACTCCCATACAAGGCAACACTCCACACAGATGCCTCCAGAAAGGACTTCCTTATCTTAAAACAATATTCGATGTTAACAAATTTCTCTTTTGCAAGAACACTTTTCTACCCATTGCCATTATGCATTTTATATCCTCTGTACTGCGACCATTATTTGTCATTTTACTGCCCAAGTAACAAAACTCATCTACCTCCTTTATAGTTTCGTTACCTAATCTAATTCCTTCAGCATCACCTGATTTTCTTAGACTGCACTACATTACCCTTGTTTTGCTCTTGTTAATGTTCATCTTATATTCACCTTACAGCACACTGTCCATTGCTTTCAGCTGCTCTTCCAGGTCCTTTACTGTCTCTGACAGAATTACTATGTCGTCTGCAAAACGCAATGTTTTTAATTCTTCACCCCTGTCATAGGTATTGACATAAAAAGCTACACGTTGTGATGACACTGCCGGCCCTCTCATCTCAATGTTATCGTACGATACCGTCTGCGTCGGACTCGGAATCGTATGGTTCAATAGTGATACATGTTGCGTGTTAAATTAGTTAAAAAAACGAAATAGCCAGCCTAGGAATCGGTGTAGGACAGTGTCTCGGTGATACTGTGATTAAAACAAGTGATAGATTTCATTAATTAAGAGATTTGTTTAGATGCTTTCCAGACAGTTCTATAAACAATAGTTTTGTCATTGTACATTATTTCGATAACTAAACAGACGAATTGTAAAAACTTTCGTAGAACAGAGACATCAAAATAAGTAGCATTGTATATATGTTAGGCTCATAAACAAGTTGTGTTGACCAGCTAATTGTGTTAATTAACGTAATAGTCAAAATATGAATATTGTAATTCTGTGTATATGTTGACTGACGTGAGAATTTTGAACCTATTTTGAGAATGGCCAAGATATTTGATAGCTCAATATATGTTAGGAACATGTATGATGTACTCATTAGCTAATTATTTGACATTTAACATCGCTGTTTGTTGTGAAACAGAAAGAAACGAAAGTACGACTTAAAAAGATATGCACTATCCAAAATTAATGTGTGTGTAGTTTTCATTTTATATTGTGATTATTTTTGTGTACATGAAATGTTTTACTTGAGTGTTTGGTAATTGTAAATTAGTATATTCAATTGTTATGAACAATGCATAATGCAATGTCATTATTGTCGACGTTATATATTTGCCTCACCGCCTTGCGTGGGGGAGTTCGAGTTTTAGCGTTTGCAAAGTGCACTGGTAGCTATGCTAGTCTGTTGTCTTAAAATGGAAGTTCTGTCAGCTAAGTTCTGTTGCATTGTATACGTTTTGAATTTGTAGCCGGCCGCGGTGGCCGAGGGGACTGAGGCGCTTCAGTCACGGTCTGCACGGCCACTACGGTCGGGGGTTCGAATCCCCCCTCGGGCATGGATATTTGTGCCGTCCTAGTTCGTAAGTAGTTCATAAGAAGTTTGTAAGTTTAGGGACTGATGACTCCGTAGTTAAGTCCCATAAGATTTACAAACATTTGAACATTTTTTGAGAATGAACTGTAATTACTTAAAACTCTAGTAAAAATTATAACGTCAAGAACGGTAAATTGCATATTGTCAATTACTGTGTCGACTCTTGCTACTAAAGTTGTTTAATGCCATGCCTCCGCGCGACTAGAGGCGGTGTGAAAAGTCGCGCGACTTCTGCTGGGTTAAGAACGGAGTGCTGCGCATCGTCAGCAGAGAGACTCGAGTATCGGCGCGGCAGTAGAGGTTGGCTGTAGCAGCTGTGCTGCCGGCGACTGAGACTGCTGCCACCCACGCGCGCTGTTTACGGCGACAAAGGCCGTGGGTGGACACACAGCCGCCGCCGAGCTAGAGCAGAGTTTATCGTTGCACAAGCCGTGACACGCAAACGTTTCACATCCGCCTCTAACTGCCATATGGAGCGAACCGGTTTTCTGACTCCCCAGCCGTCTGAATCTGTAGTTACCTGATGCGTAACATAGGATCCCCAATCGACCTCACAGATATCTGTATTCACGTGTTTACTGTGAAAATCACATTTAAGTGCGTGGCAGAGGGTTAATCGAATCGCTTTCATAATAGTTTCTCTACCGCTCCATTCTTCAGATGGTGCACCCCTCGAGAGCGTAAATGAATTTATATACCTGGGTAGCAAGATCACTTCAGTTACTAAATATAAACGAGGCATTCAAAATAAAATACGTCAAGCAAAAATTGCTTCAATAAGAAACTTAAACTTCTCACATCCAACAACATGAACATTATCCCTTTGTGAGATCTTTATTTGCCATAGATCGCTTCTTGATTTTACGTGATGATTGGATTGAGGAATTCCTAGATAACAGAAAGCAGCAGGTCATTCTCAATGGAGAGAAGTCTTCCGAAGTACGAGTTTTGTCAGATGTGCCACAGGGGAGTGTCGTGGGCCCGTTACTGTTCACGGTATATATATAAATGAACTCGCGGATAACATCGGAAGTTCACTGAGGCTTTTTGCGGATGATGCGGTAGTATATAGAGAGGTTGTAACAATGGAAAATTGTATTGAGATGCAGGAGGATCTGCATCGAATTGACGCATGGTGCAGGGAATGGCAATTAAAGCTCAATGTAGACAAGTGTAATGTGCTGCGAATGGACAGAAAGAAAGATCCTGTATCATTTAGCTACACTATAGCAGGTCAACATTGGAAGCAGTTAATTCCATAAATTATTTGGGAGTAGTCATTAGGAGGGTTTTAAAATGGAACGACCATATAAAATCAATCGTCGGTAAAGCAGATGCCAGACTTAGATTCATTGGGAGAATTCTAAGGAAATGCAGTCCGAAAACAAAGGAAGTAGGTTACAGTACGCTTGTTCGCCCACAACTTGAATACTGCTCACCGGTGTGGGATCCGTACCAGGTAGGATTGATAGAGGAAGTGGAGAAGATCCAACGGAGAGCAGCGCGCTTCGTTACAGGATCATTTGGAAATCGTGAAAGCGTTACGGAGATGATCGCTAAACTCCAGTGGAAGACTCTGCAGGAGAGACGCTCTGTCACTCCGTATGGGCGTTTGTCGAAGTTTCGAGAACTGACCTTTACTGAGGAGTCTAGCAGTATATTGCTCCCTCCTACGTATACCTCGCGAAGAGATCGTGAGGATAAAATCAGAGAGATTAGAGCCCACACAGAGGCATACCGACAATCCTTCTTTCCGCGAACAATACGTGACTGGAATAGGAGGGAAAATCGATAGTGGTACTCAAGGTACCCTCCGCCACACACCGTCTGGTGGCTTGCGGAGTATGGTTGTTGATGTAGATGACTAGTTTCGACTCGTTGAAGAGTCATTATGAAATCTTACAGGCATGGTAAGAAATATATATTTCAGACGAACCAACATCATAGTGGCAAGTCATAAATGAAATGCACATCATCAATCGAATATACCTTTGGATCATGCTGTTCAAAACCCTGTGCTATACTGTCCCACATGTCCAGGTAGTGTGTTATCACAGTGAAAACTGCAAATGGACTTCGATGTCTATCTTTAGTCCGACATGGTAAGGAACCCAACCACTTGAACAGAGCTCAAGTAAGGCTCCCACAAGAGTTCTGTATGCCGTCTCCTGTATAAATGTGGTACACCTTCCTATACTTTTCTCAATAAAACAAAGTTCAGCATTCATCTCCCCCTGTACCCTTTCTTATTTATCCGTTCCATTTCATGTAGCTTTGCAATTCGAAGATGTAACAATGTCGTAAAACGTTTCGTTGGCGACGAGGTTATTATACACGGATCATAAGATCGGATCATCTTTGTGATCCTGACGCTCTTCTTCCTTCCATGCTTGCTGAGAAATAAAAGGCGAGGCTAATTAGCCGAATTTATACTTTATTTATTTTCTTCCCATACATGTTTCAGCACTTACTATGCTATCATTATTCCATATTGTATATTATTGTAATGCTGTGCAGTGTCATATTTTTAATACATGTATGTGAAGAAGTGATGGATAATTAGATATTCATTGATTCACATGATGGTTTCACTGTGAATCGTACTTATTTGCCACACGATAATTGTCTTTTTGATCTGTCGAGATTTGTGCCTAGGTTACAAGCCTTATATTATGTTTTTCAGTCCATTTAATAGAATGCAACATATGTACAAAACTATTAAAACTTACGTTCTAGACCAAATTTTAGAAAAAAACTTTCGTGTTGCAATTAAATAAAATGCTCAGTGAAATCAACATGTAAATCAATGAATATCCGGTATTATTCACTGTAAAGCATGTCCGGAGTTTTGGTGAGGCATTGGCGTCGGATGTTGTCTTTTAGCATCCCTAGAGATGTCGGTCGATCACGATACACTTGCGACATCAGGTAACCGCAAAGCCAATAATCGCACGGACTGAGGTCAGGCGACCTGGGAGGCCAAGCATGACGAAAGTGGCGGCTGAGCACTGGGCTTCACGGCTGTGGACATCCCCTGTTAAAGGGTACACGCAGATGTCCTACTGGCTCTACGCTATCTGTTGTCGAACGACAGTTCAAAATATTCAAATGTTTGTAAAGCTTATGGGATTTAACTGCGGGGTCATCAGTCCCTAAACTTACAAACTACTTATGAACTACCTTATACTAAAGACAACACAAACATCCATGCCCGAGGGAGGATTCGAATCGCCGACGCGGAAGGCCACGCGATCCGTAACGTGACGCTCCAGACCGCTCGGATACTCCCGCGCGGCCCGAACGACGGTGAAAGGGTAATTCCGGTCGTACGGAAGAGATGGCCAATGCCTATAATTCATCCCCAGTTTGCTCTTCAGCGCTGCCGGCCAGTTTGTAGTGAATACGTTACGTTAGAGATTGTTGCTCTCCCACACGAGTCTTTATATTAATTAAAAGTAAGCAATTTTCATGATTTTAGTTTTCAGTAAACCTTGAAAATTATGTGGTATCTCATAACATTTCGATTGAAACATAACTCAGGTTGTGAGTAGGTCTTGACATTCGAGGGTTGGAACTTAAATAGTGGAAACACTGCTGTGGCGAGACTATGCAATGGAATCTATTATTGCCGCAGCGGAGCGGCCTTGCGCATTGAGGCGCTATGCTCCGATGCGCGAGTCCGTTCCCCGTCGGGGGCTCGAATCCCCCTCGCACATGGATTTTTGTGCAGTCTTTAGTATAAGTTATTTAGTAAGTAGGGACTGATGACCTCGCAGTTAAGTCTTGTAACCTTTACAAACATTGTGAGCGAGAGGTCTAACGTAACGGTGTCACTATGTTTTCGAAACAGGAACAACAGAGTTGGATTCAAGATTGAATATGCCAGAGATCGTACAGCACGACAGTGTCATCAAGGTCTTCAAGAGTCATGCGGGAAATCGGCATTGCCAACAGTGGCACGTTGGGTAAAAACCTTCAACGAAGGTCGGCAAACTCAGGCAGACATACATCGTTAATGCACAGTGTTACTGTACATTTATGGAGCACCACCTGGGACCAGCTTTGCGAAAGAAGCGGTAACACTTTCTGCGCAACCCACCCATCACTTGCACGACAATGCGCGGGCGAATACAAGCTGTGACTGTTATATTCTGTCGATGGGTCTGGGAATTACTGTACCATCCACCATACTTCCCATACTTAAGTCCTTGTGACTTTGATTTGATTCCGAAGATGAAGGAACCACTTCATGGAATTCACTTCAGAACTGTTCCAGAGATTCGACAGGCAGTAGGCCGCTCCAATCGCACCATCAACAGAACAGGCTCTGCTAACGGTATACTACGCCTTCCACATCGATGGCAACGGGTTTTACACAAGGCTGGTGACTACTCTGAAGGACAGTAACAACTGGAAACATGTACGCTTTTGTATCGATTGTGAATAAATAGTTGCCGCTATTTAAGTTCCAACCCTCGTTCAAAAGTGCTTTAGGTCTAACTGCATACCGGTACGTGGGTATTGTCTGAGTTTACATCCAGCACGTTTGATTACGCGCTAAGGCCATCTCTCCTGGCAGATTAGAAGAGACGACCATACCATCATCGGGGTACAAGGTCACCCTGAAACAGCTCTGTTACAAGCAGCAATCCACAACTAGATCGATCGACCCCATGTCATTAGACCAATGTGACCAAAGATCCCCTGAAAGGCGAAGATTTCACCACCTGGACTAGACAATTTTGGCGTGTGATTTCAAATGAAACAAACCAAGTCACTCGTACAAAAATTCTGAACAATATTTCACCTTTGCCAGTTAAACCCGAAACTTAAACAAAGAAACGTACGAAAATTAAAGCTACAAACTTAACGTCAAAAGTAAATATTAAAAAGTTAAAGCTGAAACGTTTTGAAAAAGAAAAAGCCGCGGTGGAGAGGCCGAGCGGCCTAAGGCACCTAGAAAATTGCGGAGCGCGCGGCTGCTCGCCGTCGGAAGTTTGAGTCCTCACTGGGGCATGGGTGTGTGTGATGCCCTTAGGTTAGGTTACCTTAGTTGAAGTAGTTTGTAAGACTAGGGACTAATAACCAAAGAAGTTAAGTCCCATGGATTTATAAACATTTGAATTTGAAAAAGATAATTTAGAACAGTTATTTGAAATTTTACATAGAGCACCTAAAGGACAACTCATGAACATTCTGGAGGAAATAGAAATATATTTACACTCACTTTACCATCCGTCTGAAATAATAAATGAACAAGTTGACTTGAAACACAAAAAATACGTAGAAAACTTTATTGATATTGTCCACCTAGAAAATAGATAAAATTACGAGTAAGTTATAGATTACACACCAATCATGATTTCAGTAGCAAAGGTAACTAAAATTTACGATACTAAGATCACACATGTCAATAAAGATTCAGCTAAAAGAGATCGCTAAATTTTCCGACACATAGATAGATAATAAAGTCCACCAATTACTCAAATAGCAAAGATTATCTTAAGTATATACAACATGTAATCATATTATGTCGATGGTTAACTGTCAAGCACCTGTCAAACGTCAATAAGAAAATCTAAAATCTTTTTGAGAACAAATATTGTTCTCATAGACTTTAAGAACAACTAAATAGATTGACAGCAAGATAAACCAGCGTTATATGTGGGTGACATGACCATCTGACTTATGTATATTTAGAAATAAGTTATAAATACGAAACTTACCAAACTGGATGTAGGGGAAAGGGTTGTGCCTTGGGACGGTTTTACCTTGGGACACTTTTTAATATAGGCAGTGCACTCTAGTGGCAACTCTAAGAACTCCGAAATAAAGTTGTCAGGCTTACTTTCAGAGGAAATAGGAGGCCATGTTGTATTTGGATGATGTTTGAGATCTGAGCAAGAGTTTTACAAGTTTTCGTGTTTGAAAGTAAAATTTAGCCACAATCCTTAGAAGATCTAAATAAAAGCTAAGCATCATTATTGATTTTCCTTAAATATAGTGTTGTAGGGCATTGTTTAAGTAAGCCATTGTTACCATAAGTTATAAAGATATAAATGTGTACATAGGTCAGGATACTGTTTTCTATTATTGTGTATTTGGTATTACCTTGGGACACCTTGGGACATGTCTCCATTTCGTCTCCAGTTTTACTTAAGTTTGTGTATCTTTTTAGATGGGCAGAAGTAAGGTGGAAAGGAAAAGAGAAAAACTAGATGCGGAATGTATGGAGGCAGCTGCCAATGAAGTTATTACACGGAAACTATCTATACGAGTAGCGGCTAAAATATATAGAATGTCGAAAAGTACTCTTGCTAGGCACATCCAAAAACACATTTTTTTCTGGTCAAATTCATTTCAAATATAAAGCCAGCAGTGCTACACAAAATATCTTCACCACAGAGTAAGAAGAAGAACTTCTTTCTTATGTATGATGGAGTAGTTTTAGAAAACACAGAACAAGATGTAACTATGAATTTCTTAAGGAAGTAAAGGACCCATTATGTATTCCCTAAGGTTGAGAAAATCAGCAGTGTTAATCGCAGTAATATAGTGAAAGAACTACCAGCTCCAGTTGTGTGTTGTGGGTTTCATTCATTTCATATTTTATTTCCAGTATCTCTTGTTTTAAGGCAAAATAACTTTTGTATTAGGAATAACAAATAAACGTGTACTACCTAATTCCAATACGATTTTTTTTCATCATAAAACTAACAAACTGAAATACATCACCGTGTCCCAAGGTAAAACCACCACAGTCCCAAGGTGAAACCATAGGTCGTACCTTGGGACAAGTGTCACTAAAGTCTTTATTGGCGAGTAATAGTGTAAATATTGGAGCTAGCCTAAACTGCTGTCCGTTCAACATTATCTAAAATTGGTGTCTATGATGGGGTAAATTTTCAAATTTCTTGTAAAAGAAATTATAGTATAAAAAATTAAAATGTAAAAAATGTCCCAAGGTGCAACCCTTTCCCCTATAATTAACAATGTCACATTTTCACAGATTACCTGAAGATGGAAGTTATGCCGAAATAGGCCCTACAGTAATAAAGAATAGTTATAGTTAAATAGCACTTGGAAATTTTATTAGACAACTATTAGTAGTTCACTTACTGTCCCCTAGGTGACATCTGACGTCATCGGATCAACGATGTCGTGTTTCCAGGTGTGATTTTTTCCCCGGCGGTGTGGAATAGTAGGCCAGTGTGGAAGAGGGCCACCATGAGCGACCGGTGCGTGTGGCGAATCGATGCTGGCCGGTGTGGGGAGCACAGAGCGCGGTGACCTGGATGCGTCGCCATGGCGCCGGCAGCCAAGGCGAGGCCGGCGCGCTCCCGTCACTCGTCACTGGCCGCTTCCTCTGTCCCCCACAAGGCCCTGTGCTGTCGCTGTCGCTGTCACCCGTCTGTCTGTGAAGCGTTCCGGCAACAAGACGACTCCTGCTCCTCCGTAGTTGTGCCAAGCCTTTTCGCTACAACGTCCAAACCGTCCAATGGCCAATGATAGGTATTGATACTTTGTAACTTACATTTACAGGTATAGTTAAAAATTCTCTCATGTTATTCTCCTATGTTCATTTATTTATATATTGTAGGTACCAATAGATGGGAACAGTGGCAGGAGGGTGTCCATAATGAAGAAATCAAGCCGGCCGCGGTGGCCGAGGAGACTCAGGCGCTCCAGTCACGGTCTGCACCGCCACTACGGTCGGGGGTTCGAATCCCCCCCGGGCATGGATATTTGTGCCGTCATTAGTTGTAGCTAGTTTATAAGTTTGTAAGTTTAGGGACTAATGACCCCGTAGTTAAGTCCCTTAAGCTTAACAAACATTTGAACTTTTTTTTTTTTTTTTTTTTTTTTTTTTTGAAGAAATCAAACAAAAGCTGGGAATGAACACCATAGATGAAGCAGTTAGAGCAAACAGGCTTAGATGGTGGGGTCATGTTACACGCATGGGAGAAGCAAGGTTACCTAAGAGACTTATGAGCTCGGCAGCGGAGGCTAAGAGGAGTCGAGGTAGACCAAGAAGAAAGTACTTAGATTCGGTGCGGAATGATTTTGAAGTAGAGGTCTGCATTATGTCCGGTTTTTACCGGCGAGTCCCGCTCGCCCCTCTGGCTCTCGGGAGTACGCGGCCGAGCGTCCTCTTCTACCGGTCGCGGGCAACCGAGCGCCAGCGCTCGCCCGAGCGCGCCGGACGCTCGGCCGGTCGCCGGTAACCAGCGCGCTCAGCGCCACCGAGCTGCACCACGTCACACTGCTTACATTAATACTTGTTCCACAGATCATGAATACGACACCTCGTAATGATGTGGAACGTGTCAGGGTAATAAAAGGTGCCTGTACAAGATATTACATTACACAGAATGTTACACGACACAAATATATTTTGTATTATTTTTTCTTTTTCTTTTTATTATTATTTTTACTTTTTTATTTTTTGTTTTTAGTTTTACTAATTCATATCTAAAAATTCATGCATTGAGTAGAAGGAGTTGTCATTCAGAGATTCTTTTAATTTGCAAATGCTAGTTAGCTATCTGTCAGGTTTTGATGCTGTATGATAGGTGACCGAAGACTTTTGTGGCAGCATAATTCATCCCTTTACGTGCCAAAGTGAGATTTAACCCTGCGTAGTAATATCATCGTTTCTCCTGTTGTTACACATATGCACACTGCTATTACTTTTGAACTGGGTTTGCCGCGGCGGATTAGCCATGCGCGATGCGCACGGCCGTTCGCCATCTGGGGTTCGGGTCCTCTCTCAGGCATGGGTGTCTGTGTTGTCCTTAGGTTAGTTTACCCTAGTTTAAATTGTTTCCAAGCTACGGACTAATAACCAAGCAGTTGAGTCCGATAGATTTACAAACATCTGTGTGAACTGGATTGGATTATTAACAACAAATTTCATCATTGAATATATATATATATATATATATATATATATATATATATATATATATATATATATATATATACTCTCTGAAGTAACTGTTAGGATATCTAAATCGTTAAACAGGTGTCTCCAGGATGATCTTGGGTCCGCTCCAGCAATTATTCTGATTACACGATTTTGTGCAATGAATACTTTTTTACTCAGTGGTGAATTACCTCAGAATATGATGCCATACGAAAGCAGTAAATGAAAATAGGCGTAGTAAACTAATTTACTGAGATTCTTATCGCCAAACTTTGCAAAAACCCTAATAGGATACGTAGCTGAACCCAAAAGTTTTAGCAGACGATCAATGTGTTGCTTCAAGTTTAATCTCTCATCAATTCACACATATAAAATTTTTGAAAATCTCTGGTTTCCCTTCAAAACGAACGAATAATTTTGAAAATTCTACCTTAGTTACGGACTTCAGTTCAAAGTCTATATATATCACTGTAGTTGTGCCATTTACTGTACGGAACAGTATATGCTGTGTTTTATCAAAAGTTAATGAGAGTCCGTTTGGTTAGAACAACTTAATAATTTTGTGGAAGACGTTATTTGCGATTACATCAGTTAGTTCTCGATTTTGAGATGTGATTACTATACTTGTATCATCAACAAAAAGAACTAACCTTCATCAATGTAGAATGGCAAGTCATTAATGTATATCAGAGATGAGGACCAGCGCTTCATATTAACAACTTATTCTTTTACAAATGTCTTTCGTTGTTTACTATCAGTTCTACAACCCAAATACGACAATTGTATATTTTACATTTGATGTTTGATGTTGTAAGTGTAGGGAATCATGTTCAAATGTTTGTATAGTCTATGGGACTTAACTACGGGGCATCAGTCCCTTAACTTACAAACTACTTATGAAGTAGCTAATCCTAAGGACGGCACAAATATCCACGCCCGAGGGGGGATTTGAACCCCCGACCGTAGTGGCCGTGCAGACCGTGACTGGAGCGCCTCAGTCTCCTCAGCCACCGCGGCCGGCAGGGAATCATGGCCCCGCAAGTTAAGTCCCATGAGCTAACAAACATTTAAACATTTTTAACTATTTTGCAAACTACTTGAGTTTCGAGCATTGAGGTGATCATGTCTTCCAGTAACTGCAACGTTAAAAAACTGTAATTTCCGTTCGGTAGACAAACGGTAATACAGTAGTCTAATCGTGCGTTATGTGCAGAGTATCTCCAAACTCGGCCAGGTATACATTGTACTAATATTGACTGCGTTGCTCAAAGCCAGGTCGGTTTATAATGTGATTCCGCAGTGATGAGCGCGCAGCGGTCGCGCTGTCACCGGCCGAGACTGCGAGAGCGCTCGAGCGGCCGGCAGTGCTCGACGGTTGCGCCGATAACCGAGAGCTGCAGGGCGACCGGCCGCGTGGAGCTTTAGACGGCCGCAGCCGTGACGCAGCGTGGGCCTAGCCCAGCCGTCGAGCAGCGGCAACAAACGGGAAACGCTCGAGCGGTTGTTTTCATCGAAATGCAGAGCTCTATTTTGAAGTGAAAGGCATAACATCAGACGAGACATCAATGTTAGCATTGAATAGGGGATCATAGAGGAATTTTATTAGAGGTAATATGCTCCAGACTGAACGCTGAAAGGCATAATCAGTCTCTAATGATGATGATGGTATATATAGGGTGAGTCATCTAACATTACCGCTGGATATATTTCGTAAACCACATCAAATACTGACGAACCGATTCCACAGACCGAACGTGAGGACAGGGGCTAGAGTAATTGGTTAATACAAACCATAAAAAATGCACGGAAGTATATTTTTTTGATACAAACCTACGTTTTTTTTAAAAAAAAATGGAACCCCGTTAGTTTTGTTAGCACATCTGAACATATCAACAAATACGTAATCAGTGCCGTTTGTTGCATTGTAAAATGTTAATTACATCCGGAGATATTGCAACCTAAAGTTGACGCTTGAGTACCACTCCTCCGCTGTTCAATCGTGTGTATCGGAGAGCACCGAATTAAGTAGGGATCCAAAGGGAACGGTGATGTTCCTTAGGTACAGAAGAGACTAGAACAGCACATTACGTCCACATGCTAACACCTTTATTGGTCTTTTTCACTAACGCACATGCACATTACCATGAGGGGTGAGGTACACGTACACACGTGGTTTCCGTTCTCAATTACGGAGTGGAGTAGAGTGTGTCTCGACACGTCAGGCCAATAGATGTTCAAAGTGGTGGCCATCACTTGCTGCACACAATTGCAATCTATGGCGTAATGAATGTCGTACCGACGCAGTACATCTGGTGTAATGTCGCTGCAGGCTGCCACAATACGTTGTTTCATATCCTCTGGGGTTGTAGGCACATCACGGTACACATTCTCCTTTAACGTACCCCACAGAAAGAAGTCCAGAGATGTAAGATCAGGAGAACGGGCTGGGCAATTTATGCGACTTCCACGTCCTATGATACGCCTGTCGAACATCCTGTCAAGGGTCAGCCTAGTGTTAATTGCGGAATGTGCAGGTGCACCATCATGCTGATACCACATACGTCGACGCGTTTCCAGTGTGACAATTTCGAGCAATGTTGGCATATCATTCTGTAGAAACGCGTTGTATGTTGCAGCCCCTGAAACGAAGTGAGGACCAATGAGGTGGTCGCCAATGATTCCGCACCATACATTTGCAGTCCACGGTCGCTGTCGCTCTACCTGTCGGAGCCAGCGAGGATTGTCCACGGACCAGTAATGCATGTTCCGTAGATTCACTGCCCCGTGGTTTGTGAAACGCGCTTCATCGGTAAACAGGAAGAACTGCAACGCATTCTCTGTTAATGCCCATTGACAGAATTGCACTCGATGATTAAAGTCATCGCCATGCAATTGCTGATGTAGCGACACATGAAACGGGTGAAAGTGGTGACAATGCAGTATGCGCGTGACACTGACTCAGTCCACCGGCTCTCGCAATGTCCTGTGTACTCCCGTGTGGGTTCACGGCAACAGCAGCTAACACACCAACTGCACCCGCTTCTCCTGTGACGGGCCTGTTACGGACCCGTTTGCGTGCTACGACCATACCTGTTCCATACAGTTGGCGGTAGATGTTTTGAAATGTGCGGCACGTTGGATGCTCTCTGTCCGTGTACCGTTCTGCATACACTCTGCACGCTTCAGCTGCATTTTGTCGACACTCGCCATAGATGAGTATCATCTCCGCCTTTTCAGAGTTCGAATACACCATGGTCAGAGTTTCTACAACACTACACTATCACAGACGTCTGGTAAAACAGTGTACTACAATTATGCAGAATAACAATAGCAGGAAGCGCTACATGCGGACACTGCGACAGCTAGACCAAACCACAACAGTGCACTACAGCCACACTCGTAAACACGGTCATCATCGTAAACATGTCCCTGCAGATGCTGCTCGCCGACCATGGCCCGTGTTTGTTACAACACACAACTGAACGTCGGAGGTTCAACTTTAGGTTACAATATCTCCGAATGCAATTAACATTTTACAATGCAACAAACGGCACTGATTACGTATTGGTTTATATGTTCAGGTGTGGTAACAAAACTAACGGGATTCCATTAAAAAAACGTATGTTTGTGTTAAGAAAACATACTTCCGTGCATTTTTTTAATGGTTTGTATTAACCAATTACACTATCCCCTCTCCTCACGTTCGGTCTGTGGAAGCGGTTAGTCAGTATTTGATGTGGTTTACGAAATATATCCAGCGGTAATGTTAGGTGACTCGTCCTGTATATATGGTATGACGTCGGCTACATAAAAATAAAATAAAATTCTTTGTTACCAGTAAAAAGAGCGTCTTAGTAAAAAAAAAAATACTATCGTCTATGTGTTAGAATAATTATACCTCTGTCACAGAGCCAGGTCCATCTCCTTTAACCACTGAAGGGCTCTCTCACTCCCCCCAGGGGGCCCACAGTTCTTTTGTGGGTACGTGTGTGGCGCGCACGGGGCCCCGAGCCGGAGCAGCCTTTCTTCTGCCCCAGGCTGCTTCACTTTCCCTCCCGGTTTATGCCTTCGCCCGGAGACGGGCATATTTCGTGAGATACGGTGGTTCTTGTTGTGGTTTTTCTTCCTTCGTTCCTTCCTTTCTTACCCTTCGTTTTCTGTCTCTCTCTCCTTGAACTCTCCTAGCCTTCTTCTCCTCATTAGTCTCCGCTTCGGCGTTTGAGATACTTTTTCCTTCTTTCTCTTCATTTCCTATCCTCTTCTTCTTTCCTCCCTGTGCGTGTCTGAAGGCCGACCCACGCATTATCGTGCGTAGCAGGTGACGGGGTAACGCGTAATTCCCCGCCCCGGGTAGACAAGTAAGGCACGTACGTACCCCCTGGTAAAGGCCAGGCCCAGGGAGGGGTGATTACCCGAGCTGGTACCTTCCGAACGTGCCGATTGGTCCCTCCGTCAGTTCTCGGGAGGTGTGACCTGAGGTGTGAACAATCACCTAAGGCGGGTAAGCCCTCGGAGAGGGCCCCCACTAGGAAGGAGCGCGCCATCGGAGACGCCGGTAATCACGGGGGACACTTCCGCGATGACTTCCTTATCTTCTTTCGTGACGTTGACCCACAAACGTAAGTTAGACTCGCCTCAGCCTAAAAAGACTCTGCCTAATGTACCTAAATTTCTGGTTGTCTCTCGCACCGACGGAAAGGATTTCAATTCTGTCAATCCTTTCGTTATACAGAAAGGTGTAGATGCAGTTGCTGGCCCTGTTAAAACCTGTTCACGTCAGCGCAATGGCACATTGTTGCTGGAAGTGGAAAGTGCCTTCCAAGCCCAAAAACTGATACGTACTACGTTGTTGCACACTTTTCCAGTTAAGGTCGAAGCGCACCGCACACTCAACTCGTCACGGGGGGTAGTCTTCACGAGATCCCTTGACGGGTTGTCTGATGAAGATATCCAATCGTATATGTCCGATCAGGGTGTGACAGCCGTCCACAGGGTCATGAAAAAGGTCGATAACCATCTGACACCGACTCGTACTGTGTTTTTGACGTTTGACAAAGTTGACCTCCCGTCGAAGGTCAAAGCAGGGTATGAAGTCATCTCCGTCCGCCCTTATGTACCTAACCCAACGCGCTGTTTTCAGTGCCACAGGTACAACCATACCCGTGAACATTGCCCAAATGCAGCAAAGTGTGTGACTTGTGGTAGGGACGCCCATGAGGGGGATTGCCCACCTCCGTCCCCTCACTGCCTAAACTGCAACGGTGACCATGCGGCTTCCTCTCGCGACTGCCCTGTATACAAGGATGAGAAGGTAATCCAGCAAATTCGGGTTACGGAGAAGGTATCGACATCTGCCGCTCGTAAGTTGTTGGCGAGTCGAAAGCCCACTGTCCTCCCAGCGGGTACATACAGTAAGGTACTCACCTCACCTCGACCTACCAAGGATTCCAGTACCCAGACATGTGACTTCACTTTCGCTGACACAGTTGTGCGATCCGCCAGCCCGAAGATTGCCCGTTCCACGTCCCCGCTCCCTCTTGCTGCTTCTAGGGTACAGTCCTCGTCAAACTCTAGTAAACCGCGGGCACCTAAACAAGATGCCCGGACCTTGAAAAAAGAACCTGTCCGTGAGGATTTTCTGCGTTCTCAGGCTTCCCAACCGTCAACTGCCTCTTCCCGCCGTCACTCTTCCGGAAGAGCTGACAAGAAAAAGAGTTCCTCTCCTTCCCCGCCGAGGCGTGACCCATCTGTCACGCCGTCCAACAGTTGCCGGCCTCGGCCGTCTTCTGTCTCACCGGGACGCTCCGTTTGCCGGGCGCCCGGCCCTTTACCGGCGGTGGAAACTGCCCCTCCTGATCAACCCAGGGAGGTGGCAGGCGCGTCGGTAGAACCAATGGAACATGACCCTTTGCCCCCAGACAGCGATAGCAGTGCTCCCTCGAAATCCGGTCCTCAGCGGCCGTCGAGGTGACCCCGCTCGCTACTTGGTTTTTATCCTTATTTCTTCTCTCATTTTTATCATGGCGCTCCTTCAATGGAACATTCGCGGCATTCGTTCTAATCGGGAGGAGTTAAAATTACTCCTTCGATTGCACTGCCCGCTTCTAGTCTGCCTCCAGGAAACTAAGTTGCGTCCACGTGATCGTGCAGACTTTCCACACTACACCTCTGTGCGGTTCGACCTGCCACCCGTGGAAGGTGTCCCAGCCCATGGAGGGGTTCTGATGCTCCTTCGAGACGACGTCTATTTCCATCCCATTTCCTTGCACACTCACCTACAGGCAGTTGCCGTCCGCATCACCTTATCCACATTTACCTTCTCCCTCTGTAATATATATTCGCCGTCGTCATCTGCCCTTACTAGGGCAGATGTGCTAAACCTTGTTGACCAGCTCCCTTCACCTTTCGTGTTGGTAGGCGACTTTAATGCCCACCACCCCCTATGGGGCTCTCCGGCACCTTGTCCGAGAGGCTCCCTTTTGGTGGACATTCTCCACCACCTCGATCTTGTCTGCCTCAACACCGGTGCACCGACCTTCCTTTCTGACACAACACACACTTACTCCCATATAGACCTCGCAATATGCACTCCTCAGCTTGCCGGTCGGTTTGAGTGGTATGCACTTTCTGACACGTACTCGAGTGACCATTTCCCTTGTATCATCCACTTCCTACATCATTCCCCATCTCCTCGTCCCACCAGTTGGAACATTTCTAAAGCCGACTGGGGGCTTTATTCTTCCATGGCTGTTTTTCACAATCAGAATTTTCCCAACTGTGACAGTCAGGTCGAATACCTCACAGAGGTTATTCTCACTGCTGCTGAACGTTCCATACCTCGTACATCCTCTTCTCCACGTCGTGTCCAGGTCCCTTGGTGGACTGCAGCCTGCCGCGACGCGCTTCGAGCCCGGCGCCGTGCTTTACGCACCTTCCGCCGCCACCCAACTTTGGAGAATTGCATCAATTACAAACGTATGAGAGCGCAGTGCCGTCGTATCATAAACGACAGCAAGAAAGCTTGCTGGACTGCTTTTACTAGTTCTTTTAACCGTTTTACTCCCTCCACGGTTGTCTGGGGTGGCCTACGCCGTTTGTACGGCATCAAGGTCCACTCCCCGATTCCTGGCCTGACCGTGGAGAACGCAGTCCTCGTGGACCCAGCTGATGTTTCAAACGCATTGGGTCGTTTCTTTGCGGAGGTTTCGAGCTCTGCCCATTACCACCCTGCCTTTCTCCCTCGCAAACAGGTAGAGGAGGCACGGCCGCCTTCTTTCCGCTCTTTTAATCGTGAAAATTATAACGTCGCCTTCACCATGCAGGAGCTAGATCGTGCTCTCGCCCTGTCCCGGTCTTCTGCTCCCGGGCCTGATTCCATTCATATTGAGATGCTGAAGAACCTCTCTCCTGCGGGCAAGTGCTTTCTTCTTAGTACCTACAACCGCATATGGACTGAAGGTCATGTTCCCACAAGTTGGCGTGAAGCCATTGTTGTCCCCATCCCCAAACCAGGGAAGGACAAACACCTTCCTTCCAGCTATCGCCCCATTTCTCTGACGAGCTGCGTCTGTAAGGTGATGGAACGCATGGTTAACGCTCGGTTGGTCTGGCTCCTCGAATCTCGCCGCCTCCTGACTAATATCCAATGCGGTTTTCGTCGACACCGCTCTGCTGCTGACCACCTCGTTACGTTGTCGACCTTCATTATGAACAACTTTCTAAAGAAGCGTCAAACAGTAGCAGTGTTCTTCGACTTGGAGAAGGCGTACGATACCTGTTGGAGAGCGGGCATTCTCCGCACATTGCACACATGGGGCCTTCGGGGCCGCCTTCCTCTTTTCATTCAAGCGTTTTTGGCGGATCGCAAGTTCCGGGTACGGGTGGGCTCTGTTTTGTCAGATACCTTTTGCCAGGAGAATGGGGTACCACAGGGCTCCGTCTTGAGTGTGGCGCTCTTTGCCATTGCAATCAATCCGATCGTAGATTGCCTTTCAGCCGACGTCTCCGGATCTCTTTTTGTTGACGATTTCGCAATTTATTGTAGTGCCCAGCGGACGTGTCTCTTGGAGCGTTCTCTCCAACGCTGTCTTGACCGTCTATATTCCTGGAGCATCGCAAACGGCTTCCGATTCTCCACTGAGAAAACTGTGTGTATCAATTTCTGGAGATACAAGGAATTTCTTCCACCTTCTCTACGTCTCGGCCCTGTTGCTCTCCCTTTCGTGGAGACTACAAAATTCTTGGGACTCATGTTGGATCGGAAACTTTGCTGGTCCACACATGTGTCCTACCTGGCTGCCCGTTGTGCCCGATCCCTTAACGTTCTTCGTGTCCTCAGTGGCACGTCATGGGGAGCGGATCGTACCGTCCTGCTTCATCTTTACCAGGCCATTGTTCAGTCGAAGCTCGACTATGGAAGCCTTGTATACTCTTCTGCACGGCCGTCGATTCTCCGCCGTCTCAACTCTATCCACCATCGTGGATTACGTCTGGCGACCGGTGCATTTTATACCAGCCCTGTTGAAAGTCTGTATGCCGAGGCTGCTGTATTACCCTTGACCAATCGACGTGACATACTCTTGTGTCGGTACGCATGCCGCCTACGGTCGATGCCCAACCATCCATCTTACAGATTATTTTTTGACGACTCACTCGATCGCCAATATCAGTTGTCTGCGATTGCCTTGCTTCCACCGGGAGTTCGGTTTCGCCGCCTGCTACAGCGGCTCGATTTTACCCTTCCTTCCACCCTTCGGTTGAGCGAAAGCCCATTGCCACCGTGGCATCAGGCCCAGGTTCACACACACCTCGAACTTAGTTCGCTCCCCAAGGAGAGCACTCCGGATTTGGTATTCCGCTCGAGGCTTGTCGAACTCCGTTCGCGGTTCGATAATGCCGTATTTATTTACACTGATGGTTCCAAGAGCACTGCCGGTGTCGGATCTGCCTTCGTCGTCGGGGACAACTGTTTCCAATACAAGCTCCCTGACCGGTGCTCAAACTTCACGGCTGAGCTTTTCGCCCTCCACCAGGCCGTTTTGTATACCTGCCGCCACCGCCACCCTTTCTATGCCATATGTTCTGACTCCCTTAGTGCCCTGCAGAGTCTTAAGGACCCTTTCTCGAACCATCCTCTCGTGTATCCGATCCAACGCTCCCTCCAGTTGCTGGTGGATGACAGCTGTCACGTTTCTTTCCTGTGGGTCCCTGGCCATGTGGGTGTGCCCGGGAATGAGGCTGCCGACACAGCAGCCAAGGCAGCAGCTCTTTTGCCTCGCATGGCTACCTTTTGCGTCCCATCGGACGATGTTCAACGGGCTCTTCGCCGGAGTATCGTGTCGCAATGGCACAGTGTGTGGCTTTCACTGTACAACAATAAATTGCGAACTGTCAAACCGATCCCGACCGCTTGGAGGACATCCTCACGCCCCTCTCGGCGGGAGGAGGTCATCCTGGCTCGGTTGCGGATCGGTCATTGCCGTTTCAGCCACCGTCACTTGCTATCCGCCGAACCTGCACCGCTATGCTCCTGCGGTGAACTGCTGACAGTGCGACATGTTTTACTGACTTGTGTTAATTTTAATCATCTCCGTGTAGCCCTTCACTTTCCGTCTACTCTGGAGGAAATTTTAGCTGATGACACACGAGCAGCTGCTCGAGTTTTGCGTTTTATCAACTTGGCCAACTTATCCAAGGACATTTAACTCTTTTAATTGTCTTTTATCTTTCGTTTTTAGCCTCTTGTTGATTTTCTGACAGTCTACAATTTTTTTAGATCATAGCGAATCTATGTTCTTGGCTGGGCGCTAATGACCATAGAAGTTGTGCGCCCTAAAACCACAAAAAAAAAAAGGGCTCTCTCACTAATTAAATTTAGCTCAGACATACCACCTGCAAAATGGCGCAGTGGACACTCAGATAGGATGTGGTTCATTTTTTGAATATCCGTCCCACAGTCACAGGATTGATCATGTTCTTGTTCTCACCGAAATTTGCAGTAATTGCACCGGCCAACACCAGTGTGCAACCGGTTTAGCAAAGCCCATTTCCTCCTGGAAACTTTCATTCCTTGTAGCTCCTTGGTAGGGTTGTCTGTAAGGTTGCTGTTTTTTCACTGTATTCGTTCCAAACTCTCACCCAGCTGGACTCCTGCGAGACATCACTATCAAGCAGCTGAAGGCTGTTTTCAGACGTGGTTTGCATGACTTTAAGCGACTGACATGTGGTGGGAGGTCTTCCAGGATGGCTATATTAGGAGCGGCCATAATCTTATTAAATTCTTTCATTAGGGCTTCTTTGCGCCTGACATCAAGAGGAGCAATATTGCACAGTACTGGGAGCCACTGGAGGATGTGCCCATTAGGGTGCCACTGATCATCCTCAGTGCCCTGTCTAGTTGCACATCGTCGTCTCTCACACGAGCCCTGTTTAGCCAGACGGAGCACAGTATTCACCAGCAGAGTAGACTAAAGATAGAGCAGTTGTTCGCAAAAATCTTTGCTCCAGCTCCCCAATCTGATCCATATAAGTGCTGTAGGATGTTGATCCCCGTCTTCAACTTGTCTGCTATCTTTTGGAGGTGGTTCTTGAATGTGAGACATCTGTGCAACGTAACTCCCAGGGGGTGAAGTTGTTCGCGTCCGGAAGCAGCCATTAAGTCTTCATGTACGCCCCGGGTGCTTCTAAGCGAACAACAATTTCTGGTAGTTGGACTGTCACTTTTTCGACCTCCCTGCTATGTCAGCATCATCCATAAGCCGTTATTATGAACTTTATTGGCGCAACAAATGAGGAGAGTGCCATTGCTTCCCCTGATATCAGCAGTGGGCTCTACAGCTATATTCTTACTCTGCAAGCCATCTCGCAGTGTGTGGAGAAGCGCACTTTATGTACGTTTACTACATCCTCCTCCTACTCCAGTCGCTTATGATTTGTTGAAAAAACCATCTACATCTCCATATATACTTCGCAAACCACCGCGAGGTGCGTGGCGGAGGGTACACTTTACCACTACTAGGCATTTCCTTCCCTCTTCCACTCCCAAATAGAACGAAGGAAAAAAGAAGATATGCCTACGTATTGATCCTAATTTCTCTTACCTTGTCTTCGTGATCTTTGCGCAAAATGTAAGTAGGCGGCAACAAGATCGTTCTGCAGTCAGCTTCAAATTCCGGTCCTCTAAAATTTCCTCAACAAAATTTCTCGAAAAGAATGTCGTCTTTCCTTCAGCGATTCAAATTTCAGTTGCCAGAGCTTTTCAGTGACACTCGCTGTAACGCGCTTCTTCTGTATTATATTGATTTTTGTTTTTTGGTGGCCAATTTGGGAACTGGATCTCTTCATTAGTTTAATAGATATTAGTTTTAGAATGGCTTGACTTCTTCTTGCATTTAGTTATGGAAATTCATCAGCATTGAATTGGCTTTAACTTTTACTTGGCTTTCCAGTATGAAATGTAGGTTGGTATGACTGATGCTCCTTTCGTAATAAAATACTATTTTATTTAGCTTGAAGTTCTGCGTCGTAATTATTGTTTCTGAGACAATGTGTTAACTAAAAAAAGAAACTTTTTTATAGTGATGATCGAACATGAAATTCTGTCTCTCAGGGGCTTCTAATTTAATAAAATAGTATTTGAAATATATTTTCTTTTAAAATACCGGTAGTTCATTTATGTCGAAGACAGGAAAAGATATTGTCTGTGCCTGATTTTTATCATAAATTGTCCTTTGGTAGGATTTATTTAAAGTTTCTTTCAAATATAACATTAAAATTATTTTTGACACACACTGATTGTAGTGATCTATAGAAGTCAGAGATATTGACCTATGAGCACGTTTCACAATAATCATAGTTTAGATGATGGATCTAAATACTTGAATAATCATTTAAAACACTTCTTAAGATTTCACTGATTCTATATTCTCAAATTAACACAATTACAAGAAACAGATTTAAACATATCAGAGACTAGACACAGAGAGAGCGAGTAACAGGACTGTGGTTGCTATTTATACCCGTATTCAGACAAAAGGTTACAGACATACGAGGTGTTTTGACCATCTCACTCTATGGACATTACTGTTCTGAACTGCATAGATGGTGCTTCATTTCATTAAAATTTTGAAGAATACAGACTTTCTCCTCGTACAAAGAAGTAAAAAATAAATAAATAAAAAAAAGATGAAAAATGGCGATTCTAATGCTATGACCGCGATGTAATGTTACAAAGCGCATTGGTCGAACCTACCAGTACAAAGCTACCTGCTCGCCTCTGAACTGCTTCCATGTCTTCCACAGCATCATCAGCAAATAGCCGCAAATTACAACTTACTCTGTCCATCAGTTCATTTATATAGATAGAAAATAATAGCTGTCCTATCACACTCCCCTGGGGCACGCCTGACGATACACTCGTCTCTGATGAACATTCGCCGTCGAGAAGAACGTACTGCGTTCTGTTACTTAGGAAGTCTCTAGCCAGTCACAAATCTGTGACCCTGTAAATGCTAGAATGCCTCGATGTGGACTCTAAACTCTCGGGGTAAGAACAACCTACGACATGTACGTAAGGAGATATGGCGTCATAAACAATGACAGACGTGAAAAACGGCCGCATCATGTGATAACATTATACATCTGCTTCTAAACTAATGGACCGATTTCAACCAAATTTGCTACAAATATTCTTTAACGTCAGAAATCGTTTGCTATGGTTGCAAAAACCACCTACGATGCATAGTTCATACGATATTACATCATAAACAATGAAAACTGTCCCATTTGCGACGCGTGATAGCGTGATTTTATTCGTCAACTATTTGACAATGAGAGCACTTAGCCATTTGCAATAAACTCTGAACATAATTTCAAATCTTTACGAAACTTTTCCTTGCTAACAATACCAACAAAATGATGAAAGGAAAAAAGTTTCTCGCTTACTACTGTTCCGCTGTTCATGTATTGAAACTACGGCATTTGGTATGACGTTACACTTTATAATTTCTACACTACAAATTGTAGCCGTAGGAAATTTTAGAGACAGTATACACACATACAGCTGAATGTACCTACGTAATTGTATCACAGTACTACACGTAGTTCATGAGATATGAACACATAACCAGGAAAGTTCGCGGAAAATCGTCCCATCACTCACCACGGTTTAATCTATTACTTCTTTACTACTAATTGTATTTGTAACAGATTTTATAGACATACAGCACTTATTCAAATGAATATATACCTGAAAAATTATACAATCGTACAACATATAACTTAATAAATATGGGATCGTACGAATTTTATATGCCATTTATATTTTGACTAGCTATAAACCCGGCGTTACCCGGGTGTTTATTTATCCTACACTCTCGTAGTCCACATCCCCTTCGCCCCCTCTCTCTGCATCCACCTCTTTCTCTCCCATCTCTCTGTTCGTTGCCACCTTTCCCTCTCTCGGCAAAGTTTTCTGCAAGGTACCCTCTGTCCTGTACCATACAAACATTTATATATCCAGTAATCTTCCTCTTGGTTTGAATGTCATGTGTGCAAAAATTCATAAAGATTGGAGCAAAACTATGCAATTTGTAAAATTCCGTAAGTTAAGTATCCTCCACCATGCACCGAACGAAATTTTATACGGACAGTGACATTCCTCTTGTTTTTAAGGTAGAGTGTGCAAAATTTCATCAATATCGGAACAAAATTATAGATTTCTAATCAATAGAAATGTAGGGTCACCTTGAAAAACGATCTTTGTTGTCCACAAGTATTCCAGTATTATTTTATACAACCCTTGTTCCGAAAAAAAAGGGTATGTGTAATTGGTCCATCCGTTCTCAAGTTATGGCGCGACCAAGGTACTTAGGGATCTATTTTTATGTTTCAAAGTATCCTCCCCCAGGCACCGTATAAAACTTAAAGTAGACGGTGACCTTCCTCTTGTTTTGAAGGTCAAGCGTGCGAAATGTTGTGAAGATCGGAATGAAACTATAGATTTCATGAGTCTGTAGGGGAAGTATGCTCCGCCATGCACCTACTACAAAATACTTTCTTAGCTAACGTTTTCTACCTATAAACTATATTCCTGCCAAATTTCAGCTTCATAGGTGAAGTAGTTATCGAGATTTCGTGTTTAGTCAGTGAGTGAGTGAGTGTGCTTTCGCTTTTATACAGATAGAGATTAAGAAAAGAAATTGCTTAATTTTGGATGCAGGAGAATTAAGAGAGACTTGCAGACAAAAATAAATAGTAACATGCAAATTTGTAATGCTAAAATTATTTGATACAAGGTCATGTCTGATGCGAGAGTTTTATGGCATCTACGGCGAAACTGTAGTGAGCGGTAGACTTCGTTTCATCATTTTGTTTGTATGTGTGTGTGTGTGAGAGAGAGGGGGGGTGTCAGTTACACGCCGGCCGCGGTGGCCGAAGGGACTGCGGCGCGCCAGTCCCGGTCTACACGGTCACTACGGTCGGGGGTTCGAATCCCCCCTCGGGCATGGATATTTGTGCCGTCCTTAGTGTTAGCTAGTTCGTAAGTAGTTTGTAAGTTTAGGGACTGATGACCCCTTAGTTAATTCCCATAAGCTATACAAACATTTGAACATTTTTGAGTCAGTTATAAAACACTTCATAAACGTCGAAAATTACATGGAAACTTTGTTACAGGCCCCTAATCACTCCCATTTTCCAATAATTGCCGCATCAATCTGGGTATTCTCACACGGTGGCATATCACTATTTATGACGTCATATCTTCTGAGCTATGTGTTGTGCTCTTTTGTTTATGGGTCAGGAACCTTCGTGGGCATACGGTGAACAGTTCCCCAAAGTTTCAATGCAGTCGAATGAATGGTTTATAAACACATAGAGGACATACAGACAAACATTCATTTATATATATATATATATATATATATATATATATATATATATATATATACTATCTTTTTTAGTTAGGATACTGCACTTATAATTTTGTACAGTATGCAAGACAGCCTTATTTTTTATATATTCTTCGATAAATGTAACATGTTTTTAGAAAAAAATGAGATAGAGACAGAATGGATAGGAGAAATACTAACTCAAGGCAGGAATAAATAAATACCCGGGCAACGCCGGGATTTCAGCTAGTAATGACATTGCAGCTGCAACCCCATTAAATGTAATCCCAACCTTATCGATTGTAGTGCAAATTTAATTTTTTCTCTTGTATACAAGGTGGAGCCACGAGGGAAATTCAAAACCATTTAAAGTAATTTATATGTGATCCAAACCAGCGACGAATGATTATGCCTTGTGAGCAATTTTGTGACTCTTCTGTTGGGAGTCCAGCGTGATAACCTCTGCGCCACCTCCCTCGGTGCCCTAGATAGTGTGCGTTAGGTTGAATATCATTAATTAAGTTACGGAGAACAGTGTTGCCTATACTACCCGGATGTTGAGCTCCAGCTGTCTGACCGTGTCAGGCATAGATGTTTGTTTCATGGCTACTACGAAATGTCATTAGAATATGAAACGAAAATAAGTTTCGATTCCGATCAGATATCATCTTATTACATCACATATTGACATAAAGTTCAAAACAAGAAGTTACTTAAACAGTCAATTCTTTGTCGAGTAGGGATTGATGGAAATTTGTTTGCCAGATTGCAACATGGCAGATAATGCAAAACCGTGTGCATAATATATGCAAGTGTAGGCACGCTGTACTTCAGTGCTCAGAGAGCAGGTTGTATAGCGATCACTGCGGAGATATCATACGACAGAGATTACGTAATAACCGCAGCAACAACCTTACGCGATAATTGATCACAGAGATTTATCTGCTATTGTTCATTGTTCGATGACGATGTAACGACGGATTTACAGATTTTTTTCTGGGGTGTATCATTAAGAATTAACTGTCTACCTCGTACAGGGTGAGACAATATAAAGTTTAATTTCCAACATCTAAACGTTATTGGTGCCAGTTGTAACGCAGAATATCTTTAGATGTTGTTCTTGTTGTGATCTTCAGTCCGAAATCTGGTTCAATGCGGTTCTCCAGCTTATGCTGTGTAAGACTCTTCATCTCTGAATAAGAATGGGAACCCACATACATTTTAACTTGATTTCTGTATTCGACTCTTGATGTTTGTCTCTTCGTTTCTCTCTCTAGGATTTTCTGCAGCTACAGTTCTGTTCATTATTAAACTAACTTTTCCTTGATGTCTTGTACCAATCGATGCCTTCTTTTAGTTGAGGTGTTCCAGAAGTCTCTTTTAGCCACAATTTTGTTCAACACCTGTTCATCAGTTACGCTGTCTACCCTATAATCTCCAGCATTCATTAGCACAAAATTTATAAGACTCCTATCCTCTTCCGGTTCCTGTTAGCGAAGATAGCAATGTCGAGCTTGGCTAGCACTTGGATGGGTTACCGTCCAGGTCTGCCGAGTTATTTTTGCTGGTGTGAGATTTAATTGGCCCATACTATCCTAAGTTAATCCTAGCACGTCTATACTTCACAGTAACTACAACTCCTGCAGCCTGTGAGCATCAATTGAAAACAATATATATACGTCCTCTAGTCCTGATTCCAGATCAGTGTACATAAACAAAAATAAAAACAATTTAATTATCATTCATAGAATTACCTAACTAAATAGTTTCACTACTCATACATAAATTATGATGACAAAATAAACACACTATCCCTCTCAGCTGCTGTTTCAGGAATGAGTCCTGGCAACAATTTCACCTTTCACCAACACATATACATATTTACCTCATGTACCACTGGTGAACTGCAAATCTGATACAAGCACATGTTTTAACACAAACAACAACAAGAAAAAGAATATATAAAAAACATGTAAACGTGACCCCATTGCTTAAATCTAAACACATACATTAATACTAACAAAGACGACAGAATAAATATACACAAATTCTTAAACTGCTATGTACACTGCTTTGGATCTCATACTTCCTGATTTATAGTGGTTTATGGCAGTTGCTTGTGTAAACATGCCATTAAATCTTTATCATTTACAAAATTTTTGAATTTGCCCCTCTTCATGCATCCCTCCACACTTAATTCTAGCACTTTATCCTTATATTTCAACTGAGCTTCATATTTGCACAGAAAATCACTTCCTAACACTAGATTTAAACATAGACCTTTCATCACCAGTAAATCTTGAATAAACAGCTCCTCCTCGATGATTACTTCAAATTCTGAGTTCCCTGCATTTAACATCCCTATTTTTCTCATGTCACTGGCTGTACTGTTTTTAAATATTTGAGGAATTGGATTCAATCATCTTGCCCATACTCATGTACTTCTTTATTAACTCAACCTGACTTTAACCCATCAATATCCATTTCATGACACTGTTCATTATTATGAATAATAAAAACTTGTATTTTCTCCTCATCATCACCTAACCCCTGCTGTACAACTCTCTGCCCCTCACTTATCTCATCATGATCTAGGGTACACATGCCTAATCCCCTCAATTGATCATGCTCATTGTCCCCATTCACAAACTCTTTCAACACATTGTAATAAGTCTGGTCCATATTATATTGTTTGCCTAGTCTGTTCAAGTAATCATATTTGTGCAATAGCCTATCGTCTGGTGCCCACTTCCTAATCCAGTTTATTTTCCTAATTAAATTTCTGGTTTGTGCATCTGCACTGTCAACTTGGTCTTGCTCAGAGATCTTCACATTTATATTAACATTTACAGTAGGTCCAATGTCATTTATTGTCTCTACTGGACCACATTTATTTACATTTAATTTAGAAAACATTCACTCTCATTCATACATTCCACAACATCTATGCTGGCTCCAGTACCATCAATATTTACATTCATACTTTCACATTCAATCTACACTTGTGCCTCTCACCTATGCAAAACTAAGGCTAACCCAACACTGTTTTGATCCTCTTTAATGTTATTATCAAATAAACTTCCCACATCATACTCTCCTTTATTGTCCTTGTTTCTAGCATTCCTCCTCCTGTTTGCATTTCTCTTGTCATGTTGCAAAAACCAATCCCGAAAAATTTCCTCACTACCTATAACAGCATCCATATGACACATACTTTCCTCTCTTTTCTCCCTTTCCTTATTTACTCTATTTATGTTTTCTTTATCCTTGCCTTTGTGAACTCATACTTCCTCTTTCCTATCATCATCTCTGTCCATGTGACATAGTTTTCCCTCCCTTCTCTCCCCATCTTTATTCCTACTGTAATTATGGTCATTAGATCCCCTGTTATCCCATCTTCTGGTCCTATTATTAGAATAATTCCTTGTCTCATATGGACCTCATTTGGAACAAATCTCAGTTTTCCTGATTCTGTCTCTGATTTTCTCTCCTACTGTTATCCCCATTCCTATTTCCACCATCCTGCCTTTGATTTCTCCTATCAATTTCCCATGTTTCCCTCTGTCTTCTATTCTCCCAGTTGTCTCCTCTGTTATTGTTACCTCTCAAATTTTCATTTAAATCCCTCTCTCTATTGTGGTTTTCCTGGTTGTGACCCCCATTTCTACTGCCTCTGTTTTCATTGTGGTTCACATGCTGTGTCCCCCTGAGCTGTCGTTCCATAACTAAACCCTGGTCTATCTTTTCTACAAATTCAATGAAATTCTCAGCTGAATCTGTGGGATGGTGAATTAACTGCCAATGCAAATCTGCAGGTAACCTCCTACACAAAGTGGAAATTACTGCTAAAACACTCAAAATCTAAATGCACTAGTTTCTCAAGTTCCTCCTGACAAAATTCCTTCATGCTCTGTTTCCCTTTCACATAGTTTGGCCCGTTCAAGAATTCATTTTGTATCTTAGCTTGCTTGGCCTCCCCCCAATACTTATTTAAAAACAATTTTTCAAACGCCTTAAAAGTAACAAATTTATCAGCACACTGATTTGCCCAAGTTTGAGCAGAACAGTCAAGCATTCTCTTTGCTAACCTCACTTTACACTGGTCTGACATACCAGGCACAAATTGGTCCTTGCATGCAGCCAAAAAATCTACTGGATGATAATTACCCAATCCTGAAAACTTTTTGCCATTAGGTGTCTGCACCATGGACCAATTAGTGTTTCCTGATGCAGTACACAATTCTAGATTATTTATTCTAGTGTTCACCTTCTCAATCTCAGTATTGTTTACTGTCACTACTTGTTCTAGCTTTTTCCTAAAGTTACATTCTGTATTCTCTAATTTTCCTGACAACAAAGTTTTTGTTTCCTCAATACCTGCCACCATCCTCTTGTCAACCTCAGCCAATGCCTGCATAGTGCCCTCATTTCTGTGATCACATATTTGTTTCACATCATCTAACTTGCCGCCTAATTCAGTCTCAATAGCACCAATTCTGGCATGTATCTCCTTTTCTCTATTTTCACACTGTTCTGTTAAACTTCCTATCTTTTTGTCAATGTCTGTGATTATTTCTGCCTTTAATGAAAACATTGAATTTTGTAGTGCCCCAATGTATGCCTTAAAGTCTGCTTTCAATTCTGATTTTACAGTTTCTATTTCTGATTTTACGGTTTCTATTTCTGATTTTACTGTTGCTATTTCTGATTTTAAAGTTGCTATTTCTGATCTTAAATTTGATTCTAAATGTGAGTTTGAATTTTCTATTTTTTATTCTAAATTTGATTCTAAATGTTAGTTTGAATTTTCTATTTTTGATTCAAAATTTGAGCTAAAACTCGCTAACATGGCTGCGAACATCTCCGGTGTCAACAACATTCCTCCAGTATTTACCCTCTCTGGACTTTCTGGGATGCTACTCTCTGAATCTACGTCGCTTGGCGACTTTTTAAAAAACCTGCTCCATTTTCAGTGCCACAAGAAAGCTTGATTAACATACAAGAATTTATAGCGCCAGCTGCTTTACTTATCTTTTAATCCAGAAGTTGCTGCACCGAGCTGCGGCGTCCCCAACGCTCGCTGCCGTCTGTTGTAGAAGCTGTGGCTGGAATATGACCTTACTGCATCCCTTATCCTTTGTAGAATCGAAGCTGCTGGGCTCCGACGCTCCGTTGGCGACTTGCGAAGTCCCCACGATCACTGCCGTCCGTTGCAGAAGATGAAATTTGAGTGCGTGGATCCCGCGCGCCGCCGCTCATTGCTGCCGGGCCGATGCGCTGTCGATCGCCCGAATTCTGCGTCACCAACCGTCGTTAACCGCGCGACGCGTTCGCGTATCGTTCACGATTATACTAACCAGTGTGAATTTATCCGGCTCTCTGCTGCCAGCCGCCACACACACTTGAAATTGTCCGTCGCGTCCGCGCACTTGTTTGCAAGTGTTCGTAACTGTTCACTGTCCTATACACACCCTAATCTCTCCGAGCAAGTCCAACGTGAACTTATCCCGTACCGAGCCTCCAAATGCGAGTGTGAAGGTCGGGGTGAGAGTTTAAAATAGGGAAAGTTTAATTTTTAAAACTCACAACCACCAACCGCGAACCAAAATTCCTAAACATGCAAAAACACTGGATCTGTGATTGCTACTGTTTGACTCGTTTTCTAGGGGATGATATCACACGTTCGCAGCTTTCCTTCCCTGCATATGCGGTCGGGGGTTCGAATCCCCCCTCGGGCATGGATACTTGTGCCGTCCTAGTTCGTAAGTAGTTCATAAGTAGTTCGTAAGTTTAGGGATTGATGACCCAGTAGTTAAGTCCCATAAGCTTTACAACATTTAAACATTTTTTCCTGCATATGATTACAAAAAAATTCATAATAAAGTCAAGTACATGAGAGAAAAGGATGTACTAACTACTATTTTTGAAAACACGTAAAAGTTCACTTTATGTTGTTTATTTCACAATATTAGAACCCTGTGGCTGATACGTCTGTACGTCGACACATTTATCAAATGAAGTTATATCTCGTGAGCCTCCAGACAAAATCAATATTTGTCGCAAATTGTTTTCACACCATGTGGCTGTCTCAAACACCGTTTATGTTCATGCCTATGGGATGACACGTGTTACATTAACAAATCACAGTCACTTTAATTCAATGCGGTGCACACCTTGTTCCACCGGCTAATATTCACAAACACACAGTAGCACTCGATACAACTTGGTGCAGTCTACGACGAGCAGCCACACTTGGCAATTGCCACCACAAAAATCTAAAGTCTCCACCTGGAGATACACATGCCGACTGTTGTAGCGCGACGCCGCCCGGCCAGTTACCCCACTCGCTCCCGACTTGTCACTTCCTGCCCTCGCGTACGCGCGCGCGCCAAAAGCTCAACCGCCGGGTTTTTTCCCCTACGTCATCAACTTCCCCATGTGAGCTGTTCTAACCGATTTGCCAACATACAGCGCTCAGCCAATACATTTCTAAAACTTCACTTAAAATAAAAATAATTACACTACACATTAAATAAATTGTCTTCTTGGGTTTTTATATTGGTATAAACATCCTTTGTACTATTTATCATAATCGTGCAATTTCTTATATCACAGATAAGTGATTTAACTGAATACTTCAAGATAAAATACACAAGATTAATTGAAAATAAAGTGAGAAATAGTTAATATATTAATTTTATAAACAAACATTGCCATGCTAGTTGTGTAACTGTCTTATATTCATTGGTAATTTATTACTTTTCATTGTCAATTAAACATATTACGCCAGATGTGACTATATCAGCTAATGTATTGTTTATTTTTCAACAGGCTATTTTGTAATGGGGCCTTAAAGGTTCGTAACTGCATTGTATTACTTCAAATGCCAGTAGTATTAGAATATTTTATTTCACGCTGTGCACTGCACTGTGCCTGGCACTCGCCATTGTCCCTCTCTCCCCTCACCGGAAACGAAACTGGAAAATCCTAAGCTGGAACAAGCCACCAACGTCGGCCTGCTCGCTGGCCTCCCGTCAGCTACAAGCACACAGCAAATCTCAATGTGGAGAATTTCTACCTATGGCCTAACTATAAATGTTGTCACCCAACTGTGTACATACATTGCTACCACAATTAATACGATTAAAATTGTGTAACATTCAGTGCATTGGCATGGTCAATGTTTGCAGTGAACTTCATACTGTTTAATTATCAAATGCTATTAATTACCAGTATTTCTATCTCACAAAAGGTACCTAGATCTAAACAAAAGATTAAAAGACATTATACAAACATATGAAGACTCTTTAGATTTAAAAAGGTCTTTAAAGTCTCTAGGTTTTTTACAAAAAATTGAATAAGAAATCATGCTCCATAAAATAAGAAAAAAGGTTACCAATTTGCTACTGTAAATTTGAACAACAATAACAAAAATAAAAAACAACAGAAAGCATCTAAATGTGCCTGTGTAGAACGTACATAGCCTCGGTACAATGTAAAGATATGTTCTTATTTCCACGTGAATGGGAAAGTTCGCTGTTACGATATTTATTTATTTTCGGAACGCAAGCGTCACCACGCAGGGGTTCTAGACATTAGGAACGTTGGATGATAAAAATTTTACCGTGATGTTCTGTGTGAAAAATTTTCTGTGGGCCTTAAAATATTGTTGTTTTAAAACGGCATGTGTAGATACAGCACACATTTTACCAGCATCAATAAATTTGCTATGTAAACTTCCGATTCTGGAGTTCCGTCTTATTTGTCATAAGACACTAATTATTTGTATTTGGCACATCTCATTCAGAAAAGTAAGATTTTAGCAGTGTTCCTAAAGTTCTAATACGAAATCTGTTTTTTATTGAATTCTTAACTCAATACAACTGAAATTTTACTTGGTAAATTTCTCACATAATATGGTTACTCGTCCTGTGAAGCATTCAACGTAAGTGGCTGACATTGCCAAAGGAACAAGTAGAGATGGACGTAAATTGCAGATCCAGATGGCTGGAAATTGCAGGAAACTAATGCGTGTGTGAACTGTTTCACAAGATACAGAGTATCAAGCAGGACTCGAAGCTCTTGAACACCCAGGTCTTCCTGTAGCCAACTAGAGTCTTTCACTTGATATTTCTCAGGTCTTCTTGTATAATATTTAAAGTCACGACACCAAAAATAAGGTTTTTTTTGAAGACATCAGACAAACATGTTATTTTTACACCATAGTCATATCTTATTCAGATGTTTCATGATAGGCAGTTATAAAATGAGAAGGTCCTAGCGAACACATCCAAAACACCGTTAATTCGTAGTATAAACAATTACTGAAGCCTAATATAAAATTTTTTTCATATAGTGCCGAATTAAACAATAAAAATTTTACGATAGATCTGCTAGTTCTTTGATATTTAAAACCTAAACTCAGTTGTCCGTAATGAAATGTTATTACATACCAGTATACCTTTGCAGTCACTATCTATTGCTCAGCTGGTGACGAATTCGTTATCCAGGTTGCTGACGGAGATTCTCCCATCTTAATGGTAAATAAGCAGCTATTGACAACCGTTTCAGTAACCCGTGTGTAATGTAATCTTCATAACAATAAGGTTAGTGCCCTGATATTTCTGTATACTTATAGCTATCGGCTGAAAGTCTGGTGTTTGTATTTCCAAAACGGTTCAACGTGCAGCTCAACGAATGTTACTAACAGGACGCAGTCTGACGTTCGTGACCCCATACCTATGGAAAATCATCTGAAGACATCAAGAACAAGACTCTAGTTCCATAGACTTTATACGCCGGATGTAACCGTAGCAAAACATTCTGTAATTTCTTTCAGACGAACATGCCCATTATTGAGTAAATCTTTATTTCATTATGGTCAGCACCTTAAAAGGGTGCACCCCACTCGCTCTATAGCGACTTAGTTGCAAAACATATATAATAGATTCAAACAACAGAAATCATATAATGATTGCTGTCTTATAAGGGACAACATAGCTATTAAAGAATAGCAACGAGATTACGAGAGCAGTCAATGTTACCGCCGTAAAATTACGTTAAAACCACAGTATAAAATACCAGTCAGGACACTCGAGCGAATTTTTGTTACCCGCTGCGATCGTAGCGCGCCAAGCGGCCAGCAGGCGACACTACTGAGTTGGCGGTGTCTCGTGAATTGTGTCGTACTACTTGCAGCTTATATTCGTTTTTGTGATGGTTTCTGGAACCGGGAACGCTTGCAGCGCAATCAATTGCAGCAACAACCAGAAAAAGACACCAAATTTGTCATTTTTCATATTTCCTAAGGACCCTGAAATGTTTGTAACGTAATCCTATTCCTGCAATGTTTTCGTTACGAATCGTCTCACAATTACATAAATTAAACTATAATTATGATCCTTTCATATTTTTAGGAGTAGAAAATGGCTCATAAATTGCAGAAGAAAAGATCTGTACAATAACGTGAAATTTTGTTTGTTGCACTTGGAACAAAATTCGTTCATCAACGCAGAAAGGAAGAAACTGCTATGGAATGCTGTACCAACATTATTAGAAATACCGAACAAGCCTCCACAATTGTCCCTGAAAAGGAAATTGGCACAGAGAGCTGAAGACAAAACTTCAAAAGATACTACAAAATTTTAAAACTTTATAATTTAAAGAAAAAGTTCAAAATTTTGAAAATAAGGTGAAAACCACCTGCAACATTGTGAGGGAGGAGTCAGGCAAATATCCAAAAAGTGTAGGCGATATTAACAGCAAAATCAAATCTGAGCGTCAGTGGTCGTACTCGCCCGATTTTTCGGAAATAAATCCAGTTATTTCGTGTTTGCTGTGCACCTAAACGCAACGAGGAAAGGCTGCTAAACTTTGAACTACCGGTAAAATAAAGTCTTCAGCCTACTTCTACTGTTACTTGCCAGTAGGCTACCTCATCCAACACAGAACAATAATAAAGACGGAAGTCGTAGTTTTTCTAACATGTGTTCTGCAAAGGCAACACACAACGAAACGGAAGTTGTCAGACCCGGCTGCGCGAGTGGTTCCAGATTTCGCCATTTCATTCATATGTTGTAGGTGCACGGGTTTTAATTTTAGCGTAATCCTTCTTGACTGATATTAAACTAACGCCATCGAGTCTAAAATAAAACAATCATATCGGAAATTTACGCAGAAAAGTGTTTTAAATGAAGTGTTATAGGCATTAAGTTAAAAAGCAGTTCCCTTGCTCACCGGTTGGAGCGCTAGTGTCGCCCCAGCTGTCAAACGGTAACAGTTTTTACACCAGTGAGTGTCGCGGCTGTTATGTTAGACTGTGTTATAACTTTAAATTGTCACGACAGAAAATGAATTTATAACCAATGTGGGACTTCTTTCCGTCTTGCGTTTGAAACTCTCGGAGAACTCCTGTGCGTGGAGGGGTGGTGGAGGGGGAAGGAGCGGCAAGGGGAGCCTCAATTTGTTATGCCGGCCCGGACTAGTAGGAAACCCCACGACAGGAAACTCCATGACACCGCCGGGAGTACGGGGCGCTGACTACGCCCCCCTCCATACCACATGCGTTGACGCCTTCGCGCAGAGGATGACACGGGGGCCGGTCAGTACCCAGTGGCCCCCCTGAGGCCTGTCAGACGGAGTTTACAGTTTACTATCCTCTTCCGCTCTCAACTGTTTATCGTCCTTGTTACACTAGAAAACAAAGCTACACTCCAGAAAATGTTTCTACAAACAAGACACCCTAATAGTTAAATTTGTATTCGGAGTAAACAAAATTTTCTTCTCCGGAAATTCTTTCCTTCCCATTGCCATTCCGCATTTTATATCATCTCTACTCAGTCCATCAGAAGTTATTTTACTGTTCAAGTAAGAAGACCCATCTGTTGTTACCTTTGCTGCTTCGTACCCTGTAGTAATACATGATGATTTTTTTTTAATCAAAATAACGCATGTCGCTGACTTCCGCACTCTCTCTGCCAGTGTATCGATAAACATTTGATATTTGTCACGTTCAACTATTTTGTAACAAGCTGAAGGGAGAGAACGGAACTGTTCCTCACTTAGGCACTACGTTTACATGTAACACATCTTCAGGAAGACGAAAACCGATTTTCGTAAACCGTTTTTCGCTGTCGTGCTTACATGGCACAGCATGAATCGGATTTCCTAATCCACTGAAGATGGCGGCTGAAAAACAGCTGATTCAGTCCCCGATTTAATCAGCATATTCGAAATTTTTCTTCACTTAAATACACAGATTCATGCTCACTATTATATTATTACTTTTATTTCACATTAGAAAATATTACTCTGTCCATATGTGCCGAAAATTCTTACCAAAAAAACACAATCTGACAAGCGAAGAACGCTTCAAAAACGGTTGCGTTTACATGGGCACGAAAATCGATTGTGGAACTGGAAAACCGCTTTAGAAAAGTGGATTTCCAGAAGCGATTTTGGAGTGTTTACATGACCAACCAAAAGCGGAATTGGGAAATCAGTTTACGAAATCCGGTTTTGGGAGCCCATGTAAGCGGGCTGACTGTCTTCGCCTCGATATATTAGGACGTGTTCCAGCCATGGATTTTGCCTAACCATTGTAAGTGTGAGCTTAGTTCTTTTTACTGATTTCAATAAACCCCACAGTTAATTTGAAAGATCTCACTTATTTACAATCCATTCTCCATTCTCACTAATTTTAAAGTTATTTATTTTCAGCATACCCAGTACATACTTCATAAATTGGCCGGTTTCCGAAACAGCAGTTACCTGTCCCGTTATAGTTACCTGTGGGTTACCTGAACGTTAAGTACAAAATGGGTTTCCGAAACAACAGTTACCGCCACAGCCGTAGTTACCGGTCCGTTAAAGATAAATGCGCGTTCCCCTGGGTTTACCTACACGTTAACTTTAATTTTACCTATATCCGCTACGTAGCGCTAGTGGGCTTCCAAACGCAAGTCCAGAAGTTAATTAGTAGTAGTAATTTGTTTTTGTTTTCATGATTGGGTTCCGTATAATTTTCATACAATTTTTAAAATTTATGACGATGAAGAATGGAAAATATTTCATCATCATCGTCGTCACCGCTGTCTTCTTCTTTTTATTCTGATGCTTCGGACAGTTGTTCAGAAGAATAAAACTTAGCTGTACTCGGCACTGTTGAAACACCACGACGCGTTTTTCGTGTTAGATGACAACCATTTGATCTGTGTAATGAGAGAGAATTTCATATGCGTTTCAGAATAATAATAATAATAATAATAAATACTGACCAATGACATTGCCGGGGTCAAACAGGGAAAAACGCGGAACACAAAATTCCGGGTTAAATTTTACATCGCGCTCGGCGGTCGCGAGATATAATGTTGACAACGGGTGACGTATGCATTAGCTGCATCTCCCTCGAGATTGGTCAAGTGACTGAGAAATAATTGCGAACATTATATCAAGCAATCGCCGACCTGGGTGTAAAATCTCTACCTCATTCCGAATCACAAAACAATGCTCTCATAATAAAACTTTCAATTACGCACAAAAATACTTTCCTTTGAAATAGTGTTCTGCCATGCAATTGCCATTACGATCGATCAGTGTTTCAAGTGATTAGTGTTTTATATTAAATCATGGGTAGACATAAATTGATTAGTTTAAATAGTAAAAAGTAATGTTACATTCACAGAACAATGGGAAGAGGAAAACTTTAATTTATGAAAATAGATGTCGACAACAGAAATAATACATACGATTTTTAATACTAACCCTGTCTTCGTTGTTGTTTGTCCTACCTTTTCTTTTTAAAACAGAATACAGCTCTTTGAGCTGCCGTACCGTTCTCTCTCCTGTCTGAATTGATGAATTATACACCTTTGTGACATCTTCGCAAGCCTGTTGCTTTTTTTAAAATAGTCGAGCCATTCTTCCTTTTATTTTCAATAATTGATTTCCTTTCTAAGACAAGATCAGTCAAAAGGTTTTTCTCAAACAGAGTAAACTTTTTCCTTGCTTGTCGCCCACTGCATTTCAAAACAAACAAAACTCGTGACACATACACAGACTATTGGCGCGTCTTCGATTTGTCCTTAATAATCGATAAAACGCGAGTAATTGCGAGTTTCGTTAGTAGTGGCATCTGTGATCTGTTGAGACGTACTATTAGCATCGACAGCAGGCGTAGTTACCGCGCCGTTAACTAACGATAGTTGAAAACAGCTACGGGAAACCCAAGGAAGTTATCTGGCATGTTAAATTTTAACGCGGCGGTAGCTAACGGTACGGTAACTGCAGCTTTCCAGAAACCGGGCACAAGAATGTTATACTTATATAATAGAATTACATACCAGAATTGCAAGTTATGATGACCTATGTGCTCTGCTTAAAACATTTTTATCAGTCATGTCATAAAAAAAAAAAAACATTTAAAAGGTCTTGCCGGTACAAGTCACAAGAATAAAATCAGGTAGCCGCTTACGTACACCTAGGCAGCAGTTCACGCCATCTAGTGTTTCAGGATAATACTATGCTGGCCGTCTTTTCTTAGTTAGTACAGTGCGTCTAAATCAAAAATAAACAAATATACATGACGGTTCAAATATGATTACATTGCGTCAAAACATAGACGCACTGTACTAACTAAGCAAAGACGGCCAGCATAGTATTATTCTGAAACACTAGATGGCGTGAACTGCTGTATATTTCTCTCTCTCTCTCTCTCTCTCGCTAACACACTCACACATATGCATTGGTGCTTTGTAACGACTTTACCTTTTATGCTAGTCTTAATTAAAAATATATTTTTAAACAGATAGTATTTTGTACGTGATACAATGTAACTTATATTTTAACAATTGATGGTGACAAATTTTAAATTTTTAAAGATATGTTTTAATACCTACCCGCCTGAGGGCGCTGATAAATGGTTATTTATATTTTTATGATATAATGCATAATCTGTGTATGTTATTTGTTAAACTCTAATTCACCTAGAATCACCATTTTTATCTTCTTAAGCTTTTAATATGATTGAACCCATTTTCTTTTAAAAATGTTGCAATGTAATTGATTTTAAACAAAGAGGGCGCCAGGCACCATCTATGTACAAGCTAAGCTGCGTAGGTGTACGTAAGCGGCTACCTGATTTTATTCTTGTGACTTGTACCGGCAAGACCTTTTAAATGTTTTTTTATGACATGACTGATAAAAATGTTTTAAGCAGAGCACATAGGTCATCATAACTTGCAATTCTGGTATGTAATTCTATTATATAAGTATAACATTCTTGGTGTGTGTAATCTTATTTTAATTTCAATGTCTGACCAAGGTACCTTGTTTTTAACAGCACTGATGATGTCCCATCATAGGGACGAAATCGATATGTTTTGAAGTTTAATAAAAGAAACATCTCACATCGCCTACCAATCTGAAACCTTTTATTTCATTATAATTCAGTGGTGGGCTGGCACAAAATGGAATCTAGTTACACATAGGTAAAGTTATTTATATCTGAGCCTGGTATATTGAATGTCTGTAACCGATACTCTTTGGCTCCGCGAGTACACTCTTCGGCGTGTGCTGCAACGGGATTTTTCATTCGTTCTCCCATTGCAGGAATTTGCAGGGTTGTGTGGACAGTCACGAAAGTATGTTTGAAAATGGCGAAGAGGAATCTTTTTATGTCCAATAAAAATATATTTTCTGTATGGATGATGATAGAGTTTAACGATGATGGATGATGATCTGGAATTGTGAAAAATCAAGTTAAGGAGAATCATTATTTAATTGATAGGTACCCCGCGTAGTTGTTGTCCATCTCTGACATTCAGCATAGAGGTAGAGAGTTCATATTTTTATATTAATTTTTAAACAAGCTTATTTGTAGTGTAGGTAGTTAATATGATTTGCAACAATTTTTATGGATGTGAATGAGGAGCAAATATGATGCGATTTTTTATTACATTGTCTAAAGTAACAGCAAAAGAAAAAAAGATATATAAGATGAAGACAAAAAAAGTTTTTTTTTTTTTTTTTTTTTTTTTTTTTTTTTTTTTTTTTTTTTTTTTTTTTGTAAAGAATTACTGTGACGCGTTCTCACGGGCAATTTGTTAGCAACACTTATCTTGTAAAAGAAAAAGAATCACCATTCTAATTATTTCGTGGTCACAATTCTTATGAAGAAAATGTAGTCATTTATTTTATGATTAAAACTTCAAGCTGTGTCGCGTTGATCATTTATTCCTAGCTCGTTTCACTTTTTTTTTTAAACAACAGTGATGGAAAAATTTTATATTTGTGTAGTTTGTGTATTCGGCTGTTGGCTTGATTTTTGCAGAATTCACAGCTTCGACAGTAATTTTGGGAGCTGTGTCACACATGCAGTTTTCTTGCATACAATTAATGCTAATTGTCAAATGAGCTAAGACAGGAACGATTGTTAATTTGAGAGCTAACGTGCAATCAGTTGCTTTCACAAAATTTAATTGTCATTATTTTGCCAGTTTCAGTCATTAATATGTCAGATTGTCTTCGATCAGATTTGATACTGTTTGCACTTACTGAATGAAGTACCATGGCTCGAACGTTTAGTTTTAAATTTGGTTTTGCTCAAGGTTACGAACTGTCATATTGATGAAGTTTTCATTTAAAGTGCAGAGTCAGTGACATCACACACACAATAACGTACGACACGACACGACACTGAGTTTATTTCTTTCAATTTTTTATTCTAATTGTATAAAGAGAACTTTCATTATAATGGAACAACTAAAAAGTTTCCATTTGAGGGCGTCCCGTAGCGTATGTGCAACACAACGCGACTCAGATGCGGGTATATGTCCATGGAATGTGGACAAGGAATATGTGTAGCGATCGCGTCTTACCTACGTATGTGCTGTAAATATAGACACGTTAACTATGTCAACATTATTACCGTATGTGACCATACAGAACCAACGTGCCGTTGTTGTTCTTTTCATGGACGGCGAAGGCAAACAGCAGGTTTCCATCGGAGTATGACGAATGTCTTCTCGGAAAAGCTGCAGCAAAGGATTGTTATGCTTCATGATAAGGCACGTTTCCATGTCGAAATTGTCGTAACGCAGAAGTCTCTAACATTCGAGCACGCGTCCTGTAGTCCTGATATTTCCCAATGCGATTATCAACCCGTTCAGTCCCTCAAAAAAGGCTTGATCGGTCGACGCATCCTATAAAACGAAGTTGTGCAGCAGGCAGGGTGAAAAGTTATTGTCTATGGGTAAACTCAGAGTAGCGTGTGAAATATTAGTTATCTCAACAAAGTAAGTTCCGTTTGGTTATATAAAACAAACGTGTAGAGATACAGAAAAATATCTATTGCACAAAAATCTTCAACTGCTAAACTACTTTTTTACATAGCTTCCGAAATTTTCTAGGCACTTGTCATAGCGCGGCACATATTTTTGTCTGCCTTCTTCATAGATGGTTGCGGCCTGTGTATTCAACAATGTGGAAACATGTTCTTTCAGCTCATCAACATCGTTGAAGTGTTCATTTTAGCTGTAAGAAGAGATGAAAATCGCTAGGAGCGAGGTCCGACTTGTGTGGAGGATGATCAAAGACGTCGCAGTGAAATTCCCGTAAGAGTTGTTTGGTTACATTCGCCGTGTGAAGTCGGCCATTATCGTGGGGGGAAAAAAATCCTCGGCGCTTGTTCTTTATTGTGCGGCGCAATTTCTTAATGGTCGTGCAGAACCCATGCGCATTGTTTTGCATTGTGGTAAGAAATCAATTAGCAAAATGCCTTTTCTGTCCGAAAAAACGGTGCACATGACTTTTCGAGATATCAAGATTTGCTTAGGCTTAAGCTTTGTTGGGGATTAAGTGTGCCTCCATTCCATTGATTGCCATTTTGTTTCAGGGGTGTCGTACGATACCCCAGTTTCATCTCCCGTGACTATCCGAGAAAGTAAACCATCGCCTTCTTCATTGTAGCGTGTCAGAAACTGAAGTGCACTACCCATCCGTTGTTTTTTGTGTTGTTCAATAAGAATTTTGGGTACCCAAAGTGGGCAAAGTTGTCGAAATTTCAGTTTTTCAGTAACAATTAGTGATTGTGAGATTTGCGGAACTTCCATAGCAAGGGCACTAAATGTAAACTTACGGTTGTGCTTACTCTTCTCTTCAATTGTGTGAACTAGTTCATCAGTGACCACAGACGGGCATCAACTTTGTTCTTCATAGTGCACTTGATCACGTCCATCATTGAACAGTCTGAACCACCTTCTAACCATTAAATCACTCATAGCATTTTGTTCGTAAACCTCGCAGATTTGTCGACGAATTTCCTTTGGTTTAACATTATTTGCATTTAGGAAACGAATCGACGATTTGATTTCACACGCGGCGACATTTAAATTACAGCTGACATAAAGAAGCGCTGCAAAGCACACGTCGGTAACAGCGATCTGAAAATGAAGTACATGTCTTCTCGCTGAGAGTAACTGCTGCGCATGCGCGGAACTGCGATCGTAGCGCTGCTGCGGATAGAAATAGAAATGGAACTTACTATGTGGACGACCCTCGTACCTGTGACTGGTGTTATCACTATGGAAGAAAAGAAGTATAAATGGTAGTAATCAGAATTTTATATTATTTATTCGTGGAAATGTTATATATATTATATATTTCCGAATCCTCTAATTATAATTAGTATAACTATAAAGCGCCAACATCGGGCAAGTAATTGGTGGATTTAAAAATATCTATATTGGAAGTGAACTGCAGTTGTAGCGTAATTTGGCGGTTTATTTTCGTTATAAATATAACAACTTGCTTTCGTGGATTTTTTAAATTCCATAACTAATTTTTAAGGCACTGCAGGGTCATCATTAGTGGATACATTACACTGTCATGGAGGTTCTGGTAACATAACTGAAATAATCAGGAACAGGATACAACGGAATTAAACGTTAGGTTGTTATATTTATGTACTTACTGTGTTGTTATTGTACGTATAAGCATAACCATGTTGTGCATTGAGCACTGACGTTTTCTCCACACATGACAGAAGTTTTGCAACATTTAGCGTAACAAATTCACAAAATATAAACGTTGGATGTGGTGCAAAGAGAATGGCTATGGTAGATACTGCACTTCACTAATTAATGTCTTTGTTTTGAGACAATGTGTATGCATAGAAAGTATGGGTGGATCTACCCATTCCGATTCATAGGTCATGCTCTGTTAGTAGTATCTGTCAGCAAAAGTAGTAAATGTCCTGTTGTTGTTCAATCTGTGTATATAAGCAAAGCCACATTACTCATTATCGAACCACTCTGTAAATATTTCACCCTTTCATCTTTTATTTTGTATATTTGTTAATGTATCTCACTTGTTTCATTACTAATGCAACTATATACTAACTAAATTCAATATGATGTCTAAAATTAAATTTAGTCCCTTACACACTTTTTATGCATACGCAATGTCTCAAACCAAAGACGTCGCTGAAGACCTAGCTGTCGAGCGCTCCAACCCCCCCCCCCCCCCTTGTCCTATTCTATCAAATCAAAGAATATGAAGTAGTGAAGTGCAGCATCTACCATAGCCATCCTCTTTGCACCACATCCAATGACATATTTTGTGAATTTGTTACGCTAAGTGGAGCAAAATGCTGTCATGTATGAAAAATTGTCAGTGCCCAATGCACAACATGGTTACGCATCTACCTACAATAAAAACACAGCAAGTACATAAAATATAACAACCTAACGTTTCATTACGAAAAAAAAAAAAATGTTCAAATGTTTGTAGAACTTATGGGACTTAACTACGGGGTCATCAGTCCCTAAGCTTACAAACTACTTGTGAACTAGCTAAGACTAAGGACGGCACAAATATCCATGCCCGAGGGGGGATTCGAAACCCCGACCGTAGTGGCCGTGCAGACCGTGACTGAAGCGCCTCAGTCCCTTCGGCCACCGCGGCCGGCGTTTAATTACGTTGCGTTCTGTTCCCCATGACTAAAGTTCAGTTATGTTACCAGAATCACCACGATAGCGTAAACCTACACGTGGTGAAGGTAATAAATGTTCCTGTAACTTATCCACTGATGATGAGCCTGCAGTGATAAAAACATCCATAAAAGCAGCTGGTGCATTTTTTAACGAAAATAAAGTGCTAATTGGCGGACACTTTACGAATCTTTCCTTCGAAGAGTTGTAGCTTTACAAAAGCCAATAGTAGGCCAACTCCTTACTAATAAATAAATATTGTGTTTATGTGATGTGTTCATGTTATTTTGGTCATCCCCTGTATATTTCCGCGTCCACTTACTAATTGTTCAGTGGAGAGGTGAAGATGTTTTACTGTAGTGCTGGAGCTGCTGCTTTGTTCCAATGCTGTCGATGGTGTCTGAGGAGCCACTGCAAAAGCATGCAGGTAACATCTTTTATTTCCATTCAAATCTGTGTGGGAGGGGTTTGCTTTTGGCAGGAGCAACTGACACGACTTTTGAAGGAATGCGACTGAGACGCCTGCTTGGCATCAGCAAGGAACTCGCTACACCGTAGTCTCTAGGCGCCTCTGATACAGCCACAGATGGACCAGCACGCAGAACTGTGCAAGTGTTCTGTGTATCAATCTCTTGATAGCTGTCGTGTCACTAGAAAATGGTGATTATGTAACGATCGCTGTATCTGAAACCCTTGATCCCATAAAGGTTTTCCATTCAAATATTTTACGTATTCCTGTTTAATTTTTATGCTTGACTTGTAAGTAAACTGTAAACACAAATTTAATGATTAGAACAAGGTAATATAAAAAAAATATACGTCCCAAAAGTGATACAAACAAATATAATGCATTAAGATTCAGTGTTAGAAACTAATTATGAACAAATTCTTCATACACACTAATATTCATGTATTTATAAAACATATCGGAGAATATAATTGTCTGGTGTCAAAAGTGATAAAATTACTTACCCTTTCTCTGAAGACATTTTCCCGTAAAGAGGAACTACTGTCACATCAACAATGTTCCTCTGAAGATACGCTCACCTGCACTGGCCATTTGATACAAAAGCACACAATATGTAAACTTAGCAAAAAACGAAATCACTGTACAGAAAAAATTGTAAACTTCTATTCCAGAAAATGGAACAGTGGATTAACGGGTCAATATTACATTCACTTAGCTCTACTGAGTCGACAAGAACGTGCAACGTGACGTGTACATACATGTCACCGTCTGCTCTCATTGGTGTATAAGGTGTTGTTTGTCGTTCAGTTGAGGTACAAACAGGACTATAACGAAAGATACTTTTGGATAAACCAGTGAGGATGTTCTTATCGTAGTTATATGCGTGTATATTTTTCAGATATTCATTTAATTACATTTGACCTGGCGCAACAGCACGAATGTGTGCACTGCATGCTTTATTGCTACAAGCTATAGTCATGTTATACATACTTACAGTGATTAGCATGTATTTAATTCAACCAATAACGTGCCCACTACAAACTAGTTCAATATATAAAATAAACTAACAGCAATAGCAGTTAAACTTCCAAAGTGGCGACTCTTTTTAAAGATTTAACTACACCATTCTTTTGATAATTTGAAAAATGTACGAAACTTGCGATTAATCAACAAGAGTGACCATATTTTTTGTCCTTTTTTATGACAAAAAAATGCTTAATAATATCAATCATGAACGTTTGACTAATTTAATTAATGTAGTAGTTATTAATGAGCTAGAGTAATGTCTTTATGTGTAGAAAATTTAAGAATTGTAGAGACTAAATTTACTTAGGAGGCCAAACCACGTAAATGAAATTTTAAGATAAGGGTGACTACCTTGGGCGTCCACAGAATGTATTATAGTGGCAGATGTTGGAAGGGAAGGGGGAGGGGAAGACGGATACGAATATAAAATTGCGAACCAGGCATAGGGTATACACAAAGGAATTAATTATGTCAATAGGGAAAGTTGAAAATTTGTGTCGGACCGGGACTTGAACCTGGGTCTTTTTCTTTCTAGGTTGTTGCGCTAACCACTACGCCACATGGAGTCAGTGATCTCCCCTACTGCACAGAACAACCTAGCAAACAAGTCCCGCGAGGACAAAATTCTCCGCTTAGGCACATACTACTGAAGTAATGCCATATTGTTCACTGTCGTCATTACTTGTGGCAATTCATCGATTCCGGTAACATTCTGTCGTGTGAAAGACGTCTATTACAAATATTGTAGCTTGGTGAAAGATGTTTTTACAAAGAAAATACTGAAAGGTGTCAACAAACAACATTTCTGCACACTGATGTTAATGGAAATTGCTTAAGGTTGTTAATAAAAGTGCTCTTGCTTACCTCTTCATAGTTTGGAGTGATATTTATAAAGTAAATCATTAGCTAGTGCAGTGATTTCTCTGCTGTAAAAGTTGTCATTATCTTTTAGGTATTATACTACTATGGCCCTGCAACTTTTCCCAACCAAATGCTTCCACAACTGATTGATAGATAGATCTTTACCATTGCATACAAAATGGATTAAACAATAGGTTCATGCTGCACTCTGTTACGGTGCTGACATTTGGAAGTTAGTGTATAATGCTTATTAAGGTAAAGTCTATATAACTCGTTATTTATGATCTGCTTGCCAACAAAAGACACGAGTAACTGCCTGGAGACGTGTTGGCATATTGGAAATGGTGATTGGTTTTATTGTTCCTACTTACGTCACATTTACTGTTAAACAATGCAAGATGTTGATAACTATGAATGTTGGCAGCTAGTGTAGTATTTGTCCGTATCAATACTCGTTTCAAAGTACCAGAAAAACATACTTTAATCATTCCATGTAGGGTACTGACATCTTTGCATAAGCCGCGGTGAAGTGCCGAAATATCTAAAGCGACTTGCTATGGAGCGCGCGGTCGCTCGCCGTCCGAGGTTCGAGTCCTCCCTCGGGCATGGGTGTGCGTGATGTCCTTAGCATAAGTTAGTTTTAGTGGTTTGTAATCCTAGGGACTGATAACCGCAGCAGTTATGTCTCTTAGATTTACAAACATTTGACATTTATTTGCATAATTTCAAAACGGAGACACTGCTCAAAATCAGATTAAATTTGCAAGCGACATGCAACTACTATGCTTACTCATGTGCAATATGAGACCACCACCACAAGCAAAAACGACTAGGAATCAATAAACCATTAAAAAAAATTAAGAGGCGAGATGAAATCATGTACGCTACACTGAATATGTTAGAGTTTTACGTTATATCTTAATCCTCAATTATACCAATTACTCGATAAAAAGAAAGAAAAAAATTGTATCAGATTTACAAAACATCGATCGGTTTGACGTGTCTACTGTATATTAAAAAAAAGGTATGCCCAATCATTTACAATCAGAAATAATAATGAAGGAAAACCCCTTCAGCTTGACTCTATCTGTCTGAGAAGTACTACACAGCTCCAGATTACTTACCCTGGCTAATCAAAGAAAATCAAAAGATTTCACAGGTATGGAACCCACAGTTAAGTCACCTACTCGATCACCTTTCCTCGATCACTTACACACTTATAACGATGATACCCATTTGTACGCGTTGTGCTCAGAATCGTGACAATCAAACAGCTACTCTGACAGACGTTCCACACCTACCTAATCAACGAGTACATTTGATAGAGACCAATGAGCTCAATAATAAGCTGGAGAGCAGTGATCTCTATACTACCTGGATGTTGAACTTCTGTTGACTGAGAGTGCCAGCCATAGTTCAAATATGGCTACTGTGAAGTATTACAAGAAAAAAGAAAATACGTTTCGGTTACGCGATTATATCGTGTATTGACATAAATATCAAATTATGAGGTAAGCAAGCAATTTTTTGTCACGTAATAACTGATGGAAATTCGTATGCCAAATTTAAACCGGCGGACAGTGCGAAAAGTGCGAAAAACATCTGAATGTGTAGGCACGCTGCAGTTCTATGCTCAGACACCAGAGTTATACACCCACTTTGTATAGAGATCAATGCTGGAGTGATTCTGAACCAACAGCATTCAGTTTTCCTCATCATTTGCAAATTAAAATAAAGCCGAGAAGACAACTTGTTAGCAATAAACCTATAGTTACTGAGGTAAGTGATCTATTTTACTAGCAATAAAATTATACATTCTTGTTTATGTGCACGAAGTACCGTATTTCGTAATTATTACTGATGGATTCGTTTATTTGGTTTCAGAGAGTGAAACTAGTTAATACCTGAAATTAAAAACAATGGAGTGATTTAGCAGCTTTATTGCATAGTGAGTTCAACAGAAATTTATTTTCTCGTTAGTTGCACAGAGAGAATCATTTGGCATCAAATGCGATCGGAAAGTTGCTTCTGCCAAGGTCCGTATAAATGATGTGTTGCTCTTTTGCGTCGCCCTGTAGGCTAGTTAGTCAGGAAATAAAATTCAGAATGGGTTGTAGCAGAAAAGTAACATTTTTTGGAAGTATAAGTTATGATATTTGATGGCGATGTGAAAATTACGAACATAAACTGAGGGGAGTCATTGTGAAACTTATACTGAAGGGAATGGTTAGCAAATACAAAGCAATGTTAACAGTGAACTGTGTAATAAACTAAGTGAGCGTCGTACAGTAGCCATAAACGGTATCTGTGTTTACTTGGTGCAGCAGAACAACTTGACATCCGCCCCTATTGAAGGTGGCTGCCGTGACGTCATGCGTCACGGTTTTGTTTCGTGCAGTAGTCAAAATGTTTCAAATGTTTGTATAGTTTATGGGACTTAACTATGGGCTCATCAGTCCCTAAACTTACAAACTACTTATGAACTACTTACGAACTAGGACGGCACAAATATCCATGCGCGAGGGAGGATTCGAACCCCCGACCGTAGTGGCCGTGCAGACCGTGACTGGAGCGCCTCAGTCTCCTCGGCCACCGCGGCCGGCGTGCAGTAGTCTCCACAGTTTATTTTTGAGCTCACTAATAGAGACCTATTTCACTTGGTTTGCGCTACTGTCTTTATCGTAGGACGTATTATTTTGCATTTGTAGTATTCATAATAAATATATGCTCAACACTTGATACCACTGTATAGTACATGAAACAATTGAGACTGTACCACTGACATACGTGCACATTCCATGTTTTGCTGGTATTTCTATCTTTGGCAGGGATAACAGCGACGATGCTGCTTGGTACAGAATCAATGAGGTCTTGGAAGGTCACTGGAGGGAAATGGCAGCACATCCGCCCACACAAGTAACCTAATTACCGTCAATTCCGGAGAGGGAGCGATGAGCTCCGAAGCCAAGTTCAATCACATGTGTTCTATAGTTCGCGTCATGTTGGAAGGCGCTTTCGCGCTTAGACACTGAGCGATAGGGTTAACGTGGAGGGGAGGAGCTACGGCCGAGCGCCAACTGTTGAGCCTGCAGGAGAAACACTGCGTAACTCGCGACCAGCCGCGCGCCTAGGGAGTGAATATTATTGGCTGCAGTGCGGTAATGGTGGGGACGTGCGGAATGGCTGAAAAGTGAACTGCCCTCCTACGTGACGCGGACTATATCAGGGGCAGGGGCATATCTGGCGAGTTGGGCGCCAGTACAACTGCAAATCGCCACAGTGTTCCTTGCACCACTACATCACACTCCTGGCCTTGTGACATGGTGCATTATCTTGTTGAAAAAGGCCACTGCCGTTGGGAAACTTGATAGTCATCAAAGGGCGTACGTAGTCTGCAGCCAGTGGACGATATTTCTTGGTCGTCATGGTGCTGTGCACGAGCTCCAGGGGACCGATGGGTGCCCATGTGAATGTTTCCCAGAGCATAACTGAGTCTCACAAGGAGACCACATGGGTATCAGATTTTAGAATTGCTTTATATTTATGGCACGTGAAGTCCAGAACTTAAATAACAACCAGCCAAAGCCATTCATCGCAAAATTGAAACATTCTCGAGAAAATCGACTTTGTTGCTTTGCAAAGTGCACGTAAGTACCTATAATGAAAACGGTCGCAGCACCTGTCGGTATAGTTCAGGTGGTAGTGTTATGGCATCAGAACTATAGAGGCAGTGGTTTGAATCCCACAGTGACATAAATTTTTTTCGTTTTGCAATTCAATTATATAAAACAATTTGTGATCTCTGATTCCACATATTGTGTCAGTTTTTGTTTATGTGTATGTAGCGAGCTGAAAATCTTGACGCCATGTAAAACGATGGTTGAATAGGTTAGCTGCTTGGAAAGCCTTTAGTATAACTATGGAGATGACATTCCAAATACAATGTCGTAGCTCTTCACAAGCTGAACAAAGACTACCGCCGTCAACTAATAGTTAAGGCAATACTGTAAACAATGTAACTTCTTATGGTCTTTTGATTGAAACTATCATTATTAACAACCTTCTATGGAATATAGAAAATTACGAATAAACAAAAATACGTATACTTTTCGTAAAAATTGCCATTACATATTGAAATTGTGTAAGTATTCAAACACAACGAAAAACAACTGTCACAATTGGATTCGAACCACCGACCCACGAGTTGGGATGCTAGAAGGCTATCACCTTCTTTTTCTTTCTTTCTTTTTCTTCAGGTAGATGTATGCTCTACGGTCGTCGGTTCAGTTCGTTCTTTCTTGGTCGTTATTTGTTCATTTGGCTCAGTTTTTTTATTACAGAGAGCGCGCTGAGTCACGGCGCCCAGCTCGTTTTGCAATTCACACCTGAGTTACTTCAACAGTTATCACAACTGTTTTAATAATTGGTAGTTACATGTACTTTGCAAAACTTCAAACTCGATTTTCTTGAGAATTTTTGAGAGTTGCGTCGAATGGCTTTGGCTAATTGTGATTTGAATTCCGAATTTCACGTACCATAAATATAAAAAAAAATCTAAAATTCGACATCCATGTGGTCTCCTTGTCAGTCCAGCATCACACGTGTCAAGGTGGTGATCCCCTGGAAGACGACTGATTTCCACCGGCACATTGTGTGGGAGTGAAACGTGGTCGATAAGGAGTTCAGATAAAAAGATGATAGAAGCTTTTGAAATGTGGTTTTACAGACGAATGATGAAAATTAGATGGGTAGATCACGTAACTAATGAGGAGGTACTTAACCGAATTGGGGAGAAAAAGAGTTTGTAGCATATCCTGACTAAGAGAAGGGATAGATTGGTTGGACACATTCTGAGACATCAAGGAATTGTCAACTTAGTATTAGAAGGAAGCGTGTGGGGTAAAAATCGTAGAGGGAGACCGAGGGACGAATATAGTAAGCAGATTCAAAAGGATGTAGGTTGACGAACGTATTCTCAGATGGAGAGACACAGGACAGGGTAGCGTGGAGAGCTGCATCAAACCGGTCTGCGGACTGAAGACCCAACAACAACAACGGTGAAGAAGGTATCGGGATTCTTCAGTCCATGTAAGGCTCTGCCACTGCCCCGACGTCCGGTAACAACGGCCAAGTGCTATTTGATTCGCAGTTGCCGATGTCGTGGTTTAACATTGACACATGCATGGGTCATCGCCTGCGAAGGCCCTCTGTGAGAAGTATTCACTGCACTGTGTTCAGATGTTTGTGATTATTAGTGACCAAACTACACTGGACATTGGTCTCTAGACTTACTACTTACTACTTAAACTAATTTATGCGAAAGACAACACGCACACCCATGCCCGAGGGAGGACTCGAACCTCCGACGCGAGCGGCCGCGCGATCCGTAACGTGACGCCCCAGACCGCTCGACCATTCCCACGCGGCTCGCTGCATTGTGCGGTCAGACACTTGTAATCTGCCCAGCATTACAGTCTGATGTTAGTTCCGACTAACCTGTTTCGTCAGTCCGTCCAGCCTGCGACGTTCGACATCTGCAATGAGGGGTGGCTGCCCAACCTCCCGACTCTGGACATAGTTTCAGCTAGGTTTCGCCATTTGTTGAAGAAATTCACGACAGGCCTCTTCCAACACCCGACAAGTCATTCTGTTTGCTAATTGATCGTTCTGAGCCTGCGGGAGATTACAGCCTGCCCTCGGATAGACTGCGCGTGTTCCCCATTCTACAGACGGTCAGCACCACACACGAAGTGAATGTGTGTCTGACAAGGGAACACCATCAACTCGACTTCATATTTTCTTGAGAAAAAACTACATGAGCTAGATATCAACTCCCTAAATCGATATCATGTGAAAATTAAGGCCATTCTTCAGATACTACGCAGTTACGGCCTCCTCAAAGTACAGCTTTTAAACATTCGCGCGCTCGGGTCGTCCCTTACTCGGCCCGCTTAACTGCGGCCGCTTAGTGCCCGAACGTGAAGTGCTGTGCAATGAAGGGACAACATTGAGTCTCCCGAAATGTGACATTTGAAGAGCTAGGGAAGTGGAGGAGGAAATAATATTACGAAATGAAACATATGTACTGTAACTCTTTCAAGTTTACTTCACTTCAATAGCTTTACATACAACAAAATGATGTTCATAAAAGGTATTGAAAATTAAATTACGCTACACTTCTTGTTGAGAAACCTTCTCATTCGTTTCCACTGAAGTTGTGACGCGCTGTATAAAACGTAAACGCCTCGTAGCATATATTCTTCTGTTACGGAGACGGGTAAAGTGGTATTCTACGATTTAAAATCACCAAAGCAGCTTTCTCCATCACTGACTACCGCAATTCCACGCCAAACTCCGTTGAAGCAATGAAAGTGCTCGACGAATCTGACGATGGAGAAATGGAAGCGTCGTTATCGTCGACGTCATCTTCTTGTAAATCTGCACCGAACGTCAACGCGCTATTTTCTTCTATATCCAGCACATCTTCATCAGTGCAATTGTCTATGATATCTGCAGTACAGTTGAAAGATATAAGGGAAAGTATAAAGGAAGCGCCATGTATTTTCTTTTACCGTGTATAGTACGTCTAATAACTGCAAATGATAATACTTATCGGTGACGACTTTAAAGAGCTCTAATTCTTTGACATTTAATCGTTACAGATTCCATACCTCTCCTGGAGATGTCGCACGATAACCTCTTACTAGACTCTGCTCACAGTACCAGACGTTCTGGCATTAAGCGGCCTCAGTGAAGAGGGCCGAGTGAGGAACAACCCGAGCGCGCGAATGTTTAAAAGCTGTACTTTGAGGAGGCCGTAACTGCGTAGTATATCAATAATGGCCCAAATTTTCACGTGATATCGATATGTAGCTCATGTATTTTTTTCTCAAGTAAATATGAGGTCGAGTTGATGATGTTCCCTTGTGAGTAGCGGTCCTTTTTGTCAAGAGACGGAGCTATCGCCTGGAAGGGCTTAAAATTATAGTAGGTAGGTAGTCATAAAATGTTCAAATGTTTGTAAAATTGTGGAACCTAACTGCAGTGGTCATCGTTCCCTAAAATTACAAACTACTTGAACTAACGTATCCTAAGAACGGCAAATACACACACACACACACACACACACACACACACACACACACACACACACATATGCCCGAGGGAGGACTTCAACCTCCGACATGGAACCGCCATGCGCACCGTATCAAGGCGCCTTAGTGCGCACGGCCATTCCGCTGCGGTAGGTAATCATAATTGTGGCTGATCAGTGTATACTCAAATAGAAGGAGAAGCGTTGAATTACAATTTCTGCTGTGGCCGGGATTCGAACGTATGTCTCAAGGAACTGAATTATAGTTGATATTTGTATATTAAAATGATGATCAGTTAGGAAATTAATAGGTTATATAGAAGATAAGTGCGTTTATTCAACGTATTTCTTTGTGAAGCCTTTACTTTGATTGATGAGACGAGTGTTAAGGAACCTAATTTTCTTTATATTGCTTGTGTGAGAAAAAAATAATTCATGTCTTTCTGTTACCTGAAAGAAAACATAACACAGATAGCATTCAATATTTTTCTTACAAGATCTATTTCTGATATTGCACATGAGCAGAATAAGAATTCTCTCTTACAAAAAGTGCAATAACGTTGGAGAGGGACAAAAAAGTTACAATCGGGGAGCGTTTTTAATGAGAAGTCGGATTTTATTCAAACACAGTGGTTCAAAAGATTCTTTCTGGGTAGTTTACATAACCATGGAACTGATGAGTAAACTCATTTTATCCCCAACACGTATTTCACAAATTATGTGATACCTTCTACTTCATTTACATGGAGAAGCAAATAAGAAAATGTCTCTTTATATCTCAAGTGAAAAGATCAAGCTACTCACGACATCACATCAAACCTTCTATTTCCAGGTTAGATTAGTTGTTCGTTCCAGAGATCCGTATTGAGGTAATACTCGTGGATGTGGAACATGTCCTTTTTTTTCATTTACAAGTTGATAATATAATAATACTAATACAGGTAAATAAATTCTGTCAAACTGATAATATGATAATACTAATAGTGTGAATACAGTTACATGCATCATTTGATTCTATTTAAGGATTCGTCAGTGGAGTAGAAGAAGTTGGCCACTAGAAAGTGTTTTAGGCTCCTCTTAAACTGATCTTTATTGTAGCTAAATCTTTATGATTGTTGGTAAATTATTGAAATACGTGTTCCTTTTTTGAACTAAAATAAGTAGATCATTTTTGTTCCTAGTATTGCGGATATGAACTGAGCTGTTTGTTGGGAAAAGGGATAATTATTTAAGACAAATTTCATTAAGGAATAAATATACTAAGAGGCAGTAGGTAATATACCCAGTTCTTTGAAGAGACTTCTCCAGGGTGTCTGTGAATTTACACCACAAGTAATATGTATTACACGCTTTTAGACTCTGAAAACTTTTGCTTGACTTGAAGAGTTACCCCAAAATATTATACCATATGGCACTGTGGAATGCAAGGAAGCAAAGTATGCAAACTTTATTTTTATTTTTAATGTCTCCTATGTCTGATAACACTTGTATTGCAAATACAGATTTGTTAAGGCGTTTCTGCAGATTTGTGGTGTGCTCTCCCAACTGATTTTATTATCAAGCTATAATCCCAGGAATTTTGTAGACTACTGTCAACCTCCTCTATCTGCTCTTCTTCATACTTTATGCATATACTGGATGGGAATCTCTTACATGTTCTGAACTGCATATAGTGAGTATTTTCACAGTTTAATGTCGATTAGTTGGTTTTAAACCATTTATTAATGCTCGACATGCTATTTATTGCAATACTTGTATCATCCGTAAGCAAAACGAACTCTGCTTCTGGCAGTGTGACTGATGAGAGGTCATTAATGTACACAAGAAAAAGCAATAGCTCTAAGATGGATTCTTGTGGAACACCATATGTGATTTCTTCCCAATATGATGATAACTGTTGGCTTAATTCACTAGTCTCTTTCACTGACACCCTTTGTTTCCTGTTAGCGAGGTACGACTTGAACCATTTCGCAACAATTCCCGTGACACCATAGAATGCTAACTTACTTAAAATGATATTATGGTTCACACAATCAAATACGTTTGATAAACCACAGAAAATACTTGCCGCTTGTAATTTATTATCTAAATAATTAAGTACACTCTCACTGTAGGTGTAAATAGCCTTCTCGATATCGGGGCCTTTGAGAAATCCAAATTGTGTTCTAGACAATATGTCATTGAGGTTAAGTGGTTAAGAAGCTGCTTATACATTACCTTTTGTAGAATTTTTGAGAATGCCGGTATAAGTGAAATCGGTCTGTAGTTTGATAGTATCTCTTTATCCTCTTTCTTGAATAGAGGTTTAATATCTGCATATTTTAACCAGTTAGTAAATGTTCCAGTTATAACAGACTGGTTACACAAATAACTTAAAGTTGTGCTAAATTCAAAAGAGCATGCTTTAATTAACTTGTTGATATTTTATCATAACCACTAGAATGCTTTGTTTTTAAAGAGCTTATCATGGAAGTTATTTCTTGTGGTGAAGTGAGTGACATATTCATTTTCCTGAAGTTAGTTCCAAATATTCAATAATCAGGAGATCCCAGAAGCTAGATGTTGCGGATCTTTTGCGGTTCTTCCCAAGGACAAACTGTTAATTGTCTTTAATTTTTGTAGTGGTGTAAATAACACCCAAAACTGTAACCTTCTCATCTTCAAAGTGTAATTACTAGTTCTGCCGCAAATGAATTCTTGAAACATGTTCCACATGAACTTTGATATGCGGACAAGGTAATGAAGGTTAATGGGCCATGAATCCATTACCATCATTGGAAAGTGTACTAATACGGTCACAACATCAAGACTGTATTTATTTTTGTATTTCATTCTTCGTCAGATCCAAAGGAAAGAATTTCAGACACTAGGACAATTTTGCAGATTGTATTGTATTTCAGAATACATCTACAGGATTCCTAATAGCTCAACCACTTTGTCTCCTGTGATAGTTCTTAGGAACTGTCTCCAGAGTAATAAATTGAAGGAAATTGTGCTCCTGTCAACAGAATATCATCTGAATCATAGTTAGGTCAACTGGCACTCGACAGTATAAACAGTGGAGAAGATATTGGCTGCAGCTAAAGTGATGCTGCAGCAACGTATTATGTAACTTAAAGGCAAGGTGTTGGAGAGGTCCTATAGAATTTTCAAAAGAAGTTTCCACAATTTTTTTATGTATGTCGTACAAAGTAAAAGGGAGTGCCTAACCTTATTCTATCGAGATAGTGATGACATCTAACTTGCGAAGTCATCCAAGAAAAGAAATGCATTAGGTAATGCCTTGTTGAGGGAAATCTGTTATGCGTCAGAAGCAGGTTTTGCATATTTCTTGTGTGGTACCACTGTTTTCATAGAAAATATTTCTAAAGGGATTTTCTTGTGATGAGACAGAATTACGTTTTCTATAATCAGAATAATAATTCTTAACAAGATATGATTTGATGAATTTTCTACGTTATTTTTATGTCTTTCCTTGCCAGTTACAAAACTACTTAAGGTTAAATGCGTTGAGACCGGAAACATACAAAGATACAATATGGTTCGATAAAATTATATCTTTTGTCAGAATTATTCTTTTTTTTCCTGTTATGTCGTAAATTTCTCCTGAATATCGGCAAGGAGAGGCGGGAGCGTTAAAACTTACAACTTAATGATTTTAGTGCCATTCTAGTTATTTTTGTAACTATAAATATATTTTTGTTGAGACACATTACAAGATGCATAGCGTGTCGTAACTAGATCCATATTCCTTTGTGAATTCTAATTCTAATTCACGACCTTTGGCCTAATTTTGCAGGAGTTGAGTTACATTAAATTTGTAGTTTCGTGTCAGTCTTGTAGTATATTCTAAAAGCCCACAGTATAGTGTCAAAACTTTAGTACAATATGTGAAAAAACAATTAGTTTCCTACATGTGATCTTCTTTAGCCAGTTTCTCTCTTCATTTCCTGAAAAGAAGATGCAGCCATGTTATTTTATTTTCGTTTGTGTGTGTGTTTTATGTTCAAACAGCCGAATCAGAGTAATTTTTATGTGTATGTTGTGATGATACTGCTGGCCCTCTCATCTCAATGTTATCGTACGATACCGTCTGTGTCGGACCCGGAATCGTGTGGTGTAATAGTGATATATTTTGCGTGTGAAGTTACAAACGAAATAGCCAGCCTAGGAATCAGTGTAGGACAGTGTCTCGGTGATACTGTGATTAAAACAAGTGATAGATTTCATTAATTAAGAGATTTTTATAAGACGTTTCAGACAGTTCTATAAACAATACTTTTCTCATTGTACATTATTTCAATAAATAGACAGACGAAGGGTAAAAACTTCTGTAAAACATAAATAAATGACAAAATAAATAGCATTGTATATATATGTCAGGCTCATAAACAAGTTGTGTTGATCAGCTAATTGTGTTAATTAATGTAATAGTAGAAATTTTTATATTGTATTTCTTTGTATATATTGACTGCCGTGAGATTTTGAGTATATTTTCAGATTTTCGAAGATATTTGATAGTTCATTATATGTTGGGAACATGTATGATGTACTCATTAACAAATTAATTGACATTTAACATTGCTGTTTGTTATCAAACAGAAAGGACGGCGATTTCGACTTAAAAAGATATGTGTCATCTAAATTTTTCATTTTATATTGTCATTATTTTTGTGTAAATGAAATGTTTTACTGTTGTGTTCGTTAATTGTAAATTAGTATATTCAATTGTTATGAACAATGCATAACGTAATGTCATTATTGTCGATGTTATATATTTGCCTCACAACCTTGCGAGTTCGAGTTTTGGCGATCGTTATGTGCTTAGGAATCTATGTCACTGTGTTGTTGTGGTAAATTGTTTACGCATGTTATAAAGTTGTAATGTTTTGGTGGCGAGGCAGTTTGATTTCAAATTAAAGAAGAAGTGAAAAATTGTACATACCGAGTATTTATTTCTACCACGACGTCCCAGGAGAATAATGTTGCAGCGAGGAGAACCCCCATACATCGTAATGTTGAAAAGCTAAGTATCTTGTTTGGAAGTGGTAGAATGAACTGTAATTAAAAATCGAGTAAAGCATTACAATGTTCATGTGCCGTTGACGTCTGTGATCTAAATTTTCCTCGTTTGTTTCCATGTATTGATGTGTCAGTGCCACCACTTCATTAATTTTAAACTCTTATTTGTCTTGCATATGCTTGTAGGGGCCGCAAATGTGTCGTTAAGGTAGTAGAATTTTTATTATTGTCTTTTGTCACCACTAAGTTCACTATTTATTTTCATTTATGAATAAAAAAATTGTACTTGACTGCCCAAGTGTTTCGGATTCCCACCAGATCAGTTGAAAGGAAGAAATAGAAGCAATTCAGAGGCAGGCTGTTAGGTTTGTTAATGGGAGGCTCGATCGGCATACGAGTGTTACGGAAATGGTTTGGAAACTCAGAATGGGTATCCATTGAGGGAAGACGACGTTTTTTTCGGAGGAAATTTAGAGAACCAGCATTTGAGGCTGACTGCAACTATCTTACACTTCGCGTAAAGACCACAAAGATAACAGTCGTTTTTTCCTATCTCTATTTCTGAGTGAAATCTGTAGTGGTACGAAATACCCTCCGCCATGCACCATGTGGTACCATGCGGAGTATGTATGTGGATGTAGTCCAGTCACTCTACCTAACGCAAGGGCTATTATGCTGTAAGAACAGCCCAGCAGCAATTACGTTAATTTTCAAGTTCACATACGATTTATGAATTATGGATATACAGCACTACTTTTAGTTATTACTCAACCACGTGACTGTCCAAGTAGGAAGTATTCATAACCTGTACAGATAATGCAGTTTCAGTTTTGAGGAAATCTTAGCAATCATTTTTGGTGGTTATTATACTTTTTCTTCTTTTTTTCCTTCTTTTTTTTACGATTATATTTAACATTTGAGTAGTGTATACGTTACGACGAACTAACAATTATTGCAATCGAGAGATCTTGCGCAAAGATGATCTATCTGAATTATTTGTATAGACTTACATATCAAATTGCGGTTAGAATACATTATTGTGTAAATGCAGTATTTGGAACATAAGAGCAAAGTTACACAAATGCGAAGATATAGTACCGATATAATGAACACCAGGCTGTTACAAGAATAACTTTTCCTCTTGCGGTGAAGCGATTTAAGTTGAGAGTGATTCAGTACTAATTATTTATGACACTTGTAAAACACTCTTTGACAGCATAGGTATTTGCTTTAACGTTCCTTCGATGACTACAGCGGGAAAATATTTAATTACATTTTATGACTAGGAAACATAAGAAATGCGAATACTCGTTTGTCTTATGAATGTAGTAAAGTCAACAGTCCCTGCAAATGACAAATCTTAAGTATCATATATGTGACGCTACTGATTCTTAAAGTCAATAACAATAATGATGATTTTGAATAATAATAGTGCTGTCTCTGTGAGGATTTGAATGCTTATTTGATTGCAATGTGATAAAAGTAATTGTTCTGTACCGTGTGGAGGCATTGAAATTGAGGAGTGACACATTTTACAGTCGTCCATCTATATACTTTTATTTTAGTGAGCAATATTGATGTTTGGGAAATAGGAATAGATTCCTTTCATAACAGAACAAAAACAGGAGAAGTCTAATGAAAAATGAATTTTATTACAAAAATTCGTACAATAAGTACGTACATTTGATGAGTCATGTACTCTAAGAATATGCTCGTATGAAAAGGTATAAATAAAATGATCCTTGGAAGTATGTTGGCACATGTAACATCTGTACTTAACCCTGAGTGCTGAGAATTAAGTATGCAAGTATGTTAATATCATGGAATCATATACATGATAGGAAAATAAATATCAGTAAACATCTTCGTTTCACAGTCGTCAATCACATTTACATGAAGTTCAAGTACGGTAGAAAAATCACAGAGATGCTATCCTTTGGTTGGTCATTTTCTGTATGTGGGATGCACGTCGCAGTCAAACTGAACTGCGACAAACGAGTCTCGTGACCTCATCAGCATCCGGACAGTTTACAGAGATTTCCAGGGAAACCAAAGTGTGGTGACGGTACTATTGGGTGTGTGAGGGCGAAACCACCGCTGGAACTGGAAGAGGACGAGGAGGAGGAGGAAGAGGACGACGACGAGAAGCCACCTGATGAAGAAGATGAGCTGAATGAAGAACTGCCGAAGAGCTTCTGAAGAGGAGATCCCGGAGGTCCAAAGACTCCATGAGGGGCTGCAGCGAATCCCCTGCTTGAACTGCTGGAACTGCTGCTGGAGCTACTCCCAGTGCTGCTTGAACTGGAAGACTTGCTGTGGCTGGAAGATCCAGAACTGGTGAATTTACCACCGTCGATATTTACCAGTTGATTTACCAGTGGCTGGTGACTACCGGGAATCAGGCCAGGCGCGACAGAGGGCAGGAAATCGCCGATTAACTGGTAATGACCTCCAGGTAGATTGGTAGCTCCACTGGAGCTGCTTGAAGTGGAGCTACTGATTCCATTCTGAGCTTGGCTGCTTGAGTACGCTTGGCTTGATGAACCCGAGCTGGAGGAGAGTCCGCCAGTGTAGGCATCAGAACTACTGCTCGCTTGGGAAGCAGAGCCGCTGTGAGATGCTGCTGGAGTCACAATTTTTGCTACGGTAGGAAAACCAGCAGATCCACCTTGGCTGCTCGACTGGCTGTAGGATGCTTCACCTCCCAGTCCTAGAGTCTGACTGCTCGAGGAGCTCTGTGAGTAGCCTCCGTTTGCTCCAGTGGTTCCACTTGTTGATGATGAAGATGATGCAGAAGTGCCACTGCCACTAGCGCTATTTGCCTCACTGCCACTAGTGCTGACTGTAAAGCCTGCAGGATATGCCAGGGCGCTGTTCACCTCTCCAGCTAAGGGTAGTGTCTGCAGGGGAATATGAAGATCAGCTGGGCTGTAGATGTTTCCAGTGTTGTGGTTGAATGATTCACTGGATGATTGTGATGCCGAGGCAGAGCCCTCAGAAGCCAAGCTACTTGACTGAGAGGAACTGGCGCTGTAAGATTGGCCATTGTTGTAAGGTATGGCACTGGTCAGCTGACCCACCAGTCCGTGAACAGGTACCTGTAGTTCTCCAGTGCCGAATGTGTACCCACTGCTGTGACTGTTAGATTCGCTCGATGCCTGTGATGATGAAGATGCACTGTTCGATTGGCTAGAACTTGTGCTGTGTGAGAGACTGCCAGATACTGGAATAGTGTTACTCAAGTGACCTGAGTATTCAATGCCCTGGAGAGGTACTTGCAAATTGTCAGTGATGATGCTGTGGCTCTTAGATTCACTTGATGAAGCTGATGCTGCAGATTGTGACTCGCTTGAACTTGAGCTGGAAGAATGACCAACAGTAATGGGCACAATATTATGTGGAAGTCCTACAAACCCAATGTTTTGAGGAGGGAGCTGCACATTACCAGTGGCGATAGTGTGTCCACTGCTTTGGCTGCTGGATTCACTTGACGACTGAGCTGAAGAAGCCGCATTGCTCGATTGGCTGGAGCTTGAACTGTAAGAAGATTCGCCATGAATGGGGTTACTCTCAAGTAAGTGTCCGAGGAATCCAATGTCTTGAAGAGGTGCCTGTAGATCACCAATGATGTGTGTCTGACCGCTGCTGTGGCTGCTCGATTCACTTGATGACTGTGAGGCTGCAGCTGCACTGTTTGATTGACTTGAACTTGCACTGTAAGACTGACTACCTGTTGCAGGAATGAGAGTGTTTACTTGTCCCAGGTTCCCAAAGGATTGAAGAGGCAAGTGCAGGTCTCCAGTAGTAAGCGTTTGTCCGTTACTCTGACTGCTGGACTGGCTCAATGACTGAGCATTGCTTTCAGAGTTACTGTTGTGGTTTGAGCCGTATGAAATGCCATTCGGCAATATGTTAACTAAATGTCCAGTGAATCCAGAAACCGGAACTTGTGCCTGTAGGTCGCTTGAGAAGTACTGATTAGCAGCACTGTTCGACTCACTCGCCGACTGTGAGGAGGATAAACTGCTGGACTGGCTGTTGCTATGCGACACGGCCGTTGGTCCAGCAGGCAGAACGTTGTTTGTAAGGTCTATTAAGCCGAAGCCCTGGATGGGAATTTGCGCGTTATCGATGTTATATACTTCTCCGTTGCTGTAGCCACTCGACTCGCTCGAAGACTGCGATGAAGATGCACTGTTGGAGGCACTGCTGGCCTGGCTGCTGCTGAGTGAATGACTACTGGCCCCCACACCAGCGTGGTCGACTGGTACTGGAAACTGAAGTTGCTGGACTGGCACGAGTGATTCTCCATAGATTACTGGTTGTGCAGCTTCATGTGATGTGGATCCACTGGACGCCTGTGACGAAGAGCTGCTCTGGCTTAGACCGTTTGATGAAGCTCCGCTGCTCTGGCTGCTGCTCTGCGAGATAACTCCGCCGCTCGAAAGTGCTTTGGACGAACCGTGGCTACTACTCTGAGATGCGGAGTTGCCGGCACCTGCGTTGCTGAAACTCTGACTGAAGGAGTAACTGGTTGGAACTCCCAGTGCAGGATGTCCGTGAACTGGGTTCGTGCTGTGGCTGGCAGAGTGAGATCCACTGTGGCTCGAGGAATGTGAACCAGATGACTGAGAACTACTGTGGCTTGAGGCCTGCGACCCCGACTCCGCTTGGCTGACAATTCCTCCGTGAACTAGCTCAAGGCCGTTTACTGGGCTTCCAGGGGCAACCAGCACAGCAGTTGGTTGAGGGATCAGTTGGTTTGCGCTTGATCCAGATGAAGAGCTGCTGCTCTCGCTGCTGCTGTGGGACGCCGCGCTTCCTTGGCTGTAGGAGCTGCTCGAACTTTGCGAAGAGGATGCAGCTTTAGCGCTGGTCTGTCCTCCGTGCTGGATTCCTCGAGAATGGTAAGTCGTCTGTGCACCCGGTAACACAGTTAGCACACTATGAGAAGGGCCTCCTGATGTGAAGTGTTCAAAGCCGTCCCCATACTGAATGATTGTCTGCTGGTAGCCGTCGTCGCCATCTGGTAGCAAGATAGCTCCGCTGTTGTAGTCGCTACCTCGGACGAGGATGGGGCTTTCTGTAGAGCCTCCTGACGCACTTTGGGCCTCTGAGTGGCTGGAGCTGGAGGAGTGGCTGCCAGCTGATTGGCTGGCGCTGCTGCTGTGGCTGCTGCTTCTGCTGCCGCTGCGGTGCATGTGGTGATGACCGCTGATGACTTTTCCGGACGGTCCATCTCGTAGGGACCACACCACGCTGGCTGAGCTGTCGTCGGGGAAGACGATGCCAGAGCGTGTGCTTCGTAATCGGGATCCTGCAACAAAAGAAACAAAAAGAAATTATTAACTTGATTTTCGGGTAGTTTCCTAAGAGCTGTGTACATCGAATGAAACGGCAGTGCGATCGATATATATCGGACGGCGTTTCACATAGAAACGATAGGTATCGAACAAGCGAACGTCATGATTTTAAAGGATGTGGCTAGGCAGAAACCTAAGAATACAGCTTAAATTGTTGCGAGTGAAAAAGCGAAAGATATGATTTTTACGAATATGTCATTATATTAAATGATTTGGTTAGGCAGGAACCTAAGAGTACAGCTTTTAAAATTGTCGCGAGTCAACAAACTGTACTCTTAGGTTCGTGCCTAACCACACCATTTAAAATTGTTCCATGTTCGTAAAAATCATAAGATTTGCTTTTTCGATCCCTTTAATTTGTAAAATTACATAGCTTCGGCTGAAGAGAGTGTTTTAATTGACAACGAATATAAGTTGTTTATTGACAGATTGCGATCAATTTACATTACGTAAAACAAACTGTTACACTCCTGTATTGACTGGTTCTCGATGTACTTTTCCTATTCACGATCTGGTTGCAATATGTATTGGCCAAGAAATTTCATAGAATTATCACGTCAAGAATCAACATCGGTATTAGCTACACAAATTTGCTGATCCGCCATCTTAGTTTCACGTGTCCGTTAGTGGAGCGAGAGTCGAATGTCCGGTATATATCGATCGCACTGCCGTTTCATTCGAGGTAAACAGCTCCTAGTGAATTATCGACTTTCTATATTCAGCATGCTATCAATAACTGTAGGGCGCCATTTCGAAGACTACCCTGTCATCGTTAATGGAAACATTCTTAGTCAAGCGAAAGTGGTTTCACTGGCGACAAGGGAAAGTAGTTCTCAAGCATGTTACTGCAATTCTCCAGGTCATAGTGTCATAGTGCCAAGTGAGAACTTAATTAACGGATACCATTTACTATCTATACCATGAATTCAAAATCGACATTATGTAAGGCGGCCAGTACCAAAGCCTTGGAATGCAACCGCCCCATGCCGTACAGTTCGTCAATGCTTAACTATATCACTAAACGTTGACATTACAGTAACTAGGCAAGTTAGATACGAGAAACTGAACAGGACGACCTTGTAGATTTTATAATTTGATTGCCAAATTTCTAATGATGTCTAGGTAGGCTAAGAAAGAGTCTATTCCCAAAATTCTCGAGAATTGTTCGTATGCATACAAATCTCCATTGAAATCAGTTACTGAAATGACAGAAGAGTATAAAGTAAGAAAGCTTAAGGTTTAACGTCCCGTCGACAGTGTAGTCATTAAAGATGGAACTTAAGCTCGGATTTTCAGGGAAGGATGTGGGAGGAAATCGGCCTTGCCCTTTGAAAGGAACCATCCCGGCATTTACCTGGAGTGATATAGGAATATCACGGAAACCCAAATTCACGCAATTCCTCGGAAAAAAAAAGAAAGACACCTATCAATGAAGTGTGAAAAGTTGTGACCAGCAACTGAAGCACGGTCAATACATGAACATGAAGTTCTGAGTTAAGATCTCAAAAATTCTTGCTATTTTTATTGTGACTTGTGTGAGCTAAGATTCTTCTAAAAATGTTTTCTTATCATTGTCTAAATATCCCTCCGTGTTCTATATAGATCTATAAGTTTCACGAAATTAAAATAATTATAGAGTGAAATAAGGTGACCGCACTTCACTTGATGGTACAGCCACTACCAGCCACAGGTGTTGGGTAGGAAGTTATTCAGTTGACTATTGAGATGGACAGCCAGGTACAGAACCGCATACGCGGTGCCTGATCTGTGGACGTGTAGCGGCACAGTGACCCAAAACACAGCAGGGTCGCCTGTTTGTCGAGCGTCAATGGCGCTGTTGATAGCCATGCCAGCACTCGCTCGTGACACAGCGCAAAACCAAGGACGCTGCCCATCGCCAGCCACCCACGCTGCTTCCATACAGTGCATAGGGTATGAAAGAGAGGTATGGATGAATGAAAACGCTAGTCATACGCAAGTGAGTACAATCTTTATTCGATATAAATAGAGGAGATGAAGTGAATGTTTATGATATCAAGGTATACTAACAACTCCATTAAACTTCGCACGTATATTCGCAGGAAAACTATTTCTACAATTGGCGTTTCATCCACCTTTAGAGTGAGCGCTCGTATCCGTTAAGTACGCGATCTGTGTCACTGCGCTGGCACCCACAGAACACCAGAGCAACATATGACGTTCTACTTTGAGTGGATTGCATCTGCGCTTAAAAACTCGTTCTATGATGGTAATCGATTTATGAATAGGAGATCCGCTATACCAATAACGTCTTTGCGAGTTGGTCAAATATTACGCAGGATATTGTGATTTGTCCAGATTCAAATCTCTACTTTTAATTAAATCTTTCGCTTGATCATTTCCTCTCCTTCCTTGGCCTTAAAGCCCAAGAATGAGGAAGTCGACGGTATATCACAGCCTATGTATTGGTCAAGGTGTACTTTAGATGTTATGTGAATCTCTTATGGACTGTTTGCGTCGACAGTCGATGAAAGACGACATTCGCAGGGGTCCTTGTAAGGCCCCGTCTTGAGGGAGCATCCAGTCATGCTTGACAGAAACAGAACTTATTGATGTCATCGGTGAAGGGCGAAATACCACTTTTTCATTATATTTGGTGTGGATCGGACTTCACAGACTGCCGTATGTGGCTGTAGAACCTTGTATTTAAATCTCTCTACGTCACCTTTTCGCTCATCATGTACATCTTATGTTTCATCAGCAGAGCCATGTGAATCTGTTGCGGAGTTAAATGTAAACGCCCATAATGTAGTCTTCTGTCGTCAGCAGTGCCACACACCCGATGAACTAAAGTTTGAAGAGCACTCATAGTCTGGGAACGTCTACATTGTATCCTATTCTTGCCACCTTCACTAATTACAATCATTCACAACACGTGACTAACCACCAATAACACCAGACTCACAAGTCACGAAACGTCCCGACACCATCGTACGATTCTTAGATCATATCTATCAAGCAGAGTTTTCTAGAAAAAAGTTCATCATCGTAAAATATCTTTTGACGATTTTATCCCCAGCATTTTAGTATTTTTCACTTAGAAAATATATTTTTTTAACACGATGTCGTGTTAGTAGCAGCGGGATGAGAGTTCGCCCCCTCTCTGCAATCAAGGGAAGTGAAGTTTAATGATAGTAACAGTTCTTCAGCAGGTGCTCAACCGATATTTTGTGGCCTGACAGATTAAAAACTATATATGTGAAATTCTAATCATCGTTTTTGTCCCAGAGATGTTTCTATTCCTGTCGCCAGAGTCTCTGAGATAAGTAAAAACTATATGAGGTATATCTATATAAATAGAAATCAATTGCCACATGTTTGAAAGATCATCACTTGATAATGGCTGTACCGATTTGATCGATTTTTGTGTGTTCGTAACTGTGAGGATAAGGTTTGTATGGAAAAAAAAAACTGAAAATTTGCACGAAAAATTGGAAAATTATGGAAAAACTAAAAACTATTTCTTCTATGGGATATTTGTATGAACTCAGGATCATAAGTGAAGATTCAAACGATAGATACGCTTAATTGTTATTTTTTCAGTCACTACTATTGTCGCTGATAGCACACGTTGTTGACATACCTACATTACCTCCGCGCAAATGGACTCGCTCGTCTCACGGCACCGGAGTGCGCACAATCGAGGGAAACACAGTCACTTGTGAGCGAGTGGTCTAACGTAACGGTGTCACTATGTTTTCTAAACAGGAACAACGGCAGACCGTCAATGCACAGTATTACTGTTCATTTTTGGAGCATCACCTGCGACCAACTTTGCGAAAGAAGCGGCAACGCTTTCTGCGCAACCCACCCATTATTTTACACGACAATGCGCCGGCGCATACAGCGCAAGCTGTGGCTTCTCTGTTCGGTTGATGGGACTGGGAAGTACTGTACCATCCACCATACTCCCAAGATGAAGGAACCACTTCGTGGCATTCGTTTCCGAACTGTTCCAGAGATTCGACAGGCAGTAGACAGCTCCATTCGCACCATCAACAGAACAGGCTCTGCTAACGGTATACTACGCCTTCCACATCACTGGCAACGGGTTATACACAACGCTGGTGACTAGCTTGAAGGACAGTAACAGGTGCAAACATATAACGTTTTTTTATCGGTTGTGAATAAATAGTTACCACTATTGAAGTTCCAACCCTATAAGAATGCTGAAGATTAGGTGGGTAGATCGCATAACTAATGAAGAGGTACTGAACAGAATTGGTGAGAACAGGAAGTTTTGGCATACCGTGACTAAAATAAGGGATCGTTTTGTAGGACAGATTCTTAGACATCGAGGAATCGTACTTTTAGCATTGGAGGGAAGTGTGTGGGGTAAAAATCGCCGAGGGTGACCAAGAGATGCATATAGCTAGCAGATTCAAATGGATGTGGGTTGCCGTTCTTATGAAGAGATGAAAAGGCTTGCTCAGTATAGAGTAGGGTGGAGAGCTGCATCAAACCATCGTTTATATCAGGAGGAGGGGAGATTGTTAGAGAGAGAGAGAGAGAGAGAGAGAGAGAGAGAGAGAGAGAGAGAGAGAGAGAGATAGAGAGGGGGTGAAGGAAAAGATGGATTAATAGAACACTGAAAGAAAGAAATACCTTGGCAACACCGGATTTTGGGTAGTACCGCATGTGAAAATCTGAAGCTGACCGTTACTCGAGGGGAACACTGATATGTCAGTGAGTAGAATGTCCTACGTGTAAGAGCAACATTACTGGATCGAGTTCCTTGCCAGAAACGTGTTCCTTTGTGTCGATAAAGTGCATAAGAAACAAAAACTGCACGTCCGAAAGGCTGTTGCCCCCTATCGGTAAGATAGAAGCCGCTGTACCGCGACATTAAATGTCGGGTGCAGTGACTGGAGCACCGGTTGCGGATCCGGAAGAGGCGAGTGCGGACGTCCCCAGCGAGCAGCTCGGCGCGGCGGCTGAGTCAGGCCGTTGCGCATTCGCCGCCAACACTTTCTCCCGCGGCCCACGCGCCGGGCGCCCGCGTCATGCGTGCCCCCCTCCCCCCTCCTTGTATGGAGCACGATCTGTCATGTTCCACCTCCGCTGCCACGGACGTGTCCTCCACCGCCCGTAACTACTGACCTGTGCTGCAGCTCTCCGTTGTCCTCCTCTGTGTAATAAAATATTACTGACTGCAAGCATGGAAGCGAAGTGTCGCAAGGAGGATCTATGTAGAAATCTATGGATCGTGAGGCATTGTTGGCCTTACGATATAGCTTACAGAATAGGATGACAAAGGCACGGCAACGTTCGTAGATTAAAAAGAAGATTTTGACAGTGTTCATTGGAGTACTCTCTTTGATATACACCGAGCGAGGTGGCGCAGTGATAACGCACTGGACTCACATTCGGGAGGATGGTGGTTCAAATCCACCTCCGACCATCCTGATTTAGGTTTTCCGTGATTTCCCTAAATCACTCCAGGCAAATGCCGGGATGGCTCCTTTCAAAAGGGCACGGCCGATTTCCTTCCCCATCCTTACCCCAAACTCCGAGCGTTAGCTTCGTCTTTAATGACCAAACTGTCTGCGGAACGTTAAACCCTAAGCTTCCTTCCTTTCCTTCTTTCTTTGATATACTGAAGTTTTCAGAGATACTAGGTTTTCGCACAGTAAACAGACTGCAAATGTAAATCCGCGGCGGAGAGGCCGAGCGGTGTAAGGCGCGGTTTCTCGCCGTGGGAGATTCGAGTCTTCCCTCTGGCATGGGTGTGTGTGTGTGTGTGTGTTGTCCTTAGTTTATTTTAACTTAGTTTAAGTAGTTTTTGAGCCTAAGGACTGATGACCAAAGAAGTTAAGTCCCATAGATTTACAAACATTTCAATTTTTAAAATTATTTTTATTATTTATTTATTTTTGCAAATACAAGAGTCGATGGATTTCAAAAGGACTGAGTAACATATCACCTATCTTATTAAATCTGTGAGCTGTGAAAGAAGCGAACGAAAAGTTTGGTTAGAAGACTAATATTCATTGAAAAGTTTTGCCAATGACACTGTAGTATCGTAAAACTGGTCTAACAAGTCCCACTAGCTGAATACCGGGATTGTACCCAAGTGTTCACACACTTTGACATGTATAACGCTATAAGCAGACAGTGGGGGATATCATTCCTGCTGAGGGAGGAGGGGGCGCCATCTAGTAAACTAATCACGCCATAACAACAGTAGCCATGCCGCTCCCGTTCAAAAAACGATTTTAAAGCAAGATAAAAAAGAATCGTTTACGTGTATAAGAAGCAGCAGTGGTCCCAAAACTGACCACTGAGGTGCAGCCGTAATGACCGTCCTCATTTTTATTATGATGACTATAGTAAATAGCTGTTTGCAATATATAATTTAAAAAAGTTTAGCAAGAGCAGATATTATCTGTAGGGAAAAGCGACTATTAAAGGAAAGTCTTGGAAAACTATTTAATTTTTGGTCTGTGAATGTCATTCTATAGTTGTTGTACTTTCAACATATTTGTAACAAATTTACAGGCTTTTCTTAAGAAATGCAAAAATGCATAGGTTGCCTAAGATCGCTTCAAAAAATTAGTATGTAACTCAGACAAACTTAAAGGACAGTAAAATGACTTTTTCTCTGTTCTTCCCTCGGTTCTTGGTAGAATATTGAATTTAAAGCACAATTTTATACTACAAATTTATATTAATTTAGTTAAACGGTCTTACAAGACCATCTTCAAATTGTGATGTCTGTAAAGATTTTAACTGGAATTTTTGGGTCTCAGCTGCTCGTGGATGTTGTACCCATTTGACATGACATATAAAAATTTGTGGTGCCGCCGGGATTCGAACCCTATAGTTGAGCTGGTGTAAGTTGATCCCTGACAGTTATAGTAAGTTGGTCGCTACAGCTTGATGCCCCTACATTTACCCGTCTTATTATGCAATACTATATGTGCCTACATTACAGCTCCACATTATATTTTTCGCCTAAAGCAATTTGCACTTCGATGTTGACAGCTTGCAACAGCACTGCACGTTGTCAGGGATGAACTTACTCCGTCCCCAGGCAGACGGGCTACAGGGACTGCCCAAGCTCGCACCCCGTCCTACCCAAGCTTTCGTATGACCTCCTACCTGGACCATGTACTCCATGGCTCGCAGCTAACCATGTATTGCCGCCAGGAGCACGGTCCTCTTGCGCATGCACACTGAAATAAGCATTATACCTCGACTAGGTGGGTAACAAGTAAGAATAGCGGCGTCTGCTCTTTATGACGTGTTCCGACCTCGCCACAAATTTTTATATGTCCATGTTGTGTGATGATGAGACTGAAAAACTCAGTTAAAATGAATATTTACAACAGCCGTAGCATCACGGGGCGACGACTGTTCTTTTGGACATTTCTGAAAGAATAGCCGTCGCAATTCGTAATTTAAAGTCTGTGCTTTCAATTCAATGATATTTCAGTGATAATTTAAGAACAATCCCGAGTCAGAAACGAGGTACAAACGCATAGCATAAGAAATGGGGCTCTTAATCTGATGCTGGCCGACTAAGTGTGCCGAAAGCGGCCTTTTCAATAAATTAGTCATCTTGAGATCTAAACTGTTTCTAGTATCGGATTATCAAGGACAGAGTATTGTTACCTCCATCTCACGTTGGTTAAAACTTTAAACAGAAGAAAGCTGATCTGTTGCCTGTGTCTACATTATATGCCTGTATCTGTTCCTAGCCCTTGGAAACGACCAACGTAATATAAAAGACAGAATTCGCCAAACTCAGTTTTCGCCCTTCAATTACGACTTTTCGCAGTGCAGAAATAGTAATGTGATCCTTGATTACTACATGATTTTTCAGCCTAAATTGAGAATCAATAGGAGAAAACTGGTCATTGTTTGTACTATTCAACCCTGCGTTGTTCAAGATGCTGTATCAACGAATGTAGACGGACGAAAGTTATGTTTCGTTTCCTTATTGTATCACATATTTTGATTCTACATATCTTGAAGAAAATTACAGGGCTATACAACAAGAAGGAACAGATTTAAAAAATTCATTGCTTTCAAACAATGAAACATAGACACACAGTTCGAACGGTCCTGGATAGAGAAAAGGTCAACATTTAATACTTTAAATATCAGAACCATGTGTTACATGGGAAATATTGAAACAGAGGCTCGTTTCTTGCCACACATAAAGCAGCTGGTTTCTCGTTATCAAATTCACAGCCTCAACAATTTGATGTAGCGGACTTTCAAAGGTGTGGGATTAGAAACACTGTCTTTTACATTACCCTACAGATAAAAGTCACAAGGTGTGAGGTCCGGAAACGTGGGAGGCCACGGTTGATGATGTTGATCTGCTGTTGCTCCCCAGCCAATCCAACACTCTGGAATGGTGTGATACAGGTAACATTGGATGTCATTACAGAAATGGGGCAGAGAACCATCTTGCATGAAGAAACCATCTGAATTATCTTCACGTTGAGGAAAAAAAATTTGAACATTTTTTGATCGGTTGGTCCTCTCACAGTTTTATCCGTAAGTTTTGTTAACAGATATGGCACATCAGACATACGTCTTCAGTGAATCTGTTTCACGTGCAGACTTATTTGTCTGTTCAACTGTTTGTATAGCGTATGGGACTTAACTACGGGGTCATCAGTCCCTAAACTTACAAACTACTTACGAACTAGCTAATACTAAGGACGGCACAAATATCCATGCCCGAGGGGGGATTCGAACCCCCGACCGTAGTCGCCGTGCAGACCGTGACTGAAGCGCCTCAGTCCCCTCGGCCACCGCGGCCGGCACATTGTTGTCTGCCCAGGAGCATTGGAATTATGGTTCTATCTTTTGCAATTTCGAAGATAGAAATCTTTGAAACTAATCCTTATTTTTGAGTGGCCCTGTATAATGCGAAAGTCACAGGAAGTGTTAAAAATTTCAACTTTTGATTTCGGTATTTGTTACAGGAAATAATAACAATAACAAACCCAAAACCGGTTATATTGAGCGGCTTTTACTGGAAGGTTAAACTGGATATGAGGAAGACCGACACACCTAGCTTGCTCTGTTTACACGAGCGGCCGGCAAGAGCGAGTGCCGTAAGGCGTCGCGTACCTGCAGTGGTGACCGCTGCGGCGGCGCCGATGCAGAGCACCAATGCGACGGCGACGGCGGCCGAGGCGCGTGTATGTGGCGACCGCATGCTGCTCCGCTGCTGCTGCTGCTGGCGTGGTGGCTGAGCGCCGGTGGTCGGTGGAGTGGCTGTCTGCGGCGCGCGGCCTACTTTAAGTACGGCGCGGTGACACCCCGCCCGCCCCTCCCGCCCCTCCCTCGCCTCGGAACGACCGCGCCCACCGCCGGACGTGCCGGACGCAGACGGAGGCTGCGGCCCTTTCCCGGATGCTGGAGTCCCGGGTTGCCGTCTCTGCGGTCACCGCGCTCACCCTGCCCCCAACTCCCGCCGCTTCTCCTGGGCAGTACTTCCGCTATTTGACAGTGGAACCTCACCGAGCCAGTTGGTGCATTGGTAACAACTGAGCAATCTGAATAGCTCCCTTAGACTGTTCGTGGATGGCAAAAAGGTAAAGCAGTCAACAATCCGAAGATTGGTTTGAACACCACAGTGCTTTACTAGGCATGGTCCTGTTTGGAGGTGGTATGCCGTTGCCTTCCTCCGACCTTCGAACTGACTTACCCAGCCAGTTATAGGGGGACCTACAGTTTAACGTGGGTTCCGAACCACGGTGCTACTCGGTATTTTTCACATGAGCAACACTGCCAGAGGTGAAAGAAGTGGAAAGTGACGGATAAAAATCCTAGAACCTGGCGGGGATCGAACCCGCGACCTTTGGATATGTAATCTGGCACTCTACCACTTTGCAACCGAGGCGCACGGTTAGTGAAGTCAACAGAGGATCAAAAGCAACTGCAAAGCGATTCAGGCAAAATAGCTCCTTACTTAGCTATAATTTACAACCGATCACTCAGCGAAAGATCCGTACCCAAAGACTGGAAAGTTGCCCAAGTTACTCCAATATTCAAGAAAGGCAATAGGAGTCATCCCCAAAATTACAGGCCAATCTCATTGACGTCGATTTTCAGTAGGATTTTGGAACATGTACTTTGTTCGAATATTATGAACTACCTCGAAGAGAACGACCTATTAAACAATAGTCAACACGGATTCAGAAAGTATCGCTCTTTCGAAACACAGCTTGCTCTTTATTCACATGAAGTGTTAAGTGCCATCGACAAGGGATCTCAAATCGATTTCATATTTCTGGATTTCCGGAATGGTTTTGTCACTGTACCTCCACAAGCGACTTCTAATGAAATTGAGTGCTTATAGAATATCTCCCCAAATTGTGCGATTGGATTCCCTATTTCCTATCAGAAAGGACACAGTTCGTTGTAATTGACGGTAAGTCATCGAGTAAAACAGAAGTGATATCTGGCGTTCCACAGGAAAGCGTTATAGGTCCCCTACTCTTCCTCGTGTTTATAAACGATTTAGGAGACAATTTGAATAGCTCCCTTAGACTGTTCCTGGATGATGCTGTCGGTTATCGGTTCGTGAAGTCAACAAAGGATCAAAAGCAACTGCAAAGCGATTTAGGCAAAATTTCTACTTGGTGCGAAAATTAGCAATTGACACTAAATAAAGAAAAGTGTGAAGTAATACACATGACCACTAAAAGAAATCCACTGAACTTCAATTACGCGATAAATCAGTCAAACCTTAAGGTCGTAAATTCTACCAAATACCTAGGAGTTACAATTACGAACAACTTTGACTGGAGAGAACACATAGAAAATATTGTGGGGAAGGCGAATCAAAGGTTACGTTTCATTGGCAGAACGCTTCGAAGATGCACCAGCTCCACCAAAGAGACTGCCTACATCACACTTGTGCGTCCTCTCCTGGAGTACTGTTGCCCCTTGTGGGACCCTCACCAGGTGGGACTGACGGAAGACATTGGGAAGGTTCAGAAAAGGGCAGCTCGTTTTGTTTTATCACGTTACGTGGGGGGGGGGGGGGGGGGAAGCGTCACGGAAATGTTGCACGAATCGGGGTGGAAAACATTAAAAGAAAGACGTTATTCATTGCGACGTGATCTGTTCCCGAAATTTCAATCACCGACTTTTTCTTTTGAATGTGTAAATATTTTGCTAGCACCCACCTACTTAGGGATACATGACCATCCCAATAAATTAAGAGAAATCAGATCAAAAACGGAACGATTTAGGTGTTCTTTCTCCCCGCGCGTTATTAGAGAATGGAACGGTGGATAAAAGTTATGAAAGTGGTTAATGAACCCTCTGCCAGGCTCTTAAAATTGTTTTGCAGAATATCTATGTAGATGTAGACTCGCATTCGGAAGGATGGTGGTTCAAACCCGCCTCCGGCCATCCAGATTTAGGTTTTCCGTGATTTTCATAAAGCATTCCAGGCAAATGCCGGGATGGTTCCTTTCAGAGGGCACGGCAGATTTCCTTCTACATCCTTCCCCGAAAATCCGAGCGTAAGCCCCGCCTCTAATAAACACGGTGTCGGCAGGACGTTAAACCCTAACCTTCCTTCCTACAATGGAACCTTCGAGTACCAAGTTGTAGTCCAGTCTCTAGTAAGGCTCACCTTCAAAATATGCCTCACGCAAAATACGAAGCGCTTCCACAAAGCAACTTCATCTACTTTTTTTCAACAAAAACGACAGGATGACAATTATCGAACGAGTAAATGAAATCCGGCGTTGTCCACGTACTTCCACTACGTGATCAAAAGACCAGTGGGGGCGCTAGGCGTCGACGACCTCGGCAACCGGCGACGGCCTTGCGCCTGTGGGTTCCACGCAAAACATTGTTAAAATTTTAGTCTTTTTATTTGTTTGTTTTTTTAATTTGATGTTTAACTGTGCTTTTCAACAGTTAGGTTATGTAGCGACGGCCTACATCTGACTTACACTAGCTTAACCAAAGGACGGCCGGCAGCTATTTAGTTGTCCGTATTTATTTCCGTATGAGTGCAGCAGTGATGCAATTTTTAGTGAAACACTTGCAAAACAATTTCTTCAGTACATTTTAGAAAACAGTTCCTAAGAAGTATATCCAAATTTTTATATAACAATTAGAATCATGTTCACAGTTCCAGTCAATACAGCTTCGGCCGACAGGAGCTTCACAAAGTTAAAATTGATTAAGACTTACTTGAGAAGCACAATGAGATAAGGAAGACTATCTGCGTTGTCAGTACCATCAATTGAAAGCGAAATAGCGGCTAGTATTAATTAAAATGTAATCTTAAAAAAATTAAGTGGAGCGAAAAGCTGGAAACCTTCTCTATTTTAATTTGTGTTTGTCTATTGTAATTTTTTTCCATTGCAATAATACTTGTATATTATACTAATAAAATTTTAGTATAATTATTACTGATGTATAATTCAGCTTATTTTATTTGACGTTTTCTTCCTTACTGAAAATAGTAAACGGGACTCGCAAAGACGAGTTCGCCGACGCCCAGTTTTCGTGTAGCGCCACCACTGTCAAATGTATCCACATATTTGGCTGAAAATGACTTACAAGTTCGTGGCGCTCTCCATCGACAATGCTAGAATTCAATACGGTATTGGCCCAACCTTAGCCTTGATTACAGCTACCACTCTTCCAGACATACGTTCAGGGGTGCTGGAAGGTTTCTTGGGGATAGGCAGCCTATTCTTCACGGAGTGCTGCACTGAGCGGAAGTATTGATGTAGGTTTGTGAGACATGGCACGAAGGTCGGGGTTCCAAAACAACCCAAAGGTATCCTTAAGGATTCAAGTCCGGACTGTTTGTAGGCCAGTCCATGAAAGGGATGTTATTGTCGTATGACCACTTCACCATACGTCGTGGATTATGACCAGGTGCTCGATCGCGTTGAGAGATGCAATCGCCATCCCCGAATTGCTCTTGATCAGTGGGAAGCAAGAAGGTGCTTTAAACATCAATGTAGCCCACTCCACGAAAAACACGACCACACCATAACAGCCTCTGAATTTTACTGTTGACGCTACACACTGGCAGATGAAATTCATCGGGCATTCGCCACACCTACACCCTGCCATCGGTTCGCCACATTGTGTACCGTCATTCGTCACTCCACACAACGTTATAACACTGTTGAATCGTCCTATGTTTACGTTCCTTACACCAAGTGAGGCGTCGTTTGGCATTAACATGAGTGATGTTTGGCTTATGGGCAGCCGCTCGACCACGAAATTCAAGTTTCCACACCTCCCGCTTAACTGTTCAAATGTTTGTAGAGCTTATGGGACTTAATTACGGGGCCATCAGTCCCTAAAATTACAAACTACTTATGAACTACCTAATTCTAAGAACGGCACAAATATCCATGCCCGAGGGGGGATTCGAATCCCCGACCGTAGTGACCGTGCAGAACGTAACTGGCGCGTCGCAGACTGCTCGGTCACTGCGGCAGACTGCTTAACTGTCATACTGCTCGGAGTGGACCCTGATGCAGTTTTGAATTCCTGTGTGACAGTCTGGATAGATATGTGTCTATTACACTGTGCAAACGTTTCAACTGTAGGTAAAACACCCTCTGCCATCTGCCACACAACATTTTACGTTGTGACTTTCCTCTTGTTTCGAAGATCAGTTGAGCTGTTTGCAAAGTTTCATCGCCTTTGGATGAACGGCACGACAGCGCATAAAATACGAACAAACATGATGCAACAGTTTTCCCACTCATCTTGCTGTTTATGTTGTCCCACCTTCTAAACTATAAGCGGTACAATAAAATAATTTTATAGGTTAATTCATTGGCATAAATGAATACTGTCTGAAAAATATGTTGCGAATACATATAGTATCAAAAATATTCAAATGTTTGTTCAAAATGTTCAGAGTTCATAAAAATATAGCACCAAACTACAGTGGTCATCAGTCCCTAGAGTTACAAACTTCTTAAACTATCTTATGTTAAGGACAACAGATACACCCTTGCCTGAGGGATGACTCGAACCTCCACCGGAAAGCAGCCGTGCGCTCCGCAGCTAGGCGCCTTAGAACACACCATTATTCCCGTGCGGCTCATTTAGTAGAAAATAAGTAATAAATTTAAACGCAATTGATAACGCGGCGGTTTTTTTCACACTTTTCAGTGTTCATGATGACGTAGTATCTCCTGAACTATGTGTCGCACAGTGATATGATAATGCATGTAACCATCGCGAAAGTGCAAGAGAAATGTTGACAAAGTTATATAGCATAAAACACTAACAAACATAAGAATAAACAAACATTAATTTTTATGTATTAGACAACTACTGAATGGTTTGCGTTAGGACGTTCAAAATGCACGATGGCGGTGGGACATGTATGAATTAGTATGCGCATGCGAATATCGGTACGATATTATTTAATGGCACGGTGACTACAGAAATGTACGTGAAGGTGTTGGAAGATGATATCATTCCCGTTACCCAAAGTGACCCTGATTTCCTCAAGATATGGTTCATGCGAGATAGAGCTCGAAAACAGCCAAGTATGAGAGTGCTTGATGTCCTGGAGGAGCACTTTGGGTAGTGCATTCTGGCTTTGGTGTACTCGGAGGCCGAGGACTTGGGCCCCGATTGGCCTCTAGATCCCACGGATCTGAAACTTCTTATGGGCTATATTAAAGATATCAGTGACCTCAAAACCATTGCTGAACTGAAATGAGCCATTCAGGAGGTCATCGTCAGCATCGATGTTTCGGTCGGAGGTTCGAATCCCCCCTCGGGCATGGATATTTGTGCCGTCCTTAGCATTAGCTAGTACATAAGTAGTTTGTAAGTTTAGGGACTGATAACCCCGTAGTTAAGTACCATAAGCTATACAAACATTTGAACACATTTTTGTAAACAGAACCTGGATTCATCCGAAAAAATTACGTTTTGCCATTCGTACATCCAGGTTCATCGTTGCGTACACCATCGCAGGCGCTCCTATCTGTGATGCAGCGTCAAAGGTAACTGCAGCCATGGTCTCCGAGCTAATAGTCCATGCTGCTGCAAACGTCGGCGAACTGTTCGTGCAGATGGTTGTTGTCTTGCAAACGTCCCCATCTGTTGACTCAGGGACCGAGACGTGGCTGCACGATCCGTTACAGCCATGCGTATAAGATACCTGTCAAATCGACTGCTAGTGATACGAGGCCATTGGGATCCAGCACTGCGTTCGTATTGCCCTCCTGAACCCACCGATTCCATATTCTGCTAACAGTCATTGGATCGCGATCAACGGGAGCAGCAATGTCGCGATACGATAAACCGCAATCGCTATAGGCTGCAATCTGACCTTTATCAAAGTCGGAAACGTGATGGTACGCATTTCTTCTCCAACAACGTTTCACCAGGCAAAGCCGGTCTACTGCTGTTTGTGTTTGAGAAATCGGTTGGAATCTTTCCTCAAGGCAGCACGTTGTAGGTGTCGTCACCGGCGCCAACATTGTGTGAATGCTCTGAAAAGCTAATCATTTGCATATCACAGCATCTTCTTCCTGTCGGTTAAATTTCGCGTCTGTAGCACGTCATCTTCGTGGTGTGGCATTTTTAATGGTCAGGAATGTAGTTCTATAATTGTCACTATGTAGTATGAATAACTGGTAGCAAGAGCTACGGCAATGTTACAGCTATTTTACGACATAGTCATAAAGAGAAGTGAGACACTTCGGATCATGTTCTGTATTCTTGTGTTGTAGAAGTCTATGAATGGAAGCAGCATGTGACAGTCGTCTTCAGCTCTTCGTCGCTGTGAAAACACTAGCGCCGCGGTGGAGTAGCCGAGCGGTCTAACGCGTCTCGCTGCGGAGCGCGCGGTTGCTCATCATTGGAGGTTCGAGTCCTCCCTCGGGAATGTGTGTGTGTGTGTGTGTGTGTGTGTGTGTGTGTGTGTGTTGTCTTTAGGTTAGTTAACCTTAGTTTAAGTAGTTTGTAAGCTAGGGACTGATGATGACATAGTTTGGTCCGATAGATTTACAAACATTTGAACATTTGGAAACACTAGCCAGAGTAAACGTATTTCTTGAGCTGTATAAGAAAAGATGGAATGAATACTGCGTGTATTATGCTGCTCCATGACTATGCCTATCCCCATATGGCTCGGCAAAAAGTGTTTTGCAGAAGTTTGGCTTGGAGCTGTTTGATCATCCATCATACAGTCCTGATCTTGCAACCAGCGTTTTTCATTTTTTTCTTGCACCTCGAAAACTCCCTATCCTCCGGCCACTGTTTCGACAACGATAAAGACGTGACGGCGACTGTCACATGCTAGTTCCATTCACAGGCGGCAGAGTTCTACGACAAAGGAATTCAAAAAGTTAATCCCACGACATGACAAATGCTACATACCGTTAAGTGTCAACGGCTGTGCCGTAGGGGATACACCGGTTCCCGCCAGATCCCAGAAGTTAAGCACCATCGGGCGAGGCCAGTACGTGGATGTGTAACCGTCCGGGTACGCCACGAGCTGTTAACAATTAGAGGGGACAGGAAGTGCGTGGTGCAAAGTCCTCGATCACCAGTCTATGCACCAATGTTCTGGATTAAATTCCAAACCTCTCCGCAGTGTCTCATGGAGTGAGGGCATGAGACACTGTTGATGGAGATCCGTCCGTCGGATGGGGACGTTAAGCTCGGTGGCAACCTTGATGATTTTGAGAGGAGTAGGCTGTGTGTCGGCACCCTCTTCCTTCTCCCATCATCTCCAACACGAACACCACACTACACAAGCACCCATTACACTCACTCACAGTTACCATGGACACTTCAGCAGAGAGTTCTCACGCTTTGCGAAGGAAAGGTGCCTGCGTGCGCGAAGATAGGAAACACCTTTCCAATTAGGCGGTTAAACCTGCCCTTCGGGGTCTCCCATCCATTCATGCCATACCAATTTACTTTATACTTTTCCGTGATTGTGTCCGAATGGACCATATCTTTGATATTGTTTTAATAGTTTCGCCTGATGATACGCTGTACGAAGAAATTAAAAAATAGAAGTATACTGCCAGGATTTGAAGTTTTATCGACAGCGCGCTAGCCATGAACCGTAGCCGCTGCGCTGTCTTGGTCAAATCAGCGCTAATGTTACGGATATAGCCAACAGGCATAACGTTTCAACATCGGTTCTCTCGGGAACCAGAGGCCGCTGCCAAGGACTCTAGACAGCTCCCTCTGTAACTTAGCTCTGACTCACCAAAAAGCCGTGATTAACAGGTCTGATGGTCTCCTAGTCAGCCAGAGGAACTGTACAGAGCGAAGTCTCAACATGAACCCACCTTCTCACCGAAAGTTTCCTCATTTTGGTGTGACACTTCATGAAACGGCACGTTTCACCTAGAGACATCCAGATCGTTGTAGAACGCGCACAGATGACGCTGTTGAAGTTACAGTTCTCGATCAGTAAAATACCTCTGGGTGTGTGACCGCGCTGTCAATCATCAACAAACTGACCGACGTTTCGGCCATTGTTGCAGGTGGCCTTCTTCTGGGTATTTGTCTTACTGGAGTCAGATTGACAATGTGGTCTCACACCCAGAAGAATTATATTGATTATGATACGGCCACGGAAGCCTACGCTTACAGTTATTGTTCTCGCCACTACTGTATTTTTTTTCTATCGGACCAAACTGCGTGGTCATCAGTCCGTAGCTTACAAACTACTTAAACCTAGGTAAACTAACGTAAGGACAACACACACACCCATGCCCCAGGGAGGACTCGAACCTCCACGGTGAGCAACCGCGCGCTCCGCAGCAAGACTCTTTAGACCGCTCGGCTACTCCACCACGGCTACTGTATGTATTCCATACGCGAGTGTAACACAGGTTAAACATTAGAACAACATTTTTAACGCCAGGTACTTAGCGTTCTAACACGTCATCAGTCCCGTTCTTATCACGCCAAGACTTACATGAGAATGATTTCCAGGCTGGTATATAGATCTGTCAGACGGTACACCAGCGAATCCTCTCCAACCAGGAATTCCATTCCGATGTTTCTTGTACTGATGAATGCTCCTTATCAAACAAAAGACGGGTAAGTATAAGGTATACGTATTAGTGGTCAAGCTACAAACAACGATGGAACGTCAAAGCCAGTGGACAGTTAATTCATTATCTGGAATTCTCTCTACTACAATTATTGGTTCTAATTTCATGACCCAACCTAAACGGCTCGAAATATGCCAACTTCTCACCAATTATTATAGTCTCCTATGTGAGGTGGTACTAAGAATGTTTATGTTTGAATTCCAGCACTTTCGTAATTTCGCATCTATGGAGAGTTGGAGTGGAATGAGGTTGGCATTCCTGCACAAGCCTCTGTTAAATGAGTAACTGCCGGAAGATTCATGATCGTTTGTCTGCTACTCATTGTTTATAGATGTATTGAATAGAAAGTTGTGTCACACAGTTTGTGAATTTGGAGTTGGCAGAGTTACAGGTGCAACGCGTCCTCATTAAATTCTGCGCTAAACTCAAGTGAATCTTTACAGACAGGCCAATGCCGCAAGAAACACACGGTTTTGAAAGCTTAATGTGAGTCGTATCGCCCTCTCTCGACAATATTAAACTTGCCGTATAAATGCCCCGTTTTTTCACGAATTGATGAGTGTATAAATGTGGTGTGTTGATCACATGATCTCGCATGTTTTGTGACTGTATTGCTCTACTATCACTTTCAAATAACAGCTGGAAAAAAGCTATGATTTTTTCCCTAAACATATAATTTTTGGTGTAAATTTTCACAATTTTAATTTATTGAATTTTAACTATTACATAAATACTACTAAAGTAGAGCTACTTCATCATTGTACTAACTATGTTATGTGGTAAATAATTCATTGATGTAGAATTAGAAGTTTCTGAAAAAAAGGGGCATTTGTACTGAAAAATGAAATTTTCAGGAAATTGCGTTTAAAGAAAAAAATGTAATGTACTGATACATAAAATATACTGATACATAAAGAATATGTTAGAATCCTCATCTCCTCCTCCATCTTCCTCAGTCAGTACTGCCCTCCTTCTCTTGGATCTGCCTACTTTTTATTTATTTTTTTATTTTTTATTTTTTATTTATTTATTTATTTTTTTTTTTTTTTTGCAATTTCTGCCTTGATGATTCGCAGTTGGTCCAAGTTCATCACACTTTTAGTGATGTTGTAACCTTTAACAATTCCAAGGTATTCTAAAACCTGTATTCTTCCAGAATAGCTATAATTGAAAGTAAGAACACCAATTTTGGTTTAGTCATGATGAAAACTATCACAGGAACACAGAACCTAAAACAAGGCTATTGTCAAACACAACAAATGTATAGTTCAAAGAGTTTACTGCGAACTACCGCTAGTGTAGGTACTTACTAAACGGACAGTCTTTATAATACAGATGAAACCACAGCCTCCTAGACTATATAGTTCCAGAGAAAAATGCCAATGTGCGAACTGGTAGAAAACAAAATTCTCAGAAATATTAGTGCATGATTATTTTCAAATATTTATTTAAAATAGTAAATAATCGAATATTTCAATAAAACAACACTAAATTAAGCATAAACATGATGTGCCTGTTCTAAGATATATTTCTGATTGCTGATGACACTAGCTTGGTAGTGAAGGATGCTGTTGGCAATATTGATGCAGTATCAAATAATGCAGTTCATGTTCACGGCTTGTACAAAATAAACTGATTCTAAATGGCATTAAGTCTCAGTTTTCACAGTTTCTAACACATAATTCAACTAAAACTGACATTTTGGTTACACAGAATGGGCACATGTTAAGTGAGACTGGACAGTTCAAATTTTTTGGCGTTGAGACAGTAAGCTGTCGTGGAAAGCTCATGTTCAGGATCTTGCTCAAGAACTAAATGCTGCTTTGTTTAACTTTAGGACCGTTTCTGAAATAAGTGAGAATTCAACACAAAAAGTAGTCTACTTCGCATATTTTCATTTGCTTATGACGTATGGGGTAATTTTTGGGGTAACTCATCTGATTCAAAAAGGGTATTTATTGCGTAGAAACGGCCGTACGAGCAGTATGTGGGGTGAGCTGGCGAACCTCTTGTCGACCCCTGTTTAGTAGCCAGGGAATTCTGACATTGGCCTCTCGGTGCACCTTTTCTTTAACGTCGTTTGTCGTTGATAACGTATGGTTATTTCCAAGGTTAGCATCTTTCATTCAATTAATACCAGACAGAAATCGAATGTGCATTTGGATCATCCTTGTGAAGAAAGGTGTGCACTATTATTTCGCAACCATTTTTAATAAGGTGCCACAAGAATACAAAGGACATAGTAGTAACCCACGAACTTTCGTGCCTAAACTGAATAGTTTCCTCATGGTTCAGTCTTTCTATTTTGTCGAGGAATTCCTGTAAGAAATAAAAAAAAGTTAATTACTGTTACGTTGTTGGTTCTTTTCATTTACGCTGAGATCTGTCGTGTACTTATGATTGCTTTACGTTTCACTTTATTTATTACTAGCTGAAAATCCGGCTTTCCCGGGTCTTTATTTATTTATTTATTCAAGCCTTAAGTTAGTACTTCTCCTATCCCTTCTCTATCTATCCATCTCCTTTATTCTAATAACATGTTATATTTGTAAGAGAATAAATAAGAAATAAGGCTGTCTTGCATAATGTACAAAATTTTAAGTACAGTATCCGAACAAAGAAACACAGTAATCAAAATACAAATGATATGTAACATTCATTTAATTCACAACTTTACTATAAACAATATCTCTTGTTTTTTGACCAGGAACTGACATGAATAATTTCTTTGGTGAGGCCACCCTGGTGCAAGTGAGATAGTCCAGAAACATGGACATGTCAAATCCACTTCACAGTACTGAATAGATTGCCCTGTGGTTTATTAATCGTAATAGAAAATGCAAGTCTCACTGGAAAAGCCAGATCTGTCGTAAATAATGGATATTCGTTTGATGTACTCTGTTTCATTCTCTTCCTTTCCTTATAACTCTATAGAAGTGTATTGCTGTCACCTGCATCCGTGTGTGCTTCAGAGCTCAAAGTTGTCAACACCACTGTCAGCTTTTTAGGTATTTCCTTAAGTTAACTGGAATATATGTTGCATGATGGGACAGGTTGTTACCCATCGCAGTATATATGATCTCATAGAAAAGTATTAAGCGAGAAGCATTTTACGTTTCGTTATTTTGATGTGACTGTCAGCGAGAAAAAGTTTAATAAAGGTTTGAAATTATGTTTAGAGTTTGTTACATGTGGCTAAGTGCTATCATTGTCGTATAGTGTATTTATAAAATCTCGTCGCATTATGTGGCAGTTTCTTGCAACTCCTATTGTCTATGACGTTATATGTCCCGAACCATTTGTCGTATGTGGTTCTTATTGCTAACAAATTTGGTTGAAATTGGTCCAGAGGTTTAGGAGAAAATGAGCAGCATTTTCGCTTAATGCAGCAGTTTTTCATGCATCTCATTATTTATAATGTCATATCTCGTGAACTACGTGTTGTTGGTGATTATTACACTTACGGCGACCGACCTCTCGGATTGAAGCTTACGGGTACAAAATTTCATAAAGACTGGAACGAAACTGTAGATTTGTATGCGATACGTACACACAAAGAAACTTAGAAACACACGGACACTCTGTTTTATAAAGACTTCTCCTTTGTTGCAATCTGATGTATTGACTAGTTCCATTATCATGGAGGCTTGCTCCTCAATTCGGTCCAGCGGAACTTGATAAATAAATAAAGTGAAGCGTGTTAAAGATCCTTACGCAAAGTTCCAGAATTTTTGTATAGACGTCGTATAACCAACACGATTGATGTCTAGTTGTTGTTGTGGTCTTCAGTCCGGAGACTGGTTTGATGCAGCTCTCCACAATACCCTATCCTGAGCAAGCCTCTTCATCTCCACATAAGAACGGCAATCTACATCTGTCTGAATCTGCTTACTGTATCCAACTCTTGGTCTTCCCTTGCGATTTTTTCCCCACACATTTCCCTCCAACGCTAAATTCACAATTCCTTGATGTATAAGAATGTGTCCTATCAATCTATCCCTTCTTTTAGTCAAGGTATGTCAGAAATTTCTTTTCTCCCCAATTCTGTTCAGTACCTCTTCATTAGTTACGCGATCCAACCACCTAATCTTCAGCATTCTTCTGTAGCACCATATTTCAAAAGCCTCAATCCTCTTCCTGTCCGCACTATTTATCGTCCATGTCTCACTCCCATACAAGGCAACACTCCATACAAACGCCTTCAGAAAGGACTTCCTTAGGCTTAAATCAATATTCGATGTTAACAAATTTCTCTTTTTCAAGAACGCTTTTCCACCCATTGCCATTCTGCATTTTATATCCTCTGTACTGCGATCATCATTTGTTATTTTACTGCCCAAGTAACAAAACTCATCTACCTCCTTTATTGCTTCGTTACCTAATCTAATTCCTTCAGCATCACCTGATTTTCTTAGACTGCACTCCATTACCCTAGTTTTGCTCTTGTTAATGTTCATCTTATATGCGCCTTTCAGTACACTGTCCTTCCGTTCAATTGCTCTTCCAGGTCCTTTGTCTAGTAGACTACATAACTGCTTGCGGCCATATCGTTTTCTGCGCCAGAAGTATTATACCAGATGTACTGATACTGTCACCTGAATGAGGGGAGCTTGATGCGTAAACAACACAGCTTCGCTATCAGTGGCCCACGAACATCAGCCAGGTATTCTTGATAGCTGCAGAAAAGCTATAAATGTAGAATTTGGAAATCACGTGAAGATAAGATGTGGTTTCCACGTCATAGGTGCCTTACTGGCCGGAGTGGTAAAATTGTCCAGTGGGAAGTTTCAAGCCGGAGACGCGGGTGCAGTTAGGGAAGTCCGCCGAGCGCGACTGTGCAGCGACAGCTAATCGCCCCGTCCTGTCCCGTTCTGGTGACAGCGCGGCGGCTAGCGGCTGCCCGCTGGCACGATCCGCCTCCAAGGAGATGCGCGGATGCCCGGAAAAGCCGACACCTTTCCGAGGACGCGCTGGCGTTCTTCCCAGCTGTGGCCAGGGAGTTCCCTGCCGCGCTGTTTACCTTTCGCACCTACGTGTCGAGTGTGCTTCGGCCCAGTGTGGTCTGCAGGGAAAAAACACCTGACAGCGTCCGTGAACATCGTTTGAGTTTTTAACACGAGTCTCCGAAGAATGGTTCTCCGTAACATACATTTCGTGTCAATTAGCGATTATATTAGAATTTGGTAGTAACATATGGCTACAGGGAAATGGCCGCGTGTTCTAAGATCCCATACCACGAATCTTAGCTTGGCATTTTCTCTCATGACATCTTGCGAGCTATGGATGCGGGGCAATGAACAGACTGCGTATTTTTCAATTTTCGACAGGCGTTTGACACGGTACCGCATTACAGACTGCTAACGAAGGTACCAACATATGGAATAGGTACCCAAATATGTGAGAGGTTGGAAGACTACTTAATTAATAGAACCCAGTACGCTGTCCTCGGTTGCGAGTATTCATCAGAGAATAAGGTATAGCCATGAGTGCCCGAGGGAAGTGTGATACGACTGCTATTACTTCCTATCTATGTAAATGATTTGACGGACTGACAAGGATTGTACTTGGACTCGAACAAATATAAATACACGAAAATCGTGTGAGAGATAATGTGAAGGTTCCTCATTGCACTAGCAGTATTCCCTCATCTGCAAAGCTCTGCAGTCGTCCATTAGAGGCCTCTGCGTGTGCCACGCCGCACTGCACCTTGATCTGCCGGTACACCAGTAGTGACGGTGCAGTGTGCTTCTGAAGTTGCTTTTTGTGACGTTATTTGTGTAGTGAAGCGTCGGATAGGTCGGCGATTGGTAAAAAATCCTGGTAATATAGTGTGACTGGTTGAGATGAAGTTACTAAGAAACCTTCTTCGTGAAGATGGTATTGGTGTAGAAGATGAATCATTCGCATGTTACCTGGTATATACTATAGTGTTTCTAATCTATGCTCATATTTCTGCACTATAATAGATACCAGAAAACATGTCAATGATTCATCTTCTACACCAAGTCAGTACGAAGAACGGCTCTTTGGAATTTCATCTCAACCAATGGCAATACATTATCAGGATTGATTAGCAATCGACGACCCATCTGACGCTTTACTACACAACTTCAGAGGCACACCGCACTGTCCTTAGTGCTCCCGACAGGTCTACCGGCAGGTCAAAGTGCAATGCGGCGTGGCTCACGCAGAGGCCTCTAATGGGCGACTGCAAAGTTTTGCAGATGCGAGAGTATCGCTAGTGGAATAAGGGACCTCTACATTATCTCTCAGACGATTTTGGTATATTTGTGTTTCTTCGAGCCCGAGTACTTTCCTTGTGAGGGAATTACAATCTGCGGCTGTTTGCCGATGATGCTGTAGTGTACAGGAAGGGATCGTCGTTGAATGAATGTAATAGGAAGCAGGATGTCTTGAACAAAATTTCTACGTTGTGTGAGGAATGACAGCTAGTTCTAAATGTAGAAAAACGTAAGGTGAGCACATAAGTAGGAGAAACAATCCCGTAATGTTCGAATACAGAATTACTAGTGGACTGCTTGACAGAGTTGCGTCAATTAAATATCTAGCGTAACGCTGTACAGCGATATAAAATAGAACGAGCATATAAGAACAGCCGTGGGGAAGGCGGGTGGATGATTTCGGATTCTTGGGAGAATTTTGGGAAGATGTGATTCGTCTGTAAAGGACACCACATATAAAACGCTTATACGACCTCGTTCTGCGTACTGCTCAAGTGTTTGGGATCCACACCAGATCGGATTAACGGAAGACATGAAGCACTTCAGAGGTGGGCAGCTCGGTTTGTTACTGGTAGGTTCGATCAGTGCGCGAGTGTTACTGAAATGCTTCGGGAACTCAAATGAGAGGAAGGCGACGTTCTTTTCGAGAAACACTGTTGAAAAAATTCAGAGTTCCGGAATTTGAAGCGGACTGCAGAACGATTCTACTGTCGTCAACTTAAATTTCGCGTAAATGCCACAAAGGTTAAATCAGAGAGATTAGGGCTCGTACGGATGATTGCAGGCATTCGTTTTTCCCTAGTTCTTTATTTAAGTGGAACAGGACAGCAAGTAACTAGTAGTGGTATTGAGTACTCTTCACCACGCATCTTTGGGTGGATTGCGGAGTATGTACGTAGATGTAGAATTGCGTGGTCGCTACCGCCGGAGGTTCTAGTCCTCCCTCGGGTATGGGCGTGTGTCTTGTCTTTAGCATACGTCAGAGTACTTTATAAGTCTGGGGACAGGTGGCCTTACCAATTTGGTTACTTAGGTTTACAGACATTAGAACATTTTAGTAAAATATGAGGATAAAGGGAAGTATGGCTAATCAATATTGAAAGACCAAATTGACTTTTCCATTGTATAGAAACTGTAGGGATTGATAAGAGCAGAGGATACAGAACAATAAAGATCTTATGAACGCATGTCCGGAAATGGATCGTTTCCATGCTACAGACAATTTATTCAATCATAGTTACAGAAAATGTGGTCTAATATGCGCTGTACCATGCAGCCACAGTGCGCATGGTTTCCACACAGAGCAGTATTTCCCAACCTTTTTGAATAAGCGACCCCCTTCCAACTACAAGTATTTTGGTGACCCCCTCCCCCCTTCGATCTATAACACAACGATGTGTGTATTTTAGAGGGCAACGAATTCAGTTTTCTTTTTTTGATACAACTTTTTTGAAACAACAAATGCAATGTTGAATATTATAGGAGAAATTTTTAGTTCATCTTTCTGAATGGAACACATCCTATTACTACATGAACTCCAACAGAAAAATATATGTTGCATAACGAAGTTTCGGATTGCAGGTAAAACTCAGAAGCGAATTATGATCGTTGAGCAATGTCCAACTATATTGTCAATTTGTAAACAATCGAATTTCTGTAAATTACCTATTGTATTGGTAAATTTAATTATCGCCTGGTACCTTAAACTAGTTGTCGGGTCTTTAGTTTATTATTTATTATAAAATAATGAGAACTGAATATCAACAAGGAATCGCTTAATTTAAATACAAAATACGTTTCACTTTTCTTAGGCACATGTTTTTGCATTTCGGAATCTTAGTGTTCCGGCATGCTGCTGGCTGGCTGTTGTATGGTGCAGGTTCTTACTGCCGTGACAGCAGTTTTCTTGCTGCAATTCTTTTATTTGCTCCATACGCGTTTCGCCCTCTATTTTAGGGCATCATCAGTGGATTCTGTATCTGGAAATTATATTTTTGCTCACTCATGTAGCCGAAAGAGTAGAAATATCTCTGGAGTGAGCATTCAGATGCGCATAATAGATCTTGTGTTGTCAACATATATTGCCGTTGTGCTCACTTGATCTCGGCCGACGTACGTTTGTCTGCAACGGGGTTGACCTAAACAGCGACTGTCCGATAACAGTGATGCTACTTTTCGGTAGCTTTGACATTTAGCTGTGATTTGTCACGGTTTAAAATAGAAGATTGTGAACTTTACCGATTACGATTTCTCCAGTTTATGCGATTTCTATGATAAATCACCAGATATGCTACTTCAACGAGGCTCAGACACGTAGTAACTAGAAACCATTGGCGAATATATACGCTAACTAGTAATTCGGGGTAAAATTTTACTTACAGCCTCGGCAACGCAGTGGCATAGTGTGCTGATGTTGCCAACAACCATTTAATAGTCTTTGAAAACTCGACCACACAGAATAAGAGGGAATAATTTTTCGTGTTGACCGTGAAATAAATAACTAATGATGTTTCTGCTCTATGGTCAACAGATTCTTGTATGTACTCATGTGCAGTCAACACATTTCTTATCCTCGTAAAGTTAACATTTTGTTGCCACAATAACCATACAACGTGGCCGAGGTCATAAGTAAAACTTATTTCTGTTCAGGTAAACTGTGTCCATGTAACGAAAGTGATAATTTCTTGCCTGTAAAGTACGCAAATTTAAAATTTGAACATTCTAAAGTCATTACGCGATTTGAAAGGATGAAAATTTGAAATGCATACTGAATGAATAATGAAAATTCTGTTATCTTGTCACAGCCATTCCATATTTCGCAGTTTTCTATCGTTATTGATAACGCATTTAATATGCATTTTAAAGCTGCTAATGAAAAAAGTGCTACAGAGAAATCAACTAGTTCAAAATTTACCTGTGAATAGCAGTACTGAAAAAAATTTCAATTTTACGAATGGACTGCTGTTGGTAAAGTGTGCCTGAATTTGTCGTGAAAGTGGGCTATGCTATACATCACTCTCTTGCAACAAACTTGATTCGCCATTCAAATTCGTTGTCTTCAGGAATTCTCAAACGAGATATCACGTTTCAACCTTGTATAGTGCAACCCAACAAAAATTTCAGCGTGTTGCAAAATGACTTGTTGGTAAACCTCTCTCTTCAAAATTGTCTGGAAAAATACGGACATGGACAATGATACAAATTGATTCTTCATTACTTTTTTCGATTTTTTTTTAAGTTAGCACGCAAATTTTCTTGCTGGTAATTTCTATGTTCAGTTCGTCAGCAATTAACAGGTGAAAACATAAGTAAGAGAAAATCAATCAATTGGATGAAAGTGTTACAAAAATATTTCTGTTAGCGCAGATAACAAAAATGTAATTCACCACTACTATTATGTATAAACAAATGGATAGAACACAACATAACATTTGAACATTGCGGAAAGCAAAAGGCTAATTCAAAATGGCCGTCACGTCAAGTCGTACGTTACGTCACGTCAACTTGCTTAGCCCTGACCGAACAACGGATGTGGAGGTATAACTACCATCTGTAACAAAAAATTTGGAGTGTAGTATCAGATTAGATAAAATAACAACGATGAAAAATTATTTAATGACCATAGTATAGATCACAGTCTTGATCGATTGCATGAGAGAAAGTGCTAAGAAGAAAAACATAATTTCAGATTATTGACATGAATATTCTAGCGAAACCAATGACCAATATTCAGAAACATAAATCAATAAACCAAAACTCAGCTTTGTTCACCTCAGTAAGTTTTCATTTTGAGATATCTGACATTCCGCCATAGCTTCTGGAACAACACTAAACGTAAAAAGATTCAATTCGGAATGCTACATTTGCAGATTAGCATGAAAACAAATCACAGTCATAAACTGAAAATGAAGAAACAACACAAGCACAAAATCAACTACTATCACAGTGCAGAGCCCGGCGAAAATAAATTAAATTTCGATGTCACCAAACGACGACGTTGTTAAAACTTTGCTACCGAGAAACCCTAACGTGACGTAACGTGATGCTTAGTGTGAATTAACGAACAGCGTATTCCCTAGATCATGTGACAATTCCAGCTTAATTTGAGAACATGCGCAGAATGCTGTGCTCACTCCAGAGATATTTCTAATCTATGATGTAGCATCAACAGATTACAAACAGTTCACTTTTATTCGAAACAATGTAGTAATGTAGGCTACTCACGTTTTACATTCTCGCAATTTTCATGGTCTTCTTCCCACTTGGTCACTGGCCGAATTCACGTACCTTCGCCACAATTTGTGTATTTCCTTGTTCATTTCATCACTATTTCAGTGTTTACTATTTTACATACTAGAAGGAGTATCTAGTTTAGGATTTCTTCTAGTATGTGATAGAGTAAACATTGAAATAATGATAAAATGATGAAGGAAATACAGAGATGTGGCGAAGCTATGTGCATTCAAGCCATTGGCCATGTGGAAAGAACACCATGAAAATCGCGAGAACATAAAACATGAGTAGCCTCCATTACTATATTGTTTCGATTTAAAAAAACTGAACTGTTTATAACCTTTTGACGCTACATCAATAAGCAAAAATGTAATTTCCAGATACAGAATCCACTGATGAAAATAAGAGGTGAAACACGTATGGAGGAAATAAGAGAACTGCAACAAGAAAACGTCTGTTTCTTTTCCGAAATAGTTTTTTTCTACTTGCTGCTGAAGATGGCCACACAATATGTAGATCTAGCCTCCTTCGCTTCCAGGTTCCCGCAATGTAATCGAAGAAATGTGCTATTTGCCACAGGTACTGTGGTTGCTGTCTGCGACGTAATAACGCTTCCACCAACTGTCGTGTTAGACAGGGTGTGACTAATGTCATCCTCAAACTTCGTTTTCGTCTTTTACTGTTTCGTAGTCTTCTGTGAATTTTGAAACAGAGGACGAGTTGAAATATCGTGTAATAATATAAACAACAACTGGCTGCAAGCCTGAAAAATTGATCTGAACTACAGTATTTCCACCATCATGATATATTTATGTTCTCGTATCTCCAGATCCTCTTTAGTTACTAGAACATAATTTGAGCAAAAGCTACGGATTCGTACAATACATTTTTCCGAGACAATTTGTGAGATTCTAAAACAAAAATACATATTCATCACTAATATATTATCAATTCCAGAGATTTAATCATCGTATTTTAACTGTAATTGAATTCAAGTTACGAATCACAAATATTACCCTGTCATATTTACTAAAATTCGGAAATGAATGAAACTTTAACCAGACAACGGACGTGAATTTTTTCCAACGTACAACAGAGTGAATTTGTTTGGCCGGCCGCGGTGGCCGAGCGGTCTGCGGCGCGCCAGTCACGGTCTGCACGTCCACTACGGTCGGGGGTTCGAATCCCCACTCGGACATGGATATTTGTGTTGTCTTTAGTATAAGGTAGTTCATAAGTAGTTTGTAAGTTTAGGGACTGATGACCACGCAGTTAAGTACCGAAAGCTCTACAAACAATTGAACATTTGAATTTGTTTGGAGAAGGAATCTTCCTGAAACTTTAACATTGGAGAAATAGTTTCATGTCGAATTGTGTGACAGACAAATATCTTAAAATCGGTTAACAATCGTAATATTTTAGAGAAATAACACACCTTATGGTGTATGTAGATGTAGAAGTTTGACTGTAGGTATAGAGATTAATCGGAATATTCGTGTTTCACGTTGTCATTCAGGTGTCTAAAGAGGTCTGATATCTGTTGGTCCGTCATTGTATGTGGTACTTTGTGTATCAAGACTCTTCGCAGAGAGATAGTTTTTTGTGCCATTGAGTCTGTAGATTTATAGAGTGGTTTGTGGTACACTGTATCGAATACACTAAAGACGGGAAATGGGTTGAATAAAAAAAATTAAAAAAAAAAAATCAAGAAACGAGTTTGAAGCGGAAGGCAATCAGGATGTAGTGCACATCTGGCGTCCGCCGGCTCCGATGAAAGGCTTAGTCGGTAATCTCTGACAGGAGAGTCACAAATTTTAAAACTATACCCGCCTACCAGCTGTTGTGAAAAAGTGGCACATTTGGTTCTAATCCATATGCTCAAGTGCTTTCGAGGAGAATTGAAGTACACGAGCACTGACGTCATTTTTAGCATCTGTGCATACGTCACCTCTGAGAAGATTTCGATAGCCCTCGCCTCCTCCTTCAGAAACTTTCTACCGTCAGCAGCGCGTGGAAGGGATGAGTGAACACGTCATAAGGATGACGGAATGGAACAGCTACGCGTAACGATACGAGGCACAAACGTCAGCTACGGGTGGGAAAACCTAATGATTGCAGGGGTCAAGCTGTGACGTGGGAGAGGGACACAGGGAATGTGTATTGGTTCTAAGAGAGAGAGGTTTTTGATGAATGTGACAGTGGTAGTAGGCCTACCTACTATTCAGATTTTTGTCATATGAAAGTTCATAAGCTTTCTCTTCTGAATTCTTTGAAAATGAACTCATATTTTATAGGAATAGAGTTTATTTCCTTATTTAGACAAATAATACCTTCACTAAGCGAAGTAATTGTGATGCTACCTGTGGCAGCGACGTAAAAGCAGGACTATTAAATTAGTGTGACCAGATTTCCAAAATCAAAATACGGGACACATATGGCTACCGAAGATTACGAAATCAATTGTTAGCTTTACCTGCAACGTAAACAACATTACTGTTATCCCTTAAAGATTATACAAAATCTTGCCTTGGTTTCTCTCATTAACGCAAACATAAACACACCAATTAACGCACACGCAGTACTGTAAGAAACAAAGCCATCGTTTCCTTCTCTTTCACCCCACCCCCAAAGCTAACTTGTCATATTTGGAGGGTCTCTTATTTAAAATTCCTTCTCTCTTTTTCTTTTAGTACTGTGTGTTATGTTCAGAGAGAGATGGTTTAGTGGTAAAACTCTCGCACTCGGAAGGAACGGCGGTTCAGTTCCACCTCCGGCCCTCCATATTTAAGTTTTCCGTGATTTACCTAAATTATTACAAATCCTTTTAAAGTAAATTATACATCTTAATATAAAACCTAAAATAAATACAAAATCTAAACAAAACATAATGAACTAAAAAGTAATCAAAACATTCTAGGTAAATGCCAGAATGGTTTAGTTGAAAGGGCACAGCCGATTTTGTTACCAACTGTTACTCAAAAATCTGATTGTGATCTTCTCTAATGAGCACAATGTCGATAGGACTTTAAAGCCTAAATTTCTGCCTTCCTTAAGAGAATTACCATAACACGAAAAGTATTTAACTGATGAAAGAATATGAAACAAACCAGACAAGCATAGAAATTAAGGAATTTTTTGAGACTTCTGAAATTTTCTTGTTGTAGTTACTTCCTTCACAGTTTGCACACTTAATATGTTTCCGTGGTGCATTGACTTTTTGTGATAAGAGAACGCTCTTTCTGCAGCAGTATTAGTGCAGACCCAGCAACCCAACAACGAACAAAAAATTTTCTCCAGGTATCCTGAAAATACCGATCTTGACTTGTTTGTTTCAAAATACTTTCATCAAATTCTGGTAAAGTGTTAAGACTTTACTCATCAGACTTGAAAAAAAAAGAGGATATCTGAGCTGAACTCAGTCAGATGGTGCAAACAAATGAAGTTGAAATGTCCAAGAAATCAGACTGTTTTAGCGCCATCTTCTAGTGATCTAATTAATAACTAAAATTTTATAGCTGGAAAACGTGCGCATGTCAAGTCAAAGCATTGTGTAGTACCAAACAAATAAATTCAGAAATCGTGACTCGTTTGAGTTAAAGCCTATTTTCTTGATTTGCTTGAATATGGCCACATTTTTTCTCCATTTGGTTACGCTTTACATTCCTTAGAAACGTATTATTTGAAAATTTATGGGATGGTTAGTAAAAAACGGGACAATATATGATTTTTTTGCTGTCCTTTGCTTGCTTACAGAAATTAACGTGCAAGCAACGAAACGTAAATTAACTGACGGAATACTATCAATTTTTATGTTCGACATCATTTGGATGTCCATCGGGTTTCACTGTGGTTTTTATTTAGCTTAAAAAAAGTTTGACTTTATCCATTTATCTACTCCGTGCAAAATTGAAGCGATTCGTAGGAATTTAAAGTGTAGAGGAGACGCGTTAAAAAAATTCCAGAAAGACGGTTTTTGCACGTGAAATGAAACCTATGTTATTCTCCAAACTATTCTCCATTTACCTGTGGAAACCCATGAAAGTTCGTGTGGTACATTTGAAGATTAACCTCAACAAATAGACATTACGATGGCTTTTAAAGAAATGATTAAATTGTGATATCTTTATTTTCTCTGATCCGATTTTAATTATTGAAGCCTTTATGTAATCGCACGATATGCTCAAGTTACGTGTGGAAACCCCATGAAAATTCGTCAAGTAGTTTTGGAGATAACCTGTTGAAAGAGACAGACATAAATGACGGCAGTAGATAAAAAACACAAATTACGATATTATTTTTTTCCGTGATCCGATTTTTATGAACCGAAGTCTTAATGTTGTCCAGAGTTACGCTGAAGTTACCTGTGAAAACCCTATGCAAATTTGTGAAGTAGTTTTGGAGATAAGTGGTTTTTAATAGTTGAGCAAACAGACACGACGGTTACTGAAAACACTTAAAATTACGATATCTTTTTTTTCCGTGATCCGATTTTGATAAAATTATGCCTATATGTTGAACCACACTTTCTCATGTTTCTTGTGAAAACCGCATGGAGGTTCGTTCAGTAGTTTTGAAGATTGAAGTGAACAGCGACAGGCCTACAGTTACAGATTTATTATTAGTTTAGATAGTATAGATATAGATATATAGATATTATGTCAGAGATAGCAAAGGACCTGGAAGAAGAATGGAAAGGAATTGATTGTGTCTTGACGGAATGTGTAAGATGTGTATTAAAAAGAGCAGAACAAGAGTAATGGAATGAAGTATAGAAAGTAAAAAAGTAGTAGATGAGGTTTGTTACTTGGGTAGCAAAATAACTTATGATCGCCGAAGTAAATAAGATATAAACTACGAATAGCTATAGGAAGGAAAGAAATTTGTTGACATCTAATATTAATTTAGATAAGTTCTTCTTGAAAGCATTTGTCTGGAGTGTACCACACTGTACGGGAGTGAAACATAGACGATAAGGAGTTCGGGCAAAAAGAAAGTTAGCTTTTGAAATGTGGTGCTGCAGGCACTTCTGAAGATTAGATGGGTAGAAAGCGTATCAAATGTCGAGGTATCAAACAGAATTGGGGATGAAACAAATCTGTGGCATATCTTAACTAAGATAAGGGTTCCATTGGTGGGACACAATCCGAGACAACAAGGAATTGTCAATTTAGCATTGGAGGGAAGTGTTTGTGGTAAAAATCCCAGAGGAACACCGAGAGACGAATATAATAATTAGGTTCAAAAGGTTGTAGATTACCGTTCTCATTAAAAGGTGGAGTGTGCAAAAAAAAAAAAAAAAAAAAAAAGTTTAAATGTTTGTATAGCTTATGGGACTTAACTACGGGGTCATCAGTCCCTAAACTTACAAACTACTTATGAACTAACTAATACTAAGGACGGCACAAATATCCATGCCCGAGGGGGGATTCGAACACCCGACCGCAGTGACTGTGCGGACCGTGATTGGAGCGCCTCAGTCCTTTTTTTTCATCATCTTGTAGTTCTATGGTTCGCGGTCGTTCGTTCAGTTTGTTCGGGGTTGTCCGGTGAATGGTTGGCCCAGCTTTTTTATTACAGAGGGTGCTGAGCCCTCTGACCGGGCGTGCTGAGCCACGGCGCCCGGGGTCCCCTCGGCCACCGCGGTCGGCAAGGAGTTTTCACAGGATGATTGAAGAACAGATTAGCATTCGGCTGCGTGGAAATGGCCTCGCAATCTGAGGTTCCACGTCACGTATTGCGCGGGCGCTTCAGTCGTAAGTTCGAGTCTTCCCTCGGGCATGAGTGTGTTGTTATTAGCATGATCTTGTATAACTATTATGTAAGTGTAGGGACCGATGATCTGAGTAGTTTGGTTTCTGAGATCTCACACGAAATAGAATTCAGAACAAAATTCAGCTGTACCGCACTGACATGATTACAGGCCACTAAAGGTCGTACATAAGTGACAAGAAGCGAAACGCGCGAGACTGAAAACAAACAACATTCCATTTAGCTGCATAGGAATGAGAGGTTTACTTTCGCCAGGCGGCGTTGTTGCATCACACACAGCTCACGCAGTGCAGTCAACACACATCGACGCAACGCAGCCGAAATCCCGGAGTGTTACGCGAGCGCGCGCAGTGACTCAGTAGTGGGTCGCGATACCCCCCCCCCCTCCTGCTCTGGAGCTCCCGGATGGGTGTCGGGCCACGGCTTGCCTGCATCGGTCAACCGCCCAGCGCTCAGCGGGCTGCCCGGTCCTCAATGGACCAAGGACGGCCTTGGTTGGCCTTCCAGGCTGACTCAGTGCAGCGCCTCAGCTTCGGGGCGGAACCAGCCGGCAGCCGGCAGCCGACGGCTGTGCTGCCCTGCCTCGCCGTTGCTCAAACACCTCTCCCTCGCTGACCGAACCCAGACGAAAATAGAAAGTAGAGCGTCACAGCCGGACCTCGACGCCGCTCACCACTTTGCGTACACGTATCCTGATGTTCTAGTTACCGATGAATGGACCGAACACCTTCGTTCGACCTGATAATCCTGTGGAGCTAAATAATCTAACTCTAAACTTCTTCCCACCAAGCCACGCTGCAGAGTGAAAGTTTCATTCTGGAAACATCCCTTAGGCTGTGGCTAAGCCATGTCTCCACCTATCCTTTCTTCCACGACTGCTAGTCTTGCATGGTTCGCAGGAGAGCTTCTGTGAAGTTTGGAAAGTAGGAGGCGAAGTACTGGCGGAAATAAAGTTGTGAGGCGGCATCGTGAGTCGTGTCGGGATAGCACAGTCGGTAGTGATCTAGCCCGCGAAAGGCAAAGGTCCCAGGTTCGAGTCCCGGTTCCGGCACACAATTTTAATCTGCCAAGAAGTTTCAATCCAAATCCTGCACTTCTGCCATTGCGATAGCTGCTGTATGGCCTGGAACATTGTCTTGATGAAACAGCACTTTCTTCCGTGCCAATCTAGGACGTTTTTTCATTTCGTTCCTGTTTCAAGCTGGATAATAGGGCCCAGTTATGAATCTCCCTTTTTCCAAATAATATATCTGGATTATACCCTGCGAATCCCAAAAGACAGCCGTCCTCACCTGTCCAGCTGACAAAACAGAATTCGCCTTCTTTCTACATCTACATGGGGTACTCTGCAAATCACATTTAAGTGCCTGGCAAAGGGTTCATCGAACCACCGTTATACTATTTTATCTCCCATTCCATTCTCGAATAGCGCGCGGTAAGAAAGAACACCTGAATCTCTCCGTTCGAGATCTGATTTCTCGTATTTTATTATGATGATCATTTCTACCTGTGTAAGTGGGAGTCAACAATATATTTTCGCATTCGGAGGAGAATGTTGGTGATTGGAGTTTCGTTAAGTACCCCACGCCGCAGCGATAAGCGCCGTTGTTGTAATGATTCCCATCACAGATCCTGTATCATTTCCGTAACGCTGTCTCCTCTGTATCGTGACAATACGAAACGAGCTGCCCTTCTTTGGACTCTTTCGATGTCCTCCGCCAAACCCACCTGATAAGGATCCCACACTGGGCAGCAATACTCCATAAAAGGACGGACAAGCGTAGTGTATGCAGTTTCTTTAGTAGTTCTGTTGCATTTTTTAAGGGTTCTGCCAATAAAACGCAGTCTCTGGTTCGCCTTTCCCACGACATTATCTACGTGTTCTTTCCAATTTAAGTCAGAAGTAATTGTAATTCCTAGGTATTTGTGGAGTTTACGGCCTTCACATTTGATTGATTTATCATGTAAAAAAAAATTAACGGATTTCTTTTCGTACTCATGTGGACGACTTCACTCTTCTCATTATTTTGAGTCAACTGCAAATTTTCTTTGGTGCACTCTCCCCACTCTTCGACCATTGTTTGGATTGTTGTTTGTTGTCTTTGATTAATCTTCTTCATCGTCATCATCATCATGAGAGTTTCCACTACAAAGTCATGATGACAGTAATGATAATAATAATTATGGTTCTGCTGATTCAGTGTTGGTAATAAAAAGTATAGTTGATGGTAATAATAGTAATTGTATTGCATTTGCTAAGTGAGAGCTACCTTTTAAATAATCTTAAAATCTTTGCCGTTGCTGTAGGAACTTATTAAATAATAACGAAAGTTATTAACAAAATTAACAAATGATTAGTGTTGCAATTGCAGCTTAATAATAATGTTGTTTGACTCAGCTTTGGTAACATCTGAAACAAGTTTCCATATGCGGTGTGTAATATGATTGTTGTGTATGTATAGGTCTGACAAGAAAAGTACTTGGGCTCAAACAAACATATCTGTATGAACGTTTGGTTACAGTATCTCTACGTACACCTCAATGTGCTGGTGGGTGTCGTTTTTATGCAAAACTTTACAATCATACTCTAGATAGCACTGTAGATGTAATTGTAAAGGCCATACGTAATGCAGATATCTGAACTATAACTTATGTAATAATCGTCGTACATGTTCTCTAGCGTATTGTCATCAAAAGCCGTGATGATAGTTATAACTTTAACCTTCTTCTCGGAAGACTGTTGGTATTCACTGGCACTGCTTCCATCGCCTCTCCCCGCACTTACCATAGCACTACCGCTTGCAATGAGTTGTTCGTCATTATCATCCCTATTATCATCATTATGTGTTAGTGTTACAACAGTATCTAACTTATGCTCATATTTCTGTACCATGACAGATACGAGAAAGCATGCGAATTATTCATCTTCTACACTAATACCATCTTCACGAAGAATGATTCTTCGTAACTTCATCTCAACCAATCGCAATACTTTAGCAGGACTGATTATCAATCGCCGCTCCATCTGATGCTTCACCACACAAATGTCACAAAACGCAACTTCGGAGGCACACTGCACCGTCCCTACTAGCGAAGTGACAGGTCAAAGTGCAATGTAGCAAGGCACACGCAGAGGCCTCTAACGGACGACTGCAGAGTTTTGCAGATGCGGGAGTGTCACTAGTGCAATAAGGAATATTTACATTATCTCTCGTACGATTTTGATGTATATGTGTTTGTTCGAGCTCAAGTACTTTCCTTGTGACACTAATTGTCCACTTGAACTACAACTCGTTAACTTGACTGTTGTAAAGCTGGTGAAAGTATATTTTGAAAAGCAAATAAAAAACATAAGTAGGCAATAAAACAAGTTCAGCTCTTGTAATGTGCATCTTGACCTCTGGTAACAAAAGTTAAACTTGACTTGAATAATATGGTAAAAGATAGGTTGAGAAATGACTGATTGACATGAATATGGAGGTGCGAAAATAATTCCTGAAATATTTCTCTCAAATTTTTACAGTGTCATTTTTTATGGCCTACCTGCGAGGAAGGATAAGCTGCCTGTACAATTTCATAGAAGGTGGAGGAGAAAATAAAGAGACAGATGGAAGAGGAGATGGACGTAGAAGGAGGAGCAGATGACAGAGAGGAGGAAGGGTAGGGGAACATGAGATGACGAGTCATTATATACAAAGGAATTGTCCGTGTGTTGTGGGTTTGTATGTTTGTATTGCATACAGGTCTATAGTTTTGTTCCAGTATTAATGAAACTGAGTGTAACGACACATAGTTCAGATGTGACGCGTATGGTGCGTTCCGGAACGTACTTTATCTACGGACATTCACAAAATCTATAGTTTCATTTCGATCTTGATGAAATTTTGCACACTTAACGTTCAAAACACGACGATTGTCACTGTATAAAATTGCGTGTGGTGCATGGCGTAGGAAGTCACATACGGAATTCGACAAACACCACAGTTTTTCTCCGATCTTAATGAAACTGTGTGCACTTGACCTTCAAAGCACGAGGAAGGTCGCCGTAGACATAAAATTGCGAATGTTGCATGTCGGAGAATACTTTTCTTACGGAATTTTCCGAAATTGATGACATTTTTGTACACTTGACGTTAGCAAGCTACTTTATAGTGCATGACAGGGACACGGTGCAATAAATTTGATACTATTTCACTGAGAAAGAAATTGACAAAAACTGAGGATAAGAGTGGAGATAGCAACGCCGGGTTTTCTGATAGTCTTTTATAAAGAAAAGTGTCTGTAGGGTTGTTTGTTTGCTTGCAATCCATACAAATGTACAGTTTTATTCCGATGTTGATGGCTTTTTGACAATGTAAACAAAAAGAGGGTCGCTGTGTACATTACATTTCGTACAGTGTCTGGCGGAGGGCATCATATGACAGACTTTGATACCAATGTACAGTTTTATTCCGATCTCGATGAAATTTTGCACATGTGACCTTCAAAGCAAGAAGGACACCACTGTCTACTTAGGATTTAATACGGTGTACTGTGGAGTGTATCGTACAACTGATTTCGTCACAATCTGACAGATTACCATGATGGTACGTGTCGGTACGTTTTCAGAGAGAAGGATTTTATTCTCTGTAGAGGGTACCGTGCACGTTGTGAAACTCGCTTTGCATCCTTTCTTCAGGTAACATTAAGAGGTCGTTTAACTGATTCAGGGGTCAATTTCTTTGATTCTTGTTGCTCATTCGAAATAGAGGAGAAGGAGAGGGTCAGAGAAGGGAGAGGAAATGGGCCGAGAGAGAGAGAGGGGGGGGGGGAGAGAGCGGGGAGGGGGGCGGGGGCATGAACAGAAGGATAGAGAGGGGAAGAGCAGATGCACAGAGAGAAGAACGAAGAGGAGACTGGAATTAGTAAATAGGCCCCTACTCGGGTAACGCCGAGTTTTCAGCCAGTAAGATGAGCGTTAGTAGGCATTAGGCATAGGAAGAAATAATAGCGGTATTTTTTTCTGATACAGAAAGTACCAAAATATGCAAATGTTTTAGGACTTTGCATGCTAAAAAGTAATTTCTCCGAATTTTATATTCTGTTCCCAATATAGGCTGAAGTATTGTACGTGCTGCATATTATTCAGTCGTCCTTTCCATTTCGCCGACCTAAGTGGCAATCCTCGCCCGTTAGATCCCTCCAAACTGTTGTAATGTGCAGCAGGGCGGTGTGCAAAAGCAGCTGTGTCAGTGTGTGAGAAACAGCGTCGTGTCATCCAGATTCCAACTGCAGAAAACTTGCTTCCAATGCAAGAATGAAAACTGTTGACGGGCTTTATTGTAGCGACATAAGTTACGAGGGACGCTGTGTAATTCAAACTCGTAATGAAGGAAACAGTGTCGTTTATCTCTATATATAAAAGGCATTGTCCCGATTGACTGACTGATTGATTGACTGACTCATCATCGCCCTGCCCAAACCACTGAAGACAGAACTTGTAGAGGGTGTTGATTTACTCCGTAGGCGTCATTTAAGAAGAGATTTTTCGATATTCCGTCCGTAAGGGGAGGACATAGGGGATGATACGTTTTTTGAAAATACGTTGCTATTTTGGCAATTTTGAAGCTAGAACTACAAAATTTCGGATTTTAATTCAGGGTTCGAATTTAAAAGACACGTGTTTCGGCACTATTTGAAATTGAACCAATAATGGGGTAAAATAGGGGACACAAAAAATTGATTTTCAAAAATATGTTGCTGTTAACTCAAATTTTAGGCTACAACTACGAAACATCGGATATGGAATCTTGGTCAGGATAAAAAAACACGAGTTTCAGTATTTTTGGAAATTCAACAAGTAAGAGGGTAAATTAGGCGATGAAACTTTTTTTGGTTTGAAAACACGTTGCTATTAGACAATTTTGAAGCTAGAGCTGCAAAAATTGATATCTGTATTGTTGTTTAGAATTCAAAAAATAAGTGTTTCGGTATTTTGGAAATTCAATCATAAAGGGGGTTAAATTGGAGAGGAGATGTTTTTCGAAAATCTGTTGCTATTTAGGCAATTTTGAAGTTAGAACCACAAATTTTCGGATTTGGATTCGAGGTTCGAATTTAAAAGACACGTGTTTCGGTATTTTTGGAAATTCAACCAATAAGGGGGTGAAATACGGGATGCAAAAATTGATTTTCAAGAATATGTTGCTGTTAACTCACATTTAAAGCTATAACTACGGAACTTAGGATATGGACTCTTGATTAGGATTAAAAATACATGAGTTTCGGTATTTTTGGAAATTGAACAACTAAGGGGGTAAAATAGGAGATCAAAACTTCTTTTCGAAAACACATTGTTGTCAAGACAATTTTGAAGCTAGAGCTGCAAAAATTGGTATTTGTATTGTTCGTTAGAATTTAAAAAATACGTTTTTCGGTATTTTTGGAAATTCAACCATCAAGGTTAAATTGGAGAGGGGATGTTTTTCAAAAATCTTTTGCTATTAAGGCAGTTTTGAACCTACAACCACATAAATTGGTATGTTTTCTTGGTCAGAATTAAAAAGACACGTGTTTCGGTATTTCCAGACAATTGATCATTTAGGTGGTGAAATAGCGGATGAAACATTCTTTTTGGAAAATACGTTGCTACTAAGCCGATTTTGAGCCCCGAAATAACAAATAATGATAATTTGCATACTTGGTTGGAATTTAAAAGACACATGTTGGGGTATTTTTCGAAATTGAACTACGGGCATGTGTGTGTGTGTGTGTGTGTGTGTGTGTTGTCCTTAGTGTAAGTCAGTTTAAGCATTTTGTAAGTCTAGGAACTGATGACTATAGCAGTTTCGTCCAATAGGTTACAAACATTTGAAAATTCGATTTTGCGAATTATTCTGCTACATGCCTCTCTTAATGTATCAGTGTAGGTGAAACGCCGTTTGATAGCCGATGTGCGTATATAATGCTGTACGTAATATTTACATTTCACGGAATATTCGTATCAATTTCCAAACTTATATTGCATAACGGTTACCCTCACGCTTTTTCATCGTATGGCTTTACTTCACACTCCATCACTGAGTTCCTGTACCATTTGGAACAGAGCATTAGGTTCGTGACATCGTGTTGTGTTGTGGCTCACGACAGAGTAAGCTACTGCCTGCACTAAGTAAATATCCTGTTTCGAGTCCCCGTTAAATTTACGGTCATGATCAGTTACAGAAGGTTACATTCTTATTCATGTTGTGAAACTCGCTTTTCATGCTTTTTTCAGGTAGCGTTAAGAGGAAGTTTAACTCATTCAAGGATCGATTTCTTATGATTCCTGCTGCTCAGACAAAATTCCTCGTTTTTAGAAACTGAGATGAGATACCGAGTACATTCATGTTATGAATACCGCCGATCTTCAGAGGGCGGGAAAGATGCCGAAACTAAAAGTAAGTTCCGCATGGCTGGGTGAGAGATTTTGAAAAGTGAGTTCGTTTACCTAATTGCGCGACATGACCTTCGAGATTTACGAGGGTTGTGCAGAAATGTGTTGATTATCTGTATATCTATGAGGTGCCATGTTTCTTATGTATGATAATAAGAGAAAGCATGGGAACCGGTACTGGCACACGTCTACTGCTCTCGAATACCACCAACAGGCTGCAAAGTTTTACATTCTATGAGCCGAGCGATCACCCTCAACGGATCACATGCGTTCACTTGTTAAGACCCTGCAAAAAGTTAGCACAGAAATTTTCGACGTAAGTTGAACTTTGTCGTCCAAAAACTGGCGGGTAAATTTTTCACCACAAGGATTTGACTTGTTTCATGACTACGGACTCCTCAATTAGGTCCTGCGGAACATAAAACGATATTATCTTCTTATATATAAGCGGCTTAAATGTGTGTCCGTTTGCCACCGATAGAGCTGCGCATGAGTAAATCTGTTGTCGAGTTCCATAAGCAGCTACGCACATGCGTAATTTTACAATTTACGGGTTATGTCAGGTTGTCGCTGATAAGTATTATAAATATTTTTCCGTGAAGTAATTGCCAGAGAGTAATGCTCTTTACTAGATTTGATCGATATTCCTCCTCTGCACTCTACTTTGAGCAATTTAGCAACTAGAAGGGGGAAACCCCTTTGCAGTAAGCAAAGGGGCGTCCTCGCCGCCTACCTTGGCTAATTCAATTTGAATTAGCAGACACCTTTGCACATATATTCTTAATCTCAATTCATAATATCACAGCAGTCAATTCTGTTGACTGCCGGTCTTTTACTACTTATTATTATAATCAGCTATCGCTAACTTACACTTCATGGAATGAAGGGAACAAGTCACTCCCTTAAAATTTACTCAGAAAGAATTACATCCCTTATTTACCGAGACGAACATTTAAAATTGATCCAGAGGGCCCTGAATAATGATTTTTGTGCAGGCTCAGAACGTCGTGTTTCTACTTAGATTGTTCGTTTCCTGTAGGGCTCATCCGAGCTGAAATATGTGTACGTAGCGCCTTTGGGCGGACAGAGCGAGCCAAGACATCGACAGTTCCTGCATGTCTGTACCTCCTCCACGTCCTAACAGCATCGCTTTTATTCTCTGCGAGTACTTCTCTGGGAACTTCCCTTGATGAATATCCCTCATGACCGAAACTAACAATGCGTATACGTTCATGCTTCGAATGGATCGTATAGGCATGGCGTAACTACAGCCAACACAACACTCCGTTTCATTGATCCTGATCACGTGTGGTTGTTTGCAGCTTTGTCCGGGTTGACTGACATCTATGGACAATATAAGGTTGAAGAAACCTACACATTCATGAACCAAGGTGATGCTACAATTTTTGTGTGTTCTGACGCAGTGAAGATTTATCATGAGCACTTAGTAAGATTCTCATAATTAAATGTTGGTAAGCGACGCATCGGACTATAAGGCCTTCAGCAGATTGATCAAATGTTCAAATGTTTGTTAAGCTTATGGGACTTAACTACGGGGTTATCAGTCCCTAAACTTACAAACTACTTGTGAACTACTTACGAACTAGGACGGCACAAATATCCATGCCCGAGGGGGGATTCGAACCCCCGACCGTAGTGGCCGTGCAGACCGTGACTGGAGCGCCTCAGTCCCCTCGGCCACCGAGCAGATTGATGACAATAATGTTACCAACTCCCCTTGTAGGGTAAGGTCAGGTAACTCCGTGATGCTAAGCTTTCTCTGTTAGAAATTTAAGGACTTTAGACAATGGTTATTTTTGATTTATATCATTTGAAAGAGAGATGTCCTACAAAGCATGTCTGACATATATGTTACAAATATCGACATGTTATATCTTACAATTAACTTACAAATTTTTGTGGTAGAACTAGGTAACGCCGTGATATTCAAGTAATTCCGTCACAAATTCAAGTTTCTCCGTGATCGTATGTTACTTATCGTTAAGAGTATCTTTTAAGCTTTAGAAACTAGTTTTTAATGTAATGTAAATGTTTGAAACATATGTAAAATTATATGTTATCTTTTATTAGCAATTTTGAAACATTCTACTTTGGAAAGTAGTAACAAAAAAAAAAAAAAAAAAAAAAAAAAAAAAAAAAAAAAAAAAAAAAAAAAAAAAATTCCAGAAAATATGCACAAGCAAACTTTCAGCTCTTGTTTTAAGTCTACTGAGCCGTTGTTCATCACTGAGTCCTCACACCTATCATACATAAAACAGACACTAATACTTTCTGGCACTTCACATAATGCGAGGCATTACAGAATTGGCACTCGACCCATTCGGCTCCATTTTTCTGCTTCAATTCACCTGCATATGAACCACAAAATGCATCAGATCCACAATCATCATTTTCCTGTGGTCTAGATATTGACCTAGGTGTAGCCTTGTTTACTGTTTTCTTCGATATTTCTTATCCTGTTGTTGATGGCTTGTTATAGCAGGGTGAAATTATTTTTGCAGAAGGTTCATGTCTTACTTCTTTACTCTCTTTTTCGTACAATGGAAGTTTTAGAATGTCGTCGACAGTAACTGTCTTTTTATCAGATAACTCCTGTTTCTGTCATTGTCTAACAAAGGAAGGGGCAAGAGCATAATCATCTCTGTTCCAAGGAAATATCCCAGTCTTTGTAAAGCTATTGCAGATAGTGCGGTCTGGAAGGCTTCTGTAGTAAACTGCAGCTAGAAGTTGAGGCGGCATAACGAATAGCTTTCCAATTTTCGAAAGAGTTGCACTCTCTGGATCAGATGAAAGTTTCACGCGATAATCCTTAAGTGTACTCCACGGCATCACAAAACATTTACTAGCCTTGTAAATTGTTAATCCTTCATTCTTCAGCATGTGCAAAGCTTCTTTAAGAGTTTCAGCTGTGTACGAATGCTCCACTTTGTTCCGCTTTGGTGCCATTTCAGCGTCAAACCTGAGAAAAACCACCCATTGCTAAGATCATACACCTTCAAGGCGTGGTCTAACGTAAGAGACAATTTTACATGTGAATGATACATATCTTACCTTTTACTGGTATTAAAATGGAACTTGTACACTGTAACACCTTAAAAGTTGTGTGTGTGTTGTTTTATGTTGAACCTATCGTTAAATCAGACAATAAATTGTTCATTAACACAGCAATTTGGTTTAATTATGGCCCTGATATTGATGTATGTACTGTTAAATAAGAAACATTGCATCAAACTGATTATGTGCGCAACGGATCTTTTAACGAAACAACTGTGACTAGTAACCTGCATGAAACACATAGTGACTATACTCAAAAAATTTGACTGCGAGAAAGATATTAAAAACACAAACCACTTTCTTAATGTTTGACTGCGAAAATTCTATGCAGATCAGTACCTGATTATCAAAATTCAGTATCATAATCAATTAACTGCAGTGTTGCATAACAAACATTTACTATGGCACAAATAACGAAATCTGTTCAACAAGATTACCAAAATCAATACTGCACTTTAAATCCACAAATAACTAATTATCAAATAAAGGAAGTAGGTTAATCTTCTAACTACGCAAATGAAACAGGAAAGAAAGGAAAACTTTGTTACTTATTATTAATAATCACCATTACACTACCTACATAATAAAACCTTTTCATAATGACATCAAATGCAATTACCTTCATTCCAGCGGTGGTACAACGTTTTCATAGTAATAAAAATACAATATATATATATTCCAAATACAATCAAATCAACTTGCTGGCACAGCAGCCTCTGCTCTACATCGGAGCCATACACACAACTCAACCGCTCTCTAAGCGAGCTAAACCACAAGTCCCACTCTCTCTCTCTCTGCGCGAGCTACACTGCTGCGCAATGCATAATCTTTGGCAAAGATGAAACTTCACAGACTTAAGTACACATATCGATACACACAGTAGAAGCAACATTATACATTTTCTTGCAAGCAAGTTACTCGACACAAAACAGGAGGCACAATATTAGACATTTTCTTATAAATTTTTTTATGGACGCGTTTCAACCTGCATATACGAAAATGATATGTTCACTAACGTCTTCAATGCCTGTGCGTTACCCGCTCTTACGAAAACACTGAAGTAACAAATTTCTAAAACTTCCTTGAACGCCCGAAAGATAACGTGTGAGGGCTTCCTAGACTCTTGCGTGCTTGTGCCATATGTTGGTAAAATCGTGGAATCTATGGAGTTGAGGCTACGTCGTGACACAAGAAATACGCCGGCCGCAGTGGCCGAGTGGTCCGGTCAGAGGGCTCAATGCTCTCTGCATTAAAAAAGCTGAGCCAAAGAACACGTAGAACCAAAACGAACAAACACGATCAGCGTCCGCAAGGACAAGGACTACCCATAGAAAGAGAGAGAGAAAAAAAAGTGGTCTGCGGCGCTCCAGTCACAGTCTGCACGGCAGCTACGGTCGGGGGTTCGAATGCCCCCTCGGGCAGGGATGTTTTTGTCGTCTTTAGTATAAGGCAGTTCATAAGTAGTTTGGAAGTTTAGGGACTGATGACCCCGCAGTTAAGCCCCTTAAGCTTAACAAACATTTGAACAAGAAATGCTGTTACTTGATATCAAGGAGTAACTTGACTTTACCCTACATCAAAGTCGTGTTGTTAAAGGTGTCGTATGGTGGAGCAAAAGAAGGCGGGTCCACGTCCTGCTGTATGTTGACTATTTTTTTACTTCATCAAAGCAGCAAAGGCATTTTTATTCTTACTTCTCACAAATGTTAGCCCGTAAAGTTACGATTTCCGAGTTGTGTTTCAAATGTTCAAAAACCTATTGGACCAAAACTGCTATGGTTAAGAGTCCCTGGACTTACAAACTACTTAAACTAAATTACACAAAGGACAACACACACACACACACACACACACACACACACACACACACACACACATACCCATGCCCGATGGAGGGCTCGAACGTCCGGCAGGTACGGCCGTACAGTCCGTAGCATGACGCCTTAGGCCACGCGGTCAATCCGCGCGGAACGTTGTGTTTAGAAGGGAAGCTAATAATACAGATTTTTATTGTTTCCCTGGCGTGATATTTCAGCTCAACCTCTAAGCTGTTTCATAGTTTGGGTACATTTAACTTGCAGTCAAAATTTGAAGGTTTGTAAGCTATTTAACGTATAATTTGTGTCATATATTTTCTTAGTGAGGCTGACCTTTCTAAGTGTTCCCCTTGTTCAAATTGTACCGCAAACCACCATTAGATATTCTCCTGATCGAGCATAATCTCACAGTCGTCCATTAAATACCTCAGCTAAAGGTCTCCCAAAGTGATTGTTTAATACCAAGTTAAATCTAATTTTTCCTTCCAAGACTAAGCCTAATTTATTACTATTAAAATCAAGAGAATTTCAGTAGTTTTTGTACACTCAGTTACTGTGAGACACTGAATAGTCTTTCGTTAAGGATGTAAGAAGGAGGAAACTGAAGGAGAGAGACACTGAATGTCCACCCAGGCGGTGTTTCCGCTGGAAAATGTTCCCTCCATCTGATTGTCCTTGACAGCAGACCCGTTCCAATGTTTCTGCCGGTGTGAAATTTACATTTCGAGTTAAACTAACCACGCACAAGTGAGAACAATAGAATGTGCCATGTAACGCAAAGAAAGAAGCAGAACCCATGGGTAATAAACACCATTTCTTTCAAAGTCCTGTACATCCAAGCGTTTAAGGCCATTCTAGAAATAAATTATCCTGCTTTGCAAACAGTCCTACGGCTCAGTTTAACTTCGCTCGTAACGTTAACTGAAGGTACTGTCAGCGGGGCTCAATGTTAGTGTCTGGAAAAATAAAAATAACACGAAGCGTTCAACGCCGTACTACATAAATGTGTCACTCTATTATTATTAAGAGTAATTGCAAATAACTAAAGTTTTTCTTTTATCTTATAAAAATCCCAAAATTTGTAGTTTAACTATATTATTACCAACTGGTAATTCATAAAAATAAAGGGACCTTTCCCGTGTCATCTAAAAATTCATTTTGGTCTCCTAATGATGATGGCCCTTTTGGAGATTCTTCTTCCACAAATCCCGCGTATTGATATTCTTATTATTTTGTTACATCATAAATATATTTGATCCTTCTAGCCATTTCTTATAATTTAAACAGATTATACACTCGGTAGTTTCATTAGATTCATTGTTCTGTAACGGAAGCATCCTATACTGCTCCAGAAATATTAGGTTGTAAAGGAAATTCCTGGAAAATTAAAACTCATTGTTGGACCATGATTCGAGCCCGATTGTAAAACGTGATTATATACATAAACGACAGTTTAACAGCCAAGAAAAAGAAATTATCTTATGAGTTCAAAACATCTTTTAATCAAAAGGAACTCTTAAATGAACCGGTTTATTATAGGAAGACTCATTCGTTAGTTCCCTTCACTGTTTTTTTTTACTAAAATGCATTACAGAAGGCAACACATTGTCAGTTCTCGCTTTTTTGTTTTTTGATTTCAAATTCTGAAAATACGGAAAACACAGTAGGAAAAAATGAGTGCAATAATCTACTTATAACTAACTTATAGCTGAAATATTTAATAACTTTTCTTTTAATACATTTCACTTCTTTCAGTTCTTTTATCATTCTACTTTTAGAATATTCTTTATGGTGCAATATCCTACCTGCTCACGTAAGCTGGTTGCATTTTTGAAAGTTATAGATCGACGCTATTAAATTTCATCTACGTACCTTAATATCCACCCCCATGAACCACAGACATTGCCGAGGTGGGGTGGCTTGCGTGCCTCAAAGAGGCAGATAGCCGTACCGTAGGTGCAACCACAGCGGAGAGGTATCTGCGGAGAGGCCAGACAAACGTGTGGTTACTGAAGAGGGACAGCAGCCTTTTCAGTAGTTATAGAGGCAACAGTCTGGATGATTGACTGAGCTGGCCTTGTAAAATCAGCTAATGTGGTTTTGCCACACAGCTACTGCGAACGGCTGAAAGCAAGGGAAAACTACAGCCGTTACCCTTCCCGAGGACATGCAGCTCTACTGTATGGAAATATGATGATGACATCCTCTCGGGTAAAATATTCCGGAGGTAAAATAGTCCCCCATTCGGATCTCCGGGCGGGGACTACTCAGGAGGATGTTGTCATCAGGAAAGACAATACTGGCATTCTACGGATCGGAGCGTGGAACGTTAGATCCCTTAATCGGGTAGGAAAATTAGACAATTTAAAAAGGGAAATGGATAGGTTGAAGTTAGATATAGTGGGGATTAGTGAAGTTCGGTGGCAGGATGAACAGGATTTCTGGTCAGGTGAGTACAGGATTATAAATACAAAATCAGTTGGGGGTATCACAGGAGTAGGGCTGATAATGAATAAGAAAATAGGAATGCGGGTAAACTACTATGATCAGCACAGTGATCGCATTATCATTGTCAAGATAGATACGAAGCCAACACCGACAACAGTAGTACAGGTTTATATGCCAACCAGCTCTGCCGATGATGAGGAGATCGAAGAAATATATGAGGAGCTAAAAGAAATTATTCAGACAGTTAAGGGAGAGGAAAACTTAATTGTGATGGGAGACTGGAATTCGGTTGTAGGAAAAGGAAGAGAAGGAAAAATAGTAGGTGAATATGGACTGGGCAGGAGGAATGAAAGAGGAAGTCGCCTGGTAGAATTTTGCACGGAACATGATTTAATCGTAACAAACACGTGGTTTAAGAATCACAAAAGAAGGTTGTATACATGGAAGAGACCAGGAGACACCGGAAGATATCAGATAGATTTTATAATGGTAAGACATAGATTCCGGAACCAGGTTATAAACTGCAAGACATACCCAGGGGCAGATATAGACTTTGACCGTAACTTGTTAGTCATGAACTGTAGGCTGAAGCTGAAAAAACTGCAGAAAGGTAGGAAAATAAGGAGATGGGACTTAGATAAATTGAAGGAAAGTGAAGTTCTGGAGAATTTCAAAGGGAGATTTAGGCACCAATTGACAGAAACAGGGGGAAATAAAACAGAAGAAGAGGAATGGGTAGCATTGAGAGACGAAATAGTGAAGGCAGCAGAGGACAAAATAGGTAGAAAGGCAAGACCTACAAAAAATCCTTGGATATCACAGGAAATAGTAAATTTAATTGACGAAAGGAGAAAATATAAAAAATGAAGTAAATGAAACAGGCAGAGTGGAGTACAGACGACTAAAAAATGAGATTGACAGGAAGTGCAAAATGGCTAAGCAGGAGTGGCTAGAAGCCAAATGCAAATCTGTAGAAGAATGTATAACAAGGGGAAAAGTAGATACCGCCTACAGGAAAATAAAAGAGACATTTGGGAACAAGAAAAGCAACTGTACGAATATCAAGAACTCCGATGGGAAACCAGTTCTCAGCAAAGAAGGGAAAGCTGAAAGGTGGAAAGAGTACATAGAGCAGCTCTACAAAGGAAATGAACTTAGAGACGATGTTGCAGGAAGGGAAGAGGAAGTAGGTCAAGATGAAATAGGAGATACTATACTGAGAGATGAATTTGACAGAGCCTTGAGAGACCTAGGTCGGAACAAGGCCCCAGGGAGAGTCTCTGGGAGAGCCAGCCATGACAAGACTATTTGAACTGGTGTGTAGGATGTATGAGACAGGCGAAATGCCCTCAGACTTTAAGAAAAATGTTATAATCCCCATTCCAAAGAAATCAGGCGCAGACAGGTGTGAAAATTACAGAACCATCAGTTTGATAAGTCATGGTTGCAAAATTTTAACACGAATTATCTACAGGAGAATGGAAAAGCTGGTAGAAGCTGACCTCGGGGAAGATCAGTTTGGATTCAGGAGGAACATAGGAACCCGGGAGGCAATACTCACTTTACGTCTTATCTTAGAAGATAGATTAAGGAAAGGCAAACCCACATTTTTAGCTTTTGTAGATTTGGAGGAAGCATTTGACAATGTTGACTGGAATACACTATTTCAAATTCTGAAGTCAGCAGGGGTAAAATACAGGGAAAGGAGAGTTATTTACAACTTGTACAAAAGCCAGACCGCAGTTATTAGACTCGAAGGGCATGAAAGGGAAGCATCAGTCGGGAAGGGAGTAAGACAGGGTTGTAGATTTTCTCCGATGTTATTTAATTTGTACATCGAGCAGGCGGTGAAGGAAAGCAAGGAAAAATTTGGAATAGGGATTAAAGTTCAGGGGGAAGAAATAAAAACATTGCGTTTTGCTGATGACATTGTAATTCTATCAGAGGCAGCAAAGGACCTGGATGAGCAGTTGAATGGAATGGATAGTGTGTTGAAGAGAGCGTGTAAAATGAACATTAACAAGAGCAAAACAAAAATAATGGAATGCGGTCTTAGAAAATCAGGCGATACTGAAGGAATTAGATTAGGTAACGAAACAATGAAGGTGGTAGATGAATTTTGTTGCTTGGGTAGTAAAATAACATGCGATGGTCGCAGTACAGAGGATATAAAATGCAGAATGGCAATGGGAAGAAAAGCATTTTTGAAAAAGAGAAATTTGCTAACATCGAATATTAATTTAAGGGTAAGGAAGTCCTTTCTGAAGGCATTTGTGTGGAGTGTTGCCTTGTACAGGAGTGAAACATGGACGATAAGCAGTGCGGACAGGAAGAGAATAGAGACTTTTGAAATGTGGTGCTACAGAAGAATGCTGAAGATTAGTTAGATAGATCGCATAACTAATGAAGAGGTACTGAACAGAATTGGTGAGAAAAGGAATTTTTGGCATACCCTGACTAAAAGAAGGGATCGCTTGGTAGGACACATTCTTAGACATCGTGGAATTGTAAATTTAGCATTGGAGGGAAGTGTGTGGGGTAAAAATCGTAGAGGGAGACCAAGAGACGCGTATAGTAAGCAGATTCAAGTGGATGTGGGTTGCCGTTCGTATGAGGAGATGAAAAGGCTTGCTCAGGTTAGAGTAGGGTGGAGAGCTGCAATCAAACCAGTCTCCGGACTGAAGACCATTACAACAACCTTAATATATGATGTAGGGTGTCCGGGTATTTTTGGGTTTGTATGTTTGTGAGTTCGTATTGTATAAAAATCTGCGGTTGTGTTCCAATCTTTATGAAATTTTGCACACGTAATCTTCAATCCATGAAGACGGACACCGTAAGTGTAAGAACCACTTACAAACATAGTTCACGATATATGAGGTCATAATGAAATGCGCAAAAAACCATTGCAGCAAGCAACAATGCTGCACATTTTCTCCTAAACTACTGGACAGATTTCAACCAAATTTGGTACACATATTCGTTAGCGTGACGTAACAATTGCTGTAGGGGTAAGAACCACATAAGACACATTGTTCAGGAGTAGCCTTAAACGTCATAAACAGTAGGAGTCGTAAAATATTGCCACATCATGCGACGAGACTTTATTCATACATTATACAAGAATGAAAGTACTTCGCTACTTGCAACAAACTTTAAACATAATTTCAAACCTTTATTATGCTTTTTCACGCTGACAACTACATTAAAATGATGAAAGGAAAAAAGTTTCTTGATTACTACTTTTTTGCTGTTCATGGAGTAAAATTGCAGCATTAGGCATGATTTACAATTTATAATTTCTACACTACAAATTGTTCAAATGTTTGTATAGCTTATGGGACTTAACTACGGGGTCATCAGTCCCTAAACTTACAAACTACTTATGAACTACTTAACACTAAGGGCGGCACAAATATCCATGCCCGAGGGGGGATTCGAACCCCCGACCGTAGTGGCCGTGCAGACCGTGACTGGAGCGCGGTAGTCTCCTCGGCCACCGCGGCCGGCTACAAATTGTACTCGCAGGAAATTTTACAGACGGTATACACACACGCACAGCTGAATGTAACTTCGAAATTGTATCACCGTAAGACACATATGAGAACATAGTAACGTACATGGAAAACTGCCCCATGACGCATAAGGTTTTAATCTATTACTTCTTTGCTACTAACTGTATTCGCAACAGTTTTTACCGACATACAACACTTCTAAAATAGAATATACACCTGCAAAATTATACAATTGTACAACATAAATAAATATGAGAGCATATATACTGCAACGGGTAAAAACTTCTCCCATCATGCAGCATGTTCTAATCCATTACGTATATACTACTGTACTCGAGCCGAAATACGGTGATCCCTGGTGCTTGGACCAATCGGCTTTGATCTAGTGCTGGTCTGCGGATGCGGTTAACTGGCGGGTAAATAGAAGGTGCGACTAGTGCGCCACATCCGGTGATCTCCGGGATTACCGTAGGAGGCACCAGGGTAATCGGAGACTGGCTAGAGGCGCACTTGATACACATTGTATGACATGTATAAATGTATTACCTCAAATAATAATAAACTTTTGCAGTACAAGTATAAAAGATGTAGAAATTTTGAACAATTACGGGGAATTAACAATGTTTGCCTTTCTCGGGAATCGACCACAGATCCTTCAACTCGACAAACTAGAGGGTTACTGACTGAGCTATACGGCACGCCATTAGATGTGATTTAACTTTTGTTATAAGGCCTTCGTGAAACTTTTATTTTACTTTTACAGAACTTTTATTGTAATAAACTTGTACTAGAAAACTTCGATCGATGTATATATTCATGGAATTGATGCTGGGAAACAGCATCTTTATGTGCTACGCAAAATACACTGCCAAATCAAAGAAATACGCACAGGATTCATCTCCAAAATGGCGTCTGCTCGATTGGACATGTCCAGTCGAAGGTAGCCGGAGGCTCCGAATTAAATGGCGCGAAATCTCTGCCTCCGGAATAACCGCTCCGTTTCCAGCTCTGAGCGCCGGCTGCGGCCACAGTCCATCAGAGTAAGCCAAACGTGAACGTTGCTCTGCCCATGCGCGCGTCTGGCTGTGCTGTGCGCTTCTACCAGTTCTGTCACACAACAGCGACCGTTACAATACTGCCCAGCAGCGAACTCACTATTTGGCAACATGGTCGCAATCCGTTTCTCCGAATGGGTCGGTCTACCAGTCTAGTCAGCACCCCCTATAGAAGAAAGCCTGCGCACGATGTCACAACATGGCGGCGGTGAGAGGCTTAGAATCCTCTGAAAGATTGTAAACATTAGCAGTGCACGCTGTTTATAGTGCATTCTTTCGTTCAAGAGTGCATTTATTACGTAAATTGGTGTTGTGTAGGGTGTGATCGCTACGCTGGACGATTTGTGTGTGTGACAACAACGTGTGATCTCTTTTTTACTGACAAAATGCCGTTTGGCTGTTCTGTTCCGAAATGTAGAGGAAATTACGACTGTGGCCCAAAAGTTACCGACTTTAAACGTCCGGAGAAGAATAAGCTAATGGGGGTGGTTGCGTCAATAAAATGAATCGGAATATCCAACGGTAAACAGTCATGACTTAAAACTCTTTTATAAGGTTAAACAAAAACGAAAACTTACTCATTAACTTGAAGAAGGAGCAAAGTTATCCACTTCTTCTTCTCCGGACGTTTAAAGACTGTAACTTTTGGGCCACAGTCGTAATTTCCTCTACATTTCGGCACAGAACAGCCAAACGGCATTTTGTCAGTAAAAAAGAGATCACACGTTGTTCTCACACACACAAATCGTCCAGCGTAGCGATCACACCGTACACAACACCAATTTACGTAATAAATGCACTCTTGAACGAAAGAATGCACTATAAACAGCGTGCACTGCTAATGTTTACAATCTTTCAGAGGACTCTAAGCCTCTCACCGCCGCCATGTTGTGACGTCGTGCGCAGGCTTTCTTCTACAGGGGGTGCTAGTCCAGTAGGCGGAGCCAGGGATCATCGTATTTCGGCCCGACTACAAGAGACTCCTGTAATCATAGACCAAAGATAAGATAGACTGCGCGTGACGTCATTATACTGAAACCAACATCTAAATCACGTGACTCGGGGCAGGAAACCCTGTTCATCATTACAAGCAGTGTGAAGTGGAGCTGAAAGTCGCAGTTCTTCTTCTTACTAGTGGAAATTAAGCGTAGATTTCGACAATAAAACGTCTTATCGTATTCTTATTACACATTCAGTAGTACAATAGGCGTTAATTCTCCGTAATTCGCAATATCAATGCAACGGTTACAGTTTTTACTTGTGCCTAGATGAAATGTATTCACAGTTCTTTTTATAAGCAGCAGAACTGCAGTTCTTAAGTGAACCACTGTTTTTGTTGTCCTGTGAGTCTTTTAGTTTGTAGCTTACACAGGAGACGAAATCCTAGTTTGACCAGCAGCTTCAATTTCCATACGATTCCTCAACAATAAGTGAGAAAAGTTTTGTCATGCTTTTATATATACCTGAAATCGGTTTGCATCCATAATGTCTATAATACAATACAAGCGTTTATATTTTATGACTTTTTCCACATACAGTGCAGCCAAAACGTAAAGCAAGGAAAATATTGGCTATTTACGTGAAAATAATAATAACGTGATCAAAAAATTATTGATGTACGACACAAGAACTGATTTTATAGGGATAATAAACTGTCTGTATTTATCTTCAGCGTTGTGGAACTCGATTAATGGCAGATCTGCACCAGAAATTGCTGCCATGTATACTCAGTCAAGACAAGCTGAAATAATCTTCCATTAAAAAATCACATTGGTCAGTTGTAACAAAAGTAAAAAATTAATAATGTAACACACACATTGAGGATCTGTAATTGTGTTGCTTGTAAACGCAACTGACAATAATTTTCGCCTGGTCACATGTAAAAACGATAATCACCGCATTAATGTCAGTAATACCGAGAAATCATGTCACCTTAATATATTATATGTGTAATAGGAATACGAGAAGTCGTTTTATTGTTAAAATCAGCGCTTGACTTCACCTGTAAAATAGAAACATTGTGGTTCGTAATGACGAAGCCTCAGTCACGTGACTAGGGGCAGTTAGATGTTGGTTTCAAACCACAACACAGCAGAGATAGGGACATGCGCAGTCTATGTTATCTTTGGTTTGTGCCTGTAACCCAGACAGCAGAAGTAAATTCCTGAAAGCTGTCAGTGTTGTCGATAACTTTGACCTGTGAAGCGCACACGGCTGCAGGCAAAAGCAATTGATTTCTATTGAGCTGCAAGGAAAGGTAGATAATGAAACAGCGTACGTCCAACGAATACCCATTATTTCCGACTTCAAGAGACATCAGTTTCCAGTGAGACTTGCAGTTTCTTTTGCGATTAGTAAATCATAGGGGAAGCTATTAAATATTGAGGAGTGGATTTGGTATCTCCATGTTTCTCACATGGCTACCGTTATGTCGTTTGCTCACAGGTGGGGTCACCAAAGAATTTATTCGTATTAGATCCTGGACAAGTAACAAGAAATATTGTGTATAGTCAAATTTTGAATCAAAAGAATGCATGAATGTTACTTATCATTTGTATTTTGAACATTACCTTTCTTTGTTTGGATACTGCACTTTTAATTTTGTTTATTAATTTTGTACATTATGCAGCCGCGGCGGAATGGCCAAGCGCATTGAGGTACTATGCTGCAATGCGCGAGGCCGTTCCCCGTCGGGCGTTCGAATCGCCCTTCGGACATGAATGTTTGTGCTATGTTTGGTATAAGTTAGTTTATAAGTAGTTTGTAAGTTTAGGGACTGATGACCCCGCAGTTAAGACCTATAAGCTTAACAAACACCTGGACTTTTTTTTTAAATTATGCAAGACAGCCTTCTTTCTTGTATATTCTTCGAAAGTTTAATATGTTTTTCGAAAAAAGGAGATGGACAGAAACAGAATGGATAGAAGTACTTACCCAAGATCTGAATAAATGAATGAACAACGGGGTCAACGCCGGGTTTTCAGTTAGCTTGCTGTATTAATAAGAAGAACATTATACGTGTTTTATTGTATCCTTTGTGATCACACACTCAGGAAATAAGAAATGTAAGTATTTTGTCATTTATTGTTTTAACAGCCTACTCAAAAATTTGATCGTTTAGTGTGACCATTTCTATACCGACTTAAGGCTTTTTTGTAATTAAGAATGCTTTGGAATTTAATCTCCTGTGGATGATATAAACATTATTTGCTATAATCATCAAATTCGAAGACATAATCTGCATAATCCGTTATCAAATGTTTTAACAACTTTGGACTGGCAGACTGAAATTTGAAAATTCGAGCCGTTTTCGAGAACTCGAATCGGCAAAGTAACTACTGAAACGGAAATTTTGCGATTCCACTTTACAATTGAGGTTTCAGCTAATTACTTACCGTGAAGGGTTGTAATTTAAAGAACTCTGTAAGCGTTCGTAATGTTTTCCATTAGAGACACCTGCGCAGTGACGCATTTATTGGTATCCCAGAACTTGTATAGCTCTGCGGAAGCTAGTTGCACCAGATTTGCGCAAGTGCGTACGTAGCGGAGTGACTGATGAATCAACGACGACCTCGTTTTACTGTTATTTCTCCAATATTGCTCTTTTCTAACGCGGAAAGGGAACAGAAAACGAGCTGTTGAAATTTTCCGTGGACAGCTAAGTTACAGGGAATCGTCGGTAGGCCTAGAACTTGCATGCGCGGTGCCTCCCACTTGTGCAAGATGCACCGAAGGTCAGTCACATGGTCGTTGGAAAACAAGAACATGTACGCGCTTAGAGTGGTAAACATAGGTTTCAGAACACGCGAGAAAGTACATGCACAGTATTATTTGGAAAAATCGATACACTAAATTCGTTACATGTTACTCAAATGACCTGTGCACCACAAATTAGATACATGACAATAGCTGGGGCGGAGCGCCCGAGCGCATTGAGGCGCTATGCGGCGATACGCGAGGCCGTTCCCCGTCGGAGGTTCGAATCCCCCTTCGGACATGGATGTTTCTGTCGTCTTTAGTATAAGCTAGTTCATGAGTAGTTTGTAAGTTTAGGGACTGATGACCCCGCAGTTAAGTCCCATAAGCTTTGCAAACATTTGAACATTTTGAACATGACAAAAAACATAGTCCCGCCGGAGGTTCGAGTCCTCCTCGAGTACGGGTGTGTGTTGTTCTTAGTGCAAGTTAGTTTAAGTAGTTTGTAAGTCTGGGACTGATGACCATAGCAGTTTCGTCCTATAGATTTTTGCAATCAGGCCTTTAAATGTAGCTTGTTAATCGAAATATATGTTTTTAGATCGTCTTTAAACACATTGTATGCTAGTCTATGAAGTTCGGAAATAGCGGAAACGAAGTCGTCGAGGAACAATACCAGGGGACACATGAAACGTCCTGGTAGATTAAAATAGTCTGCCAGAAAGGGATTTGAACATAGGACCTTTGCCTTCCGTATGCAGTTTGAACGGTAGTCGAAGGCTCTTGGGTACGGGTTGTGAGGCGTGCACAGGCACCTCACGCGGTAGAACGCTTGCCCTCGAATGGCAAAGGTCCTGGGTCTGCATCCCGATCTAGAACGCAGTTTAAACTATAACATATTTCAGATACGTCCTAATGGAGCAATCACGTACGTATAAGATAGTAAATACGGATTTTCTAGAAATTTGAACTGTTCAATATCACCTATCATTTGACCACAATGGGTAATCAGACTGTGTGTTAGAAACTGTAAAAACCTAGTCGGATTGAGATTTAACTCCAATTTATTTTGTACAAGCCACGAACTTCTGTCTTGAACTCTACCAAGCGAGGTGGCGCAGTGGAAACACACTGGGCTCGCATTCGGGAGGACGGTGGTTCAAATCAACCTCCGACCATCCTGATTTAGGTTTTCCGTAATTTCCCTAAATAACTCCAGGCAAATGCCGGGATTCTTCCATTCAAATGGAATGGCCGACTTCCTTTCCCATCGTCATCATCATCTCAGCGTTGCTTTGCTGGATCCTTCTCTTCCATAAATGTCTATCTACTGCTTCTTCTCTCAGCCATTATTTCTCCCTTGGGTCCCCTGCTAACCTGTCTTTCCATTTCAGCTTCGGTCTTCCTCTTCTCCTTGGTCTTTCGATTTCCAGGTCTTCAACTCTTCTCCCCACATAGTACTCCCCTTTTCTCTGCACATGCCACTACCACCTTAGTCTACTTTCTTGGTTCTTCTTCCCTATGGGTCCCACTTTCACTGTTCTCCTGATGTGCTCATTCCTTATGCTATCCTTTCGTGTCACCTCACTCAACGACCTTAACATTCTCATTTCTGCCACTTCCTTTTCTCTTGGGCTTTTGTAAATGGTCAAGTTTCTGCACTATACAGCATCGCAGGCCTCACTACAGACCTTTCCTTTCCATTCTATAGCTAACCTTCTAATCACACAGTACTCCACTCAATTTTCTCTAGTTCATCCATCCACTATTTATCCTGTGCTGTTTTTCGGCCTCCAGTCTTCCATCACTTTGCATTTAAGAGCCTAGGTATTTAAATTTCTTGACCAGAGTCAGTTTTCTCATTGCGGGTTAATATATAGATCTTTAGCATCTTTTGTACACATAAATTCCGTTTTCACCCTACTAATTCTCATTCCCCTTTCCTCTACAGCTTTTCTCCACTATTAAAGCTTGTCTTGAAGTGAGTCATCATCATTATGCCTCTTTTTTCACATCTTTGACTAGTACATCCATGACAAGGTCAGAGAAATGGGCCGAGAGCAGATCCCTGATGTAGTCCTACTCTCACTGGAAATGCCTTTGTCTCACCTGCACTATGCAATGTCCTTTCGATTTGATTACTTTGTGACAATAAAACTGTGTATGTAATGAAAGACTATTTCAAACGCGCAACTTGTGTAAACAGGAGATGCCACCAAAGACATTTTTTGTTCATTAACACGCAACGACTATAATGTAATATAATAAAAATATTAATATCTCTTTTATAATTAGTATATAAATGTATGACAATAATGTCAATAACTTATTATCTGCAGGGCCCACAGTGTTAGTGATGTCGTACATCGATATTTTAATAATAACAATCATATAATTATTTCACTATAAGATACAAAGAACACACTAGAGAAAGTGAAAAGAACTCTTCCACATTTTATCAACATTTTCAGTTCGAAAATCACACAGTTGACACCATAAATAATGCACTAGAAATTTTGCATACTGTACAGAAGGGATACGAGATGAATATTCTTGAAGAAATGGAAGTATGCCTACATGCAATTAAAAACACAAATAATTTGCTAAACGATCAAACGGATTCCAAACACAAAAATTATTTCGATTATTTTATTCATATTCTAGTGCATGACCACGGATAAATAATCCCACTGCCAATAATAGATAATAGCACAACAAAATTATCAAAGATAAAATATCCCAACATATTTCGTTAAATTTTAAATAAAAGCTTTGCTTCATAGATATATATTCTCTGTGCAAATAATATAAATGTATGTTGCCCAAGATATTGTTCTCTTTGTTCTTCTTGTCTGATTGTCTCATTGTCGATGTTGTAGGACGTATGAGATAAAGTATAATTTTACATCAGGCGTCATTAGACTGTTTTTTTGATATTAATGGAATCACTTATAAAAAAAGGTGTGTAACAATGAAAAATACAAAATATAGGTATTAAAAATAATACGGGTGTGAACTTCAATCAGTGTTGGAACATTTTAACCCATTTTCAAGAGACTTCCTTTAGAAACAATGTTATCAGTTGTCGCAGCGCGCAGCCATCGACCTGGATTGCAGCATCCTGCCGCCCTTACGAGGCAGAAATAAAAACAGTAATTAATATAAATCAGGGACGGGTGGTAACCAAACTATTGTTGATTTACTAATTTTATTTCAGCTCATCTGCACGCGACAGTGAACTTAAATGTGTAAACATTTCCGGCACACAATTTTAATCTGCCAGGAAGTTTTATATCAGCGCACACTCCGCTGCAGAGTGAAAGTTTCATTGTGGAACTTAAATGTGGTTTTCTTTTCTTCTTTTTTAAATAAAAAATAGCGGTAAAGATAATTTTACGAGAAAGGTATGGTATGTAGAAGTGCAGATTGTGACGTGTTATTCACCATTAAGAGTGACTTATATTTCAGACTAGATGAGAAGGGTGAAATAATTATCTCATTTAATAATTTTCTGAATAGACAGATTTTAGAAAGCAACTATAGCGAATCAGTTTTCATGTCAGGAAACTTTCATTAATTTTTCAGTGTGGTCTGTAGATATCAAACCGTGGACAGTGAAATAAAAGTTTATAGATCATTAAAAAAAATACTATACTAGATTCGTTGCAGGTGTTTGGTTCCACGTAGCATTTCAAATAACTACTAACAAATAAAAAAATGGATAGATATTTTAGTTATGTGGAGCTGTGTTGTAAAAATGCTCGTACAAATCAGAGACCTTAGGTAAAATTTAACCCATACTGAGCTAGTCGAGAGTCAAAAGGAATAAAATAAATAATATACATAATAACCTATTAAAACAAAAATAGCAATCAAATATTATCTATTAACGACTATTTGTACAACTACTCCTCACTCGTGTCATCGCTCCTTCCCCATCCATTCTCAAAAATACGAGCGTAAGCTTCGTCTCTAATTACCACGCTGTCGACGGGACGTTAAACCCTAAGCTTCTTTCCTTCTTGAACTGCATTATTTAGTTCCGTGTCAGTATTGCAAACATCATCCTTCACTAACTAGCTAACAAGCTGGTGTCATCAGGGAACATAAATAATATGGAATTACCTGTTGCACTAGAAGTCATATAATTTATACAAATAAGAAACAAGCGTGAGCCCATAACACACCCCTTTGACGCCTCAACATTACTGCGCCCCGTTGTCAACGCATATCAAAACCATTTTCAACATTCCGGTGAATTATCTTCTGCTGTCTGTTTTTAAAGTAAGAGATCAACCAATTGTGAGCTGCTACCCTTCTTCCATAATGGTTCAACTTCTACTACAGTATTTTTTTATCAATACAAATAAACGCCTTTCTTAAATCAAAGTAGACGCCTAGAGTTCGGAGACTTTTATTTAATGTAGCCAGTGCCTCACAGTGAAAAGAGAATCTACCATTTCCAGGTGTTAAATGACTCTCAAACCAAACTATACATTTGACAGCAAATTATGTGAACCGAACTGATCAATTAACCTTGAATATCTTTAGTAAATACTTATAGTAAAAAAATTGGTCTAATGCTGTCTATATTATCTATTTCTCCTTTTTTGTATAGAGTTTTCACTACTGAGTACTTTAATCTATCAGGAAACTGATCATTCCAAAAGGAAAAATTACAAACATTGCTAAATACTAGGTTAACAAAGGCAGAACGGTACTCAAGTATCCAGCTAGACATCCCGTCATATCCATAAGAGTCCTTAGTGATTTAATTATTGACTCAAATTCTACCTTGTCAGTAACACGGAGGACTATTTCAGATAACAGTCTCGGAATACTACTTTCTGACAGAGTTACATGATTATCTGTAGGAACCAATGTTCTGTTTAAGACACCTGCTATATTCATAAAGTGATTATTAAGCGCTGTACATATAACTGACTCATCAGTAACAGAAAAAATTATATGTTTTAAAAATGACTGCGACTCAGCAACGGTTACAGGATAACAAATTAATAATCAGCCAACCGGTTGCAACATACGGTAGTGGTTTAATAAACCTTTACCATGGCCTCGACGGATATAAAACTGTCTTCTTCAGAAATACACGTGTGACCTACAGACAATATGACAGCATAGATTACAAATTAATAAACATTATGTCTGATATTATGCGTATTACCAAGGCTTCTGAAGAATCGTGAACTACAGTTAACATAATAAAAATGGTATTTATTATAATTTTATACAGAAAAGTTAAAGGGTTAAATCTTGATTTTTGGGAAGAATTGGAGATCTTTAAACATCTAGAACTCAGGGATGGCAGTTTACTAAACGACCAGTGCAATTTCGCATCTAGGCAATATTTTAAAGGTTTCAAAACTACACTGCTCGCAAAATCTTCTTACAGCTGTCGGTAGCCTTTGCTAGTTGTTCATTTCCTCAAAAATCTAAAAATCTAATTTGCTTTCATTTGTAATTCATTTGTCTATCCACTTTCTCGCATATAAATACTTTACTATGAGCCATATAGGCCTAATAGTCCAATTTATTTATGTTCATCTCAGAGGTATGCTCTGATATTATTATCATTTGTTAACGCATTTCAAGTGGTGTATGTTAGCATATTATTACATTAGACCCATGCAATATTTGATTCCATACCTTCCTTAACCCTTCCTCTTTTTAATCATATGTTCCATTTGTTTAACATCGTAGTAAATTCATTGTAAGTTCTCCCATCGGCTACCTAAGCCACTGAACTTATATGTTCTTACGGCGCATGCGCAACCGATCCTGAAACCTAATGCCTTCAAATGCGCTCTCAGTTCATGAAATTTGACTGTAGGGATGTTTCGGCAACTGTAAATGCAATTATAGTAAGTACCAGCTTTAAAGTTCAAATGTTTGTATAGCTTATGGGACTTAACTACGGGGTCATCAGTCCCTAAACTTACAAACTACTTATGAACTAGCTAATCCTAAGGACGGCACAAATATCCATGCCCGAGGGGGGATTCGAACCTCCGACCGTAGTGGCCGTGCAGACCGTGACTGGAGCGCCTCAGTCCCCTCGGCCACCGCGGCCGGCTACCAACTTTATTCTGTTAACTGTATTTTACGATGTTTTAGAGAAACGTCTTGGTACGACGCAAAATATCATACACGGTGATTATGAATTTGTAATTTAAGCTGTCCCATTGTCCTTAGGTCACACATGTATTTCTGAAGAATTCGGATTTATATCCGTTGAAACTATAGTCAAGGTTAATTAAACCACTATTGTTGCAATTGGTTGGCTGATTATTAATTTTCTAGAAAAAAGTCTGCTTCGCAGTGACTTTATATCATAAACTATGCGCTGCCGGCCACATATTTCCTTCACGAGTGACCATATGTTTTAATGTTATCCTGTGAATTAGCTATTCTTTTTGAATGCCATATCCTTTTTGTCTTCTAAATCTCATTTTTCCGAACCTTACGATACTGTTTGTAATGGGGTGTTGCAGCTTGATTGTTATTCCGTGGGGTACTCATTTAGGAAAAATAGTGATGTAACGGAGGTGAATTGTTGTTGTCTTCAGTGCAAAAACTGCTATGATGCAGCTCTCCGCGCTACCCTGTCTCGTGCAAACGTCTTCATCTCCGATTAAAAACAGCACCCTACATTCTTTTGACTGCTTCTGTATTCACCTCTCGGTCTCCCTCTACGATTTTCATCCCACATACTTCCCTCCAATACTAATTCCACGATTTCCTGGTGTCTCAGTATGTGTCCCACAAACCTATCCCTTCTCTTAATCAGGATTTGCCAGAAACTTCTTTTCTCCCCAATTCTGTTGAGCACCTCCTCATTAGTTAGGTGATTTACCCATCTAATCTTCATCATTCGTCTGTAGCATCACATTTCGAAAGGATCTATTATGTTTTGTCTGAAGTCCTTATCGTCCACGTTTCACTCCCATACAATGCTACATTCCAGACAAATGCTTCCGGAAAGGACTTCCTAACATTTAAATTAATATTGGATGTTAACAAGTTTCGCTTCTTTAGAAACGCTTTTCTTCCCATAGCCATTCTGCATTTTATACCTTCTTTACTTCGGCCATCAGAAGTTATCTTGCTACCCAAATAACAAATTCATCTAGTACTTTTACTGTCGCATTACCTAATACAGCATCGCCGGATTTTCTGCCACTACATTCCATTACCCTCGTTTTACTCTTGTTAATGTTTATCTTATTACTGTTCATTCCGTTCAATTACTCTTCCAGGTCCTTAGCTGTCTCTGACTTGTTTTTATTCCCTCTCCATGGACTTTAATTGCCTCTTCAAACTTCTCCTTGCTTCCCTGCACAGGTTGCTCAATGTACAGAGTGAATAACATTGGGGAAAGGCTACAACCCTGTCTTACTCTCTTCCCAACCACTGCGTCGCTTTCATGCCCTTCGACTCTTATAACCGGTCTTTGTACAAGTTCTACTTTTCGATCCCTATGTTTTACCCCTGTTACCTACAGTATATTAAAGAATTTATTCTAATCAACGTTGTGACAAAGCTTTCTCCAAATCTACAAATGCCGTTTCTAATCCTATCTTCTAAGGTAAGCCGTAATGTGTTTCAACATTTCTCCTGAATGCAAACTGATTTTTCCCCTTCATCTGTAAATAATTCGTGTTCGTATTTCGCTGTTTTAGCTGAAGTATTTTTCCATAACCGTGGTTTCCTTGTCTATCCTTCTTGAGAGCCTTATTTCTCTGAAGGACCTGAAAAAAATTTCGTTGAATGCACTCTGTGCTAAGTGTAGCTCTACAATGTACCTTGGGCATATATAAAATACTAGCTGAAAACCCGGCGTTGCCCGGGTATTTATCTCTTTATTCCTGCCATTTTTCAGGTTTATATTCATTTTTATAAGAGTTGTATGTCTGTAAAATCTCTTGGAAATACAGTTAGTAGTAAAGAAGAAATATATTAAAACTTGGTCCGTGATGGGGCGGTTTTCCATGAACGCTATTGTTATGTGCTCATATAGAATGGAATACGTGTCGTACTGTCATACAATTTAGACGGTACACTCAACTATATGTGTGTATACTGTCTGAAAAATTTCGTGAGGCTACAATTTGTAGTGTAGAAATTATAAATTGTAACGCCATACCGAATTGCGGAGTATTAGTCCATGAACAGCGGAACGTAAATGTTTATGTTCTCATATTTCATGAACTACGTGTCTTACTGTGACACAATTTAGAAGGTACATTCAACTGTATGTGTGTATCCTGTCTGTAAAATTTCCTGCGGCTATTATTTGCAGTGTACAAATTATAAATAGTAACGTCATATCGAATGGCGTAGTTTTAGTCCATGAACAGCGAAAAGGTAGTATGCGAGAAACTTTTTTTTTTTTTTTTTTTTTTTTTTTTTTTTTTTTTGATGAGGTTGTCAGTGAGAAGAAGTTTAATAAAGGTTTGAAATTATGTTCAAAGTTTGTTGCAAGTCGCTAAGTACTCTCATTCTCATATAGCGTATTTATAACGTCTCATCGCATTATGTGCCAGTTTTTTGCGGTTCTTATTGTATTTGACGTCATATCTTCTGAACCATGTGTCGTATGTGATTCTTAACCTTGCAGCAATTGTTACCTCACGGCAAGGTATGTGTGTACCAAATTTGGTTGATATCGGCCCAGTGGTTTAGAAGAAACTGAGCAGCTAAACGCAGCAGTTTTTCGAGCATCTCATTGTTTATGACATCATATCTCGTGAACTATAGATCGTACGTAATTCTTACACTTACGGCGACCGTTTCCATGGATTGAAGCTCACTTGTACAAAATTTCATAAAGACTGGAACAAAACTGTAGATTTGTATTGAACACGTACACACATACGGACACTCTGCTTTATATATAAAGATAAAATGACCTTTTCCAGCGTGCGACATCGTTCGGTGTCCGAGCTCGGCTGAGTTGTGGCCAGCATTCCAGAGGAGTCGCCGCTGGAGATAAGCAGATCCGGCATGACTAAGCCCCGCCTGGAGCTGGAGCAGTGAATGGAGGCGCCGTGGAGAGCAGGGGGGGGGGGGGGAGGGAGGTCTGCTGGTCCAGCCAACACCTGGAGCTGGAGGTCGCGGCCGCCTGAGGCTGGCCGTTGCACAATGCAAGACAAGGCAAGACAGGAGCAAAGGACAGGCCGCCGCGCCGGAAGACGTGACGTCACAGCACACCAACTGGCTCTGCACTCTCGTCTCTGTCTGGATCCACGGTCAGTTCACATTACTGACAGGGTTCTCAGAGCATTGTTATCGTGTGTAATCGGGACACATATAGGGTTGACAGATTGAACACGAGGCAGGCCCGGAGACCAGACGTGCCCCCTCCCCCTTGGCCAATGACTGACCCCCCCCCCCCCAACCAGGATAGTCGTCTTCTGCAGAAAATTGTTTCGGCAAGAAATTAAGAAGCGACTGATTCTTCTTTAGTGTATTTCTGATTGTAAATGTTTATTCACAGCTTTCACTCCGTCGTACTTAACAGTAAATGAGATACTGCATATTCTGCACTTACACATACACTCATCAGTATCGACTTTTTGTAGCCACTCTTTATAATTTTCTTCCTGCAACCATTCTTCACGGAACGAACTTAGATATCGTCTCTTCATTTCAGTGTTATTACTCACTGAGTTAATGTAAGCTTGTCTGTTCACATACGATCCAAGTATTCCAAAAATTGCCGGTAAACTGATAAACAATGAACGAACGAACACAAATAATAGACGTCGCCAGCTGACACGTTGCCGCAACAGTGTTTACTTAATAATGCGCTAGCCGATTACTACCGACGCAACAATGAAAAGTTTCCAGAGGAAGAATAGAAAGTAGCGTTTTCTTGCAATAAGAAATTGACATTTATATAAAGTTATTCATAATTACTAGAGAGGAGCCGACGGGGTATGGCCGAACGCACTGAGGCGTCTTGCCACGGTGCGTGGGGCTGCTCATGCCAGAGGTTCGAATACCTCCCTAGGGCATGGATGTTGTGTTCGTCCTTAGTTTAAGTTACGTTAAGTTCGATGTAGATCGTCGCTACATGAGCATAGTACTTAAAAAGCGTCGTAAAAACAAAAACAAAAAAAGTTAAGATGAAGGCTACATTCAAGCCCGGAGATGAGAGTCATTGGCCCGTAGACCCGGAGAATTCATTCCAAACCCGGGCACTCCGGGCGGCGCCCGGAGATCTGGCAACCCTAGAGACATATGCTGGCTATCCAAAGTGCAACACCAAGATATCTCAGCCAAATTTATGTATTTTTTAAATTCGTTATTCTATATTCTTCATTATAACCCATCTCCTGTTGCATTAATGGGCCTTTATATGCTTTACGTTCTTCGATGAGAATTATGTCCGTTTTATTGTTACGAATTTGTATTTGAAACTATCATGGTTCTACACTGCACACCAATAGCTACCGAGGAACAGTTACTACCACTGTAATTTCTGGGGTGGTTACAGGCTAAGACTGGCAGACGTGCCCCTGTCACTGGGCTGGCCTGTGTTCTCACTGCAGACTACAAAAGTAATTGCATAGCTTAAAGTCTACTGACCGTAACTACATCTAACTAGCCTACGGTCTTCATAAGTGGTAATGCTCGGTTCCCCGTGGACAAAGGGGGAAGCGAATCTCGCCAGCAAGCTTACGGCTAGTCATCCCCACGGCAGCATGGCCGGGCGTTTGGTCGATTCGTTTTGGCTGCACCTTTACTACAGTTCTCTCAGGATGTCCTTCCGGACATTGTTCGAGATGGCATCTGCAAGACTGTTGAGAATCTGAAAGGTGTCAGCATGACGTTTAAATGTGTCATAATTAGGAAGCAGTAGTAATTCAGTACCAATATTACCATATATGGGACACTTATACTTTTGTGTCCCAACTTCGTCGCCGCTTTTGTGTCCCAGCCTCGTCGTAGGTGTCGGTGGCCGAGTGGAATGAGACCGACACGCTGGTGCAGGTACAGAGGGGAGCAGCCAGAAACTATAAACACTAGAGTAAATTAGAAAGATATATATTGCACAGAATGTAACAATACTTAACTTTTACATAGTACTGCAGAATGTTGTTACATAGTTGTTAGAGGCCTGCCTAGTGCCTGTACAATAGCAAAGTCTTCACTCGTGCCTATCGGATTACGAAGGTCCTAACTCGTTGCTATCTCAGTCCGAAGTGCCGATGTCCTTCAGTGGTGGCCACGAGCGGAGTTGTCGCAGAGGGCGCTCGTGGCTGTCGTCGTGAGAACGCCGCGCCGTGCGTGCATGGCGGCGCGCGGCGAAAGTAAGTGGCGCGCACTTTGTACTTGTGCGACACCACACCCCTCCCCCCCAAACCGCCGCGCCGTCGTGGCGTAGGGCTGAGGGCCACGGCGACGGCACTGGGAGGAGGGCCTGGGCGGGGGCGTTACTGGTGGGACGGGCGTCGTAGCTGAGGCTGGGATCGAGACGCCGTCCGCGCCCCGGCATCCGCCTTGCGATCCTCCAGGGAACCCACCGAAACCTGGGGAAGGGCGCACCCCCCCGCCCAGAGGGAGCAGGTCATCTTCATCTGAGGTGCGTGGCCCAGGCGGCGGCGGCGGCACGCACGGTCCCGGAGTCCCTCTTGGTGACGCTGTCATCTGCGGCGGCGACAGCGGCGGCGTCGCGTCGATCTCCATCGGGACGATCTCGTAGTCCGGGGACGCTGGACCCGTTGACGAACGATGTGTTTGTGCTCCCTGGCGGTGAACTGGGTCTGGAATCAAGAAACCGGAGACAGGATCGCGCGGCCTGTGCAGGCGCAATTGGTTTGCGTGGCGCCGCAGCTCTGACCCTGTGGAAGAATGTACAAAAAACATATTGCGACCAAGCACGCGTTGAATGGTGCCCGGCAACCATGTCTTCTTGTTTCCAGCAAACACCCTGTACAGCACCGGCGTGGAAACCTGAAAACGCGTAGCGCCATACGAACCGACTCGGTGCGTGGGAGGCTGCAGCAGGTGAAGGAGAGTGCGGTGACGGCGGCCGTGTAGCAGCTCGGCAGGAGACGGGCCGTCACGTGGCATGCACCGATACGTAGACAGGAAAATTTGAAGAGCTTGCTGCCTGGAGTGCTGACCTTTCATCTTCTCCATGTGAGACTTGAATGTTCGAACGAAACGTTCTGCTTCACCATTGGACTGAGGGTGAAAAGGTGCGGTGGTGATATGCTGAATGCCATTCACACGACAAAACTGTTGAAATTCCGCACTAACAAACTGAGGTCCATTGTCACTGACGATAGTTTCAGGCAAACCTTCGATGCCAAACACTGATGTTAAGGCACTGATTGTACTAGAAGCTGTCGTTGAGTTCATGGCAATCACAAAAGGAAACTTGCTGAAAGCGTCTACAACGATTAACCAGCGCGTATTCCAGAATGGTCCGGCAAAGTCAATATGTAAACGTTGCCTTGGTCCCTTGGGGCGTGGCCAGTCTGAGAAACGCTGTGGAGGAGCCGCCTGATGCTCCGCACAAACTGTACACTGTGATGTCATGCTCTCTATCTGAGCGTCCATACCAACCCAGGTACAATGACGTCTGGCCAATTGCTTTGTCCTAACAATGCCCCAATGTCCTTGATGCAGGAGGCGTAATACTTCTCGTTGCAGGGAACGAGGAACAATCACTCTTGCTTGGTCGTTGTCGGTATGCAACAACAGTACACCCTGACTTAAAGATAATGCATGACGTTGTGCAAAATAACGTCGAACCAGAGGCCGATCAATGTCTTTGGCTCTGGCAGGCCACCCTGAGCGAACAAAACGTGCTACCACACTTAGATCTGCATCCGCAGCTGTTTCCTGTGCAACCCGACGAGAGTTCAAAGGAAAGTCTGTGACAGCGGAAGCATCTCTGGAGTCTATCTGACAACATGCCATTTCTGAAGAATCAAATGATACATCCTGGCCAACCGGAAGTCGGGAAAGTGTGTCCGCGTTAGCATGTTTAGTGGTAGGTCGGTACAAGATCTCATACTGATAATTAGACAATATCAAGGACCATCTCTGAAGCTTTTGTGCCCTACGTGGCGGAACCGGCTTTGTGGGTGAGAACAACGACGTGAGAGGCTTGTGGTCTGTCAACAAATAGAATTTTCTGCCATAGAGATAATGATGAAACTTTGTGACGCCGTAAATGATTGCTAAGGCCTCCTTTTCTATCTGACTGTAATTCTGTTGCGTCGGCGTCAGTAGCTTGGATGCAAAGGCAATAGGACGATCGTGAGAACCAATACGATGTGACAGAACTACACCCACACCGTACGACGAGGCGTCAACTGCTAGCACTACAGGCTTCTGTGGGTCAAAGGGAATCAAACATGCATCACTGAGTAGTGCAGACTTTAGTTTGTCAAAGGCAACCTGACAATCTTTAGACCATACAAAAGGAACATTCTTCCTACGTAAGTGATGCAGTGGAGCTGCAATCTGAGAGGCATTGGGAATAAACCTGAAATAATAGTTAAGCTTTCCCATCACTGCCTGCAATTCATGCACATTCTTAGGAGGAGGCAAGTCTTGATTGCTCGAAGATGTGACTGTAAGGGATGAATTCCTTGGGCATTAATCACATGGCCTAGGTACTCTATTTCAGTTTGAAAAAAACGAACACTTTGCTTTATTGCAACGTAGACCCGCTGCAGTCAAAACTTTGAAAAGGCACTCCAGGTTTGCTAAATGTTCTTCAACTGTACGTCCGGATACCACAATATCATCTAAATAGTTCGAACAACACGGTACAGAAACTGTCAGCTGTTCCAAAAAACGCTGAAAAATAGCGGGGGCGGAAGAACTGCCAAAGGGTAGGCGTTGAAATTGAAAAAGACCCATGTGAGTATTAATGACGAAAAATTTTTTTTTGACTCGTCATCAAGTGGAATCTGTAAGTATGTCTCTGCTAAATCAATCTTAGAAAAGAAGCGAGACTGTCCTAATTTGTCCATCAGTTCCTCAGGTCTGGGCAGGGGATAAGTGTCGACAATTGTTTGACTGTTCACTGTTGATTTGAAGTCCGCACAGAGACGAAGTTTTCCTGACGGCTTGGGTATAATTACTATAGGCGAGGCCCACTGACTCGCAGAAACAGGAGAAATCACCCCACTATCTTGCCAACGTTTAAGTTCTTCGGCAACTGTATCACGCAAGGCGATAGGCACTGGTCTAGCTTTACGAAATTTTGGAACTGCAGATTCTTTTAAAGTTACATGTGCCACGAAGTCTTTTGCACAACCTAGTTCCGGCGAAAACAAGTCACTGTATTTGTCACACAATGCATTGATTTTATCCTGAGGCACTATTGACGAAATTTGAAGCACATCTCTTTGAATTGATAAACCAAACAAGTCAAAAGCATCTAGTCCAAAAATGTTCTGCGTAAATTTGGCCTGAAGAACAACAAAAGCAACCGTTTTCGTAACACCTTGAAAAGAGGCAGGCAGGCTACACGTTCCTAGCACGGGAATATTTTGACCTGTATAAGCTGTTAACACTTGCTGTGACGGCGACAATTTTGGCGAACCCAGAAGTTCATAAGTATCTTTATTAATTAATGTAACAGCGGAACCAGTATCAAGCTGAAATTGCACAGTCTTATTTTCTATGGAGAGATTTACAAAAAGTTTGTGCTTCTGGCGCACGACAGGTGCGCGAATGTGGGCAACGTCTGCTACGGTTTGTGTGCTGCGTATGCGCTGGCCGCGTAGTGAAGGAAGCGGCTCAGACTCGGCACGCAGGGGATTAACAACACTGTCACTAGATGGCACTACCGCCGGATCGGCGTCCGCGCAATGCGAGGCTACTGCACTAAAATTACTTTCAGTATCTACAACAAGTCTACTGTCACTAGCTACACAGTACTGGGCACTATTACAAGGAGCAGTTGCAGAAGGCACTATTTTCACTACAGGAATGCACTGTTCATAGTCATTTTGCTTGTCCCGAACCCTTTTCCGTTGCACTGTTTTACACGCCCGTCGGCGCTTGCTACGTGGTGCACTATATAGTTTTGCAGTAGGCGCAGAAGAACTTTCTTGCAACTGAGAACCAAGCAAAGCACTGTTCAAGTCCACAGCGTCTATAACATTTACTGCATGCACTGTTCTCGCACTTTGCGAAGCAATGTTCCGAAAGGCACCGTTCTTTGAGTTTTTAATTTGCATACACACAGACTGTACATGTCCCGATTTGCCACATTGATAACAGGTTGCGTTGCGACTTGGGCACTGTGCACGTTTGTGGTGAGATACACACTGGGGGCAAGATTTACGTACATTTTTCTGAAATAAGCGTTGGCGCCCGTTATGCAAATTACTGTGTCTAACACTACGGGGCGACCTTTGCGTCGCACTTTTACTCTGGCTACTGTTCATTGTCTGTTCAGCACGGCCTGTACTATTGTAAGAATCACTAGTGCTACACTGAGAACTACGGCTAGGAAAGCGTCCGTTACGGCGCACTGAATTTACACTGTGGCTTTGCATTTCTACATCAGCTAAGTCAAAAGTATCATGCGCTTCTATAAGCTGCAGTACACTGTCTAATGAGGGGTCAGACTGTTTCAGAATTGCTGCTCTAATTCTGGGGTCCTGAATATTCTGCGTAATCGCATCCCTCAACATCACGTCACTATACGAAAGTCCACAAGAGCATGTAAATTTACATTGGCGGGTTAAGCCCTTCAATTCCGTAATCCACTCTTGGTGTGACTGCTGCGGTAACTTTTTAAGTCTGAAAAATCGGTATCGTGCAGCGGCTACAAGAACTTTTCTCTCATAATGAGCATTCAGTGCATCTACAATTTGTTCAAAGTCTACATCACGAGGAGATGCGAGAGGGAAAAGTTTTTGCAATAGTACGAAAGTCTGGGGGCCCACAATCGATAAGAAAAGGTTCTTCACTCTCTGACCTGTAATTTGATGAGCCGCGACGAGTTCTTGAAACTGTGCGAAATAGTCGCTCCATTCTTCCTCACGTTCGTTGTACTGGCGAAACGTAGGAAGTGTTGCGGCGGCAGGTGTGGGCTGCTGAAGCGGCGGCTGTTGTTGTTGGTTAGCTGCCTGCGCTGTGAGCTGGGACACCGCCTGGAGGAGTTGCGTTATTTGCGCCGTCTGTAACTGAATAATTTCCATTAAGTTTGGGTTCGGGGTAGTGGCCATGCTGACCGATTAGGCGCCGCGTATACAAGTAAATTATAACAAAACACAAATGCAATATGAAAGAGGACTCGCTCTGCAACAAAAAAAGTCCACAAAATACGTAACAGAATATGTTCCCCCAAAAATCTTATAATAAGGGTGGGTGGCCGGGAGCAATTTCTGTGTGCTCCGACTGCTGCTGTCTGGCTGCTGCAAGCGGGCTGGTCCACGGTTCGTCTATCACTCCTCGTCGCCAACTTTTGTGTCCCAGCCTCGTCGTAGGTGTCGGTGGCCGAGTGGAATGAGACCGACACGCTGGTGCAGGTACAGAGGGGAGCAGCCAGAAACTATAAACACTAGAGTAAATTAGAAAGATATATATTGCACAGAATGTAACAATACTTAACTTTTACATAGTACTGCAGAATGTTGTTACATAGTTGTTAGAGGCCTGCCTAGTGCCTGTACAATAGCAAAGTCTTCACTCGTGCCTATCGGATTACGAAGGTCCTAACTCGTTGCTATCTCAGTCCGAAGTGCCCATGTCCTTCAGTGGTGGCCACGAGCGGAGTTGTCGCAGAGGGCGCTCGTGGCTGTCGTCGTGAGAACGCCGCGCCGTGCGTGCATGGCGGCGCGCGGCGAAAGTAAGTGGCGCGCACTTTGTACTTGTGCGACACCACATATACACCATGTGGTCAGGTGTTCCCTCTTTCGCCCCCCAGTAGCACTGACGTGTCGCCCGCTACCTAAACTGGCATAGATATGACGAATAGGAGCCACGGCCAGTGAGGAAGTGTATCATCCCGTGGATTGACAGGAAATGCTTCATTGCCGTCCTCTACTGCACACTCGGCAGCTACTCATAGGTCCTCCTGTTTGCTTCTTCTCCAACCCGCAGTTCCTGCCATAGTTCAGCTAGCCCTCTTTTTGATTTAGAATTCATCCACCGCAGGGGTTCCCAGTATTTCAGTGACCTTTCCTTGGTACCCTCTTTTCGCCCAGTGCCATGCCGCCTGCTCCCCTATCTTGAGGTCCAAGGGACATGGTCGCATAAGGATGAGAAGAGAGCTCTCCCTGTACTGTAGCACAATAGATGTCAGTATGCTATTGTGGTACAGCCTGATGAGAGTTGGCGGAAAGTGGAAAATTCGATGTGCAATCCCAGACAACCAATGTAGTGCTACTAGTGACCACTCAGCCACCGTATCTATGATGGCCACGAAGGAGCGAAGTTCCATCATCCATCCTGTATGACCCCAAGGTATTTCACTTAACCCTACCAAATAACTGGTACACCACTGATGATAAACTTTTGGGTTAAGCATCAAGTTCCTTGCAAAAGTACATAATTAACTTGTCCGGTACAATTGTCATCTTAGTGTATCGCACCATGATGTTAAGATGTTCAATGCCCTTCAATCCTGGGTTTAAAATCCTCACAGTTACAGCTGCCATCTATCAGGTGGAGGTCGTTAGTGTAGGCTATCAGGTCTACTATATCCTCGCCAAGTTTCATTTGCCTCAGAACAGGCTCCATATTCAAATCCCAAAAGAGCTGCCCCAAGACAGAGCTCTGGGTACACCCCTTGCTAATTACTTTGCTGCTACTCAAACTACGGGATGATAAACTTCACACAGCAGTTCCTGAGACATCCATATTACGGCCCTGGACACTATCTCCCACAAGGAGGAGAAGAGCATAGGTCACCACAGGCTGTCAAAGGCGCCGCTGATGTCCAGTATGATAGTTTTGAGCTACAGACCTCGGCCGCCAAGGTGATTGTGTTACACGCCAAACACCCTGGCCGGAAGCCAAACAGCCTGTCGCGCATGCCTCACAGGATTCTATGAGCCAATAGCCTGACATTCAGCCTTTTTTCAGTTTTCCTAAAGGGTACAACAAACAGATTGCCCGATAGGGCGTAGCCATCACTGGGTCTTGATCAGGCACGTTCTTAGTAATTACCACATTGGCCTTCTTCCAGACATTCGGAAACTGGTCAGTCCTGAGACACTCATTGTACAGGTGAGTTAGATGAGAGAATATCTGGGAAGCGATAAATTGCACCACCTCAGCAATGGACCAGGAGGCTTTTCCTTTCTCAATGTTTTGATCTTGTTGGAGACGTCCTGTCCTCCTCGGAGTAGGGGTACACCAGGTTGTCATTTTGGTAGCGAGTGTTGTCCAAAGCTCTGGTTAGCTTTTGACCTTGGGTGTCAGATAGTTCATCGTCGTCAGGGAGCAGAACTCGGTCGAAATGTGTTTTAATGTTTCCACTGTACAGGAAGTACATAGTGACTAGTACTTTTAGCCCCACAGGAGATTGCAGCTCCGCGACGTTGCAATGTTCGTTGGAAAGCAGTGAGATGAAGGTGACTCTCAGTGATTGGTTAAGGACCACTATAGCCGCTCTTGGATCATCTCCAGATTTAATAACTTGCCATTTCGTGGCTACAGGTGCCAGCTGCCCAGCTTAGGAGTACAGCCACTGTAGACAGACCACATCGAGTCTCCTCCACCACTCTACTGAGCTCTTGCATTACAGTATGCTTTTATAAGCATTCAATTGACCGACTGTGATTTTTGTGTCCATTAGGGAAAGTCTGTATGAATATCGCATTCAGGCCAAGCTTTCCTGCAATCGAGTGTAATACGACCGTTGGCCAGAATCGCCTGATGGTGGCGGAGCGGCCAAGCGCATTGAGGCGCTATGCTGCGATGCGCGAAGCCTTTCCCCATCGAGATTTCGAATCCCCCCTCGGGCATGGATGTTTGTGCTGTCTTTAGTATAAGGTAGTATAAGTAGTTTGTAAGTTTAGAGACTGATGCCCTGGCAGTTAAGTCCCATAAGCTTCACAAACTTTTGAACATTTCGAACAGGAACGTCTGTCTGTGTATAAATATTCACTTCTTCTGTCAAATACATTCTAGACCAGGCTTATAAATGCCCCGAATTCAGTGGGCTACAGCCTCCATTGTGGGGAAGGTAATTTTCAGTCTGTATGAGCACCCCATGCGTACCACATTCTCCAATATAGTGGTGAGGATGACCGGCTGCTCTAAGTCGGCAAGTTGCAGTTGAAATTCGATATCTGGGTCGATCCTGTGACGTTCAATAGCAGGATATCTTAGAGGTGGGCGGATATCCATCCAACCACCAGTTCTGCCGTCTTTGCAGTAATTGATATCACAACCTGGGAGCCTATATTTTAATAGTTTTACTGCTGATAGCACAGGCTTGAAGAGCCTTGGTCCACTTGGTGCCCGACGTGCTATTAAGGTGTCAAATTCAGCAAGGTTTTCTGGCTGAGGGAGAGACAATTTGAGATTCCAGAGGTGGTTCCGTCAGGACGCCTACCTCAATGCGCTGTGGCTTAATCCTTTGAAACCACTTAAAACTCTTGAGCTAATCCTTGAAACGACTGGCCCTTTTGGCATCTCTCCTTCTCTTGCTAGGAGACTTCCTTTTGTTACTGTGTATCTCGTGCATCTCCATGGCTTCAGTCATGATCGATACGCGGAATTTGTCATTGCTCCAGCATCTTGTACGTCGGGCAGTTTCTCTCCGAGGCACCACAGGACTCCTTTCCCTTTCGACGCACGGTATACAAGTTGTATATCTGCTTGCGGCAGTCTTTGCGCGTGTGATCGTGAGAACCACACGTGGAGCAGACCGGCTTATTTCCACGGTATTTCAGAATGTGGCCCAAGTCGCCACAGCGTGGCAGAGTGGTACCACCAAAAATCTTTGATGCTGACGGCTGGAAAGCTTAGATATAACTTCCCCTTGGTAGCCAGTTTTCTCCATAATGGTCCTGTGACCTCGACAATCTGATGTACAAGATCACGATCCCAAGGCCCAGCCCTGAAACCAAGTCTTTCTTAAATATTTCCTTGTCCTTACTATCAAAATTCTGCTGCGAAGAAGCCTCATATAATTCGTCTTCACTAATGGTGATGGGTACATCATATAGTATGACCAAGGAATTCTTCTTGCAAGGGCCCTCATACTTAACATTTTTTAGCATGTATGGGTGGTTGATTAAACAGCTACATCGTTTTAGTGGCTTTTATTCTATTGATTTTAATTTTATCCCTGGCTGGGATAACAGTCTTTGTCAGTGTTTCCTGCACCTTTTTTTTTGTCTTCCTTCTGCAAGGGTTTTGAGAAAACCGCCGTGCTAGACTTTTGTGTTGCATTTGCTATGCTTTCTTTGGTTTGGGCAGATTCTGCACCACAGCCCCAATGTATGATTTGGTGGGATATTTTCATATCATTTTCTTTTTCTAGCTGATCAATTTTGCCTTGATAGATTGTCCAGGCAGCCAGCTCTGCCTTTGTGATTTGGATTTGGGGTTGGATAAATATGCTGTTCCTTAAATTATTGACCAGAATGGTGAACTTGGCTCATCCTGAACCATAGGAGCAGAAAACTCTGCAGTGCATTTGACGTCCGCACCATCTGGATTGGGGGCAGTTAGCCTCGTAAGTGCACACGAATCACTCTCCTTATGGTCTGCCATGACTGGGGGAGAGTGAAAAAAGATGGAGACCTGTCTCTTACCCTGGTCAGGCCTCTCTGGTATCGGGTGGGGAAATGTGTGGACTAATTTTAGTTTTCCCACCGACTATGCCGCACAGTGAAGGGCCCTTTATAGTTGCGTTGCTGGGTTCAGCACGCCGTCGCCAGCGTATTGGTCCCCTTCACAGGCCTTGTCACAGACGATTTCACACGGCTGATGTTGGCAAGTACTCCTCGCACTCTGGAGAGGTGGATACACCCCTCGCCCTTCAGCCTCTATTAGCCCAAGTTCCCACTTGAATTCCAAGGATCCACTCCCATTCAGGTGGTGGACCGTTTTGTATCCCAGCCTCGCTCTTGTGTCTCGTCCGCCGGTTGTTGTAGGTGTCGGTGGCCGAGTAGAAAGAGACCGACACAGGAATAAAGGATGCACGCGTGTGCAGGTACGGAGGTGACCAGCCAGTGGGACAGCAGAAACTAGAAACACTATAGTAAATTAGAACGAGATATATATTTCATAGAGACTTAGTAGTGCTTAACTTATACATAGTTCTTGACTGCAGAATGCTGATACATAGATTATCTAGAGGCCTGCCTACTGATGATTCCTAGTACCTATCCGATAGCCAAGTCTTAACTGGTACCTATCTGATTCCGAAGTGTTAACTGGTTCCTATCTCAGTTCCAAGTGAACGATGCAGCAGTCGTGGCCACGAGCGGAGTTGCAGCAGAGGGTGCTCGTGGCTGACGTCGTAAGAACGCCGCGCCGTGCGTGCATGGCTGCGCGCCGCGAAAGTAGGTGGCGCGCACTTTAGACTTGTGCGACACCACAGACCGATCACCCAGACGTTCAGGGATCTGGAACCTGGTAACCTGACAGTCTGCGTTTCCACATTTAATCCTTCTCGGGCATCTGCTTGACGAGATATGCCCCAGTCATCCATGGGCATGGCGTAGTGCACTTGTCGATGCACACGCTGGCAAAACAGGAAAACAGATGGTCGTGCCCTCCCTGCAAAAGAGAGAGGGGAGGAGGGACAGTAGCAATACAGGCGGCAGAAGTAAACACCAAGGATGTGAATCTCCGCCGCCCAAATGGCCGCCCTTACCATGTAACCACCGTGCCAGATGTTCAGTTCCCGACGCAGCGTCCCTGGGCCACTCGTCCTTACTTTCGCATTGAGTTGGGTCGCAGCTCTTCCTTTAGTGGCCAACGTTGCCGAGGTTTGACAGGGCTCAGGCAGTGTCGGCTGCACCCCTCGCACCATTTGCAGGCGGAAAGAGCCATTTGGGAAGGCTATGTGTGATACTTCACTTTCCCAAAAGAGTCCACCCACGAAATAGAGGATCGCGTTGAACCGATACGGCCTCGACCCCGCCTCCCAGCTCGCGGATAGACTCCCCACGAGGGAGCCAAATTTATTTGGGAGATAACACTCTGTACAAAGAACACATGATTGGACGTACAGCCCCATGTCAAGTGAGGAAGACGACGAGCCGTGAGGGAATCGTTGTGCGCTGTGTGGCGCCTTGCTGCGGAGTGCGCGGCTGCACCCCGTAGGAGGTTCGAGTCCTCCCTCGGGCAAGGGTAGATCTGTGTGTTGTCCTTAGCATAAGTCAGTTTAAATAGTTTGCAACTCCAGGGACTGATGGCCACTGCAGCTTGGTCCCATAGCTTTACAAACATTTGAATACTTGATGTTGATGAAATCAGTAATGAGTGTTGTCACTATTGCTGACTATAGCATCTACTACACTTCTTGAAATTGAATTAAAGTATAGCAGTCCATGCTGCTTTCACATATTGCAGAAATTGATCTGGTGAAGCAGTGCATGGTAGATCTGGGACCAGTCATTCCATAGTTATCGACTAGACGTTTTCAATAGGGGAGAGATCGGAAGAACGGGGAGGACAACGTAGCAAAGCAATCTAAAGAATGACGAAGAAGTCTTAAAGACTGCGCGCCACGTGTGGTAGTGCATTATCATGCAATGTGGCCGGCAGCAAGCTGCACAGATGTGCAAGGGAAACTCCTGCAACGCATCTGGAGCCTAACTGATTCAATGCCGAGCCGTGTAGGCAGCGGCTGTAGCCACTAATGACGGTAATACTCAATACTGATTTCATCATCTTCCCGATTTCACATGGGGCTGTATTGTCAGTTATGTTATCTTTGTACATCGTGTTACCTGCGAAATAAATTAGGTCTTTCCTGGTGCTGAAAATTTGTAGGCCATCAGTAAAATCTGTCAAGAGGAGTGATGCATTTCACTGGCGGACGCATATCTGAAGTTCCGGGGTAAAATACTTGGAAACATTTTTGGAGAGTTCGTGATCAGATTGGATTAATATAAGTTTGGACTAATTATTTGCATATGTTTTGGGTACCCTCAGCTTTAGACTCTTAATGGACGCTTCACCACTGATGGCATAGTGAACTGGAAAGTTTTTCATGTTTCAAACACTAGATGGAATTTTAAATCACGAACTTTGCAAGTTATTTATAAAAATAGAGGCTCTCGTAGAAGGTCTGGAGCAAATTGTACTTGGTGAATCACCTAACACTTGCACCGCAAATATTGCGGAAACGGAAAGTGCGAATGTTGTGCGGTTTTCACAGAAAGGATTGGTAGTCAAGGACTCGTATTGTTAGTCAATAAACAGATTGTAAAAATACCTAAAAAGTGTATTTTATATGCAAACATACAATTTTTCAAATGGAAAAATTGTTGTTTCTATAATGCACTGCAAGTTTTGACACCAGCTGTGTACAAAGAATTTTAAATGACATTTTTATCACGTTTAGTTTGGCAGTTACAACCATTCAAAGTTTTGGGGACGGAGGCTACGACAGCGTGCTGACTGGCTGGTGGTCATAAGACACTGGACCGTGCCCCAGGGTCCAGTGTTCCATTTAAAAACTTTCCGTTTCCGCAATATTTGGGGTGCAAGTGTTTGGTGATTCAACCTGTATAACTCGGTAAACTACTACAGTGACTAAATTTAGGCGGTTCCACTTGAAATTAAGAGCATCCAGAATATCAGTTTTGATTACAAGCCGCACGTTGACATATTGTACAAACAATTAAAAAATTATCAGTTGACCCACTGTGATGTACAACAAGGAGTAGGACATTTTAAAAGAGGCACACAGGATATCCGAGGAAGCGTCACTGACAGGTTTTGTACTTGCAGAGAGCTTCTGTATCCTGCAAAGACAGAGCAATGAAAACGAAACTCTACAACCTATTACTGATAAAACAAAAAACAAAACAAAAAATGTGTGCTATACAATTATTGCCAATGTTACTTTGACTTCAGAGGGCATCTAGTCGCTGCAACATTATTTAATTGTGGTAAGTTTGTTTCGTTACTTAGGTATGCAAGTCAATTTTCGCAAACGTTTCTGTAGAGGTCTTGTGAAATATATCCCTTCCTCGAATGCTGTACACGAGGAACGAATTAGAATTGTCACAGATGCTGCTCCATTTCTGCTATTCATGTTCATCGACAGCGACAATTCTTCGTCCGATATTTCGGCTGCTAACCTTACAGTCTTGGACTCGCCTTGAAGATGGCTGTAAGGTTAGCAGCCGAAATATCGGACGAGGAATTGTCGCTGTCCCGGGCGCACTCCCGAAAGATGATGGAATAATACGTGTTGAGACTGTTTATAACATTCATGGTATCAGAGACAGTTCACTAATGTCACTGGACAAGTTAACGGACAATACCAGGAAATGGCTCCATAAAAATGGTCAAATGTTTGTATAGCTTATGGGACTTAACTACGGGGTCATCAGTCCCTAAACTTACAAACTACTTATGAACTAGCTTACACTAAGGATGGCACAAATATCCATGCCCGACGGGGGATTCGAACCCCCAACCGTAGTGGCCGTGCAGACCGTGACTGGCGCGCCGCAGTCCTCCTTTTTTTTATTTTTGCCCGGGTCTCCTTCCTCCCCTTCAACCCGTCCTTCCGCTCACCAAAATCGCCTTCATCGGCGTCGGCTTCACTCGGCCTTCTGTGAAAATAAAACTATCTTCTTCTTTTACATGTTGATGTGGTGAATAGCAGTTTCGCCGCGGTGGAGTGGCCGAGCGGTCTAAAGCGTCTCGCTGCGGAGCGTGCGGTTGCTCGCCGTGGAGGTTCGAGTCCTCCCTGGGGCATGGGTGTGTGTGTTGTCCTTAGGTTAGTTTACCTAGGTTTAAGTAGTTTGTAAGCTACGGACTGATGACCACGCAGTTTGGTCCGATAGATTTACAAACATTTGAACATTTGAATAGCAGTTTCCTTTGCGATTTCCGCTTGTAGAAGGAAAATAAAAAGTATTGTAATCGACGTTTTCTGTGTTCAAAATAAAAACTTACTAAGAATGATAAATAAAGAATGCACCTTGCTGTTAGTTCCATTTCACTTCGGTTCAGCGGTTGCCCTAACGGAGATCGTTTTCTCGAAAGTGTAGTGGTAAGCTTCCGTTTCTCTATCAATCTTGAGCCGTTCTGTTCTTTCATTTTGTTTGCCACCAGTCGTGCCACCAAGTCGTTTTCTCTTATCTCCGCAGAACTTCACGAGCCATAAGCTTCATGGCTATAATAAATTAAAAAGAAAAAAACAACAACAAAGTAGTCTTTCATGATTTTTCCTTCATGAGCAATGATTTATATATATGTTGTTATGGTCTTCAGTCCGGAGACTGGTTTGATGCAGCTCTCCACCCTTCTCTATCCTGAGCAAGCCTTTTCATCTCCTCATAAGAACGACAACCCACATCCACTTGAATCTGCTTACTATACGCGGCTCTTGGCCTCCTTCTGCGATTTTTACCCCACACACTTCCCTCCAATGCTAAATTTACGATTCCTCGATGTCTAAGAATGTGTCCTACCAAGCGCTCCCTTCGTTTAGTCAGGGTGTGCCAAAAATTCATTTTCTCACCAATTCTGTTAAGTACCTCTTCATTAGTTATGCGCTCTACCCACCTAATCTTCAGCATTCTTCTGTAGCACCACATTTCAAAAGCCTCTACCCTCTTCCTGTCCGCACTGCTTATCGTCCATGTTTCACTCCCGTACAAAGCAACACTCCACACAAATGCCTTCAGAAAAGACTTCCTTACACTTAAATTAATATTCGATGTTAGCAAATTTCTCTTTTTCAAAAATGCTCTTCTTCCCATTGCCATTCTGCACTTTATATCCTTGTACTGCGACCATCGCATGTTATTTTACTACCCAAGTAACAAAAATCATCTACCACCTTCATTGTTTCGTTACGTAATCCTAATTCCTTCAGCATCACCTGATTTTCTACGACCGCATTCCATTATTTTTGTTTTGCTCTTGTTAATGTTCATTTTATACGCTCTCTTCAACACACTGTCCATTCCATTCAACTGCTCATCCAGGTCCTTTGCTGTCTCTGACAGAATTACAATGTCATCAGCAAAACGCAATGTTTTTATTTCTTCCCCCTGAACTTTAATCCCTATTCCAAATTTTTCCTTGCAATCCTTCACCGCCTGCTCTATGTACAAATTGAATAGCATCGGAGAAAGGCTACAACCCTGTCTTACTCCCTTCCCAACTGATGCTTCCCTTTCATGCCCTTCGAGTCTAATAACTGCGGTCTGGCCTTTGTACAAGTTGTAAATAACTCTCCTTTCCCAGTATTTTACCCCTGCTGACTTCAGAATTTGAAAGAGTGTATTCCAGTCAACATTGTCAAAAGCTTTCTCTAAATCTACAAAAGCTAAAAATGTAGGTTTGCCTTTCCTTAATCTATCTTCTAAGATAAGACGTAAAGTGAGTATTGCCTCCCGGGTTCCTACGTTCCTCCTGAATCCAAACTGATCTTCCCCGAGGTCAGCTTCTACCAGCTTTTCCATTCTCCTGTAGATAATTCGTGTTAAAATTTTGCTACCATGACTTATCAAACTGATGGTTCTGTAATTTTCACACCTGTCTGCGCCTGATTTCTTTGGAATGGGGATTATAACATTTTTCTTAAAGACTGAGGGTATTTCGCCTGTCTCATACCTCCTACACACCAGTTCAAATAGTTTTGTCATGGCTGGCTCTCCCAGAGACTTTAATAGCTCTGAGGGTATGTCATCTACTCCTGGGGCCTTGTTCCGACGTAGGTCTTTCAGGGCTCTGTCAAATTCATCTCTTAGTATACTCTTTCCACCTTTCAGCTTTCCCTTCTTTGCTGAGAACTGGTTTTCCATCAGAGTCCTTGATATTCATAGAGCTGTTTTTCTTATCTCCAAATGTTTCTTTTATTTTCCTGTAGGCTGTATCTATTTTTCCCCTTTTTATACATTCTTCTACAGATTTGCATTTGGCTTCTAGCCACTCCTGCTTAGCCATTTTGCATTTCCTGTCAATCTCATTTCTTAGTCGTCTGTACTTCATTTTGCCTGTTTCATTTACTGCATTTTTTATATTTTCTCCTTTCATCAATTAAATTTAGTATTTCCTGTGATATCCAAGGATTTTTTGTAGGTCTTGCCTTTCTACCTATTTTGTCCTCTGCTGCCTTCACTATTTCGTCTCTCAATGCTACCCATTCCTGTTCTACTGTTTTATTTCCCCCTGTTACTGTCAATTGATGCCTAAATCTCCCTCTGAATTTCTCCAGAACTTCACGTTCCTTCAATTTATCTAAGTCCCATCTCCCTATTTTTCTACCTTTCTGCAGTTTTTTTCAGTTTCAGCCTACAGTTCATGACTAACAAGTTATGGTCAGAATCTATATCTGCCCCTGGGTATGTTTTACAATTTATCACCTGCTTCCGAAATCTGTGTCTTACCATTATAAAATCTATCTGATACCTTCCGGTGTCTCCTGGTCTCTTCCACGTATACAACCTTCTTTTGTGATTCTTAAACCACGTGTTTGTTACGATTAAATCATGTTCCGTGCAAAATTCTACCAGGCGACTTCCTCTTTCATTCCTTCTGCCCAGTCCATATTCACCTACTATTTTTCCTTCTCTTCCTTTTCCTACTACTGAATTCCAGTCTCCTATAACAATTAAGTTTTCCTCTCCCTTAACTGTCTGAATAATTTCCTTTAGATCCTCATATATTTCTTCGATCTCTTCATAATCGGCAGAGCTAGTTGGCATATAAACCTGTACTACTGTTGTCGGTGTTGGCTTCGTATCTATCTTGACAATGATAATGCGATCACTGTGCTGCTCATAGTAGTTTACCCGCATTCCTATTTTCTTATTCATTATCAGTCCTACTCCTGTGATACCACCAACTGATTTTGTATTTATTATCCTGTACTCACCTGACCAGAAATCTTGTTCATCCTGCCACCGAACTTCACTAATCCCCACTATACCTAACTTCAACCTATCCATTTCCCTTTTTAAATTTTCTAATTTTCCTACCCGATTAAGGGATCTAACACCGGAGATCCGAATGGGGGACTGACTATTTTACCACCGGAATATTTTACCCGAGAGGATTCCATCATCATATGTTCATACAGTAGAGATGCATGTCCTCGGGAAAAGTAACGGCTGCAGTTTCCCCTTGCTTTCAGCCGTTCGCAGTAACTGCATGGCAAGGCCACATTAGCTGATGTTACAAGGCCAGCTCAGTCAATCATCCAGACTGTTGCCCCTGTAACTACTGAAAAGGCTGTTGCCCCTCTTCAGGAACCACACGTTTGTCTGTCCTCTCCACAGATACCCCTCCGCTGTGGTTGCACCTACGGTACGGCTATCTGTATCGTTGAGGCACGCAAGCCACCCCACCTCGGCAATGTCTGTGGTTCTATATATACTGGTAGTCCTCTTGAGACGCAATCAATTCGAAAAATGTCTAAGACATCTTTTGTTCCAATCAGAATCATTTATTATACCTTAGTACAGTAAAAATTTGTTGATAGTTTTATTTAAAAATTTTGCGTAGTTCTTGGTATAGCTTGGGGTTTCTTGTAGTTTGTTGTGTTGTATGTGTAAATACATGGCGAAGTCTTCTTTACTTGGAATTTCACAGTTAAAATATAATAAACTGAGTGTGCTTCTATCCAGTTTACAGAATTTCTTTTTGTCTATGAGTAGGGCACAGTGTCGGGTGTTTGGAAATCTGCTGGTGTTATCGCCGTGGCAGACGTTCTTGTTATACTTGCCAACAGCTGCCTAACTATGTTCCAAACTTCTCTCACTTTTAAGCATACAAATCTGTGTTCTTCACTGTCTTCCAGCGTGCAAGTTTACAAAGAGAGGAGTCGACTAAATGAATGGAGTATAACTTCGAATTGGTCGGTATTTTCCTATTCACAGAGATGTACCAAGCAGATGGCACGGCAGACGGCAAATTTCGTGAGTTGACATTTTCCCAAGTCACGCGCCAATTGTTGTTCTTGTACTTTTTTTCTACGTTGAGGTTTTGTGGCAATTAACGAATTGTAGATTTGCTTTGCCACCATTATTTCTTTTTCTGGTATCCTTTTCCGAAAGTAACTGAACTCTAATAAAAAGATCCGTATATGGTGTAGTGTATGTGGTATAGGATGAACGTCAATTGGTGCATTAAAATCTGGCGGTGCTATTTCATTGAGTAGGTGGGAAATTAAACTGTGCGGTGGCGTTTTACACAGCTTATATGTACTACTGGTATTCAATGCTTGTGCATTTGTGTGCACGTTCGTGAAATTCATCACACCGTTTTTTATTGGAAGAGTTAAAGTTTCATATTTGACTTTGAAAACGCTACCTTTGCTCACGAAATAACCAATTGCAGACAACATACTTTTTGCGATGCCGCAGGGAATGGGCAACACTTTTGCTACATAATTTATTTTAGATATTATGTAGGTGTTCACCAGTGCAACTTTTTGTGTAATATTCATTTGCCTCAGGCTGCGGAGGTGGATACATGCTCGAAGTTTATTGAGTAAGTCCCTGTAATTGACTGCAATAGTGTTCTGTATCTTTTTTCTAAATTGTATCCCTAAACGTTTCATGCTGGTCACTTCCTTCAAACGCACGTGGTGTTGCATGTGTATTGATTTGATTTGATTTGATTTTTCCAGGGAAGCCAAAACAGTCCTGGTCTAACCCGCCACTGCCCGCACCGAAACTAAGTTTATTGTGCGGTATTGCTCCCTGTATATCTAGTAAAGCCAACCAATGCCCTTGAGCAGAGCAAGGAGTCCCTTTACCAGTTCTTTATTAGACACAATTTCTTCGGGTCTAGTTGTCCCAAATGTTCTGTGCCTTTTACTCTCCAATGCAATACATTCGAAGATTAGATGTGATGCAGTTTCATCACCGTCATCACAGATCCTACATTTAGGGTCCTCTTCTGTTATTCCCATTTTATGTAGGTGTTTTTTGAAATTCTAATGGCCTATCAGCAATCCAACCATGAGTCTAATCTCTCTCCTGTTCAGGCCCAGGATTGCAGAGCTTCTTTTAAAACATGGCTTTGGCGTCATTACCTTGCCATGTTTTTGTTGATGGACTTTGGTCCAATATTCTACGTGCTGTCTTCTGAGCTAGTTACGTAGCTCCAATTTGATCATTGCCTTGGTGATTGTCAGGACAGGTTCCGGTCCAATAAATGGAGTCTCTGCCCCCAACCTGGCTAATCTGTCGGCATGTTCGTTGCCACTGATCCCCGAGTGGCCATGGACCCACAATACGTTTACTCTATTGCTTTCCCCTAGCTCCACCAGAACCCTGTGACATTCTGCAACAATTTTAGACATTGTTGCAGGAGCTGCCAGTGATCTCAGGGCTGCCTGGCTGTCTGAATAAATCGATCTTTGTAGCACCTACGCAAATTCTCCTCCACACACGCCCTGATGGCAGTGATTTCGGCCTGGAATACTGAGGCCAGTTTCCCTAGAGAGATGACGCCCTCCAGTCTTGGCTGCACCCCATAAACCCGGCCCCAACACCTTGGTCGGATTTTGACCCGTCAGTGAACCAGACAATATCCCCCGTACGGTGTCTAACTATTTTTTCCCACTGCTCCCTACTTCCAATTGTTATATTGAAAGGCTTGTTGAAGCAGTATGGGGTTATAATATACTCGGCTGGCATTTGCCCAACCTTTCCTATATTTACCTCACACACTATTTTAGTGTGCGATTCTGGATATCCCAAAGAGTTCCAGTTGTTGCCAGATCTGAGTCTGTATGCACCAGCCGCTGCCTCCATCTTGACCAAAAGGTGTAATGGGGGCATATCCAGCATGGTTTCCATCCCAGCAGTTGGTGTGCTGCTAATTCCGCCTGTTATGGCTAAGCAGGCTAATCTCTGCACCTTACCAAGCTCCTGCTGTTCTACCTTCTTCCACCACACGACCGCCCCATACGTGATCCTGGGTCTAATCACTGTGGTGTATATCCAGTGCATACCCTTGGAGTTCAGGCCCCAATTTTTGCCACATGCTCTCCTGGTACTCACAAGAGTACCTTTTGCCTTGGAGCAAATATTCCTGATGTGAGGGGTCCATGTCAGTTTCTCATCTAGGGTAACCCCTAGATATTTCACTGTCCCCTTCACAGGTAGCACTTCATTGAAAAGCTTTAGATTCCAACTTGAATGTTGTATATGCTTCTTTGTGAATGGTACAACAACAGTCTTCTTAGGACTAACGCCCAGATCCTGTTTTCTGCACCATACTTGCACAATTTCCAAAGCACCTTGTGCCATATTCTTTACTGTGTCAGCAAATTTGCCAAGTATTAATATGACAAGGTCATCTGCGTATCCTTGGCAAAAGTACTGCCTAGAGTTTAATTCTCCAATGAGATCATTCACCACTAGATTCCACAATAAAGGGGAAAGAACTCCTCCTTGTGGGCAACCTCTAGTGGTGTTGGCTGGAGGACAGGCTGATTGGTCTCATATCCTTGGCCTTGGTATGATCAATTCTCCCTGGTTTAGGAATGAAGACAACTTTCACTGCCCTCCAGGCATTGGGAATGATTCCTGCTGCTAGGCTAACCCTGAATAACCTGCATAGGAATCTAATAAGATTTTCTCCCGCTTGTTGCAGGAGAGCTGGGAAGATTCCATCGGGACCAGGTGACTTGAACGGTTTAAATGTTCCCACCGCCCATCGGACCTTACTGAAATTGACACACTCCTTGGCCAAATCCCAATCCTCTTTGCGAATACCTCAGAACCTTTGTCTCTCAGGAATCGCATTCTGGTCTGAGTTATCCCCCAGAGTATATTGAGGAAAGTGAGTCTTGAGGAGCAGTTCCAGCGTTTCATGTGCTGTCTTTGTATACTCCCCATCCTCCTTCCTGAATGTTCCTCCTGGATTAGTTGGTACCCTAGTGAGGATTTTATGAAGTCCCGCTTGAGCAGCCGTGCCCTCCACTTCCTCACAGAATACCTTCCAGGATGCCTCCTTTGCCCGTCTGATGGCAAGGTTGTAATTGACAAGGCCCTCACGATACTTTGCCCATTGTCCCTTGCGCCTCGCAAGGTTAAACAGTCTTTGTACCTGTTTCCTTTGCATTTCCAGGTTATTATTCCACAAAGGCACACTCCTATTTGTGCACTTCTTGGTGATTGAGCAGTTGTCCTGGTATGAGGTCACTGTAGCAGAGGTTACGGCCTCTGCTACTTCCTCAAACTCTGCCGGATTCCTTATCGAAGTTTTAATTTCTGATAGGCTGAAGTCAAGGTCTTTCCTATATGTCTCCGTCCGTTTTCCTGGGGTTCCTATAGGCCATGGTCTGTCTGGTTCCCATTTCAACCTTGAATTTAATATACATGTGATCTGATGAGGATGGCTCCAGGACCACATGCCACTGTTTTACGTAACTTCCCATTATCATGGAACCAAAACTTATGTCAATTACTTCTTCACTTCTACTATTCCTGAATGTGGGTTCATCACTCCTATTCAGGATCTCCAAGTTGTTAGATAGGAGAAATTCAAGAAGGTGCTCACCTCTACTGTTGGTGTCCTTGCTGCCACACGATAGATTGTGGGCATTGGCATCACATCCCACTAACAGTTCGTCACCTTGCCGATGGCAGGCTTTCGTCAGTTTCCTCACTTCCAAAGGAGGAGGAGAGCTGTCTTCGTAAGGAAGGTATGCTGAGGCCAAAACAATTTCCCTCGTGATACCTTCCTCACGTTGCTGCATCATGATGGTCACCAAGTCCCTGGAACAAAAATCCATCATTGGTATGAAAGGTATTCCATTTCTAACATAAATGCATATTCTGGAGTTTTTTAGATTTGTAGCATAGATCAGCTTACCTCCAGTACCACCGAGGCCCGATACACCCCCTTTGTATAAATAGGGTCTTGTATCAGGGCCACGTCCACCTCCTGTCTCCCTAGGCGACAGCTCAGGGCAGCAGTGGCCCCTTTACTGTGCTGCAGGTTTATCTGCAGCACTTCCAGTCCCCATCTTGCTGCCATTATTGCCTTTAAGGTCTTTGATTACCCTGACGGCGACCTGCAAGAACCCTAAAAACAGTTTTAGGCCTTGCTCTCGCATTGCCTTCAGGGACTGCTCTCCGACCTCCACCACCAGGGTTCCGGAACGAACTTTTGGTTAATTACCCTCCAATCCTCTGTCGAGACTTTTGGGTTCTGGACCCTTATTTTCTCAAACAGAGTCTTTCGAGGGACATCCTTAAGGATCTTTGGTATCCATATTGGTACCTTTGCGGTCTTCAGGAGTTCGGTTGCTGTCTTGACCAGCAGCTTCGCATCCTCCCACGGGGATATCATAGGCACCTCGTCCTTAAGCCATTCTGCTGAGTGCTCCCCCTCGCAGACAAAAATGAGGGCACCACGATCTAGATAGACCCTCCTGAATTTGGGTCCTGGACCAGCGTCCCCCCAAATCTCTTCAAAGAGGGTCATCTGCACGAGCTTCTCCTGTTGCGAGGTGATGCTCACCAGTGGGTATCCTTCTTGGACAACCGCCATTCTAAAGACCGAGACTGCAGTACTATAGGTCTGTTTCCCTATTTCCTGCCTCAGCCTTTTAGGATCACGCTTGTCCAGAGAGGACGGAGTCTTAGATTCCTCCCTAACACTCTTGCCACCTGTCTTTGACGTCGAGGGGGTCTGTGTATCCCCTTCGACCTGAGGCAGTTTCTTTTTGGGGGTCTTGGGCTCAAGCCCTTTTGATTCCCTCCACTTATGTTTAGGAAGCCATTCTTTTCCTTTCTTTTTCTTATGTTCCTTAAGAAGTTTCCTCCTCTGAGCCCCAGACAAGGCCTTAATCCTAATCTGGTCCAACTTCTCTGTTAAAGTCCCCACTTCTTGCTCAGGTCTAGACCCTGACTGAGAAGTAGGAGTGCACTCCATCGGTCCTGATCCCAATGTCTGAGTATATGAGGTCTCAGATTGCCCCTCGGATTCTTTTAAAATAATTTTTTTCTCCGTGTTCATCTTAGTCCCACTATTTTGGGGATTTATATGGTCCACACCACGATAACCCCGCGCGGTGCAAGGCTACTTACTCAGGGAGGTCGCCCGGTATCCCTGAGGCTCCGTTCGAGACACATCCACCCATGTGCCATGCACCCCTCGGCACGGATCGCATCACACCTTGGGTTGGGAAAGGACTGGGAGGGGATAAGGAAGACGGGACGTTGTGGGACACGCTTTGTCTGATCCATCAGCTGAGGCCTTTCCGGCAGTAGATTCTCTACCTTCGGTATAGCCCTCTGCTTCACGCGGATACGCAAACCTCTCCACCCGCACGGACAGTGCTTCGTCAAGGTGGTGTCCCCCGGAGAGGTGCATGTGTATTCCGGAACCAATATGATTGATACCGGATTTTTGCCTATTAAGTTTGTCTCCAGTTGCAGCCTCATATTTCTGGATAATGTGGAGCGAGGACTACTTCTTGTTCGTTCACTACGAGAAATCCCACGCCATCCGCATATGCATGACACACGATCTTCTGCCCGTTTATAACCAAGCCTTGCAGCTGGTGCGTGAGCTTGACGAGCAATGGTTCCATAGCGATAGCAAATAAAGCTGCTGACATCGGACATCCCTGTCTTACCGAGCTCGCAACATCAATAGCTTCAGTGAGTTGACCATTAATTAATATTCTAGAAGTGCTATTGTGGAACAAATTTTGTATTGTACTCACGAGTCTGCGCGGAAAGCCCATTTCCTGCATAATATGGAAGAGGAAATGATGGCTCACTCTATCAAAGGCCTTTTCAAAGTCTAGCGTTAAGATGGCACATTTTAATGTACAAGTCTCGGCTATTGCTATGATATCTCGATAGACTGTGATCGTTTGGTAAATTGATCTGTCTCTCCCGACACTTGTTTGGTAGGGACCCGTTACCGTGTGCATGATTGATTTTAGCCGATGGCTGAGGACTCTGGCGAAAATTTTGCAGTCCCCATTAAGTAAAGTAATAGGTCTTAAGGCCGTAAGCGTGTTGCTGCACGGTTTCTTTAGCAATAGTACAACAATTCCTTCACAAAATTCCGGTTGAATGACGGTGTTGGGGTCCATTAATTCGTTGTACATCGTAAGTAGTTTTGTTTTGAATTGGGGCCAAAAAGTTTTATACACTTCTGCCGATAACCCGTCGCTTCCAGGCGATTTGTTGCTCGGGCTCTGCATAACGATGTCCTCTGACTCCTCTTCCGTCACCTCCGTTGTCAGCTCACTTGCGTCCGCTGCACTGAGGCGTCCTGGTAAATTTGTTGCAAAGTCTGCAAAACCGGTCGCATCAATTGGTTTCTCTTACAGTAACTCGGTGTAATGTTGTTGTATCACAGCCCGTATGCCACTTTGCGTAGTTACGGTTACACCGGTGTTGGTTTGAATCTGTGTCAAAATTTTCCTGTTGCCTCGGTTCGCTTCAGGTATCATATGATACATTGCGGCCTCTTCATCTTTCGGGGAAACCGGGACTTTTGCCCGGACTTTTACACCTTCCATCTGCCTTCTCTTCAGTGATAGAAGTTTTGCCTGAATTTTTTTAATCTTCGGAAAATTATCTACAACTGTGGCGTCAAGTTTATACAGATCCCAGAGACACTGGAAATAAAATTCCGACGTCCGTCTGTACCATGCATTCTTCTCACGGGAATAGGACATTAAGGCTTTCCTTAATGTTGGTTTGGCACATCTGAGCCACCAATCGAGGGTCGAGTTGAATTTATGATTTTTTAGCTCACACGCTCGCCATGATTCCAGAAATATCTGCCGACATTCATCATCTCGCAGATGGCCTGTGTTGAATTTCCATAGGCCACGACTGCGGTAGGTACCCTGTTTTTCCATGTTAATGGTACATATATAGGCCGCGTGGTCGGAAAAAGTAGTGGGCCATATCTCAGAATGCAACAGTTGGGCTGTTAAATTTCTGGACACATAGATCCTATCAAGTCGGCTGGCGGAATGGCTTGTGACGTGGGTAAAGCCGGTCGTTTCGCCGTGCAAGCAGGTCCAAGTGTCGGTTAACCCGAGATCCTGAACAATATGTAAAAGTTCCGCGCAAAAATTAAAATTTGGAGTTTGATCTATGTGCTTGAGCACACAGTTAATATCACCGGCGAAAATGATGATATTGCAATTTGATGTGAGAGAGGCAATACTTCGTGTCTGAAAAATTCAGCACGGCGTTTTCTGTTATTAGATCCGGATGGAGCGTACATATTTATTAGCCTGGTATTATTAAAACTGACCGCAATCCCTCTGCTGGACACAAGTTTTCGATATCTTTGACAACGATTCCATCTTTAAGGAGTATCGCAGTCCCTTATTCATATACACTGCCGGGGTTGGTAAAAACATTGTAACCGGCTATTTGCTCTAAATTAATGCCGGACACTTCCTGGAGCATCGCGACATCTATGTCCGCGGCGTACAGAAAATCCTGTACATTTTTTAACTACAAGGAACTGCGGATCTTATTAAGATTTAAACTGACTAATTTGTACGCCTGCGAGGTGTTCATGTGTAACTCGCTATTGCGGGAGAGAAGGTCAGTGTTTATTCTTCTACTGGTACGATGGAACATTGTCAGTTTCCATTTTTTGAGTACCTGTGGCCAGGTGTGAGGAGTGTTTGCCGCCTTCAGCCGAGGAATGCGTGGAGACAAATGGCACTTCCTTGTCATCGGTATCGACGTCTTCCGATCACTCTGTTGAAACCGTGCTTCCTACATTCTCAGGACCCCTGAGGCCGGCATCTCTTAGCGTGTTTGATTTCGTCCCACCGTGACTAGACGCGTCGTCGACATCAGTGGGAGAGTCCAACAGTGTTGCCATGTTTCGCCCCTTGATATGCTAACCCCCGTTTTTTTTTTTTTTTTTTTTTTTTTTTTTTTTTTTTTTTTTTTTTTTTTTTTTTTTTTGTCGGAATCAGTTGCAACAACCATTTGCGTGTCGACTGTACCTACGACATGTGCGCTCTGAACGGTCACAACATCACTGGTGTGACTTGTGACGTCGTTTTCGGGAGCCCTCGGTGCTGAGACGTCCTGTGTTTCCGATTGTGGTGTGGCTATTGCTTGGTCAGATCGTGAAATTACATCGTCATTTGCATTAACAGTCTGCTCAACTGTTTCTTGTATCGGTTCCGTAGTTACGTCACGGCTGGGATGGAGTGGCTTCTCGCCGCGTGCTACCGCCACAAATGACGTCGGCAGTGACATCATCGCGAGAGGCGTTGCGCTTTCACCAGCAGGTAGCTGCGCTACACGTCTCTGTACACATTCAGCACGTACATGACCAGTAGAGTTACATCTCCCACATGTCTTGGGTTGCCCGTCATAAATGACAATTGCACGATATCCGCAAATCGTTATGTACGAAGGAGTGTGTCTTTGTAAATCTTTCAATTGCCGAACGCCGTTTAACACGGGAAACTTGTGAGCCGATGACCACCGTTCAGCGAAGTTATTTAGGACTCTACCGTATGGCGCGATTGCGACATTTATGTCCTCAGCTGGTACTTCAAAAGGTAATTCAAGGACCCTTATTGTCCGAATTCCAAAACCGGCGTGTGAAACAGTTACTTGACCGACATTGCCGTCACTGTGCTTAAATTTTAGACTTCCTCCCACAGATTCAAACACTTTTTCACCAAATTCGCCGTCTCTTAACTTTACATACGCAACACTTGCAACGATCGACAAATGTATACCAACGATGTCGTTAATTTCAACCTTCATTTCCCGTTCTATGAATTCTTCTAATTCAAATGACGTAGGTCGTGCAAAGCCACTATCGAATGTCAATTTTTCTTCTGGTTTGCGCCATTAGGAGTTCTCAGAAACCATCTTGAATAGAACTAATAACATGTAAACACCGCGGTGCGCGAGCGACTTACCCTAGCTCGTAAACAAGCGCAGCGCAACAGGTCCTCACTGCACGGCCGCTGAAGGCCAACTGTTGTTACTGTGTAATGAATGTTTTTTATTATTAAGATTTTTGTTCCATTTAATAAATGTAGTTTCCCTGACATAATAACAATGTAATAACTGACAAATGTAATTTCCACACTCATGTTGATTTACACTCCTGGCCATTAAAATTGCTAAACCACGAAGATGAAGTGCTACAGACGCGAAATGTAACCGACAGGAAGAAGATGCTGTGATATGCAAATGATTAGCTTTCCAGAGCATTCACACCAGGTTGGCGCCGGTGGCGACACCTACAACGTGCTGACAAGAGGAAAGTTTCCAACCGATTTCATATACACAAACAGCAGTTGACCGGCGTTGCCTGGTGAGAAGTTGTTGTGATGCCTCGTGTAAGGAGGAGAAATGTGTACCATCATGTTTCCGACTTTGATAAAGGTCAGATAGTAGCCTATCGCATCATGATGGTGGCATCCGTGTTTGGCGACATCGCGATGAACGCACATTGGAAGCGTGTATTAGTCAAAGCCATACTGGCGTATCACCCGGCGTTATGGTATGGGGTGCCATTCGTTACACATCTCGGTCAACTCTTGTTCGCATCGACGGCACTTGAACAGTGGCCGTTATATTTCAGATGTGTTACGACCCGTGGCTCTACCCTTAATTCGATCCCTGTGAAACCCTACATTTCAGCAGGATAACGCGCGATCGCATGTTGCATGTCCTGAACGGGCCTTTCTGGGTACGGAAAATGTTCGACTGCCGCCCTGGTCAGCACATTCTCCAGATCTCTCACCATTTGAAAACGTCTGGTCAATGGTGACCGAGCAACTGGCTCGTCACAATACGCCAGTCACTACTCTTGATACACTGTAGTATCGTGTAGAAGCTGCATGGGCGTCTGTACCTATACACGCCATCCAAGCTCTGTTTGACTCAATGCCCAGGCGTATCAAGTCCGTTATTACGGCCAGAGGTGGTTGTTCTGGGTACTGATTTCTCAGGATCTATGCACCCAAATTGCGTGAAAATGTAATTACATGTCAGTTCTAGTATAATATATTTGTCCAATGAATACCCGTTTATCATCTGCATTTCTTCTTGGTGTAGCAATTTTAATAGCCAGTAATGCATATTGATTGCTATTACCTGATCTTTGTGCGATGTATTTGGCAGATTGAACGAGAACTAAATAATCCAGAACCTCTTTGATTCAATGCCGAGGCATGTAGCAGCAGTTATAGGCAGCAATTGCGTCAACACACTACTGATTTCGTCATGTTACTCACTTGAGATGGGACAGTATTTTCAAACATGTGTGGTGTGTACCACGTGTTATCTCCAAAATTTAATTTAGCGTGTTATCTCCGGTTCTTCTTAGTGGTACATTTCGGATGGCTAGCAATATAGGCAGCCAGAACACATGTAAAGGAGATCCAGTGGATCAAAAGACAATTTAAATTATGAATTACTTTAATTTTAGGCTTTTTAAAGATAATCTGCTTTAATTGCTAGTATTTATTTTGTCATGTTCTTTTTTTCCTTCCGCTCGTTCTGATTTATTTATTTATAGTAGACACTTTTGAGCTGTTGTCTTTCGATGATAGGTAGCAAACCAGAGGAATAATAGCAAATTAAAAAAAATCATATTATGCGGTTTGCAACGAAGATACTTCAGACTTTGAAAGCTTGTATAATAGTGCCTAGAGAAAAAGGTGTGAGGAAAGCGGCATCCAATGCCGCTGCATGCCGCACAAGTTAACAGGCGTCGCCTACTGCTTTTGGTGTATATATTCGACGGTAAATTTCGTTTATTATTGTCGGACCGCAAGCAGTGTTATTATGACAAACACGAATGCATTGTACGATACCTAATGCCATGAAAGCTGTCATGTGCACTACGAGAAGTTCGATTATGATTTATCAGCGTTCAAACGCAAATTTTCCGCCAAGGTTTGGTCTATAAGCTGGCGTTGAGCTGTTTTATTAAGTTGCTGCGTACTGTCGTTTGGTGACGTTTCCAGTAGTGGGTTTCTATCCTCAGTTTTCCTGCGGACACATCCCACATACACTGAGTGTTGTCGGTTTCACGTTGTTACATCCTAAACGGAATAACCTTGTATTTGTATAAAGGCTATAGGAAACTACATTAACGAATCTACCCACGTGGTTCTGGGCTTGCTCTTGCAGCGACAACGCCATCGATCAAGCGTCAGTTTCTTTACACTCCGTTCCTCCATAAGTCACGCCCACTTACATCTCAACTGGTTTCTGACAAGGCAAGTGTTTGTCCGGCCTGCTGAGTAATCGCTCCTTCTTGGGTCGCAACCACTTTCATTCGCCCACAATTAGGATAGAAATAGAATAAGTCATGTACGTTAAGTGCGTTGAATACTAAACAGACATAAAAATAAATGGAATCATCGTCACGAACTCGAATCTCATACGCAAGATCTCTCCCCAAAGCTCAGTTCGCCCTTGCCAAACACGCTACGTTTAATCCATCACTGTTTGTACAGACTGAAGTGATGTAAATAATGTACTTCTAACTTGAAGACTAAGTAAGCTAATCTTGTTTTAAATATCCTCATGCTACCAATAGCGTGGCGTGGAGCAGGTCATCGTTGCATAAAAAGACATCGATAGGTGCAGCTGAATCACGCTGTATACGTGGTCTGTTCAAAAATTTCTAGATAATTCATAATTTCGCGCCAATGACTTGTCGGACATAAATGCGGTTGGCAGCCCTGCAGATGCGCGTGTTGAATATGTAGCTCCCTTAAGATTCAGTATTTACATGTCAGTCATTGTTCAGTGCAATATTCAATAGAAAGTTGTGTCGCAGAGTTTGCAAATTTAGAGATGGTAGGGTTACAAAACCAACGCATCTGTATTACATTTTGCGTGAAACTCATGAAAACCTTTATAAAAACACGCAAAATGATGCAGGAAGCACGCGCTGATGAGTACATGCAAGGTTCAATATTCAGAATGTAACGGGAAAGGTTCTTCAAGAACAAATAAAGCTTCTCAGATGAGGTCAAATTCACGCTGTTTTCTTCATCTCTGAAAGATTAGTTTATCATGAAGTAATGCTACAGAGACTAACTTTTAATCGATGATACTCCTGGAGCATGTTCTAATGCCTGCAAGAAAGTGTGAGAAGGAAACGGCCCGAATGGACTGTAATAGCATACTGGATGACTTGTACAAAATTTCTAGTTGGTGTGAAGAATGGCAACTAGCTCTAAATGTAGAAAAATGTACGGTGATACACATGAGTAGGAAACGCGATCCCATAATGTTCGAATACAGCATTAGTAATGAGCTTCTTGATACAGTGGCGTCGTTCAAATATCTAGGCGTAACATTGCAGAGCAATATTAAATGGAACGAACTTAATATAAGGACATTTGTGAGTGAGGCGGACAGTCGAATACGGTATATTGAGAGAATTTTGGTGAGATGTGCATTATCTGTAAAGCAGACTGCGTATAAAACGCTTGTACGACCGTGTCTTGAGTATTGCTCAAGTGTTTGGGACCCGCAGCAGATCAGTTTAAAGGAAGACATGGAAGCAGTTCAGAGGCGAGTAGCTAGGTTCGTTACTTGTGGGTTCGACCAATGCGCGAGTGTCACAGAAATGCTCCGGGAACTCAGTTGAGAATCGCTGGAGGAAAGACGACGTGTTCTTTCGGTGAAATTCTGTTGAGAAAATATGGAGGACCGGAATTTGAAGTTGACTGCAAAATGATCTTGCTGCCGCCTGCTTACGTTTCACATAAAGTTCACAAAGACAAGAAAGGGGAATTGGGCTCCTACTGAAGGATGGCAGCATTGTTTTGTCACTGTCACTCTTTGGCCAATGACAGAATATGAACTGTTTAATGGTAGGCAGTGAGTAGAGACAGAGGCAGTCAGAATGTGGGAGTGAGTGGAAGTGGACGGACGTAGTAAGGTGCTGGTTAAGAGCTATAGACTGCGTGAGTATTGTTGTAAGCCATTAGAATTCTTAATAATTCTGATTTTGATTATGGTATTATTTTTTGTAATGATCGTATTGATAAGGTAATAAACATAATTTAAAACTTTGTTTTAATTTAAGACAGCATTATGTTCCCCTTTTTGTTTAAACTGAAGTTTCTTATTATCCCCAAGTAATTTTAGGCTGCAACTTTTAAACGGTAGGATAGACACAACTTTCAATTTTATTTATATTTCATTCGTAGACAACTAGTTTATCAGGTAGCTATCAATATTTCTTGACAATCGTGAAAGTTCTCGACATATCAGATTAATTACACAACTTGCTGATTGTTCACTTTTGTTATGTCATTCATATTCAATTGTAGAAGTCGTAACGAAGTTGCTTATTACGTAACTACCGAGATTACTTGTCTATTGTGTAATGTGCCTTTCCATACAGATATTAATTACACCACTTGTTGACAACACAATAAATGGCTTGTTAATAAAATTAGGTCATAATATCAGAAGGTGTCGGTACACACAATAATTGTTAAGCTCGCAACCGAATCTGTACTTGGTCAGTTTTGGCATTTAATAAACTAAACTTTGATCTGTACTGTAAATAATTAGTCAATTACACAATTATCGTCTTAGACGCTTCCACACTAGAATAGATTGTACATATTTATCGACTTAGATGTACTACTCTATGGTAGATTGTAGGCCACGAGTTCCTTTCATTGCTTTCAGCAACTGTTATAGTTTGTCATTCCACGAATAGATGTCATGCTCAGTCTATGTAGCAGTAATCTAACCTTTAATCTTTAATTAACTAGACACATAATGGTCAACTTTAGTATTTTTATTGTGTCATACAATTACACCATTTCGCTACTATCAGTCACTGTTCGAAATTGTCTATCACTCCACCCAAGATCACATTTAATTTTGGATATAAAATTTGTGTCATATATTGATCAGTATTTATTTAATTAATGAATAATTTATCTGTCTGATCAACGAATCAGAACTTAAGCTACAACCGGACTTGTCATTCATTGTTTAACAAGACTCGTGTTCTGGATATTTAAGCGCATTAACAGGGCCATACTCATCAGTCGATGCCAGGCTGATTAAATATAATATTGTCTCTTGCTTGATGTTCAGACATTCAAATACGTTTTTACATTCACAGTGCTGTACCAATCTAGATAGGTACTGTTGCATCTGCACACGAACCTTGTACACTCATATACCCAAGTCTCAGTCACCGACCCCAACCAACTTATTTTCTTTTTAAAAAATCACATGTTTGTAAATCTATCGGACCAAACTGCGTGGTCATCTGTCCGTAGCTTACAAACTACTTAAACCTAGGTAAACTAACCTAAGGACAAACACACACACCCATACCCCAGGGAGGACTCGAACCTCCATGGCGAGAAACCGCGCGCTCCGCAGCGAGACGCTTTAGACCGCTCGGCTACTCCGCCGCGGCTTTTATTTTAAACATATAAGTTTCACTACAGAGGCATACAGACATTCTTTTTACCATCGTTCTGTTTGGGAGTGGAATAGTAAAGGAAATGCCTAGTCGTGGTACAGTGTACCCTCCGCCAAGCACCTTATGTTGGAAGGAGGAAGGAAGGCAGCTTAGGGTTGGACGTCTCGTCGAGACGGCACTTACGCTCGGAGTGTTGGGTAAGAATGAGGAACGAAATCGGCCGTGCCCTTTGAAAGGAACCATCTCGACATTTACCTGGAGTGATTTAGGGAAATTACGGAGAAACTAAATGTGGATGGCCTGAGGTTGATTTGAACCATCCTACCGAATGCGGGTCCAGTGTGTTCCCACTGCGCCACCCTGCTCGGTCCTTATTGTGGATTGCGGAGTATATATGTCGATATCGAAATATATGGAGACAATTCATGGCTCTAGCGCCACGATAATGCACACGCCCGTTTATCCCTGATGGTGCGTGATTATAGGAAAACAACGAAATCATCTTGTTTCTCATCCTCTGTACTCACCAGACCTGACACCTGTGGACTGTTTATTTCCGAAGTTAAAAACTCTGTCCAAAGGACGAACATTTACGACAGGCGAAAATTCTCAGATGTAGATTCGCGCGATGCACCGAGAGGCGTACTAAGGGTCCTTACGGAAGTGGTAATAACGTTTGGGGCAGTTTGAACTGTGGGGGAGATTATTTCGAAGAACACCATGCATACTAAGTAAAAGGTGACAGTAGAAAAATTTAGTGGACGGTGTTCAGGAATACAACGTACAGAAGGGGCAGCTACGGTGTGCTAAATGGCCCGCTGGCCAACTAGGCCGGGACGCCGAGCCACGTCACACTCGGGATGTCTCGGCTAGGCTCGGCACTTCTCGGAAGTGCTCGCTACAGCGCGACATCTCAAGATGCAGTGCGATGCGGCTCTGCCCAACACCGCCGTAGCCTGTCAAGGGTAGTCATAGCACAAGCAAACTATTTGTCTTAGCGTTGTTCTGAGTTTGGAAATACGTACACGTTGCACATTGTGTTTCAGAATGTTTTAAATGTTAATTATATGTGATTCACAGAGAAATTTGTTTTGGTATAAGATATTTATGAACTATTAATAAGATATCTTACCGATAGTGGGATCGGACGATTCATATTGGGCATTTTGCCTCATACCACCAAAAATCTGCACGGAGAATCACATGGGTAATACGAAAAACACTCTGAAAGACAGTGTTCAACGTGTACGTGTTCCCAAACTCAGCACAACGCCACATGAGACAAATAGTTTGCTTGTGTTATAACTACTCTTGGCAGGCAGCGCACAGACCTTGTATCTAGGTGGCGTTGCAAAGAAGACAAGGCCTCACAACTGGCCGCTCCTACATCACACCGAGAGGCCCGTGGCCATTGAGAAAGACAGGCCCCAGCGCATTCGTCATGCCACGTAAGCAAGGTAGTTCTGAGCCGGCGCGATCGCTAGCTCAGTGGCTGCCCGCTATGACGCAGTCGGCCGTGCCCCAGCGGCCGGCCAATCGGTTAGCGATCGCGCCGGCTCGGAACTACCTTGCTTACGTGGCATGACAAATGCGCTAGTAGGCCTACACAAGCTGACTGGCTGGTGCTACGAGGCGGTGGGCGTGCCCCAGCGGCCAGCCAGTCAGCTGGTGGCCGCGGCCTCTCGATGTGACGTAGGCACGGCCAGTTTTGAGGCCTTGTCTTGTAGGCGGTGTTGCTCTGCCTGGTGCGATATTTTTCTCAACGGTGAGTACTCGTCCCTACAAGCTTTCTGCAGTTGAAGAAAGTGCAAATTTTGAAGAAAAAAGAATCAGTTTTGTAAAAATATATAGGAAAAGTTTTCAAATAGTTTTCAGCATATTTCAGATTCGCATCTCTTTTGGAGACTTTTCAAAACCATTTACTGTATCGGTTGAAACTGTCTATTTCTGTTTGCAGATGAAACAGAGATATTTGCACTCGATTCAAAGACGAATTCTGTTACGTTTGCCGTCGGTGGTGTTTGTGTTGTTCTTAGCATAAGTTACTGTAAGTAATTTGTAAGTGTAGGGACTAATGACCAAAGTAATTAAGTCCCTTAGATTTACAAACATTTGATTTAACAAATATATCTATGTTTAGCTCAACTTGTGTGTGAACGATTTTTTTCAATAATGAACTTAATTAAGTCGCAATTACATGGCAGCTTAAGTGATGACGATCTGCCTCCCCTGTCTGTGTGCCGACTGTTTCTACCAGACGTAAACTTTATTACGTCTTCACTGAATCAAATGTATGTACATCTACTGGCTCAAACTGCTACGGTCATCAGTCCTTAGACTTACAAACTACTTAAACTAACTCACACTAAGGACAAACACACCCACACACGTTGGAGGCAGGACTCGAATCTCCGCCGGAGACGGCTGCCCAATCCGTAGCCTGACGCATTAGACCACGTGGCCATTCCGCGAGGGCCGACACAGAAAATGATAGCTTGCAGTATATGGAAAGTGTATTATGGAATACGTCAGATATATGTGTAATGCCAAATTCATGTAACATGTTTTGTGAATTTCTGCATCTGCACTGAGGAGGGTTACCAAGATAACCGAAATAGATTTGCGACTATAAATGCAAAAGATTTTTACGGCCAATGCACTCTCGGAAACGTCTGTCCATCCTAGGCTTGTCAACGAACAAAATCACAAAGCTATAAAAGCAAAAACTATATCATTTACTTGAAATTTCAGCAGGTTAAGTCTTCTCCGTAGAGAATGTAAAACCTGTGAGTATCGCCCACTATTGCAGTTTCTTAATATTTAGCTTTAATTATCGTTACGAAGCTGGATGAAGAGGGGGAATCTGATAATCTTAAATGATCGGTTATTGCTCAACGAGACTTTTTGTTGAGTATGCAGTTATGGCTGTCACACCAAAGGGACTCATACTTAAAAGTCACCTATAAGTTTTATAGCAACTAGGAGCACTGGAGTTGAGTCACTATCAGGCTTCCCAACATCTATAAAACGCATGTCTGGAAAATAAAAAGTAAAAATGTAAGTAATAGTTGAGTATTTCCACATTTCCGGACGACAATATACATTGCCATGATGTCGTTACCACGGTAGCGACTAGGAAGTTTGCGCCCGTCGTCTTAAGACAAGCGGAAGCTGGAGTCCCTGAAACATTGCGTTTTATCACTCAGCAGAGTCAACAGGAATTTACGATACTAGTCATCTCACCTTGTGAGCTAATATTAATAACTGCTGTGGCGTCATATCTTGGTCAATATTTTTAATTGCATATTTATTGCGTTCTTTAGTGTTATTTTCTGGTAAGTTTAGATAGATTTTTTTAAATCTATACTTCGTGTAAGAAATAGCATCGTCTTCCTACAACGGCGGCAATTTTAACATTTTCTGACTTGTAACTGTGAAATATGGAAGATATCGTGGGTCACATTCCTACGCCAATTTTCAGGTATGTGTTTGATGTTTAATTTGAAATCCTTAGCGTAATTTTTTCTGTGCAGAAACTGACTGACGATATTTTGGCTGTTAACACTAGTATTTTACGTTTTGTTCCGTAGTGTGAGAGACATTTCTGTTGGATTAGCTTCATTGTTAATCTTGATTTGTTGTATGTGGCGTTATGTTGAGGAAATACTTAACCACTTCTAGTATATACTGCTGAATGTGCTGGTACTGTAATGCTTACTTGCGTAGTAGTGTTGTGGGATAAAGTCGGGTGTCCGATACCAGTCGTCGGCTTTGAACAATGACGTCATACTTTGTCCAGAGACGTTACAGTCACGATACTTTTGATACAAGGATCGCATTATAATAAACAATTGAATGTATTAATTACCGTTTTTCGTTAAGTCACAGACATACGGTATGTCTGTGGTTGGAGTATACAACTGTGTATACGACTCGAATTAAATGAAAGTGAGATTACGTAACATTATAAATGTTAAATAACGACAACGAATATTAGATAACAAATGAAATATGCAGCGCAGTTATAGAAATGTGACAAGAGAATAACTATCTGAGCGGTATAAAAAGTATCAACTACCACGAGAAAATTGGAGGTTTTGGTCGGAAAAATGCTAAATTGGGACATATAAAAATGTTCAAAAAATAAAGTCCCAAAATTACAACACGTTGGGGGTTTAGAGTGAGAACATATTAAATTGGAACAAAATAAAACGCAAAAAGACATTTCAGATAAAATTACTAGGTATCGCTATCTAGACTTGACCTATATAGGTCAAGTCCAGTTACCGATACCAGTCCTTTATACTTTATTGTGAACCAGAAAATATGAAGAACTGGTATCAGTAACTAGACTTGACGTATATAGGTCAAGTCTAGATAGCGATACCAAGTAATTTTATCTGAAATGTCTTTTTGCGTTTTATTTTGTCATTTTTGTCACGTACAAACAGTATACAAACGAACGTATCGTAATTGGATACGCAATATATGTATGTGAAAGAAAAAATATGAAGGGCTGGTATCGCTATCTAGACTTGACCTGTATAGGTCAAGTCTAGTTACCGATACCAGCCCTTCATATTCTATAGTTCAGCAATATTTATTAGGTATCGGTATCTGGACTTCACCTATATAGGTCAAGTCCAGATACCGTTACCAGCTATTCGTATTTTCTCGTTCACCAAAAGTATAAAGGACTGGTATCGGTAACTAGACTTGACCTATATAGGTCAAGTCTAGATAGCGATACCAGATCTTCATATTTTGTGGTTCACCAATACTTACTAGGTATCGGTATCTGAGCTGTATAGGTCAAGGCCAGGTACCGATAGCAGCCCTTAATATTTTTTTAGTTCACCAGTATTTATTAGGTAACACTATCTAATCTTCACCTGTATAAGTAAAGTCTATTTTTATTTCAAATATAGATGGTAAATAGTGGTGTCTAGACTTGACCTGTATTGGTACATATCTGAAAAAAAAAATAGGATATCTGGTATCGGGAACTAAAGTATCCGTATGAACGCATTTAGTAGGTGTCGCTATCTACATATGTCCTATAAAATTAGGTCTAGTTACCAGTACCAAATCCTCGCACTTTTGTTTCACTTATATATGCCGCTCACAATGATGCCCAGATCAGTTAAATTTTACTTACAGACGTGGCAACGAAAGTTGTTTATGTTGGCAATCATGTGACTTCCCCATTAGACAATCGCACACAATTGAAATATTTTGTTAGGAAATCGACATTTTACGAGAGCAGATGCGCATTTTATGATAATAAGAATGATGTCTAAATAAATGTATTGTTTACAAAAAATCAAACTCACAGTATACAAACTGACATATCGTAATTGGAATTAAAAAGAAAAGTTCAATTTTTCTAACGGAAATGAAATTATTATGCAAGGACTAAACGAAAAAAAGGTATAAATCGATCTTTTAGCAATTATGAACGTTAAAAATCAGTAACACTACATATACAAAATATCAAAATACATGTAACATAGCCATAAAACAATTTATGCGCAATTAACAAAGGACAAAATTTAATACATTCCATGCGTTTAATAATCACTATATAATGTATTTTAAACTTGTAAGAAATCATATATTAAAAAGTGGCTTTGGCCGGCCGCGGTGGCCGAGGAGACTGAGGCGCTTCAGTCACGGTCTGCACGGCCACTACGGTCGGGGGTTCGAATCCCCCGTCGGGCATGGATATTTGTGCCGTCCTAGTTCGTAAGTAGTTTGTAAGTTTAGGGACTGATGACCCCGTAGTTAAGTCCCATAAGATTGACAAACATTTGAACATTTGAAAAGTGGCTTTTATTATAAAAAATTTACGAATTAGTGACATACACGTACATTCTCATGTAAGTATCATCTGTGGAACAGATTTATCAGCGAAAATATAAATAGAAACGTTGATGGAAATAATGACGTAATAAGTGACGTCATTGGTCAAAGCCGACGGGTGGTATCGGAGACTAGACTTGATCCGGGACCGCAATCTCTACTTGAACTTCACCGTAGTATATTGTCTATACTAGTACCTATATGTTTACTACAAATTTCTTTTTTTTAATTTTCGTTATAGCCGTAGAGCATTTTTTCTTTATTCTATTCGTTTTACTTCCGAACAATGTCTCTGTTATTTATATGTGATTGATCTGTGTAGTTGTGACTGAAACTCTTTCCTACCAGGTGTAGTCACATCTCATAATCAAATGTGGCTCTGTTATTTATGTTTGAAAATATCGTAAACCATATGACGTCAGGTTACGTGTGTATGTTGTCTCTTGCATGTTTACTTCGTTACTTATCAAAGCCCATGGCTAATATCTCCAGCCGCGGTGGAGTAGCCGAGCGGTCTAAAGCACCTCGCTGCGGTGCGCGCGGTTACTCGCCGTGGATGTTCGAGTCCTCCCTGGGGCATGGGTGTGTGTGTTTGTCCGTAGGTTAGTTTACCTAGGTTTAAGTAGTTTGTAAGTTACGGACTGAATGACCACGCAGTTTGGTCCGATAGATTTACAGACATTTGAACATTTGAATATCTCAATTTATCTACTTTACAAGTCAAATTAGATGGTCACGTTTGCGGTGCTGTATGAAGCGCTTCTGGATAATGAAAGACAACAAAATAACCACGTGTGCCACCAATCAAACAAGGAACAAACTACGTGAAACAACTGACGTAGACAGATCATGGCTATGGAACCACAGACTCGTTCTAGTTCAGAGGAAGAAACTTCTAACGCTCAGGGAGGACGGAGATAAACAGGGTGAGAAAATAAGTTAATGAAGAGTAGTTTGAAAAGTAGTCCCTCTAAAGACATAATACTTGTCACAGTAGCTGTGGTGTGATAGTTGTTACTGAATAAATAGTGAGAGATTCAAAGTACATTTTAACGCCATGGCTTCTCTGGGATCCTGATTATGTCGTGATAATTTATGTTCCTTCAACAAACCTCCCGTCGTATGGGTAAGATGACAAGTAGTAATGATTAGCGTTACGAGATCTTCTCAACTCTTTGCAGGTGTCTCCTCGACGGATGTATTTGAATGCACGATACTATGGTTGTAAGCAAGGTGGGCGAGGGGGGGCGGCAAAGGGGAGTGCTTGCCCCCTTCAAGCAATCATTCATTGATACTCTGGTAAAATGCAGATTACAGAACCGTTCTATACGTCGATGAATTGTGACGTCATACATCTGTAGGTCCAACATAGCACCGCGTGCAGTCGTATTGGAGGGGCTTCTCAGTAATGTGAGAAAATTTGGACGAGAATTACGTTAGTTCAGTTCTAACGGTCAATCTGAGGGTGATTTTGGGAGATTTCCTAGATTTATGTAGGCTTAAACTGGTTCTAGGTCTCAACTTAACTGACTAAAACAGAAAATAGAGATTTCAAAATCAGTGAAAATCGAGCAATCGAAAACATGAAAGTAATCGTACAAATTCATTATCATGTGAAGTTTTGTTTACATACAAAATTATGTAGCCGTGTGGATTAAGGTGCTATGTTACGGATTGCTCACGGCCGCTCCCCAACGGAGGTTCGAGTCCTCCCTCGGGCATGAGTGTGTGTTTGTGTGTGTGTGTGTGTGTGTGTTGTCCTTAGCATTCGTTACTTTAAGTAATTTATAAGTCTAGGGATCGATGAACACAGCAGTTTGGTCCCTTAGGTTTACAAATATTTTTGAAAATGTTATTGATTCCTTCAAAGATGAATAAATCTATTACAAATTTTATCCCTTTTGTCCACTTTCACTTTCTATTGAGTATTTATCTTGATGTTCACTGAGATTTGATCAATAATTCTGGCTTTTTCAATAGAAAATTTTTAATTTTTAATTTCAATCTTATAGGAATTCTAATAAACTTTTTGTATAAATGGTGTTACAAAAAGGTACGGCCAAACATTCAGGAAACATTCCTCACGCACAAAGAAAGAAAATATGTTATGTGGACATGTGTTCGGAAACGCTTAATTTCCATGTTAGAGCTCATTTTATTACTTCTCTTCAAATCACATTAATCATGCCGGCCGCGGTGGCCGAGGAGACTGCGGCGCGCCAGTGACGTTCTGCACGGTCATTACGGTCGCGGGTTCGAGCCCCCCCTCGGGCATGGATATTTGTGCCGTCCTTAGTGTTAGCTAGTTCGTAAGTAGTTTGTAAGTTTAGGGATTGATGACCCCGTAGTTAAGTCCCATAAGCTACACAAACATTTGAACATTAATCATGGACTGGAAACACTCAGCAACAGAACGTACCAGCGTGACTTCAAACACTTTGTTACAGGAAATGTTCAAAATGTCCTCCGTTAGCGAGGATACATGCATCCACCCTCCGTGGCATGGAATCCCTGTTGCGCTGATGCAGCCCTGGAGAATGGCGTATTGTATTACAGCCGTCCACAATACGAGCACGAAGAGTCGCTACATTTGGTACCGAGGTTGCGTAGTTAAGAGCTTTCAAATGCTTCCATAAGTGAAAGTAAAGAGGGTTGAGGTCAGGAGAGCGTGGAGGCCATGGAATTGGTCCGACTCTACCAATCCATCGGTCACCGAATCTGTTGTTGAGTAGCGTACGAACACGTCGACTGAAATGCACAGGAGCTCCATCGTGCATGAACCACATGTTCTGTCGTGCCTGTAAAGGCACATGTTCTAGCAGCACAGGTAGAGTATCCCGTATGAAATCATGATAACGTGCTCCAATGAGAGTAGGTGGAAGAACATGAGGCCCAATCAAGACATCACCAACAATTCCTGCCCTAACGTTCACAGAAAATCTGTGTTGATGACGTGATTGCACAATTGCGTGCGGATTACCGTCCACCCACACATGTTGATTGTGAAAATTTACAATTTGATCACGTAGGAATGAAGCCTCATCCGTAAATACTAAAATGAGCTCTAACATGGAAATTAAGCGTTTCCGGACACATGTCCACATAACATATTTTCTTTCTTTGTGTGTGAGGAATGTTTCCTGAAAGTTTGGCCGTACCTTTTTGTAACATCCTGTATATTTGCCAGCTTTATCCATAATTCGTGGCATACTCTGGAGGTAATCGTATGGGACATAATTTTACATCGTTCGATGAAAACATTTTGCATCAGTATTCAAATTAGTAACATAAAAATTTGCAACTGACTGAAATATGCAAAACGTTTGGCTACCGAAGCAGTCTACCTCAAAATATTAACTGGATAGTTACCAGTCGTTTACTGTAATAAATGTGTCCTGTAGCTATTATTGGAGCACGACATGTTTTCAAACACACCGTCTCAGTTATATCAAAATGTCCAGTTTTAGAATTCTGCTCGCACTTGAAACATTTTGCGAGAACCCATGTGGTCTACTGTTTCAGTGACAGTGTAGGGCCTCTTTTTTTTTTTTATTCATGTAAGTCTGACTAAGACGAACTTATTAGTAAATGTACATATCCCGCCAACGGTACGGTCAGCTTACATTTAGATGTCACCTTCTAACTTCTTATTTTAAAAGCACGTTCATAATGACGTAAACGTAAGTCAGTTTTAAATTTTGTGTGCTAGCTTAAATTTAACAATTAGATTGTTTAATAATTAGAATGTTAGGAACCGTAACAGCTTAATAAGAATAACCTTATTCTGTATTTGTGATTATGAGAATAAAAGAAGTAACATTGAATGTAATACACACACAGACATACATACACACTGTAATGATACTGCCAGCCCCCTCATCTCAATGTTATCGTACGATACCGTCTGCCTGGTCCTCTCATCTCAATGTCATCCTACGATACCGTCTGCTTAGGACCCGGAATCAATAGTGATATATGGTTCAATAGTGATATATGTTGCGTGTGAAGTTAAAAACGTAATAGTCAGCCTAGGAATCAGTGTAGGACAGTGTCTCAGTGATACTGTGATTAAAACAAGTGATAGAATTCATTAATTAAGAGATTCATATATTTTCTTTCTAGACAGTTCTATAAACAATAGTTGCGTCATTGTATGTTATTTTAAGACTTAAACAGACAAATTGTAAAATCTTTTGTAAAAAACAAAAAGAAATGAAAATTAATAGCATTTTATGTATGTTAGGCTCATAAACAAGTTGTGTTGACCAGCTATTATGTTATTTCGACTATTACATTAATTATCAATATTGTTATTCTTTGTATATATTGACTGAAAAGAGATTTTGAGTATATTTTGTCAATGGCCAGAATATTTGATAGTTCAGTATATGTTAGGAACATGTATGATGGACTCATTAACAAATTAATGGACATTTAACATCGCACTTTGTTGTTAACAGAAAGATCAGAAATTTCGTCTTAAAAATACATGTGCCATCTAAAATTATTGTATGCATAGTTTTCATTTTGTATTGTGATAATTTCTGTATACATGAAATGTTTTACTGTTGTGTTCGTTAATTGTAAATTACTATATTCAATTGTTATGAACAATGCGTAATGTAACGTCATTATTGCCGATGTTATGTATTTGCCTCACCGCCTTGCGTGGGGGGATCGAGTTTTAGTCGTTTGTCAAGTGCACTGGAATACATGTCACTCTGTGTTTTGAGAATGGAAGTACTACCAGCTAAGTTCTGATGTATTGAATTTGTATTGTTTTGGTGGAGAAGTTTGTTTTAAATTAAAGAAGAAGTGAAAAATTGTATATATCGAGTATTTATTTCTACCACGACGCCCCAGGAGAATAATGTTGCACCGAGCAGAACCCCCATACATCGGGATCTTGAAAAGATCAGTATTATGTTTGGAAGTGGTAGAAAGGAACAGTAATTACTTAAATAGTATAAAAATGTTTCAACACACACACACAGAGATAGAGAGGGGGGGGGGGGGAAGGGAGGGAGAGAGAGAGAGAAACGAAGAACTTAAGGAAAAAGTAGATACAAATAATTATAGATTGATAAAGAAATGAGAAAAGAGCATTTGCTTTATTTTTTCGCTAGAGTGTGGGCGATTACGTTAATTAAAAACTACAAGTATCGTCAGGTCTTTTGGCAAATTCATTATAGTTTGGAATTTGGGAAAACTGCTTGAAGCGTGTTGTTGAGGAGCACAAAATAAATCTAAAGATATCAGAAGAGTATTCATTTATTTGCGTTATGTATTTATTGCAAAACAGAAAGGAAATCAGATAAGTCATATCTTGTTTTACGATTCTGATGAGGCGAGAGATTCACAGTGCAGTCCCGTAACTTCTCTGGCCGTAACCATCACACGTAAAGCACAAAAACATTAATAATATCCTCAAAATCGCCTTGTGTTTTCCTGTTTATTTCGCGTCGAAGAAAGAGTCGAGCGAGTAACCGGCCAAGTTTCTATATCCAGCCTACTTTACAGACTGAGTAAGTCTCCGAAAGACTTCTTTAATTCTGCAATGATTTGTGGACTTCCAACACCTACAGAGACTGGTCGTGATTGGATCGAGCGTCAATCACTTTCTGTAGATGTTCACCAGAGTAGCACACCAACAGCTTGACCGTTTCCAAGTTGCTCGTTCTCAGGCGCTTGGTGCTCAGTCAAAGTTACCTACGTCGTTGATTACTAAGTCTGTGGTCCACGTCTTCGCTAGAATGATTCACTGTTCATCTTTGTCTCGCCTCCCGTTTGTGAGATACTGCCTCAAAAGCCTTCTGGAAATCTAGAATCATGGAATCGATCTGAGACGATATTCCATAAATTTGATTAAATGCTTTTTTTTTAACTACAATGTCAAAAGCCTTTTAATCTCTTGCCCCACTTCTGCAACACGTACGGTGATTGCGCCAATGGCATCTCCGATATGTTGTTGTACTATCATAATATCAAAGATATTGTGTACAGAGTATCTTTCACATACCGTACCTCGACTGAAATAAATCCAAATGCGTGATTTTATGAAAAAGGTAAATTTCCTGATGTTCTGCAAAACTATTTATTTGCTTACAAACCGGCTTTTGGCTTGTTAAGACATCATCAAGTAACAACTGAATGTCGCTAACATTTCTTCACAAATATGCCACTTACAAAGATGTTATGAAATTAGAGATGATACAAATTCACATGTTGACTGGAAAGTGTTACTCTTTTTAAGCAATGAATTACATTTATTAATAAATAAAAATATATAAAAAGGCTGATGTTATATGTTGGGGTTCTAAGCTTATTATTGTTAAAAGCAAGGGGGAGGGGGAGAGGAAGGTGCGGGATGTTACATTGCGAAATAGTATTGCAATGGTATCATTTGATACATTTAACAAGCTGATAACTAAAACTTATTTTAGTAGTGGGGAAAAGGGAAACTGAGTTTGGTCATTCAATACTATAATGGCGTCCACTGGCATGAATTTATTGATGTCTAGTATTTCCAGTAGTGTCATCTTTCTGCTTTTCTTCAGAGTATGTAAGGTTTCATAGTCTACATCCAAAGTGTGGTTTTCTGTGAGCAGATGTTCGGCGAAGGTTGAAACTTCCTTTTTTAATCTCCAGCTTCTCTCATCTTCTGATAATCTAATAGCTACAGCCCTACCGGTTTGACCAATCTACATTTTCCTACAATGTCTGCATGTGATCTTACACACACCATTCTGTGCTATAGCTTGAATTTTGTCTTTGCTGTTGAATAAATATTTTGAAATGCTGTTTATGTTATAAAATGCAAGTCTGCAATTTCGAGATTTTAACTTTTCAGTAAGTTGATCTGAAATTCTGCCTACATGTGGAATGACACACCAGTTTCTTTGACTATTGACTTGCGCTGTTGGCCAGAATACAAAAGTGGTGCAATTTTCCTCATTTTCTTCTTATGTAGTATATTGTCAATCATTCGACATTCAGTTATTACCTGACGTCGAAATAAATCATTTTGCAGAACATCAATAATTTTCCCTTTTTCATAACATTATCATGTTCTGTCAAGCACCGACGGAAAATTCAACTAACAACAAGCGCGTAACATTAAGTGATCTCTGGTGCCACAGACTTGGGTCGTCTCTGCCAAGCCACCTGTTGGGGAAGGTTTCTCTAAGAAAATCACAGACTTTTAGAGCACAATGAAGGGGAGCACAATCTTCGTATAAGATAATGATCAACTTGTACCAGTAAACATATCCATTTAGAATGCTTTTAAGGAAGGAAATACCTCAAAAATCGGACATTGTTCGCATGCAATTTAAGGCGTTTGCGAATCACTTTGTGCACGGTACACTTCATCATTTGAGGCTCCCACGAAGCTTCTCTAATAAGCTTCAGTGAAGAGCTCGCGAATGCAGTTTGAACTGCCGGCACAGTTTCCTGCCTCTGATTGCCCCATTCTGAAACCAATCCAATACCTAACAAAAGTTTCCATGTATGTACTGTTTAACTTTATATAAGGTGCTTTCTTTCCACTATGGGACACAAACTTCAGCTGCACGGTAGTCAGTGACTTGGTTTCCACTAGCCACACTTAGCTTATTATGCCTATTTTCATTCACTGATTTCATATGGGATCATATGCTGGGGCAATTCAACATTTAGTAAAAAAGTATTCATTGCACAAAAAGGTGTAATCAGAATAATTGCTGGAGCCCACGCAAGAGCATCCTGCAGACGTTTATTTAGGGATCTAGGGATCTTCACTGTAGCTCCACAATATATATTCATGAAATTTTTTATTAATAATCCGACCAAATTCAAAAGTAACAGCAGTGTGCATAGCTACAACACTAGGAGAAAGGTTAAATCTAACTTTAGCACAGAAAGGAATGAATTACGCTGCCTCAAAAGTCTTCGGTAACTTACCAAGTCTGACAGCCAGCCAATTAGTATTTAAAAAGAAATTAAAGGAATTACTGAATGGCAACTCCTTCTACAATGTAGATGAATTTTTAGATACTACTTAAAAAATAAATAAAATAAAAAACAATAAAAAATGTAAATAAAATATCCATAAAATATTGATTGTCAGGTATAGACAACATTCACTAAACTGACACGTTCCACATCATTACGAAATGTCGTATATATGATCCATGGAACAAGTATTAATCTAATCTAATCTACACAGCACTATGAGTTTCCTCCCCGAGGGGGAGGGGGGGGGGGGAAGTCATTTTTATGCTATAGCTCCTTGTGGCGAAAATGTGGAAATGGACACAGCTATACTGAAACTTGATGGGTTCCCTACTAGAACTGTGAAAGAAAGGCGTACCATCGTATCTATAATTAATATTTTATCTTGAAATTAGTGTAATGTTTAGAGACACACTGTACGTCCGCGTCGTACTTCCTGGGCGGCATTAAGTCTGTCGGCAGACAGCGGTCGTAATCTGTGCGCTCGCCGGGTAGTATTGTTGTAGCGAATATTTACTGTAGGGTGTGTTAAAATTACCGTATGGTTCATGAACAGTTACTGTGGACACCGCACGATGAAGACAGTGTTAAGCTGTCAGATCGGTACTTACTCGGGCGTCAGTGCAGTCTGCGGTATGACTACGCCAGTAAACGTCTTGCGTGAGTGCTTTGTGCAAAGCCGTAAAGCCTTTTAAGCAGCAAGACATACGGCGTCAGCACGCCGTCCATTACTGTTACTCGGCTCTTGGGTTTGTTTATCTCTGTAGCTGCCCACTGGGCGGTGAATTACGCAGACGCTGAGAAATATCCACTCAGGTGCCCTTCTGCCTTGTGCTGTTTGATGTCTTATTTTCATATCATTGCTCAACATGCTTTCCACTGGGAATATCTGCCCGGGGTTTTAATGGCACCGAACTTACTAGGAACACTTTTGACCTCGGAACCGAATGAAACCATGTTTAGAATAAGACTCGATCGTGAAAACCAATGGTTTGAGTAATTTTCCTTAAAGACGTTGCTATCTACCACACTTTAATACAGATTAGCAAAATAAGAAGGTAACGCTAACATAGGAGGAAAATTGTTCATAATTCAATGACTGATTATGCTCAAGCGATAGCTCCTTACTTAACAGCCATATACAACCGCTCGCTCAGAGATGCATCTGTACCAAACAATTGGAAAGTTGCACAGGTCACACCTATGTTCAAGAAAGGCAGTAGAAGTAATCCACTGAACTACAGGGCTATTTCATTGAAGTCAATTTGCAGCAGGGTTTTGGAACATATCCTGTATTAAAATATTATGAATTATCTTGAACATCATGATCGATTAACCCAACGTGAACACAAATTTAGAAAATATCGTTCATGCGAAACACAACTAGCTCTTTACTCACACGAAGTTATGAGTGCTATTGACAAGGGATCTCAAATTGAGTCCGTATTTCTAGATTTCCAGAAGGCTTTTGACACCGTACCTCACAGACGGCTTTTAATCAAATTGCCTGGTTATGGTATATCGCTCCAAATTTGCATCTGGATAGGTGATTTCCTATCAGAGAGAAGACAGTTTGTAGTAATCGGTGGTAAAGCATCGTCTAAAACAGAGGTGATATCGGGCGTTCCACAGGGTACTGTTATTGGTGCTCTGCTGTTCCTTATTTACCTAAACGATTTGGAAGAAAATCTAAACAGCTCTAGTAGTTTGTTTGCAGATGACGCCGTCATTTACCGTCTATTTAGATCATCTGAAGACCAAAACCAACTGCAGAACGATTAAATATGTCATTATGGTGTAAAAATTGGCAATTGACTCTAAATAATGAGAAGTGTGAACTCATCCACATGAGTACGAAAAGAAATCCGTTAAACTTAGTTTACAAGATAAATCAATCAAAAGTGAAGGCCGTAAACTCCACAAAATATCTAAGAATTACTATTACTTCAGCTTAAAGAACACGCAGATAATGTCGTGGGAAAGGCGAACCAGAGACTGCGTTTTATTGGCAGAATCCTTAAAAGATGCTTCAGAACTACTAAAGAAACTGCATACACTACTATTGTCCGTCCTTTTTTGAAGTATTGCTGCCCAGTGTGGGATCCTTATCAGGTGGGTTGGACGGAGGACACCGAAAGAGTCCAAAGAAGGGCAGCTCCTTTCGTATTGTCACGATACAGGGGAGACAGCGTTACGGATGATACGGGATCTGGGATGGGAATCATTACAACAAAGGCGCTTATCGCTGCGGCGTGGGCTACGTACGGAACTCCAATTGACAACAGTCTTCTCCAAATGCGAAAATATATTGTTGACTCCCACTTACATAGGTAGAAAAGATCATCAGAATAAATTACGAGAAATCATAGCTCGAAGAGAGAGACTGAGGTATTCTTTCATCTCACGCGCTATTCGTGAATGGAATGGGAGATAAATAGTGTAAAGGTGGTTCGATGAACCTTCTGCCAGGTAATTAAATGTATCTCATGTAGAATTAGACGTCTCATTACATTTTTAATCAATAGCAACAAACACCTTCGTCTTAATGTAATTATAATTGCGCAATGCACATATATCCTACGCCCCTGATACTGCTTACATTATTGATCAAAGTTCTGATGCAGGATTTCGATTAAGTAATTAGAACAAAGTGGAATGCAACAATGTGCGTACCTCACTAAATCTTCGTATTTAATACAAAATGGCTTTCGAGTTCAAGCAGTTCAATATCAAAAGCCACAATAATAAAATTTTAAAATGATGGTATTCATATGTTACTGTTAGAACCTGCCTTTTACCATGCATATTGCAACGTAGCTTATACTTCGGAGCAGAAAATTAATTGTAAATCACAGACTGAAATTTAATGATACAATAACGATCACCGTATACTCTTCCACTTTGTTTTAACCACTTAATGAAAATTCGACATCTGTGCTTTGAAGACTAACAATCTCCAACAGATGTGTAGGATATGTTTATTTTGCGCTTTTAAAATTAATTTAAGCAGAGGGTTTTTGGCACTGTTGAATTCAAATGTAGTGAGACACTGGTGTCGTTGAATTGCGAATAATTTCCCTCCTATCGTACTGGTATATTCTTTCTAGCAATTAAAATGTCTCTTGTGGTTAAGTGCAAAGCTTTACCTGAAATTGTCACATACTGTTTTATTATGACAGAATTTTTGGAGGCATTATTTCGTACGCTTCTGAATGCTGGAGATCAAAGTTAGAGGGCAAGTTTTTAATTTTAATCTTAATTTTTTTTTTTTTTACTCTGGATCCAGATGTATTGTCAGCTATTAGCTTCATTATTATCCTATCCTATGTTAATATTCTAATCAATGCGTAGCTGTAAAATCAATTATTCTCTGTAACCTGCTCGGTATATTTCGATATTGGTCTGTCTCTACTATTTTCCCACACTACCAATCTTTTCAAATCCAAATTCAGAACTCATAAATGTCGCTGCTGATGTTCCATGAACACCTCCATTCGTCTGCTATCTATTTTTCGTAGAATTCTGTTCTTATCTACTCTTGTTAATACTATTTTATTCCGTACTATATCTATCTATCGAACTTCAAACATGCTTCAATAGCATTATATTTCGAATCCTCCCAGATTATTCTTCCGTTGTGTTTATATGGCCCCTCATCACTTATAGACCTTGATCGGCTCCAGAACTTCGCTCCCGTTTCGATATCTGTTGAAACTACAGGCATCTTTTACCTAATAAATAAGAAAATCTCTTGTCCCCACGAGTAATATTACTATCTAGACTGGAGAACTGATATGTGTGTGTGTGTGTGCGCGCGGGGGGGGATAAAGGAGATCTTCTTGCTCCTCTACTAATGGTTACCTTGATAGTATTATTGGTATAAAGGCTCTGAACTGACCTTATTAAATGCTGAGGAATGCCATAATCTCTCAAAATTTCTCATAGATCGCACCACCCGGTGCAAAGCCGTTGCGTAATCCATGAAAGCTATATACATTGGTAGATTAATTTCTCTATGCTTTTCTATCTGGTTTACAGGAAAACGCATTATATACATGATTTTCCTGGTCTAAAATGATTTAGCTATTCTGTCAAAGCATTACTGCCAAGCATTAGGTGACCATTCAGGCTGATCAGGTCCATTCCATTTGTTTCCAAATGATAGGACTGGTTTTGTGAGTACAAGAATACACATTCGTAGCTTCCCTGGCTACCACAAGTTATCAGATTTCGATATTACTGAGCATTTGTGGTCTACTTTCGAGAGAGGGACGCTTTATTGCTACCCAACGTGCACTTGTCACTATGTACCATAAGAGTGGGATAAGATTTCCTTGGACAGCATACAACCACTTTTAATTATGCATTGTGAGATCACTGGAATCTGTTTTGAATGCCAACTGTTTTTCAACACATTATTCCGCATGTTAATGTGCCGTGTTTTTGGTATTTTTATATTTTTAACCATCGCAACAGGGCGAAAATCTTTTAATTTTGTGTATGTAAAACTTCTGTCAGGCAGGAAAAACCACAATGGAATGGAATGAAATGTTTAATGACGGTTGCTTTACGTGTTTTCCATACAGTCGATAAATGATTTGAAAGAAAGAACGGACATTAGTGTTTATCGTTCCGCCGACATCATAGTCATTGGAGGCGGAGCACAAACCGTGCGGGGATAGTAGCGAGGTCTGAGGGGCCATGTCTGATTGCGCGGCCGCTCTCCTTAGAATAAGTTATCTTAAGTAGGATGTAAATCTAGGGATCGATGCCACATGCCGTTTGACCTCTTAGTTATACAAATTAACAATCTGAAATTTACGGAGCTCAAGCTCGGACTGGGAAAAAAGTCGAAAATGTTCTTTTGAAAGCAACCATCGTGCCATTCACCAGAAATTATTTAGGGAAATCACTTAATCATTTTAGACAGAAGCTCTGAGGGTATATCTACCAGGGCACTGTTTATCAGTGCTCAGTATTAGAAAACTTGGCTACTTCTCTAGTCCTTTTAACAACACTGCACAATGCAGGGAAAAAATTGGTAGACCTGGAAAGACGACGTCGATTTGATTTCATGACGGCAGATGCAACCTGGAGGATAGTAGATGAGCTGATAATGATTTCAAAGTCGTCCGCCAACAGTTATTAACTGGCAGTGCGCCATCTGTGTGTACCGTTTGATAGGAAATGTTTAGCGCCAAACATTCCGCCTCCGTAGTCTAGTGTTGAGCCAACCATTCACCGAACAACCACGAACAAATTGAACAAACGACCGCGAACCAAAGATCTACCAGATGAAAAAAAAAAAAAAAAAGTGTACAGCGTGTTGGGTTGCCACCCAGGGAGCCCGGTTTCCATTCCCAGTCTGCTTGGAAATTTTTTCCGCTGGGGACAGGGTGTTGTGTCGTCCTCATCATCATTTCATCATCATTGACACGGAACTCGTCGAAATTGGATCAGCTAAAAGACTTTCACCAGGCAGGCTGAACAGAACCCAGTTGGGGTCTAACGGCCATTAATGAAGGCCACACGATCATCATCATCACAGCCATAAGGCTCACTGTAATAACAAAGTATGAAGAAAACACGCGCGATGCGATGGAAACGCACTCGTGATTCTTACATCCAACTGAGCGAGTTTGAAAGGGATGGTCCTTGGACATGCTGTGTCATTGTGTAACGATGCTGTTTGTAATGGTCACGTGAAGATTCGCAACCGGTAGACGTGGTTCTAGACGGCCACGCAGTACACTCGTCCGCTAAGACCGTCGTATCGTAAGAGCAGCAGTGGTAGATCGGACAACGACCACAGCACAGATGAGGGGCTTTGTGAGCCCAGAGATGTCTACACAAACTGTTGCCAACTGCTTACAGGCAGCGGTACTACGGATAGGCACTCAAGTCACAGCGTCGATGTGCATGGCTCAACTGGTGCCGTCAGAGGATTATTTGGAAGATGAAATAGCGGGCCGCGGTCTTCAGCGATGAAAGCAGATGCTGCATGCACGCAAGTGATGGTCGTTTGCGCTTACGATGTAGACCTGGCGAGTGCTGTCTCTTACAATGCATTAAGGTGAAATTTTTCAAAAAATTAATTTTCTGGTTTTTGCGTATTTAGATGCTATGTCCTTTTGTGAACATTTGTAAGTATTTTTTATTCTTGTACACCAGTTCGAACTGCGTTTTTTAAAATCTTACGACATCTGTTACTCTGTAATAATTTACGCCCCTTTTCGTAAAAAGGATTATACCTCCGGCACTTTTACAGTCAGAGTGTGGGACTTTTTTGTGTTTTGTACAGAAATGTACTGTTCATATGTTGGTTAAGCTGATAGAGCGCATTTCGATAGTCAAATGTCTGCAGGCGCGCTTGTAAACAAAAGTTCTCTTTGAAAAACGTGAAGTATAGATTGACAGATAAGATTATCAATGATTTGCAGGAATATTATGGGAATTCCAATAGGAAGAATTCTGGAGATCTGGAGGCAATGAAGAAAGCAGTGTGGGCCACTTTCTTCCACAATATATCTACTGACGAGAAGCCATTTTCTATGTCCGCCATCCCTTGATACGTGATGAACTTTAGGAAGCCACAGGCAGGTGGTAACCTCAACACAGCCGGCCGCGGTGGCCGAGGAGACTGAGGCGCTCCACTCCCTGTCTGCACGGCCACAACGGTCGGGGGTTCGAATCCCCCCTCGGGCATGGGTATTTGTGCCGTCCTTAGGCTTACCTAGTTCATAAGTAGTTTGTAAGCTTAGGGACTGATGACCCCGTAGTTAAGTCCCATAAGTTCTACAACCATTTCAATATTTTTGAACCTCAACACATTCACACAGAAACACTATTCCTGAATCAATTTTGGATAAAAACAAACCAATCTACAGAGACCTTGCCCATACTGATCTACTGAGGAAGTGCTTGAATGGGAAAACTCAAAAAGTAAATGTGGTCTTCAACAACACCGAATGCACCCGCATCCCTAAAAATGTGTTTGTTGGTTACAGAACTTTACAACTGGGAGTGTCCGATGCTGTGATAACGTGGAACAACGGAAACATTGCCAGACTAAAAGTTTTAGAACAGTTAGTCATATCACCCGAACAGAATATTGTAACAATTCTAAGAAAACGTGACAGCTTGCGTATTGCCAAGTCAGATTTTGCTGCTTCTCTAATGTCTAAAGAGTCAAGAATCAGGAAAAGGAAAGAGTCAAATGAAGTCAAAGATAATGAGGACCCTTATTAGGGTGCGGGGTGCTTCTAACCACTTATTGGGTACAAATCTGTAAGTTTTTTCTAGAATAATCATATTGTAAAACTTTGTCTCATTTTCTCAAAACTATAAATTGTAAAACATTTGCCCCGCTTTCTCAGAGACTATCAGAGACACTGTAATGAAAATTTCGCAGATTGTAAACAACCCTGAATTACAGCTGTGGATCCGTAGTCATGTTGATTGCACCAGTAAATCTGCTATAATAAAAAGATTTATGACTGTTTTTCATAAAAATTTTAATGCACGGCAATTAAATTTATAAGTATATTAATACCACAACGATTCCGGTTAAGTAAGTTACAGAAAGACCATTTAATTTTCAGTGATAATTTCAGATAAATCTGTTCAGTAGTTTCTGAGAAAATGGGGCATGAATTTGCTTAATTTAACATTGTCGTTATAGGGCCTACCGTCTCACCTTAATCCAAGACTCATTGGCTGCAACTCTCTCGTTGCGGATGGGACGCTGACCAGCGCTCAGGCCGTGCAGAATGTTTGAGAGCCATTGTTTTGCCATTCTTGCATCAGCAGTGTGATGTATCGATCCATCAGGATAATGCGCGTCAACACTGCTCGTGAAACTCAATGTGCTCTGCAAGACGTTCATCAACTTCCTTGGACAGGTTGTTTGCAGATGACGCCGTCATTTACCGTCTAGTAAAATCATCTGAAGATCAAAACCAACTGCAGAACGATCTGAATAAGATATCACTATGGTGTAAAAATTGGCAATTGACTGTAAATAATGAGAAGTGTGAAGTCGTCCACACGAGTACGAAAAGAAATCCGGTAAACTTTGTTTACAAGATAAATCAATCAACAGTGAAGGCCAGTGAACTCCACAAAATACCTAGGCATTACTATTACTTCAGATTTAAACTGGAAAGAACACGTAGATAATGTGGTGGGAGAGGCGAACCAGAGACTGCGTTTCATTGATATAACCCTTAAAATATGCAACAGAACTACTAAAGAAACTTCTTACACTACGCTTGTCCGTTCTTTTTTGGAGTAAATTGCTGCCCAGTGTGGGATTCTTATCAGGTGGGTTTGACGGAGGACATCGAAAGAGTCTAAAGAAGGGCAGCTCGTTTTGTACTGTCACGATACAGGGGAGACAGCGTTTACGGAAATGATACAGAATCTGGGATGGGAATCATTACAACAACGGCGCTTATCGCTTCAGCGTGGGCTACTTACGAAACTCCAATCGCGAACATTCTCCTACGAGAAATCAGAGCTAAAACGGAGGGATACAGGTGTTCTTTCATCCCGCGCGCTATTCGAGTATGGAATGGGAGATAAATAGTATAAAGGTGGTTCGATGAACCCTCTGCCAGACACTTAAATGTGATTTGCAGAGTATCCCATGTAGATGTAGATTCCCTGACTTATCTCCAAGCGAGCACGTGAGGGACATGATGAGACCGCAGCCGTCAGGCCCGACTGGCAAACCCACAGTTCTTGCGGATCTACGTGAACAGCTCGAGTAGGCGGTATTCGGCATCAGTTAGATTCAGTTGATGCCAAAGTCTGCGCATGCATTGCCGCCCCCTGAGACTACACCACGTAGTAATATGTGTGTTTCGACATGGATCAACACCTGGTACCTCAGTACAACTCGAGCTATTCATCTGTTAAATTAATCACTTCATCTACTCTATATACATTGTTTCAACGATAAATCTTGAGTCAATTGTAAAACCTTAAGACGATGTACAACTTTTCATTTCCGTCTCTGTAGATAGGAGATTGAAAGCTATCTAATAGTATAACCGTGTTTGGTACCAAGAAAATATTAACGCAATCAGAAGGAATGCATCACACCCTATCTGAAACCAACAAATGATAAATTTGGAGTGTATACGTCAGAGGCACACGGGGCCGACACCCGGCATCATCGTGAGGGAAGCCATATCCTACACTGGCCGTTCTCCTCTGGAGGTCGTTCAGGTAACACTGAACAGCGCAAGGTACACTGAAACCATCGTTCAACACGTGTTGCTACCGTTTAGGCAGTAACAAGGCAATAAGCTTTTCCAAAAGGACAATGCACGTTCACATGTATCCTGAACCACCCTGTGTAATCATTGCGTCATTCACCGAGCAAGAGAGGTAAGACCAAATTAGACATTTAGAAATAACGAGAATTTGATTGCTCTTCAAATATTTTCAGTTAAAATATTCATAGCTTCCGTAAAGTGATTTCGGAAATTATTGTGATGGTTCATTTAAAACAGATGTGAGTGATTTCGTTTTGCATCTCTCTCCAATCCGAACTGATGCTCTGTATCCAACACTCTCGGTGTTAACGACTTATTAAAACTTAATTCTACTTCCTTTACTTCTAATAGCTTACTGAAATGCCATGGTTCGTTCTTTGCACTGAAATTATGAAAATAACCATGGACTATCCCTAATTACAGTTATTTATTTATTTACTTTATTTTTCATTTTACTTCAAATGTTCAAATGTTTGTAAGTCTATCGGACCAAACTGCGTGGTCATCAGTCCGTTTCTTACAAACTACTTAAACCTAGGTAAACTATCCTAAGGACAACACACACACCCATGCCCCAGGAAGGACTCGAACCTCCACGGCGAACAACCGCGCGCTCCGCGGCGAGACGCTTTAGACCGCTCGGCTACTCCACCGCGGCTATTTTACTTCAACCAGTTCAAATTATTTTCTGTTTCTCGTTTAGCTGGGCCCTTTCCAACTTACCTTACTTTCTTTTTCTGACAACTTTAAAGCTGACTTCCACAAATTTTTAAATTTCTTTATTCTTTGTTGACAGAACAGCCTTATGGCAAAAAAGACTGCCAGTTACCGGTAGCTATTAGTTGCCACAACGAGTGTCACTTTGCTGCGACTCTGATAGAGAACCATTATCATATCAGACAGGTGCTATACAAGTACGAAACGCATGGAATAACAACTTGCTTCGCCGTTGTGTCCCTGTGGCTGTAATAGGTTTCATAGTCTCGTGTATAAATTTTGAACCATTGTTGTTAGTACCTTGACAGACAATATTGGTTCTCGCCATTTATAAGGACCACAGAACATATGGAGTAGTGTCAAAGGTCCTCATCGTCTCCAACGACAATGGAGTGGATGTATGGTGGATACGTAATGATTTATAGGGAAAGTATTATGAGTTATTCAGTACAAAAAGAGTCAACGACCGTGCCGCGGTGGACACACCGGTTCCGGCCAGATCGTGCCCAAAGCTTGGATGGGTAACCGTCAACCGTCCGGGTACGGCACTCGATTTTGGTAATTTTCCCTTTGCCTTACAGCTGAGGGGATAGGAGGGGTGGTGGTGAAAGTCCCTGATCACCAGTCTTTCCACCAATGTTCTGGATTAAATTCGAAATCTCTCCTCAGTGTCTCATGGCGTGAGGGCATTGGACACTGTTGATAGTGATCCGCCCATTTGATGGAACGTTCTACAGACACTTCAGCTTACAGTTCTCACACTTCGCGAAGAAAAGGTGCCTGCGGGCTAGGAGAGCATTGGAAAACCTTTCGAATTAGGCGACTGAACCTGCCCTTCGGGCTCTCCCAGCCATTAATCCCATACAACTTTACTTTTTTAGTATATACTGATTCACAGATGATACACTGCAGTTTCAGTGAGTCAGTGTTTCCAATCGCATTCATCGAAAAATAGCAATGACGCTAGCAGCGCTGTCTACTGGAAACAGTAACACGGCGAACAACGAGAGGAGCGGAAGCCTTAACGTCTCCCGCGAAGGTCGGAATGCTTGTGAATGCCCTGCCCGCCTTTGATCGTTTGCGAAACTCTCAGTTCACACCAGGCTTTACTCATCGTTGATGTCAGAAAAATTCTTGTTGTTCGTGGAAACTGTCGAGAGAGTAAAGTCTCTAGAAGGTACTTTCCTTCTAGTGCTGTGAATAGCAGAAGTATGTGTTCTCTTTACCCGCTACTCACTCAGCAGTTTCTTCTAGATACAGTCCCGAAGCAGAATACGCAGAATATATGTCACAAATTCTGTTTGAATTGGCTCGTCTGCAAATCGATCATAACTTTTTATGTCTAATATTTCTCTACTTCTCCGTGATGAAATTTTCACTCTGTAGCAGAGTACGTTCGGATATCAAACTTACTGGCAGGTTAATTCTGTATGCCAGACGAGTATTCGACACAGGAAATTCGTATTTCAGAGGCAAGTGATGTACCGTCTGAGATAACCCAGCATGACTTACGATACGTCTTCACGTCTCTTCAAATTTCAAATGTTCATAAATCTCAGGGACTTATCTACGTTGGTCATCAGTCCCTAAGCTTATAAACTACTTAAACTAACTTAAAGCAACATATGCTAAGGACAACGCAAACACAGAAAGAAACATCTTTCAGAATACGATTACACGCTGGACCGCAGTCACTGAAAGCACTTACTCCCGTATAATATCATGGCGCAGACATAAGGAGCGACTGGAATTGAAGTGAGCTCATAAAATTAATCGTTGGTAATGTGGAATGAGAATCATTGTAAGAATCCTCAGGACGTGATATCAATCAACAAAGAAACTGGCTTACGAAACAATCGTTCGCCTAATGCTTCAATATTGCTCATCATTGTGGCATTCGCACCAAATAGGGTAGATGGGAGAGAGAGAGAAGATCCAGAGGAGAGCACCACGCTTCGCTATAGGTTCATTTAGTAAGCTCGAAAGGTCACGGAGAAGACTGGCAAATTCCAGTGAGAAGAGGTGCATTCCATCATCATATGGACTTCTGTCAAAGTTACGAGAACGTAAGTTTCTCAAGCACTAAACTGCTTCCTCCTACATATAACCTACCTAGAGAGAAGACCATGATGGTATAATTAGATAAAAATTCGATTAAAAATTCTATTAACGCTTACTTGAGTGACAGTCTCCAGTCTTTCTAAACTAACATCGTGAATGTAGATCAGATGTGGCTTACATTCAAAGAAATAATATTGACAGCTATTGAAAAGTTTGTACCAAACACATTAACAAAAGAGGGGGCTGACGCGCCGTGGTACACAAAACAGATTAGATCACTCTTGCAAAAGCAAAGGAAATAGCATGCCAAATTTAAACGGAACAAAATCCTCAACACTGGCAATCTTTTACAGAAACTCAAAATTTAGCACGAACTTCAATGCGAGAAGCTTATAATAGTTTTCATAACGAAACACTGTCACGTAATTTGGTGGAAAAGCCTTAGAAATTCTGGTCGCATGGACAGTATACTAACAGCAAAACACGATCAATACCTTCACTACGCGATAGAAACGGTGATGCTACTGATTGCTGAACACAACTTCCAGAAATTCTTTATGCAATGAGAACGAAGCAAATACTCCAGAATTCGAATCAAGAGCAGCTACCAGCAAGCGTAATTTAGAAATAGATACCCATGGAATATTAAAGCAATTTAAATCACTTAGCAAAAGTAATTTTCCCCGTCCAGAGTGCATACCATTTAGGTTTATTTCAGAGTACGCTGATGCAATAGCATGCAATGTCGTATACAACCGCTCGCTCAGCGAAAGATCTATACCCAAAGACTGAAAAGTTGCACAGGTCACTCCAATATTTCCGAAAGGTAATAGGAGTTACCAGCAAAATTACAGGCGTATATCATTAATGTCGGCTTGCAGCAGGATTTTATAACATATACTTTACTAAAAAATTATGAACTACCTCGAAGAGAACGATCTATTATCCCATAGTCAACAGAAAGTATCGTTCTTAAACACAGCTCTTTAATCACATGAACGGCCGTTAGCCGTTGGAGGTCCGAATCCTCCCTTGGGCATGGGCGTGTGTGTTTGTCTTAGGATAAGGTATTTTAAGTAGTTTGTAGGGACCGATGACTACTGCAGTATAGTATATGTAAAGTTTTTCAGTTCACAGTTAAAATTTATTCCTTGTTTTCCATTGCCTTAGAGAATGCAAGATCCTATGTTAAAGTTATATAAAATATTCTTCAGCAGTCAAGAAAAAATGTTCAATGTTTGTAAACCTATTGGACCAAACTGCAATGGTCATCAGTCCCTGGATTTACGAACTACTTAAACAAACTGTACATAACTCAAGGACAGAACACACACACACACACACACACACACACACACACACACACACACATGCATCCACAGCAAGGCGCCTTAGAGAACTCGCCACTCCACCGCGGCCTTCAGCAATCTAAGTAATTTATTTATCGGAATAGTTAATTGTTTAAAATATTACACTCATGGATTTTTCTGCTTAAAGTTAATTCCTGGTCCCTCCTGTCTATTTGTCAATAATTGTTTAATATTTAACATTTTAATTGTACTATAGCAGTAGAGCCAAGGATCACTTTTGATATGAGCTTGAAGCTGAGTGTAAACGAGTAACATATCTTTTAAGTCTATATGTAAACATTGTAAATTCTTCGATAAAACAGTTAAGCCTGAAGATATCCTTGTAAGCCTAAAATCGGTTAAAGAATTAAAATAAACTCGTGGAACATGCATAAAATTGTGATTTCTAAGGCGGTATACGAGGAAGTTCTGCTACTAATTTGTAGGAGGAAAGAACGCACTGGAGGGTGGCTTAGGAACAACCTGTAGCGAATTTGTGCTGATGTGGAACTCTATGCCCGTGGTAAATTCTAGAAATCTCTCTGTGATCTTTGATATAACATATAATTCCTAGGGTGAAATGAAAGAAAAAGAATAAAAATTACGAAAATTGCGGGGCTAATCTGGAATCAGAATCGCTGAATCGCACGATATGCAATTCAAGGGATTAATGTGAGAATATGACAGATTAATCACTAGGTTACCACAGGAAATACTGTTTTATTTCGGTATCAATTTTACAAAAATTATAAACCTCATGGGCGATTTGGCTGTCTGTGGCACTATTCGCCTATTATGGGGAAGTTGCAGGCAAACAAGTATTGTCATAATTATTCGTTGTGAGGGAATGCGAGCGACAGACGTGAGATCTCTGTTGCGCGGTGTGGCTGACAAAAGGTCGCAAAATTTGAGAAGTGTGTGAGCCGAGGTGAGTGAAGGGGAAGAACAGTTGGTGGCGGGCCGCGAAAGCGAGAGGACTATGTTAACTGCTGCTGCCATCGTCGACTAGGCTCTGCCCACACGTTCGTTCGTGGGCTGCGCTCCTCTGCACAGAAGCTGAGCGCTGGCAGCCGGCCGCGGTGGCCGAGGGGACTGAGGCGCTCCAGTCACGGTCTGCACGGCCACTACGGTCGGGGGTTCGAATCCCCCTCGGGCATGGATATTTGTGCCGTCCTTAGTTGTAAGTAGTTCATAAGTAGTTTGTAAGTTTAGGGACTGATGACCCCGTAGTTAAGTCCCATAGACTCTACAAACATTTGAACATTTTTTGAACATCGCTGGCAGCCACCACCGCCGCCAGACTAGCCACGCCACGCTAGCCGACCCAGCGCTACCCTCGTCACCACAACGCGACAAAATATCCCTGGGAATGCTAAGGTGATCGATACTTCCGCTTATTCTCCTCAATAGTTAATGAATCGTGTTCACACCCAGTCAAGTCGACCTTAAGATTTATAAATTAACTGTAGTATACAGGGTGAATCACCTAACAGTTGCACCGCAAATAGTGCGGAAACGGAAAGTGTGATTGATATGCGGTTTTCACAGAAAGGATTGGTAGTCAAGGACTCGTATTGTTAGCCAATAAACAGATTGTAAAAATACTAGAAAGTGTATTTTTTATGGAAACATACAATTTTTCAAATGGAACAATGGTTGTTACTACTGGAATTTTTGAGACCAGCTGTGTACAAATAATTTTGAATGACATTTTTATCACGTTTAGTTTGGCAGCTGCAACCATTCAAAGTTTTGGGGGTGGAGGCTACGACAGCGTAGCTGACTGGCTGGTGGTCATGAAACAGTGGGTCGTGCCTCAGGGGAAAGCCACTCGGCCAGTCAGCTACGCTATCGCAACCTCCGTCTCCGAAACTTTGAACGGTTGTAGCTGCCAAACTAAACGTGATAAAAATGACATTCAAAATTCTTTGTATACAGCTGGTGTCAAAAATTCCAGTGCATGATAGAAACAACCATTGTTTCATTTAAAAAACTGTATGTTTGAATAAAAAATACACTTTCTAAGTAATATTACAATCTGTTTGTTGGCTAAAAATGCGAGCCCCTGACAACAAATGCATTCTGTGCAAACCGCACATCAATCTCACTTTTCGTTTCCGCAATATTTGCGATGCAAGTGTTAGGCGATTCACCCTGTATATAGATTACTAGCTGAAAATCCAGGTACCGTATGTATTTATCCTACACTCTCATAGTTCATCCCTCCCCCCGCTCTCTAGCCACCTCTTCTTCTCATGTTACTCTCTTCATATCCATCTTCCTCTCTCTCAGCCCATTTCTTCCAACTTCCTCCTCCTTCCCAGATCCTTCGTTCATCTCCTCCCCTTCTCCATATCCAGGAAAGCTCATATATATCTGTAAACTTTCTTTATGATAAATGACACAGAGCCAAAATTTATTGCAACGTGTATCTATAAATAAAGTACCTCTGCTATGTACGATATGAAATGTTATGTAGACAGTTATACTCGTCTCGTTTTGAAATTCAAGCATGCAAAATTACTCAAAATCGGGATAAAATGTACATTAGTATCGAAGCCTGTAAGTAAAGTTCGCACCACAAGGATCTACACTAAATTTTATGTAGACTGTGATCTTCCTCTTGGTTTAGAGATTGACTGTGCAAATTCATGCCGCACGGAACGGTCTAAGGCACCGTGCTACAGACTGGGCGACCGTTTCCGCCGAAGGTTCGAGTTCTCCCACGGGCATGTGCGTGTGGTGTGTGTGTGTGTGTGTGTGTGTGTGTGTGTGTGTGTGTTGTCCTTGGTGTAAGTTAGTTTATGTAGTTTGTAAGTCTAGGGACTGATGACAATAGCAATTTGGTCCAATACGTTTAAAATAAAAAATACGTTATGACCGGAATTTTGACAAAGTTCGTAAGTACCAAACTAAATTTTATGTAGACAGTCAATTTCCTCTTGTTTTGAAGGTGATACGTGGAAAAATGCTTCAAGACCGGGACAGAACTATGTATTTATATTCAGTAGACACACTCGGACACAGTAAAAACCGCACTTACATTTTTTCTCAAATTTTATAAATTTTCCGGAAGATTTCCCAAAAAAATTATTTCATACAAACCCTGTCCATAGAATTATGAATACAAAGAAAAGATTAGCGAAATCGCTCGAGCCGTTCTCAAGTTATGCTGTGAACAAGGGAAACAGGATTCAAAACGTATATATGAATGTTTGTCTGTATATCCTCTGTGTGTTCATAAACCATTCATTCGATTGCAATGAAACTTTGGTGAACTGTTCACCGTACGCCCACGAAGGTTCCTGGCCCATAAAAAAAAGACAGCTACACATAGCACAGGAGATATGACGTCATAAATAAATAGAGGCCACCACCCAGATTTATGCGTCACTTATTGGAAAATGAGAGTAGTTAGGGACCTGCAACAAAGTTTACATGTAATTTCTGACGTGCATGAAGCGTTTTGTAACTGACCCCCCACCCACAAAATGATGGAACGCAAAGAAGTCTACCGCTCACAAGTTTCGTTCTAGATGCCGTAAAACTGTCGCATCAGGCACGACCTTGCATCAAATAAAGTTCGCATCACAGATTTGCATGTTACTATTTATTTTTGTCTGCAAGTCTCCGTTAATAATCTTGCATCCAAAATTAAGCAATCTGTTTTCTTAATCTCTATCTATATAAAAGCGAAAGGACACTCGCTCACTCATTGACTAAACACGATATCTTGAAAAGTACTTCACCTATGAAGCTGAAATTTGGCAGGAATATTTTGTGATAGGTGGATGGCAGAGCATACTTCTCCTACAGACTAAACGAAATCTACAGTTTCATTCCGATTTTTACGAAATTTCGCACGCATGACGTTCAACACAAGAGGAACGTCACCGTCTACCTTAAGTTTCATACGGTGTATGGGGGACGGCACTTGGCAACATAAAAATGGATCCCTAAATTCCTTGGTCGCGTCATAAATTGAGAACGGCTCGACCGATTTAACAGATACTTTTTTTCTCAGAACAAGGGTTGTACGAAATAAAACTGGAATATTTGAGAACAACAAATTGCGTATTGCGTTTTTCAATGAGACCCTGCGTTTCTATTGCACAGAAATATACAGTTCTGTCCCGATATTGATGAAATTTTGCACACTCTACCTTAAAAACAAGAGGAATGTCACTTTCTCAATAAAATTTCGTTCGGTGCGTAGTGGAGGGTACTTAACTTACGGAATTTTACAAAATGCATAGTTTTGCTCCAATCTTTAAGAGGTTTTGCACCCATGACCTTTAAACCAAGAGGAAGATCACTGGGTACATAAATGTTTATATGGTACATGACAGAGAGTATCTTGTATAAAACTTTGTCGAGAGAGGGAAAGGTGGAAACGAACAGAGAGATGGGAGAGAAAGAGGTGGATGCAAAGAGAGGAGGGAAGGGGAGGTGGACTACAAGAGTGTAGGATAAATAAACACCAGGGAAACGTCGGGTTTACAGATGGTAAGTACATAAAAATACAAATAAATTAACAAATAAATGCACAAAAATTTACATGAATGGAAAAATTGTGCGTTATCAGCCTGTGACCAGTCGGAAAGAAGAGCAAAACACCAATAAGCGGTAAACCGTAAGTAGCCACTCATTTATTGGTAGAAGATGGCAACTCTTTATAATCAATAAATACTACATTTAAAAAATGTATTTTCTTGAGCCGACTGATTATGCCTTTTTTGCTTCCGTTAAAAGAAGGTCGTCTGGGTAAAACAACTAGATTACAGCAAGAAAACAGCTTTTTTTCTTTCCAAAAACTATTAGTTGGCGCTTGCTGCGGATTTTTTTTTTTTAAACCTGTTAGATACTCAAAATATTTGCACATTACGTGTTCACCTATTTTCATAGGAGGCTGATAATTTCTCATGTATTGTTCCATTTTAGTGCAGATGTTATGTAACGTTTTATGATGAGATATCACAGAGAGCTTTCTAGAATTTATCACATGTTCTTGGACCGCAACTCGAACTCGGAACCTGGAAGGATTGATGTGATTCATGCTAGTGTCGTGAGTCGTGCTACGGTACCTCAGTCAGTAAAGGACATGCCCGCGAAAGGCGGAGGTCCGATTGCGTAAACCCACTTCTTTACAAACGCTTTTCGGTACATTTGTGCTAACGTCACTAGAAGAGTACAACGCTGGCAATCCAAAATGCAACACCAAGAGGAAGTGGAGATATTACACCCTAATTTATCTGGAAAATAAAACGTTGTACAATGATCACTGGTTAGAAAATACAAGACGGTATTAGCGAGGAAGAATTAATCAGTGTTGGCATTGCGCGATTCGTCGGTAGAAACAGTGTCTTTATAATCCCGTTTCTGCCTGCACTACCACGGTTCTCGGATTAGAGTCTCGAGACACCGTAGTGAAAGACTGTTCAAATGTTGCCTTATAAATCGCCATTCTGGTCCAGCGGGGTTAAGATTTGAGGTGATATAGTTCACCCCCGCAACCCCCTAGTACGCGCTGCCGATACACTAACCAGCCAGAGTAACATCTCTGAAGTGTTGGAGATATACTTCCTGGCTTTCCGACAGCCACAATGCAACAGGATCACACGGACATACAACGTTCAAGACTTTTCTGTCGACCATAGGATTGCATTGCTGCCTCGGCCTCCCTGTTCTCTCGATTTCTCGCCTACCGAAAAAGTACGGACGACGATTCCGGAACGGCTGATTTGGGGTACACTAACCGCTGCTACGTCAAAAAAGCTTTGGTAGCTTGGAGTGGTTTCCCGCAACAACAAATACAGGGCGTCTTTGAATCACTACTGAGGCATTTAGCAGCGGTTACAGCTAGCAATGGTGGCAACACTCAATACTGATTCTGCCTCACTTCGCATGAGGCTGTATCGCAATTATATGATCCTTGTACAACGTCTTATCTCCAAAATAAATTTGCTGGGTGTATCTTCGGTCCATCTTGGTACTGGAATTTTTGATGGTCAGTGGCGTATATCAGTGGCGGCTGGTGACCAGAAAAGATGGTAGTGCACTTTTTTCACCAGCTGCCACCACTCCAGTATGGCAGCTCAACGCATTCCGAAAAAAAAAAAAACGCCATTGAGCCAAGATATCATAGATGTAGATGAATAAAAAACTGCAAAGTTCTGAATTTTGGCGAAAAATAATCGCGCAGCTTTATTAATAGAAGTGGCTTTAAGCATAATAAGATTTAATTGGTGGAGATAGCAATGAATGTAAGAAGCAATGTAAAACTTTTGCTTCGCAAGAGCCTGCACCTCACGTGACGAATTACTCATAACTAATGGGCTATTAATTTGTGTGGACAATTCTCTAAATGGTTACTTAACTGTTCTATGATATGCGTTACCAAAGTCTGGGCATCATGCTTTTCCTGTGCTATAAAATCCCAAAATCTTTCAACTAGTCTTCCATTAATAATGCACCTATATACTATAACCATCTGGAACACACAGACTACATCGCTGGTGCCGTCAGCTATTACAACCAGAAACTCGGCACCCTTCATTTCGTTCCTGATTTCCTCTTGGCATCGGAGGAGTTCATTCTGGATCTTTTTGATGTGCTTTTAAAAACTGTTGCCTTTTCCAAATTCAGTCTCATCGTGTCCTCTGATGGCAAGTTCCGAAGAACCATAGGAACGAATACAATTAATTATTAGATTTAGTGTGTACCTATTATCTGTAACCTTTTGATTGTGTAATGACAAGGACGTTCTGTATCCCTGACTAATGAAGTGGCTATATTTACATTCCCTAGACTTGCCAGATTCAAAAAATTATTGACATGGACCGAAGAAAGTTCGTGTTTCCTTATTTTATCGTGAAGGTGTTAAATGTCAATGACTCCTTGTTTAGTCCAGGAAACTCTCCTCCAAATAATAAACAAGGAAAACAAAATAAGGCGTTTTTCACCTCGCAGCCACACATTCATACTTGCTGTTCAGTTCCGACTTAAATTTTATGTTGAATTGACGACTTTTCGTTTTAACTGTCTGTGAAATTGTCAAACTGGGAATCGGTCTACCTTGGCTCTTGATTTCTAATTTCTATTCAAACTTGCGTAAATTGAATCGTTCAGAAAGCAAGGAAATTACCTGTTTCATTATTTCACCTGTTCACTTGAGCCTCAAAATTCACTATAACACATGCTAAACAACAAACACAACGCACAGTTACTTCGCTTGCAGCTACACGTGATCTGGTTAAGAAGGCGCGAAAAGCCCACTTCGTTCGAAGGGCGGACGACTCCGGTTGCCTTCGGGAGAGTTGGGACTCTTGTTTCTGCGGCTGACAGGGTGGCTCGGCCGCGGTGTGTATACACTCAAGGCGCCTATAGGGGAACACTGTTGCTAAGCGTTGCCCCCGCACCCTGCACACCCCCTGAGACACCATAGTCGGCGTTTGCAGGTCGGCTGCAAACCCAGCCGCTGTCGGCGAAGTTCGGTCCACTCGGAAGTGGTCGGTGCGTCAACAGCCCGGGCGTTTCAAAATAGATAAATGAAGCGCTACTTCTCCCCCTGCTTAGAATTTTGTAAATAGTAAACCAATTTTATCAATATTATTATTCCTGGAGGTAGCGCAAACCTGCGAACCTATACAGGCGTATACTGGCGTATATATGAATTTCGCTTCGGTTTGTGGATTGAGATCGGCGTTGAAGTATCTGTAGACTACCTCTTGAATACTGACAGATGGCAACGATTATCGAGGCACAGACGTTTCCCAGCCATGGAGTCATGGTGCCGGGGAGATTAGATAAGGCAATGGAACTGACTGGATAACGGACAACCGAATGTTCACTAGTATGTGACAAAAATGCAAAACCCTTTTCGCGTACCCTACTGGACGTCGGTACCAAATGGCACATTCTAGCAGGATAAAAAGAGACCACACATTGAAGTTCAGGCCTCAAACGCCTTGAGCAATAGAGCAATATAACCTTTAATGGCCTCCTGAGTTGTTATCTACAAAGCATGTCTGGAATGTGATGGGAGGAGGTTACTTCATCAGCATCCACCCACCAGTCTTCATGACTTCAGCATGGAACAGCCAACTAAAGGGACATTATTCTCTTTTCTCATTCTAAACACATCAAATTAATTTATGTCACCATCCATCCACATGAGTAGTAAAAAAATATGTAACATTGTTAGATTAAATAGAAGCAGGTTCAGGTGGACAGGCTCGAAGTCCCCCCCTCCCCCCCCATGAGACCCTCCCACCTGGAACAGCCTGACAAAGAATTAAATATGTACACTCTTTGTAATTTTTTTATCTTTTTCAATATGTTTTTTCTAATTATCTTTGTATTTTTTCTATTTTCTTTTGTTATTTTTCTATTTTATATTATTGCTCGATAGACAAAATAATAACGCGAAAGAATGTACACCACTGTATGCTACATTATGAGATGTAACACCGACTTTTAAATATTAGGCAACAGGTTATAAAAATGGGCGATAAATAAATAAGTAATAAGTCTTCATGAGCTATTCCAGTTTGATGTCCGCAAGACATTTCTGAAAATAACACTCAGACATGGTTCTATGCCACGCTGAATACAGGGGTGCATTAATGCCAATGAGAGCCCCACCGAAAATACGTATGTTGTTGGACATAAGTTCGGATTGGATACGAAACAAAAAACAAAACGACTAATGAACTACCGAGCCAAAGTTATAAGGCCAGAACGCTATCACTTGGGCTATATCGAAAGACACTGCAACCGTTTCAATTATTGGTATTAACGTGTACTTTGCAAAACTTCAAATTCGGTTATCTCGAGAATTTAAAGAGTTGCGTCGAATGGCTTTGGTTGATTGTTATTTGAGTTCTGAACTTCACGGACCATTAATATAAAGAAATTCTAAAATCCGATACCCATGTGGTCTCCTTGTAAGACAGGATTGTTTGAGGAAGCAGGAAATCATGAAAGACGTACGCAAAATGTTTGCTCAGCCGAATTGACGGAAAATGTGATAAACACTGTGGAAGACGATCGCCGTTTCAGTACCCTTATCACTTACAGCGTTTACGGGACTTAGTAACGACAGATTTTCCACATCAGGAGCGCTTTAGTCACTTGTTTCATCCCCAGGCACCACATTTCCGGAATATGTATTCAAATTTTCAGACATTTGTAAGCTTAATGGACCAAACTGCTGAGGTCATCTTTCGCTAGACTTGTAAACTTCGTAAACTAACTTACCTTAAGGACAACACACACAGTCATGCCCGAGGGAGGACTCGTACCTCCGACAGGAAGCGGCCGCGCCGGGATTGTCATCCACCCTGTTCACAGGTGGTCACTTTAACACGGAATGTTATCTTGAACTTTCGTAACAGTCAACTGTGGGATGGCATGCAGAACCCCTATAATATGGCGACAGCGAACTCTCAGAATCGGTGCAGTCGTACAGCGTGGTCCACGGATAAGTGGCGGCCGCTTTTTGGGACCAGTCTTCCTTCCACGTCGCCTGACAGGCGTTTCTTGCCTGTGATTTTGCCTTCCTCGCAGGAAGAAGTGCCATTGATGATTCGAAGGTTTATGTGGCTACTACATGATGGTACTCGAGCCCGCTTCGCCGCTAACATACGGACACATCTGAGTCGTGACTTCCCTACCCGTTGGATCAGAGGAGGAGGTGCAGTTGCAAGGCGCGCTCGTTCACCACATCTCAACGCGTGTGATTTCTTGTTATGGTGCCATCTGAAAAGTGTCGTGTATGCACAGTCCGTTCCAGATTTGGAGACAATGGAGTAGCTCATTTATGCTGACTTTGAAACTTTGAATGCAGCCTGGTCGATGTGGGCGTGTGAGTCAGAAGATGCTACGGCGCGTACTCGCATGCACCACTTTCAACACCACTGTAACTGTGACTGCATGATACAGCGTGGATTAGACCGCAGTCTCTGTAGCAAAGTTGTCGTTGTTGTGCTCTTCAGTCCGCAGAATGGTTTGAAGCAGCTCTCCATGCAACACTGTTCTGAGCAAGCCTCTTCATCTGAGAATACATACGGCATCCAACATCCTTTTGAATCTGCTTACTGTATTCGTCCCTCGGTCTCCCCCTACGATTTTTACCCCACAATTCCCGCTAAAGCTAAGTTGACGACTCCTTGATGTCACAGAATGTGTTCCACCAACCTTTCCCTTCTCTTGGTCAGGAGATGCCAGAAACTCATTTTCTCCCCAATTCTGCTGAGCACTACCTCATTAGTAACATGATCTACCCATCTAATCTTCATAATTCGTCTGTAGCACAACGTTTCCAAAGCTTCTATCATCTTTTTGTCTGAACTCCTTATCGTCCACGTTTCACTTCCATACAATTCTGCACTGCAGACAAATGTTTTAAGATAAGGACTTCCTAACATTTAAACAGATATTGGATGTCAAGAAATTTTGCTTCTTCAGAAACGCTTTTCTTCCCATAGCCACTCTGCATTTTACGTATTCTTTTATTCCCCCATCAGAAGTTATCTTGCTACCTAAATAACAAAACTCACCTACTACTTTTATCGTCTCGTTTTCTAATCTAATTCCTTCAGCATCGTCTGATTTTCTGACACTACATTCCGTTACCTTTGTTTTACTCTTGTTAATTTTCATCTTATACCTTCTTTTCAAGACAGTGTCCATTTCGTTTAATTCCTCTTCCAGGTCCTTTGCTGTCTCTGACAGAATTACTATGTCATCAGCAAACCGCAAGGTTTTTATTCCCTCTCCATGGACTATAATTACCTTTCCAAATTTTTCCTTCAATTATTTCACAGCTTGCTCAAGGTACGGACTGAACAACATTGGGGAAAGGCTACAACCATGTCTTACTCCCTACCCAACCACTGCGACCCTTTCTTGACCTTCGACCAATACTTGCTGTCTGGTTTTTGTACAAGTTGAATATAACTCTTCGCTCCCTAGGTTTCCATTTCCTCAAGCCATCTTCTAAGATAAGTCGTGATGTGAGTATTGCCTCGTAAGTTCCTACATTTCTCTAAATCCAAATTGATCTTCTCCATGTTCGGATTCCACCAGTTTTTCCATTCGCCTGTAAACAATTGGTGTTAGTATTTTGCAACCGTGACTTATTAAACTGATAGTTCTGTAATTATCACATCTGTCTGCACTTGATTTCTAAGGAATTGGAATCACTATGTTCTTCTTGAAGTCTTATTGTATTTCCCCTGTCTCGTACATCTTGCATACCAGGTGGAACAATTTGTTCATGACTGGCTCACCTAACGATAACAGCAGTTCATACTGGACATCTACTCCAGCAGCCTTGTTTCTGTTCAAATATTTTAGGTAGCAAAGTATGACTGAATAAATGGACTCCAGCATGGAAAACATGCACCCCCACATATAGGTTCAACACAATTTTTGTTCCATACCCTCTCCTTGAAAGTAGCCTGTTATTGAAATAAGCAAGATCTCGAGCAGTTGAGATCTGCAAATATAAGTGAAAACGCTGACTGTTGCTCTAAATTACTTTATGAGTGGCTACAGTACATGCACAACGGAAATTTATCTAACTGCTCACTTCTTAAGGGAGCAGCCAACGTTTTAACAAACACAAAAGCAATGTAAAAAAAATAAATGAATAGATAATTAAAGATGGGTCTGGGAGTATGAAATCATAAAGCAGAGGTTTGATACTTTAAAATCATAATCTATTCAGACAAATAACAAGTGAATAAATGTGAGGAGACCAAGTTAAGCACACACCTTGTACAAAAGTGAATTAAATCATATGATTACTGACCATATTAAAATTGTTTCTGCCCTTTATGAATAGGGAGGTAATGTGGGAGGAAATTTTCAAATACACAGTGGGTAATCAGTTTGGAAAACATGGTTTCCTTACTTGAAAAAAAAAATCAGCGAACTTATAATTATTTAAAGATAAAAATAACAGTCTAGTTTGCCGCAAAATTTTACAATTTATTACTACAGGTAACCGGTTTCGATCTAAGATTAGATCATCTTCAGACCTCTGAAAATACAATAAAAGACGGCTACTTCTTTGCCACGTCATCTGCTTCACCTCTGGCACGACTACTTATCGATGTTTCCACGACGCCGTATCCATGGCAACCATCAACATGCTGTATTTTATCTTTGACTAACACTCGTCTTCGATTTGAAAGTTATTATTATCAATTGCCAATAGATGGCAGATATTTCCTAAACAGACAACTTCTTTTTATTGTCTAATGCTTCAATTATTCTTTATTATAGACATGGCAACTATGTTTTACATGTAACAAAATGCATTTTTATACCAATTATGAATTATTTTATATAGATATACGTTTCTTGTATTATCTTTTACTGTATGACGTTCCTCATTTGTTTATGATGCTCTGATGCTTCAGGCGAAGGGCGGGGCTTTCCTTTATAATGCAAAGCATTCTCTCGCTGTTTAGCAGTCGCCGCATGTTCACCGCTTGAACATCTACACCGAGGTATACTGTTTTAAGTAATTTTTTAATCCTGTTTGTAAATTTATCGTAGCTATTAATGGTGTACCTGTTTCTCTCTACAGCTTATCGTCTTTTATTGTATTTTCAGAGGTCTGAAGATGATCTAATCTTAGATAGAAACCGGTTACCTGTAGTAATAAATTGTAAAATTTTGCGAACTAGACTGTTATTTTTATCTTTACACAATGGGTAGCTGAAAGCACATTCATTCATTCACAGACATGCACATAATGCTTGGAGATACATTACAAGGCTGGAACACATGAAAGCAAAGGCGAAACGAAGCATCGGCGGCGACTTGATGAGATGGCAGGTGTCTTGATCACAAATTTTAAATATACTGTACACTAAATGAACTCATGTGTGGGGAGGCAGCGGCTCACTATTTTTAAGTACCACATGGTGTGTGACCAGGTCAAATTTCATAACATTTACCAACAGGAATTAATTTAGAATAAGCAAGAAAGCACACACAAGATTTCATATAGAAGAAAGCTAGTATTAATAAGAGCATATCTGAGGGCCGAAGAAACGACCGTTATGAAAGCATGTGGTGCAATCAGTGATACAAGACAGAAAAGACAGAATCAAGCTAGAAAATCTGAGAAATATTTAGCATACTCACGGATGCAGATGCGACGTGAAAAGTGAGTTAAAAATATGAAGGAAATTCAAGCATACTAGGTTTACACAAAGGCTGAAGGCCACACACATGTATTCTAACTTGAGCAAAACCGGACACAAAATCATCACCAGAATGAAAATGCAGACAAAAATTTACAATGAATTACACAAGTTCTGTAAATTAGGAAACAATTTGCCTGACATAGCGGAAAAATTACTCAAGAGAACTATCACTGAGAAACCAAGACTGTCTGATCACAAATAAATCAAAGTCCTAACAGCATGCCCTCCCCTCAGCATGATTTGGCAGAGTACTTAGTTCCACAGTCATCAGAACCAGAATGAAGAGTGAAGACTGTAGCTCTAAGGTCATGGAAAAACTTCCCCCTGCACCAAACTGGATGTAGAGCGCGCTAAAAGCAACGCAGAGAGCATTCAGAGACTAGTGTTTACCAACACTTGCTACCTGGCCAAGACAATTCCCTCTACAACTGCTCCCAGAGATGTTTCCTGTCATCTCTTCCATCCGGTTGGTACGACACTAAGAACACGGCTACCTCGGCACCTTGCCAAGTAAGCTTGTCTCTGGCCAGTTAAGAGACACCAGCGCAGACGGGAAACGAAGCCATGCGTTCTTAACTACAGGAAAACGAGGCCTAAAGTGGGAGGTGGCGACTGTAAGACATTGCGCGGCAGTCAGTCAGTATTAAGAGCAACCTTCCACATTCAGATAAACACACAAGTTTAATCACACAGGTGGAAACATATATGAATATAGAGCAAACATATATAAACATGGGGCATTGATCATTAATAAAAAGAATAAAATCATTAACACACGGATAGATAACAATAATGGTGCAGAAACACTTTAAGTTAGTGAATAAATCAAATTGGAACACGACCACTCGTTTAGAGGACGTGTTTCATCCTCCATCAAAAAACGTTCAAATGTTTGTAATTCTATAGGACCAAATTACTATGGTCATAAGTCCCTAGACTTACGAACTATTTAAACTAAGTTAAACTAACGTAAGGACAACATCCACATCCATGCCTGAGGGAGGATTCGAACCTCCGACGCGTGAGGCCTCGCGATCTGCAACATCACGCTCCAGATCGCTCGGCTACTCCCGCGCGGCTCTCCTCGATCAATCCACAAAGTTTGTACACAGTTGAAAAAATCACCCTGTAGATCAGTCTTTGTACGTGTCAGAAGACTCGGACACGGCTGTATAATTATTTATAAACAGGTGAACACACGTCTTCAACTGTTAATGTTGTAAATCTTTTATTTATTTACTTTTTTCGGTAACTCCTTGTTAACATCTTCAGACCCTGTACAAGGCACCAATGATGACAGATATAACAAGGTACGTGCATAAAAAAGATCAAATTACACTACTGGTCATTAAAATTGCTATACCAAGAAGAAACGCAGATGATAAACGGGTATTCATTGGACAAATATATCATACTAGAACTGACATGTGATTACATTTTCACGCAATTTGGGTGCATAGATCCTGAGAAATATGTACTTACAAGATCCTCCTCGGGCCGTAAGATGGCCATGCGGATAAGATGCCTTTCAACTCAACTGCTAGTAATATGAGGCCGTTGGGATCCAGTACGGCGTTCCGTATTGCCATACTGAACCCACCGTTTCCATATTCTGCTAAGTCATTTTATCGCGATCAACGCGAGCAGTAATGTCGAGATACGATAAACCGCAATCGCGATAGGCTACAGTCCAATTTTATCAAAGTCGGAAACGTGATGGTACGCATTTCTCCTCTTTATACGAGGCATTACAACAACGTTTCACCAGGCAACACCGGTCAACTGCTGTTTGTCTATGAGAAATCGGTTGGAAACTTTCATCATGTCAGACATTGTAGGTGTCGCCACCGGCGCCAACCTTGTGTGAGTGCTCTGAAAAGCTAATCATTTGCATATCACAGCATCTTCTTTCTGTCGGTTAAATTTCCCGTCTTTAGCACTTCATCTCCGTAGTGTAGCAATTTTAATGGCCAAGAGTGTACATACATATAGTAATTATAGTGAATTGATGCTAATGTCAACTTGCATTAATGGGTGTGCAGTTGGAAACTAATAGAATGATGATTATAATTAAGGAGTATATATCCATTGTAATCTAATAATAATATAAAAGTGGGAGGCTAAATCATCTGTTGAGTTCCTCAATTAATTAGATATTATTAAGGAGAAACAGAGTGAACGTTAACATAACGCCATTAGGGCGGACACGTGCCATGTCTGTAGTACATTGAAAGTGGACCAAGGTATCACATCGAAACGAACATCCACTATGTAGAGCTCTTACTGATGTCGTTCTTAAAATAATGTAAATGTCGTCCTGTCTGTGAATTTTCAACAGTTTATATTTACTTGTCGAGGCTAGTCGTGCTGCAATTGATGACTGGCGTATCTACGTGTTATAAACAAAACTACACGTAGAAAACTAACAGCCTATACGTCGCACTACTATGAGGGCGAATCAAGAAATAAGTCGCAAAACTGAATTGAGGCAAAAATAATCAAAGTAACTTTCTGACATTTATTTCAGTTTTCCACATATTGACCTTGTACATTCAAGACACTTATCCGATCTCTTGACAAGTGCTTGAAAGCCAGCAGCAGAGAAGTCCTTTGGTTGCTGTCGCAGCCAACGTGTAACCTCATAGATTACGTCATCATATTTATCAAAATGACGACCTCCCAAATGATTTCTTTGGGGCCCAAACAGATGAAAATCACTGGGGGCTAAGTCAGGGCGGTACGGTTGATGTTCCAAGCGTTCTCAATGAAATGTTCGTAACAGCTGCTGCTGTGTGAGGGCGGGCATTGTCCTCTAGGAGAATGACGCTCTTTGACCGGAGTGCAGGTCGCTTGCGGCGAATGGCCTGCCGGAGTTCCCGCAGAGTGGTGCAGTACGACGCGGAATTCACTGTTTCACTGTGTTCAAATGTTTGTAAATCTTTGGGACTCAACAGCTTGGTTATTAGTCCCTATCTAACAAACTACTTAAGGTAAACTAAACTAAGGACAACACAAACACCCATGCCCGAGGGGGGAATCGAACCCCCGACGGCGCTCCAGTACGCGCGGCTAATCCGCCGCGGCTTTCACTATGTGGCTGGAATATCTGTAGTATGACTCTCCGCATTTTCCCTAAACACGGTAAGCAAGACCTTGCGGGCCGAGAAAATCGTCTTGAACTTTTCTCTTGTTGGGGAGGCGGTATGTTTCCATTGCTATCTGCCATCTGCCAGCTGCCAGTGCCATCTGCCATTGCCACCTGACACCTGCCATCTGCTATCGAAACTTGCGCGCGAATTGTCAAATCGTATACGGCACACACGTTTGCGACTTATTTATTTACTTACCTTCGTATATATTATTACTAACATCGTATTATTGTCTAGTGCACGAAATTAATCTGAGCGTAAACCTAAAAGAGAGAGAGAGAGAGAGAGAGAGAGAGAGAGAGAGAGAGAGAGAAATAGAAACGTAGACATAACATGTATCTGTCCAACGAAGTATCAACAGACAAGTCATCTCACTATGCAACGCCGGTTGCAGTGGCCGAGGGGACTGAGGCGGCCCAGTCACGGTCTGCACGGCCACTACGGTCGAGGGTTCGAATCCCCCCTCGGGCATGGATATTTGTGCCGTCCTTAGTATTAGCTAGTTCATAAGTAGTTTTTAAGGGACTGATGACCCCGTAGTTAAGTCCCATAAGTTATACAAACATTTAACTACGCAACTCAATGGGTTCAAAAATGTTCAAATGTTTGTAAATCTATCGGACCAAACTGCGTGGTCATCAGTCCGTAGCTTACAAACTACTTAAACTAAGGTAAATTAACCTAAGGACAATCACACACACACACACCCATGCCCGAGGGAGGACTCGAACCTCCGAAGGTGAGCAACCGCGCGCTCCAAAGCGAGGCGCTTTATTAGAGCACTCGGCTACACCACCGCGGCCAACTCAATGGGGAAAAAGATATAATCATTGTGGTAGCAAAGATATATTGGTATCGATAGTAGGCCAGTTATTCTAACTCACGAGGTGTACTACGAAACTACGTAGACGGCCATGGAGATCTGACGATGCATACTGCTGCTTTGTTTTGTATCTGGTTTGTTCATTGACCACAGTCCTTGCAAAAACAGTGAACAGTGACTTGTGTTCTCCTGCTCTTAAGAACGCCTTTAAAAGCTTGCCAAATCAACGTATAGTTTTAACAATAGAGAAATGGCAAACGAGCACAGATTAGCGGCACCGCTAGGGAACCCCCTAGCCACCGCGACGTTTGCTTTCCCGAGCTGCGTCAGTGCTGGTCCGATATTTGCTGAGCGGCCAGCAGCCCGTCCTTGGGATGCCACGCCCGCCGGTTTCCGGCACGTCAGCCTGTGCTGTGCTGTGCTGTGGCGTGGCTGCTCGCCGCTCTTGACGGGAGGAGTCGTCTGCGGTGACCGCCCTAACGGAACGTGGTCGCCTCAAGGCTGCCCTGCTCAGCCGTCCGACCGCACTGGCACCGTTGCCAACAGCCGCTTAATTGGAACTATCTCGAGCGACAATCGTGCGGGTAAGTGGATGGGGGAAAGGTAGCATCTAACCGCAGACCAAAGTGAAATAGGAAAAAATAAAGAGAGGACTGATGGGATCACAAGCGCTGTGGCAAGGTTATGACTGCACAGAGATCGTGCAACAAACAAGACGTTAATGTCTATCCTTCCACGAATCCCTTTTTAAATTAGATTTACCATTGCCAATGAGATATAGGTAATGTTTGATTGTTTTCACCTCCAAGAGAGTGACTTTGAAACCAGCATCCATTTGGTTTACTCAGTACAGCATGGCATACCTATTTGATGGTTGGCAAAAACTGGTGAAAGGCGCAGTTAAAACACGTCAGCAATTCTACATAAAGAGGTTTTACTACAACAATGATTTCAAAACGTTGCTTTCACGTCGACCTACTCTGCTCTGAAGAAATTTTGAAATTACCTTTAAACTAGCTTTACAATGTGCTAGAGACTTGAAATTTAAAACATACATTCTTTGTTGGCGGTCTGATTAACAGGAATAGAGAAATGATACAAAAGATCGCTTTTTTGCAATTTTTTATTATTGCACAACTAGTTTCAGCAGTCTAGCTGTGTCTAGCTGTTTCAGCAGCTAGCAACTAGTTGTACAATAATAAAAAAAACTGTAAAAAAGCAGATCGCGCCCTGAAGATGTGCAAAGTATATAATAGGGGTAGGATGAGGTAAGTGAGGTTGGTAAGACATGAGATCTCAGCTGTCATACAGAACTACTGCAGCTAATATTGAAATGGGTTCCAAATGTTCAAATGTTTGTGAATCTATCGGAGTCAGCTGCTTCGTCATTAGTCCGTATCCTACTTAAACTAAAGTAAACCGACCTAACGACAACACAAACATCCATGCCCGTGGGGGGGGGGGACTCGAACCTCAGACGGCGAACGGCCGCACTGACCGCAGCTCGGCGGCAAAGTGCTCACGGCTAATCCGCCGCGGCAATGTGTTCCAGGCGGTTTGTGAGCAGAGAGGCAGAGCTTAGTAGAGACAGAGGAAGAAAAAAAAAAAGTTCGAATGTTTGTAAATCAAAGGGACTTAACTTCTGTGGTCATTAGTCCCTAGGCTTACAAAACTACTTAAACTAACTTAACCCTTTAATGCATGACTTTTAATTTGAAGCTATAAAAATTACGACGATTAATGTATAGTGCGTATATATTGACAAAAATATTGAAAAAATTCCTTAAAATTACTATGTACTACTAGCAACAAAAAGTTCATAGGTGGTCAGCTATATAGTGCTTCCATGATGTACCCAATGCAGTAAATATCACTATCATGCCGCGCATCTCTCCAGAAAGTAACTCATAATGCAACAGTAGTATGTGATTGACTACTTTAACAAGGAAAAGGAGGTGTACTAAAGTAAACAAATTCACATGTTAGGAGTACCTCAATGCAGCTAACTTTCGAACTGATTCAGTAGCACTCTGCAATTTATAATTATTACGACGAGCTACTAGCAAGTGTAATACTATGTATACAAGGAGCTACAAATGAATTTGTGGTAAAATGTTGATCAATTTGAGGCATTATTGAAAAAAATAATGTACGCATTAAAGAGTTAAGGACAACATACACACACACACACACACACACACACACACACACACACACATGCCTGAGAGAGGAGTCGAACCTACGACGGCGGGCAACCGCGGGCAATGCGCCTTAGAGCGCTCGGCCACTCCACCGCGGCAGGAGAGAAAAAGGAGAGCAGGGAGGACAATGAGAAGTGAACAATATGTGTGACGGGTGTTCACAGACAGAGATGCAGGTGAATTGAGAGTGGGTAATAACATCACGTCAAAATGTCTAAAATCTACTATAAAGCAAGAAAAGAACTGTTCATTGATGAGATATGGATTGCATGCGTCCCACGTTTTTCGTTATAAATATTACTGGTATTGTAAAACATTCACAAGCACCTCTTTTCCGGATTGTCTCTGTGACGTTAGAAATGGGTATGGGGCTAATAGATATTGTTTTATTTTTTTACGTTTCAGTTCGATTTAAAAACGTGCTATATTAAAATTTTATGTATATCTAAATAATAATTTCCCCACTGTTATTTTCGTTCACTTGGTGACAAGGTCCTATTACATTAGCCGTTGAGTGAGTGTTTGATAATGGTGTGAGTTATTTATAAAACTCTAATTATCAAATCGAAACAATCAAACTCTCACACTGAAACGTGACTGTATTCACTCTCCAATGCGACACATTTGTCACAACGGTAGATGTCTTAGTAGCGACCGTTACTGTAGATGTCTAAATTTTGGCTTTCATAGAAACGTTCCACATCGACAATCACCCCTACATTGGGCAGTATGAATAAGAAAGAACACACGCTACGGAGTAGATCCTGAGAGCAAAAGCACATTCCCTGAGTAAGTTCTCAATTTTGTATGAATAAAAATTTCGGTGAATGTGTTCTGAGCAAGAAGTTCTTTCTCGCTACCTTCCCTCTTCTTGATTAAGTTCTTAGTGTCCATGTTGTGTTGTCATGTCCGGCACAGAACTGCAGTTTAATCGTATATTTCTTTCAGCCAGCTGAATTAGGCAAACTATGTAGTGTACAGATATAGTATAGAACTCTATGTGTCCATGAGGAGCAGTACTTTGTTTAGACTTTAGCTTCATGTGTAGCACCAAATTATTAAGACTAAACAGTTTATGAAATGAATTTTTCTGGCGATATTACCGAATTTTCGACATGCTAGAAACTTTTATTTGTTTATTTTTTAATTATTAAAGTTAGGTTAAGAATACATCACATTGTCATTTGTTCCAACCGGGAACACTGTCAGATATTTCCAACACGAGATGCTTTTCGTTAAATATAACGCTTGTGAATTAAGTATTAAGCGATAGCCCGTACGGTTGTCTTACGAGAAACAAGCCACTAGCTTTGTAATGAATTAGTTATTAATTTTTCTGTTGCGTCTACTTACTTCTGACATGGCACAAATTAAGATTTATATTATCAGAAAGCGTAATTTAGATAGTGCAGCCAGTTTCTGGTAGAGTGAACAAGAGCAGTACAAGCACAAGTACTCCAGTAGTGCAGCAATGTTTATTTTGTATGATACAGAAAGTGAAGTCCTGGGATGTAGTGATTAGGCTGTATTAGTAAACCCTCTGTCAAAGCACACAATATATTTTTTTAAATTTTTTTAATGTAGATATTTGCGGTTGTAAAAGCGCACTCCAAACACGCAGCTGAATACACTTGTGTTTCATTTCCCATGTCGATAGTGAATAGACTCCACTGACAACACTCTCGATAAAATGCTTGAAGTGTCACTATAATGATTTTTGTGATGGAAACGACTCGCAGTCACATAATGTTTTCAATGTTTTATTTGCATAAACTTCTTTATTACCACTCACAGGACACCGTGCCCACGGGTGCGGTTCCTGTAGGGAGATGCTTGTCGTCTGTTGGTCGAACTGATCTCTACGAGATTACGAGAGTAACTCGGGCGTCCGATCTTTGATTGTCGTGAGTGCATTCGTGTTCTCTCGATAATTCATTTTTAGTCCGGGGCAAGTCTCGGAGATAAATTAAATTGGTCCCAATCCCCCGGTTCCGACCAAGGTTTTCGGGAGGATTTCCTTGGTTGTAAGGCGTATGCCGGAACTGATAAGCCCCTCCCACTTATTCCCAATTGGGATTCCCCCTTTGCCCCACTATCAGCTTGTCTGATAATTGGCTGAATAGAACCGCGACTCTTTATGGGCCAGATCTCAAACAGCCCGCTCCACTCCTCGGAGTGGAGAATGAAAAGAATTAGGTTTTTTTTATTTTTTTTTTATTACCTCTCGTATTCCTTCAGGTACCTTTTAGGTATTATTCTTTTTGCCTTCGGTATTACAGAATTTCTGTCATTACTATTATATCCACGGCAAAATTTAACCTCGGCTAGAAGTACGCTACAGAGCTCACTTCAGAAAGCGGAGAGTGTTCTCCGCTTCTCTGAGTCAGAGAATGTTCTTTGCGTTGAGCAACTTCCCCCACCCTTCCACTCAAGCTGAGTACATTCTCAGGTGAAGTATGTTCTCCGTCTCCGTTTATACATGCAAATCGGAGAATGTTCTCCGAAATTCCGAGAATAAAGTACATTCTCCATTTTAATCATACGGCCCATTATCTCGACAACACCTCGTTAATGGATCGTTCAGTGCCTTCTGAAGAAAATATCTTGGAGCTATGTTGTTATCAGCACGTGACGGTAAACTGGTTATTTTTCAAAAAGGAACCGTTGTCTGAAAAAATTGCGATTTGTGCGATGTGAGGCGTAGGATTATGATAGCGGTTTTGATACGGTGATGGATGTTCCATCGAGATTTCCTTGTGAAACCTGAAATGTTCATTACGTCTTACAATAAATTACAAGAGGAGGTTAAAAGTGTGACTACTTACATAATTGTAGGAGGAAAGATAGAGAGGCCATTGGACAGGGAGAAGAAGCTCAGACTGCTTGAGGGTGGGGAAGGAAATCGGTCATACTCTTCAAAAGAAACTGTAGAGGGTTTTCCATTAAGCGATTTAGGGAGATGACGATATACCTGAAATCTGACGATTTCAACCTCGTCTTTCTGAAAGACAGACAGTTAAGTGAACTGCTGATTAGTGATTTATGTGTAGTTGCAGCACTTTCCGGCATCTATTACGATTAGTCTTCTTTGAATTGACTCGAGCGTCGTATTATGAGAAATCTTTTCTGTTGGGAAACCTATCTTTAATAACACAGAAAATATGCGGTTCCACATGGTGGGGAATATGAAAGTGGTTCGGATGAGTAGATACGATTTTGAAACCATTTGTGGGAGCCTTCATGGAGGGGGAAATGTCCTACAGCGTTTTCAAGTAGGGTGCAACAAATGCCCCAATATTCGACCGAAACTTTGAGCACACTTACACAATCTTCACGCATGGCAAGGTTGTTAGCAGATGTCAGTCAATTCGTGAGCCTAACTGGCCTCTCAGGTCGCCTGATCGTTCAACGCACAATTACTTTGTGTGGAGTGCCCTCAAGTCTAAGCTGTAATTCAACTACTATCAAGTCTTCAAGAACTGCAGGACATTTCGGATAAGATGGAAGCAATTTCAGCAGTGCAGCTTCGATCAGCCTTCAGCAACTAGCTGACGAGGAATCCAAAATAACCGAGAGACTAGTGGTGGCCACTTTCAACATCTGCTACAGTCATTTTAATGCTGCCATTCCTTTTCTCTGCTGTGTTTATTTGTAACCTGAAACTATGTTCTCCGGGCCACTTTTATTTCCCCCACCCTGTACTAACTTTCTCGTACGAATTTGAATAGTAGAAATTTCGATAATTATGCGTCGGTACTTGCCATAATATTTTAACAGTATTACCACAGTCTAACACATACAGCTGCGACAGTCACTGCTGTTAAAGTTGTTACCGACTGACAGTTTCAACGACACTAGCGCTCCTAGCGGTGGGCAAGCCGCCGTAAGAGTGATGTTTGTTTACAATTATTTGCGTGCATAATTAACGAATTACTGAGTATAAGCATTAGTAAAACATCAAGAGACATGCATAATGCGGAAATTAATGTAAGAACAGCCGAACTTCACTGATTCAGTGGAATAACGAAGAACTTCCTTATGAATTAATACTTACGAATATGCGTATATTTGCAGCTTATTCCGCTGAAATTAAGTAGAATATAGACATAAGAGAAACATAAATTTCTATTATGGTCTATTCTTACTATGACAAAGAGATTTTTGACACGTATCAATTCGGTATGGACTCTAATGCTTCGCACATTTTTAAGCTTCACGTGGATTTTTTATACGCGCATATTCGTTTGTGTGTGATTTAGCTTAAGAAGATAATATCTCGAAAATACTAGCAGTTTGTGGTTCAGCTGTATCAACAATTGTGGAATTGGTTTCTTTTTTGTTGATAACAGTTTAATTACGTTTTCAGTTTTCTTGCCACGCCTGTGTCGTTTTTCCTTCAGCCTCAGTTGTGGTGGATGATTTGGCGTGTTAAATACTATAGTTATGAATTCTGCACCCTCAGCGATTTTACTAGAATTGTGGTAAAGAGACATTAACTTTCTTGAGTAGAAAAACGACGTCTTTCTGCCAAATGGCAGGTATTCTGGTGTTCCTAGCCATTTTTCTATTTTTAGTAGTAAATGAAATTATTCAGTAAAAGCCTGTAGGTTACAAGACAATTGTAAATAAACTGTGCTGCAATGTTCCATTTCGTACCTAGACTTGGGATCTTAGGAAACCTAAGTAAGACAAAGGTGGAGCTATTCTTAAGTTATTACCTATTTTATGACACTGGACACGTTCCGTAATGTAAAAAGTATGTTAAAATCAATATAAACGATACTATTCGCACTCATCCAATTCATACTCAGAAATGTAGCATGCCGACCGCCTGGCGCGCTGCTGTCGCAGTGTATAACAAAGATCTGCTGGAGTGTCGTGACTGTATATGTTAGACTGCAGTGGCACGCAACACAACACTACTTAATTACGACGCAAATGAAGGACCATACAATGCTGCAGTAAGTGGTCAGGAAGTATATTGAGTCTGCTCTGTATGTTCATCATACATTGACTGTACAAGTAGATAACTTAGTAGTTATGATACCAAGCAATCCGAAGAAACTTTGACCTGTTTACCGAACCGCGTAATGGGTTGTAACGAAACGATGTTGAAAAATTGCGAGTTGTAGAACGTATCCCATGGAAAAACTGGAGATAGGAGCCTATCTCCGTAAAACGCCATAAAATATCATTACGAATCGTCGAAAGCACAGAGGAGAACCAACAGCCGCGCGGGACTGGCCTCGTGGTCTAAGGTATTAAGTTACGCACTGTGCGGCCGCTCCTGCCGGAGGTTCAGAGAATGTGTGCGTTGTCCTTAGCTTAAGTTAGTTTAAGTAGTTTGTAAATCTAGGGACTGATGACCATAGCAGTTTGGTCCAATAAGATACTAAACATATGACCATTTTGAGCCACCTAACGCATGCATCGCTGCCACTATTTCGGCAGAGAATGTGCGTTTGTGCTCACTCTCCTCAGTATTCTTATGACAGGTATGGAGCACTATGACGTCGGCATGTCAGAATTTGTGCAAGGCTCTTTGCGAGATGAAGGGCATGAAAAGGACGCAATAGTTGAGAAGCGAGTGAGACAGGGTTGTAGCCTTTCTCCTATGTTATTCAATTTGCGCACTGAGGAAACTGTGAAGGAAAGCGAGGAGAAATTTTGAAAAGGAATTAAAGTTTAGGATGAAGAAATATAAACACTGCGTTTTGCAATGACACCAATTCTGTCAGAAACAGCAAAGGACCTGGAAGAGCATTTGAATGGAATGAACAATGTCTTTGGATGAGTATGTAAGATTAACGTTAACAAGAGCAAATCAATGGTAATGGAATGCAGTCTTAGAAGTCAGTTCACCGTCCACTGCCACATGTGCTTTCTAGTCTGCCCCTGTAACTACGCTGGCCTGTGGCGTAACTGAATTGCTGTTCTTCTGGTCTTCAGTCCGTAGACTGGTTTGATGCAGATCTCCACTCTACTCTCTCCTGAGCAGCCCTCTTCTTCTCCTCCACATCCATTTGAATCTGCTTACTGTATTCGTCTCTTGGTCTCCCACTGCGATTTTTACCCCACACACTTCCCTCCAGTGCTAAATTCATGATTCCTTGATGTTTAAGAATGTGTCTTACCAATCGGTCCCTTCTTTTAGTCAAGGTATGCCAAAAATTCCTTTTCTCCCCAATTTTGTTCAGTATCTCTTCATTACTCACGCGATCTACCCACTAATTTTCATCATTGTTCTGTATCACCACATTTCAAAAGTATCTATCCTCTTCCTGTCTCAACTATTTATCGTCCTTATTTCACTCCCGTACAAGACAACATTCCACACAAATGTCTTCAAAAATATTTCCTTACACCCTTACACTTACATTAATATTCGATGTTAACAAATTTCTCTTTTTCAGAAACGCTTTCCTTTCCATTGCTATTCTGCATTTTATATCATCTGTATAGGGCGATCATATGACACTTTACTGCCCATGTAACAAAAATCATCTACCACCTTTATTGTTTCATTCCCTTATCTAATTTCTTCTGCATCGCCTGATTTTCTAAGACTGCATTCCATTACCATTGGTTTGCTCTTGTTAACGTTAATCTTACATACTCATCCAAAGGCATTGTTCATTCCATTCAAATGCTCTTCCAGGTCCTTTGCTGTTTCTGACAGAATTGGTGTCATTGCAAAACGCAGTGTTTATATTTCTTCATCCTAAATTTTAATTCCTTTTCAAAATTTCTCCTCGCTTTCCTTCATAGTTTCCTCAGTGCGCAAATTGAATAACATAGGAGAAAGGCTACAACCCTGTCTCACTCGCTTCTCAACTATTGCGTCCTTTTCATGCCCTTCAACTCTTATAACTGCTGTCTGGTTTTTGTACAAGTTATGAATAAACTTCCGTTCTCTATACTTTATATCAGAATTTGAAACAGTGTATTTCAATCAACATTGTCAAAAGTTTTTTCCAAATTTACAAAAGCTAGAAATGTAGGTTTCCCTTTCCTTAACCTGTCTTCTAAGATAAGTCGCTCATGGCGCTACATTTCTCCTGAATCCAAACTAATCTTCCCCGAGATCAGCATCTACCAGGTTTTCAATCCTCTGTAAGTAATTAGCAAATTAAAATTTTGCTACTATGACTTATTAAACTAATGGTTTTGTAATATACACACCTGTCTGCGCCTGCTTTCATTAGAATAGGGATTATTACATTTTTTTAAAGTCTGAGGGTACTTTGCCTGTCTCACACATCTTATGCACCAGGTGAAATAGTCTTCCAGAGACTTCAACATCTCTGAGGGAATGTCATCTACTTCAGGGGCCTTGTTTCGACTTAGGTATTTCAGTGCTCTGTCAAATTTATCTCTCAGTACAGTATCTCCTATTTCATCTTCATCTACTTTCTCTTCCCTTGCTGCAATATTGTCTGGAAGTTCATTTCCTTTGTAGAGTCCCTCTACATACTCTTTCCACCTTTCAGCTTTTCATTCTTTCCTCACGGCTGGTTTTTCATCTGATTTCTTGATAGTCATATCGCTGATTTTCTTGTCTCCAAATGTCTCTTTTATTTTCTTGTAGAGGTATCTATTTTTTCGCTAGTTAAACATTTTTCTTCAGACCTGCATTTGTCTTCTAGCCACTCCTGCATAGCCATGTTGGACTTTCTGTCAATCACATTTCTTAGTGGTCCATACTCCATGTTACTCCAGTTTACCTGATTCATTTTATATCTTCTCCTTTCAACAATTACATTTAGTATTTCCAGTGATAACAAAGGATTTTTTGTAGGTCTTGCGTTTTTAACAAGTTGGTCCTCTGCTTCATTCACTGTTTGATCTCTCAATGCTATCCATTTCTCTTCTACAGTTTTATTTCCCCTGTTTCTGTCAATTGTTGCCTAAAGCTCCCTCTGAAATTTTCAAGAACCTCAGGTTCCTTTAATTTATTTGGATCCCATCTCCATATTTTCTTACCTTTCTTCAGTTTCAGTCTACAGCAAATGAAATTTATCTAACTGCTTACTCCTTAAGAGAGCAGCCAACGTTTTAACAAACGCAAAAATAATATACAGGAAGGAATAGGTAAGTAGACATGGGATGGGGAGCATGAAATTATAAAGCAGTAGTTTGATACTGCAGATTATTATCTATTCAAAAAATAAACAAGCAAAAATCTGGGGAGACCAAATAAGCACGATGAAGCACACTCCTTGTGCAACAGTGAATTAAATTATTAAGTTACTGTCCGTAATATAATGGTTTATGCTCTTCCTGAATGTCGAGGGAACGTGGGAGGATATTTGCAAATACACAGGGGATAAAGAAAGCAAACTCATTCACTCACAGACACACAAATAATGCTTGCAACACTTACTCAATCGGGAACAATTCATAGTAGTTGCAAATCGAAGCGTCAGCGGCGTTTTGACGAGATGATGGATGTCTTGAAGCACAATTTAAAAGTATACTATGCACGAACGAACTCATGTGTGGGGAGGCAGTGGCATACTATCCTTAAGTACCACGTGGTGTACGAACACAGTGAATTACATAGAATTTACAAAAAAAAAAAAAAAAAAAAAAAAAATTAATTTAAAATAAATGTGAGAATCCAACAGGAGAAAGTTGGTATCAATGAAGAGCATGGCTGAAGGCCGAAGTAATGACCGCTACGAAAGCACTTTGTGCAATCGGTCATACCAAGATAGAAAAGATGGAAGCAATCCGGAAATTTCGAGGGAGAATTTAGCATGCTTGCGGAAATAGACATCACACAAAAATGTTAGTTAAAAGCAGCAAGGAATTCAAACATACTAAAGTTATGCAAAGGCTGAGGGCCACACACGTGTATTCTAACTTGAGAAAACAAGACACAAAAATGATTACCAGATTGAAAATAAAAATACTAAATTTACACTAAATTACTCGAGTTCTGAAAAATAAGAAACACTTCGCCCCGCATAGCGAAAGAATTACTTAAAAAAAAATTCTCAGTATTAACCCAGGAATGTCTGATCACTAATAAAGTTCTAACAGCATGCCATCCCCTCAGCATGATTCGTCAAAATACTCACATCGACGGTCGCAGCAAGAGTGAGTCCGAAGGCCACGCACATAGTGTTCCCTGGTGCATTCAAAGTCTACTGTCTACCAACCCTCGGTACCTACTCTCTACTACTGTTACTGAGAGGTCTCTTTTGTTACCTCTTTGGTCCATGATTATGTTGGTACCACAGTAAGAACAAGCCACCTAACCATCTTGTCAAGTAAGGGTGTCTCTGGCTACATATCAGACGGCAGTGCAGACGACTTACGAAACCATGAGTTTTTAACTATAGTAAACGAGGCCTAATGCGCGAAGCGGCCACTGTAAGCCATTGCGCGGCAGTCAGTCAATATTAAAAGCAACATTCCACATTCATACGAACACACAAGTTCCATTACACGGTGAAAACACATATAAACATGGTGAATTGATCATTAATTAAGGAATAAAGTAATTGATGTACAGATAAACAATATTAATCGTAGTGATGCCGTTTAGAGTAATGAAAGGAGACCTTTTTCTAGTTCAAAACTCCAAATGGAACACGACCACACATTCCGTGGATCTATTTCAAGTTCATAACCAATAAGAAATGTTCCGAATCTATACAACAGCACGTAAATACAAGGCAGTGGGCTGTGCCCCAGCGGCCAGCCAGTCAGATGGCGGTCTCGGCCTGGTCGGTGTGACCTGAAACAGACTGTTGTCAGACAACAGATCCGTTCGAAGAGTTGCCAGAAAGCTACTTGGAGAGCCAGCAAACAGGCGCTACTGCGCATGCGCGGCAACAGTGACGTCCTGTGTCTGTCCTTGGTGTTTGGGCTCTTCGAACACCCATCTCGTTTTATTTAGCCTGTTTGCCACCTTCGCTAGTGTAGCGTGAAGAGACAGAAGAATGAACAGCAACGGCGCGAATGTTATTTACATCACGTTTGATTTGATTTATTTATTCACCACTTATCATTTACAAAATTACATGAGATGGGTTTCGTCACCAAACATGCATATGTTTAGATGCATACTTAAATGAAAGGTACACCATATATAGAAAATTGTATACCCAATATAGCACAGTATAATACTTGCATAAAATATGGCTTCGCATTTCAGTAAAGAAAGTTGTTGGTACTTTTTTCAGATTATATTTCATTTAAATACTCTTTCACCACGTAATAACTTTTTGTAAAGAGAAACCTTTTGATAGCTTTTTTAAAAGTTGTGCATACTAGTTATTTGATTAACGTCATGAGTCAACTTATTGTACAATACTGTCCTGAGTTCTCACTGTGTTTCCTTCCCTCCAATGCTAAATTCACGATTCCTTGATGTCTTAGAATGTGTCCTACCAATCGATTCCTTTTTTAGTCAAGATATGACAGAAATTCTTTTTCTCCCCAATTATGTTCAGTGCCTCCTCATTAGTTATGCGATCCACCCACCTAACCTTCAGCATTCTTCTGTAGCAGCACATTTCAAAATTCTCTATCCTCTTTCTGTACGCACATCTTTATCGTCCATGTTTCACTACCATATAAGGCAACACTTCACACAAATGCCTTCAGAAAGGACTTCCTTAGACTTAAATCAATATTCGATGTTAACAAATTTCTCTATTTCAAGAACGCTTTTCTACTCATTGGCATTCTGCAGTTTATATCCTCTGTACTGCGACCATGAATTGTTATTTTACTGCCCAAGTAACAAAACTCATCTACCTCCTTTATTGTTTCGTTACCTAATCTAATTCCTTCAGCATCACCTGATTTTCTTACACTGCACTCCATTACCCTTGTTTTGCTCTTGTTAATGTTAATTTTATATGAACCTTACAGCACTCTGTCCATTCCGTTCAACAGCTCTTCCAGGTCCTTTGCTGTCTTAGAATTACAATGTCATCGGCAAAACGCGATGTTTTTATTTGTTCACCCTTAACTTTAATTCCTTCTCCAAATTTCTCCTTGCTTTTCTCTATAGCTTGCTCAATGTACAAATTGAATAACTGTGGAGAAAGGCTACAACCCTGTCTTACTCCCTTCCCAACTACTGTATCCCTTTCATGCCCTTCAACTCTGACACCGCTGTCTGGTTTTTGTACAAGCAGAAGAGGAGGACGACGACTATTCAGTTCAAGTGGAAATTGCCAATTCAAGTGATTCAGATGCATCAAATGAGCAGAAAACAGAATCTGAAACATCTGCCGATGATTTACCTCTTGTACAACGTAAGCATGTACCAGTGTATCGCAGTTTTTCAACCAATAAGTGCGCAATCCCCTGACGTCTATCTTTGTTCTGTTCTTTAGTTGTAGGATTTATAATGTTCTTATTCTGAGTAACATGCGTGCTGGATGTCATGTCAATGACAACATTGAGAAGAAACTTTGAGCAACTGTGAAGTTTTGTAATGAAACCCAGGCTGCAGTCGGTACAGCTAACGAAATAGCAAGAACCTACAGTCTCAGTCCGAGCTGGCATCCACTGATGGCCGGTGCATGTCTTATACAACGTGCTTGACCTGGCAATGATCAATGATCACAGAAGTTTTAAGTTATGTACACCTAAGAAAATTGCACGGCGGGATTTTTTCATCTCAGAGGATCAAATGAGCTTGCTGGACAAATTGCAGAGAGAAACCCAGTCTCCCCTTGCGAGTCTTCGGACCCGGTGCTGACCAGTATCGAAATCGTAGGCATTGTGAAATGCAGGTTTTCTGCAAACAAAGCAGGGGAACAAAACATGAAATTTATGTTTCAAATACTCCAACTACGAGTGCCAAAGCTACGCAGATGTAAATCTTGTCCAATGTCTGAAGAGTGAGCCCACCATGACTTAGACAATACTGTCAACTGTTCATTCCTAAATATTTCCACACATTTACAATTATATACAGAAATTCTCGGTTTTTATGTATTTGTCCCTGGATTGCAATAAGAAAGAAAGATATTGCATTTTAGAATCTTTTACAAATACTCGGTATTTGCCTCATATTTCTGTAAAAGTACTGGTAGTACTTGTATAATACACATGCTTTGATCCTCTTTCAATATTTTTATAAGATAAAAATTTCAAAATTGTCTTAATTATTTATTTTAACTCTGATGCAAGACAGCGGAATTTCTTATATAACATTTAAAATAGCAATAACAGTTATTCATGAATTACTATTTATTTATTACTTTTCCTATACATTTTAGAGAACAAAAAATATTGTCGCGTTGGGATGGAAGCAGGCTTGACTTCGAAGGCAACTGAACACAGCACTTCTACTGAAAGCACGTTTGTTACGAACTCAACATACACGCAGCACTGACTGCCTCTCGGGCAGAGTGCTCTGCTATTTATACACAGACAGAATGTACCAGGAATTGGAACAATTAACATAAGAAACAACTAGAATTTACAAGTGGACATAAGAAAGATACAGAACATTCTGGAATTGTTAATTACAAATAAATAAATTTTTGCCGGTGGTTGGGATTGAACCGGCGACCTTCAGCACCGGAGTCTGTGACGCTATCCCCTGCGCCACGCCGGCATAGTGTCTCGCGGCAATATTTTCCTTGCATTTTAGAGTCTGCCTGAAGATAATGTCAACTAAGCAAAACTCAAAACATCACACAAATGCCAATAAAATAGTGGTTTTCTAACGTGGGTAAAAAATGACCCACTCGGTACTACTCGGGGTATGGAGACCGGCGATATTACTAGTGTTAATATTGTCGGTCGGTCTATCTGAGCTCGCCGGACTTTCAATGTCGCACAGTCAGCTGGTGCAACAGGCTTGTGCTAATACTAACAAGTAAGAAGTAATCGAGTTCAGCCATTCTGAACGCTGATCTCGACGGAAGAAACGTAGGGTAATCGTCACGTGGAAATATACCTGGAAGTTCTGCTCCATGTACAAAAGTTCTCATGCAGTCTGACGATGTATACGGCATTGTTAGGAAAATAAGTTTGTTGTTGAATCTAACAGGAAACGGTGACGCGACTTGATGTGTATAAAAGCCACCGGCCTTTCGTGGCGAATTACCACCACCGAAAGACGATTGTTCCTCGTATACTTCAGTGCTCTCATCAGCTAATGGCTTCTGGGTGCCCCGTGTCTGTCATGCTATCCAATGAGCTCGTGTTAACCTTGCTCATCGAAATTGTGGTGATGTAGCTGCAGCAAGACCTGCGTTAACCTCGGATGTAAAATATCGCGTGTCATCTTCAGTAATGATTAACGTAAGTGAGACTTCACAGGATCCCGTGTAGGTTCGCCACCGAAATAGTGCAATGCAGACTGAGCAGCGTGAAGTGGCCATTTAAGCTCAGGTTTGCAGCATGCTTCACGAAGGACGCCATTGGCTGAAAAAATATGAGCCTGATATATGAATCACCTGTAATTTGATAGCTTGTGAAATTCGAAATTCTTTTTCCAAACGCGCACATGTCACGTCCACTGTGCCCCAGGAACCACGTACGAGGGCTGTTCAAAAAGTAAGGTGACTTTTTAAATTACGCGGGCAACGTACCTTCCATTATCGATCTTTTTCTTTGTTATGTTGGTACACATGTCTCGAACACATGTACACAGTTTCAAGCGTACAGCATACTTCGTTTGTTTTTTTGCGGTTTCAAAGGTTAGACGTGTTTTAGTATGCTCGCCGATTTCCTATGATTATAAAAATGGAGCAAGGATTTTGCATCAAATTTTGTGTAAAATGGATTAAGCGTTCTAAAACACTTGAAATATCGGCATTGACATACGGTGAGTCAGCTGTAAGAAAAAAAAAGTGTTCACAATTGGCACAAGCTCTTCCAAAATGGCCAAGAAGATGACAAAGTCGAGCCTGTGAAGGAAATTATTTTGGAAAATAATCGAATTACCGTAAGAGAAGTTGCTGAGGATGTCGGCATATCGGTCGGCTCTAGTCATGCAATTTTTTGGCTGCTTGGATATGAGACATGTGTCAGGAAGTTTGTTCCAAAACTACTCCATTTTGATCAGAAGAACCGTCGTATGAGTATCGCCGAGGAGCTCTTGAATGACGTCAACGACGATCACGATTTTCTCAAATGGGTCGTAACTGGTGACTAAACGTGGGTTTACGGCTATGACATCGAAACCAGGGCGCAAGCGTCCCAACGGAAGCATCCAGGAGAACCAAGACCGAGAAAACCACGCCAAGTTCGATTAAATGCCAAGTTTTGCGCACTGTTTTTTTTATTTTTATTTATTTATTTATTTATTTTATTTTATTTCAGTGGCGTAGTGCATCATGAAGTTTTCCCTCAAGGTCGTACGGTAAATGAGTATTACCTTGAAGTTATTCTCCTTTTTCGAGTAGTAACACGCAAAAAGCGCCAGGAATTGTAGAAAAACAATTCACGTCCTTTGTACCACGATAACACACCTGCTCATTTTTTAAATTTTTATTTTATATATATTTTTTTTTTCCCAAAAACAACACGAAAATCAAGCCTGAGGCACCATATTCACCGGATTTAGTTCGCTGCGACTTTTTCTCGTTCCCAAAACTGAAAAGACTTATGAAAGGACGAAGATTTGCAACGACTGAGGAAATTGTTACTACATTCCTGGAAACACTGAAGGCTGTACCAAAAAGTGCTTATGAGAAGTACTTCGAGGATTGGAAAAAGTGTTGGCGCAAGTGTGTTGTATCTGAGGAGGGATTACTTTGAAGGGAGAACATTAATACTGATGAATAAATAAATATTTTTTCATAATAATGTAAAGTCAAGTTATTTTTTACAAACTCGTACAATCAGGCTAGACTGACTCCTGTTGCACCTGTTTATGTTGCTCAGCACAATTTTACGTTACACCACGTTAAATGCTTTTGTCTTGTCGTGAGTAATTCGGATGCCGGCACACTGCAATGGCAGAAACTTAAGACCTGATGCTTGCTTGCTCTCCGGTAGGGAGTGGTCTGTCCCAATACCATGTTACTACTGTTGCCGAGGATCCCCTGGAAGGCAGTGAGAAACGACGTTAGTCTCCTTGTGCATTCCATGCCACTGGCCTCTTCATGCTGTACGGTCATATTCAATTTGGTCTCCAAAAATGAACTTTTGTATCAGATCGGGGTTAGTGAGATGGATAAATGTAGTAAGTGTGTTTTTATAGATACCATTCATCATCAGTTTACCTGTTGTGGACTGTTGGTGAACTGTGTTTGGCTCAGGAAACGTTTTCCCTCGCCAGTTCTGTTGACGACGCTGACATTATTCTGCATCCAGCAACTTTTTTTCCGAGACCGACTTCTGATATTGGGGTTATTGTAAATTTTGGTGATAAGCAGCTCAGTAATTTAGCTTACTATGACTAATTCCAGTCAGGTCTTTCATATGATATCATATTTTGGGGTAATTCATCATCGAGTAAAAGGTGTCCAATAAGGCTGCGAATTATCACCAATTCTCTTTAATTTTTAAATAGAATAGACGCTTTAAAAAGTCAGGGAAGACTCACTGACAGCTATTCTAATTCATGGCCAGAGAAAAAGATATATTAACGTATGACAGTAATATTGTTATAGTTGAGAGTGAATTCCTAGTAATCCTGCTAAATCGAGTTGAGGGGGAAGAATATAATTTCAAAATAAATAAAGCAAAAGTTATGGCATCTGACAAAGAAGGGCAAGCTGAAATCCAAGTTCATTTAAGATGTACTATTTCAACAAGTTGATAAATTTATGATAAATTTATTTACCTATGGAGTAAGAAGAAAGGCAGAAGGATCACAATTGCTCAAGCAAAAGCTGCTCTTAACCAATAGAAAGACATCTTCTGAGAGCACAGGTCTTGTAGTCATGAAAAGGTTTCTGATGTCATATGACTGGATTGTATCATGCGATACTGTGAAACATGGACACTGAAAACTTAGAAAAATAAGCCGCTAAATTCTTGTTTTTTACTTATGTCAAGTCAAAACAATACGTAGGCTTATTAAGGAATAGAAACCTAAACAAGTTCGTTATAAAGAAAGACACGACGGATTATAATAGCTACAATCCGCTGTGATATATTTTAGAACATGTTAATGTGTCATGGTAATGTCTCACCGACGATTTTCAATCGGTTGAAATATATTCAAGCCCTGCGATGCTGAAGGAGATAACGGAGATTCAGAGTTCGATATTATGCATGCACGGCGTCCACAAAGGCAGCCCTGACATTCTGCTGGCCGCACTGTAGGAACGTCGGAGAAACCCACTTGGAAGAACTTCCTGATACGTTTCTCCTCACATGTCTCTGAAGCGATTTCATGCGACGCTGTCAGATGCTAAACAACTCATGTACGATTTACGTTGGGAGGAGGCACGAACATGTCAGCATGTAAATCGCACCAAGCTAATACTGCAAGACTCTCGCTTCCTTTTATTATAACTAGATTGCCTTCCCTTAACCAGATCTGTAGGTAAATACGTTAAATTACTATTGTTTTGAGTATATACTGCGTATTTCAGTATCAAGTTTTCGGAAGTTGTTCAAGGATATTTCCTGAGTATTTTAATATAAGAGACCCGTCGCTCTTGTGGCTTGTTGCGGAGAATTTGGCTTTAGTACGATTCCTTAAACCAATTTATCTTTGCTTTGCACTAAAAATACATGCACAACAGTCCAAATGTCGACGGTATGCGCTGTACGTCTTATTTGCAAACAAATGTGTACCATTCATATTCATAAATTTATTCCCTGAATGCAAAATTCTTCCGCATCGTGCGTATTAGCTATAGATATTTAGTAGAGGCATACAGAAATATTGGTTTGGCTTTCATGGGATTAACTTCTTCTCTGTAACAATAAAACTGAAAGGTGAAGTTTTTCACCTCTCCAAATGTGAACCTTAAATTGAAAATTCCTTCTTTCATAACCCACAAATAATAAATCATGATATTAGACGAACCAGGAAATATGCATGATAGGTTTAGCGTTTTGTTGTACTTGAGTTCTTGGTTTCATTGTCAGTATTTCTTCTCAACAATAAAATTCATATGTGGATCTTTCCTTCTAAAAGTTAAAAATCGATTTAAAATAAAAATATAAACAATTAACAATAAAATAAAGCCTTACATTCTTAACGACGAGTTCAGAATTGGTTTACTCTTGGCAAATTGAAATAATCTTCTCTGACTGCCGAACTAAGAATTATATTCCACCAGCTTCTGATCCTTCTTACGTTGGCATCGGGCAAGTGTTTGCATGAGATTGTGGATGCAGCTCCACGGTTCGTGTCGATGATCTCTATCATCATATGCGTATAAATTACAGTATATTACCATGTACGTTTCAACTGAGTAGGCGATCTCGCAAGGTACTTCCCAAAAAGTTAGCATCATATTGTAAGTACCTCAGATTTTTTAAAAGCAAAAGATGAGCTTCTTGCAGAAAGACCCAGAACTTATGAGCATAACTGTAGCCACCATGGAAAAGATAAAAAACCGCCAGGTTCCGAATTTAACCCATTTCTTCCCAAAAATAGATATTGTGTAAAAGTGTTATATTTAGTCATCACGTTCTCTTTAAAATAATTGAAATAACATTACAAATATTACAAATTAGCAGTATGTGTTGTAATTTGCACCACCCATAATGTTGCGCTGTTTCCTGGTAAAAAAATAGAAAAAAATTAATTTTTGTGATCGCATTCTTCTATTTGTTCAAACTGTGCAATATTGTCTATTATATGATAAATCTGACTTACATTGATGGTATCACTCATGAAATATTGAAAAACACTCTGTGTGAAGCTGAACTTGACATTTCTTGTGTATGTAGATCGTCTGACGTTTGTAAATCTTGCATTTTTTACGAAGTGTTAAAGGTAATTGTGAAACTGTAACACATATACAGAGAGCTCGTAAATGCCTTTTAACACATGTGAGGTGAGTATTGTATAGTATGTCCATATCGACTGCATTTTGTAAGGCTAAATTTTGTGTTGCGTGTACGCAACACTGGGAAGAAATGGGTTAAGTCATTGTCACGCGGGAGTGACCATGCCTGGAACGAACGTAGCGTACATTTGGCGTTCGGACGAGTGACTATAACCTGGATGGAACACAGCGTACATTTGGCGTTCGTAAATCGGTCACGTGACATCCATAGCTCAAAAATCTCATTTGCGTACGCCATCTGGCTTTCTCTACTTGATAATTTTCTTATTATAACTCAAGCGTTGTCATTTCAAAGCGATGGCACACTGAAAATTATGAATAAACGTCGTTCTTAGGCGAATGAATTATAATCTAATGTTGATTAGTTAGTTAACTCCTACCTTCGATGGTACGAGAATTACGAATTACTCTCGCAGTTGTTCGCCATAGCGTATTGGGCGAGAAATTACTTTGTGATGTACAAACATGCTAGACGGTGGTTCGAAACTTTCTAGAGCGCGGTGGCTCAGCGCGCTCGGTCAGAGGGTTGCTGGCATGGTAGCTCAACGCCCTCTGTAACGAGAAAACTAAGTGATTGACGAAGCGATCAAAATAGAACAAAACACACCAACGTCCACAAAGTACCGATCAAACCGAAGAACCAATGAATAGAGAGGAAAAGAAAGAGGGTTCAACCAACACCGTCTGAAGAGAAGTCCTGTGTACTGCCGTACCACGTCACATCACACAGAGTAGGCCGCGATCGTGTAGCTCACTGGCTGGCCGCGGTGAGGCGCTGGGCTGTGCCCCATCAGCCAGCCAGTAAGCTACGCGATCGCGACCTACTCTGCGTGACGTGACGTGGCACGGCAGTGCACAGGCCTTCTCTTCAGACGGTGTTGGTTCAAGGCCAATAAAAAAACTGAGTACAATTCTCAACGAACAACCCGGAACGAACATGAACAAACGACCCCAAAGCATCGATCTCCCTGGAGAATAAATATTACAACCGCTGACAATTTTTCACTCTTGCTTCCTAAACGGTTTTCGCACACTCTCGTTAACTGAACACAGCTATATTCTGCAATATTCCGAGTTGTTCAAAGGTAAAAGCGCCTTCTCTGAAAAGTGCATTTGTTCTGTTTCGGGAACATGCCATGAAATATATACCAACGAATTGTAAACATGTACATAAACTCGGGAGATACTCTTACAATTACTGTTGTAAATGACGTAATGGTAGTACTAACTTTATATATACAGGGTGTTTCACTAAGTGTGTTTGCCTCTGTAACTTATAAAATAATAGATGACGGGAAATTTTAATGCGGTAGGTCAACACAAGAAATGTTACACTTTCTGCGGAGCTATGAACATAGTTTATTGTATCATTTTACAAAGAGTTACACCAAAAAGATATAATTTTTTTAAATGGGACAATAGTTTTTTTCTATCGTGTATTGGATTCGTTTAAACCAGCTGCGTCCAAATCAATTTAAACTACATCTCTATCACTGTTAGTTTGGGAGCTACAACCCTTCAAAGTTTCGGGGCCGGAGGCTGCGATAGCGACAGTAAATGGATTGATTCTAATTAATGACTTTCAATATATTCCATAATTAGTGAATAACTGCTTAGAAAAAAATAAACAAGGTAATTTCTTGCAATGTATACACTTTCATTTCATTAAGGAACTACACTTGCCACATAAATCTAGGACTTCCTTTATATACGAAACTACCAGTATCACAACGTTGTTCAGAATATTCATTATTACAGTATCCTCCCATTTTACGTACATAGACTTCAGAAGACCATTGTTCAATTCGTTGTTACGTACTTCATGTCATGTTCACGAAATAGAACAAACACGCATTTGAGAGGGAGCATTCTTACATGTGAACAACTCTAAATATTGAGAACATAGCTCTATTTAATTAATAAGGGTGCCCGAAACCATTTTAGCAAAAAAGGAGAAAAATTTTTTTTGGCAATGGCGGGTTCCGAACCTCTGCCCATGAGCATTACAAACCAATGCGCTGACCAATACACTACGGCGAACATTTAGGAAATTCGTTCTTTAATCTCATACTACTGATGGCAGTTGTTAACTGATGCTAATATGGCATTTTCAAACACTAATTTATCATTTATTGTACGAAGAACGCCTCATTTAAAATTTTTTTATAAGTCTTCAGTGCGCCATTGCTTTGAAATGACAACGTGTTAGTTATAATAAGAAATCCATCAAATACGCAACGCAAGATGGCGGATGACAAAGAGTTCGGGGCGTGGAATGTCACGTGATATCTCCGAACGGCTGGATGGTCAAATTACCGTTATTTTTGCAAATATCTCTCAGACGATACGAGATATGAAAAAAGACATAAGAGAGCATAGTTATAGTGAATTTTCTCCTCTACAAATTCGGTTACTCAATTTTCGTGCCAGGTGAACGGTTTATTTGCAGTGAACATTGTATTACAAACAGCTTTTTTTGTGTTACTAACATATTTGTTGTCCGAAATATTTGAAAAAGCCAAGTTCTGGTTTCTGGCGGTCAATAATTATGTCCGTAATATTTGGTGCCGATCGATTGAACGGTTCGACCTAAAAGGTGGGAACACGTTACAGACAGACATCGCAAAATCACCGAAATTTTTACAAATATCTCTGAAACGATGCGAGATATGAAAAAAAACCTTAAGACAGCAAAGTTGTAGAACAATTTCTCCTCTACAAATTGATGTATTCAGTTTCCGTGTCAGCTGAACAGTTAAGCCGTTATTTTCATTTAAATTTCGAGCTGTCAAAAGACGATCGCTAAGGCCCACATTTAGTGTTACTACCGTAACCTAAAGTGGGCCAAAATAGCGGGTATGGGTAAGCGACAATGATGTGTGAATCATCGCCACTGGTACGAGTGGAGAGGCACCAATTCCACTATCGAGGTGCCAGACAGACTTGCCTGGTGTCAAATCCACATTCTGAACACCGTGCTGATATAGAGAATCAAAGCACGTTCGTGGACATGGTCAAGGCCAAGCTCCAGATCTCTCACCAGTTGAAAACGTCTGGTCAGTGGTGGCCGAGAAACTGGTTCGTCACAATACGCCAGTCACTACTCTTGATGAACTGTGGTATCATGTTGAAGCTGCATGGGTATCTGTACCTGTACACGCCATCCAAGCTCTGTTTGACTTAATGCCCAGACGTATTAAGGACGTTATTACGGCCAGAGATGGTTGTTATGGGTACTGATTTCTCAGAATCTATGCACCCAAGTTAAAATTGCTACACCAAGAAAAAATGCAGATGATAAACAGGTATTCATTGGACAAATATATTATACTAGAACTGACATGTGATTACATTTTCACGCAAGTTGGGTGCATAGATTCTGAGAAATCAGTACCCATGTTTGTGTGTGTGTGTGTGTGTGTGTGTGTGTGTGTGTGTGCGGTGTCTGTTCTTTCAGACTATGTAAATAGCAGTAGATCATAAGTCAACTAGTGGAACAACGCCCAGTGGGTTCTCACAACGCCCAATAGGTTCTGACTTCATCACACCCATAGGATGAAGAAGGTAGACAGCACTATTTAATTCCGCAGTATAGCATGTAGTTACGTCGCTTTCGTATCCGTCAGCGAATATGTGTATACACACTTCGTAACACTTTCACTGTTCTATTAATATTTTCTAAATATATCCCGACGCTTTTTTCACTTTAGGTTTTCATGAATGTAGTATTTGAGGAAGGCGAGCAGCAGTGAGTACAATAAAAATTTATAAGTGAAATATTAAAAGTTTACTTATTTAAGTCTTGAAGCTCTTTCTTAATGGTCTCGTTCTCTGCACTGATGTGATTCTCCCTGAAATGAAAAATCCGGTTTTCCGCTAGCTTGTCAATTTAAACTTTCAAATCAGTTAGTTGATAAAAACTGCCGTTTATTTCATGTAAGAACCTCTGTCAGACATTTTGTACAAAATATTGGCTCAAAAACCCCACACATCTTTCTCTACATTCTCTTTGACATACTGACACCGTGGTCAACAACTGGTTAGAAAAACATACTTGCTTCACATAGTCTGGACCATAAATAACTGAGCCAGGAGCTCTACGTTAGATCAATTTTAACATAACGGCGAACCCTTTGCCATGCACTACAACGTGACTTGCAGAGCATATATGTAGATGTAGCTGTAGATGAGTTCTAAAATAACAGGTAACCTCGCTGAGATTTGGGTCTGAATATTATAAATAGATAATTGAAATGTTAAATTCTGAAATGTGAATACGTGATTAAAAAAGTTGTTTACATAAGTGTTTGCGATTTGATATTAATATTGCTAATGACATATTTAAATGAAGAGGCTTTAATCGAAATACATAAAAGTACACTTCTTCGCACTCAATACTATGGTGGTTTCTGATATTATGAATGAAGTGCAAATTAAGAATTATACGCGTGTTTTAAAGCAAACTTAAAGTAATTTTGGGAATAATACAGTTTTTTTTAAAATCAGTAAACTAATAGACTTAATTTTTCTATTTGTAACATCAGAGATTTGAAAAGATGCGCATTGTCGTCTTTTACTCATAGTTTAGTACATTTTAAGCAAGAGACATAATGTCAGAGAACCAAAATCACATTTAATACGTGTTTGATACGTTATGAAGGGGTTTTTAAGAAAAAGAAAAGTCTATATCATTATGTGAAATATTTTAGAAATATAAAGTTACCGTGCGACATTCTCATTATAGGTGTTGATACTTCGAAAAACAAGACATATATATGTTTAGAATCGGGTATCAAATATTTCAGTATACGAGTTCGGTCTTATGTGGCATTTCAACTTTCACACGGCGAAATCAGTTACGAAATCTCCTTAACAGCGGCTGTAAAGTTCCTAACAAAATTACTGGAATAGGGGGAAAAAAGTACGATTTATCTGGCTGTATTGCTTTGACATAATTCTTTATATGTGGGTGTGACAAAAATTGTTAACTAGCAGCACAATGTCACCTATGCAGTAATTTGTTGAGGGGTGGGCCTGCTTTTATTCCAAATTCATCTCTTGCCAAATTAAAACATCACGGTCAATGTGAAATCGTGTGCAAAACGTATGAATGTGCAGGCACATTGCAATTGTATGCTCAGACACCAGGGACACACATCAAGTTTATATAGAGATCACTGGTTTAGTCTTAGCCTCACAGACACACATTGAGTAGACTGGAAAAGTCGCAGGTATTATTGACGCCTGACGTCGCCATCTTATCGATAAAACACCAAGATGTTTGTGTATGGTACGAAAAATTAGAGCCAAAAACGGGTCTATTGACAATTTCGTCAAAACTCTAAAGGGGCGTAATTACATCACTTTCTTCCTATTTCTTATGAACGTTTTATCTGTTCACAAGTAGTCCAAAGGCAATTTGGAGGCAGTGATGTGTATTACTAAGTCATGAAGGTCGACGGCTGCAGCACACTGTAAATATATTTGTAAAATTATGCCATTTCTCTTCGAATGGAAGCGAGAAATCGCTATAAAATTACATCCTTTCTCTTGGAATACGAGCCAGATATCACATTAAAATTATGCCAGTTCCTTTCCAATGCGTATTAGAATGCTAGTAATAAGGCTGAAAACGCATTTTGGGGCGCTCTTGCCGCGATAGCTGGAAAGCAACTCCGTGTGCTGAAGTGGGATTCAGCCGCGCTGGTACGTGCGCAGAGAGGCGGCGCAGTCGTCTGTTCGCTAGTGCGCATGCGCAGACGTGACGTCAGGCCTGGCGGCTCATGTGTGCTGAGCCCGACTACAGCACTAGATCAATATTTCTCTTCGCGCTGCGAGTAACGGCTGCGGAAGAATAGTATATGACGAATATTGCGGCATACAGAGTCAAATAGCGCGCTGGCTCAGGCGTCTTGCGCGTTGTCTCTCAAACCTACCTGTGAGAGGCTCGTATTCAAATACCTCTGAGTCTAAATTTTTAATTTCTGTAAATAAAATTAATATGTTTTAAACGTTATATTTACTATCTGCAGTGAATACATGCAGTTGGCAGCGCTGTTATAGAGTCCTCTGAAGGTCTTACTTTCAATACAGTATTAATCGATATTTAATTAAAGGCAATCACACAAAGGTTGACTTTTTATTTTAGTATATTTTGTTTCTTGTTTATTTTTGTAATATTGTAGCACACTGGTCAAATTTTGTACGAGCCGCCACTGGTCGACGGCATATTGGTGAACTTGTATCTATCGCCCTCTATCCACTCGTTAGTAAGTACTACGAGGGTCGTCCAAAAGTAAGTTCCGCTTCTGTTTCTATTCGCGGCAGTGCTACGATCGCAGTTCCGAGCATGAGCGGCAGACTTAAGGAGAAGACATGTACGCCATTTTCAGATCGCTTCTGCCGACGTGTGCTTTGTCAGCCGTAATAGAAAATGCCGGCACCAGTGAAATCAGATCTGTGATCCGTTCTCTAAATGCAAAGAAAGTTACACCAAAGGAAATTCATCGGCAAATCTGCGAGGTTAAAGGACAAAATGCTGAGAGTGATTCAATGGTTAGAAGATGAGTCAAACTGTCCAATGAAGACGTAATCAAGAGCACGATGAAGAACGAATTGGATGCCCGTCTGTGGTTACTCATGAACTGATTCACACGATTGAAGAGAAGATTAAGCACAACCGTAAATTTACACTTAGTGACCTTACTATGGAACTTCCGCAAATCTCACGATCACTAATTCATGAAGCTGTTACTGCGAAACTGAAATCTCGAAAACTTTGCTCATGTTGGGTATCCAAAATTCTTACCGAACAACACAAAAAACAACGGATGGGCAGTACACTTCAGTTTTCGACACGCTGCAATGAAGAAGGCGATCGTTTTCTTTCTCGGATAATTACAGGGAATTGAAAGTTGGGCATCGTACGACAGCCCTGAAACAAAACGGCAATCAGTGGAATGGAAGCACACTTCATCCCCAACGAAGAATTACTGTCAAAAGGTGTTGTTTATTTCCACGATAATGCGCGACCTCACACGGTGAATGTGAGCAAACAACTCTTACGGGATTTTCACTGGTACGTGTTTTATCATCCTCCGTACAGCCCGGACCACGATCCTAGCGACTTCCATCTCTTCTTACACCTAAACTCTGTCCTTGGTGGTAAACACTTCAACGATGATGACGAGTTAAAAGAACATGTTACCACATGGTTGAATAGGCAGGCGGCAACTTTCTATGCAGAAGGCATACAAAAACGTGTGCCACGCAGTGACAAAAGGCTACAAATTTCCGGAAGCTATGTAGAAAAGTAGATTAATAGTTGTAGATTTTTGTACAATAAATATTTTTTCCAGTATCTGTACGCGTTTGTTTTATATAACCAAATGGAACTTACTTTGTGGACATATCTCGTGTTATAAGCTCACAGAGAATCTAACATTTTGTAATTTCTAACCGTTTGTTGTAGCTGCTTTCAAAGAAACTGATTCTCATATAATGACCGCTACCTGTTATAAATTTTCTGATACTGTTTACAAAATAGTCGAGCAATGGAATAAATTATTCCTGTAACAAAACTGAAAGGAGTATAAAATGTATAGGTGACTTTTATTTTGATTGAAAACTAGTGTTTGTACCACGTCCTATTTAATGAATGAATTGCACGTCTGTAGACTTATAAAGTTATGTCGCGGCAGACTATTTAATGAATGAATAGCACATATGTAGACCTGTGTAAACAAGAGGTAAATATAGAACTGAACACGAGAAGTTCCGTCTATAGCAGTGCTATTAATTCAATGTAGTAGAAACACTAGTTCTGAATAAAAATGTAACCCACCTATGCAACTGAACTTCACTTCCTTTTCTTGAAGTTCTCTGTAACTATAAGCTACACAATCCTTCACCATAAATACTTAAGTAAGTTATCAATGGTTTATAACTTATTTTCAATGGACGTAAAGGAAGAATTCTCAAGAAGACATACATCAAAAACGAAGTTACCAAAACGGACGTAAAACAAGAATTCTGAAGAAGACAGATATCAATTACTACGATGTTACCAACCTCATACGAAGAGACCTTCATAAGTTTCACAATCTATATATAACTTGCACTTTTGTTCATGTTGGGATCACTGGTTATTGCTTATAGTATTGTCGGTGTAATTTATATACGTGTATGTCTGTGCTTAGCTGCGAGAACAGCAGTGTATGGCCAGGCAGTGTCGCAAGTATTAAGTGCAGAAAATCATTACTTTTTTCATCACATGAAAACATTAAGTAACCTTATTCAAAAAATATTTTCGTATTTGTCAAATATTCATTCTTTTTAGGTCCAAAGATAAAACTAACAAGCGTTAAATGCACAAAACATCATGGGTAAAAAAGTTACCTCAGGGTGATAAGTAGGTAATTAATTGACTGTCTCACACATTCAAGAAAAAGAAAGAAGAATTCGAGTACATTTTCATTTATTATCTGGAAGACATGACTCGATAGAAGTTGATTTTTGCGGATATCTACCGAAACGAGGCGTAATAACCAAAGTTTGCCAATTTGTAGTTTGTATACCAGTATTACAGAAGTTATATGAAACCTTCCTTATTTACATTGTGTTTAATATTTCTTTTCCTTTGTTACAAATTTAGTAAAATAAGTCTCTTTCTAGCTGGGATCGTATAAAAAAAACTTTGATATGCAGACTTTGGGTTTTTATTGGCTAGAAGGCGTATTAGAATATCTGAAAACACAGGCGAGTAATTTACAAGTTATAAAAAAAGAAGTGCAAGAACTATAAAAGTCAGTCAGTCTAGTGCCAGCTGCAGCCACTGTCATATCGTTCAGGGCGTAAGTACCATAATTTAATTTGTGTGAAATTTCATTGCCAGTAAATTTCTTAATTTCCGTAAGTGCAAATCAAATGTTTGGATAGCTTATGGAACTTAACTACGGGGTCATCAGTCCCTAAACTTACAAACTACTTATGACCTAGCTAATACTAAGGAAGGCACAAATATCCATGCCCGATGGGGGATTCGAACCCCCGACCGTAGTGGCCGTGCAGACCGTGACTGGAGCGCCTCAGTCCCCTCGGCCAACGCGGCCGGCTCCGTAAGTGCTTCAGTATTTTAAGAGGTTTATTCTCACGTACTTGGCAGATTTCGTTTATTCTACTGTTTTAATAGTTTATTCTCGCGTTTTTGACAAACTCCGTTGTGTATAGTATTCATCTGTAACTTGAGTATTTCAAAACAAGTCAGAGAGCGTCATTACAGCAAGTTGTCAGACAGTCCACTGCCAGCTGCCGCCACTCTTACATCGTTCAGGCCGCTAAATATCACAATTTAATTACTGTGAAATTTCATTGCCAGTCCATTTTGGTTTAGTGCTTCTCTTTTTTAAGAGATTTATTCTCACATACTTGGCATATTTCATTTGTGCTGCAAACCACGCAATTTAAGTATCAACTTGTCACTTCTTTATATCGTGTTTCGCTTTCAGAAAGCTTTTATTCTCGCTTATTTGACAATAATGTGCTCCATAGATTTTCTTGTTTTTTCAGAGACTGTTTCGTAGTTTTTGACTGACTACACTACAGTCAGCTGCCAGCCGCCTTTATTAAAGTACTAGACTAGTTAGACGTAGATTATTTAGTTTTCTACTCTTCACAGTTAATTGTATCGATAGGGTGGATAGCATGTGTGCCGCAGTTTGCAAACAGCTGAGCGCACTGCTGGCTACGGTCAGCCATCTTCAGGCTGCTGTCTCGGGGAGCAGCGGCGATGGGGAGTCTGGTGCGTCGAGTGGGACAACTCAGGTGTCTCATATTTCGCCCCCTGTCCCTGCTACCGAGGCACCTTCAGGTGTACCGGACGTCGTCGAGCCGCCTTCTCCGCAAGGGGAGTGGCGGGCTGAACGGCGTTCGCGTAGCTCGAGACGGAATGCTAGTGTGGAGGGTGGCCGTCCGTCCACGCCCGTTCGTCCTGTCACTGAACGTGTGGTCACTCCTTCAGCAGGGTCCGAGCAGGAGCAGGGGAGGGGAGGGGATTATTAGTTATTGGGAGCTCCAACGTTAGATGCGTGATGGAGCCCCTTAGGCAGATAGCGTCGAGATCCGGAAAGAAGTCCAACGTGCGCTCGGTGTGTCTGCCGGGGGGTCTCAGCCGAGATGTGGAGGCGGCCTTGCCGGCGGCCATCGAGCGTACGGGGTGCGGTCGGCTACAAGTCGTGGCTCACGTCGGCACCAATGACGCTTGTCGCTTGGGTTCTGAGGACATCCTCAGGTCCTACGAGCGGCTGGCGGAATTGGTGAAGGCTGCTGCCCTCGCACGCGGGGTGCAAGCAGAGCTGTCGATTTGTAGCATTGTACCAATGGTTGATCGGGATGCTTTGGTTTGCAGCCGGTGGAAGGTCTGAACCAGAGGCTTCGCCGACTCTGTGACAGTCATGGCTGCAGATTTCTGGATCTGCGTTATCCGGTGGGGCATTGTAGGACGCCCCTAGATAGATCAGGGGTGCACTACACTAAGGAAGCGGCTACTCGGGTAGCAGAGTGCTTATGGGGTGCACCCTCTATTTATTTATTTTTATTTATTTATTTATTTTTTAGGCTAGGCGGTAACTCTGATGAGCACTCGCCTGTCAACATTCAGGCTGCGAATTCAGAACGCGTTCGACTCAAAAATTTGACTATCAAAATATTAGACGTAAACTTTCAAAACATTAAAAACATAATTTCCGATTTGCCGCGCTGCATGGAAATTATTGTGCTCAGATAGTTTTAGGTACCGAAAGCTGGCTAAATCATGACGTGGTTAGCTTGGAAATATTTAGCGAGGCGTGGAATGTATATCGGGAACACAGATCGGACACAAGTGGAGGGGGAGTGTTCATCGCTGTTGACAAATATATTGTTTCTACTGAGATCGAGGTTGAGAATAACTGTGAAGTTATCTGGGTACGTATAACAGCTCTAAGGGAAGTAATGTTAATAGTTGGGTGTTTTTACCGGACCCCAGTTGAAGAGTCACTCAAAGAAAGTCTACGCCAGGTAGTGCATACGTATATGGTCCATGCAATATTAGTCGGGGGAGACTTCATCGTTAAGAGTATAGATTGGGAACTCTCTAGTTTAATTTCAGGCGGTACAGACAAGCAGCCTTGCGGGCTGCTTTTGGATACTTTTTCCGAAAACTGTCTTGAGCAGTTAAACCGGCAACTCACGCGCAATGGAAATATTTTAGACCTTATAGTTACGAACTGGCCTGACCTTATTTATGATGTCAGTGTAGAGACAAGAGTTAGTGATCATGATATCGTCATAACTTCAATGGCGACCAAAGTTAATAAACCAATCAAGAAGGCTAGGAGCGTGTTTTTGTTAGAAAGAGCCGATGAGCAACTGTTAGGATGTCACTTAGAAAATCAATGGAGAAAATTTAGTTCCGGTACAATGGATGTAGAGGACTTGTGGCCTAAATTTAAATGCATTGTAAATAAAGGGTTAGGGAAATATGTGCATGTAAAGTCGATTAAGGATGGAAAATATTCACCGTATCATAATAGTAATGTTAGAAAGCTGCTGGCCGTGGCGGAGTAGCCGAGCGCATTGAGGCGCTATGCTCCGTCGCATGAGGCCGTTCCCCGTCGGGGGTTCGAATCCTCCTTCGAGCATAGATGTTGGTGTTGTCTTTAGTATAAGGTAGTTTATAAGTAGTTTGTTAGTTTAGGAACTGTTGTCCCGCATTTAAGTCCCATAAGCTTAATAACATTTGAACATATTCTTTGAAAGGTACTGAGAAAGCAAAGGCTGTTGCACTCTCGGTTGATATAAGAACACGCAAATGATGAGAGGCAAAAGTTAGTAGAGATTCACGCGTCTGTAAAAAGAACGATGCGCGAAGCATAAAATAATTACCACAGCCATTCCTTAGCAAAAGATCTTTTCGAGAACCCGAAAAAATTCTGGTCCTGTGTAAAATCGATAAGCGGGTCAAGCCCCACTATCCAGTCACTCGTTGGTCATTCCAGAGCAGTAATAGAAGAAAGCAAACGGAAAGCTGAAGTCATAAATTTAACCTTTAAGAAATCTCTCACGCCAAAGGACCGCGCAAATGTCCCACCACTTGATCAACGCGCTAACTCCCAAATGGAGGACACAGTAATAGGTATTTTTAGTGTAGAGAAACACCTGAGAGAGCCCAATACAAAAATGTCTCCTGGGCCGGATGGAATACCAGTTCGGTTTTACAAAAAGTATTCTGCTGCATCGGCCCTTTACTTAGCTTGCTTTTATCGCGAATCCTTAATTCAGCGCAATGTTCCTAGTGATTGAGAAAAAAGCGCAAGTGACTCCCGTTTATAAGAAAGGTAAAAGAACTGACCCACATAATTACGGGATAATATCGCTGACATCGGTTTCCTGTACAATTTTGGAGCATATTCTCAGTTCGAATACAGTAAATTTCCTTGAGACGGAAAAGCTTCTATCTATGAATCAACACGGGTTTAGGAAACATCGTTCGTGTGAAACTCAGCTTGTCCTTTTCTCACATGACATCTTGCGAGCCATGGATGAAGGGCAACAGGCAAATTCTGTTTTTCTCTATTTAAAAAAGGCATTTGGCACGGTGCTAAACTGCAGACTGCTAACGAAGATACGAGCATATGGAATAGGTTCCCAGATTTGTGACTGGCAGGACGACTTCCGAAGTAAAAAACGCAGTACGTTTTTCTCGACGACGAATGTTCATCAGAGACGAGTGTATCGTCAGGCTTGCCCGAGGGGAGTGTGATAGGACCGCTATTATTTTCTAATTATGTAAACGACCTGATGGGAAGAGTAACTTGTAATTTGGGGCTGTTTGCTGATGATGCTGTGGTATATGGGAGGGTGTCGTCTTTAATTGACTGTAATAGCATACAGGATAAAAAATTTCTAGTTGGTGTGAAGAATGACAGCTAGTTCTAAATGTAGAAAAATATAAGGTGATGCACATGAGTAAGGAAAAAAAATCCCATAATTTTCGAATACAGCATTAGTAGCGAGCGTCTTGATGCAGTTACGTCGTTCAAATATCTAGGCGTAACACTGCAGAGCGATATGAAATAGAACGTACATGTAAAGACAGTTGTGAGTTAAGGCGGACAGCCGATATTATTTTATTGGGAGAATTTTGGGAAGATGAACCATATCTGTAAAGGAGACCACGTCTTGAGTATTGCTCAAGTTCTGGGACCCGCAGCAGATCAGTTTAAAGGAAGACATAGAAGCAGTTCAGTAGCGAGCAGCTAGATTCGTTACTGGTAGGTTCGACCAATGCGCGAGTGTCACGGAATATGGCAATGACTTTCTGTTTCTGATTGTGACGGGGGATGAAAGAAAGAAGTTCAAAAGCACTCCGTCTGCAGGTAAAGTGCTACCCACCGTTCTCTGGAACGCCAGAGGAGTTTTGTTGCTGGACTTTTTGGAGAATGCAACCATCAACGCTGCGCGGTACTGTGCCTCTCTGTTGAAATTGAAAAGCGATTCGAAAAAAGCGGCTTCGCCTTCTCAAACTGGCGTTTTGCTGTTGGACGACAACTCGAGACCACACTCAGCGTCGGCAACGCAAAAACATTTTGCAACTCTTGGTTGGGAGCGCCTATTCCATCCCCCAAGCAGTCCTTATCTCGCACCAAGTGACTTCCTTCTCTTTCTAGCTTTGAAGAAGACTCTCGGCTGAATGCGCTTTGGAAGCAATGCTGACGTCAAACAAGCCGTTCAACGCTTCTTCCTTATGCAATGCCCTATTTTTTTCCTGGACGGCTTTTTGAAGCTCATAAAGTGGTATGACAAATGTCTCAATGTACTTGGAAATTATATAGAAAAATAAAGATATGTCTTATCTATAATGTCTCATTCTATTTTTTTCCTTTCATATGCCACTCTGCCCACAGTCAAGGGGGGAAACTTATTTTCTAACTCCCCCTCTTTATAAACAGATGAAACGTTTTTTTAAAAAGTTGTGCCTCATTGTTTCCTAAAATATTGGAAATGATGCATCAAGACCTAATCGCCGCGCAGGGCTGGCCGTGTGGTCTAAAGCATCATGTTACGGACTGGACCGTCACTCCCACCAGAGGTTCGAGTCCTCCCTCGGACTTGGTTGTATGTGTGTCAGGAGTCTGATCAGTTCTTCAGAATTTTATCGACCAAGAACAAAGATGGTGAATGTGAAAAAGACGTAGATGAGATAGAATAGTTGACTGGAAGATCAAGAAGCCGAGTATAAGTAGAAAGGAATCTACTGTATCTTCAGTTGCGTGTTATGACAGAAAAATAATGTTGCTGCATTACGATTTGCATCCCAGAAATGGATGCCGTTTTCCAGAAATGTAATTCAAAATATGTGATTGTACAATAAATATAAAGTCTACTGGTTTTGTTTAGATGACTTTACTATGTTGCACTGAAATTTAGCTTTGTGAATGACCGCGCGGAATGATCGCGTAGTCGAAGGCGTTATGCTACGGACTCGGTGCCCGGTCCTCTTGGAAGTTCGAGTCCTCCTTCGGGCATGGGAGTGTGTGTTGTCCTTAGTGTTAGTTGAAGATGTTTGTTAGTCTAAGGACTGATAACCATGGCAGTTTGGTCCAATAGTTTTACAAACGTTAGAACATCAAGACCTAATATATGAGTTGGATTAGAAGATCTAACGTGGAAGAAAATTGTCATGGCGTTTCACGTTGTTGACAAAGGTTGACTTCTATGTAGAAGATTCAAGTGATATAAAAGAAATAAGATGGAACAGACATCCAAGGTGGAACTGAATGTAAGTTGACTATAATCAAATCAAACGCAAAGCTGATGAAGAGAGGCAGAAAGTAAAAAGATGAACCTCTGGCATCTAAAGTGTGAGGGGGGGCTTCAGTATAGAAGTCTGAGAATTTTTCTATTGGGGAAGAATATTACTCGGCAATGTAGAAGCAAGGGAGACATACGAAGTACATTCGTGGAAGAAGAAATATTTATTTGACAAATAATGACAGCAAATTCAGGAAGACGCCTTTGATACTGCCCCACTGGACCACACTCTCTTGGGGACGGGAAACATTCACTGTAAGAAAACTATAGCGTGACAATTATTGAACTATATGACATAAAATCGTTATAAGTTCTCTACGGTTTGTGTTAGGACGTTCAAACTGCTCGGGTCGCCGCGGGGCTTGTTGGGAATTAGTACACTCATGGGCATGTCAATATGGACTGGTTTAGTGGCTAAGCCCTCTTTAAGTTGGATGGGTTCGTCAATAAGAAATAATGGCGCATTTGGGAGACGGAGAATCAACAATTCGAAATCGAGAAGTCTCCTCACCCTCAATGAGTGACTCTGTGGTGTGCAATGTCCAGTCACGGAACAATAGGTAGGATGTTCCTTGATGGCACGGTGCTGGAAGATGATTTCATCCCCATGATCCATAGTGAACCTGACTTGACAAGAAGTGGTACATGCAAGACCGGAGCTCGACCCCATCGACGCAGAAGAGTGTTTGATGTCCTGGGGGGCACTCTGAGAACCGAATTAGGGTTCTGGGTTACCCAGAGGTCACCGGCATGGGTCTCCATTGGCCGCAATATTCTCTGGACATGAATATACGCGTCTCTTTTTTGTGGGGCTATATTAAAGATAAGGTGTACAGCAATAACCCCAAAACTTGCTGAGCTGAAACAGCCATTCAGCATCGATGTTCCGACACTTAAGTGGGTTATGAAGAATTTCGCTATTCGTTTGCGATACTTCATTGCCACGGAAGACAGGCATATGGAACATATCATTGCTAGAATCCGAATATCTGTAGTGACGTTCATACACAGTAATTTGTAACTGGTTTCGTATAGTTCAATAATTCGACTGTAGGATTTCCCTGCGTGTACTGCTGATGAACCTCTCTCGGGTCTCCAGCCGGGTGGTGGCGCTGAGATATCGCGACGTTTCGGGAAGTGTCATGTTAAGCATCAGTTCAGTAATGGTCACCCTGTAACTGTGCGATAGAGGGATTTGAGTAATTGTCGCGTACCGTCTAAATAGGAGGTTAAAAATGATGAAGTAGGTAAATAATGAAGAGGTACTAAAATAAATGTTAGTGGAAACTTTCCCAAATAAATGTGACAGGCTAATATGGCATTTGGAGATGCGAGCATTAGTACGCTGCAGGACGTAGTGGAGGGTGACACAAAACTAGTAGTGATTTTCGTGAATATTCGGAAAGTACATCTGAAGAGGTTACAGGTGATATTCGCATTCTTTCCAAGTGTTGTAGGTTTTTGTTGGAATTGTTCTGAAATGGCGAATGTTACCAGAACCAATTGCCATTTCGTTTCACCCAGAATGTAAGCATAAAATAGTGTGTCGCCTACTGCTTACGCCTCGTGAGAGATATATCAACGCTTGTAACTCCGATACGACGTGCTTAGATTTCCTAAAAAAAAAAAAAAAAAAAAAAAAAAAAAAAAAGCGAGTTTCTCTTTATATATGGTATCAGAAATGTATGAAGTCCGGAATTATATAGAATGCCTAGGTAAATTATAGACTGCCTAAAATTGAACGTCAAAGTTGGAAATTATTGATATTACATACTTCGCATGCGTATGGTATACTTTACTAGTTGTTCTACCGGCAAAATATATAATACGCTCATAAATCTCAAAAGTGTGGCCGAAACTTTCATGGCATCTGTGGAATTTGTCCTCAAGAAGATGATGATAAAGATGCAAAAGTTACTGGAATTAACAGCGTGAGTAGTTTCCTGAATATTGAGAAAACTATCGAAAATAAGACGCAATCAAAATTGAACTTTGAGATGCAGGCAAAAATTTAAAAAAATATTGGAAAGGGATTCAGACAAAATTGCTGACGTGGAAGGCGCCAAGTTTTGGCGCGTAAGAAAGAGGCAGGAATACAGAGTGTGGCTTAACATGGGAGTCGAGTGTAGACAGCCAGTGAGAGAGCACATATGTAGCGAGACGTAAGCGAGGCAGCAAAGCGGAGGCTTGGAATTGTATCAAGAGTTTCAAAAAAATTAGCCTCGAATGCTGGTTGACTATCTGTTATATCGTGGCATGGAATTATGGGAACACTGTGAATTTATTCATCGCCAAGAAGAGAATACAGTGCCACTACTGACGACGATTCGCCTCTAGTTGTGCAATCACGCAACTGCTCGTTTGCAGCACGGTACATTTGACAAGGTTATGTACTTATGTATCAGACAAAAAATTGTGATTTATGTCAATAATCAGTGAATTGAACTAAAAATTTGTGACTCACCTGTTCAGGGTCCTAACCTAGTGTGTAAATGTGCGAGTGACTTAATGAGTACAGGTAACAAATTAAATAATTTTTTAATGAGCTACTTAACAATCTTAAGCGCTTAGTTCCATTTTTGCAGTAGATAATTGAAAAGTAGTAAGAAATTGTTGCAGTTTGTTTACTTACTAATTAAAGAATGCACTTCATATGTCAAATTTAATGAGGCAGTATTAAAACAAAATGATTGAAATAACAGTAAATAATTTAAGGTGATAGTAATGATCAGTTGGTAACCATAACCGGATTGATTCTATCAAATCAGAAATACAGTATATATTTTCTCTCCAATTTTATAAAAGCCAAATTAATTTCAGTAGTATTTGTTAAAAGTGATAAATATAGGTTAAAGTAAGTGCGAATATAGTTAATGTTGCTCAAAATTAATTAAATCAGTGGAAAAGTATACTATACCAGTTTTAAGGCTACCACCGTATCTTTAGAAAATCTATCAGTAAAATTATTTATACAGTGCTTAATCAAAAGGTAGTTAAATATGGGTTTGTGGTTGGCAAATTTTTGTAATTTATGTGTGCAGTCCAAAAGTGAATGAACTAGGGGCATCTATGTCCAAAAATACTTCATTGTATGATTAAGTGCAAATATTTCTTTCATATTCAGGGCTATACCTAAGTAGTAAATAAGTGATTTGGTTTTCCTTGTCTTACATATTGCTTTCCGTAGTGATTATAGTGCTTTTATTAGACCATAAACCTAATGCTTTGTACTTGTTTGTACCTATTGTTTTAAAGTAATATTTACAACAGATTTGAATCGGGTCATTAATAATAGTTTGAACATTTTATTGCCCAATCAGGCTGGCGACCGTATAAATAACATTCAGTAAACTGATTAATTCTTGTACACAGTATTTTGTCCCCTTTTAACAAATAGTCTGTCCAAAGTCCGATGCCGGCTGCGGTGGCCGAGGAGACTGCGGCGATCCAGTCACGGTTTGCACGGCTACTACGGTCGGGGGTTCGAATGCCCCCTCGGGCATGGATATTTGTGTCGTCCTTAGTGTTAGCTAGTTCATAAGTAGTTTGTAAGTTTAGGGACTGATGAGCCCGTAGTTAAGTCTCATAAGCTATATAAACATTTAAACATTTTGAACAAAGTCCGATACAAATCAAGAGTGTCTAATTCTTAGGTACATACACGGTCAAATACAAAAATCCCACCATAGGTTGTGCTCTTACATTCGCTTTGGACGCGGTTTTATCGTGTTTGAGGTGATTGGTACCCAGAGGTAAAAGGTTACAATATGCTTATGAATTTATAAAGGCCGGCCGCGGTGGCCGAGGCGCTCCAGTCACGGTCAGCACGGCCACTACGGTCGGGGGTTCGAATCCCCCATCGGGCATGGATATTTGTGTCGTCCTTAGTGTTAGCTAGTTCATAAGTAGTTTGTAAGTTTAGGGACTGATGACCCCGTAGTTAAGTCCCATAAGCTTAACAAACATTTGAACATTTTTTGAATTTATAAAGGATTTTCATCTCGTGCCGTTTTAACAGCGTAAATGATACTCGTCATTTTATATAAAGTAAGTAAAGTAAAGCAGTCAACAATCCGAAGATTGGTTTGAACACCATAGTGCTTTACCAGGCATGGTCCTGTTTTGAGGTGGTATGCCATTGCCTTCCTCCGACCTTCGAACTGACTTACCCAGCCAGTTAAAGGGGGACCTGCAGTTTTACGTGGGTTCCGAACTACGGTGCTACTCGGTATTTTTCACATGACCAATACTGCCAGAGGTGAAAGAAGTGGAAAGTGATAGATAAGAAACCTAGGACCTGGCGGGGATCGAACCCGCGACCTTTGGATTTGTAGTCTGGCACTCTACCACTGTGCAACCGAGGCGCACCATTAAGCCTAGGAATTACATAGAATGGCTAGGAAAGAAGGTAGCATTTTAACAAACAACTTAAGCTTCATAGGTTGCCTAAAACCAAGCATTGCAAATAAATGTTCAAATGTTTGTAAATCTATCGGACCAAACTACGTGGTCATCAGTCCGTAGCATACAAACTACTTAAACCTAGGTAAACTAACCTAAGGACAAACACACACCCATGCCCCAGGGAGGACTCGAACCTCCACGGCGAGCAACCGCGCGCTCCGCAGCGAGACGCTTTAGACCGCTCGGTTACTCCACCGCGGCCCAAGCATTGCATATATAACGTAGGCCGTCTGTAGAATTCCGGAATTTCACATTGCCAGTAACGCATACACCGTTGCTCTGAAGCTGAAGTAAGTGTGATTTCCTTACTTAAGGATTCTCCTGATACACAACTGTTAGCCTCTGCACTCCACCAACGTAACGGAAGGTGTAGTGAACGTCGGGTGCAGACTGCGGTGGCAGCGACCTGCCCATGTACAGCGGCGGTTTCCCAAGTGCAGCAGACTGCAGGAACAGCTGACTGTGACTCATTTCGACACCAACACACAACGCCCCCGTATCTATCCGGCAGATCGAGTGACGTGGGCGCCATTACGGTGTGGAATTGCCACTCATATCGACCTCTCGAATCTCTCGCATTCCCACGCCCCGCCAGCGCTGCAGCTGGAACGTGACGTCACAGAGTCTGGGCTTGCGTGCGGGGTTGCTACACTGTCGCTTTGCAGAACCGCCGGTGCAACCAAACAGCCGTGCGCAGTACTCGCGTTGCCATATCCGTGCCACACAAGGCCGACTGCGGTTCGCGTAGACATGTGTACCAGATCAGTTTCCATCCCTTATTTAGGTGACTACACATGTCTTTTGCGACACTTTCAGTAGAAGTTGTTTAACACCGCGTGTACAGATGCCAATCGATGCGATCGACGAACTCCGATTTGCACTGCATCTGTAAGTCAAATGGTGTAAAAGTCTGCAGTAAGGTACCTTCCGCCATGGACCGTGCGAAATCTTATCTAGACAGTGACCTTTCTCTAGTTTTTAATGTCACGTGTGTAAATGACTTATATTTAAAGAATATTACTGAAATGGAATAGCTCATGCAAATGAAACTGTTCTGTGATTTTAATAAAGAAAAAATGAAAGAAATATTAACTTGAATGGAATCATTGTAAAAGGCAGATTATATTTTTGAAAGCTACCACTGACGGTGCTATGAAGATTGAATGGGAGAAATATTTCAAATTGGTGTCGTAGCATGTACGTGAGTCATAAAAGGAGCCTAAAAATCTCTGTTTTTAAAAGAATGAAAAAAATGCGACACTGTTAAAGGCAAGCTACGCATTAAGAAATTAATTAAAAACCTCTTTTTTAAAATCTGAATGTTGATTGAAAACAGCCTTGAACCTAACTGTTGGAGATATCATTTACTATCACCGATTTACTAACAAACTCCACGGCTAGCTCAAATTGTTAAACCTGAAATTTGATAAGTCAGCACAAAGTCTCAGGATCGTATTCAGAACAATTATTTAGTAAAAGAATGGAATGAAAATGATTACTATTCTGATCACATCTCCAATAATTAATATCGTAATTAGATGTAATGGAGGAATCCGTTGCCCTGAAAAATAAATTGCATCACAGTTAAAATGTGAGAAGGAAAAAAAAAAAAAAAATAAATAAATAAATAAATAAAAAATAAAGGAATCAGTTTGCTGCAAAATGAGAACACATTCAAAGTTCGGTTAAACTGCAGAGCTTATAATTGAATTAGAAAGCAGCATATCTACATAAACTGTCATCACTTACATAGTACATTCTCGAACATCTCCACAAATTTCTATCCTGGAAAATTCGTAATGATTATAGAGCTCAAATCATTTACGACTTTTCCTGCCTCAATGATCGAACGAGAAGAAGAAATGGAGGCATCTCATGTCTTTTTAGATGAGAAAAGTTGATAATTGTCTTTGTATTCTTTGCAGAGAAGTTTACAAACATTAATCAGTCTTTACAGAATATTAAGTCCGTATGACTGTGAGTAATATATTAATATTTACGAAAAATGTCAACAAAATATTCAAATATGAAAATAAATTAATTTTAAAATATCAGATAATAAGTAACTTTTGGTACGTGGAGGAACATGTAACATTACAAGTACCACGTGACAAATGTCAAGAGGCAAGTCATTTTAATCGGATTATAGATGTGTTTCACAAGAACGATACTTTCTGGATCCATGTTTTCTATAGATCAATAGGTCGTTCTCTTCAATATAAAGTATATGTTCTAAAACCCTGCTGCAAACTGATGTCAATAATATACGCCTACAATTTTGCTTATCACTCTTATTGCCTTTCTTTAATGTTGGAGTGAGCTGTGCAAGTTTCCAGTCTTTGTTTCACTGAGCGAGCGATTGTCTCGGATAGCTAGGTATGTAGCTATTGCATCGGCATACCCTGCAAGGTACCTAACAGGTATACAATCTGGACTAAGAGTCTTGTTTCTGTTAAGTGATTTAAGTTGCCTTAGTAGTCCAGGAATACATAGTTCTAAATTACACATGCTGGTTGGTGTTCTTGATGTCTGTTTATTCGGTTAGTATGAAGAGGCTTGCGGCTTCTCAGATAACTTAGTACAGAACAGATGTTCCACAACGCGGTGTGAGTTGTTAGTTGTACAAATATGGTATTACAAAGATAATATATCGATACCCGAAAACAAGCATAATATGAAACCTAATTGTTAGTATTCAAATTTAAAGGAAGCTAAGACGTATTTCTTGCTATCTGTATTACACATTTGTGAGACGTGGTGGCCATTTTGATGCACTTGTAATAACTTTAACTGTCTTGACCACAATTGCACTTTATTAAGGCCTTACGCGTTTCCACATACGTTATCGAAGGTTATAAAAGGAAAATGGTATTAATACTCCATACAGCACTTTCATAAAATATAAGGAATAAGTAACACTAACTTTACGCTCACCAAAACTATTATTATTTTATTTTAATTCCCCTTAAAACTATTTGTGTCATAGACATATGTCACATGTAAAAGATGTTTACAGTTCACCCAGAACATCTCTGTAGGATGGTCAAGTGCATACTGAGGTCTGCTTAACAGTCAGTTACTATGCGGGAAATCTACATCTACATCTACGTAGATTGTAAATCACATTTAAGTGCCTTGCAGAGGGTTCATTAACCACTTTCATAACTTTTCTCTACCGTTACATTCTCTAATAGCGCGCGGGAAGAAAGAACACCTAAATCGTTCCGTTTTCGATCTGATTTCTCTTATTTTATTGGGATGGTCATGTCTCCGTAAGTAGGTGGGTGCTAGCAAAATATTTTCACATTCAGAAGTAAAAGTCGATGATTGAAACTTCGCAAACAGATCACGCCGCAATGAATAACGTCTTTCTTTTAATGATTTCCACCCCAATTCGGCAACATATCCGTGACGCTTTTCCCCCAGTAATGCGATAAAACAAAACGAGCTGCCCTTCTCTGAACCTTCTCAATGTCTTCCGTCAGTCCCACCTGGTGAGGGTCCCACAAGGGGCAACAGTACTCCAGGAGAGGACGCACAAGTGTGATGTAGGCAGTCTCTTTGGTGGAGCTGGTGCATCTTCGAAGCGTTCTGCCAATGAAACGTAACCTTTGATTCGCCTTCCCCACAATATTTTCTACGTGTTCTCTCTAGTCAAAGTTGTTCGTAATTGTAACTCCTAGGTATTTGGTAGAATTTGGACCTTAAGGTTTGACTGATTTATCGCGTAATTGAAGTTCAGCGGATTTCTTTTAGTGGTCATGTATATTACTTCACACTTTTCTTTATTTAGTGTCAATTGCCAATTTTCGCACCAAGTAGAAATTTTGTCTAAATCGCTTTGCAGTTGCTTTTGATCCTCAGTTGACTTCACTAACCGATAAACGACAGCATCATCCGCGAACAGTCTAAGAGAGCTATTCAGATTGTCTCCTAAATTGTTTATAAACACGAGGAAGAGTAGGGGACCAATAATGCCTCCCTGTGGAACGCCAGATATCACTTCTGTTTTACTCGATGACTTACCGTCAATTACAACGAACTGTGTCCTTTCTGATAGGAAATCGTGAATCCAATCGCACAATTGGGAAGATATTCCATAAGCTCGCAATTTCTTTAGAAGCCGCTTGTGGGGTACAGTATCAAAAGCCTTCCGGAAATCCAGAAATATGGAATCGATTTGAGATCCCTTGTCGATGGCACTTAACACTTCATGTGAATAAAGGGAAAGCTGTGTTTCGCAAGAGCGATACTTTCTGAATCCGTGTTGACTATTGGTTAATAGGTCGTTCTCTTCGAGGTAGTTTATAATATTCGAACAAAGTATATGTTCCAAAATCCTACTGCAAATCGACGTCAATGAGATAGGCCTGTAATTTTGGGGATCACTCCTATTGCCTTTCTTGAATATTGGAGTAACTTGGGCAACTTTCCAGTCTTTGGGTACAGATCTTTCGCTGAGTGATCGGTTGTAAATTATAGCTAAGTACGGAGCAATTGCATCAGCATACTCTGAGAGGAATCTAGTTGGTATACAATCTGGCCCGGGAGATTTGTTTTTGTTTAGTGACTTAAGTTATTTCACTACTCCAGGAACATCTACTTCTAAGTTTCGCATGGTGACATATGTTCTTGGATTGAATACTGGAGTGTTCACTTCGCCAGATGACAACCCTGTCTTTCTGCTCCTCTTTTTCTCTCTCTCTCTCTTCTCTCCAGAAACGCACACTCACTCACTCCCTCTGTCTTATATATATATATATATATATATATATATATACGAAAACTGTTTTCTGTTAAATTATACAATTATAAATGGGTGCTGTATAATAATTTTAAAATCATTGAGTACTGCACAAAAATGTTTTCTCTTAGACTATGTAATTTTAGATGAGTGCTATGCAAAACATTTTCTGTTACACTGTAGGCTGACATGTTGAGGCCCACATAGTATTGAGTAAAACACTGCTGACAAACACTGAAATCATTGCACCTTTACAGAATCCAGCTGAGGAAAAATGTGGGTGTGGGGGCAAGGGTGGCAGGTGAAGGGGAGAAGCATACATAACAAAACTGCGAAGGCAGAGCAACCACCAAGCACCAACTGCCTACGAAAAGCAGTCTGTAACATACAAGCTTGCATTTTGCTTCTCATTTATTTTTAAATAGTTCTGGTGAATGTAAAGTTAGTGTTACTTATTCATTATGTTTTATCAAAGAGTTGGATGGAATATTAATATCATTGTCTTTTTACAGCCTTTGATAATGACGTTCGAGTATGTCGCACAGCGCAAGGCCTTAATAAAGTCCAATTGTGGTCAAGGCAGTTTAAGTTGTTTCAAGTAAGACGTATTTATTCAGATTACAATTATGTCTTATATTAAGCTTGTTTTCTGGTCTTGATATATTGTTGAAAAAATTCACATATCTTTGTAATGTCATCTTTGTTCAACTAAGAACTCAAACCGTTGTGTGGACTATCTGTTCAGTATCAGTTTATCTGATGATGGCCTAGGAAGCCGAAAGCCGGTTCATAACAACCAAAAAACAAATATTGTGGAACAGAAATGCAAAGTGTTGAAGTTTGTAATATGTTCTGTTGGAATCTGTCTCATTTTAACTATGGTTTCCGACATGCCTGTTAGCAAATATTCCAGTAGCTTCGACGAAGTTACGATCAGGACGGGGCTTGTTTGTCGACCTTCTCCAATTCCAGAGCGATAACTCGACCGCAGCGGCAGTTCCAGGAAGGAGCGCCTCGCTGACAGACGCACGCCTGCCTGGCCTTCAGAGGCTGCTAGCGCTCGCTGGCTTCCTCCATGAGCTGTCTCTTTCACATGTGGAGTACCGTTATGTTCGTTCTCAGAAAATCACTTAAATTAGCACGCTGTATGGAATTTGATCTTGCAGTTGCTGTTTCATTCTTCCGTCATCGATCATGCTAAACTCGCGTTTTGTCACACGCCGTTCTAAAAGCCGTGGATCGGGGCAGTGACGTACTCTGAAATGTCGCACGGCTTCTGAAAAGCATTTGACACGGTACCACACACACACTTACTATCGGATGTAAGTATGGGGATTGAAGCGACGCTGACTGGTTTGATTGTTCTCCTCTCTGTAGACTTATTGACAGACGTAGAAATAAAGTAGAATATGCTCGAAAGAAGCGTATTGGGACACTCAATATTGTGATAATATTAATGCTTTAATACGTGAATAATTTCTACATGAAAGTATTTTGCGGGCAGTTCTTTTTGTTGTGGGCTTCAGTCCGAGGACTGGTTCGATGCAGCTCTCTACCCTACTCTATCCTGAGGAAGCCTCTTCTTCTCCCCATAAGAACGGCAACCCATATTCATTTCAATCTGCTTACTGTAATCGTTTCTACGTCTCCCTCTGCGATTTTTACTCCATACACTTCCCTCCATTGCTTAACCTACCATGATGTCTAACAATGTGTCCTACCAATCGATACTTTCTCTTAGGATATGCCAGAAACTCCTTTTCTTCCCAAATCGGTCAAGTACCTCCTCATTAGTCACGTGATCTACCCATCTTTCATCATTCGTCTGTAACACCACATTTCAAAAGCTCCTACCATCTTTTTTGTCTGAACTCCTCATCGTCCACGTTTCACTCCCATACAATGCTACACTCCAGACAAATGCTTTCAGAAAGGATTTCCCAACATTTAAATTAATATTGGATGTTAACAAGTTTCGCTTCTTTTTTAGTCAAGGTATGCCAGAAATTCCTTTTCTCCCCAATTCTGTTCAGAGCCTCCTCATTAGTTACGCGATATACCCTCCTAATCTTCAGCATTCTTCTGTAACACCACATTTCAAAAGCCTCGATCGTCTTCCTGTCTGAACAGCTTATTTTCCATGTTTCACTCCCGTACTAGGTAACACTCCCCAAAAATGCCTTCAGAAAGGATTTTCTTACGCTTAAATTAATATTAGATGATAACAAATTTCTCGTTTTCAAAAAAAGCGCTTTCCTTCCCATTACCAAGCTGCATTTTATATCCTCTGTACTACCGACCGACGTGGCGCAGTGGTAACACACTGGAGTCGCTATCAAAATACAATACTGTTCTCGATAGCTGTAACTGTGGAAATCGTTCTGAAGAAGTTAATTCTGAACTCGGGAGGCAGAGCTGCACACCACCGATATCAGTCTATCACCACGCTAAACGTCGTAGATCTATCTTTACACCGAGCGAGGTGGCTCAGTGGTATGACCCTGGACTGGCATTCGGGAGGATGGTGGTTCAAATCCACCTCCAGCCATCCAGATTTAGGTTTTCCGTGATTTCCCTACATCATTCCAGGCGAATCCCGGGATGGTTCCTTTCAAAGGGCTTTCTCCAAATTTACAAAAGCTATCTTTTAAGATAAGTCTTATGGTGAGTATTGCCTCCCGTATTCCTACATTTCTCCTAAATCCAAACTGATCTTCTCCGAGGTCAGCTTTTACAGGCAATGAAGTGTTTTATGTTACATATGGTCAAATCTAAGGTGTGATGTGGTTATGACGCATATTGTGATTGATCCGAAAGGCAAATGCACCACTATCGATACGGCCACGTGGAGACAGATAGTTGGCAGCACGAGGTTCTACACTTACGCAAGAGGCTACGCACTGTAAACACTAGCACGTGCGTTACTTCTGATTGGCCAGAGCGTAGTTAAGCAGTCGGCGCATATAGGCTGCAAGACAGACTGGTGTACGTCGTGTCATCAGAGTGTTTCTATCCAGCAGACAGATTCAATACTTACTCACGTGCTTCAAGACTTATTCAGGATTTGAGAAATAGAAATTATAGCGGACTGCCAAGAAACTTTAAAGTATTCACAGGTGTTTGGATTTTAACTTACTAGTCTGCTCTAACTGTACATCTACAACGCTATAGCTGAGTATTCAATTTTTTTGTAATAAATTTACATATGTTCCTAAAGCTGTGTGATTTTTCTGTTGAAACGTATTTACGACGCCTTCTCAATAACGCCTCGACAATAATTTTATCTTCATATAATTTGGTGTATTACATGTTTATGACGACGTGTATATGAGAAACTGAATACTTATACATTTCATTGTGCATAAGATTTGTTATTTGATATTTTTAATTATGCTTAGGTTGGACTTAATGATTACAAATTAAAATTTAACGTTGGCATATTTTAAGATAATTATATATTATTTTATTATTACCTGCGAAATCGGCATTGCCCAAGTATACATTTTTGCCAGTCTTGTATTAGGAACGAAACGGATCTATTCTATACACTTTTTGCACACATTTCCTCTTCACCATCCTTTCATCCATTTCATCCAAATTTAAAGGACTTAACTACGTTGGTCATCAGTCCCCAGGCTTACAAGCTACTTACAGTAACTCAAAGTAACTTATGCTAAGGACAACATAAACGATTACCAATGCCCGAGGGATGAATCGAACCCCCGCCGACAAACGACTGCGCGCACCGCACCATGGTGCCTTAGTGCACACGGCTAGTCTGCCGCGGCCCATCTCATGCCCCCTTAATCTATGACCACCTCCTCACCCCTTCCTGTCCATCTCCCCTCTCTCTGCAACCTCCCTTCCCCCTCCCTCCCACCTTTTTGTCTGCAGTTCATCCTTCCTATTCTATCAGTGTCCTCCTCCCAAATGTCTCATTCCAATACACCATTCTCTCTTTGTCAATATGTTCATCACAAGTCGCTTCCTACCCACATTATGTTTGACCCTCTCCTCCTCCTCCCTACCTCTCTGTTACGTCTCATACTCTCATTTATATCTTTTACAATCTGTCTCTCCATATCCTCAACCTCCCCCCCCCCCCCCGCCCTCTCTATGCCAATCTCCTATATCCAAATCTATGTCTGGAAATAATCTTTGTATTCCTCTCTTCCTGTACTTTCTCTCATTCCATCTCCTCTTGTTTTCAAATGTTCAAATGTTTGTTAAGCTTAAGGGACTTAACTACGGGGTCATCAGTCCCTAAACTTACAAACTACTTACGAACTACCTACAACTAAGGACGGCACAAATATCCATGCCCGAGGGGGGATTCGAACCCCGACCGTAGTGGCCGTGCAGACCGCGACTGAAGCGCCTCAGTCCCCTCGGCCATCGCGGCCGGCCCTCCTGTTTTCCCATCTTCTTCTCTCCCCTCTCTCCTGTCACTCTCCAACTCTTTCTCACACCCCCTCTCTCTGGCCATCCTTTCATTCACCCCAATCTCTCAGACAAATTCATCTCGGCCTTTCCTCTACATATTTCCCCCTCGCCTGTCCCTGACCATTTCTTCATAGACTCTCCTTCTCTTTCATATCCTGCTGTCCCCTCTCTTGTGTCTCCAACTCCTCTCCTGTCCACTTCTTCCTCCTCATTCTCTCTGTGCATCTCGCCCTCCTCTCACTGTTTCTTGCCCCTAATATGTAGACTGCCTTAGAGAACAGGTCGATAACGCAGGCTGGTAGTATTCCCACACATCACAACGGTTGTGCAGGGAAGCCTATATGGAAGAGGCTGAAAAACACGTTTTTGCCTGTATCTCTACTCTTATGGCAGCTAGGATGTTATCAACATCTATCGTGCTGATTCTCGTGTTGTATGCGATATGTGTACCAGTTTGGTTGAAATCGATCAAGTTGTTTCGGATGAGATGTGGAACATCACATACACATATAAATACATACAGCCATTTTCATAATATACTAGCTGAAAACCCGGCGTCGTCTGGGTACTTATTTATCCCACTATTACGTTACTCCATCTAGCCTTTTCTTTTCTCTCTCTATCCCAATTCTTCTCTCTTCTCTCTCCATCTGTCTCCTCTTCTCCCTCTCCCCATCTCTGTTCATCTCCCCTTACATAATGTTTGTTGTAGGTACCCTCCGCCATGCACCGTACGGTTGCTTCCTAAAGGTAACTCATGCGTTAAATCAGGGTATAAGCGACCTGCATTCCAAATTTCATTCAAATCTGTTTAACTGTTTCAGCATGAAGGAGTAGCAAACATATTAACTCATTGTAAGGTGTCCTCCGCCTCGCACCATACGGTGGCTTACGAAAGGTGGCCCATGTTTTAACGAAGGGTATAAGGTACCACTGTTCCACATTTCATTCATATTCGTCCAGCCATTTCAGCGTGAAGACGTAAGAAATGAATTAACTAATTGTAAAACACCCTCCGCCATGCATCACACGAAGTTAATTTTAGTGTGCCTATAACCTTCGCGCGAGTGCAAGCAATAAGTTGAAACAGTTTTATCGCAGTCGGATGTATTGTATGGCCGTGCATAAAATACCCACAAAAAGACAAACATTTTTTTATATTTTAGATTTGCGAATAAGCCCATTACACTATACAGCGCACTTAGACGTGGGCATTTGCCTTCCTTTTGGCCCATATTTCTTTCATTCTCTTGCTGTGAGCTTCCTTTCTCTCATCATATCACGTTGTTCGTCTTCTTCTGAGACTTTTCCTCTTCGTTAACTTGCCACTTGGAAATTTTAGACCTAATAGTTTCGTGGTTTTGGACATGTTATAGTGTAATTCCTGCCAATTTCAGATCACTTTTTATCTCGCCAATCCACTTATAGTGTCTGTTTTCACTTTACGTATATTGTAAAAAATTCAGCTATTTGTTTTGTAAGTCTCTCTGGGCTCATAATAATTGTAGTTATATAATGCACCTTAAGCTTTGCGTCGAAATTCCGAGAAACATAAGAAGAATGCTGTCTGCCTTGTAAAATTTGGTCTTTTAGAGCTTTCTTTAGTCGCTACAAACAGATACCTATGATTTTCTGTTCCAGTCGGGGTAGAATTATCTCCAACAAGTCTTGCATAGTAGTTCTATCGCTATTTGACGGAAGGCCTAACTCACTCTTATGTTCTTTCCCTCCTCTCACAGTGTCTCAGCTATTCCGCATTTGAATTCTTCAAATATTCTTTTACGTATTTATTGAGGGAGTTTTGGAACAGTCATATATCCGTTCTGCAAGTGGTAAATGACCTTTCAAATGTCCCTCTGAATTCATTGGAGTGGAATCCTCCTCCAGTAACAAATGCACAGAAACATTTAGCATACCATTTATTAGCGCCAAATGTGCAACATATTGTATTTAGGGGCCAATGGTCTTGATGATATTATTATTAGTACCCTCAGAGTTTTCACGGATGATTTGGGTACAACTTCTGTATGTTAAACCAAAAAGCTATGTTCAATCAGTCGCTGGAGTGTCCAACGACTTTCACATCGCAATAAAAGTCCAGCAAGTCTCGGCTTTATCACCCCTGCTGTTCATTCTTGTGATGGACTCTTGTCACATCAGACCTGCACATGCCACTACCACGGACACTTCTCTACGCTGATGATGTCATGCTGGCTTCAGAGAACAGGTCTGATCTCCGGCGCCAAACACAAGTGTGGAACGATCGATTTGCGCAGTATGGCCTGCGTCTCAACAAGAAGAAAACCGACACAAGAGAAATATTGGAATCATTAACGCTGGTGGACCTACCACCAGTAACCAAATGTAAGTATCTCGGTTCTACGATCAGCAGCGACGGCCAACTCACAGACGAGGTCAATGGAAGGACACAGGCAGCCTGTATGGAGTGACGAATGACAATAGGAGTGACCTGCGATCGGTGAATGAAGAATAACCTGAAGTTAAAGTTCTAGCGGACTATCATCCACCTTCTCGCTCTCTATGGTACCGAGTTCTGGCCAGCTACTAAAGAGACAGAACAACGACTGGGGGCCATGGAGACGAAGATGCTTAGATGGAGAGGTGGCGTCAATCGACTGGATCAGTTTCAAATGACACTAACAGCAAACATTTTGGGATTACACCCATCCAAAAGAAAATGCAGGAAAGGGCTCCGGGATGGTTTGGACACGTGCTGCGCTCAGATGACAATTCTATAGCAAAGGCAGCTTACTCAATGGAAGTCTTTGGAAAGAGACCTAAGGGACGACCAAGACAGCATTGGGCCGATACCCTGCATAACGACCTGAAAACCGTAAATATTCAACCACACATGGCCCATGATCGAACAAAATGGAAGCAGCAAATCCACTCAGCGGGCCCTGCACCAGGCCGGAAAAACGCTAACGGAAAAAGTAGATCGTACCTTGACAAGATTTCGAAGTGGTACAGAGATTGATAACCTGCTTTAAATGTTATGAAATTGTTATATTGTGCATCTCTAAAAAATTGCTATCCCTTTCAGACCCTGCACCAGGCCGGAAAAACAGTAACGGAAAACGTAGACTGTACCTTGAGAAGATTTCGAAGTGGTACAGAGATTGATAACCTGCTTTAAATGTTATGAAATTGTTATATTGTGCATCTCTAAAAAAATTGCTATCCATTTCAGACCCAGGGTTGTAGATGATTTGACATTAATAGAGAGAGAGACGTTTAAGATACAAAATACATACAGTAATTCATTACAAAATAGAAATTAAATTTATTTTCAAAAATTTTGATTCCACAGAATTGTCTGTTTTGGGCCCTCACTACAAATTTTTATGATCTGCACCATCTTGCAGTACCATGCCTTTGAATGAAATGATAGAATAACATCACTGGATAATATAAAATCAACTGGTTGTCAGAAATGATAGCTTCACATGTCAAAACAAGGATATGATCACCTTGTCAACAAGTCTTTCTTGCCGCCATTGTAGGTGTACTGGAAGTTTATCGATTGCTGGTGTCATCCATTGTAGAAACATGAAACTAAAACAAATTGTGCACGTTACTAGAAGCCATCCACGATTGTGTGTTGCTGGCCCGAACTTTCTAGCGTGTATCACAAAGAAATAACGCGAACAAAAGCAGAACCGCACAATTGTGCGTGCAGGACCTGAAAGGGTTATACCCTATGGCTGCAATATATCTGAGTCACGCTTGGTACTGGTTATTCTATACTAATACCTGTGTAACTTGTTGTTGGGATACGAAATTAAAGAATCACATAGGCTGAGGAATGAGTAAAACTGGGGGTAGAATTGTTTATCAGTAGGATACTCAGGAAACGAAATAAGTCTAAAAGGAGAATGTATACACAATACTCGTGCGACCAATCCTAGAATACCGTCTTTATTGACCACGATGTCGACGGGACGTTCAAGCCTAATCTTTCTTTTTTCTTCCTTCCATCTCTGAATATGTCCAAGTGTGTGGGACCATTATCAACGAGAACCATCAGGTGATATTGAACAGCAACATTTCATGGCGCTACAAGCATGCCTCATTCCAAAAAGCATCACGAAAACGAGTATAAGCTGCGAGTAAGACTATTTACAATGTACGAAATACCGCCAACTCACTAGTGTCCCCTGCTGGCACACTGCTATCGCGGTGGGTAACAAAAGCTCGCTCGAGTGTCGTGACTGGTGTTACTACCTTGGGAATCGAGAATGTAAGATTATACTATTTATAATGAACTCTGTCCTACGGGCCTCGGAAGTGCCTAATGGGTACCGACCGGCCGCCGTATCGTCCTCAAACATGGAGGCGTCGCCGGATGCGGAATGGAGAGCTACGTGATCAGAGTCAGAACATAATTCCCTCGTCCGCATATTCAGTTTTCATGAGAGGAGCCGCTACTGCTCACTCAAGCAGCTTCTCCTCATCACAAAGGCCTGAGTGTAGCCCGCTTGCCAACAGCGCTCGGCATCTCCGGACGGCGGCCTTTGCCTTTCCAAGTTGCAGCCAAGGCCGTCAGCGCTTAAGTTCGGTGATCTGGCTGGAACAGGAGCATCCACCGCGGCGCGGTCGTTGGCGTATACAGCACGAAGAAGAAATCTGAAGTTTCGAAATACGATGGTATTGAAGAGTGTTAAGAATCAAGTTACTAAATGAACAATTAATAAAAATATTGTGTGAGCGAGTAAATAGAAGACGCTCACCAGAACAAGTGTCAGATGAAACGTCTCCTGGTGAAATGTCAGTATAAACTCCTTATTGATTATAGTCAAATACGAGTGTTACGTGTAGGGATGTCGGAGAAGACTGTTTTTAAACTAAGGATGGTAATAATCTGTTATAACTAAGAACTTCTTAAGGTAAATGTTATTTTAGCCCTTTGTTCAATAACATGAAAGGCATTGTGTAATCTTTATTCTGTCTTGTGTGATTCAGCCATTGTATTGAGAGGATGTATCGAAAGAAAGCATTGCAATTTTCAAGAAACATCACCAGTTTGTTTTTCAAGAATTACAATTATAAGATCTGTTACTTTCATGGCCGCGGTGGAGTGGCCGAACGATCCTAGGCGCGATCCAAGTCGCGGTTCGTCGCCGTCGGAGGTTCGTGTCCTCCCTCTAGCTTGGGCGTGTTTTGTCCTAAGGTTAGTTTAAGTAGTTTGTAATCCTAGGGACTGATGACCAAAGAAGTTAAGTCCCGCAGATTTACGAACATTTAAACTTTCTTTACATTAATGTATATGGTTAATTGTGGTTTCAGAGACAAGTATTAATTATGATTTCGTGTTCTTCATAATAGAACAGAATCCAACTGGATATTTTAGGCAATTTCCAAAAATTCATCTCCAGCGACATCATCTCCAACAGAGTCGCTGAACTGCAGACACCAGCCGCTATTTCGAATTAATTATTACGAAGTCGTTCACAAAGTAAGTTCCGTTTCGATTTCTATTCACGGCAGCGCTACGATCGCAGTTCCGAGCATGCGCGGCAGTTACTCTGACTCAAGGATCGGCAGATCGCTGCTGCCGACGTGTGCTTTGTAGTACTACTTTGTAATGACAGTCGTAATTGAAAATGCCGCCGCGTATGAAATCAGATATGTGTTTCGTTTTCTAAATGCAAAGAAAGTTAAACCAAAGGAAATTCATCGGGTAAATCTGCGGCGTATACGAACAAAATGCTATGAGTGATTCAATGGTTAGAAGATGGGTCAGACTGTTCAATGAAGGACGTGGTCAAGTGCACGATGAAGAAAGTAGTGGACGCCCGTCTGTGATTACTGATTAACTGGTTCACACAACTGAAGAGAAGATTAAACAAAACCGTAAGTTTGCACTTGGTGCCCTTGGTATGGAAGTTCCTGAAATCTCACGGTCACTAATTCATGAAATTGTTACTGAAAAACTGAAATTTCCAACACTTTGCTGACGTTGGGTACCCAAAATTCTTACTGAACGGCACAAAAAACAAGGGATGGGCAGTGCACTCCGGTTTTTGAGACTGTACTATGAAGAAGGCGATGGTTTTCTTTGTGGGATAGTCACGGAGGATTACTGTCAAAGGTCTTTTTTTTCCTTATTTTTTTTTTTTTTTTTTTTTTTTTTTTTTTTTTTTTTTTACATTTATGACCTATTTTTCTCCTTTTGTATTACATAGAGGGTTGGCAGGAATGAAGAAAGCTGGAACATTTTGTCGTATATGGTGATTATACCATTGTCCAGAGCGCGGCAAGAAGATGATTCTCTCGTTTTAAAGAGGGCATCTTTGACTTCAATGTCTCTCCATGTTTAGGAAAATTATAGTTTTTTTTAAATATCATTTAAACGCATTAATCCTCAATGGTCCACGTCATAGTACTCGAGAACTGATAAATGTGATGAACTGTGAATATTCCAGCGTTGTGTGACATTTACATTCAATAACAAGGTTCAAAAATCGGTTGTATGTGTACCATATGTTACAAGACGGCCGCAGTGGAGTAGCCGAGCTTTCTAAGGCGCCTCGCTGCGGAGCGCGAGATTGCTCGCCGTCGGAGGTTCGAGTCCTCCCTGGGCCATGGATGTGTGTGTTGTCCTTAGGTTAGTTTAACTTAGTATAAGTAGTTTGTAAGCTACGGACTGATGACCACGCAGTTTGGTCCGATAGATTTACAAACATTTGATTTTTGTTCCAAGACAAAATCATAAAAACCAGTGGGTGGTAATATGTCCCTATTTGCTCTCTGTCTCTAGTGACCACGCTGTCGATGGGACGTTAAACCTAATTTTCCTTCTTTGCTTCCTTTTTACTTGCTCGTCGTCGGTTGAATCGTGAACAACACTAACCGTTGCTGTCCTGAATCTCTGCTGGTGACCAGAAACGGTGTCTTTATGCTAACATAACGAAAATAAGTGATGGCGCTAGACGATAACGCCCGCCCGTATTATGCTATACTGACCAAAAATACTTCACAGAAATTGGTCGTGGAAGTTATTCTGCAACCACCTTATTCACGTGATATGCACCCACAGATTTTCATCCTTTTCACTCTCTAACGAACAAATTTCAAGGAACTTTCTTTCCGGATGAATAGGCGCTGCGAATATGGCTTAATGAATTTTTCGCCTCGAAAGTGTGTGATTTCTACAGTTGATAACTTACCTCAACGTAGGTAGTCTGTTGTAAACAGTAAATGACTATTTATTATTCATAACTAAAGTCTGTGTTATGTGGACCTGTAACTCATAAACAAACGCTATGAACGTATGAAGCAACTCCGGTGGCACGTCCCACTTTTTACTTTCTTTTGTACTGGTACTGTATCATATGGCCACTCATTTCTTACGTCATGTTAAGATATGTCATAAATTCTTCATTTACCACGTCACTTTATAATTATTATTTGAAAAAGTCCTCGTTAACCTATACTGTCTTCATCCAAATGGATGCTTTCAAAATAATAATTCACTATATGACCGATCAGACTTGTTCACTGGAGTAGGGGGAAATGCACTGCATAAAATAATAAACCAGAGAGGAAATAGTTATAATTTAGTTTATACAAAATTTCGCAGCTTCTTGAGTGAGTGCCTTTTCCTTAGAGGAACTATTACGATCTCTCCTCAAAACAATTGCATAAAATTAGCTGTCACAAAAAAAAAAAAAAAAAAAAAAAAATTGACATGTGTATGCAAACTCTGTGATATCTCACCATAAACGTTGAGCCGCGCGGGGTATCCGAGTAGTCTGGAGCGCCACGTTGCGGATCGCGAGGCCTCCCGCGTCGGAGGTTCGAATCCTCCCTCGGCCATGAATGTGAGTGTTGTCCTTAGGTTAGTTTAAGTAGTTTGTAAGCTAGGGACTTAAACCAAGCACTGAGTCCCATAGATTTACAAACATTTGAATAAACTTTGATAATACCCTGTAAAATATTTTGATCACACCAATAACAATCAATCTTCAATCTGGCTGGAAGGCAAATACAAGGATGTAGAAGAATGTATAAATAGGGGAAAGTTATATACAGCCTACAGGAAAATAAAAGAAACATTTGGAGATAAGAAAAACAGTTCTATGAATATCAAGGACACTGATGGAAAACCAGTTCCCAGCAAAGAAGGGAAAGGTGAAAGTTGGAAAGAGTATTTAGAGGGGCTCTACAAAGGAAATGAACTTCGAGACAATATTGTAGGAAGGGAAGATGATGTAGATGAAGATGAAATAGGAGATACTGTACTGAGAGAAGAATTTGACAGAGCCCTGAAAGACCTAAGTCGAAACAAGGCCCCTGGAGTAGATGATAGTCCCTCAGAGCTACTGAAGTCTCTGGGGGAACCAGCCATGACAAAATTGTTTCACCTGGTGTGTAAGATGTATGAGACATGTGAAGTACCCTCAGACTTTAAGAAAAATGTTATAATCCCCATTTCAAAGAAAGCAGGTGCAGACAGGTGTGAAAATTACAGAACCATCAGTTAGTAAGTCATGGTTGCAAAATATTAACATATTATATACAGAAGGATGGAAAGGCTGGTAGAGGCCGACCTCGGGGAGGATCAGTTTGGGTTCAGGAGAAATGTGGGAACACGGGAGGCAATACTCACTTTACGGCTTATCCTAGAAGATAGATTAAGAAAAGGCAAACCTACATTTCTAGCTTTTGTAGATTTGGAGAAGGCTTTTGACAATGTTGATTGGAATAAACTCTTTCCAGTTCTGAAGCAAGCAGGAGTAAAATATAGGGAGCGTAAGGTTATTTACAACTTGTACAAAAACCAGACAGCGGTTGTCACAATTGAAGGGCATGAAAGGGATGCAGTGGTTGGAAAGCGAGTAAGACAGGGTTGTAGTCTTTCTCCATTGTTATTCAATTTGTACATTGAGCAAGCTGTAAAGGAAAGCAAGGAGAAATTTGGAGAAGGAATTAAAGTTCAGGGTGAAGAATTAAAAATATTGCGTTTTGCCGACGACATAGTAATTCTGTCAGATACAGCAAAGGACCTGGAAGAGCAATTGAACGGAATGGACAGTGTGCTGAAAGGTGCATGTAAGATGGACATTAACAAGAACAAAACTAGGGTAATGGAGTGCAGTGTAAGAAAATCAGGTGATGCTGAAGGAATTAGATTAGGTAACGAAGCAATAAAGGAGGTAGATGAGTTTTGTTACCTGGGCAATAAAATAACAAATGATGGTCGCAGTACAGAGTATATAAAATGAAGAATGGCAATAGGTAGAAAAGCGTTCTTGAAAAAGAGAAATTTGTTAACATCGAATATTTATTTAAGCCTAAGGAAGTCCTTTCTGAAGGCATTTGTATGGAGTGTTGCCTTGTATGGGAGTGAGACATGGACGATAAAAAGTGCGGACAAGAAGAGGATTGAGGCTTTTGAAATATGGTGCTACAGAAGAATGCTGAAAATTAGGTGGGTAAATCGCGTAATGAGGAGGTACTGAACAGAATTTGGGAGAAAAGAAATTTCTGGCATACCTTGACTAAAAGAAGGGATAGATTGGACACATTCTTAGACATCAAGGAATTGTGAATTTAGCGTTGGAGGGAAGTGTGTGGGGTAAAAACCGCAGAGGAAGACAAAGAGATGGAAAAAGTAAGCAGATTCAGACAGATGTAGGTTGCCATTCTTATGTGGAGATGAAGAGGCTTGCTCAGAATAGAGTAGGGTGGAGAGCTGCATCAAACCAGTCTCCCGACTGAAGACCACAGCAACAACAACTTCTTCATAAATTCTTTCAAAATAAAATATGCATAATCTATCATAAAGATCAAAATCCTTAAAAAATTCTTCAACAGCATAAACCATAAATATTCAAATGAGATTTTCCATCACACAAATCAACTATCGAAAAATTCGTACTTTTATTGTTCACAAAATTCTAACTCGAGTACGACATATGGACGATTTGGTTCGACACGTCAATACGAACTCGGCTCTCGTTAAGATTAATTTCAGAAAATGTATCGCAGAACAATACGAAACGTATATCCTTCATTTTATAATAAAATATTGCAGAGCGTTGACATCAAAGAGCTTACATTTCATATAGTGGCGATAGGCCCGCCATGTTATTTGGGCTATCAGCTGACAGCTGGCATGCCCCACCCACTAGAGAATTTTACCTATTTACACAGTACCACGTTTTAAATAAAGATTGACTAGTGAATACTGATGTGCATTAAGTTCCGTCAGTCAGACTTTATCAAAGCTGCTAATTGACGAGCCTGGTAGTATATTTCCTAAAAATGTGGTAATGAAATCTCACGAACCTGTCAGTAATGTAGTTCCAGGTCGAAGTATAACAAGTTAGCTGAGGTTCGCAATAACAACGAAAGTTCCGCTGTGCAAGTATTTGTGTTCATTATAATGCAAGTATATGGTCTAAACCACGGTTGGGGAGAAACGCGTTATTTGTAACACCGTTACTAGTAACAGTTACTTTTCAAAGGTAACGAACAGTAGCGACGTTATTATTTGCATAAAGTAACTTTATCTGTAACTAAGTTATTTTTATCGGTTAATGATTTTACGGAAGTAGCGTTACTTTTTTGTCGCTAAGAATGTAACAAATTTTTTGTAAGAACCTGAAGAATGCAGAATACCAGGCTTTGATTTTAGTGAGGAGAAGAAAAAAAAAAAAAACAATATTTATTTCTAAATTACATATTTCAACAACGTACGTTGAAAATATTTGAATTATATATTTTAGTACCGCTATAACATTTAATAGTACCCATTCATTCATACATAACATTTTATTTTATAATTATGTACGCAACGATGAGTATATATCAACTGACGCGTCACACGTAAACAGTCTCCGATTATTTTCCACACCATTCGACATGGAGAAGGAAGAAGTCACACGCATGCCTTGGCCACCTTATCTACATCTACATCTACATGGGATACTCTGAAAATCACATTTAAGTGCCTGGCAGAGGGTTCATCCAACCACAATTATACTATTTATCTCCCATTCCATTCTCGAATAGCGCACGGGAAGAAAGAACACCTGAATCTCTCTGTTCGAGCTCTGATTTCTCTTATTTTATTCTGATGATCATTTCTACCTATGTAAGTGGGAGTCAACAATATATTTTCGCATTCGGAGGAGAATGTTGGCGATTGGAGTTTCGCAAGTAACCCACGCCTCAGCGATAAGCGCCGTTGTTGTAATGATTCCCATCCCAGATCCTGTATCATTTCCGTAACGCTGTCTCCCCTGTATCGTGACAATAGGAAACGAGCTGCCCTTCTTTGAACTCTTTCGATGTCCTCCGGCAAACCCACCTGATAAGGATCCCACACTGGGCTGCAATACTCCAAAAATGGACGGACAAGCGCAGTGTATGCAGTTTCTTTAGTAGTTCTGTTGCATCTTTTAAGGGTTCTGCCAATAAAACGCAGTCTCTGGTTCGCCTTTCCCACGATATTATCTACATGTTCTTTCCAGTTTAATTCTGAAGTAATAGTGATTCCTAGGTATTTTGTGGAGTTTACGGCCTTCACATTTGATTGATTTATGTTGTAAACAAAGTTTAACGGATTTCTTTTCGTACTCATGTGGACGACTTCTCACTTCTCATTATTTAGAGTCAATTGCCAATTTTTACACCATACTGATATCTTATTCAGATCGTTCTGCAGTTGGTTTTGATCTTCAGATGATTTTACTAGACGGTAAATGACGGCGTCATCTGCAAACAACCTAAGAGAGCTACTTAGATGAAGTGTTCGAATTTTTGACGGAAAAATAGACTCATTTTGCTGCAAATTGTGTCGCGATGGGAAAACAATTCAAAGCAGTCTAAACTCAAAAGAGAACTTGAGAATTCATGTACAACTAGTTTTTTTTTGCTTGCTCGTTGGCGTTAAGGCGTGTTTACAATGGCTTTCAAATATGTTCTGCAACGTTGTTCGCTGCTAGTTCTGGACTACGGTACCAATTATCACGACATGCCGGCATCACAAAAGCTGCATTCCGTGCCAGTGTCGGTAATGAAACAATGCCCATAGCTTGCTAGCACTAAATGCTTCTTGGCAGCGGTAGTGTTCGGTTTTTTTGTGTGTACTTGTAGAGTTACACGTTGTATCTCCTTGTGTTCATACACGAAATTAAGTAGACAAGAAGCAACATTTACGAATTGGTCAGCTAATAAGAGGCAGGGGACGCCTCTGAAATATTTGATGTCATAAAAATAATTAAAAAGACGCACGACTCCCTACAGAAAATTGCTACATTGTTTGGCACCAGCAGTATGTGAAGTAGATAATACAATTCTCGCATTTCCCAACACCGCACCAATAACAACAAGATTCGTTATCTTATTTCGGAAAATGAGTCGTTATAGAATTACCGTAGGTTACTTGCCGGCCATTGAAATAGCGATGAGAACATTTTGTTTTTACAGCGCTCTTTATGAAGCAGAAATAAATGTACCGGGTGATCAAAAAGTAAGTATAAATTTGAAAACTTAATAAAACACGGAATAATGAAGATATAGAGGTAAAACTCGACACACATGCTTGGAATGACATGGGGTTTTATGTAGGATGGCGCTCCACCCCATATTGCTAGACGCGTGAAAAATCTCTTTCGCGCGTCGTTTGGTGATGATCGTGTGCTCAGCCGCCACTTTCGTCATGCTTGGCAGGTCCCCAGACCTCAGTCCGTGCGATTATTGGCTTTGGGGTTACCTGAAGTTGCAAGTGTATCGTGATCGAACGACATCTCTAGGGATGCTGAAAGACAACATCCGACGACAATGCCTCACCATAACTCCGGACATGCTTTACAGTGCTATTCACAACATTATTCCTCGGATACAGCTATTTTACTCACTTTACGGCTTATCATAGAAGATAGATTAAGAAAAGGCAAACCTACATTTCTAGCTTTTGTAGATTTGGAGAAGGCATTTGACAATGTTGATTGGAATAAACTCTTCTGAAGCAAGCAGGAGTAAAATAAAGGGAGCGTAAGGTTATTTACAACTAATACAAAAACCAGACAGCGGTTGTCAGAGTTGAAGGGCATGAAAGGGATGCAGTGGTTGGAAAGGGAGTAAGACAGCGTTGTAGTCTTTCTCCATTGTTATTCAATTTGTACATTGAGCAAGCTATAAAAGAAAGCAAGGAGAAATTTGGGGAAGGATTTAAAGTTCAGGGTGAAGAATTAAAAACATTGCGTTTTGCCGACGACATAGTAATTCTGTCAGATACAGCAAAGGACCTGGAAGAGCAATTGAACGGAATGGACAGTGTGCTGAAAGGTGCATATAAGATGAACATTAACAAGAGCAAAACTAGGGTAATGGAGTGTAGTCTAAAAAAAATCAGGTGATGCTAAAGGAATTAGATTGGGAAACGAAGCAATAAAGGAGGTAGATGAGTTTTGTTACTTGGGCAGTAAAATAACAAATGATGGTCGCAGTACAGAGGATATAAAATGCAGAATGGCAATGGGTAGAAAAGCGTTCTTGAAAAACAGAAATTTGTTAACATCGAATATTGAATTAAGCCTAAGGAAGTCCTTTCTGAAGGACTGTTGCCTTGTATGGGAGTGAGACATGGACGATAAACAGTGCGGACAGGAAGAGGATTGAGGCTTTTGAAATATGGTGCTACAGAAGAATGCTGAAGATTAGGTGGGTGGATCGCGTAACTAATGAGGAGGTACTGAACTGAATTGGGGTGAAAAGAAATTTCTGTCATACCTTGACTATAAGAAGGGATAGATTGGTAGGACACATTCTTAGACATCAATGAATTGTGAATTTAGCGTTGGGGGGAAGTGTGTGGGGTAAAAACCGCAGAGGAAGACCAAGAGATGGAAAAAGTAAGCAGATGCAGACAGATGTAGGTTGCCGTTCGTATGTGGAGATGAAGAGGCTTGCTCAGGATAGGGTATTGTGGAGAGCTGCATCAAACCAGTCTCCGGACTGAAGACCACAACAACAACAACAACAACAACAGCTATTATTGAGGAATGATGGTGAACAAATTGAGCATTTTCTGTAAAGAACATCATCTTTGCTCTGTCTGAATTTGTTATGCTACTTGTTGCTTTTCTGATCAGAAGAACCGCCATCTGTCGAAAATTTTAGAACTTTTTTTTGGTTCTAATAAAACACCATGTCATTCCAAGCATGTGTGTCAATTTTTACCTCTCTATCTACATTATTCCGTATTTATTAAGTTTTCAAATTTATACTCACTTTTTGATCACACGGTATGTAGGAGGCAGCAGTGTGTAATAAACGTGGACGTGAAAAAGGGATCGTCAGCAGCAGATCCCTTGTCACATTCATTTGTACTATGAGTGCCTTTAAGGCTAAAGAAGCTTCCTTCATTGAAAATGACAATTTGTAATAATGTGAAAACATAAATGAATATACGATCAAATTTGTTTCAGTGCTATTAATATAACTGAATTACGTTTACATAAGCCTTCATCCAAAGCTCTAAAAACTGCGGGGACATAATGACATAGCTGACTTTGAAATGTGCGATAAATATCCAAGGGTTTCATAGGTACTTCCTGTTGCCGAGAAACAAAGAGTATCAGCTAGTCTTCTCTTCGCAGTTGTTTATCTGAACTTTGTGACTTTCCTTGTAATAACTGACTCTGTAATATTCATTATAGTTTCAAAATCTGACGGCGTCATCTTGGTGAAGTTACGAAAAGGAGAAATGCCTTCCAAATTCGGCTCGCACAGCCTGTCAGTCAAATTCTAATGTTTGTAAGCCTCTGGGACCAAACTGCTATAGTCGTCAGTCACTAGACTTACAAACTTCTTAAATTAACTTACACTAAGGACAACAGACACACCCATACCCGAGGAAGGACTTGAACCTCCAGCGGGAGCGACCGCCCAGTCCGTAGCATGATGCCTTAGACCACGCGGCCACTCCCGCAAGGCAACGTGTCATTCCCGTCACATCTTCTGTAGTATGTATTTTGCCCTCCTCGGACAACTAAGTCTTCTTCCGCTGCTTATTTCAATGAGTAGCCTACAATTAATGCAGCGTCCCATATCACTAATTCTCCCTCTTCACCTGTCATAGCGTAGCTCTCGATGCAAATACACAGTCTGAAATGTTTGCTCAATGCTGCCATTTCAGCGTAACAGACGCTGCGAATGTATAGTAGACAACAAATTCGGCAGTTTTCATGAAAACGCGAACAACTTAAAAGATGAAATGTAACTTTTCATGAGATGGAACATTTTAAAAACTACATTTGGTGCAAATGAACAAACATGAAATTAAGATTCTACGAGATAGAAGATGCAGTGGACAATTTATTTAATAATGCATTAATTATGTATGTATTAATATATTTAATTATTGATTGACACTAAAGCTTGATTCCTTTCTACACGAGTAAAGTTTATTACGGATTTACAAATGAGTTACAATTAAAATTTTTTAAAGTAACTGTAAAAATAACTGTACACTTCCAAGTAACTGATAAGTTACTTTCGATGTATAGTAAATATAACTGTAACAAAGTTACCTTTCAGGGAAGTAACTTTAACTGTAGCTTAGTTACTTTAGAAAGGTAACTTTCACAACCCTGGTCTAAACGAACTGCGAAACATGCAGTGAACAGTAACTGTTATGACGAACAATCAAGATCATGGATTTACATCTGTTGTTAATGTGTTGTAACAACTGCTTTCATTAAGTCTAATTCACATTTATCTGGTGTTTACTAAGCGTACTAAGTCTACAAACTTATAAAATTGCTGTGAAATGATTTGGTTGTGAACTCTGGTGGACGAAATCTGAGTACAAAGAAGAAAGTGACAACAGAATACTGCAATAAAAGTTCTCCTGGGTCAGCTGACACAAAAGCATTTCCCATCGAAGTAACGTATTATTAACAACTTTAGTTGTTGGCACGCTAAAAAAGTACATATATATGTTGTTAAGGAGACAGACAAATGCAAGTGAAAAAAGTTTGTTACAACACAATAAAACATAAATGAAATTCTGCAAATGTAGAACACTTTAGCCGGCCGCAGTAGCCGAGCGGTCTGCGGCGCGCCAGTCACAGTCTGCACGGCCTCTACGGTCGGGGGTTCGAAGCCCCCCTCGGGCATGGATGTTTGTGTCGTCTTTAGTATAAGGTAGTTCATAAGTGGTTTGTAAGTTTAGGGACTGATGACCTCGCAGCTAAGTCCCTTAAGCTTAACAAACATTTGAACATTTTTGAACACTTTGGGGAAGAAAACCACTACCCCACCACCATAGAAACGTACATTAAAGTAGTCAGATTTAACAAGAAGGAACATCTCCTAACCATGATACTTTACAAATTCAAAAAGCAATAATAAAAAAGAAACTCATTAAATGACATCAGCAACCAAACGCTATTTAAACCAATAAAACATTTGGTACACAAAAACAAACATACTCCAATCCCCAAACCCACCACATAATATGACCAAGCAAGGAAATCAACAACCCCTCCTACATAAACACACACACACACACACACACACACACACTTGCAGAAAATCAAGATATATATCACCCCTTACACACACACACACACACACACACTTGCAGAAAATCAAGTTATATATCACCCCTTACACACACAAACAGACCTTCATTAGTTGAACTAAAATCGTATTTATAAACACGCACACACAATACGGTAGGTCAAGATGACGTTGCTGACTGGCTGGGAGCTACGAGACAGTGAGCTGAGCCCCAGCGGCCAGCCAGCCAGTTACGCCACCATCGCCTGGTCTGTGTGACGTCACACGACAGCACTCGTAAGGGACACCTTTGACTTCGAACGCTCGGAACCGCAATAAACCATGCTTAGAATAACAAGCCCATAACTTGTTAGTCATGAACTGTAGGCTGAAGCTGAAAAAACTGCAGAAAGGTAGGAAAATAAGGAGATGAGACTTAGATAAATTGAAGGAAAGTGAAGTTCTAGAGAATTTCAGAGGGAGATTTAGGCAACAATTGACAGAAACAGGGGGAAATAAAACAGTAGAAGAGGAATGGGTAGCATTGAGAGATGAAATAGTGAAGGCAGCAGAGGACATAATAGGTAGAAAGGCAAGATCTACAAAAAATCCTTGGATATCACAGAAAATACTAAATTTAATTGATGAAAGGAGAAAATATAAAAATGCAGTAAATGAAACAGGCAAAATGAAGCACAGACGACTAAAAAATGAGATTGACAGGAAGAGCAAAATGGCTAAGCAGGAGTGTCTAGAAGCCAAATGCAAATCTGTAGAAGAATGTATAACAAGGGGAAAAGTAGATACCGCCTACAGGAAAATAAAAGAGACATTTGGGGACAAGAAAAGCAACTCTACGAATATCAAGAACTCAGATGGGAAACCAGTTCTCAGCAAAGAAGGGAAAGCTGAAAGGTGGAAAGAGTACATAGAGCAGCTCTACAAAGGAAATGAACTTAGAGACGATGTTGTAGGAAGAGAAGAGGAAGTAGATCAAGATGAAATAGGAGCTACTATACTGAGAGATGAATTTGAGAGAGCCTTGAAAGACCTAGGTCGGAACAAGGCCCCGGGAGTAGATGACATACCCTCAGAGCTACTAAAGTCTCTGGGAGAGCCAGCCATGACAAGACTATTTGAACTGGTGTGTAGGATGTATGAGACAGGCGAAATGCCCTCAGACTTTAAGAAAAATATAATAATCCCCATTCCAAAGAAATCAGGTGCAGACAGGTGTCAAAATTACAGAACCATGGTTGCAAAATTTTAACACGAATTATTTACAGGAGAATGGAAAAGCTGGTAGAAGCTGACCTCGGGGAAGATCAGTTTGGATTCAGGAGGAACATAGGAACCCGGGAGGCAATACTCACTTTACGACTTATCTTAGAAGATAGATTAAGGAAAGGCAAACCTACATTTTTAGCTTTTGTAGATTTGGAGAAAGCATTTGACAATGTTGACTGGAATACACTCTTTCAAATTCTGAAGTCAGCAGGGGTAAAATACAGGGAAAGGAGAGTTATTTGCAACTTGTACAAAAGCCAGACCGCAGTTATTATACTCGAAGGGCATGAAAGGGAAGCATCAGTTGGGAAGGGAGTAAGACAGGGCTGTAGCCTTTCTCCGAAGTTATTCAATTTGTACATCGAGCAGGCGATGAAGGAAAGCAAGGAAAAATTTGGAATAGGGATTAAAGTTCAGGGGGAAGATATAAAAACATTGCGTTTTGCTGATGACATGGTAATTCTGTCAGAGACGGCAAAGGACCAGGATGAGCAGTTGAATGGAATGGACGGTGTGTTGAAGACAGCGTATAAAATGAACATTAACAAGAGCAAAACAAAAATAATGGAATGCGGTCTTAGAAAATCAGGCGATGCTGACGGAATTAGATTAGGTAACGAAACAATGAAGGTGGTAGATGAGTTTAGTTACTTGGGTAGTAAAATAACATGCGATGGTCGCAGTACAGAGGATATAAAATGCAGAATGGCAATGGGAAGAAAAGCATTTTTGAAAAAGAGAAATTTGCTAACATCGAATATTAATTTAAGTGTAAGGAAATCCTTTCTGAAGGCATTTGTGTGGAGTGTCGCCTTGTACGGGAGTGAAACATGGACGATAAGCAGAGCGAACAGAAGAGAATAGAGGCTTTTGAAATGTGGTGCTACAGAAGAATGCTGAAGATTAGGTGGGTAGATCGCATAACTAATGAAGAGGTACTGAACATTATTGGTGAAAAAAGGAACTTTTGGCATACCCTGACAATAAGAAGGGATCGCTTGGTAGGATACATTCTTAGACATCGGGGAATAGTAAATTTAGCATTGGAGGTAAGTGTGTGGGGTAAAAATCGCAGAGGGAGACCAAGAGACGCGTATAGTAAGCAGATTCAAGTGGATGTGGGTTTGCCGTTCTTATGAGGAGATGAAGAGGCTTGCTCAGGATAGAATAGGGTGGAGAGCTGCATCAAACCAGTCTCCGGACTGAAGACCATAACAACAACAGAATAACAAGTATTTGTTTTTTGGCTACTGGCACGTAGGAAACCTCTTTTGGGTTCCTGACATTGAAAAATAATATTTAAGAACGTGGTTTATACCTTGCAGGACTAGAACTGTTGTAAGTTTGGAAATTTTGGAAGTTAGTAGACGAGGTTCTAGCGGAAGTCAGGCTGTGAGGATGGGGGCTGGAACAGTTGTGAGAAGGCACATTTGTGAGGAGTCACACTGGTGAGAAGACCCGAGCGAACAGGTAGCAGGGAGTCTATAGGAACACCAGGAACCTGTTACTCGGCAGCAGTCGCTCTCGGTTGCTATACATGCGACGCTTTCTGCGTATGTTGTGGAACTCCAATTGTTTTCCACGTACTTCGATGCTATACTGCGGTTATGTCGCACATCCGTGTAATGCTAACGATTTTACTAAATCTAAGCTTATTTCTTCTTCCTGCTTGTGTGGCTTTGCGCGCTTACAAAATGATTTTGCAATTAATTTCCAGCTTCGTCCAGAATATAAATATAGCGATCTTCGGCTGACTTTGTGTTATCTTCACCTCCATTAGGTTTATTTACACCATGTCCAATGGCAATGATGTGCATTACGCAATTTGTTTATTTAAATGCATGTCAACGACTTCGACAATTTCTTCTTCACTATAATTTGTGAGCATAGGACAGAACAGATTTTGGGTTTACATCAATCTCGAGATTTTATTGTAGTCTATTAGTAGCCTCGTGCGACTGACTTACAGATTATTTTTCTATTCTCATCGATATTTAAAATTAGTTTGTCTTAGTATTTGTAACGATAAACTATTTTTGTTTTTTGTTTTTTATCTTTGATCAGCGATGCGCATCGCCTCCGCTTCCCTCCATAGAGTAGAAATATCTCTGGAGTGAGCATTGCATTCTGCGCATATTCTCAACATTAAATTGGAATTATCACGTGATTTGGGGACGACGCTGTTCGTTAATTCACACTAAGTATGGGTCATTTCGAGCAGGGGATACCACTCGTCGGCTTTGACTCGTGACGTAGCCGTGTTGTGCTGTATGACGTCATTGTGTCGTTGATGTTTCGAATAAAAGTAAATAACATCTTTGGAAATTTCTTATTAATTTAATTTCTTCGCATAAATTTTACTACATTTGAATGTCAGCCAATGAAATAGCATTAATCAGCGAATAGTAGTCATTCAATACTACATTTTCCAGCCGCGGTAACATGCAAATACGACTGCCCGATGTTAATCTGGGCAATCCTGTGATTGCAGTAAAATAGAAATATGTATGCATCCTGTGAGATTTTTTTTTAATTAACTGAAACATAAAGATTCATATCGTATTTAAACGCACGCGTGTTTGGAAGCGGTTGAAATTCTATCAAATTTATGGTTTTCCGAGGGCAATGTTACACGAGGGTTAAATTGTACGACGCTTCTCGCCGGGCTGCAGTGGTTATGTTGGCACCAAAGGTATTGACGACAACTCAGATGATCAATAAATGTTTTTTCGTGACAACTGAAATTAAAACTAACATTATTATTTTCTGAACGGACAAGGGTACATACAAGAAACTGTCGACCATAGAGGAGGTACAGTATTGAATTTGCTGCGAGTGAAACGAGCAGCAATAACATTTACTATGTTGCTCGTGAAAAATATTAACGCAATTCTACACTTCAATGTTCATCTGTTGCCAACGTAAGCACTGGAGCCTGGTGAGAAGTGTCGTAAAATTTTACCGAAGAGTGTACAGCAAGACAGTTTAGTTTATCGAGAAGTAGGCGCATTTGTCCAAAACCAGATACAGTGTCACATCGATGTTCCATATGTTTCGGCTTTAGTTGACAGCCAGCCTTCACACAGAAAGAGATAATTTCGTAAAAAGAGACAATGAAGTGGTATGCAGAGTAGAATGCTCTTATTAATTGTGATACTAACCTTTAAGAGTGCACTTAGTTTGTTTCTTGCCGTGAGCTATATAGGTCAATTCGAGTGTCCGATACAGATCACATATTATCTGTCCCGTCAATCATATTATTTGATTTTTAAAAACATCGATTTCTATGAAATAATTTAAATAACTAAATAAACTACAACTGGTATCCTCTTCTCTAATTGAGCTATATAGGTCAATTCGAGTTCACGATACCATTTTGCTCTGCATTTTTCTTTACTTTTTCGCAGTGGTATCCTTGCCTGTAAGTGAGCTATATAGCTCAATTCGCTGTAATGGCGTAAAAATCGATTAAAAGGCTATTGGATAGTCAAATAGATCTATATACCTGAATTACAGACAGGAATACCACTACCGAAAATAAAAACAAAATCGTGTCGAAAACTCAAATTTACCTACATAGTTCACTTACAGGCAGAGATACCACTACGGAAAAGTACAGAAAAAGGCCAAGTAAAATAGTATCGTGAACTCGAATTGACCTATATAGCTCAATTGGAGAAGAAGCTATATAGCTCAATTTCCAGAGATATTTATATATCTTTCGTTTCATCAATCCTCAATTGTTCCGAACCACATACATACATTAATTTATGTCTTTCATTTACCTCCACGATGTCTTTGTTCCTAAGAGCATATATCAACTTCTTTGGTATACCTGCGATAGCATTGATCTCTAGTATACAGATCACTGTGCGATAGCCACGAATATAACGCCTCTGAATAATGACGTCATTGATCAAAGCTGACGGGTGGTATCCCCATCCCAAATTATGCCCTAAGTATCATGTCAAGTCATGTAAGGGTTTCTCGGTAGCAACGTTTTAACAACATCGTCTTCTTGTGACATGGAAATTTATTTCCGGCGCGCTCTGTAGTTGATTTTGTGCTTTTGTTGTTTATTAATTTTCAATTTATGACTGTGATTTGCAAATGTAACATTACGAATTGCATTTTTTTTATTTAGTTTTTGTTCCAGAGGCAATGTCGGCATCTCAGATATCTCAAAATGAAAACTCACTGAGGTGAACAAAGCTGAGTTTTGGTTTATGTGTTTGAATATAGGTCAATAGTTTCGCTAGAAAATTCATATCGATAATCTGAAAAGATGTTTTCCTTCTCAATACTTTCCCACAAACAACTGATCAAGATCACGACCTTTAATAAGGTCATTAAATAATTGCATCGTTGTGATTTTCTCAGATCTGACACTATACTCAAAATATTTTATCATGGATAGTAGTTATAGCTTCTCTTACATTGTTCGGTACAGAGCTAAGCAAGTTGACGTGACGTAACGTACAACTTAACGTGACGGCCATTGTGAATTAGCCTTTTGCTTAAGTTCAAAGGTTATGTTGCGGGTGATCCATTTGTTTATTCATAATAACAGAGGTGAATTACATATGTTGTTATATGTGTTAACAGAAATATTTTTGTAGCCCGTTTGTTTGATTTTCTCTTACTTGAGATTTCATCTGTTAATTACTGAGGGACTGCACATAGAATGCACAATGTAAATAGTGTTACCAGTAAACGAATTTGCGTGCCAGCTTCAAAAAGAAAAGAAAAAAACCAATACACAAAAAACAGAAAAAATAATGAAGAATCAATTCCATCCGTAATTTTTCCAGACCTATTGAAGGCCAAGGTTTACTATCAAGTCATTTTGAAACACCCTGGAATTTTGGTTGTGTTGCATCATATGACGTTGAAACGTGATAACTCATTTGAGAATTTCTGAAGACAACGAATCTGAATGTCGAATCAAATTTTTAGCAAGAGATTGATCATATTGATGTATAGCATAGCCTACGTTCATGACAAAGTCGTACACACGTTACCAAATTTGTAACAGTACACCATTCATAAAACTGATTTTTTTTTTTCAGTAGTGCCATTCACATGTAAATTTTGAACTCGATGATTCCTTTGTAGCATTTCTTTCATTTGCATATTAGCAGCTGTAAAGTAAATAATCAATTCCTTATCAATAACGATAGAAAACTGCAAAATATGGAATGACTTTGACAAGAGAATAAACTTTTCAACCTTTCAAATCGCTTAATGACTTTAACAACATACTGTTCAAATTTTCAATTTTCACACTTTACAGGCAAGTACATATCACTGACACTTGCACAGTTTACCTGAACAGAGATACTGATAAATTTTACTTATGGCCTCGGCCACTTATCGTGGTAAAGTTGGCAACAAAATGTTAACTTAACGAGGATAATAAATTTGCTGGCCGCACATGAGTACTTACAAGAATCTGTTGATCACAGAGCAGGAACATCATTAATTATTTATTTCACGGCCAAGACGAAAAATGACTCTCTATTATTCTATGTGATTGAGTATTCAAAGACCATTACATGGTTGTTGCCAACATCGGCACACTACGCCGCCAAGGCTGTAAATAAAATTTTGCCCAGAATTAACAGTTAATATATATATTCGCCATTGACTGCCAGTTGCTACGTGAGAATGTGTCACCTTGAAGTAGCATAGAAGGTGATTCAGCGTAGAATTTTCAGAAATCGTAATTGGTACAGTTTTGAAAGAATAAGCTGTGACTTCGCAAACTTCTTATTTACACAGTGACAAATCACAACTAAATGTCACAGCTATCGAAAAGTAGCATTCACATAAATCACTGTTATCGAACCGTCACTCTTTAGGTCATTCCCATTACAGACAAACATACGTCGTCCCGAGATCACGTGACCATAACGGCAATAGATGTTGACGACATAAAATGTGTTCTGCGCATCTGAATGATCAATCCAGGAATATTTCTACTCTATGGTTGCGTCTGACTCGCAATGCAACTAATTTAATTTCGTTCGTCACTTTTTACTTCCGATCAAGCGAGAAGACGGAACCGTGATAGTAGTTTTTCTCACTCTATTGTCTGTATCCGATGTGCCAAGACGTCTTTCATACCTGTATCCACTCATGTAAGTAAGAATAATGCAAGCTGTTGCTGAAAATATATTATTTAAATTTAAAAGCATACCCTTTCCTTGGTTTTCATTTAAATCAAACTCCTCCACATCAAATATTTAATTTCTTAATGTTTTCAGCTCCTGGACATCCGTAATAGTTTAATGTTCAGATCTCATTACAATCGCTTCGCATTGTCTGCAAAATTTCAATCACAGTCATACTTATACAATACTTTGCTTGATTTTAGAACCTGCAGTCATTTCTTTTGTAATTTCACGAAGTCCAATAATTTTTTTATATTATTCTATCATTACCAGTAACTTCATGTTCCACCCACGGTCACACAACAATGAAAAGCGGAGTATCTCGAACATTCACGTATTAAATAAGTAAAAGTTATAATTTCCAGCTTCAACAATACGAAGCGCAGGATCCAGCTAGATGCTTTCCGTAAGTCTTATAACGTGCTGTTGCTTGTATGGTGCTCGACTTTAATATGCAACCCGCGGTTTATTTGCTTTAATGTTCATTTTGTTCTGTACTTTAACTATATTATTTCAAATTCAAAAATTCGGTACCATCAATTCCTTGTCCAAAATATAATCGCGGAATCTACTTTAACAATTACGGCATCATACGAAGCAAGGGCAACGTTATATTCTGCCTCTTCTCGAGGACTTTTCCTCTAATCAGTAATTTTTTAATTAACTTTTGCTTATAGCCTTTAGAAACGTTGCTAATGCGAAATGTCTTTCAGGGCAATTGCACCAATCCATTCGCATATATTTGTTACTGAGCCATTAGTCTACAAAACAGCCGTAAAAGTCTATCTTGAAGGATATGGTTTTCAGGCGCACTCTCCAGAACACAGGCTCACAATTATCAAATATTCCCAGGGTAAAATGTATTAGACATGAACAGTCTCAAGGAATTTGTTCGTTTCCATCTCGAAAGAAACAAGACCACAATCTTGTACATTTTTCCACAATGATACCAGAGATGTTTAATAGGATATTTTATTAGCTTTTATAAATAGCTAATAAAATAACCCTCTGACCTATTAAACATCTCGTGTATCATAGTTATTTACATTGAAAAACTAATTCGGCAAACTGTTACATTTTTAAAAAATTTATTTAAAAATAACAATTATGCCAGATGTTATATATGACGCTAGACCATCTTAGCTAAAAGTAGAAAATTTTTACGTATGTAACTCGTCATTAACGACACACAAAAATTAATTTATGTTATTCTGGAACAGCTGTTGTGCAATAAATAAAAATATTAATTATAGTAGTGATGTGGACCTCTTAATACTGTGTCCTTTAGAGACGCATACTTCCCTGCGGGCCCAACAATCAAGAACTTAAATCTAATAACATCGGCTTCAGAAAATAAACTTTTAACTGCTGGGAAGAGAGCAAATTGAAGGTTCCTACAGCTTTCCAGCAAGGTATGTAAGTTTTAATAGATTTAAAAACGTGATATGTTCTCGTTTCCTGTACGTCAGTAAGTTGTCACAGTTGTAACGTGTCTGTTTCCTTCGAAGAACATGTGACGGCAGTGAAGAAAAGAGTACATTCAAATCTCCGAGGTCAAAATTTCGACTCTGAAAGCCATGATATTCATTCTGTTAACAGGTGGCCAGGAAGCGCTGAAGAATGAATTCAAACTGTCAATATACTGAACATCTATTACAAGAGGGTGATGCCATACTTGTATGTTATATTTACTTAATTTTTATGTTTGTTGTATATTGGAACTTATTCGGCTGGGCGAAGGTGTAGTTGTTTTTTCGTTTAATTTTATTTTCGCATTATTGGATATTTATCAAGCTGTACTTCTTTTCGTTAGAGCTGTCAAATGCGTGTAGAAAAAAGACTTTGCAATGAAAAACATGTTAATAACTTGTACATCACTATAGATGAAAACATTCCCGTATACATGGTACAGAAGAATATTAGTTGCGTTTTATAATTTTACGAAAGCCACTGTTCCTCAGCCTTAGCCGGCACCAAACAGAATGGACGTTTAAACTAAGCGGTGTCAGGTACGACGGAAGGGCCAGTCTAGGAACTTGCGAGGCGGTCTGTGCTTCTACCTGAGTGTCCCGGATTTCTCACAACTGTCAGCACACTCCGTCTTCTCACAAGTGACCCAAATTCTTGAGGGCGGGGCGTGAGTCGCGCTAAGGTAGCTCAGTCAGTAGAGTGCTTGCCCACGGAAGTTCAAAAATGGTCGAATGTTTGTAAATCTATGGGACTTAACTACTCTGGTCATCAGTCCTAGACTTACAAACTAACTATGCTAAGGCCAGTATTAAACGGCAAATTTTTAATCAAATCTTCGACATTAAAATATCATCAAAAGTTCGTAAATTTTTTAATGTAAATCTTTGACGTGAGCTAAAAACAGGTATTACACTGGCGTCGTATTTTTGATCATATTTCAAAATGGCGGACAGTAAACATGTCACCATGCGCTGTTATTGCTCGTACGAAAACGCATTTTGAAGAAAAAAAGAGGGTCTTCCTTGGGTGAAACTGTGGAAATCATTTCGTGTTGCGGGAACTGCAAGCGGAGGACGGCAAGGCATATATAAATTACTGGAGATTGGATGACACAACTTATCGGTATTTACTCAGTAAAGTACTCCACACATTAAAAATCAGTATACGCACGTGAAAAGACTATATCGGCAGAAGACAGTTTACAGTGACACAGCAGTTTCGTGCTACTGGCGTTAAATTTCACTTACGGCGGGGGCGGCGTAACGTGCTCATGTTGGTAACGAAATGTTTTCTTTACGATAAGGATTAACTTACTGGCCGGACAAGAGCGCAAATAACAAACTGTAACAACAGAGCAGGAACAGTATCGATTATTATTAGATTGAGAAGAGTGGAGTTTTATAAAAATCTGCTTCATATATTTCCCTATTAATTTTGTGGTTGATGCAACACACGAGGACATTAATCTTCTTAATATCGTCGGCTCTACATCCAGGATGAATATCTTTATTGAGTACCTCCGTCATTTTCTTGTAACTTCTGATTCTTCTTAATCTGTTACCGTAAAACGGGGTGACTTGAGACACTTTTTGTGTTCTTCTAGCTTTTTCTCTGAGCCCTTGAAACTTACGAAAGGAATATGTATATCAAAATTATAGGTCTTGGTCAGTAGATTGCATTTTTGTATTAAATAAAATCTTAAATTTGGTCATTTATTTTTAATTTAATTTTTTGTTGGTATCCCAAGTCACCCCGCAGGGTGGGGTGACTTGACATGTAGGGTGCCTTCGGACACATACAGTTTTTTTTTTTTTTTTTTTTTTTTTTTTTTTTTTTTTTTTTTTTTCATAAAACTATATTCATCGCACCAAACAGGTGACTGGGGCCTCTGAAAACGTTTTCCTTTTTTGATTTTAAATATGTGTTACCAATTTAAGTGTCTTCTAAAGTGAAATAATCAAAATTACGATATATTAAAATTAAAACAAATGTTGAAAACTTAAAAAAGGGTCAAAAGAAATTTTTATGATATTTACTGTCTTAAATAGTGTTTCATATGTAAAAGTACAAACATGAATTATTTCATGTTGTTTTTAATTAAAGTAATTAGGTTTTTCCCCACATTAATCTGCAGTTTCATATGGGATCTTGTAACGACGACGACGAACAAAGAGAGGAACACGTTTGGACATAACTTGTGAAATAAAAACTTCTTGAATGTCTTTTTGATTTGGAAAAAACATAAATGTCTGATTTTTTCTGAGACTTTCACATAAATGAAGTCCTCATTTTGGAAACTTTTGTGGCCCATATTTTTCCTATGAATGTTTTCAGAACCTCTTAACGTAACCATAAAGCATATAGGAAACACCAGCAATTTCATTTTTCTGTGAAATAAGTCTCTTTAGTTAAGTCCAATGAGAAGTTTCTGACAATCAATACATGTCCCAAGTCACTCCATGTTTGTATCATTTTGAAAATCGATATTTTCAGTCCAAAATATGGGTCTAAATTTTTATCTTTATGTGGTTATTATTAAAGATAGAAGTGGGGATCGCATTTAAACATTAACCATATTTCCACGATTAATCCATAACAACCAGCAGGCCTTCGTATTTCACTATCACTTTTTTGTTAATATTGTGACACTTTTCAAACAATTAAAAGTGGTACTTAAATTGATAACAAGTTGTTTCCTTCAACCTGAGGACATCAGCACACCATCACATAAACAATAATAAGCAGCAAAACACGGTTCTATCCTCCCACTGCTTGCAACATAATATAAAACGAAACACTGTCAAAATGTCCCGAGTCACCCCCCTCCCCCCCATTGTACCAAGTCACTCGTTTTACTGTATATTAACTGTGTCTGGGAGTGCTTCTGGTCTGCTTCATAAATTTCGATTAATTTTGTCGTAGACAGCACACACCAACTAAACTAGAGCTCCTAAATACCCAAGCTGAATCGTCCGCCATGTTTTCCCCAACATGGTTGGAATCGCGCTGCACTAACAGCGTAGAGCGCATGCCCTGTCATCTTTCAGAAACGATTTCGCAAAAACTAATTGGTAGAAATATTTAATTTTTCCGCTACTTAAATCTTTATATATCAGCATTGTGACGAAATGCTCGTCATTTCGTTAATAGTCATAGTTAATAAGATATTGGCTCGAAATAAGAGACTGCGCTACATTACGAAAAGTTTGCATTAAAAAAATAGAGGCTGCTATGATATTCCTTTTGGTGCTTCTTGCTGCGGATGAAACTTTACTAATGGACTGAATTTTATTTTCGACTTAGGAGTAGATCTTTAGCTTTCACTCACACCGATAACTTTATTTTATTTAAAACACTCATTTCCGAAGGCGATAAGGTCAGAATGAATGACTGCGTATCTCATACACGGTTAGAGGTATCAAAATGATATTTTGACAAATGATAACATGCAAAGAGGGGAGTATTTTGCCACATGGTTACTACGCAAAACTTCATTAACTGTCGAGTTATTCAAGGAAATATTTAGTTGTAGAATGAAAAAGAGTAAAGTTAGTGATTTATTATTCGATTTGCAGATATTCCTTCGTTACTCACAAATGTTTATTTCTTTGCTTCTTGTCGATTGTGTTTCAGAGTTACTACTCAGTTTCCAAAACCTAGTAGGACTTACTTTTCTTTCAGTTTAAAGGCTAGCAGCAACAGAACGGAAGTTACTAGATCTAATGAAGATTTTATGTGAGAATAGTTAAAAATGACAGCAAGGATCTCTTCACTAGCTAACGAACTCATTTGTTCTCTTTTCCTCACATAATAAAGCACTCTGTATTGAGATATTTAGAATATACTTTTCATATAACTGAAAAATTGAAATTGTATTTTACATAGAGACACATCAGTTTTGTAGTGTGCAACTATTAAATTTAATGGGTTGCAAGAAGGTCCCCCTATGGCATACCACCTCCAAACAGGACCATGCCTGTGGTGTTCAAACCAATCTTCGGATTGTTGACTGCTTTACCTTTTTTAGATTATTGCCATGAATGAAACTGAAAAGAAAATGTAGTGTAGTTCTTAACTAAGACATTGACGAAAATTCCACGTTCATACAGTGAGTAGTTTGCGAGTGTGAGCGAGTTGAATGAAACGCTAGGTAACGCGTGAGCTCGTCCGGAACGTTGCACCTCCTACAGCTTGGGGAAAAAATGGCGGATAATTCAGCTCTGGTTTATAGGAGCCTTAAACGAAACTTCGATGTCACGTTTTCAAATAAGGAGGTTTGTTTTCAAATATGCCCGAGGGAGGACTCGAAACTCCGACGGCGAGCAGCGGCGCGCCTCGGAGCTAGGCGCCTCGGAACGCTCGACCACACCACCGCGGCGCCCACAGAAGGCGAAGGTCCCGAATTCGAGTCTCAGACAGTGTTTTTGTGAGGGGAGGTTTGTGGGTGCAGGTGGTGACGACAGACACTATAACTAGACACACGTGGCCACTGCGGCCCTGCACGTCGTGTCGTGTTTGCCGCTGCGGCGGCCTTGGCCTTGCGGCGGTCACGGCCGCTTTCGCTGCTCGGCAGTCGGCACTCTCTCCGCGCGCGGCAAACCACTTGCGGTTTCAGCGGCGTCTCAACTGCGGCCGCAAGTGAGAGTGAGCGCGAGTACGAGGACACGCCCTCTGGGGCCGAGCCAGCGGGCGTGGCGCGCTTACATAAACCGACAACGTGCTCCTTCCTGCCGAACACACTATACACCGTCTTCACAGAATGGATTGGTAGTCAGAAGCTCGTATTTTAGCCAAAAAAAAAAAAAAAAAAAAAAAAAAAAAAAAAAAAAAAAAAAAAAAAAAAAAAAAAAAAAACCAGATTGTAATATTACTTAAAAAGTGTATTTGTTATGCAAACATACAGTTTTTAAAATGAAGCAATGGTTGTTTCCATCATGCACTGGAATTATTGGCACCAGCTGTGTACAAAGAATTTTGAATGACATTTTTATCACGTTTAGTTTGGCAGCTACAACCGTTCAAAGTTTTAGGGGCGGAGGCTGCGACAGCGTAGCTGACTGGCCGAGTGGCTAGCCCCTGCGGCACGGCCCACTGTCTCATGACCACCAGCCTACGCCCCCAAAACTTTCAATGGTTGTAGCTGCCAAACTAAACGTGATAGAAATGTCATTCAAAGTTCTTTGTACACAGCTGGTGTCAAACCTTTCAGGGCATGATAGAAACAACGATTGCCCCATTTAAAAAAACTGTATGTTTGCATAAATATACACTTTCTAGGTATTTTTACAATCTGTTTATTGGCTAACAACACGAGCCCCTGACTACCAATCCATTCTGTGAAAAACGTACATCAATCACACTTTCCGTTTCCGCAATATTTGCGATGCAAGTGTTAGGTGATTCTCCCTGTATACTGTTACACTCTGGCGCACTCCAACATCGTTGTACCACCTTCCAAGAAGTAGCATCACCAGAAGCCACGGTCCTTCTCTACGCAGACGATATAGTTAACCTGTCGAGAAATAGATTGGCTCTTCAGAGTAGCTCTGAAAAACTACATGAATGGGCGCACAGGAACAAATTGGAAGTTAACACAAGCGAAAGAAAGGTAATGAAATGTAGGCGAGGAGGCACTGTGAACAAGGAAGGCATCTTCAAATTAGTAGTTGTGTAGTTCGCGAACGAACTAGTTCGGAAGAGCGCTACCACAGGCCAACTACGCGAACTAGTTCTCAGATCCCTCGCCTCTTGGTTCGTCCGCTCCTTTTCCGAAGACTGACGGGTAACAGTGAGAGGACGCGAGAGCGCGCAGAATCACATGATTCCCTCTTGCCAGTTGCCGTCATTCCGAGCTGAGATGCCGCTCAGCTGTAATTTTAGTAGCGGTAGCAAAAGCCAAAACGAGCGGACGAACTAAAAACAACGACCTACTTCGCGGCCGAGCTGCAAACTAAAATGAGAGCTGCCGGTCGCGAACTAAAATATGCGCGATAGGTCGCGAACTAAAATATGCGGGATAGGTCGTGAACTAAAATATGCGCGATAGGTCACGAGCTAAAATATGCGCGATAGGTCGCGAACAGAATTAAAAATCACGTGTTTGTCTCCTGCTGATAAGAGCCATTTCGAGGTGAGCGTCTGCCTGCTAGATTACATAGTTCAGTGCTACAAAATTTCTGCTTTGAAGTATCCTGCACTCTGCAATATCTGACTAATGAATTCCATAATGTCAAGATACAAAGATAACTCTAAACTTAAACGTGAGAAATTATCAAATGTTCAAATGTTTGTTAAGCTTATGGGACTTAACTACGGGGTCATCAGCCCCTAAACTTACAAACTACTTATGAACTAGCTACAACTACGGACGCCACAAATATCCATGCCCGTGGAGGGATTCGAACCCCCGACCGTAGTGGCCGTGCAGACCGTGACTGAAGCGCCTCAGTCTCCTCGGCCACCGCGGCCGGCGAGAAATTATCCACAAACTGTTTCTTTTGGTTTGCGTAATATCGTTAGCGGCTCAAGCAGCAAGCGCATGAAGCAGCTAGGTGGGGGAACTTCTCCCTCCACCTGCATGTGCAGACCACGCCGCTCAGCCGTCAATGGGAGCGGACGAACTAAAAGAACGAACTAGTTCGCGACAGAGCCGCGAACTGAAGTGAGCGCTCCCGATCGCGAACTATTATGCGAAAGTCTACTTCAAAACGGAAATGCCCGTCTGGAACTTGCTAACTGCTACAAATATTTGGGTGTAACTTATAACACTGCACCGCTATCGTGGCAGTAGAATTGCAACATTTTAGTCATTTGTAATTATTTTTTGCGAGGCAGAGTTATTTTTTAAAAATAAAATTGAAATATATTAAAATTATTTTAATTTAAAAAAATACATAGAGTAACAGGATGAAAGCACCCCAAATTATAATCGTTTGCCTATAAAATAGTATAAATACAACTAGAAGTTGGATCTCTCTCTCTCTCTTTCTCTCTGTAAGTTCAGCTCTCATTAAGTTTAGCTCTCTGTAAGATAAGCTCTTATTAAATTTAGACATCTGTGAGTTTAGCTCTGTCTAACGATCGACTCCCTATAAAGATTAGATCTGTGATGTTTAGCGCGGCGATAGACTGATATAGGTCGTGTGTAGCTCTGCCTCCCGAATTCAGAATTAACTTCTTCAGATCGATTTGAACAGTTATAGCTATCGAGAAGAGTATAGTATTTTGATAGCGAAAATTTCTGTAGATAGAAGAATAATAGAAAATTATAAGGTATGGATTACGGACTGTAAATAGGATTTGAGATTTGTGTATAAAAGAAGATAATGAATGTAAATAATTTCATTTCGAGATTATTTATATCATAATTAACAGTGTTTAAAGTGTAATATCAGTAAATCAAGGAATGTGGGATACATAGACAAAGGATGTTTAGTATATTCAGTTAATGGTTAGAACCTTTAATCTCATCTGTGAAATATTTTGAAAGTAAGTGAACCAAAAATAATATCTATGACGCTCAGAATCTCATGCTTGGCTAGAACAGAATAGTTAGCTTAGAGGTTTCAGTGGATAGAATATCATTTGAATTAATTAACTGCGAGAGCAATAACAGACTAGAGACTGTGGAATAAACTGTTTTGTAATAGACTTACATTCAAATAGAACTAACCGGAATGATATACCAGTATCCATCATGTCATTTTGTGTCATATTAAAATCAAGCCCCTGAGAGAAAAAAAAAATTCATGCTCATTATTAACATCACGAACTTAGGAGGACAAATGCATAAAAAAAGAAGTCAGAAGAACACACTAAAATAAAGAAATAAATAATCCGCATAACACCATGCTAATAAAGACGACAGCAATTTCTTACAAAAGAAGACAAGAGCACCAACCAACCAAATGACAAGCAAGAAGCCTGTTACGTAGTCTACAAGTGACAGTGAAGTCCTTCACCAAGCATATCCAGAAAAGACGCAATGCAGCAATAAAGGCCACTTTTGATATCAATAATGTAGAAAAGCTATCAGTTAAAACTGTTATAAGACTATTCCACATTAAGATTTCTCCAATAGAGTGCTACGCAAGAGCCACAATCTGGACTCGGTTAAACGCTGCAAATCTGAAAAAAGTTGAAGCAGTCAAATCCACCTTCTTACGGAAAGTGCTTCGGATACCGAAATTAGCGAGAACGAGAATAGTTTATCATCTGGCTAACACTGACTTCTTCATAAGGGAAATTGCATCAATACACAACCTGCTGCACTCTCCAGCTTTTGAAGCGCACATAAAAGAGAGATCTGAAAAAGCTGAATATATAGATCAAAGATTCTTCTCAACCCCAGCAATGAATACTGCAGATTGGAATAAGCCTAACTTTCCCCTGAGACACGTGTTTACGAGGTCTGCTGCACACGAATTTTCACTACACAATATGCATCCAGAAAGCGTTTCATCTCGCAACGAATCTGTGTCTCTGCAGTTTATGTGGCCAACAATGTGGGCAGTACCATTTAATTGACTGTACAGCAAGAACAAAGTCAGCCCTCTCGGTTAGCCGTGTGATCTAACGCACCGCTTTTCGTGAGGGAGAGCCATACCGGCCACGGTTCGAATCCGCCCGCCGGGTTAACGAAGGGGGTCGGAGTGCCGGCCACCCTAGTTGTAGTTTTTAGGCGGTTTTCCACATCCCCCTAGGTGAATACCGTGCTGGGCCCCAAGACCCGCTTCAGTTACACGATTCGCAAACATTTCGTAACACTTTACACCTTCACATATATAACACTGTACGCAGACATTTGGGGTACACATTTCCTCCCGGGGGTCATGGGGTGGCGACAGGAAGGGCATCAGGCCACCCCGTAAATATTAACACGCCAAATCTGAATTAACAAAGCCGACCCTGGCTAAAGACAAAGAAAGAAACATAGCAAGAACAAATTCGCTTAAACTTTATGCAGCTGAAAATAACTTCAACCGATTAATGTAATTTGAAAAATGTACACAGTGTGTTCAATAATTAAAAAAAATGACCATTATATTATTTTCCCTAACTTCAGTAAACTGTTGTTGTGGGTTGTAGCAGTGGTGAAAGGATGCAGAGGGCTCTGTATGAGAGAACTACGACGTCACCACTCTTCCCTTTTAAGACTGTAGCAAAATTAGTTTAATGATTTTGCTGTTGCCGTCCGTTTCGACGTGTCGTAAAATATTTCCGGCGCTCCCCAGTGAGCAAGGAATTGAACAACTTACAGATACAGGTCATTGCTATGACTCATGACGTATGATGTCGCTTGTGACCACAGGCAAACATATACAGTCTAATATATACAGTCAAGACACTCCCACTGATTTTTGTGATACGACACGACAGCAGCGCTCCAAGCGGCTGGCGAGGTGTATTTCTGAATACGATATCGGATGACAGTGAATAAAATTGTTTAAATTGACTTTAACATGCTTTTTACAATACGAAAAGTATGTAGCGGCATAAAAATGCGTAATGACTAAAAATAACTTCACATTTGTCTTTATTAGGTTTCCTAAGAACCATTCGAAGCTATGAAACAGTACTTTGTAGGACAGTTTATTTAAGATCCTCTTGAAATCTTCTACTTTTAAGAATTTCATTGTCTATTAATAACAAAAATTGCTAATTAACAATTAACAAACCTTTCGCAGAAAGACGTCGCTTTTCTACTGAGAAACATCAAGTTTTCTTCTCTACAATTCCAGTCAAATCAGTAAGTGTTGAACGTAACAAACTTATATGGAACGCAGTATCGTACCCGATCAGCCGCCACAGTTGTAACTGGAGGAAAAACCTCAAACGCATGGCAATAAAACCCCGAAAGCAAAGAAACAGTTCCCGAACAAAGCAAAAACCAATCCACAATCGTTGCTACATTTGAACCATAACTGCAAGAATCGTCGATACATTCGTTTTGTAATCAAAAGTAATTACACTCAAAGTACGAGGGTTGGAACTTAAATAGTGGCACCTATTTATTCACAACAGATACAAAAGCGATAAATGTTTGCACCTGTTACTGTCCTTCATAGTTGTCATCAGCGTTGTGTAGAACCCGTTGCCAGTGATGTGGAAGGCGCCGTACTCCTTTAGCAGAGACTGTTCTGTTGATGGTACGAATGGAGCAGTCTACTACCCGTCTATCTCTGGAACAGTACTGAAGCGAATGCCACGAAGCGGTTCTTTCATCTTCGGAATCAAATCAAAGTGACAAGGACTTACGTCCGGGTAGTATGGTGGATGGTACCCATCATGATGCAATTTTTCGCGTGCCTAGGTGTTACTTCAGGTTGCGAAGCATAGTCGTATGAGTTAATCCGGTTTCGTGAGCGGGCTCACATATCTTATGGCGTCGATAACTGTCCACTGTCGTGGCAACAGTATGCACTTCTTGTTTAGAGACGCTAGGACGACCAGCCCGATGTATGTCTGCCACATTTTGCCGACCTTCAAAATCAAAAATGTTTGTAGAGCTTATGGGACTTAACTAAGGGGTCATCAGCCCCTAAACTTACAAACTACTTATGAACTAGCTAACACTAAGGACGGCACAAATATCCATGCCGAGGGGGGATTCGAACCCCCGACCGTAGTGGCCGTGCAGACCGTGACTGAAGCGCCTCAGTCCCCTCGACCACCGCGGCCGGCTTACCGACCTTCGTTGAAGATGTCACTGTTCTGTACGGAAATGACCTTGATGACACTGTCGTGCTGTAACGACCTCTCACACATTCAGTCTTGATCCAACTCTGTTGTTCCTGTTTCGAAAACATAGTGGCACCGTTACGTTAGACCGCTCGCTCACAAGAGGCTGTGTTTCCCTCGATTGTGCGCATGCCGGTGACTTGGGACGGGAGAATCCATTTACTCGTAGGTAAGGTAGCAGATTCCATTGCATAGTGTCTCCACAGCAGTGTTGCCACTATTTAAGTTTCAACCCTCGCGTATACCTTTAAGCGAAAGACGAATGAAGTGTAGAACATTAGACTCCATATCAAACTGTTACACGTCAAAGAAAGTGCCTGTCTGGAGTCCTACCTCTATGATCACGACACCAGGAAATGTCGTTCTGCTAGCGAGCGCACTCGAGTCTATCGTCTGCTGCCATAGCCAATTAACACTATTTTCCGCTGCACTAAACTAACATTAACGTTCGTCGCACGTTCCACATTGATTTCTACGTCTATTTCAGGCAGTGTTGTTTGGGCAGACTTCAGACCAGGGCACTGATGCTGCACCTGTGTATTGTCTCCCATATCCTTTATAGAAGTAGGATATCAGAAGCAGCTAAAAAATCTGTGGCATTTGTCGATCTCCCTGCTGCTTTCGACACTGTGTGGAGGAAAGGCCTCATCTATAAATTTCTTCCCATGATACCCTGCTGATGATCACGATCCTGTTAATCCAACTGATTAACAGGATGCTTACTTAGTATTCGGCAGTGGCGAATCCACGATTTTGGCAGTGGAGAATCCAGGATTTTGCTTTGGGGAAGACTGACCTCGTGGAAATTTTCTGTCACTGCTCCGTCTCCAAATCCATATTAACATAATCTGTGATGTTTGTTGTTTATAACCGTACGAAAGAACAGACACTATTTACGTAATTCGCAAGTAAATTGTAGGCAGTTTGTCTGTCTCGAATTACGAAAGCCTTTTAACTCAACGTCTTTTTTCCGGCGTATACTTTTTTGTTAATGAGGTATCATTTCCTATCTAAAATCATCTACTCAACCAGCAAAAAGTATCATGTAATAGCATTCAACACTTTTGGTGTAAATGAAGTTTGTCTCGTTAATTACTGTTCATCATTTATAAAATCTGCCAAGTGTATGTGATTACGTAATGCATCTTTGCAGGGGAAGCACTTTTGTCTGTGATGTATGGAATAGTCCTTTTTAGAGCTTCAAGGTTGCAGACCCTTCGCACGCATTAGCATATAATATAGGCATTTGCACGACGGAAACGTTAAACGTGATAGCGTCATCCTCATTGGCATAATCGTAGTCCCTCTTGTTAGGAAATCTTTTGTCAATGGAATGTTAGCGGGGTGCTAGGGAAGTGCTGTACAAAATCTGTCCTAAACAGCCTGGCCCTCTATAAATATTTTGTTACTTTAAGTAAAAGAAACAAATTATTATACCAAGAAGAAGCAAGGCAAGAAATGATTTCTGTCAAATCTGAAACTTACAGGATTATTTCACAAATGAATTGTAGTAATGCAGGAAAATGAATGAAAATAATACTATCATTCACGTAGGTAATGAAGTTATCTAAAAAGGTAGTTCGTATTATGTGCAAATGTAACAAAATGCACTTTCAGCCATACAGATAATTTTGTTCTTTGTTCGTTGATCACGACCCGCTACTGAGAAAAAAAGCGTTATCTGTTCAAGTGGGTCGCCGGAAAACTTTAGAAATTTCTCTAAGTAAAATACCTAACCGACTGGAAAAATATGGAAATGTATTTCACAAGTTTTATCATTGTCATGACATTTTTACCCATATGTTCAAATGTTTGTTAACCTATTGGACCAAACTGCTATGCTTATCAGTCCCTAGACTTATAAACTCGTTAAAGTAACTTACGCTAAGGACAAGGCACACACCTATGCCAGAGAGAGTACTCGAACAGCCGGCAGGAATATTTTTAACCCCTTGTAAGAAAAGTAAGAATTACGTTGTACCGCATTTTTATTTTAAATGATGATGGTTGAAGGGTGATGGTTTGAGTTTAAGGTATTTATAAACTGAAAGTTATGTTCTTTATGTATGAGTAGTACTTGAAAACTGTTCTTTCTTAGAAGTTACTTTCGATGAATTGTTACAACAAATCCGTTTGTAAAATACAATATTTTAAGCTAAAACCGCTGCATCTGAGGTACCCTACCTAAGGCCCGTCGCATACTTGACGCAGCAGAGACAGGCGAGGCGCAGGGCCTCTGCTGGTCAGAGCACACTTGACGCAGCAGAGGCAGAGGAGGCAGCGCAGCACGTGCTGTATGTCCACTGCAAACCTCTCGACGCAATTACATTTAACTTCTGAGTCTGCTTCAAAAGTCAATTAATTTTATGTATGTATGTGTTCTGTTCTGATAAAGTTAGTATAAGAACAGTAAAAGACCTGTTCATCAACAGGCAAAAGTGACGAATATATGGCGAACTTGTCTGGTCTATGGAAGTTCATTATAAGCTCTCGAGCTATTCCGACTAAACAGCCGACAGTTCAGAGAGGTTCAGATGTTGATTAAGGAAGACTTTTAAGTGAGACTTTTAAGCAAAGTAGTTTGTGAGACGTTATACGTATTGAAGTAAAATTAGGGATATGTTTTAGGAATTTAATTACAATCTAATTTATTTTTCTCTAATTTATTGTATAATTAAGAGAAACAAGTGTCACTGCAAAATCAGTAATTGAAAGAACATTTACACACCTAACAGATACGAGGTACGTCCAGAAAGTAAGTTCCGTTTGGTTATATAAAACAAACGTGTACATATACAGAAAAAAATATTTATTGTACAAAAATCTACAACTGTTAAAGTTCTTTTCTACATAGCTGCCGAAATTTTATAGGCATTTGTCATAGCGTGGCACAAGTTTCTGTATGCCTTCTTCATAGAAGGTTGCCGCCTGTGTATTCAGCTGGGAGAAACTGAAGAATCGTGTTTTGTTGTCGTTTTCATTTTTTATTTTCTATCTATATAAATGAGCTGACAAACAGAATATGTTGCAATCTGGGGCTGTTCGCTGATGATTTTCTGGTGTACAGGAATGTGTCGTCATTAAATGACTGTAGTAAGATGCAGGATGACTTGGACCAAATTTCCAGGTGGTGTGAGCAATGGTAACTAGCTCTAAATGTAGAAAAATGTAAGGTGGTGGAGATGAGTAGGAGAAACAATCCCGCAGTGTGCTGCTTGACAGAGTCGCGTCAAAGACATATCTAGGCGTAATGCTGCGCAGCGATATGAAATGGAACGAGCATATAACAACAGTCGTGGGGAAGGTGGATAGTCGACTTCGGTTTATTGTGAGAATTTTTGGAAAATATGATTCGTCTGAAAAGGAAACCGCATATAAAACGACCCCGTCTTGATTATTGCTCAAATGTTTGGGATCTCCGCTAGATCGCTTTAAAGGAAGACAGAAAGAATTAAGTGGCGGACGACTAGGTTTGTTACTGATAGGTCCGATCAAAGTACGAGTGTTACTGAAATGCTTCTGGAACTTAAATGGGAGTCGCTGGAGGGAGACGACGTTCTTCTTAAGAAACACTGTTGAAGACATTCAGAAGACTGCTATTTGAAGCGGACTGCCGAACGATTACACTGTCGCCAACCCACATTTCGGGCAAAGACCACAAACATAAGATCAGAAAAATTAGGGCTCGAACAGATGGATACAAGCAAACTACTTCTGAACTACCTTATACTAAAGATAGCACAAACATCCGTGCCCGAGGGGGGATTCGAACCCCCGACGGGGAACGGCCTTACGCATCGCAGCGAAGCGCCTCAATGCGCTCGGCCGCTCCGCCGCGGCCGAAAATATATGTTCGCTGCCTATTGTAAATAACTTAACAGCACACTGCAAACGTTTACTGCAGCTTTGCCATCCACGTTCTTCCGTTGCTACTATTCTTCTGTAACGTTTGAATTTATAACCGTCACAGATCAAATGAGTATTACCACGATCACTGATAACAGGTTGCAAACCGTGACTTTCTGCCGTGTTATTCGCTTCCATGACTAAACTGAAGTACAAAAAGAAACTCTATGTGATTCTACACATATGGCAGAGAGCTGCTGTGATTCACAGGACTGACGAGTTCAGTAAGCGCCAGGAACGCCTTGGGTCGGACTGTCCTGCTACCTGAGAGCGAAAGTTGTCCAGTTCGAGTGTGGGATTAACTGTCCTTTCCAGAGTGCCCTTCTAATGGCCACTAAAAGTTGCCCAGTTCGGGTCAGCCCGATCAGACATGTCGCCATCGTCAGGAGCGCTGATGGACTGAGCTGATACCTGCGGGCGCTCTGTCTTCTCCCCGGCGCGAGTTTTTTTCCGCAGTCCGCGCCCGAATGCGAGTCGGAGGTCGCCCCTTGGAAACCCGTGAGGGTCTTCGCAGTTAGCGTCGTAGGACGCCCGTCAGTGGTTGCAAAGACGCTTGCGTCGCCTTCTGTGATAGCGACGATGTATTTCCCCCTGCCGCCGATCACCTTGTTCGCTGAGTGTCCTCTTCGTTAGGCCCAATGATGGTTCCCCAGCCTTTCCAATATTATAGCTGCAGTCTCGGTTGATAAAATCGTCTCTGGTACCAATTTCCATGGCATCTCTAACGACGCTGACTCAGTATTTGGAAGTTGGTGCCCAAATCCTGGTTTTTTCGAACTCCGTAGCGTGTTTCTCGAACAATCAGTGTTCTGTGACGGCCGACTTGTTGGGAAACATCGGTCGGGTATATTTTCGGTGTTCTCGGCAACGATCTCCGATGGAGCGCACTGTCAATCCAGTATATGTCTTTCGGTATTAATAGGGAATCTCGTACATACCGGCCTTCTGCTAACCGAGATCATCTTTGACACTACCCAGTATCGTACTCCTTGAATACTATAAACGGGCAGTACACCTGTGGACTGTTCACGCAGTGAAACGGATTATAGGGATATTCCTTAGCAGTGTAGCAGAAGAGTGAAACTAATCCAGAAACACGGATTTTTCCGTAATAGGTGTCGCTGAAAGTAATCTCTTTAAAAATGAAACTAACATGTTTTAATAGTATCCTGGTGTGAAAGACAAATGAAATTAATCTTATTGATGAAAAATGTTTTAATGACGAAACTGGTCTGCTTGCTAATAAAGTGTGAGGCAAAACCTTCCTGTCTGTGCTTTAACTGAAATTCTGCAGGCAGTTTTACAGATGAATCTTGAGGTTAGTCGACTTACCCCTAAATTTAGCTGCAAAAGTGTGCTGATACCTAATAGAAAATAATAAGTTCCCTCTGCGTGCATAGGTGTCTAACAATGTTAATATTATATCCTGTTACCACTTTGAAATTTACGCCAGACAACCCCTGTCTATTTAATATTTAATCTAATAATATCACTGAATTTAATCTATACAGATTATAAAATAGGTTGTATGTGTGTATATATGTTCCACATCTGCTCCTAAAGTACTGGACCGATTTCAACCAAACTTGGTACACATGTTCCTTAATATCAGGGAACAATTGATGTCGGGGTAATAACCACCTACGACACATATCTTGACTCTTATGCAACCAGTGTGGACATGTATACTGTAGATCCAACTTCACCATCAATGTTTGTATACAACTACTCTATAACCAATGTAATGAAAGGATATAGGTAAAACCATAGAAGGTACGACATTGTAAAATATAGGAGATCAGAAGATGACGTCTGTGAACGTCGAAACTGGTCATCCGTAAATAAATAACGCGATCATGGCTGGAAACTTGTGTAAAAAGCATATTTCTTTTACTATTTTATAATTTCTAAGCTGTTTTCATGGATATATGAAGATGAAATATCTTCCGAGTTTTTGTTTTCGTTTCCAATATAAGACTGAAAAAATGTTTATACAGCCTGGCAATGCCGGGTTTAGCGGCTAGTTGAATATAAGTTAATCAGTATGTTAAAGAATGTGGTAATTTCGCAAATAGATGTCGCCGCAATAAATAACGCCTTTCTTTTTTTAATGATTTCTACCCCAACTCAGGCATTATTTCAGCGACACTCTCTCTCCTATATCACGATAATACAAATAGAGCTAGCCTTTTCTGAATTTTCTCTAAATCGTCTGTCAGTCCTACCTGGCGTGGATCCCACAATGCGCAGCAATACTCCAAAACAGGACGCTCAAGTTTAGTGTAGGCAGTTTCTTGAGTAGAGCTGTTGCATTTTTTAAGTGTTCTGCCAATGAAAAGCAGTCTTTGGTTCGCCTTCCCTACAATATTTTCTATGTTCTTTGCAACTGAAGCTGTTCCTAATTGTTACTCCTAGGTATTTAGTAGAATTGACGGCATGTAGGTTTGACTGATTTATCGTGTAACTTGATTTTAACGGATTTCTTTTAGTGGTCATTGGATGACCTCACATTTATCAATATTAACGGTCAATTGCCAATTTTTGCACCATGCAGATATCTAATCTAAATCATTTTGCAGTTGCTTCAGCAGATAAACAAGCAATCGCAGTCGTTATAACATAGCTCGCAGTTTTGATAATATACTACCGGAAAAAAATTAACACACCTGGTAAAACGACGTCGATTTTGATCCTGGGGGATAGTAAATGTACTGATAATGGTTTCAGCGTCGCCCGGCAACAGAAATCGTGTCGGAGCGCCATTTGTGTTTTCTCTTTAATAGGGAATGTTTACAGCACAGAGTGATATCAAAATGTGAAGCAAACAGGCGCCAAGCCTCTGAGACACGTGTATTTCTATAGCCAGCTGAGAGAGTTTGAAAGGGGTGAGATCCAACCCGTTTACATAGGCTCCCAAAAACGTATTTCGTAAACCGCTTGCCCAAATCCGCTTTTGGTTGGTCATGTAAACACTGCAAAATCGATTCTGGAAATCCACATCTGTAAAGCGGTTTTCCAGTTCCACGATCGATTTTCGTACCCATGTAAACACCGTTTTTGATACGTTCTTGGCTAGTCAGATTGTTTTCTCTTCTCTTGTTAAGTATTTTCGGCTCATATGGACAATGTAACATTTTGTGCAGAAAAAGAGAAGTATAAATATCAGAGTGAGCGATGAAACTGAGTATTTAAGCAAAGAAAAGTGGCGGTTGTGTTTACTTAAATCAGGAAATTAGCTGTTTTCCAGCCACCATATTGAGTGGGCTAGGAAACTCGCTTCAGGCTATAACATGTAAACACGACAGCTAAAAACGGTGTCGTCTGTAAACGTAGTGATTGCAGACTTCCGAGTGACAGGATGGTCGTTTCAAAGAATTTCCACACGTATGTAATGGTCACGTTAACACTCTCACACCCGTAGGCGAAGTTCTGAACGTCCACGCAGCATAGACGTCCGCCAAGATCATCGTATTGTAAGGGCAGCATTGATATATCGACCATATACCACAGCACAGAAGGATGTGAAGTCAAGAAGTGCTAACACGAACTGCTGCGAACCAGTTACTAGCTGTAGCACACCTCTAGGCCAACTTCCACTCACACTATAACATCGACGTGCACGGCTCGACTGGTACCGTCAATGGATCACTTGCAAGATGGAATGTTGGGGCATTGTCTTCAGCGATAAGAGCATATACAGTCTGCATGCAAGTGATGGTCGTTTGCGCGTACAACATAGTCCTGGTGAGAGATGTCTCGTAGAGTGCATTCGATCAAGAAACAAGGTTTCACCCCAAGCCTTTGGTCTGGGGTGCGATAAGCTAAAATTCTCATTCAGTTTCTTGTATTGAGGGCCCACAGCACGTTTCATGACTCTTACAGACATGTTATTTCTATATATAAAAATGTTGTGTTGGTTTGTGAGTGTTTGATAATCTCAAAAAGTTCTTCACCGATTGAGCTCCTTATTTGCCACAACATTGCACTGTAACACAGGAAGGTTCTTAGACACCTATGTAAAAACATCTGCTTAATCCAGTAGTACGTTGTATCAAAATTTCAAAGCATTCGGTCAACAACTGTCGGAGATATAAGATTTTGAACATAAGACTAAACATCTTTCTAAGTTAGAATTCTAAGATGAGATATAGGAAGGATAGGCAATGACGAAGAGGAGAGGGGACATATACACGTACTTTTTTAATTGTAAACAAGATTCCAAATACCAATTTTTGTAGTTCAGGCCGCAAAACTAGCTTAATAGCGGCGTTTTTAAAAAAATCTTTTCCTCTCTTGTTTCATCCCCTTAAGGGCTGATTTTCAGAGAAAGCTGAAAGATGCCTTTTTTTTTAATTCTAACCAAGAATCCGTATACCTATTTATGTACGTCTAGCATCAAAATTGGCTGGATAGCGTATTTTAAAAAAAACATTTCATCCCCTATTTCACCCCCTTAGGGACGGAATATCGAGAAATCGCTTCTTAAACGTCGGCTACAGTGTAAGATGAACACTCACTCCAAATTTCAATTTTTTTTTATCACCAGGGGTTTTGGCTGGGCGATGATGAGTCACTCGGAAGATTGCCTCTTATCTATATATAGAAATGAATGTTTGTCTGTATGTCCTCTATGTGTTCATACACCATTCATACGATTGCAATGAAACTTTGGTGAACTGTTCTCCGTACGCCCACGAAGGTTCCTGACCCAAAAACAAAAGAGCACGATACATAGCTGAGGAGATATGGCGTCATAAATAAAGAGAGGCCACCACGTAAGAATACCGAGATTTATGTGTCACTTTATGGAAAATGGGAGTAGTTAGGGACCTGCAAAAAAGTTTGCATGCGATTTCGGACGTTTATGAAGCGTTTTGTGACTGAACCCCCCCCCCCCCTTCCACACACACATAAGATGATGAAAAGAAAAGAAGTCTACCGCTCACAACAGTTTTGCTGTAGATGCCGTAAATCTCTCGCATCAGGTATGAACTTGTATAAAATAAAGTTAGCATTACAGATTTGCATGTTACTATTAATTTTTGTCTGCAAGTCTACCTTAATTCTCTTGCATCCAAAATTAAGCAATCTGTTTTCTTAATCTCTATCTATATAAAAGCGAAAGTACACTCACTCACTGACTAAACACGAAATGTCGAAAAGTACTTCACCTATCAAGCTGAAATTTGACAGGAATATAGTTTATAGGTAGAAAACGTAAACTAAAAAAGTATTTTCTGATAGCTGTATGGGGGAGCATACTACTTCTACAGACTCACGAAATCTGCAGTTTCATTCCGATTTTCACAAAATTTCGCACGCTTGACGTTCATAACAAGAGGAACGTCACCGTTTACCTTAAGTTTCATACGGTGCATGGGGGAGGGTACTTGGCAACATAAAAATAAACTTAGCAACATAAAAATAGATCCCTAAATACCTTGATCTCGTCATAAATTGAGAACGGCTCGATCGATTTCACAGATCTTTTTGTATTTTTTTTCCTTCGTTATTCTCAGAACAAGGGTTGTACGAAATGAAACTGGAATATTTGAGAACAACAAAGTGCGTCTTTGAATGAGACCCTGCGTTTCTATTGCACAGAAATCTGCAGTTTTGTTCCGATATTGATGAAATTTTGCACACTCTACTTTAAAAACAAGAGGAATGTCACTTTCTTAATAAAATTTCGTTCGGTGCGTGGTGGAGGGTACTTAACTAACGGAATTTTACAAAATGCATAGTTTTGTTCCAATCTTTATGAACGTTTGCACTCATGACCTTTAAACCAAGTGGAAGATCACCGGGTTTGTATGGTACATGACAGAGGGTACCTTGTAGAAAACTTTGCCGAGAGAGGGAATGGTGGAAACAAACAGAGAGATGGGAGAGAAACAGATGGATACAGAAAGAGGAGGGAAGGAGAGGTGGACTACCAGAGTGTAGGATAAATAAACACCCGGGCAACGCCGGGTTTACAGTTAGTTATTAATAAATCCAGGTAGTTGCTCAATAATGACATTCATTATAAATGAACGATAGATCTATTTCGGCATCGTATGGTCATTATCAAGTTGCTGCGGAATATAATGAACAGATTTGCTTTTGATCTATTTACAATCGTGTTATGCTACGTTGGTTTTATAAAGTTTACAAGAATTTAAGTTGCATTAGGCTGTGATCTATGGCACATAACACATCTGTCGCTGTCGCTGTCGTTAGAAGGCATGAGAAATATTTGAGTTATTTTGACGTATCCACTGTGATATTTTGAACTCTTTTCGATAATAATTTCTTTCACTTTTCTAATTGTGGCCAGAGGTTTCGTTATTGTTTATATGCTATTTAATTTGACAGCGCACCTAAGATGATATATCTTTACAGATGACACATATGTTAATATTTCAGAGGTTAGTATCTTTGCTATAATTTTTCTATCGTTGGAATTACAATGCTTATATTTATCCGGCGTCCAATTGTAGATGACTAATAAAGTTTCTGAGAAAATACTTGTGCTTTAGATCTGTTTGATCGTTAAGTATTTTATTTATATCGGACCAACAGTCCATAACTTCACCATCATATTCAGTGAACACACAAGAAATAGCGAAAAGGACACATCTGAAACAAACACAATGAAACAGGCAATATTAACAAAGCGATGGAAATACTGGAGATAATTCCCAAAGGTTTTACGATGAGCATTTTGGAAAAAAATGGAAATGTACAAACATTCACAGAACCACCTAAATAAAATACTCAACTATCAAACAGAGATAAAGAACAAGTATTTTCTCGAAAACTTTATTAGTCATCTACAATTGTACGACGGATAAATATGAACATTGTAATTCCAGTGATATAAAAATTAAAGCAAACTGAAATGTCATCGGTAGAGATATATCATCTTAGGTGCAGTGTCAAATTAAATAGCATATAAACAGTAACGAAACCTCAGTCTACAATCAAAACAGTGAACGAAATTATTATCTATAAACGTCCACAAAATATCATAGTTACACGTCGAAATAACTCAGATATTTCGACTCCTTAGAACGGCAGGAACCGCACCAGATGTGTTATGTGCCTTAGATCACGGCCTAATGCAAGTAAAATTCTTGTAACATTAGAAAAATATTATAGCATAACATGACAGTAAGCCGGCAGCGGTGGCCGAGGGGACTGAGGTGCTCTAGTCACGGTCTGTACGGCCACTACGGTCGGGGGATCGAATCCCTTCTCGGACATGGATATTTATGCCGTCTAGTTCATAAGTAGTTTGTAAGTTTAGGGACTTATGACCCCGTAGTTAAGTCCCATAAGCTTAACAAACATTTGAACATTTTTGAACATGACTGTAACTACATCAATAGGAACTCTGACCATTATATTTTGGTTTGATAATGGCAATACGATGCCGAAATATATCTATCGCGCACGTATAATATAGTAAACATAATTACTGAGCAGCTATCCGGATTTATTTATAATGTAATCCTCGTTCACCTTTCGTGTTTATGGAGGCAACGCTGACTAGTGCTCGGTATGTGCGGAATGCTGTCAGACCCTTTCTTTTGCCATTCTTCAGAAAGGTTATTATCCAACAGGAGAATACTCACTGCGCGTGAAACTCAACGTGCTCTGCAACGCGTGCAGCACCCTCCCTGGACAGCACGATCTCCGAACGTGACGACAACTGAAACGGGCTACTTGCCAACCGACAACACTTGCACAATTACGTGAACAGGTCGATCAGGCGTGGAGTAATGTATCCCAAGTCAGTGTCCGCCATATCCATGATCGACTGGACGCCAGAATCAGCGCCTGCATTGCCGCCTGTCCTGTGGAGGAGGTTCAATGTTCAAATGTTTGTTAAGCTCAAAGGACGTAACTGCGGCGTCATCAATGCCTAAACTTAGAAACTACTTATGAACTAACTTAAACTAAAGACAACACAAACATCCATGCCCGAGAGAGGATTCGAACCCCCGACGGGGAACAGCCTCGCGGATCTAAGCATAACGCCTCAATGCGCTCGGCCACTCCGCCGCGGCCCTGTGAAGGTTACAGCACGTACTAGTATGGGTGTTTCAGCATGGCTGGACACCTGGTATCTCATTTCGTACTGTTCCAACAAAAGCTCTTGAGTCAGATGGAAAATTGTGTACTTATTTTTGTATTCGGCAGTGTAATAATTCATTTGAGAATCGCCGCAGAGATTTCGCCGCGGATGACTCATCGTCCAGTGGAAGAGCTTACTGGCGCAGACTGTTGTTGTGGGGAAGACGACTGGGTGGAAGAGCGGGCGGTGGAGCGCATCGGCAGCGTCCTCTGGTGACCTCTGAGCGCGGCGAATGTCAAGGCCGAGCCACAGAGGCGGGCCGGATCTGTACGGCGCGCGTGGCCAGGAGGCTGCCTGCAGCAGGGGGCGCATCACACTGCAGTGGCGGGCTTTCTCTGTTGTAGCCGTCGCGCACGGGTGGCTCAGCGCGCCCGGTCAGAGGACTGAACGCTCTCTGTAATAAAAAAAAAAGCTGAGCCAAAGAACACGTACAACCAAAACGAACAAACACGATCAGCGTCCCCAAGGACAAGAACTACCCGTAGGGGAAAAAAAAAAAAAAAAAAAAAAGGCAATGCGCTTACGTGGTGACAGGAGGGTCGCGGGTTCGTTACCCGGTCGGATCTCGAATTTTTTCAGTCTTCATTTCAACACAGCCTTCACTTCTGTACGATGTTAGAAGTCTCCAGAACCGACACGTGGTTCAGACTCCACGTTAAACTGTTGGTCCCCTTTCAGCGATATGGCGTCCAATTGAAATAATTGTACCAGGCCTAAGAGCTACAAGAAATAGGAAATTATTACAATTATATATTTACAAGAAATGTATTCGCAGTTGCGAATATTAATCAGCATCAGCTGTACGGTGTAATGGTGACATATTTAAATTTGTGCCGGGCCGGGACTCGAACCCGGATTTCCTGCTAATCCCGAGCGGTCGCGTTAGCATTACGTTACCCGCGCACGCCTACCGAAACGACCCACACATTGTCTACTGCCCATGAGTGCTCGTACATTCTATGATGTAATTCCCGCACAGGGTAAGACTTTTTTTAGTATATTTGTCGCAAGACTTGCTATGACTGATTTTAAATACGAAGTGCAGTGTCCGTGTTTATTGATATAACGAAGCAAATGTCCTTCTGCCCCTACCGACCTTTACAATTCGATACCCTACTTCACAATCACATTAACTACACACATTTTTTCACAATGAAATTGCAGCTTTATCTTTTGTTTATTATAATCCTAATTACAATGACTTTTCCGTAATTAGGATGATGTGACCTAGCGAATCGAAGTGTCACTTCGTATATTATTTTTACCAGGGGGAGTTGGAAAATAAGTTTCCCCTGTCGTCGACTGCGGTCTGAGCTGTGTTTGAAAAAAAAAAAAAATTTCCAAATACATTGACACATTTGTCAAACCGCTTCATAAGCTTCAAGCTTCACAAAGCCTGCCCGAAAGAAGTTAAAAAACACTTCGTCTACAGGTAAAGTGCTACCCACCGTTCTCTGCAGTATTGTTGCTGAATTTTTTGCAGAATGCAACCATCAGAGTTGCGCGGCACTGTGCCACTCTGACGAAATTGAAAGAGATGATCCGAAAAAAGCGGCCTGACCTTCTCAGATCTGGCGTTCTTCTATTGGATGACAATGCGAGACCACACTCAGCGGCGGCAACGCAAAACCATATAGCAACTCTTGGTTGGGAGCGTATACACCATCCGCCATAGAGTCCTGATCTCGCACCAAGTGACTTCCCTCTCTTTCCAGCTTTGAAGACGACTCTCGGTCGAAAGCGCTTTGTAAGCAATGCTGACGTCAAACAAGTCGTTCAACGCTTCTTCCGTATGCAAAGCCCTGATTTTTCCTTCGAAAGCTTTTTGATATATGTCAAATGTCTCAAAGTACTGGGAAAGTATGCAGAAAAATAAAGCTATGTCTTATCTTTAATATCTCATTCTATTTTTTTTTTCTTTCATACGCAACTCTGACCACAGTCGACAGGGGAAACTTATTTTCCAACTCCCCCTCGTACAACCAGTTATCTGGTTAAGACCGCACAAGAAATATTTTTTTATATTTCTGAGCTAATGAAAACACAGACATATACTACTAATAATATGGAGGTAAGGTGTGCTTAAATCTTCTTACACAATAATTTCAGACAAAAAGATGATAGAAGCTTTTGAAATGTGGTGCTAAAGACGACAGATGAAAATTAGATGGGTAGATCACGTAACTAATGAGGTGGTGCTTAACCGAATTGGGAAGAAAAGGAGTTTCTGACATATCCTGACTAAGAGAAGGGATAAATTGGTGGGACACATTCTGAGACATCAAAGAATTGTCATCCAAGCATTAGAAGGAAGTATGTGGGGTAAAAATCGTAGAGGAAGATCGAGGAAAGAATACAGTATGCAGATTCAAAAGGATATAAGTTGCCATACGTATTCTCAGATCAAGAGACTTGCACAGACAGGGTAGCGTGGAGAGCTGCATCAAACCAGTCTTCGGACTGAAGACCACAACAACAAACGCAATAATGTACAGTACATTCGCTAAACGTAATTAAATAACTTTTGTTACACTTACTTACAGTTTGAAAATATTTGTCGCCCCTAAAATCTGCCGCCCTAGATTCCAGTCACCTTAGCCTACTTGTAAATCCGCCACTGTCACACGGTAAGAGACCCCATCGTGGAATTTCTCTCACAACACTCGAGGGAGAACAAACATCCCGTCGACCATAAAATCATCAGAGAGGGATTCTTAACATTACCCTTGAAACGTGCCTGTTAGTTGGGCATTCAAGTCGTTGGCTCAGAAGATAAATCGAATAGTCATATCTGTAAGTGGGCTGACACTACATGTCATGGTCTTAAACTCCATATCCAGGAGCAGACCATATCGTATTCGTTATGAACTGTAGACTGAAACTGAAGAAACTGCAGAAAGGTAGGAAAGTAAGGAGATGGGACCTGGATAAGCTGACAGTTTCAGAGAGACATTTAGGCAACAAGTGGCAGCAACGAAAAAAAAAATAATAATAATACAGTAGAAGATGAATGGGTAGCATTGAGAAATCAAATAGTGAAGGCAGCAGAGAACCAAAAGGGTAGAAAGGCAAGACCTACAATAAATCCTTGAAAACCACACGAAATACTGAATTTAATTGATGAAAAGTGAAACAGGTAAAATGGAGTACAGACGACTAAGAAATGAGATTGAGAGAAAATTGCAAAATGGCTAAGTAGAAATGACTAGAGGAAAAATGATGGTCTGTAGTAGAATTTATAATTAGAGGAAAAATAGATACCGCATACAGGAAAATTAAAGAGAAATTTGGAAGAAAAAGAAGCACTGTATGAATATCAGGAACTAAGATGGAAAACCACTTCTGAGAAAAGAAGGGAAATCTGACAGGTGGCAAGAATATATAGGGGGGCTCTACGAAGGATAATAACTTCCACACAATATAGTAGGAAGGGGAGAGAAGGTAGAGGAAGATGAAAGAGGAGATACTATATTGAGAGAAGAATTTGACAGAGCACTTAGTCCAAACAAGGCCCTTGGAATTCCCTCAGGGTACTGAAGTCTCTAGGAGAGCCAGCCATGACAAAACTACTTCACCTGAGAAATCAGATGTATGAGACAGGAGAAATACCGTTAGACTTCAAGAAAAATGAAATAATCCCCATTTCAAAGAAAGGAGGCGCAGTGAGGTATGAAAATTACAGAACCATCAGTTTAATAAGTCATGGTTGCAAAATTTTAACACGAATTATTTACAGAAGAATGGAAAAGCTGGTAAAAGGTGACCCTGGGATCAGTTTGGATTCAGGAGAAGTGTAGGAACACGTCTTATCTTATAAGACAAATTAAGGAAAGGCAAACCTACATTTCTAGATTTTGAGAAAACTTTCGGCAATCCTGATTAGAATACACTCTCTACATTTTGAAGTCAGAAGGTGTAAAATTTAAGGAACGGAAAGTTATTTACAACTTGTACAAAAATCAGACAGCAGTTGTTTAAGACACACGACATGAAAGGGGAGCAGTGGTTGGAAAGGGAGTAAGACAGAGTTGTAGCTTTTTTCCAATGTTATTTAATTTGTACATTGAGCAATTTGTGAACGAAAACAAGGAGAAATTGAGGGAAGGAATTAAAATTCAGGGTGAATAAATAAAAACATTACAGTTTACTGATGACATTGTGTCAAAGACAATAAAGGACCTGGAAGAGCAATTGAAGGGAATGGATTATGTACTGAAAGGCGGTTATAAGATGAACATTAACAAAACCAAAACAAAGGTAGTGGAATGTAGTCAAAGAAAATCAGGCGATGCCAAAGTAATTACATTAGGTAACGAAACAATGAAGGTGGTAGATTTGTTTTTGTTACTTGGGCAGTAAAATAACATATGACGGTCGCATAACATAGGGTATAAAATGCAGAATGGCAATAGGAAGAAAAGAGTTTTTGAAAGAGAGAAATTTGTTAACATCGAGTATTAATTCAAGTGTAAGGAAGTCTTTTCTGAAGGCATTTGTCTAGAGTGTAGCCTTGTACGAGAGTGAAATGAGGACGATAAATAGTTCAGACCGGAAGAGTATAGAGGCTTTTAAATGTGGTGCTACAGAAGAATGCTGAAGATTCGGTGGGTGGCTCGCGTAACTAATGAAGAGGTACTGAACAGAATTGGGGAGAAAAGGACTTTCTGGCGTACCTTGACTAAAAGAAGATATCGATTGGTAGGACACATTCTTAGACATCAGACAAATTCTTAGACACCCCGAAACTCAGTAAAGGTGGTGGACCAGAATAATTACAGTATTATACGTACGTCAGCCCCCGCCCCCCCCCCATAAAAAACAATAAGTTAATAAAAATAACATAAAAATAAAAAATAAGTAGTGTATTCACTTTTAAGTGTATTTAATTAGTAGTTACAGTGTTATGTCGTTTAAATTCATAACTATACATTTACAATATTTAATCTTTTTCGAACATATTTAATAGGTATGATATAAATGAGGTTTATACAGACTGTTTAGAAATGAATAGCTGGGTATTAACGCTTTATAATATTCATCATATCAAACTTACAGTTACAAATAATATGTAAAATGAAAGAGCAACTCAGTTTTGTTCGGCACCTGTGCGCATTCGCAGCGCGTAATGATTCCGCCGCAATCCGCTAGACAGCGGTAGTAGCAAAGATGGCGTCTTAGTGAACGGAAAGCGTTTTGTGTAATGTGTATTGCAGACCGAATCTGTTGTTACTATGCAACGTGAAGTTCGGTTGTGATCCTCCGAGTGTTACGTACGTTCGTAGATGGTATCATCAGTTTCAAGATACCGACTGCCTTTGTAAAGGGAAGAGCACATGTCGACCAAGAGTTAGAGAAGAGACTGTCGAGGGAGTGAGAGAGTCGCTCACTCGTAGCCCAAAGCTATCAGTCCGGAAGGCTAGCGTAAATTACAAGTTCGACTGTTTGGAAAGTTATAAGAAAATGCATACAACTAAGTCGTTACCATTTACAGTTATTACAGGCTCTAAAGCCCACAGACCACGAATTATGTACCAACTTTGCAAACTACATATTGCTTCATGACGATGACGATTTATTGGATCTTATTGTCTTCGGCAATGAATCGACCTTTCACCTTAGTGGACCTATCCGCATCTAGGGCTCAGAAAATCCTTACGAGATTATACGAAATTCTTCTAAAGTTACTGCTTTCTGTGCCGAATCCCGGCGGAAAGTTCTGGGGCTTTTTTGTGATCCTACTGTAACTGGTACTTCTTACCTTGATACACTAAAACAATGGCTCTTCCCTCAGTTGGGAGAAGGTGAGCCAGAGAACTTAATTTTTCAGCAATATGGTGATCCACCTCACTGGCATAGCGAAGTACGAAACTTTGGATTTTCTCAAGGATCGTGTGTGCATGCCTCCGCTACCAACTGACCTCCATGGATTAAGAAATCGGATTGAAACAGCTGTTGCTGGAATCACTGAAGACACACTTATCAACGTATGGGAAGAGCTCGACTATAGACATGAGTGTCTTGCGACAAATGGTGCTCACATTGAACATTTATAAGGTTCTTGGTAAAACTGTTTGAGTTGCTCTTTCATTTGACAAGTCATTTATAATTGTAAGTTTAATACAATAAATATTATAAAGCGTTAAAACCCCAACATTCATTTATAAACATCCTGTATAATGAACACTTCAGAGCAATTCCGTTATATAGTGTACAAACTTTTTGTCTGGCCACCACACCACCGAAAGCGATTACGACCGCCACTGGTAACCTAAGAAAGCTATGTGATTCCTTGGAAAAACTAACAAAGTTTTTTTATGTAGACCTACTCTGTTAGTTGCCATAGAACGCCCATGCGATACTCAATTCCCACTATGTCCTTGACAACATTAATTTCGTCATCGGCTCTACACAGTTTGGACATCCGGAACTGTTGAATTCAACAAAAAAATGTTCAAATATTTGTACATCTTATGGGACTTAACTACGGGGTCATCAGTCCCTAAACTTACAAACTACTTATGAGCTACTTACGAACTAGGACGGCACAAATATCCATGCCCGAGGGGGGATTCGAACCCCCGACCGTAGTGGCCGTGCAGACCGTGACTGAAGCGCCTCAGTCTCCTCGGCCACCGCGGCCGGCTGAACTCAACACATTATTTTTAACGTATCCGTATAAAAGAAGCTAAATAGGATTTTGACAGATGAATATTGTGACCATCACGGCAGCGCAAAATGACCGCGTGGTCTAAGGTGTCATGCTACGGTCCGGGCAGCCGTTCTCGAGTCCTCCCTCGGACATAGTTGTATGTGTGTTATCCTTAGTGTAACTTAGTTTAAGTACTGATGACAACAGCAGTTAGGACCGATAGGTTTTTCAAACATTTGGACATTTGTGACCATCATTCTGTTAGCAAATAACCATTTGTGTGGCATTGAACCATCGTTTTGAAACTGTATCTATTGTGACTTTTCAAGCTTTCACGGCGGATCTGTTGTAAATACACTTCGCGGGTTTGCCGCCGGATGACATTGTGAATCTCCCACAATATTTCGTCGACCCAACTGTTCGACATCTTCAGGTGGTGGTAGCTGTCAGTACTTCAAGGCGCGACTGATGGAAATTGCGCGACAGCGGCGGTATTTATCAGGGTGTGAGCAGAGATTACGCATGCGCGAGAGACCGTTCAGTGTTGGTCGGCGGCGGCGCTTCTGGTGTCCCCTGCTGGGAGCCGAGGAGGCGTCTTCCGCGCGTGCGCCGTGGGCAATGATGCGCCTCCTCGGCTCCCAGCAGGGGGCACCATAAGCGCCGCCGCCGACCAACACTGAACGATCTCTCGCGCATGCGTAATCTCTGCATACGCCCTGATAAATACCGCCGCTGCCGCGCAATTACCATCAGTCGCGCCTTGAAGTACTGACAGCTACCACCACCTGAAGATGTCGAACAGATGGGTCGACGAAATATTGTGGGAGATTCACAATGTCATCCGGCGGCAAACTCGCGAAGTGTATTTGCTGTATCTATTGTTTAACTCCTGTAACTAAAGTGCAACGTTAACTTCCGACAAGCCCAGGTAAACTGTTGTAATGGTCGGCTCGGTGAAACAAAACGCTCCAATAACTGTGATGTATGTTTCAGAAAGTCCGCTCCATGCTCTACGACGATGCCAAAATCCGGGTATCATCCCTCTTTCGCAGATTTGTAAAACCTGCATAAACGCAAAACCAAATTTTCATCAGGTTATTGTATCTGTTCGTTCGAGCATGTTCGTTGGTCAAATGTTTGTAAACCTACTGGACCAAACTACTATGGTAATCAGTCCTTAAACTGACAAAATACTTAAAATTACCTACGCTAAGGACATCATACACACCTATGCACGAGGGAGGAATCGAGTTTCTGGCTGGAAAGCCCGCTCAGTCCATAGCACGATGCCTTAGACCGCTCGGCCATTTCGACCGCTGAGGCGGAGTGGCCGAGCGCATTGAGACGCTGTGCTCCGATGCGCGAGGCCGTTCCCCGTTGGTGGTTCGAATGACCCCTCATCATGGATGTTTGTGCTGTCTTTAGTGTATGTTAGTTTATAAGTAGTTTGTAAGTTTAGGGACTGATGAACCCGCAGTTAAGTCCCATAAGCTTAACAAACATTTAAACATTCCGGGCGGCCGAGTATATTTATCTATGATGATCGTTAGCACGTTCATGATAGAAGGACAATGATATGAAAATGTATAGAAAAAATGTTGATGAACGACCGGTGATAAATCTTCTGCTAATTCGTATTAAATTTTACGCGAGTATTTGCAACGGCTTGCGGTAAGCGGAAGTTCCTGGGAAGATAAGAGTATCCGGTCAGGTCTGAGTGTGCAGCGACTGTACCGAGACATTATAATAGTACTCGGGCCGCATCTATATCTATTCAGACAGCCAGGCAGCCCTGAGATCACTGGCAGCTCCTGCAACAAGGTCTAAAATTGTTGCAGAATGTCACAGGGTTCTGGTGGAGCTAGGGGAAAGCAATAGAGTAAACCTATTGTGGGTCCCTGGGCCCTCGGGGATCAGTGGCAACGAACATGCCGACAGATTAGCCAGGATGGGGTCAGATACTCCATTTATTGGACCGGAACCTGTTCTGAGAATCCCGAAGGCAATGATCAAATTGGAGCTACGTAACTGGCTCAGAAGACAGCACGCAGAATATTGGACCAAAGTTCCTCAACAAAAACATGGCAAGGAAATGATGCCAAAGCCATGTTTTAAAAGAAGCTCTGCAATCTTGGGCATGAACAGGAGATAGATTAGACTCATGGTTGGATTGCTGACAGGCCATGGGAATTTCAAAAAACACCTACATACAATGAGAATAACAGAAGAGGACCCTAAATGTAGGATCTGTGATGACGGTGATGAAACTGCATCACATCTAATCTGCGAATGCATTGCATTGGAGAGTAAAAGGCACAGAACATTTGGGACAACCAGACCCGAAGAAATTGTGTCTAATAAAGAACTAGTAAAGGGACTCCTTGCACTGTTCAAGGGCATTGGTTGGCTTTACTAGATATACAGGGAGCGATACAGCACAATAAACTTAGTTTCGGTGCGGGCAATGGCGGGTTGGACCAAGACTGTTTTGGCTTCCCTGGAAAAATCAAATCAAATCAAAACTCGGGCCGCCACGGAGCGTTGGGACGCTAACGTCGCTATCCAGAAATTATAAAGGGGAAAAAAAAAAAAAAAAAAAAAAAACGTTCATAGAAACGCCAGCCTTACTGTAGTATCACTGAATGATTGACGTAATATTTCATACTGCAACAGGACAAGCTTTTTATTGCACTGAATTTTGAATGTAATGTAATTATATAAGGTCAATAGGAGAAAACGAGAAACAATGCATGTAACGTTTACTTGAATATTATAATGAACTACATTTCATTTATGACAATTCCAGGTAGGTCTACTTGGGAAGCTTTTTGACAAAGAATGCTCACTGTACAAATGAAATTCGAGTAAGAATCGCCGTCGCCACAGCCGCACTTCAACAAGAATAGGACTATGCTGAGCAATAAGTTGAGTTTGACATTGAGGATGAAGCTGATAAAGTGATACGTTTGCGGCACAAAATTGTATGAATCAGAGACATGGACGGTGAGCAGAAAGGAGAAAAAATAGAAAGTTTTGCACAAAAGAGTGCGCTTTGAACAAAAGTCTTGTAACTTGAGTCTCAAAATAAGCACAATGCGTTGTTGTTCTGGTCTTCGGTTCGAAGACTTGATTTACGCAGCCGTCCGTGTTGCTATGCCCAGAGCAAAAAGTAGGTGGCAAGGTACTGACTGAGTACAGCTGTGAGGACGAACCGTGAAGCGTGTCGGGGTAGCTCAGTCGGTATCAAAACCATGGAATCGGTCTGCTGGGAGCCGTGGTTCAGCGCGCCCGGTTAGAGGGCTCAACGTCCTGTGTAATAAAAAAAGCTGAGCCAAGTACACATCGAACAACAATCAACAAAGCCGATCAACGACCGCAAGGAAGACAACTACCCACAAAGCGGAAAAAAAGAGTCTGTAGAGCGCTTGCCCGCGATAGGCACACAGTTTTAATCCGCCAGAAAGTTTCATAAAGCGCACATTCCGCTGCAGAGTAAAAATATCATATTCATAATATGATTACCTCAGCATCACCTTATTTAAATACCTTACATTCCATTACCCTTCTTTTGCTCTTGCTATGTTCATCTTCTATCTTCCTTTCGGGATGCTGATCATTCCATTCAGTTGATCTTGCAGCTTTATTGTTGTCTGACATCATTACGTCATCGGCAAACCACAAAGTTTTTATCTCTTCTCCACGAACTTCAGTTTACAAAATTGTACATACTTTCCTTGAAAGTACAGACTGAATAATATTGCTGAAACGCTACAATCCTGTCTCACAGCCAACCCAGGTCCTGCGTCCCTTTCATGTCCTTCGACTCTTCTTTCAGCTTTCTTGTTTCTGTACAAGTTCTATATGACTTTCCATTCACTATATTTTACTCCCGCTACCTTCAGAAATATAAAGACTGTGTTCCACTTAATATTATCAAAAGATTTCTCCAAATCTACAAAACCTATAAACCTTGGTCTGCCTTTTCTTAGTCGACCTACTAACACAAGTTGTAAGGTGAATATTACGTCAAGTCTTGCTACATTTCTCACAAATGCATACGAATATTCTCCGTGGCCAGATTCTAACGATTTTTCCATTCTTCTGTAAATAGTTCTTGTTATGATTTTGCAGCTGTCATTTACAAAACTGATAGTTCTGTGATTTTCGCAGCTTTCATTACCTGCTTTCTATGGAATCCTGCTTATACAGCCTGCACTTCCTGTCGACTTCATTTTATAATGTTTGTACTTCTTTTTACCTACTTCATTTGCTGCATTTTTATATTGTCTCCTTTCATCCATTAAGTTCAATGTCTCCTTTATCACCTAAGGATTTCTACAAGGACTTGTCTTTCTACCTACTTGATCCTCTGCAACCTGAACTATTTAATCATATTCTTGAGTATTACTTCCCCTGTTTCAGTCATTCGTTGCTTAATGCTCCCTCTGAATCTCTGAACCAACTCAGATTTCCTTTTTTCTATTGTTTTGCATTTTTATATGTTTAATATACTGTTCATAACAAATAAGTTATGATTAGAGCCTATATCCGCCCATGGTCCCTGCATATGTCTTCCAGTTTAAAGTACAGTGTATGTGCGAAAAAGCATGCTATACTGAGCCTTTCACGAACTGAAGCAATAACAAATGACACACATTATGCGTGATATTAGTAAGAATGTAAGCAACTTATTCAGTGAAAAATGATATACTTAGAAGAATCAGATGACTCACAGATATAATCAAAATGTAACTAATCCATACTATGACCACCAACTAGTATTTTTATTCGTCGTCTGAAGCATTTTGGAAATAAAAATTATGGCGACTGAGTGTCTAGTGTCACCCTCGGAGTTCCCTGCATGTGACCAAGAGCTGTTGATACTTTCTGAACATTAGAGTCGGCCCAAGGAGCCGGATGATCTACATGACCCAGACACAATGCAAAAGTTTTACCTGTTTTTTTGGTCCAAAGATGTCTCAGAAATGACACGAAACTAGTCACCAACACCTAAAAACATGTGATTTCAACATAGGGTTTGATATCCAATGTCTTTTAAAAAATCTTCTCAACGCTTCTCCTGACTCCGTAATGTTATATTGTGTCAGTTCGGTATTGTCAACGAGCGAGAAGACTTAATTTTGAACTGGGGATATGCAGGGGTGACAGATTGTGTTTGTTTTATGGTACAGGTCACAGAGGACGCTCCATTGAACTATCTGAGGTAGGGAACCTAGGGTCAGAGGCTCCAGCTTAAGGAGATAGTGGGAATACAATCACATCACTGTGTACTTTTTATTTATATTAGTTACAGTTAATGGCAAATACCATCACTGACACGATGAACCGTACAATTTGCACTGTATCTTACAAAATGTGCTGAAACTGACGCCCATGAAGTTCAATGCAAGCATGACATCGGCGAAAAAGTTTCTGTCTCAACCTGAGAAACATCCCTGGTATGTTTCAGTCACACCATAAGCAGCGACAATTCTGGCAACTAATTACATCTTCCTATCCTCATACACAAGTGATTAGATTAGATTAGTACTTGTTCCGTGGATCATGAATACGTCACTTCGTAATGATGTGGAACGTGTCAGGTTAATGAAAGGTGTCTTTACAAATTATTACTTTGTACTAAATATTACATGACACCATATTTATTTATTTATCTTATTATTTTCCCGATTTACTAATTTATAGCTAAAAATTCATCCACAGGGTAGAAGGAGTTGCCATTCATAAATTCTTTAAATTTATTTTTAAATGCTAGTTGGCTATCTGTCAGGCTTTGGTAGGTGACCAAAGACTTTTGTGGCAGCATAATTCACCCCTTTCTGTGCCAAAGCTGTATTTAACCTTGAATAGTGAAGATCATTCTTTCTCCTAGTGTTGTAGTTATGTACACTACTATTGCTTTGAATTCGGTGGGATTGGTAATAACAAATTTCATAAATATTCAATTATGAAATTTGTTATTACCAAATATATATATATATATATATATATATATATATATATATATATATATATATATATATATATAGTACATAACTACAACACTAGGAGAAAGAATGATCTTCACTATATATACTGTGAAGATCCCTAGCTCTTTAAATAAGTGTCTGCAGGATGATCTTGGATGTGCTCCAGCAATTGTTCTGATTACACGCTTTTGTGCAATGTATACTGTTTTACTCAATGATGAATTACCCCAGAATATGATGCCATTCGAAAGCAGAGAATGAAATTAGGCATAGCAAACTAATTTACTGAGATGTATATCACCAAAATTTGCAAATACCCTAATAGCATAAGTAGCTGAACTCAAACGTTTCAACAGATCTTCAATGTGTTTTTTTCCAGTTCAACCCCTCATCAATGCTTACACCTAAAATTTTTGAATATTCTACCTTCGCTACAGATTTCTGATCAAAGTCTATATTTATTAATGGTGTCATTCCACTTACTGTACGGAACTGTATGTACTGTGTTTTATCAAAATTTAATGATAGTCCATTTGTTGCGAACCACTTAATGATTTTCTGAACGACGTCGTTTAAAATTTCTTATTTAGTTCTTGTCTGTCAGGTGTGATAACTATACTTGTATCACTGGCAAAAAGAACCAGCTCTGCATCTTCATGAATATAGAATGGCAAGTGTCTAAGATATCCCCATAGGAAATTATCAAGGGGATCCAGGTCAGGTAACCTCACAGGCCATGAAATAGGACCTCCCCTATAAATCCAGCGACCAATAAATATAGCACTGAAATGGTTGCGGACATCCACACTAAAGTGAGGCCGTGGAACGGCATGCTGTATCCACATCTCTCAGAAGAGCCAAAGTTCGTTCTCCAACTACTCTGGTAGAATTCCTTGCAAGAACCTCATGCGCAGGTGATCACACTGACGGCCATATATCCTTAAGCACTGACAGTTTGGCCACGACCTTGTTCACTTAGGTCCGCTATTACTCACTCACAACTTCACAGGAAAGTGACACAAGTTATTGAGGAGGCGGCACAGCTGCCTTTCGTTAATCAAACACTACAGCGTGACCTGCCGATCTGGCTAGCAGCTGCATCTGCTCGTGATGTTTCCATATTTTCGCCCGATTCCTTTATACCAACAAACTTTGCGGGTAGATTCCTTACACAAAACAAGATAAAATGGGCTGTAAACATGAAGTCTAAAACACATATCTTAAGAGTTCAAGTTTATTAAACTTTTTTTATATATTATTTTTATATAAAATACGTAAGACAAAGAGCTTGCCGTAGGAGAGATGTGTTTCACATTATCGAAGATGAAAAAGTGCTAATGGCTCTTAAGATTTGCATTTTATAGCCCTTTGTACTCGACACTTAATTTCTTGTTTTGGTGTAAGGAACACGTCCCCAAACGTTGTCGGTGTTTTTTTGCGACATCCTGTATGTATGCCGCGCGGGAGTAGTCGAGTCGTCTGGAGTGCCACGTTACGGATCGCAAGGCCTCACGCGTCAGAGGTTCGAATCCTCCCTCGGGCAGGGATGTGTGTGTTGTCCTTAGGTTAGTTTAATTTAGTTTAAGTAGTTTGTAAGACTAGGGACTGATGACGAACGTAGTTTGGTCCCATGAGATTACAAACATTTGAACCTTTTAACCTGTATGTATGTTTATTACGAAAGAAGCAGCTACTTTGAACAGAAGCTACTTCAGTTTCTCTTGGACTATTCATATTTTTGTATCGTGATTGGTAACTTTAGACAAAGCACTATCAGTTGTCTTTGTATGGAAAAATAAAAAAAAAACTGTTTAATAAAAACATTAGTTATTTGGATTTTAAAATCAAAATCCAAATACTTTCACACGTTGTAATAGTTGTAGTTACTAAGATAATCTTTTAATTTCATTTTTAATATGCGAGGACTTCTAATTTCTTGTTTGATAAGCACCGAATCGTATTGTAGACTTCTGCTCTACAATGCAATACACCAACCTAAATCTTACATAGGCACGTATGGATGTGGAGACAACATTACGGCAACCGAGGTAGTGGTAATAACAGCATGTTGCTACAGAGGGGTTGGTGCTGACTTGTGCTTGCCCTACCCAACGAATTACACAAGCAGTTCGGTTCAGACAGTGAAGTGAGCAGACAGAGCAGTCCAACAACAACGTGACTTACCAGAAGCTATGGCACGGAAATCCATAGGAAGGTTGGAAGCGAGGCAGACGCAGAGGGAGGTGGCTGCTGCTATTGCAGTGTCGCAACGTGTAATTTCCAGGACCTGGACCCGATTTCAGACAACAGGAACCGCTAAAATAAGACAAGGCCAAGGTCGTCCAAGGGTTACAACAGCAAGAGATGACCGTTATCTCCAGTTAACAGCCCGTCGAGACAGCAGACTGAATGCAACTTCGCTGCAGTGCACCCTCCGGGCAGCAATAGGGCGCGCAATATCAACACAAACAGTGCGAAATCGCTTTCAGAAATGTGGCCTCTACGCACGAAAGCCTGTGGTGTGTGTCCCATTTAAACAACGGCACCGTTTAGCCCGCAGAAACTGGGCGGAAGAACATCAGGATTGGAGTCGTAAGGAATGACGCCGGGTTCTGTTAACAGATAAGTCAAGATTTTGTGTTCAGCCGGAGAATCGTCGTTACTTCATCTAGAGAAAACGTAGAATACGGAACAATCCTGCTTAAGTGCACAAACATCAGCATATCGTTGTTGTGGTGGACGAATGGTGTGGGCAAGACTCAGTATTGGCGGACGTACGGACCTCTATGTCGTTCAGAAAGGCGCTTTGACTGCTCAGTCGTATAGAGACGAGATGCTTCGACCTTTTGTTGTGCCATACGCTGGTGCAGTGGGAGATGGGTTCGTACTGGTGGACGATAACGCTCGTCTCCATATAGCTGCACTGGTGGACAACATGCTTGAAGCGATGGAATTAAACGAATGGAGTGCCCAGCTTCTTTACCGGACTTAAATCCGGTTCATCACGTCTGTAAGGCACATGGCAGTTGCATTGCACCTCCCGCAACGGTTGCACGCATGGAAGAATGGCCGAATATCCCTGATGAGCTGACTGATAACCCCATACGTCCCTGTCACGCAGGTGTGCAACTGTATTGGCCGTCCGGGGTGATCACACACCATATTGGAGGTCAATGAGATGTTTTCAGTATTACGTAAGCGCCGTGGTGCCTCACTGTAAGTAAACGGCGTGTAAATGTCAAATAAAGAGTTGAGACAGCGAAATATCGTACTGTATCACACACGAATTTCACTTGTAACTAATATATGAATAAAATACGTTACCATGTATGTCCCTTAATTGTTTGGAGCAGTGTATTTCTACGGCATGTATATCTACGTCCATACTCCGCAAACCACTGTTATGTGGATGCCAGACGCTTTTTACCAGCGTTACCGGTCAGTGGCTGTGCAGCCCGTAAGAAGTTCTCCTAATCTGTTGAAGTATGTAAGTGAAGAGGATAGGGATTGTATTTTTTTAATGTTCTTGTTTCTAAGTTGAGTTTTTATTTGAAGTTAATTTATTTCTGCAAATATAATAATTAATTTCAATGACGCATCCATTTATTGTTACGCATAATAACAAATGGAAATTTATACAGGTTTTTCATAAGCAGTATTGGAAGGAAGTTATGAAGAACTTTGATTTATATACGTATCCATTTGTATATGGACGTCGGCTTGGTCAGGTCATAAAGTGGTTGAATGGAGGTGTTCGTACGCAGTTTCGTAAGGCATGGTATTTTTATGGTAGTCCAGGCGTTGGAAAATCTGAAGTTATTGAGAAAATTATCAAGTACGATGAAAGAGCAGAGTATTTGTCCAACTCATGTTGATTTTGCATTTCGATATTTGAATACTTTTCATAAAGTAATATTTTTAGAGGAGTTCAGTTGCGAATGTTGTGAATTTTATTCACCTGAATTGATGAGTTTACTTGAAGATAGACCATTTTCTATTAATGTAAAATTTTAAGGTCAAAAGATTATTAAATTTCATGGTCCTGTTACTATGGTTTCAAATGGATTCGATGTACATGATTGTGCTTATGATACACGATTAGTTTTTATCAGTGCCCATTGAATCACTGGCGTATAGATGACGTAGAGACAACTATTGCTTAAATTCTTCCGTTCGCGCTGTAATTAAACTGATGGCAATCTAAAATAAAGCACGGAAAAAGAGTGAAAACATAACTGCCAACTTTTTAAAGGAGATAAAACGTTTTACAGAGATCACATGGTCGACAATACAGCTCCATGTGAAGGGATTAAGATGACATAACAAGTATTGAGTGTTGGCGCCATTGCTGGCTCTAACCACTGCTACACGCCTCAGCATTGTGTTCAGAGAGACTATGACTGTGTTGCCGAGGTATAGCAGATCACGCTGCTTCCACGTATTGACAAACCTGATCTGGTGTAGCAGCGACTAAGAGTATTTAGGTCCAGTAACTCCGCAGTCACCGTCCAAACATTTTCTATAGACGAGAAATTCGGTGGACAGGAGGGCCAAGTCAAAAATGCAATGCGATGGCCAACGAAGATGTCTTTAACACTGCGTGACACTTGTGGTCGCGCTTTATCTTGTTAAAATGTGAGCGTAAGCAAGCTCCGGAGGCATGGGAGGACAACTGGTTGCAGCATTTGATACACGTAACGCTGGTAGCACCTGGTTAGTGTACCAGCAAAGCGTACTATAGGAGCTTGCGGGAGTGGAATCCAGAATCACCCCAAACCATAATAACCGGGTACAGAGCCAGTACGGCGAGGCATAAGGCAACATTTGTACAGTCTCTCGCCACGGTGTCTGTGATGGTCCGGTTTGAATCTGGAGACACCGCACTGACAGACTGCTGAACTGCTGCGTAATGCATCGTTATGCTGGTCCTCTGTCTGGAACCTAGCATTACGGTTTTCTCGTGGAATTAGATTCAAATCACGCACCTCCCTTCCCTCTCCTCCCTACCCACTGTGGGGACTGATTGCCATAGTAGTCTAGTCCCCGTAAAACCCCCAAACCAACCTACCCACCTTACACGAATTGCCAGTGAACTTACCAGGGGTTTTGGGGTCTGTGTCCTCCCATTCACTCGTAGCTTGGCGAGACAACATCCCAACAGAATAATACGCGACTAACTCAAATGTCCAAATGTTTGTACAGCTTATGGCCCTTAACTATGGGATCATCAGTCCCTGAACTCACAAACTACTTATGAACTAGCTTATACTAAAGACAGCACAAACATCCATGCCCTTCGAGATTCGAACCCCCCCGACAGGGAATGGCCTCGCAACATCGTAGCATAGCGCCTCAGTGCTCTCGGCCGCGTTGCCGCGCATTTGTATCAGGCACCTACTATATTAATCTATTGAATTCTCTAATAGTATTTTATGAACATGTTTTTGTATGTATAATCCTATGTTTTCTGCAGAAGTTTAAAATAGTCTTTGGTTACCTTCCTCATCAAATGTACATGCGTCGCTGCTGTATTCTAACTTTACACATGCTTCTGATGATGGGAATTTTTTTAATGTTTACAATAATACCGGATTCTATTATTTATTACAAGATGCGTGTGAAAAGTTCTGTGAATGGTACGATAATTTACAAACGTGCCTAGCGGTGATCAGTTTCCCGCGCATACACATTGAGGGACATGTCAACAAGCTCCCCCTTAAGTGCAAAGCACTGGAGTGAAGCATTGGTACGTATTGCGACCCAGCTAACAGGGCCAGTGTGAGAACTCGTGTAATTTTGCTAGCGAGGCCTTGGTCCATCACGAATTTGCACCTTAGAATCATACCGTCAAAGCGGTAGTTTACGAGGGAGTTTTGAAACGGCTGCTGCATCGCATCCGGCGGGTTCGGCCAGAAATGTACCGTAATTCAGGTCTTTCATATGTTCAAATTATTCAAATGTTTGTAGAACTTATGGGACTTAATTACGGGGTTATCAATCCCTAAACTTACAAACTACTTATGAACTAGCTAAGACTAAAAACGGCACAAATATCCATGCCCGAAGGAGGATCGAACCCCGACCGTAGTGGCCGTGCCATTACGTGATTGGCGCGCCGCAGACTATAATACGCGACCATCGGGTTGGATTCTTACCTTTGACTTCCGGTTGTCGCGATCGCTTGCCTATCGGAAACGTCTAGTGCATTATTACGAAACGACTGGCATGGGATACGTCACCGGCTCCTTCACCAGTTCAGATTTACACAGCACGGACTGCTAACTGCAACAGCACCGTCGCAGCCTCTTTCATTCGGTGGCGCGGTGCATAGCAGCGGTTAGCAAGCAGTGCCAGCAGCACTAAGTATGAGGCTGAGTCAGTGCATAAGTCGCAATCTGAGGTAGACACGCCAGTACTGCGCGCTGTGTAGGGGTATTTTTCTACCACTGCGACACATCCGTCTTGTGGATTGCAGCAGTTTTAGGAACCAAATAAAGTTACAGCTCAAGAGCGTCACTTATAGGATGCAAACGTTGCCACAAAAATTCCATGCACCGGGCTTTTAATGCCTTCTCGAACCATGGGACGAGTGTTTAAATTTACAAGTGGAGTCAGCTGAAAAGTAAAGCAAGTTTCAGGCTTGTAAACGCAGAATTGCCATGGCGCCTCAAGTTGCGACTTATTTACTGACTCATCCTCATACTTATTCCAACATCTTCATCACTTCACAGTTTGTAGAACTTTTAATCTCCCAAATAAATTTAGCTGTGATATCTCCGGTTCTTGGTGATGCATTTTGGATGGCCAGCGTTTTATGTTGGCAAATCTTGCTATTAAAAAGAAAACAATGTACATATGTTGCTGGGTTTTTATCTAAAAGTTATGTTACTGCCAGTACTCAGACCTTTACTCGGTTTTACCGGTTTCGGCGGATCTTGGCGCCATCATCAGAACTGTCGAAAAGTGATTGCCCAACTATTCCGCATACTTCTGTCTGTAGGTCGTGTTGTGGGTTTGTCAGTTAGTTAAAAACTGTTTGTCAGATGATAAAATGTACACAATATTGCCCCACACAACATCTCTCACTATAGACATGCCTCTTCCTGGCATGTAATAACATGCTATTCAACTACACATTATCATCTGACAAACAATTTTTTACCTAACTGACAAACCCGCAACACAACCTACAGACAGAAGTATGTCGAATAGCTGGGCAATCACTTTCCGACAGTTCTGAAGATGGCGGCAAGATCCGCCGAAACCGGTAAAACCAAGTAAAGGTCTGAATATGCGATCTTGGCAGTCACGTAACTTTTACATAAAAAAAAGTTCAAATGTTTGTAAACCAAAGGAAAGAAACAGCTGTCATCGGTCCCTAGACTTGCAAACTACTTAAAGTACCTTCACTTAACTGATGCTAAGGACGACACACACGTGCATGCATGCACACACTCGCACATGCACACACACACACACACACACACACACACACACACACACATACACCGATGTCCGTGGGACAACTGTAACCTCTGACATGGCACCCCAAACCACGCGGCTATTTCCGCGCGGCTATGTGATTTATCCCTTTATACGGCGCTGGTAAGTATACTTACCATCTGGTTCTTTATACAGAAATATCTGCTTACGCAGGCCTTCACTATAAGAAATCATTTCCTTTAACGCTCCCTGGCACAAATAGTTACCACTTTTTTTTTTATTTCCTGCCTCACAGCCTTTTATAAATGTAGTAAGTAGGGAAAGTGGTAAGCATTTTCACAGTTGAGACTCTCTGGATGTGGTATTGTTTAGTACAGTAAACAGTCAACAATAACTTGAGTCATGACTCAAGTCTTCAGCTGCGGATGCCCTCAATATATAATTTGTTACAACAATAACTTGTTGTGCAAGTCAGAAACGTTTGAGATTAATGCATTTCTTGCTAAATTGTGGTATATATCATTTATTTGCGTTGTATGCTATTTATTACGAAAATTTGCTGATACTTTGAGCAAGACGGAACGAATACCCTAAAGTTGTTTATTTCTGAACTAATATTTCTCTGGCTTTCTAAAGAATATAGACTAAGATGTTACAGTGTTATACACAGGTCACCCAAAGTAAGGTTACAAACGATTTCGGTAATAAATGTGAGTTTGACGTAAATTTACCCGTTGAAACACCATCTAAAATTGCTTGTATTTCTAATGTTTATTGGTGGTGTTATTTCTTAGCTAAGTGTTCTGTTTTGTTGGAGGGCTTTTCATTTCTGTCCAGAGAACATCGTATAAAATCCAGTATCATAAATGTTCTCTTGTGAGCATGGTTACCACCCCATAGAACGCCATTCATTCAGAAAGTCAAGAAAATTAACATGTCATACAACTAATCTCTTGTCATGGGTATGAAATAAAAGTATTTCAAGTTTAATTGTAGACTGCCATAGTACTGTGCTATAAAGGGTTATCTGTGTCACTTTCATATGAAGTAAAGCATTTGACAAACGTTTCTTGATCTGTCTAATGTGTAGCTTAAATTTTATAGTTCACTGTTCCTAAACATTTTGTCATAAATTTACTAAACTAACTCATTATTTCATAATAATTTACCGATTTTATTTACGAATTATCGTAATGACACTGTGAGATGAAGGCAGCAAAGCAGTATTGATTCTTTTAGCATTCGTACATAAATGACATACGTATCCTAATCAGTTCAACTCAGTGATTATCCGGCCGAGGAGACTGAGGCGCTCCAGTCACGGTCTGCACGGCCACTACGGTCGGGGGTTCGAATCCCCCCTCGGGCATGGATATTTGTGCCGTCCTAGTTCGTAAGTAGTTCATAAGTAGTTTGTAAGTTTAGGGACTGATAACCCCGCAGTTAAGTCCCTTTAGCTTAACAAACATTTGAACATTTTTTTTTTAATTATCCGAGGAGCCTATTATCAAGGACATCAGTCGTTTGCCAGAAACTGAGATAAACGTCATTTTTTATTGTGAAACGTCGAGCTAATATCTTTATAAGCTGATTTGAGCATTATCAACTTAGTACACGAGCATTTATACCTGGAAGTGGCTAATGTCAATTTGATTACTGAAGCACCTATAAATTGTGTTTGAAAATACAGATGTCCGTCTTTGAAACCAAAACGTGTAGGTGTCCGTTTTTTATGTGAACACGCTTTCAGATGTCCGATTTTGATACACAGAGATTCGCTTACTGCTGACGAGAATCTTTTACAGGTGTATAATCTGGGAAATTATAGGAATATGGACATAAAGTGGAAAATATTAAACTATGAACTCTATTACATATTGGAAAAAAGTGAAAACTACAATTATCTTTTTAATTTTACACACAAAAAGAAATGTTACGGAACTAAATCTCTAAAATTATTAGCATAAGGTCTGTTGAAACTGTTTTCCGTAAACATCCTTACGTCATTTCTGACATCGAACTTCTTTCCAACAAGTGATAATTTCGTACAACACACTTTACAATAGAACCGTGTAGTTTACAAGCTAGTCTTGCCTTTGTTTCTTCTCAATGTTTATTTTCCACTTTTCAGGTTGTCTAAATCGCTTATTAGCTTTTCCTTCGGACGCTGGTGATATGTTTCATTTTACTCGCTTTAAGTTGATTATTAGTAATAATACTATAAAAATTACTGAAAAACTTTAAGTACGGGCTAATACGTCTTAGTACCTGGCACATACTGTCACCATGTCTGATTTTCAAGGTCTTGCGATCATATATTGTGTTCCCATGGGTGCACACTGCTTCATTCAATAAGTGTCCAAATTTGATATCAAGCTCTTATGTAGGTGTCCGCTTTTGGTGTGAACAGTCAAATTTAACGAGTGATTTATCACATTTTCGCCAATTTTTGGAAATAAATGGATTTCACCAATGAAAAGAACGGAAAAACTTCCTTTAGGATCGACTGCTAACTAAATTTCGAACATTAGGTCAGATGTCCAGGTTTGATATTAGACTACTCATTCTGTCGCTTTTAGAGCACTGACAAGGAAAGTACATGAGCTCGAACAAACATATCAGTATGAACGTTTGCTTACAGGATCTCTACGTACACCTCAGTGTGTTGGTGGGTGTCGTTTTTATGCAAAACTTTGCAATCATGCTCTAGATAGCACTGTAGATGTAATTGTAGACGCCATACGCAATGCAGAAATCTTAACTATAACTTATGTAATAATCATCGTACATGTTCTTTAGCGTATTGTCATCAAAAGCCGTGATGATAGTTGCATCTTTAACCTTCTTCTCGGAAGACTATTGGTATTCACGACCACTGCTTCCATCGCCTCTTCCCGTACTTACCGTAGCACTACTGCTTGCAATGAGTTGTACGTCATTATCATCCCTATTATCATCATTATGTGTTAGTGTTACAACACTAACTAACTTATGTTCATATTTCTGTACCATGACAGATACGAGAAAGCATGCGAATGATTCATCTTCTACACTTCTTCTTCTTCAGGAAGAAGGGTTCTTCGTAACTTCATCTCAACCAATCGCAATACATTAGCAGGATTGATTAGCAATCGCCGCCCCACCTGACGCTTCACCACACAAATAACGTCACAAAACTTCGGAGGCACATTGCACCGTCCCTACTGGCGAACCGACAGGTCAAAGTGCAATGTGGCAAGGCACACGCAGAGGCCTCTAACGGACGACTGCGAAGTTTTGCAGATGCGGGAGTATCACTAGTGCAATAACGGACCTCATACGATTTTGGCGTATATGTGTTTGTTCGAGCCCAAGTACTTTCGTGTGAGTTTGATTTACGGGATTTTACAGATGCTCGCCTACTAATGAAGCATATGTGTCATCGAACAGAGGCGTCCTTCTGCTGCGGAAAGGGGGCAGCTGAAAGGCACGCAAGGCAGGCGCCGCCTACGGCTTCGGCTAAAACATAGTCGTAACCGCGAGCTCCATCACCGCAGCGCACCACGCGAGGGCGACCACAGCCTCACAAGGGCACCAGCCTGACACCGCGCTGCCAGCTACTCTGCCATCACTCTGTAGCCGCTTATATACATTGCGAATCTACTGAACTGACCTTACTGCAATGTAGAAGTAGTATGTGTGAATTGGTCCGACTTAAAAGGTAGGCTAGTTTTTGTCTCGATTAATAACAGCAATGTTAATTTTTATTGCAAACTAGCTGGCACCCGGCACGTTGCTGCCGCAGAAAAAATAATTGTGCTATGATATGATGAACGTTAGGCAGCGCGAGGTTTCCAATCTTGCATTAGTCCTTCTCCTCCTTTCGCTTCTCTCTGTTCAGCTGCTCCTCCTCCCGTCTCCGCCTGTCCCTTTCCTCCTCCCCTTCCCTCTGTTCATCTCCTTTCACCTGTCTGTCACCTTCTTCCCTCTCTCATTCTCCTCCTCTTCCCACTCGCTGTCTGTCTCCTCCCTCCCCTTTCTATCCGTCTTCTCCTCCACCTGCTACTCTCCCTTCTACATACGAAAACACACATATATGCACCAAATTTCATGGCGACTAGACAAACGGTGTCAAAGTCTTAAGGCATCCTCCACCATGCTAAATTCACTGGCTTACAGATTATAAAAACCTCCTTCATGAAAACATACATTTGGTATTGACTTTTATGGTGACCATACAATTTCGATGTTTGTTCTAACGTATCCTCCGCTATGCACCAACAGAGGCATACGAAAGGTATCCCATGTATTAATTCTTGGTATAAACCATCTGCATTCCACATTTCATTGAATTCCGTCCGGCCTTTTCAGCGCGAAGAGTAACAAACTTGTTAGCCCACTGTAAGGTACCCTCCTCCATGAATCGTGCAGTGGCTTGCTAAAGGTAGCTCATGAGTTAATTGATGGTATAAGCCATCGGAATTCCATGTTTCATTCAAATGCGTCCAGCGGTTTCAGCGTGAAGAGTAACAAAAGTATTAACAAATTGTAAGGTACCCTCCGCCACGATGGCTTACGAAAGGAAGCCCATGTATTAATGCAGGTTGTAAGCTATCTCCGTTCCAAATTTCGTTCATAACCGTTCAGCCATTTCAGCGTGAAGGCGTAAGAAACGAATTAACTAACTGTAAAGCACCCTCCGCCATGCACCATACGAAGTAAATCTTAGTATGCCTATAACCTTCGCGCGAGTACCAGCAATGACTTGACAAAGTTTTATCGCAATCGGATGTACGGTATGGCCGTGGAAAAAGTACGAACAATAACACAAACAAACCAACATTACTTTTTATATATTAGATTAGATGTTTTTGTCTGAGTTTAGTAAGTATCCAATAACTGTCGGGTAGCTTAATTAGAAGTCTGGACTAGCGGCAAAGAAGAGTTGGAAATCAAAAGTTCACTGGTTTGAAACTCGTTGGGGGTCATTGTTTTTCTTCACTTTTGAGTTTTTACCCAGCCTTCACCTCTGAATGATGTGGTTCGGCTTCCACATTTACTTATAAGTCCCCTTTTCTGAATGGATAATTGGGGTACGTCAGAGAGATTCTCGTTGCCGAAGTGGCCGTTTCTCTCCAGCCGCTAGTTTTTTACTTCAAGCAGCCGTTACGTACTTTGTACCTTTACCTCTTTTGTAAGGGTCCCTAACAGCGGTATCACAGAACTGTTTTAAACTGCACCCACCACCACGTCAAATACATCAGACACCCCATCTTTCTATCTAAGTAAGTTCCAATTTTTTTCCAAAATAACACACCAGAGCCCATTGGAGTCGCTGCCTGCTAGGTACATGTAGTTGACATAAAACATTTGCCTGTTGTTCCAGTATGAAATTGGAGAAAATAAAACAGAAATTGTAACAGATACTGCTGATTTTTTTTATTCATTCACCGTTGCTGCACCAGCTGAAATTAAATCGTCTAAGTGGCGTCCAGTTCGTAGAATTTCACTTGACCACAGAGCCAAACGAAATTATTGTTACAATCTACTTCAAACGTGTCTTTGATGCTACAATTTATTAAAAATAATAATAATAATAATAACTACTTATGCACTAGCTAACACTAAGGACGGCACACATATCCGTGCCCGAGGGGGGATTCGAATCCCCGACCGTAGTGGCCGTGCAGACCGTGACTCGCGCGCCTCAGTCCCCTCGGCCACCGCGGCCGGCTCAATTTACTTCCCATTACATATGTTTCCCAAATTTACATAAGACATAACCGTTGTTTTTAAATTTTTAGTGAATTTAAATCTATTCCAGTTGTGCTGTGCGTTGGTTTTGACAAATGGCCACGAATGAGAGAGAATATTCACTTCTTTTGTTTATGTTTTATACAAATCTGCAGTTTATTTTCGATTTTTATGAATTTTTGCCCACTTGACCTTCAAAACAAGAGTACGATCACTGTCTAAATATAATTCTATGCGGTAGGTGGCGGAGGGTATTATACTTGCGGAATTGGACACTCGTCTTCAGTTTTATACCGATCACGCGGTCTACGTAAGATACGGTGCATGGCGAAGGGAACTTTACTACAGACAACAACACCGATTGAGCGATACCGCGAAAGGTGTCACATGCGTGTAAGTTTACATGGAGAAGGTTTTTTGTATCCTTCAAGATATCTTACGGTGCTTGGTGGAGAGTGCCTCTCATTCAACTTCGACACCTTTTAGCGATCACTATGAATGTTGTCGCCGCGGTGGAGTAGCCGAGCGGTCTAAGGCGCCTCGCTGCGGAGTGCGTGGTTGCTCGCTGTCGGAGGTTCGCGTCTTCCGTGGGGCATGGGTGTGAGTGTTGTCCTTAGGTTAGTTTACCTTAGTTTAAGTAGTTTGTAAGCTACGGGCTGATGACCAGGGAGTTTGATCCGATAGAGTTACAAAAATTTGAACATATTTTAATGTTGTCAGGCATGTGTAATGGCTCATCGGCATAGGTAGGAGCAGATGGGCTGAGATAGGCTGAGGAGAAGATGCTGCAGCAGTTTTAAAGTCATCCAAAGAACGTCTACGCCAGATGGTGCTTAGCTATCCGTGCAATGCAGCGTTAATCGGGAGAGACTTCATAATTCAGGCGGTACAGAAAAGCAGTCTTGCGAACTGCTATTGGACAAGTTTTCCGAAAACTGTCTTGAACAGTTAAATCGACAACCCACACGCAATAGAATTTTTTTTTCTTGATCTTATAGCTACAAACAGGCCCGACCTTATTAACGGTGGTGTAGAGTTAGTGATCATAATATCGTCATAGCGTCAATGGTGACGGAAGTTAAGAAACCAATCAAGTAAGCTAGGAGCGTTTTTATTTATTTATTTATTTATTGTTTGTTGGAAAGAGCCGATAAGCAATTGTTAGCATCACAAAAAATGAATTGACATCGTTTAGTCTGATACAATTGATGTAGAGGATTTGTGGACTACATTTATATGCATTTTAAGTAAAGGATTAGAGAAGTATGTGCCTATAAAGTCGATTAAGGATGGAAAAGATTCACAGATCCACTGATATAATGGATATATATATATATATATATATATATATATATATATATATATATATATATATTATAATTATACTATAAAACTACTGAGAAAGCAAAGGCTGTTGCACTCTTGGTTCAAAAAAGAACACGCAAATGATGACAGGCAAAACTTAGTAGAGATTCGTGCTCTATAAAAATATCGAAGTGCGAAGCATACTATAACTACCACACCCTTACCTTAGTAAAAGATCTTTCCAAGAACCCGAAAAATTTCTGGATATATGTAAAATCGATAAGTGGTTGAAAGGCCGCTATCCAGTCACTCGTTGATCATTCCGGGACAGTAATAAAAGAAAGCAAACGGAAAGCTGAAGTTCTAAATTTAAATTTTAAGAAATCTTGATGCAGTCGCGTAACATTGTAGGCGTAACATTGCAGAGCGATATGAAATGGAACGAACATGTAAGTACAGTTGTAAGGCGGACAGCTGGCTTCGGTTTATTGGGAGAATTTTGGGAAATGTACTTCATCAGTAAAGGAGACCGCTTGTACGACCACGTCTTGAGTATTGCTTAAATGATTGTGACCCGCAGCAGATCAGTTTAAAGGAAGACAAGGTAGCAGTTCAGAGGCGAGCAGCTAGGTTCGTTACCGGTAGGTTCGACCAATGCGCAAGTGTCACAGAAATGCTTACATTTCGCATAAAGATCACAAAGACAAGATACGAGAATTAGAGCTCATACAGAGGCATATAGACATTTTTTTCTCCCTCGTTCTGTTTGGGAATGGGATAGGAAAGGAAATGCTTAGTAGTGGTACAGTGTACCCTCCGCCACGCATTTTACGGTGGATTGCGGAGTATGTATGTATATATGCTGAGAGAGGAGGAGATATGACGAGAGAAGGGCTGGGGAAGGGGGAGGAGGAGTGACAGAAAGCGGGGAAGTAAATGATGGACAGGTAACAGAAACAGGTGAAAACAGAGAGGGGAAAGAAGGAGATGTACCAATCGAAGATTGTAATAAATAAGTTCCACTTTTGTGTAAATAAGAGCCAAACGCCTTGGGTCATAGACAGACGTAGGCATTACTTTAACTACAATACACTAAAGACAACACACACCAATGGTTGAGTAAGGACTCGAACCTCCGGCGGGAGCGCCCCCGATATCCATAACGTGGTGCTTCAGACCGCGTGGCCATCCAGCGTAGATGTAAGAAGTGCCGTAGGAAGGAGGAAGGAAGTTTAAGTTTTAACGTCCCGTCGGCAGCATGGTCATTAGAGACGGAGTAACGTAGGAAACGGTATCGTGAATTACATATACCATCGCTTGTAGCAAGAGCAGGAAGGGAGGAGATGCACGCACGCAGAGAGTATAGTCAACAACATGGCAGCAGAACGAGATGGTGATGGAAGAAGCGCGTAATGAGTTGGAGGTAGATAGAGGGATGGGGGAATACATGGAGAAAGGGAGGGAGTAAAGTAGGAGATAGACTGAGAGAGGATGAAACTGGCGTGACAAGGAAGAGTAGGGGAGAAGAGGATGGGCTGAGAGAGAGGGGGTGGAGGATGACGAGATGAACAGAGAGACAGGAGGGTAGATGTTCTGACGGAAGACTGGAATAAATAAACACCGGGGCAACTGTATATAAAATTAAGGCGAAGCCGTTCATCGATCCTTTCCTCAGTGGGGATCCACACTGGGCCCAGACTCCTGTGGAAATCGGCGAAATTCTGCGAGTAATGACTGATAATAGGCAGGGCAACTACGTCAATAGTGTGTGGATACGTTGAACATTCGAGCTTAACGGGAGGCGTGCAAGGGCAATACGCGCGATCTAGATGATCATTGTGTCCCAGTGGCATAGTAAGTACGGGGAATCGAATTAGAATCACAGCTGAGAACGAAATTTAAACTTTTCACCGTTGATTATTTCAGTGCCCTCTGACAGCTCTCCTCGTTATTTCTTTTGTGTGTACGTGTATTTCCATGAACAACTTTTATGTACTCCACAAGACTGTATGGCGAGGACATCTTGCAGCACTCTTGGCCACAGTTTCATCATTCACCGTTGTCATTGGTACAGTCAATAAGTTCTGAGACTTGACGTTTTGAGGATAGACACCCACACAACTTTATATGTTGCACACGATTTCGCATTCCAGGTGGTTGATTATCGTTTAAGTTGCAGATCGTAAAGGAAACACCATGTTTCTTCCATAGTTATTATCCAGTTGAGAAAAGTCGGATCATCGTCCGCAGAATTGATGAGGTCATCGCAAATCGTCATGTGATGTGAGCATCATGTTTTGATCTTGCTACAGAATTCCTGACACGCTGTGCTGGGTAACACACGTTGAGGTTGTCTATAATAATTTTGTGGCAAGTACCATGGATGATCCCTACTGCCAATATGGGGGGGGGGGGGGCAAGAAAACCTATTTACTTCGTCTTTCACAGTGACGATTCCAGGACTCTGGCCTGGGAGAGAGGGTGAGATCATGGAACTTTCATTTAGGCAGAAAGACACTTACATCTTTTTAACATATAATAGTGACCTTGAGCGAACTATCATTCTCAACAACTACTGTTCCAAAGTGCTGTGCACAATTTGTTACGTATGCCTACATACGTTGCCCACTATCAGAAGTCAGAGACTGAAAAATGGGACCAGAGGAGTGAACAGAATGTATTAGTTGTTACAAGATGCTTCAATAAAAGCAAAAATGGGTGCCATAAAAAAACTGCCCCTTAATTATCGCTGCCGGCAGCATAGTTTATTCACTGCCCCTGCCTAAAGATACAGCAAAAACCATGTCTTGCGCCACCAAAGTTTGAAGTGGGGGGGGGGGGTGGAGATTGCTTCCCCCCCCCCCCCGTTGATACACCATTGATCATTGCCAACTGCTGCTGCATTATATATAATAAGATTCGACATTAAAAGTGTTTTTATGCCCCCACCTAATACTAGGGCCCTCCTTGGGTCAGTCAAAGATGATTTAGGACTGAGGAAACCCGGTGTTTATAGTATTCCTTGTTATTGTGGTAAAACTTACATTGGCCAAACGATCCGCACAGTTCAGGATCGGTGTGTGGAACACCACCGTCATACTCGGTTGCTCCAACCTGAAAAGTCGGCTGTTGCTGAACATTGTTTGAATGAGGGACACAAGATGTTGTACGATGAAACTAAACTGATTGCTGCTGCTTCCCGCTACTGGGAATGTGTTCTCAAAGAATCCATGGAAATTCGCATGGCCGATAATATTATTAATAAGGACAAGGGTTTTTCACTAAGTAAAACTTGGAACCCGATTTTATCTGACATCAAGCAACAACGGTCTTCATTTCGACCTGATGTTTCTTTAAACTAGCCTTGTTTTCGACCCATCGTTTTTGCCGTTTTTCTCCACCGGCGCGCTACTGGTTCCATTGCGCCTAAGTGGCTTCTACTTTGGTTTCGCGCACGTCAGCAGTGTATAAAGGGGCTGCTGTTTCTTGTTCTTTATCAGTTTCCGGCGAGTTAGTGTTCTGCGCTCTCACCTGAAGATGGCAGCCAGTTGGTCTGTTGAAATATCGTGTCTGGTTGACGACGGTATCCGGCTGCATACCCGAGATCAATATTATTAATTGTAATTCCTATGTAAATCACATTTAAGCGGGCGGTATGAAGTATCGGTGTCAGGTCTCACTTGTCATGCAGTCTGTCATCATGTTTAGTCAGTAACTCGTATGAGTTGACTTCAAGAAGCTTTGTACTGTACACTGTGTATCCAGTCTGTTGGATTTGTTATAATGGAATGGCGAGTTGTGGCCAAATTCATGGAAGTTAATTTTGTGAGGAAGGAAATGGTTGTTAATAAATCCTGACTTAATTTAAAAGTGAAGATTTATTCCGTAGACACCAGAACAGTGTTCATTTACAAAATTGTGATTGCTAATGCAGATAAAACCCGGAACTCGTCTCATAAATCTCACCCCTACTTTATCAAAAATGAGCTTTCTGGTGGAGGAACAATATTCAATTTTACTATAACCAACAAGTGACCGACCATTTGAGCCCCGGTATCCTCACGATGGAGTACCAAAAAACTGAAAAATGCAGCATAAAGCCAAACAGCAATTATAGCTACTGTATGCAGAGTGTCCGTTTGTTAGTTTGCGTGTTTGTGATGCACAAAAAATCTACAATTTTGTTTCGATAGTGATGAAATGTAGCATACTTGATCTTGAGATTTTGAGGAAGGCCACTGCTGCATAAAGTTAAGAACGGTGCGTTGCGGAGGGCATCTTGTTAAAACCTCGACACCGTTTTACCGCTCATCATTGTAGTTAGTTGGTATTAGTAAATTTTCAATGGCAGAGGTAGGAGGACATGGATTGAGAAAATAGAGGAGGAAATAGAAGAGCAGGGGATCGACCGAGAGAGGGGAGGACGAGGAGAGAGAGGGAAGAGGTACAGAGAAGAAGGAAGAGGGGATTAATATTGCATCAGTAAATACCAACTTCTGTGTTGGCATGACAACGGCGTCACCAATTGCTAACATCCGTGACCTTCCCGTTACCATAGTAACAGCGTCATACCTAATGACCCACTAGATGGCATTACACCATGATATATATATATATATATATATATATATATATATATATATATATATATATATATATATTCGCAGACTAATACCATTGATTAAATCTGACTTGCTGATTATGTTCGTTATGCATTTTAATACAATTTTCTATATTATTCCTCTTTGTTTTGATTTATATTTCTTAATTCTATTTATTTATTTTAATTATCAAACTATATATTCATTTATACATTACTCAGAACGTACTCTTTGTAAGCCTTTGCCCATTGGCTGCTGCTGTCTTGGCGCCAAAATCGTACACTACTTAACCAGCGGCTGCATGGCAACTAGTCAATAGTGACCTACTGGCAGCACAACAGCCCAGGACAGCCCAGCCCAGCCGAGCACAGCACTGGCCACATGGGTAAACGCCATAAACATTACTCTGTATATTTTATGTTATATCTAATGTCATACTTAGGTGATTTTGTAATTATTTCCATTAATCCTTGCAGACTGTGTATAATTCTGAAGATGACCTACATCAGGTTGAAACTGGTTAACTAAACCTATCAATCTCTGCGATCAAGACTGTTTTCTGTATATTGTTCATGACAAATAGATCGCTGTTTTTCGTCTCCTATGACAATGTTGTCAAAATTAATAAGTAAATACCCGGCCGACACCGGGTTTTCAACTAGTCTATACTAAAAGGAGAAAGAAGATCACTCAAATAGTATGAAAAATTTATTTCGCGCAATATGAAATTATAATTAAACGACAATAATTCTGTCTTTAATATCACATGGTATCACATAAAATCGATGAATATGTCTTTTATGACACATGGACGGAAAAATCACAATTTCTGGTTAATATGAGCGATGAAGAGGACGGAAAATCCGGCCCCAGTTGTAAGGCAGGCGGCTCTCCACTGCTGCTCAGCGGCCGTACGCCTTGATCGGTTTGGAGTGACCGCCGCTGCCGCCGAAACCTAGAAAACGAAAAAAAAGTGTCAAGAAAACACATTTTATAAATGTCCACAGCTGTGTGCTGGCATGACAAGAAGTGCCTTCAGGTTTTAGACTATGAAGTTTATCGAAATAAGATATCTGTGAGGTAATATGGATGACTGAAATGGCAGTTTTATATCAATCAGAACGCTGGCTGGGTGGTTGATTCTGGAAAAGGAGGGGTGTAATAAGTGTTTTCCTTGACCCACATTCCAAGGTCATAAAAAAGATAATGCGATTACTATAACTGCTTCTACTACCTACAGCTGATAAAAAAGAAATGCTTAAAAATAATGAGAGCAATTCTCAAATATTCAACCACCCTGGCATAATCACGACAAGTGACTGATCAACATCAAGGTAATACTATTCGTGAGGTTCCGTTCAGCCACCTCTGATGATAAACGAAAACAAACCAAACGTCAATTCTAGCCCCTGAATATGCAGACGGAAATACGGTGGCAGGAGGGGGGAGTTAGTATGGGAAGAAGGGGATACAGCCAAGGGAACGCCACCTTGGAGAGAAGAAATGCTGCAATAGGTGAGTGACCTTGCACTCCACACACAGAGCTGTGGGCCTCTGTGACGCCAGAACTGTGAGCATGAACTGTAGTATCACATGTACATCTTATTCGATGGTTATGTACTCGTCAGGAGGGGTGTGTCACACAGGGAGTAATAGAAAAGCGCAATAATGGCTACGGGGGTAAGCATGAAATGTTGCAGAGAGGTACTGTTGCATGATATAAATAAAATGGGTGGTGTGCCATTGTGCATAGTCCATAGGCGCTGTAAAATTCTCAAATAGTTTGATGACGTGTATGGTCATATGAGTGTGTCACCAACAATTGTTGACTACGTGTTAATAGTGAGCATTCCTTTTGCATCATCTCCATGATTGATTTACGATTTTCTCTCTTGTGAATTCGAACAATAAATTACTAGTCATAAATGATAAGGCCGGAATCTCAACATGTGTTGTTTAAGACATACTGTACAGTTGAATCACAGGAAGACAACAAAAATCTCTCTAAGTTTCTGTCACATAATTTACGTTGTTCTGCGCGCGAAAGTAGTGACGTAACATGAAATGAAGCGAATTATGTAGCTGCTGCAGGTCCGTAAAGTCATTAGCAGTTTCATCTGGTCACGAAAGAAGATACAAATGTGAACGCTTCACCAAATGAAAGAACAAAAACTCCTCAAGTTAACATACCTTTTAGCATACCTCTTTAGTGCACTTCGATATGGCTTCCGTTTGTCGCTCTACACGCGTCTAAACATAATTCTAGTCCTTTTCACACCTATTGAAGGATATAGCAGCATAGTGAATAGCGTCTTCGATTCTCTTCTTTAATTGGTCGCTCTTGTTAATATCAGCATTTCAGAAGTGTTAATTCACATAAATCTAGGGCCATCCAATCCGGGGGCTGTGGTGGCCATGCATTTAATCTACTCCTTCCTCTCCATCCCTGATGTGATCTATTCAGAAACTCTCGAACAATGTATCATGATAGTTGTTCGAAGCCTCATTTTACTCTGTAAAGAAACACGGATCTATAATTTTAATATCCATGAAGGCGCACGAGACGATTACCTGGTTGCGCTGGTATTTAGTGTAGCCAAGAGTATTTTCAACAGCTCATATTTTGCGTTCTAGTGAGGAACATGACCACACTCATAGAATGTGGCCGCATTACCAAACAGTATCATCTTTACGAATTGTTCATTGTTAACATTCTCATGAAGCGTCTCTGAAGCAAATTCAAATCGTTACGGCATATCAGTTGAGCCGATAGCGTGTAGCAAATGCAGTCTGTTATCGTAAAACAAAGACCTTTCTTTAAAACTTTATGGGATGTAGTGTTTCTTCCCCACACCCATGAACCACAGACATTTCCGAGGTGGAGTGGCTTGCGTGCCTCAACGATGCAGATAGCCGTACCGTAGGTGCAACTACAGCGGAAGGGTATCTGTGGAGAGGCCAGACAAACGTGTGGTTCCTGAAGAGGGGCCGCAGCCTTTTCAGTAGCTACAGGGGCAACAGTCTGGATGATTGACTGATCTGGCCTTGTAACATCAGGTAACATGACTTTGCAATGCAGTTACTTCGAACGGCTGAAAGCAAGGGGAAACTATAGTCGTTACTTTTCCCGAGGACATTCAGCTCTACTGTATCAATATATGATGACGGCGTCTTCTTGGATAAAATATTCCGGAGGTAAAATAGTCCCCCATTCTGATCTCCGGGCGGGGACTACTCAGCGGGATGTCGTCATCAAGAAAAACTAAACAGGCATTCTACGGATCGGAGTGTGCAATGTTCTAACCCTTAGTCGCGTAGGTAAGTTAGAAAATTTAAAAAGAGAAATAGACAGGTTAAAGTTAGATATGATAGGGATTAGTGAAGTTCGGTGGCGGGATGAACAGGATTTCTGGTCAGGTGAGTACATGGATATAAACACGAAATCAGTTGGTCGTAACGCAGGAGAAGGTCCAATAATGAATAAAAAATAGGAATGCGGGTAAATTACTATGAACAGCATAGTGAACGCATTATCGTAGCAAAGATAGACACAAAACCAACACCGATCACAGTATTACAAGTTTATATGCCAACTAGCTCTGCCGATGATGAGGACATCGAAGAAATGTATGACGAGATAAAAGAAATTATTTAGAAAATTAAGGGAGACGAAAACTTGAGTGTGATGGGGGACTAGAACTCGGTAGTAGGAAAAGACAGTGAAGGAAATGTTGTACGTGAATATGGACCGGGGAAAAGAAATGAAAGAGGAGATCGCTTGGTAGAATTTTGTGCAGACCACAATTTAATTATCACCAACACTTGGTTTAAACATCATGAAAGAAGGTTGTATACGTGGAAGAGACAAGGAGACAACGGGAGATACCAGATTGACTTTATAATGGTAAGGAATAGATTTATAAACAAGGTTTTAAACTGTAACACCCAGGGGCAGAAATAGACTCTGACCATAACTTATTGGTAATGAACTGCAGATTAAAACTTAAGAGACTGCAGAAAGGTAGAAAAGTTCGGAGATGGAACCTGGACTAACTGAAGGAACCAGAGGTGGTTGAGGGTTTCAAAGGTAGCATTAGGCAATGATTGGCTGTAACGGGGCAAAGTAATACAGTAGAAGAAGAATGGGTAGCTCTGAGAGATCGTGAAAGCAGCAGAGGATCTTATAGATATGGGATATAGTGCACTTAATTGATGAGAGATGAAAATATAAAAGTGCGTCAAGTGAAGTAGCCAAAAGGGAATACGAACGTCTGAAAAATGGAATTGACAGGAAGTGCAGACTGGCTAAGCAGGAGTGGCTATAGGACAAATGCAGAACCATAGACGAATGTATAACCAGGGGAAGACAGATACCGCCTACAGGAAAATAAGAGATGTATTTGGAGACAAGGAAAGCAGCTGTATGAATATCAAGAACTCAGACGGAAAAGCAATACTAAGCAAAGAGGGGAAAGGTGAAATATGGAAGGAATATATTTTGGGTCTATACAAAGGAAATAAACTTGAAGGTAGCATTCTAGAAATGCAAGACGAAGTGGAGGAAGATGAGATAGAAGTTACGATACTGAGAGAAGAATTTAACAGAGCGCTGAAAGATATGAGCTGAAACAAGGAATAGATGATATTCCGTCTGAACTGCTGATATCGTTAGAAGAGCCAGTCATGAAGATATTGTTCCACCTGGTATGCAAGATATATGAAACAGGGGAAATACCCTCCGACTTCAAGCAGAATATAGTAATTCCAATTCCAAAGAAAGCAAGTGCAGGTAGATGTGAAAATTACAGAAATATTAGTTTAATAAGTCATAGTTGCAAAACACTAACAAGAATTATTTACATACGAATGGAAAAACTTGTGGAATCCAACCTCGGGGAAGATCAGTTTGGATTTAGGAGAAATGTAGAAACACGGGTGGCAATACTCACATTACAATTTATCTTAGAAGATAGGCTAACATTTGTAGATTTGTAGATTTGCAGAAAGCTTTTGACAGTATCCACTGGAATAAACTCTTTCTAATACTGAAGGTAACAGGGGTAAAATGTAGGAAGCGAAGAGTTATATTCAACTTATACAAAAACCAGACAGCGGTTATTAGAGTCGAAGGGCATAAAAGGGAGCAAAGGTTAGGAAGGGAGTAAGACAGGGTTGTAGCCTTTCCCCTATGTTGTTCAATCTGTACATGGAGCAAGCTGTGAAGGAATACAAGGAGAAATTTGGGAATTAAAGTTCAGAGAGAAGAAATAAAAACTTTATGGTTTGTCGATGACATAGTAATTCTGACAGAGACCGCAAAGGATCAGGAAGAGCAATTGAATTGAATGGACAGGGTCTTGAAAAGAGGTTAAAGATGAACATCATCAAGAGTAAAACGAGGATAATGGAATGTAGCGTCAGAAAGTCAGGCGATGCTGAAGGTATTGAATTAGGTAATGAGACAATAAAAGTAGTGGATAATTTTTGTTACTTGGGTAGCAAGATAACTTCTGATGACTGTAGTAAAGAAGATATAAAATGCAGAATGGCTATGGGAAGAATAGCGTTTCGAAAGAAGCGAAATTTGTTGATATCCAATATTAATTTAAATGCTAGGAATTAGAAATTTATTACATCAAACTTTGTGAATGCAAAATTATATATATATATATATATATATATATATATATATATATATATATATATATATATATATGTGTGTGTGTGTGTGTGTGTGTGTAACTAGAAGACCTCAGAAATACTTTGATTTTTTAGGCATTTACTATAATGTACTAGTAGTGCACACGTCTAGCTATGTTGTTGGTGTTGGTGTCATATACATGATCTAGATATTGTACTCTACATTAAGAGCGAATAGGGCTTCGTTAAAATAAATAAATAAGCTGTGAATCGGTTTTCCAGTAAGTCAATAAAATATACGTTAATAATGTATTAAAGTAACGAAATATCAATCAGTGGTGGACTAAGGTTGTCGGAGGCCCGGGACGGCGGCGACAAAACAAAATGAGGCCCCCCATCCACTTGGAAATGCCGTGTATGTATTACTATAGGAAATGACTTTTGAAATTTGGAGGCCCTCCACGACGAGGGGCACGGGACAGTTTAAAAAAATAAATTGCTTTCGAGATTTAGATGTGCATGCCCCCAGAACAAGAGGCCAAGAGCAGAGCGCGTTTTTGGAGGCGCCCCCCCCCCTCCCTCCTCAAGAAAAGAGGCCCGGGCCGCCGCTGTCCCCCTCTCCCCACCCCTTTCGTCCGTCCCTGTATTAAACTATTGAAAGCGATTCATATGATATTAGGTTTAAAGTAATGAGTAGAGTTTTTTCTCGAGTTGTAATTCCATCTAATCGTTCAAGACAGGTGACAATGTGAATAAAATTTTCTGAAGAGTACAGTGCTCTAATGAGAAAATAGCTTTTTGATCTTACAGATGTAGGAAAGTAAAGCCTTATACATGGCTTTATAAGAAAGCAGGCAGAGACGCCATCTGTCGTCACTTACTGGAACTGCTGCTGCTCGAGCTGGAGAAGCTGCCGCTGCCACCTGTGGAGAGAAAAGGAAACTGAGTCAGTTCCAGGGTCACAACAAAGCCGTAGGAAACTAATCAACGATTACACTCGGAGGTCGTAATTGTTACGTCAACTCAGATTCGACGCAAAGGCATTGGTTTTTTATTGCGGATGGGCAGTACCTATTCAAGGTTAGGGTTACTAGATGTCCGTCTTCAGAAAAGAGGACATTTCTGGATTAATAAAAGACCCTTCTCTCTCTCTCTCTCTCTCTCTCTCTCTCTCTCTCTCTCTCGTACTGACAACTCAAGTACTAGTGATGTCTCTACTGTATTATCAGCGTCTTGTTTGTAATACATCTTACGCAATTCGTTCATCTTCTTACAAATTAAGAAGCATGAAATGTTGAGACCCGTAGGACGAATTACAGGACTACAAAGCAGTCAAGCCCTAATATTTCATCAATGCACCACTTTTAATTATCGTCTTACGTGCTGAACATTCTTTTTCATACTTATAACATACGTTGCCGATCACCCCTGTTTTTACCTGAAATTTTTGCGATGCAACATTTACGGAAACCATAGTACTGTTTACTGTAAAATCGTCATGAATAAAGTAACAGTAATATTTATCTAAGCGTTCCTTGTTATAGCTATACTCCCATTTCGGATCAGGCCGACGCGGACGTGACTATATTTATGATTAGCATCTAGATTTATTTACCGTACAAAGACTTGCAATTAATTATTAAAAAACTACTCAGTTTTTAGGACAAGAACTTTAAATCGATTTTTTTTTCAATACACTGTTTATGTAGTTACGTCTCTTCGGTCCTAAACAGGCGAATGGTAAAACGGCAATGGTTGCTGTGGCATCTGACCTTATTTGTGAAAAATTTTGAACAAGGGTTTAACTTATGTATAACGAACACTGCGCTAGCTTTTGATTTAAAGTCATAAGTGTGGTTGACAGACAACACACAGAACTGCCGAGTCCCTGCACGAAATACTGAACGTCTTATTTTTGGGTCACACAACAATCCGTCCAGAGAAAAAGGGAGGGGGGGGGGGGAGTTTCATATTATACTATGTATATTGCACCGTATTGCATTATTGCAGTCGCGGGTTTCTAATTGGACGCCTCAATGCTAGTATTCCGCGACAATTGTGACAGTCCAGAGAGTTGTATTTACGCACTTTCAACTTGAAGCAGTTGCACAAGGCAAAAAAGAGGACATTTCCCCATTTTGTTAAAAACCTGGCCGGTCCAAAAAAGAGGACATGTCCGGGTAAAAGAGGACGTGTGGTAACCCTATTCAAGGTTACATTTTATTGACTGTAAGAAAGGCTTACTGCGTGCACTCCGAACACTGCAAATTCTCGGATACGGAGAAATGACTAAGGATCCCGTTGACTAATACTTTCCTTCAAAGTTTCTGTTGTACACGAGCTTAGCGTGTCCGTGTATGAAGCGTGAAACATTTAGGGCTTTTATCGTATACAGATAAATTTGTTTTAGCGTATGTATTGATGAAACGTGAAATTATTCGGAAATAACGTAATTACAGTTTTTTTGGGAGTAAAATCTCAACTAACTTGGGGGAGGGGAGTGGGGGTACATGTACGGTATTCCATGTGCCACCGTACAGGATAAGGCTCTGCAATATATCAAATCACACAGACGGCAGCTATTAGCTTTTACAAGAAAAATATATTTTACGCCCTCAGAATCACGCAAACTCAATTGGCCAAGTTTCCCAAGTCTCAAGTTTGTGTGCCCATAAAGAAAATTGCAGCAATAAAAAGACTGTTTCATTCTCGAAAGCAAATATCTCTAAAGTGTTCTCAGACTGTACTTAGTAGACTTAGTAATAACGAAAATAAATTTCCTGAATTAATTCGTGATCATGTTGTGAATGAATGGGTCACTAATTGATACCCCGATTAGTTGTCGTTTTCATTGATATTGTCACTGAACATTCTTTCATAAGTTCTATGCTTCGATTTGATAATGGTAGTAGACCCAACGATATGAATAGAGTCATGTATTAAGCAATATACGCAGTTTTATTAAAATGTCTAGAGACTGACACCCGTTTATACACTGCAGGATAGTAACGCTAAACACAGAAAATATCCCCTAATTTTTCAAATAGTCTGTATTACAATCTACATTGTCTGTAGAGCTTGTGTTTTTAAAACCATGACGTTTTTACAGCATATGATACAGAATAATTCGTACTACTTGTCCTTACTTTTCTGATCCATGAGAAAATACAGAAATGTAGTTTTATAGACGACCGAAAAATAGTTGCTTAATCTAGGTCCAGCAGCTGTGCTGATGATCTATAACTAACACGAATCGCACACGACCACCAACCAGAATACAAACAATGCTGCTCTCCAACTCAAATATAGTGGCAGTAACAAATTTCATAAGCAGATTTACTGTTTGTTATGAATATTATTCCCACTTATTTACAGTGCTGCCCTCAAGTGTAGGCTTGTCAGCCCACGTACATAATTCTAATAACTACATTTTCTGCAGTGAATAGCTTTTTGCTATCTGAAGAGTTACCCTAGTATATTATCCCTTAAGAAAATGAAAATATTCCAAGCATATTTGTTAGGTTACATCTACATCTATAAATTTGACAATAATTCTTATGGCAATAGTAGCCGAGCTTACATATTTTAGAGAATCTCCCACATTGTTTACATGCACGCCTAAGGGTTTAGTACATTCTATTCTATTTACTGATTGTTGTTGCTATTCTAGGTTAACAGCAGATGAAAATTTTTTCACAGTGCAAAATAGTATGAGTTAATGTAGAATGTAATTTACTACGGCAAAATATAATAAACCTCACCAGATTACATCTGAGACTTTTCGCATCTCGAATTTTTTATGTCAAAAATAATGGAAAAGTCATTTCTTAGAATACGTTACTTAGCAATGTTTTAAAAAGATTGTGATTGAATATGAATACTTACCGAAACCTGGCGTTCCGAAGGTTCCTGAAACTGAAGAACAGAATACATTACTTTATCACTAATCTTTGATAAGTACACGCTAAAATTATTACTTTAAATGTAATAATAAAGTGAATTACATACTACAGTTGGGCAGAACTGTAATGTAAAATTCATTCTAAAACTAATCAGTAAACAAAAGAGACAATTATGTTTGTGATTACTTGGAAAGATACAAAATTGAGTGGGTAAGGTAGCAGACTGGAGGACGGACTCACGAGTGTTACGAAAATGTAAAAAAAATATGAGTAGGATATGTAGCTGGGCGAACGATTGATAAATGGATTCCAAATAGATGAAAGGAACACTGGTAACGGCCCAATGGAAGGTCGGTAGGTGACATGAAAAAAAAAAAAAAAATTAAGGATTATTATAGCTGCATATTTGTCGAGACTGACTGGAGAACACCAAAGATATGCTTTATCCAGTGTCAGACAAATAATATAGCTACAGCTATGCCAATATTTACCACTGATCTCTCTTTCTCTCTACCGTGACACACACACACACACATTATGACGCTGGTGGTAAAGAATAACAATGCAAGAAATTGTTTTGGAAGTTGCAAATAAATGAATAAGAATCAATAGAGGCAAGGTATACAATCGTTTGATACTACATTCTGCAATTTATTAAGAATAGCTATCTTAAGAATTTTATAAATCTGGCCATAGGCATAGAGAACCAGTGGCGTTTTAGATACAGGGTGATAAAGCTCACACGACGAAATTTTATGTGCCAGCTATAGGCTCTCCACGCTACACTACTGACCACCTGTGTTGCGAATAGATTAGTGAGCATACTCTGCCAGTTCAGTGTTTAGTACATTATTTACTTAACTATTACCTAGTTTCAGAATTAATTTATCTCTTTATCACACCTAGATCCTAGGCACGACATATTAATATCGATACCATACAGTGTAGGCGAACGCAGATATATGTTTTAATGAATTGATGTTTTGCGAAAGGGGTATTCCACTTGTCAGGTGTATTCAGAATTGATTGCACACAGTGTATAGTTGGAACCAGAGTAACGGATGTCGAGTTTAGACTTGGTCTGCGCGGTGGCCGAGCGGTCTGCGGCGTGCCAGTCACGGTCTGCACGGCCGCTGCGGTCGGGGATTCGAATGCCCCCTCGGGCATGGATGTTTGTGCCGTCTTTAGTATAAGCTAGTTCATAAGTAGTTTGTAAGATTAGGGACTGATGACCCTGTAGTTAAGTCCCATAAGCTATACAAACATTTGAACATTTGAGCTTGGTCTGCGCATCTGCGTCTCGCATTCTCTGAAAACCTATGAGCGTTCTGAAATCTCTGTTGCGATTGTCACAGGCATTGCCAAAATTAAACTTGATTGTAGAGAGTTATTCAGAGGATTTTTTTGACACATTCTGTCTAAGCAAGCAAGAACCATTATTTGCAGCTGTAAGGTCTCTTCAAGCGCAAAGCACGAATATTTGCGAACTTCAAAGATGCTATTGTCTAGAAATGTGCAACCCGCCATCGTTCATGGCTCGAACTCCTATCCAAGCGAGGTCAAAGTTCACGCAATAGCAACAATGGTATAGATGAACATTTCTCAACATATAAAAGGCGGCTATGGCGCAGTTCTACAACCACACTTTCCTGCACCGCTGTGTTGGACGAGGAATTACGTGAACCGATCCATTATGCTGTTGTGGCGTCGCTACTCGCCACAACGTCGGCGGTCTACACGGGTCGCTGCGCCACTGTAGATGGCGTCATGTAAGAAGGCGCTTCCGCGCATAGCGGCGGAGCCGGCCGCGGTGGCCGAGGGGACTGAGGCGCTCCAGTCACGGTCTGCACGGCCACTACGGTCGGGGGTTCGAACCCCCCTCAGGCATGGATATTTGTGCCGTTCTAGTTCGTAAGTAGTTCATAAGTAGTTTGTAAGTTTAGGGACTGATGACCCCGTAGTTAAGTCCCATAAGCCTAACAAACATTTGAACATTTTTTGAGCATAGAGGCGGAGCGGTAGGGGAAGCGTGGAGAGGAGGAGCTGCGACCGAACGCCAAGTCGAGCCTGAGAAACAAGCATTGGTTAACTCGCTGCCAGCCAAGCGTCTGCAGAATGAACGTTATTGGCTGTCATTGCGGTAATGGAGGGGGGTGCGCAGAACAGCTGAAAACTGGGCCGCCTTCGTAGCTGACGCCGACTATAGAGGAAGATGTGACAACTCGCTTCTCAGGACTTCGGCCGACGAGGGCGCCTGCAGTACCGTTACCTATATGCCTGCTCCGCTCGCCAGCCAAAAGCTAGACACGGGCTCGCCTGCGCACCACAGCCACGACAGTGAGTTCCAGTCAGTATAGCAGACACGACATGATTACGGCAGAGTACGAAGCAGATCTAGGAGTGCTGCAGTTCCAAGAGATCCATCCTCAGCGAGCCAGCAGTCTACGTTAGCACAATCCGGAACACTACTACTGACTGACGTAGAAGTGAAGCGTAACAGAATTCTAGAACTGTAATATCACAAGCACCTAAAAGTTGAGTATTATCTTCAATTGAAATAAAAGTATTTGTGAACTAATCAGTTCTTTTAGTTGCAGACCTTGCCTACTTCTTTGCTAGCCACAGCCCACCTTCTTCCTCTTCCGCATCCTGGAGATGTAAAATATACGAGTTCACTTTAATCACACCTCTTTTCCACAAAATCTACAAGGATCAGCGTCTACGGTTCGCCACCATGTGAATGTCGTCCTGAGTCGAAAGCGGATATGAACCGCATTTTGTCCATGTGTACCATATTCGAGTGTGTGCGGCTAGACTTTCTGATGACATTTCTGAATCTGGAATGCCACCTTCCTCAATCAGTTTCTTCTCTTTTGTTTCACAAGATATTCGTCTTTATAAAGCAATAATCAGTTTCCTGAAGAGTACTGCGCTCTATCTACAGGGTGTTCCCGTAAGAGCATGCGGCAGTTTAACAGGACATGAATGCCCCCATTTCACAGTTTGAGGCAGCGAACCTGGGGTCTCAGAAGTCGGCTTCAAGTGTTAGGGAAGTAAACTTGTCTACCGCTTTGTCTCGCATTGCTCTTTTCCAGCTTATCAACTACTACCCTGCGTTTACTTAAACGTACAATTTTAATTTCCTACAAGGAAAGAAGGAGTACGAGCTTCATTACTAGTAAGTTGATGCAATTATTGTTTACTATACCAGTCCATCAGGTGGCTCAGTTGTATCGCATTTACGTTCTCCCATGCTTGACCCGTTCATTACTCAGTGCTACTCAGAGACGAAAAGTACAGTATGATGAAGCGGCATCTCTATAGTTTCACAGAACTAACTGACATACACATTGTCCTATTCAATGGCTTGCGAGGGTGCTTGACCTGAATCTCCAAGATTATTTTCTATGGGTCTATATAAACTCACTTACGTATGAGAATCCAGTGGACACTGACGTGGAATTAGTTGCCAGAATTGAAACTGCTTGTGATGTGATTAGAAACGCACCAAGGTACTTATCAAAGTGCGTCAGAATCTTGTTCGCCAATATCATGCGTATTGGCCGACAGTTACAGCATATTTTGGAAGATACAGAGCAAATAGTACGTTAATTGTGTCAATTATGGTATTTACAGTTGACTCTAAAATGTAAATAAAAAAGTAAGTACAAATGTGATTGTATTCCTGTTATCTCTTTAAGCTGGCTTCTACGACCCCACCACAAATTGTTCTCGGGAGTAGCCCCTATTAGCTGCAAAATGTTTTCACCCTCTTATGGAAACACTATGTATAGGACTCAAACGTGACGTAACTTATAATAAGTCATTAATATGAAAATAAGAAATCATAGGGAAAGTAACGCAATACAGTTTTAACTCGTCGTCGTGGTCTTCAGTTCGCAGACTAGTTTGATGCAGCTCTCCACGCTACCCTGTCCTGTGTAAGTCTCTTCATCTGAAAAAATGTTCAAATGTTTGTAAAGCTTATGGGACTTAACTACGGGGTCATCAGTCCCTAAACTTATAAACTACTTATGAACTACTTACGAACTAGGACGACACAAATATCCATGCCCGAGGGGGGATTCGAACCCCCGACCGTAGTGGACGTGCAGACCGTGACTGAAGCGCCTCAGTCTCCTCGGCCACCGCGGCCGGCTCTCTTCATCTGAGAATACATTCGGTAACATACATCCTTTTGAATCTGCTTACTGTATTCGTCCCTCGGTCTCCTTCTACGATTTTTACCCCACACACTTCCCTCTAGTGCTAAGTTGACTATTCCTTGATGCCTCAAATGTGTCCAACCTATCTATCCCTTCTCTTAGTCAGGATATGCCACAAACTCCTTTTCTCCCCAACTTGGTTAAGCACCTCCTCATTAGTTATGAGATCCAGCCGTCTAATTTTCATCATTCGTCTGTAGCACCACATTTCAAAAGCTTCTATCATCTTTTTATCTGAACTCCTTATCGTCCACGTTTCACTCCCATACAATGCTACACTCCAGACAAATGCGTTCAGAAATGCCTTTCTAACATTTAAATTAATATTGGATGTTAACAAGTTTCGCTTCTTTAGAAACGCTTTTCTTCCCAAAGCCATTCTGCATTCTGTAGTTTTAACTACATTTCAATATAATGGTTGAAAAATTATCGTGGAAAACATTGGGCAAGTTTGACATTTTTATATTTGTAAACATGCAAGTACGTTGTTGTTTATTTAATTATATACTGCGTCAGTATGTGCCGATGTGCTGGACTTGGCTAAATTGAGTTCGCACTCAGTAAAAAGCCATTAACTTAATACTGTCAGTAGAGTTTTTTTGTTCCCCTTATTTCTGTTCCGTGCTGACGAATCATGGTGCCAATTCGGTCATTCTTAGGACCACAAAACACAATTTGCACAAAACAGGATATTTCTTATGTATTAAGTGCGTTAAAAACTTAGACACAGAAAAATGGGGTTCTGGTCCCGGATTCTGACGTTGCAGCTCACACGCAAAAACTCTCCGCTAAGCTCAGTCTGCTCCTAGCCTGTCAACTAGGTAACAATTTGCACAGATTATAGTGAGAAGTAAACACCGAACTGGAGTATGAGCTGTAATATATTAATGATATTAGAATGAACACAACAAGGTAGCGTGCCGGATAGCGTGGATTCATAACGCTCCACTGGAAGTAACAGCTAAATTACCTTATCGACTTCCATTTTAAGTAAGTGCAAAAATCGTTTACTGCACACGAGAGAAGGTTTTTTTATGGCCATCTTGGTTTAAGAAGGTGAAAATACTCAAAATCTGATCCTTCAAAAATTAATAGTATAAATTTTACATTACATTAAAATTTACCTCAAATTATAATAATTTTGGTCATTCATACTGTAGCAGCTAATCTCGTGTTGGCTCTTTCGATGTTTCTTTCAATACACAATACTCATTATCATTTTAATTATAATCCCTGTTGTAATCATAAACCATAGAGGTACAAAGTTGTGACAGTGTATGTGAAGCGGCATTCTGTTCAAATGTTTGTAAACCTATGGGACCAAACTGCTGTGTCCATCAGTCCCTAGGCTTACAAACTATTTAAACTAATCTGAGGACAACACAAACACCCATACCCGAGGGAGGAGTCCATCCTTCGAAGGGAACGACCGCCTAGTTCCTGACATAGTGCCGCGAACCACGTGGTATGCATTCTGATGCAGCCAAGATAGTGAATGCCATGTTTAACTTAGGTGTAGTACAGGCAGTTTCATTTGACAACCAAATAACTTATTCTTTGATGAAAACCATGAAATACATACTGCATTAATGTCTGATCAAGGATTCATTACTTTAATCGAATACTTCAAATAGAAAGATGTAAGTAATATTGCTTAAAACTGATAGACTGTTGTGATAGAGATGTTTGTTAATTTTTTGTGTTCTAATAGGCACTAGAGAATTAAAAGAACGTTATATATCGTAACATGATTAAATAATGTGAATGATATCTCTTATCTACTGGCATTATAGGAAACAAATAAGTAATAATAAATCGTTGAAGATAATAGTACAGTTCTTACTGGTGTTACTCCCGGAGTCAGAAGCGGAGCCTCCAGTGCCAAAGCTGCCGCTGCTGCTGCTGGAGCTGCTCTTGCTGCCGGAACCAGAGATACCGCCGAACAAACCTCCAAAGCCGCCAGGTGCTCCTCCAAATCCACCGCCGCCGAGTCCTCCGAACCCACCAGCGCCTCCGGCGCCACCTCCAAAACCTCCAGCGCCACCTCCAAAACCTCCAGAACCTCCTCCTAAACCACCACTGCCGCCAAATCCTCCAGGTCCTTTACCACCAAATCCACCAGAGCCTCCAATGCCAGCACCTCCAATGCCTCCAGAACCAAAGCCTCCACCTCCACTTCCGCCAAAACCTCCAGCTCCTCCAAGTCCACCAGCTCCACCAGCTGCTCCACCTCCAATGCTACCACTGCTGGCATCGCTATTACTACTGGATCCACTAGCTCCACTTCCTCCAAATCCTCCAGTGCCGACTCCTCCACTTCCTATACCTCCAAATCCACCAGCACCACCTTTTCCACCACCAAACCCGCCAGCTCCACCACCCAAACCACCTGCTCCTCCAAATCCTCCAGCTCCACCACCCAAACCCCCTGCACTTCCGAATCCTCCTGCTCCTGCTCCTCCACCTCCACCTCCTCCTCCTGCTCCACCTCCATAACTTCCTGCCCCTCCAAAACCACCGGCACCCCCTTTCCCAGCTCCAAAGCCTCCAGAGCTACCACCCAAACCTCCGGCACCACCAAATGATCCTGCACCTCCACCTGCCCCACCTGACCCACCACCAAATCCTCCTGCTCCTCCAAATCCTCCACTGCCTCCTTTACCACCTCCAAAACCACCAGTTCCACCTCCAATACCTCCTGCTCCTCCAAATCCTCCACTGCCTCCTTTACCACCTCCAAAACCACCGGTTCCACCCCCAATACCTCCAGCTCCTCCAAATCCTCCTGCGCTACTGTCTGAGCTACTTGTACTTCCTCCAAAGCCTCCTTTTCCTCCAGACCCAAATCCTCCTGCTCCACCTCCTAGACCCCCAGCACCTCCAAGTCCACTGCTGCCTGCACCACCAAACCCTCCTGCTCCTCCAAATCCGCCAGCACCCCCTTTACCACCTCCAAAACCTCCAGATCCTCCACCAAATCCCCCTGTACCTCCAGAACCTCCAAATCCACCTGCTCCAGCTCCCCCAAAACCGCCAGCTCCTCCCTTACCACTTCCGAAACCTGATCCTCCACCAAGTCCTCCAGCACCTCCAAATCCGCCTGAACCTCCACCAAGCCCTCCCGCACCTCCAAAACCTCCTGATCCTCCACCAAGCCCTCCAGCACCTCCAGCACCCCCAAATCCGCCTGCGTCACTACCTGCACTTGCTCCTGCTCCTTCAAAACCACCTGATCCTCCTTTTCCACCTCCAAAACCACCGGAACCCCCTCCAATGCCTCCAGCGCCACCTGCACCACCAAAACCACTGGATCCACCACCTCCATAACTGCCTGCACCTCCCTTACCACCCCCAAAGCCACCACTTCCACCACCAAATCCTCCAGTCCCACCAAAACCTCCACTTCCTGATCCAGCGCCACCTCCAAAACCTCCAGCACCTCCTTTGCCACCACCAAAACCTCCTGCACCTCCACCACTTCCAAATCCTCCTGCTCCTCCACTACCTCCAAAACCACCAGAACCTGCACCACCGAAACCACCAGCTCCACCGAAACCACCAGAACCACCTCCAAGTCCTCCTTTACCTCCTCCAAATCCTCCAGATCCACCTGCACCTGAACCTCCAAAACCACCAGATCCTCCTAGTCCCCCAGCTCCACCACCAATTCCACCTCCAATGCCACCTCCAAGACCTCCAGCTCCACCGCCAATGCTTCCACTGGCAGCATCACTCTTACTGCTAGAACTGCTACCTCCACTGCCACCTCCAAATCCTCCAGATCCTCCTCCTATACCTCCAGATCCACCAAAACCTCCTGCTCCCCCACCAATTCCTCCACTGCCAAATCCTCCAGAACCACCTCCTAGTCCACCAGCTCCACCAAAACCACCTCCCCCCTTACCACCAAAACCTCCTGCTCCTCCTCCAAGACCTCCAGAACCAAAACCTCCTGATCCTCCTAGACCACCAGCTCCAAACCCACCGGATCCTCCTCCTAGGCCACCACCAAAGCCGCCTGAACCTCCAAGTCCTCCTCCGTGTCCACCCAAACCTCCTGCGCCTCCATGTCCGCCGGAACCTCCACCAAATCCACCCAAACCCCCAGAACCACCTCCAAAACCTCCGGCTCCTGCTCCAGCCTGCGAGGAACTACCGCTCTGGGATCCTGCACCGCCGCCACTACCTCCAAAGCCTCCGCCAAGGCCTCCTAGTCCTCCTGATATTGAACCGCTACTCGAGGAAGACTGTGCGCTTGAGCTACCTGCAAAAGTCAAACAAAACTGCATTACTCTATAAATACATTTCAGAAGTAAGCAAGGAGTTCAATTGAAGGAAATGTTAAAAAAGACTAATGTACAATAAATACAGCTGAACAATTCTTTATTCGCTTCCCTTTTTTTGAGTTTTTTAAGCTTTGTGGGTTATTAAATGTGATTATTTTATTTCTCATTTCAGTTTTTTAATACTAAATTTTATTTCTGGAGAATGTATTACTTCATAGCTACTTTAATGCCTATTAGTAAACAAGTTATAAGCAAAATTTTCACACACTTGTATAAAGGAAAAGCACTTGTAACAGAAGACGCAAATTTGTTTCTACACAGCAGGTTCATTTCCACTATTAGTATGGACAGCATGTAATCAGTGAGAATTTATGCTGTTCTGGTGGCCTTAGATCTCGTAATCACATTTTATCTCGTATTTTTTCTAATAATGATGTTTCAAAAGTACCCAATCCCCTGCTAGGATATGGACCAATCTGTTCCTTATTCCTTGCTCTCTTACGTAGATCACCCACTCCTTCAAATACACTTGGTTCCAATCGGATTGTGTCACTTGAATTTGTCGCACGCTCTGCAATGTCTGGCCATTGTCGATGAATTGGCTGTACACCACTGACTTTAAGTGTCCCCATAGACAGAACTCCTGCTGATTCAGGTCCAAAGAACTGGGAGCCACCATACCGATCGACCTCGACCAATCCATCACCCGTGAAACGCAACGGACAGATGCTGTCGCACATTACGTAGAAGACGGGTTAGTGTGTCGTCCTGCAGAAACCACAGTCGTTGTCCTTCGTCAAGGTTAAATTTCTGCATCGGCATTTGTATTTCATCGCGCAAAAATCGGCCACACCTGTAAACTTGATGAAGTGTATGGCAATATGAGTCTCTCATCGACAATTTCTAGGCATACGTTGATACTGAAGGGACTCTTATGCCTAACATACATGATTATTCGAGATTTTGCATCTGCCCAAAAAAGCTTATTAAGGTAATTTAGTGTGCTATAAATTGTGAATTCTGACTCATCTCTAAACACAATGCAGACTGCCAACTAGACATTCAGTTTAAGTCTCGGCAGGTCTGATTTCGAGCCACATGATTATAGAACCTTTTCTTGTTTCCAGCAATACTACCTCCTGTAGCAATGTGCGACACTTTTTCCGGACACTTTTATGTATAGCAGCAACGCAGAAGTACAGTATAATGGAGTATTTGCATGTGCTTACTTGTCGAAATTCTCAATCAGTTTCTACAAAAATTAATGCAATGTTGCTGGTGTTGACCTTGTGGGTCATGCTCATTACATTCCAGTCAGATGATCCTACGAAAACTACTCTTAAATGTATGCAAAAATATTGGTATATTTAGTTCAACCTTATCATTAATAATTTTATTTCCAGCCATGGTTAAAATATCTTATCTCCACTCTTTTTTATAATTTAACTGTTACAGGTTGTTTTATGTATGAGCTACACTTAGTAAACTGGAAAAAATCTCAATTTAACACGACTTCATAAATATAAGTACATTTCTGTCAGATGTTCCAACAAAAATCTATTCTTAAATTATACAAACAATAGTGGGACATTTACCTCAATCTTTGCACTTATAATTTAATTTTGACCAGACGTTCAAAATCCAAATCTTTTTTCCGTCTTTTAATACTTACTGGTTGTTTTATGTGTGAGCTACATCTAATAATGCGTAAAAAAAAAAAAAAAAAAAAAAAAAAAAAAAAAAAAAAAAACATAAGTTTAACACGATTTCCTAAATATAAGTATCATATAGTGTAAGAAATACGAAACTAGGAAATCATGTGTAGAGGAAGGAGTGTACGTAGTTGTGATATATGATAATGCTACTTCTTCTAAATATAAATATAATATTGATATGAGGTCTGAAATATAATTCCTCTGCAACGTAGATTTATGATGTTTAGCAGATATCAGAATAAGCATCAAAGTTATGAACGTCACATCATGTCTCGATGCTACATAAGGTAAACAATATACATTTCTGAATTTAGTATAAGTTACTTGTACAGAAAGTGAAACATGCATATGAATAAGAATGATATACTATGAAACCGTCTTCACAAAAAACTCTTATCGAACGACAAATAGTTTTTGCAGGGATGAAGTGGTGCACAGTAGTTTGCAAGTAATAGGCATTATTACTTTAGGTACATTAAAATACATTCACTTGCGTGAGTTTTGGAACTTGTCTACTGTATGACGAGTACAGAAGAGGAAATGTACTTACTCGAGCTGCCAGAGTGACTCTTCCCTTTCGGCCGCAGTCCATAGCCGATATCTGTAAAGAAAAGGAAACCACTGATTACATTGTAATGAAGTAAGAGAAATCATATCGAAAACGGTAATATTTAGGTGTTCCTTTTTCCGAGCGCGATGTTAGATAATGGAACTGTAGTGAAATATCATAAAAGCTGGCCATAAATGGGGACAATTGGACATTAGTGATTCATTAAAGTGTCAGTGAGGTACAATCCTACGTGTCGCCTACATTATTTTTAGTAGACTAGTTTTGCCTCATGATATTTCAGCCAGCCGTTAGGGAGCGCCGATCCACGAGAATCTACAAGAGGCTACAGTCTACGACCCAGCCATCGACCGATGAACCCTCTGCCATGCACGTAAATGTGATTTGCAAAGTTCTTATGTAGACATAGACGTTAAGATGCCTAGAATGATTTAATGAAAATCGTTGTAAACGTAAATCAGGATGGCCGTAGGCGGGTTTGAACCGTCGTTTTTCCGCATTGAGTTACCACTGCGCCACCTCGCTTGGTGCCAAGTTAGGGGATAAGACCAGGAAAAAGCAGAAGAAGAAGTAAGGTAAAAGTATATTCTTATTTTTAACCCTCCGTCGGGCGCAGTCGGCCTCACAGGCCAGCAAAACACAAATTTGATTCCCGTGCTTAACACTGGCGGTCCGATTACTCGCGTAACTTTGGGAACCTCAGACAGTGCCGATCCGCAGGCTGCCGCCGATTTCCACGCGGGTCAATGGGAACTCCTTGGGCCTCACCGGCCGTCTGCGCCCGATTACGTTATAGTTTTGAAGGTGAGATTTTAAGATATATTTTTTTTTATTACTTAGTTTCATTCAAACTAAGTCTGTCCTCTGTGATTCTCGCCGTTACCTTCGGAAAAAAAGACTCTGACGACCCTGGCCCTTCAGACTGAGTGCGCCTGATCGAGTTATAATTTCAGTTTTCCTATCTTTCCCTACGTTATCACATCCATATTTTCTGCTGAAATGTCCAGAGAAGGATATTATGCCTCTATGCCAATGATTTTGTGGAAATAATGCGCCTCCTCGAGGACGAAACTGCTGAAGAAGCAGCCGCACTCGAAGATTTAGTCGATGAGAGTGACACCCACTCTCGGGATGAGGTAGGAGAAGGCAAGGAGGACTTAGCAGCTGAACAGGAAGTTTAGGGAACAGCTCGGGATTGTGAAGAAGAGAAGAAAATATGTGAGGAGCTTTTATCTTGGAAAGGATAAGACGACGAAGTAGTGTAAGTAGACGCCTTCTATTATTCATATAATCATTACACAACATTCAGTGTAAAAGATATTGCTACAAATGACGCCACCAATTGCAAAACCTTGTGTCGTCAACTTGTAACTGGACACTTTAGCCTGTGAAGTATGTTACGAATTTATGTGGTATATCGATTCGGCTGCAAACTCGACAGAAAATAATTTTACCCCACAAGGAACAGGAAAGTTCTTCCACATTACCTCTCAAACGGCTAAAACTTCGAACATGCGTGGCTGAAACAAGAGTTAGGAGGATTAAGAATTAGGAATGTTCAGCTTGTCATCAACCAATCTGCTTGAGCGTGTTCTGTGCCATACCTGTGTTTCAGCTGTTGATTTGGTAGCATCGATTTTTGGCTGCAGACGTGGCGAGAAAAGATGATTACATGTCAGAATAGACTGCCTAATGTCCTTTAAAAATAACTTCATTACTTTTATGGCTGTCTGTTTGACCAATTTTTAATACTCTTTGTGGGAAATTGGTAATTTTGGTCACTTTAGTTTAAGGTGTATTCTGTTCAATAAATCCATTATTAAGCCTTAAGTTTGCTGTAATTCCTTCCTTTAGATCCTCTTCAAGACTAGCCAACACGCATTTTGAATTTGATTTAACATGGCGGAGCTAGTTCACAAAACATATGGGTGGCCTCTCAGGCCGGGTGCGCCTGATTTTGTTTCATCTGGAGGTGCGCCCGACGGAGGGTTAAGTAATGGCTTAGTCTATGTTCAATGTACTTACTTTACGGTGAAAAATTATGCATGAAGGTAGCTTTACGAACGGGGCGAGGGAATATTTTTAGATTTGGTATTTCTTCGACGGCGCAGACTCTCGTCGCTACGTAACCACTGACGGAGATTTAAGATATGGCAACGTGTAAACCGTGATGCTTCCCCCAGGAGGGCGTCACAAGAGTGAAAGAACAAGAAACACAGGAAACGGAAACTCCATTTCGTTTTGTGGTTGCCGAGGCCACGTTGGAGTGCCAATCTAGCCGACGCATCTCGGTGTGGCTTTTCTTGCTGCAGCAGCGAACCGCCCGGAGCAGCCTTCGCGTCTATTATTTACGATTCGCTGCGGGCGAAAGCGCACGCCGTCGTTTGTCGCGGGTCTTCCGCGGCGCGGCGCTCGGTGACTCGAGACGTCTGGACGTCGCGTCGCATCGCACCAGCCAGGCGTCTGGACCCGGCACGTGCGACCCTGGCCTCTCTCGGTCCACTAGCGCGGCCGGATGCGCCGACTGTTGCCCTCACCTTCCGCCCTCCAAGGTAATAATGACGGCGAGATGGCGCGAGCGGAAAGGGAAAAAAAGCCGACGAAAAAGTCGGGCCGGCCAATTGTATTTGTTTTCGTTACTTCTTCGGTTACCGCAACCGTCCATTGCGTAAGAGCGTTTTCCACGAAACGTTTGCCGAAGGAATACCCTACGATAGCTTTTTACCTTTCCGAGGCACACGTGTGACCCGTGACCTTTATGCGAAGTAAACAAGGCAATAAAAATTAATACGTCTGCGAATAAGCGCGCCTCATTTCGTAAGGAAGACCACAATGAAACGGGAATTTAGTACTTTAATTTTTTTTCTTATACAGTAATACTTCCTCATAGCGGCACGTGTTGGATTGGGAAATGTACTCGATCTGTACAAGCACTTCAGTCTCGATGCATTCAGTACGGTTTTGTACATAGCGGAACGTGCCTAACGAAGTTGATCAGAAGCTCTTTACGTGTTATTGTTGTGATCTTCAGTCAGCAGACTGGTTTGATGCAGCTCTCCACGCTACTCTGTCCCGTGCAAGCCTCTTCATCTGATAAGACGAACGACAACCTACATACTTTGATCTGCTTACTGTATTCGTCCCTCGGTCTCCCTCTACGATTTTTACCCCACACGCTTCCTTCTAATGCTAAGATGACAATTTCTTGATGTCTCAGAATGTGTTTCCCAACCTATCCCTTCTCTTAGTCAGGATACGCGAGAAACTCCTTTTCTTCCCAGTTCTGTAGAGCACCTCCTCATTAGTTACGTGATCTACCCAACTAATCTCCATCATTCGTCTGTAGCACCACATTTCGAAAGCTTCTATCATCGTTACGTCTGAACTCCTCATTGTCTACGTTTCGCTCCCGTTCAATGCACACCCCGTTGTTTCATTAACATAGATGTCAGTAAACTTAGTCACATGACGAAGCAATAGGAAGGCGTGGAAAGTGAGTGTCCTCCATTGAGGATGGGTGAGTGTCTTGTCCTTAGGTTAGTTTAAACAGATTGTAAGCCTAGTGACTAATACACATATGAATTTAAAGTTGGAGTAAACATGTAGGAACGCTGTTTTCTTCATCAGTATATTATTCCAATGATCTGTAATACAATATACAGCAGATAACATATGCTGTGCTGGAGTGAAGATATCCAAATGTGTGCATAATTAAATTTATACTGTACTTTTGAGCATGATAATTGATAAAATTTACTTAGGCCAGTGAGTTTTGTGTAATCCCTAAACTTGTTCAGTTCGGAAAATTATTTTAGTCCCAGACGATTCCGGTTTGAGCAAGTTGTTATACTACCTGAATATAGAGCTTCTACCTAGGCTTCCCTGAGTTATGCAATTCGAAAATATTTAAAAAACCTTCTCACACTTTCACTTGGATATTACTACACACTGATAGTTGGAGTACACATTTGTTAGGGTACACATATTTCGTCCCATGGGTAGGTGCCGATGGTAATAAGGAGAGCACCCGTGCACCTCTTAAATTAACCTTGTCGAATCCAATAGTAACTATGCCGAAGCCGTCCGCTTATATCCGGGCCGCGCAGGAGTAGTCGAGCTGTCTGGAGCGCCACGTTACGGATCGCGCGGCCTCCCGCGTCGGAGGTTCGAATTCTCCCTCGGGCATAGATGTGTGTGTTGTCCTTAGGTTAGTTTACCTTAGTTTAAGTAGTTTGTAAGTCTATGGACCGATGACCAAGTAGTTTGGTCCCATAGAATTACAAACATTTGAACATTTTATATCTGGCACAAGAGCTCAGAAGAGGATTTACGTCAGCTGCCAGACTACATTGAATTAAATCAGTAGGGAAAGTTTGAACACTCATGCCAGGTCGCGAATTGACAGGGTCTTGTTCTTACTGGGCAGTTGCACCTATCACTACACCACCTGGACACAGTGATCTGCACTGTTGCGCGCATTATCCTTACAAGCGTCTCTCCAGACTCAAGTTTTCAACTTATCCACACACTACAGACATAGTGCACATGCGTGCTTTACTCGTTACGCGCAGCATTTCGCCGATTCCCTTTAAGAAGCCTGCAGTCCGTTATTCATAGCACACCAAACTGCACAAACAAGTATGCAAGATATGTTTTGCGCTGTTATAGTTACTTCAGGCAGTAGGTTTCGGCAGTGTTTATTAAAAATATAGTGGTACACTGACTTTATTGAGTCTATGGTGTTTATATCTTGCTACTTTGTTTCCCTCTATGAAAATGCCACTTGTGGTAGAATGCAACGTTATGCATTAAAATGAAACAGGCTGCTGTTGTTTTGATCAAGTGTTATTCTCAGAAAAATTTCATGAGGTGCCGAACACTTCACATCACACGGGTGCCTTGTCAGTCAGCCTTTCAGAGCATATTTCTTATTAACTGTTAAAGTATCCAACCATTTTGTTCATGAACGTCTTCGGTTTCATCTTATAACAGAATGTATGGCTTGCGCTGAAACATCTACGAACTCCTTAAATGAGCACTACAGTAATCTGGATTCGTCAGTTTTTAGAAGACATTCAAACAATTTAATTTTATTATGTTCATTTACTGTACAAAGAAACCTATCGGCTTCAGATGTAAGGCTGTTCGGATACCACTACATCCAATTATTGTTACAGTTTTTTAGTATGCGCTTGCTGATGTTGTCTTGAAAGAGAAACAAAATTTAAATGTCTCTCTATTATTAACTAGTTTCGGAAGCTGTGCACTATTTATAGAAGTTCTAAAGTAAATTGTTTACAATCTGTATTAGAAAAAAATTAATGTTAGATGATCATAAGTATTAATAATAAAAACAAATAATGAGTGTGGTTGAGTGTGATTGCAATGTGTTGTGTTTTATTGTGTGGCTAGTTGACTGAGACCCGTATATGTACCTATTTCAGGTGAGGAGGTCTCGGTAGCACAGCCGCGCAGGAGTAGCCGAGCGGTCTGGAGCGCCACGCTACGGATCGCGCGGCCTCCCGGGTTGGGGGTTCGAATCCTCCCTCGGGCATGGATGTTTGTATTGTCCTTAGGTTAGTTTAACTTAGGTTGAATAGTTTGTATGTCTAGGGACTTATGGCCAAAGTACTTTGGTCCGATGTTCAGATGTTTGTAATTCAATGGGACTCAACTGCTTGGTTATTAGTCCCTAGCTTACTACTTACACTAAGTTAAACTAACCTAAGGACAAAACACACATCCATGCCCGAGGTGGGATTCGAACCTCCAACGCGGGAGGCCGCGCGATCCATAGCGTGGCGCTCCAGACCGCTCGGTACTCCCCCGCGGCAAGTTTGGTCCCATAGAATTACAAACATTTGAATATTTCTTTTTGGTAGGTCTTAGAACTGTTCTCACCTGTGAAATCGTGTTTTTACGGGTTGGACAATTTGTGAAATAACTCTATATGATTTCAGAAGTTGTCTCTCCATCTAATTACTGGTGGTTGTGGTGTGTGATACCTTAGATACATACAACGTAGTTTTATAAAAATTATCTGCTGATTTAGCATTTGATACATAAATTTTAGCTTTAGAAGTAAATTTTATAGTAAAAGTATTTACTCGCGGCTTCGCTGGCGTTGATGTCTTGGCATAAGTGAAACAAAAATCACCGAAAAAACAATACTTTCTCAAATTTGTTCTCGAGCTATGACCAGCATCATCAGGATGAACGAAAAGTATAAAAATTTTCGGTTTAAATATAAACCGTGCATAAAATAGCGGTAAATAGTATTTTTTTTATTGGGATGAAAATACGGAAGGAAACACTGTTTGTTACATCGTGACTAAATCGTGGACTGAAGAAACTATACGTGTAGGGCTACAGCGTATAAATTATGCAGGATTCAAATGTTATTGAAATCGGTTAGGCGGTTTGAAGACGTAAAAGCATTGTATTCATTATGATGAATCGTATTACGTATATCAACCATTAAAAGTATTTTAATAAATGTGATAAGTTTCAAATGTCAAAGAATAAATATGTTTTCCAACAGTCTGCAAGCGTCTCAGAAGATGGAAGAAAACGTTTATCCTCAGCTGTTCCATATTTTCCGTTATGTACTGGAAATCAACAAATGTCTTCAATTATCCACTTCCTAAAGTAGCCTGCGTTCTTTTTCAGCGTTCAAGCTATCTCCATATCAAATTCATCAAAATCGGTTTCTGGTTTAGTCGTGAAAACGTAACAGACAGAGCTTCTTTCGCATTTATAATTTTAGTATGGATAATGGTTTGATCACAGGTTCTTGATTGCAGTATTCCTTGTATACCCTAAAACTTACATTTTTAGTTCTATAAATGGCGTGTACACAAGGCGGCATCGTGTAAACGCACGGCAGAGATTCAAGGACGCGTCGCTTCGTTAGCTGGGTGTACGGCTGTTTAGTACCAGCTTACGTCATCAGAGGCCGCGAAATGCCACGTGCAACACGATGCCCCTCTAATGTGTTGTTGTCTGCCGCTTCTACAGCACAGCAGGTCGTCCCGTGAGCAAATTTCATAAAGGTGCTAACAAAAACATTTGTTAACTGGTCATGAATATGAATGTTTATAATTGTGTATCAAGAATTAAGAAACTGGAAGACTAAAAACGAAACAAAAGATTGTGCATCGATAGCGTCTTTACTTATCGTGAGCAAGTAGATTAAACACTGAATGCTGACGAACATCATATACGTAAACAGGTACCGTAGAGGATAATGTGAAGGCCATTAGTTTCCATGCGGACACTGCTAGTGGGAACGGAAAAATTACGGAGCTACGAAAGGTCAGACGACCACAGAAATTTCATCTTCATAACATTCCATAAAAGAATGTCCTCTCTTTACGAATGTGTACAGAAGTAAAACTCAGAGGCCATGTTTACATTAAATGTAACGAGCAATTAGGATCGACTTCTTATTCTTGGGGGAATTTTGGGAAAATATGGGTCGGATGTAAGGAAGGCGGCGTATAGAACACTACTTCGACCCCTTTGTGAGTAATATTCAAATGTTTAGTATCCTCACCAGATCACTCTAAAAGAAGATAGCAATTGAAAGGTGGGCTACTAGATTTATTACTGGTATATTCGAGCAATGCGGGAAATTAAATGGGAATCGCTGGAGGGAAGAAGACGTTCTTTCCGTGGAACACTAGTGAGGAAATTTAGATAAACGCATCTGAATCTGACTGCAGAATGATTATACTGCGTACAACATGTGTTTAATGCAAGGACCACAAAGATAAGATTACAAAATTTGCGCTCGTACTGAAGGATATGACTGGTAGTGGGACGAGGTACCCTCCACCAAGCACTTCTATGTTGATGTAGGCGTGGATACATGAAAATGGTAACTTGGTGCCGCTTGGAATGGCAGTATGATCTAAGGCGTCATGCTACGGACTGTGCGACCGTTCCCGCCTAAGGTTCGAGTCCTCCCTCTGACGTGTGTGTGTTTGTGTGTTGTCATTAGTAGTTTAAGTAGTTCGTAATTCTAGGCACTTACGGCCGTAGCAATTAGACCAATACTTTTGGAATCATTTGAATATTAGGAAACGCAGGTGGGCAACCACTGTACGTCTTCCCAGTTTTTCTAATGGCATATGAGACTGGTTCAAATGTTCAAATGTTTGTGAAGCTTATGGGACTCAACTACGGGGTCATCAGTCCCTAAACTTACAAACCACTTATGAACTACCTTATACTAAGGACAGCACAAATATCCATGCCCGAGAGGGGATTCGAACCCCCGACCGTAGTGGCCGTGCAGACCGTGACTGGAGCGCCCCAGTCTCCTCGGCCACCGCGGCCGGCTATGAGACTGGACCAGTATTAAATTACAAATACGAAGTATGAACGTATGGAACAACATTACACATACATACTTACTTCCACGGTCTTCTGAAAGGATCAAATCAACGTATTAACTTAGAAAGTGATACTTCATCAGAAATAATCCTGTAACTGAGTGAGTCAATAAAACGTAAGATGACATATGAGATACACTAAGATAGTGGAAAAAAAACTAAAAAAGTAATTGGATGTTCGAAACGAAATCGCTTCACACAGAACGTGCTGGGATGCTCCGTCATTTTAAATGTTTATTCTGCTTTTTTTTTAATGAAATTAACATGTATAAGGACAGTAAAAAGAGGAGGAAAAGATAAGAAAACATTGTAATCGGCTACTTTCTGGTCAGGGCTCTAGTAGTGTTGCTCAAGTTCTACTCTACTGTAAGCATAAGTTATTCATACGACCAGTACACGTTTTTACGTTTGCACCGTAATTAATATAACAAAGAAAGGAAACAAACAGTAATTAGTATGTTTTCATCACTGTCGTGGCTCATGACTTGCGCACTAGGCCGTCTGTGTAGCCCAGTGACGAACTGGCAGAACCAACGTCCAGGATGCCAGTCATGATGATAATCCAGATATTTGCGGCGTGGGAAGGTCTCAAACGGCTTTACTCATGATAGTTATGATCAATGATGACCGCATTTTAAAAACTGATAAAATGTGCCGTAAGCAGTCACAGCGCCTTCAGATTGAACGACCCGGAACACGATAAAGGCCACACAACATTACTTATTTTTACTATAAAAGAGCTCTCATGGAAATACATGCTCCGAGATGTTCCTGAAAATTACTGTGACATTTTCGGCACTTTATCCAAACAACGACATCGACAGTTTCAGCTCTGAAAGTGAAAAGAAACGAGACAATACAATACCTAGAAGTGTTCTCCGTATGCAAATTGATGACGTTCCTAAAATAATGCCTATGTGGAGGACTACAGGTGGACAGTTCGTCGGCTGTAGCTGTGTACTTAGCAGAGTAGAGCTTTTAGCTCAGGACATCAATTGCCACTATGACAGTCGCTATGTTTAGCCGGTGTTCTCCTGTTAAGTGGTACTTGGCAGTCTTGCCGTTGCGGATGTACCGGTATTACGCAAGTGCTACGGCGTCTGCCGCTTTGCCTACATCCAGGGGTCACCGCGAGTAGTCTGCTGTGTCTCTAGGTCACCAAGTAAACGATAAAAGCTCCATTCTGTATTCTTACAAGCACCCTTTTTTTTACCTGCCAGAAATGTAATTAGTTCGCTTTTACCGGCATCTTTTTGTCTGTTTGGATTTTTTGAGAGCTATTCGAACGTCCTCTCCTGGTGTCTTTGTTCGGTCTTAAGTTTTTGCAACAGAATAAATAATAGAGCTCAAACTGCTTGATTGCGTAGATAATTTAGCTGGGTTTGAACTACGAGTATTTCATATATCATTAACAGTCGTTTATCGTCAATTCAAGAAATATTCCCAGTGTTATTAAAAAGATGGGGTGCAGTGTAGTATACATCCAACAGATTGTTGGTGATTCTCAATTTCGAACAATGAGGTTTCCGTAAATACAAACTGGTACGTCGACAATTTTCCTCATCTAATAAATATCTAGAAACAAAGAATATGACTACTACATCCTGATCAAGGCTGCAAGTCGTTCTGTAAACAACTTCAAATACGATTGAATCGTCTGTTTTATTTCACATTTGTTTTTAGTGAAGGTTGTGATTCGGATTTTCTGCTTTGTTAGTTCACTAATAAAACTCAGTTGCAATCGCCAGTTTTCAGTCAGTTTATTTTAGGCAAAACCATTTGGAGTATCGTATTTAACAGATCACAATAGTGAATGTGAAATAAAAATTTACATGAAAATACACATGTTGGCAATGAATTAATTATATCATTAATTATTCATCAAGGTGCTGAAGTAATGGTGCATCATACCATTCATATTGAATGTGGTTAGGCATTAAGTAAACGAATGAGTTAGTATTTTGGAGGAGGTTTAACTCCTAGTGGCCGCGGCGGAGCGGCCGAGCGCTTTGAGGCGCTACGCTACGATGCGCGAGGTCGTTCCCCGACGGGGGTTCGAATCCCCCCTCAGGCATGGATCTTTGTGTCGTCTTTAGTATAGGGTAGTTCATAAGTAGTTTGTAAGTTTAGGGACTGATGACCCCGCAGTTAAGTCCCTTAAACTTTACAAACAGTTGAACATTTGAATTCCTTGTCCGGTCATACTGACATAAGCCACTTATTGACTTACGTTACGAAGTCTTTTTCTGAAGGCATTTGTTTGGTTGTAGCCTGGTATGGGAGTGAAACGTGGACGATAAATAGTTCAGGCATGAAGAGGAATGAAGGTTTTGAAATATACTACTACAAACGAATGCTGAAAATTAGGTGGGTAGGTCACGTAACTAATGAGGAGATACTGAGCAGAATTTGGGAGAAAAGAAATCTCTGGGATATCTTGACTAAAAGAAGGGATCTGTGGGTACGACATGTTCTAAGCCAACAAGGAAGCGTCAATTTCATAATGGAGGGATGTGTGTGGGTAATAATCTCGAGGAAGAGACGAATACATTGAACAGATTCCGATGGTTCTGGGTTGGTGTTCGGAAATTAAGAGGCTTGCATACGGTAGAGTAGCGTGGAAAGCTACATAAAACCAATCTCAGGATTAAAGGCCAAAACAGTAACATGGAGTATAAGTTTGGAGACGGACCACTAATTTTAAGGTAGGTACGACCAGGTGAAACCCAGCTTAAGGAGATAGAGGGAGATACTAGGGATTTGTAGATAGAATGGTTTGCTCGCTCACACTCGGTCAAGTGCGCCACTCTCGGCTAATTCGAGTATGAATGCTCGGAGCGGGCAGGCTGTACTCGATCGAGGTGCCGAGGGCGAGAAGGGCACAGACAACGCTTGCCAAGATCAGTCATAATAACGGAAAACGACTACTATTGTGCGGAATTGCACAGTGTGTTTCAGAATGTTTTTCGCTTTATTTATGTGATACTCAGTTGAAATTTGTGTTGGTAACAGACCAAATGCTTAAAATGAATCATCGGAGTCCACGTTCGTTACGTTAGATAACTAATTATTCAAAAATATCTTAAAGCAACACTAATTTGGCCGAAGTGGAGTGGCCGAGCGTTCCAAGGCACCTTGCTCCGCCGCTCGCCGTCGGAGTTTCGAGCCCCTCCCCCTTGGGCATGGGTGTTTCTATGGTTGTGTAAGTTAGTTTAAATAAAATTAATAAAAATTTCCGGGCTGTTATGCCGTGGTCTTATGAATTTATTATGGAAACCCAACGTTACGTCCCCGACTGCGGAGGACATTTTCAAGGGGGATCGCGGCAATTTTGAATGTCCGACGCACACCCTGGCTCACTACTGACTGAGGCCAAACTCCGTTTACGAGGGCTCGCGCGCAGAGGTGTGACGTTAGATGTTTTTGATATGCGCGCGCAATTCGTCGTTGCCGATTGCCGTCGTCCATTAATATCGTCCCATGGTGGAAGGCTGTTACATTTCTTCTTCAAAACCGGAATCCAGATTTCATTTAGTTTCACGCCCTCCTCCATCCTATTGAAATTATTGAGGTGTTTTACAATTTCTATAGCCTCTCTGTACAGTCTTTCGTGGTATCCATTTGTGGCTGCTAAAACCTGAGTCTTATCAAATTGAATAAGGTGGTCCCCCGGTTGAAAAACATGTTCAGCAATAGCTGATCTGTCAATCTCTCCCCTTCTACAGTTCCCCTTGTGCTCTTATAGTCGTTGTTTGACTGTTCTGTGGGTACCTCTCGATGTACAGGAGATCAGAAGATGACGTCTAAGACACGTCGAAACCGGTCATCCGAATGAATAAAACGCGATCTTGGCTGGAAACCTGTGTAAATACCATAATATCTGTTAATATTCATAGCTTCTTCAGGAGATATATCTTTCAACACAGGATCCGTCGTTAGGTATCTTATTAGTTTTAGAAGGGCTGTTGCTTTGCTGTAACTGACTTATTAATTTTTCAGGTTTTACATTGTCGTATCTCACATATTCGTTTTAATAAAACACTAATTAAAATGAATATATGAGATGTAACAATATAACACCTTAAAATCTAATAACAGCTACATTAAAAAAAAAAAAAAATAAAAAAAAAAAAGATACCTGACTAAAGCTGGTCTGCAGAAAGATATATCTCGTTGATAATCAATAAATATTAACAAATATTACAGTGCTCTGGCTTAACCCTATATAATTATATGAATCTACGACATCAGTAACGCTGTGGGCCCGAGATACAACACGTCATTAAATTATGAAGAGGTAAATGGTTCATTGAGACGCGACGATTTCACAGTTATACGTGTGGGAAAAAAATCAGACCTTTTTCTCCACATTAAAGTAGGAGGCGTTCCCAGCGTGCTAAGTTCAAATTCAAATGTTTGTAATTCTATGGGACCAAACTACGTTGGTCATCAGTCCCTAGACTTACAAACTACTTAGATAAGTTTAACTAACCTAAGGACGACACATGCATCCATTTGCGAGGGAGGATTAGAACCTCCGACGCGAGAGGCCGCGAGATCCGTAACATGGCGCTCCAGACCGCCTGGCTACTCCCGCGCGGCGCGTGCTAAGTGACAGCACTGACGTAAGCACCATTGTCACGTAACTACATGCATGTTACAGTTCGAGCAAACATGGACGAGAGATGCAGACCTCCAGGAAATGCAGAAGGCTGATAGATGGCGCACCGCAGGAGGACGGGTGACTAACGCGATTCATACAGAACCTTCGATTTTATAAAGATTTCTTCTAAGGTCGCGTGGCAAATAAAACATATGAAGCGCCAGTAGATTTGATTGAAAACTTTCTAGATAGTATTATACATACACCGTCAGAAACCCAAGTATGCAAATACCAGTACTATGGTTTTTACGGCAGATTACGTAGTAGTGTTCGGGTCAGCGACATCCTTGGAACAATGATCCGTGTTCCAGATCTAATTGTGTCATAAAGAATGTCGGCTGCCAACTGTCCTCAAAATAAATTTTATGAAATAAAATACACATAATCTCTTAAAAATATCGTCGGCTATCATTCACTGGATAGACTGTCGTATGCAAAATACACTGACGAGCCAAAACATTATGACCACAAACACAGTGGCGAGTTGCTGCATCGTTGCAAGGGAACACAACAGCGACTATTCACGGCACCAGGTTTCTAAGCACACGTCTCGAAATTCCTATAAATGAGGGTACCACGGTTTATGGGTGGGAATCGGGCGCCTGATAGCATGCAACATGGGTTACATAGATTTCTGATCAAGTAAATTTGACGGTCAAGATAACACCTCGCGGTCTTCAGATTATATTAATGCGAAACAGAGTTTACCGATTGGGAGATGTCATCAAAGTCAGGGAAGACATCACTCATGAAGAGAGCATGTGGTCTGCTACAGTCTTCGCGACTTTTCACGTATTACTCCAGGTCGTATGGAAGCCAGTTTGGTGTACCCCATATCACAATGGTTGCTCTACTGGCCTACGCCCGTGGTATAGTGTTTATTACGAGTAGCCGTTCGCCTGGATGACGCCTTATCCAGATACGAGCATCCGCATGACGTATTATGAAAGGTGACTCATCCTACCAGCCGACAGACCCCCTTTGAGCCACGATCCCACATCCTTGACCCCTGCCCATAGGTATTTTGAATGTCGTCGGGTCGTCATGCAACGACGCAGGGATCGTCGGCTGCGTTGTCCCATGTCCAGCACTGTGCACTAAATGGCCTTCTCGCGCAACACTTGTGTCTGTCTTAGCTCTGTACTCCGCGGGTCAGATTTGACACAGGACACAGGCTTATCCTACTTTACACAGAGGCCAAAGATATTACTGTGGTCAGCGGAACAGTCCGCCTCCGCGGAATAGTGGGCACAGTGCTGGCTTACGCCGCAGGAGGGCCGGGTTCGATTCCCAGTCTGGTCGGAGATGTTCTCCGGTCGAGTACTGGTTGTTGTGCCGTCATCGTTCTATCATCATTGACACGCGAGTCGTCGAAGTGGCGTCAGGTAAAAAAAAAACTTGCACCAAGCAGGCTGAACACATTTTTTTAAATCCAACCACGGTTGCTAGTCTAAATTTTCGCTTTTCTAGCATCAAAAGTAGTCTTAGTGGCACCATTAAAAGATTTTCCCTTTTTTCACCCTCTTAATGGTTGAATTTCCAAAACTATCGAAACACACAGCCGCGGCGGAGTGGCCGAACGTATTGAGGCGCTATGCTCCGATGCGCGAGGCCGCTCTCCGTCGGGGATTCGCATCGTCCTTCGGGCATGGATGTTTGTGTAGTCTTTACTATAAGTTAGTTCATAAGTAGTTTGTAAGTTTAGGGACTGATCATCCCTCAGCTAAGTCCCATAAACTTAACAAACATTTGAACATTTGATTTAAAACACTTCTTTTTAAAATTCCAATCAAAAATCTAAATCGGAAGTCTTGTATTTCTTGCTTCGAAATTGTCTGAACAGCAACGTATTTTTTTTTTAAAGTTCATCCCCTATTTTACCCTTTTAGGAATGGGAATATCGAAAAATCGCTGATGCCTACAGTATAAGATAAACAACGTCGAGAAATTCTATCGTCTGTAGGTTCACTTTACAGCGTCGTTTTCTTTTAGAAACGGATCGAGAACGCGAAATTTCTTTCTTACGCTTTGACATCTTTCTTGGTAATTTTACTTTTCAAACTACAATATGCACTTATTTTTCTTTATTCGTATGCTTGTTGCTGAAAGACAATTGAAGAATGTGCATCACGTTTCGCTGTATACAACCTCTTTGCTATTATAGTGTCAAAAGTCCGAATTTTATATAAGCTGACGACTTTCAATCACTATATCTTTCATCCTGTTATAGCTATCGACACGGAACTGCTATGGTGTACAACACAGAGAGATCGTTCATATCCATTGTGTAGTTTTTGCTGAAGAGCAAAATATTGACACCCACACGCAGAATGTTATAAAAGTCGGTAACTTTCGACTCCTATATCTTGCAACACCTCTTCGTTATCAACCCTCTACCACCATAGTGCACAACGGGAGACTGATACCTACTACCACATACGAACACTATTCGTTTGCGATGTGTACTTTTGGCTGCAGAGTGAGGTATAAGCACGAACCCCTGCGGCGGCGCTGTTCTGACCTGTAGTGGCGGTTGCCGTGGCAACCAGCAGTGACGCGATCAGCAGCTGTGCGGAATCTTCCAACCCCTTTATCGTTATCAACCCTCTACCACCATAGTGCACAATGGGAGCCTGATACCTACTACCACATACATAGGCACGAACACCTGCGGCGGCGCTGTACTGACCTGGAGTGGCGGTTGCTGTGGCAACCAGCAGTGACGCGATCAGCAGCTGAGCGGAGCGTCGGAGAGCGGCCATGGTGAGCTCGCTCGGGTCGAGTGCGTTGCGCCGGGAGGCGGCACGCTTTTATATCGTGGCCCGCGGCGGGGGCGGAGAAGAGGAGCTGGGGGGGAGGGAGGGGGAGGGGGAGGGGCAGGGAAGATCTGCGGGCGCGCGATTCCGGGACGCAGAGGACACCCCGCGCAGCAGCGCCTCTCCCGGGGTTTTACCGATGCGCTCTTTGTTCACGTGTGGATAACCTTCCGCGAATTAGATCGTAATCTCACGGCTGCATTTACGTTTCATATCCAGTACCGTGCACGCAAACCGGTGACATTTCTCTCATTGCGGTGTCAGAAATACCCCGGAGTAGAGACTAGTGGAATTGTAGTACAGCGGAAGTGGGACGAAGCAAATGTCATTTTGTCGAGAACTCTGTATGTTATGTTATGGTCTTCAGTCCGGAGACTGGTTTGATGCAGCTCTCCACCCTACTCTATCTCAGCCTTTTCATCTCCTCATAAGAACGGCAACCCACATCCACTTGAATTTGCTTACTATACACGTCTCTTGGTCTCCCTCTGCGATTTTTACCCCACACACTTCCCTCCAATGCTAAATTTACGATTCCTCGATGTCTAAGAATGTGTCCTACCAAGCGATCCCTTCTTTTAGTCAGGGTATGCCAAAAATTCCTTTTCTCGCCAATTCTGTTCAGTACCTCTTCATTAGTTATGGTGGTAGAGGGTTGATAACGATAAAGGGATTGGAAGATATGGGAGTCAAAAGTTACCGACTTATACAAAATTCTACGTGTGGGTGTCAATCACCCCGTTTACATGGGCTCCCAAAACCGGATTTCGTAAACCGATTTCCCAATTCCGCTTTTGGTTGGTCATGTAAACACTCCAAAATCGATTCTGGAAATCCACTTCTCTAAAGCGGTTTTCCAGTTCCACAATCGATTTTCGTGTCAATGTAAACGCAACCATTTTTGAAGCGTTCGTGGCCTGTCAGATTGTGTGGTTGCTTTTTTTTTTTTTTTTTTTTTTTTTTTTTTTTGTAAGAATTTTCGGCACATATGGACAGAGTGATATTTTCTAATGTGAAATAAAAGTATTAATATTAGAGTGACCATAAATCTGTGTAATAAGTAAAGAAAAATAGCGATTATGCTGACTAAATCGGGGACTGAATCAGCTGTTTTTCAGCCGCCATCTTAAGTGGATCAGGAAATCCGATTCAGGCTGTGCCATGTAAACATGACAGCGAAAAACGGTTTACGAAAATCGGTTTTCGTCTTCCGAAAGATGTGTTACATGTAAACGTAGTGAATATTTGCTCTTCAGCAAAAACTGCACAATGGAGACGAACGATCTCTCTTGTGTTGTACACCATAGCAGTTCCGTGTCGATAGCTGTTAACAGTATGTAAGGTATAGTGACTGAAGAGACGTCAGCTTATATCAACATTTTCCTGTAGCACCACATTTCAAAAGCCTCTATTCTCTTCCTGTCCGCACTGCTTATCGTCCATGTTTCACTACCGTACAAGGCAACACTTCACAAAAATGCCTTCAGAAAAGACTTCCTTACACTTAAATTAATATTCGATGTTAGCAAATTTCTCTTTTTCAAAAATGCTTTTCTTCCCATTGCCATTCTGCATTTTATATCCTCTGTACTGCGACCATCGCATGTTATTTTACTTCCCAAGTAACAAAACTCGTCTACCATCTTCATTGTTTCGTTACCTAATCTAATTTCTTCAGCATCGCCTCATTTTCTAAGACCGCATTCCATTATTTTTGGTTTGCTCTTGTTAATGTTCATTTTATACGCTCTCTTCAACACACTGTCCATTCCATTCAACTGATCTTCCAGGTACTTTGCTGTCTCTGACAGAATTTCAATGTCATCAGCAAAACGCAATGTTTTTATTTCTCCCCATGAACTTTAATCCCTATTCCAAAATTTTCCTTGCTTTCCTTCACCGCCTGCTCGATGTACAAATTGAATAACATCGGAGAAAGGCTACAACCCTGTCTTACTTCCTTCCCAACTGAAGCTTTCCTTTCATGCCCTTCGAGTCTAATAACTGCGGTCTGGTTTTTGTACAAGTTGTAAATAACTCTCCTTTCCCTGTATTTTACCCCTGCTGACTTCAGAATTTGAAAGAGTGTATTCCAGTCAACATTGTCAAACGCTTTCTCCAAATCTACAAAAGCTAAAAATGTAGGTTTGCCTTTCCTCAATCTATCTTCTAAGATAAGACGTAAAGTGAGTATTGCCTCCCGGGTTCCTACGTTCTTCCTGAACCCAAACTGATCTTCCCCGAGGTCAGCTTCTACCAGCTTTTCCATTCTCCTGTAGATAATTCGTGTTAAAATTTTGCAACCATGACTTATCAAACTGATGGTTCTTTAATTTTGACACCTGTCTGCACCTGATTTCTTTGGAATGGAGATTATTACATTTTTCTTAAAGTCTGAGGGTATTGCGCCTGTCTCATACATCCTACACACCAGTTCAAATAGTTTTGTTATGGCTGGTATGGCTAGTAAAATCATCTGAAGATCAAAACCAAGTGCAGAACGATCAGAATAAGATAACAGTCTTCACGGCCACTACGGTCGGGGGTTCGAATCCCCCCTCGTGCATGGATATTTGTGCCGTCCTTAGTATAAGGTAGTACGTAAGTAGTTTGTAAGTTAAGGGACTGATGACCCGTAGTTAAGTCCCATACGCTTAACAAACATTTGAACATTTTGAAGATATCAGTATGGTGTAAAAATTGGCAATTGACTCTAAATGATGAGAAGTGTGAAGTCGTCCACATGAGTACGAAAGGAAATCCGTTAAACTTTGTTTACAAGATAAATCAATCAAAAGGGAAGGCCGTAAACTCCACAAAATACCTAGGAATTACTATTACTTCAGACATAAATTGGAAAGAGCACGGCGATAATATCGTGGGAAAGGCGAACCAGAGACTGCGTTTTATGCAGAACCCTAAAAACATGCAACAGATCTACAAAAGAAACTGCACACACTACGCTTGTCCGTCCATTTTTGGAGTATTGCAACCCAGTGTGGGATCCTTATCAGGTGGGTTTGACGGAGGACATCGAATGAGTCCAAAGAAGGGCAGCTCGTTTCGTATTGTCACGATACAGGGGAGACAGTGTTACGGAAATGATACAGGATCTGGGATGGGAATCATTACAACAACGGCGCTTATCGCTGCGGCGTGGACTACTTGTGAAACTCCAATCGCCAATATTCTCCTCCGAATGCGAAAATATATTGTTGACTCCCACTTACTTAGGTAGAAATGATCATCGAAATAAAATACGAGAAATCAGAGCTCGAACAGAGAGATTCAGGTGTTCTTTCATACCGCGCGCTATTCGAGAATGGAATGGGAGAAAAATAACGTTTATTTTCAATTATTATTTGTCATTATGACATAAAAAAGTGGTCTCGGTGTGAAACCACTATTGCAATGCCACCTTAAACAGACATGCACATAAAAGCTGTCAAATTGTATTTATTCCAAATCACTAATCTGTTGAACAGAAGTATCATCACAAAATAACCTTCATTCCATCTGCTGTAGTTGGCACGTATCCCTGGCTAAACGAGTAGCATAAAGATCGATTTGAAATAATAGTTCATCAGTCAAATTCGTTGCGAATAAAAGTAGAAGCAATTGCACAGGAATGTTTGTATTATATGGAATATTAGTTGGACGTGATGGTTGGGAAAACTGACTCATCAGAATAGAAATGATTATGATTGTTGAGCCATTTGTAAATTCGGTCAGCTTGTTGCTGAGCAGGAGCGAAACTACTAAGTGGTTGGTCATCTTCAGATTCCCATTCTTACATCACATCAACAGACTCTGTACGCCCATTCACCGGTGTCACCAATTCTAAATGTTCAAATGTTTGTAAATCTATCGGACCAAACTGCGTGGTCATCAGTTCGTAGCTTACAAACTACTTAAACTATACTGAGAACCGGCATTTGTTGAAGCCAGAGATCCATGGTTTTGTGCCCAAAACAAAGATTTCTCGGTTAAAACCCCGTGTGACTATTGTCTTCTTTACGTGAAGCAACTGAATTGACAGTCACATTGGAGTATCTACTTATATATGACTTACATTTCACCGACTAGATCTCCTACGCGCACACACACACACACACACACACACACACACACACACACACACGTGCCCATATCTTTGGGCACAAACAAATGGCATCGTGCCCTGCTTGCAGGCTTCATTTTTCCAGTTTTAAAGCATCTTCAGAGATTCTCAGCTCCTGGATTACAGTGACAGAGTTATATAGAGAACCTTGGTTTGTTATGTAATAATGTGTCTCTGGCTATTCAGATGCTACGTGTGAATATTTTACATTGACCATAGATAGTAGTAGACCGAGCAAACAGCAGAGCGGCCACACCATTGATCTCTATACTACCTGGATGTTGAACTTCAGCTGTCTGACCGTGCCAGCCATAGATGTTCATATTTCGGTACTTGCCGAATTCATATATGGCTGCTAAAAAAGAACGAAAAAAAAGTTTTGATTCAGCTTCCATATTAGCCTAATACATCGCGCATTGACATAAAGTTCAAATCAAGAGGTAAACAAGCAATTCTATGTCACGTAACAACAGATGGAAATTAGTATACCAAATTTACACATGGCGGAAAATGAGAAGACGAATGTGCAGGCACGCTGCAGTTCTATGCTCAGACACCAGGCTTGTACATCCAGTCTGTCCTAGCACGGAAATATTTTGTCCTGTATATGCCGTTAGCCCTTTTTGAGACGGCGACAATTTTGGCGACCCCAGAAGTTCATATGTGTCTTTATTTATTAATGTGATAGCGGAACCAATATCGAGCTGGAGTCTATCTGGCAACATGCCATTTCTGAAGAATCAGACGACACATCCTGTCCAACCGGAAGTCGGGAAAGTATGTCCGCGTTGGCATGTTGGGTGGTAGGTCGGTACAAAATCTCATACTGATAATTTAACAATATCAAGGACCATCTCTGAAGATTTTGTGCCGTTTGTGACGGAATTGGCTTTGTGGGTGAGAACAACGACGTGAGAGGCTTGTGGTCTGTCAACAAATAGAATTTTCTGCCATAGAGATAATGATGAAACTTTGTGACGCCGTAAATGATTGCTAAGGCCTCCTTTTCTATCTGACTGTAATTCTGTTGCGTTGGCGTTAGTAGTTTGGATACAAAGCCAATAGGACGATCGTGAGATCCAATACGATGTGACAATACCTCGCCCAGACCATAAGACGAGGCATCCACTGCTAGCACTACAAGCTTCTGTGAGTCAAAGGGAAGCAAACATGCATCATTAAGTAGTGCAGACTTTAATTTGTCAAAGGCAACCTGGCAATCTTTAGACCATACAAAAGGAACATTCTTCCTACGTAAGCGATGCAGTGGAGCTGCAATCTGAGAGGCATTAGGAATAAATCTCAAATAATAGTTAAGCTTTCCCATTACTGCTTGCAATACGTGCACATTCTTAGGAGGAGGCAAGTCTTTGATTGCTTGAAGATGTGTCTGTAAGGGATGGATTCCTTGGGCATTAATCACATAGCCTAGGTACTCTATTTCAGTCTAGTAAAACGAACACTTTGCTTTATTGCAACGTAGACCTGCTGCAGTCAACACTTTGAAAAGGCATTCCAGGTTTGATAAATGTTCTTCAACTGTGCGCCCTGAGACCACAATATCATTTAAATAGTTCGGGCAGCACGATACACCCAGACACTGTCAGCTGTTCCAAAAAACGCTGAAAAATAGCGGGGGCGGAAGAACTGCCAAAGGGTAGGCGTTGAAATTGAAAAAGTCCCATGTGAGTATTAATGACGAAAAACGTTTTGGGCTCGTCATCGAGCGGAATCTGTAAGTATGCCTCTGCTAAATCAATCTTAGAAAAGAAGCGAGACTGTCCATTAGTTCCTCAGGTCAGGGCACAGGGTAAGTGTCTACAATAGTTTGACTGTTCACTCTTGGTTTGAAGTCCGTACAGAGACGAAGTTTTCCTGTCGGCTTGGTTAGAATCACTAAAGGCAAGGCCCACTGACTCGCAGAAACAGGAGAAATCACCCTATTATCCTGCCAAAGTTTAAGTTCTTCAGCAACTTTACACGAAGGGCGATAGACACTGGTCTAGCTGTACGAAATTTTGGTACTGCAGATGCTTTTAAAGTTACATGTGCCACGAAGTCTTTTGCACAACCCAGTTCCGGCAAAAACAAGTCACTATATTTTTCACACAATGCATTGAGTTTGTCCTGAGGCACTACCGACGAAATTTGAAGCACATCTCTTCGAATTGATAAGACAAATAAGTCGAATGCATCTAGTCCAAAAATGTTCTGTGTAGATTTGGCCAGAAGAAGAACTAAAGCGACAGTTTTGGTAACTCCTTGTAAACAGGCGGGCAGGCTACACGTTCCTAGCACGGGAATATTTTGTCCTGTATATGCCGTTAGCACTTGGGATTAAGACAGGCACTAGGAAAGTCTCTCATCAGTAGGGCCGGCCGCGGTGGCCGAGGTGACTGAGGCGCTCAAGTCACGGTCAGCACGGCCACTACGGTCGGGGGTTCGAATCCCCCCTCGGGCATGGATATTTGTGCCGTCCTAGTTCGTAAGTAGTTCATAAGTAGTTTGTAAGTTTAGGGACTGATGACCCCGTAGTTAAGTCCCATAAGCTTTACAAACATTTGAACATTCATCAGTAGGCAGGCCTCTATCGACTTAAACTATGTATCTGCTTTCCACTAGACGGCAGTTAACAAAGCTAAGTATTTGTACTTTTTCTCTTCGAAATATATCTTGTTCTAATCTATCTTAGTGTTTCTAGTTTCTGCTGTCCCCTGGCTGGTCACCTCAGAGTCTGTACCCGCACATGCGTACCTCCTATTTCCCTGTGTCGGTCTCTCTCTACTCAGCCACTGACACCCAGGACAACCGGCGGAAACGAGACACAAAAGTGGCGACGTGGATGGGACACAAAAGTCTGCACAGAGATCACTGGGCTACACCCATGCTGTGGTAGCAACGTAGGACCATGTGACTATTGGCAAACATTAGTCGTATAGAAAAAACAAATTGGCAGTTTTCAAGAAATGCCACTATTTTAAACTGGCAATACTTACATGGGAAATTTAATGTTACTCCCCTTCACACAAAATGCTTTCTAAACTTAGAAGCAGAGCTGGACGCTGTCACGTGACTGTTGGCAAAGCAGTGGTTTAACTGTGGAGATGTTGGTTCCATGAAAGGAATGTCTACCAATATCTATAGTCGAAGATATTTTATGGATTTTGTTATCTATGGATCTAAAATAGTACACCTTTGGAACATCCATTAGCTAATCGTAAAATTTTCTAAATAAAGTTTGTGCTTAAATTATGTGTGGTCAATGAGAATTTCATCAGTGGTTGTGAAAATTCATTAATCTACCTTTAGGGATTATGTGTAAAATTTTAGTGCCTTGTCAATATTTGTGGTGATGTGCTTTTCATTTCTGAGAAGAAAACGTGTAGACAAAACAAAATAAATAACATAGGTTGTTTGCAGGCATCACTTGAGAATGACATAAGCCGAAACGGCCGTCGGGAATCAAATATTTGCAGCAATTTGGATAATTTCCAATTATTAAAATGTTTTATATATTTCGTGCTGCGGGCCCTACAGAGAGAAAAAGATTACCGTTTTAGTTTGGATGTGGGAGAAATGTAGGAATACGTGAGACAGTACTGAACCTACCACATAGACTGTCAGAAGTAAAAATTAGTACACACTCTTACAGTTTTCCAGTTCACTAAAGATTTATTGTCGAAACATCATATATTAAGTGATCGCATTTACAGATCAATAGCTCAAGCAGTATTCAGGCACCAGATATCGAACTATGGTGCAACATATCTACATATACATACATATTCCGCAATTCACCCAAATGACCGTGGCGGAGGGTACCTATTACCACTACTTGTCATTGCTTTTCTGTTCCTCTCCTATAGAGAACGCGGGAAAAACGAATGCTTGTGTGCATCTGTACGAGCCCTAATCTCTCTGGTATTATCTTTGTGGTCTTTGCCGGCCGCGGTGGCCTAGGAGACTGAGGCACTTCAGTCACGGACACAACGGTCGGGCATGGATATTTGTGCCGTCCTAGTTCGTAAGTAGTTCATAAGTAGTTTGTAAGTTTAGGGACTGATGACCACGTAGTTAAGTCCCATAAGCTTTACAAACATTTAAACATTTTTTTTTTTTTTGTCTTTACGCGAAATGTAGATTGGTGGAAGTAGAATCTTTCTGCAGTCTGCCTTAAATTCTGGCCCTCTAAATTTCTTCAACGGTGTTTCTTGGAAAGGACGGCCCGTTCCTTCCAGCGACTCCCAGTTGAGTTCCCGAAGCATTTCAGTAACACTCGCGCGTTCACCGAACCCACCACTAACGAACCTAGCGGGCTGCCTCTGAAGTGCCTCTATATATCCATTTAAACCGATCTGATTGGGATCCCAAGCACTTGAGCAATACTCAAGACCTGGTTTCCTTTTACAGACGAATCACATCTTACCAAAATTCTCCCAACAAACCGAAGTCGACCATCAGCCTTCCCCGCGACTGTCCTTAAATACTCGTTCCATTTCATATCACTGTGCGGCATTACTCCTACATACATAATAGACGTGACTCTGTCAAGCAGCACACTACTAATGATGTATTCGAACATTACGTGATTGTTTCTCTTTCTCATCTGCATCACCTTACTTTTTCTACATTTAGAGCTAGCTGCCTTTCCCCACACCACATAGAAATTTGGTCCAAGTCATCCTGCACCCTACTACAGTCATTCAACGACAAGTTCCTGTACATCACAGCATCATCAGCAAAAAGCCGCGGATTGCAATTCACTCTTTTTATCAAATCATTTATATAGACAGAAAATAATAGCAGTCCTATCACACTTCCCTGGGGCACTCTCGACCATACCCCAGTCTCTCGACCATCGAGGACAGCGTACTGGGGTTCTATTACATAATTAGTCTTCCAGCCACTCACATATTTGGTTACCTATTTCCTAAGCTCGTACCCTCGTTGGTAGCCTGCAGTTCGGAACCGTGTCGAACGCTTTTCAAAAATCGAGAAATATGCAGTCTGCTTGTTGCCCTTCATCCACAGCACGCTTATCAATACGTGATGTAGGTAGCTGCAATGCAGACGCTGAATCTGGCATACATTCAATCGCACACTTGGGGAATACTGTCTTGGGATACGTTAACGCATGCCTTCTCGTCATTCAAGACTTGTGGGTTGATGACTCGCACATGTCAGTTGTCGCCCGATCATTTCCGATACGTCTTCGCCTGGAGTCAAGTCCGTAGATCGTGCTGGCCAGGGAAGTTTGCGCACCTCTTGCAGATCACGTTGATGTTCCATCACAATGAGTGAGCGGGCATTATCGTTCTGGAATGACTAATCACCTCCCTGTTGAAATAGTAGCACAAGAACGGGTCTTACAACATTCTGCTGCATGCACCAAGTGCTGGTCAGTGGTCTCTCCACAAACACCAAAGGTGAACGAGAGATGTGGCCTATCGCACCCCAGACCATAAGTGTTGCCGTAACATAAGTGGGGCCAGTGTGTCTTGGACGAATGCAGTCTTCGAGACACCGCTCGCCAAACCTATGTCGTACGCGGAAACGATTATCATTTGAATGTAGACAGAATCTGCTTTCATCAATGAAAAGCACCCTCTGCCATTCCATGTTCCAAGTGATCTCCTTAAGGCACCAGTCGAGCCATGCTCCTCGATGGTGTGGCGTGAGTGGAAGGCGGGCTAGAAGTGTGCGTGCCCTACTCTCACTACCACTAACCGGTTGCCAAATTTTCATGTTGACACTTCTGGGTTCTCAAACGTATGAGTCCCGTAGTAGCTGCCACTGCTTTCCCTACAATACGACGGTCTTGATGGACGTCTGTGCTGCGTGGACGTCCAGAATCTTATATTTGGATGTAGGAATGTTCAGGTGACCATTGAAAACAGCATCGTTGTTTGGAGCGCCACGTTGCGGATCGCGAGGCCTCCCGCGTGGGAGGTTCGAGTCCTCCCTCGGGCATGTGTGTGTGTGTGTGTGTGTGTGTGTGTGTGTGTTGTCCTTAGGTTAGTTTAAGTAGTTTGTAAGCTAGGGACTAATAATCAAGCAGTTAACTCCCATAGAATTACAAACATTTGAACCAACGTCGTTGTACAACTGAAGCAGCACGTCCAACTTGTGTGACAGTTCATCGATACGACCATCTGTCAATCGGAAGACCATTATTTAACCCCTTTCCAAGTAACTCAGTTTTCTGCAGCAAACACGAGTGCATCTCTGTGCCATGCCACCTCTTTCCTTCATATATTTATAACATTAGGACCCTCATGGCTGTAAAGATTCCCTGTCGAACGGTTCTTCTTCTTCTAGTTACTGTTCGTTCCGAATGTTGACAACCATCTTGGCGGTACTTTTCCTGTCATTTGCAGCTCTAAATGGCTCTGTACATGTTTTAGAGGTATAATGTGACTAAAATAGGGCATCAGCTGAAAGGACGCATTCATTGATATCAACAGATACTCAGTTTAGGGTAAGTGTAGGGGTGGGTGGGAGAGAGGTGCAAAACTTACTGAGGAAAACCCCGAGACGAGTACAGTTAGAAAGTTCGAATGAATGGGTTTTGGCGCTGTTATTCGGAGATGACGAGGTTTGTACACGGTAGAGTAGCGTGGATAGAGTAGCTGCATTAAAACAATTTTCACACTTAAGAAAAAGTTCAAATGTTTCGTAGGGACCAAACTACACTGATCATCGAACCCAAGAATTATAAAGTGGCTGTTTGTCTTTTTTGATTTTGCATGTCGTACTTTACGGAGTGTGAAGTTATTTTATGTTCATTTCTGTTTTGTCCTCCGCGGCCTATCTTTCAGGAAAGGATCTGCTCAGGACGCATGGTATGCGTGGACAGCTAAAACAGCTTTACAGATTTGTAATACAAGTTTTATTACTTGTATACAAAACACTCAACTTCTAGAGAGTATGTCTGTTTTCGTGGCCTCGTCTTCTTGCAGGATGCTAGCTGCGCTGACTCATGGTTTCTGCATATTTCGGAGTCGAGTTCGGAGTCCCTTCCAGACGCATGTCGGCCTAGATAAAGCGGCTTGTAGAGGCCGCGCTCCTCGGTTGTTCCCTCCAGGATGCGCGGCGCCGGCGTGTGATTGGCTGCCGGTCGTCCGCTGCCTTCTTCACGATCGTTTTTGTGCGTTTGGCGTGTGGCGCTGACTTCATGCCACAAAAATTACTTTCTGCATTAATGTAATGCCATATAAGTTAATTTCATTGTCTTTACAATACTTATAATTACCATAAGATGCGCAAAATATACATGGACCTTTTGGGATAATACAGTAAAAGTCACATATTTCTGTTCGTTTATTTCAAACTTATTATTTTCGGTATACTTATGGAAAATTAAACACATTTCTTGGTTAATCTGAGATTTATCAAAACATTTAAACGAGTCACAAAAGAACAGTATTGTCAAAGTGGAGTTCAAACAGGGGACACATTTGCTAAGTTATTTTAGTTTACGATAGCTCACTGCAGATAACGAAAGAGAATTAATCAAAATACCAGTTAATTATTAATAAACAAATAACTTTCACTCTGAAAGTTTTGTGCTTTACTGGCATACAAAACGTGATTTCAAATACCTTCACAGAAAAAATTCACCTAGTGTCAAATAACAATATCTGGGAAACAAATTTACGTCACTGTTGCAAGAAATCACCCAATGAAGGAACCCGTCGAGTTGAAACCTTACCTCATCGTTGTTCACACGACTCATTTCAGACCACAAAAAGGTTATGAACGTATGCTTGTAGAGTTAGCCGTCTTCACAATAGTTGCATCCAATTACGCCCATAGCCCTGTTAGGAGACACACCGCATAATAACTCGATGTGGATGTAATGGCTACTCTGCAATTACTGAGAGTTTTCTGTGACCCAATCACGCAGATCTTTCTATTCCACGAAGCCATTAAACAGATTGCTCGATGAAATTATTGTTCGCTCTTTGTTCCGCAAGCACCCGATGGACAACAGCTCGATGCTTTTCGTGATCGTTTGCTTTGTAGTGTCTATGGGACTTAACTACGGGGTCATCAGTCCTTAAACTTACAAACTACTTACGAACTAGCTAATACTAAGGACGGCATAAATATTCATGCTTGAGGGGGGATTCGAACCCCCGACCGTAGTGGCCGTGCAGACAGTGACTGGAGCGCCTCAGTCCCCTCGGCCACCGCGGCCGGCGATCGTTTGCTTCCATTCGAAGTGTCACTTCGATTTTATAGGAGCACAGTTGAAAATCTTCTTTCGAAATTCATTTTGTGCTGGTTCTGGGAATATCCAACTATCAAGAACCACGCAAAATAGATTACAACTGAATTACAGCAACATTAACGATCACGATGGCGATGGTTTCCGCCTAACGACTTATACGAATAATTAATTATTCACAGTCTAAGTGGTTTTTTGAAAATATATCAACCAGACTCATCACAGTGGACGCATTCGATGTATTACTTTGACTAAAGATTACATGGACTCCCGATACAACATTTGTAATAAAGTTTCACTGTGACTGCACAATGTTCCACAGTGAAGCGCTAATCAAAAAGAAGACAGATGGACATAGTACAACTTTTAATGCTGCCAGTTACTAGAATTCCGAAGGCAGCCATTTAGAAAGATGCATTCATAGTAAAGCACCCTTGAAAGATTTAGAACTGTATCTCGTCCATAAACAGTTTTGTAATGTTGTGTTTTGAATGAAAATAGCGCTATACTTCATGCAGCGAGGAGACACATCTACCAGTGTTGTGCATTTTACTGTATTCCCCTGACCAGAAAGTCCCTGGATTTGAACCCATCCGACAATCTGTGGATCCACTTCGACAATGCTGTTCGCTTAATTTATTCTCGGAAAGATAAACCTTGCGCAAACTGGTGGAGGCATTGCAGTCTACATGGTCTCACATCCACGTCCGTACCTTCCAGAAACTCAGTAACTTTTTTCCTGCTGGAAAGTGATCACATTTCTGTGATTTTACTGTAAAAATTGTTCATTCGGCAGTATAGAACGGTATATCCACATCACGTTCCTTGAGTGTGCAAACGCGCTTGTTTGCAGAAATCTAAGAACAAGTGAGGAGTCTATGCCAATGACATCCAAGCCCACTTTCGATGTTTTTGTAGGAGCATATTAGCAAAATACCTACACTTGTATGATGTATTACAGGATAAACCCTTTTTGATCTAAAATAAGTGCTTTTAACTCTTTGTATAAATATTTTTTGTTCCTAGTATTTTATCTTTGAACTGACTGTTAGAAAAGGGACCGATTATTTACCACACATTTCAGTAAACAATAAATGTACCCAGTTCAATAAAGAGGCTTTTATAGGCTGTCCATGAATTTACTCAACAAATAATACGTATTACATCCTTTTGGTCTATGGAAACTTCTGACCCCAAAATACGAGGCGCGTCCAGAAAGTAAGTTCCGTTTGGTAATAAAATGAAATTGTACACAGATACAGAAGAAATTTTTATCGCACAAAATTCTACAACTCTTAAATTACTTTTCCACATAACTGCCGAAATTTTGTAGGCACTTGTCATAACGTGGCACAAGTTTTTGCATGCATCCTTCACAGAAGGTTGCCGCCTGTGTATTCAACCATGTGGTAACAGCTCTTTATCATCGTTGAAGTGTTGACCACCAAGGACAGATTTTAGGTGTAAGAAGAGATGAAAGCCGCTAGGATAGAGGTCCGAGCTGTATGGAGGATGATCAAACAGGTCGCATTGAAATTTCCGTAAGAATTGTTTGGTCACATTCGGTGTGTCAAGTCAGGCATTATAGTGAAAAAAAATTTTTTGATAGTAATCCCCTTCTTACACCTACAATCTATCCATGGTGGACAACACTTCAACGATGATGACGAGCTGAAAGAACATGTTACCACATGGTTGAATACACAGGCGGCAACATTGTATGAAAAAGGTACACAAAACCTTGTCCCATGCTATGACAATTGCCTACAAAATTTCGGAACCTATGTCGAAAAGTAGTTTAACAGTTGTAGATTTTTGTACAATCAATATTTTTTCTGTATCTGTACCCGTTCGTTTTATATAACCAAATGGGGATTACTTTCTGGACGCGTCTCGTATTATACCGTGTGACATTATTGTATGAAAGTAAGCAAAGTATGCGAGCTGTTTACGTTTATTTCGCCTGAGTCTGCTAACACTGGAATTGCAAAAACAACACAGACACCCATGGCCTCGGGAAGGCTCTAACCGACAACTGGGAGCGGCCGCGCAATCCGTGGCGCGGCGCCTTAGACCACGCGGCCATTCCAGCGTGGCAGAATAGAATCCCCATGGCGTATTAGAGACCAGTGGCTGGCTGTAGTGCACTCTGGCTGAGCATAATTTCAGGAGGTTTTTCTCCCTCGCCTTGGAAATTCAGTTTGGGATGAGAATTCCCATGTTCGTAGTATACGTCAAGGGTGTTCACTCATAGAAGTTTTAAAGCGCACTATCCAGAAAATTCCGAGGAAAAGGGCTCTAAAGTTAAACTCAGGTACATCTCACATACTAGTCGATGTAGCACGTGATGCAGGATGTCGAAATAGCTTAGACAGTAGCCTGCCTGACTGTCATGCATGTGATCAGGCTTTATTCCTACCTACGAGAATTTTTCTTTTTTCCTTTCATGATTATAACAATTTCTAGATAAAATTAACGCTATATTATCAGTTACAACATAAATTACTTTATTTCTAAATGATGGTTGCAGCTAATTAAAATTTTAATCTGTATCTATATGAAAGCGAAAGGACACTCATTCACTCACTGACTAAACACGAAATCTAGAAAACTACTTCACCTATGAAACTGAAATTTGGCAGGAATATAGCTTATAGGTAGAAGACATCAGCTAAGAAAGGATATTGCGATAGGGACGATAATTCAGGAGATATAGTGTCATAAACAATAAAAACTTCCCCGTATTCCGCGGCACGTGATAGTGTGACTTCATCAGTCCACTATTTGAGAAGGAGAGCACTTACCGGCTTGCAACAAACTTTTAACATAATTGAAATCTTAGGAAACTTTTTTGTCGCTGACAGTCTCAGCAAAATGATGAAAAGAAAAAAGTTTGTCGCTTACTACTTTTTCGGCATTCATGCAGTAAAGTTACTGCCCCTGGTCTCTCGTCTTGGGAGGCCTCCAAATACCGCAAAAGCACTTGTTCCTCCCGTCCTATGGGGCCTCCAAATATCTAACGTTACTTTTTTTTATAGTAATACATGTATTTGCAAGTGGACGGGGGGGCCTCATTTTGATCTGCCGCCGCCACGGGCCTTCGACAGCCTTCGTCCACCACAGACTCATACACAATTAACTGTATTTGAGAGAAATGTTACAGACAGTACAAATATCACTGAACGTAAGTTCGAAATTCTTTTGTTATTTTAGTAATTCCCGTAACATGGGTTGTATGAAATAAAACTGGACAATTTGAGAACAACGAAGTACGTTTTTCATTGTGACTCTGTGTTTCTATTGCATACAATTCTATAGTTTTGTTCCGATACTGATGAAATTTTGCACACTTGACCTGAGAAACAAGACGAATGTCGCTGTATAACGTTTCTTTCGGTACATGGTGGAGGGTACTTAACATACGGACTTCGTCAAAATGCATAGTTTTGCTACGATTTTGATGAATTTTTTCACACATGACCTTTAAAACAAGAGGAAGGTCATTGGATACATAAACGTTTGTGTGGTGCATGACAGAGGGTACCTTGTAAAAAAAACTTTGCCTAGAGAGGGAAAGGTGGAAACGAACACAGAGGTGGGGGAGAAAGGGATTGATACAGAGAGAGAGAGAGAGGAGGGAAAGGGAGGTGGACTACGAGAGTCTGGAAAAAGTAAACATCAGGGCAACGCCGGGTTTACAGCTAGTTACAATATAACGACGAATAATTCAAAATGCATAATTTTACAATTAATGTAGGTAGATTGGAGCGATAAATACTATTGCCATAAAAATTTTATTACAAAGTTAGGCGATATTATAAGCTATATATATATAAAGGTAAAGCGGTCAACAATCCGAAGATTGGTTTGAACACCACAGTGCTTTACTAGGCATGGTCCTATGCCGTTGCCTTCCTCCGACCTTCGAAATGACTTACCCAGCCAGTTATAGGGGGACCTACAGTTTAATGTGGGTTCCGAACCACGATGCTACCAGGTATTTTTCACATGAGCAATACTGTCAGAGGGGAAAGAAGTGGAAAGTGACAGATAAAAATCCTAGGACCTGGCAGGGATCGAACCCGCGACCTTCGGTTTGTAGTCTGGCACTCTACCACTGTGCAACGGAGGCGCTTGTTGTAAATTCGTGGAACTGGTTTCTTCATTGACAAGCGGGGTATAGATGTTGCCTAATTGTTTGTATACAAACAGGCAGACATTCAAGGGGAGTCAAACTGCATATAAATACAATCTATAGTCCATCATCAGTTGTCAAATAACCATTTTTTAAGGAAACTTTCCGATATGCCTGGTTCGCTTCCAGGCACTCTAACAAAAGAGAAGTTTTCAGGAATGTCAACTAAATATGATTTTCTCAGATCTTTTGAAAATACGTTAATCTCGTAAACAATCGTCCTTCATTAATTGCGCAAGATGCCTTGATATTTTTTGTTTAAAATGTGTGTCTATGTTTTTTTAATTATCATTGTGTTTATTGCACATAAATTACAAAATAGACAAATGAACATAAGAATGCAAAAACATCCAGAAACGTATGACGGATATAATTCATTTACCTACAATAAAAATGTATTTCAAATTATTCAGCTTACTAAAATTAAATGTGACTATAATTCTCATTTTAAGTAGCTGTGACAGCTATTTCAAAAACCAAATTAAATTATTTATGATTTAATCCATATTCCTTTAGGTAATAAACTTTATTTAAAAGTAAATGTTGTACAGATGTTTGTTAAGCTTATGAGACTTAACTGCGGGGTCATCAGTCCCTAAACTTACAAACTACGTATAAACTCACTTATACTACAGACAACACAAACATCCATACCTGAGGGAGGATTCGAACCCCCGATGGGTAACGGCCTCACGCATCATAGCATAGGGCCTCAATGCGCTCTGCCGCTCCGCGGCGACTTAGCTGAATCACAAGTAATTAAAGATTATTCTTGTGGGAGGTTGGAAAACGTATCGTTCACATGATACGTAATTATTCCACCATCAGAGCTTTTGTTATTATTATTATTATCGGGCCTCCTTTCCACTCCTTCAGCCTGGCCTTACGTTCTCCATATTTCCCATATTTCGCCTTCTTTGGCATGAGCTATTTTACCGTGCTGTAGCTCAGCCATAGCTTCCAAGCCTATCTGTGTTATATGTTCTACGCTTAAAACTTCAGAACCTTTTTTTTTCTTATTTTTTGCAATTTTTCTGGATAGTGCGCCTTGAAACGAACATACGAAGTCTCATTCCAAACTGAATTTCCGAGGCCTCAAGGCTCCTTATGAGTCAAATGCGCTGCGCCTCAACACTCAACATACTGAGCAAGGTGACGCTACGGTTAGCATGCTGGACTCACGTTCGGGAGGTCGGCTGTTCAAATCCGCCCCCTGTCATCTAGATATGGGTTTTCAGTGACTTCCCTAAACCGCTTCAGGCAGATGCCGGGATGGTACTTTTTATATATTCCAGCCTATTTCCTTGCCTAAGCTTATCAAAACAAACTGTCTGCGATGAATAAATAGTGGATGAATGAAGTCTCGTAAATCATGCGTCGCGTGATTGGAAAGTTTTTGTGACGAGGTCATACATTCTGAACTATGTATCGTAGGTAGTTTTAGCCTCACAGCGATTCTTCTCTAATAGTAAGCAACGTGTGTACCACGTTTAGTTGAAATAGTTCCATTATTTTAGGACGAGATGTGGAAAAATAGCGCATTAGGTAGCATATATTCGGAAATTTCATTGTTTATGACGTCATATCTCCTGAAATTTGTGTCGTACTATGATGTAATGTGCCTAATGTCTGCAAAATATGTCGTGAATGGTGTTAGCAGTAAAGACGAAATAAATCGAAACTTGATGCGTGATGATGTGGTTTTTCAGGAACCAAATTGTTTATGAATTCATATCTCATGAATTATATGTCGAACTGTGATATAGTATCGAATGTGTACTGTCTGTGAATTGTCTCGCCATTACAAGTTACAGTGTAAAAGTAATAACTTGTAACGTCATTCCAAATGCCGTAGATATACACCATTAACATAGGAAAAGTAGTAAGCGAGAATCTTTTTTCCTTTCATCATTTTGCTGGAATTGTCGGCGAGAGAAAGTTTCGTAAAGATTCGAAATTATGGTCAAAGTTTATGGCAAATCGCTGAGTGCTCTGATTGTCAGATAGTTGATGAATATAATCACGCGCCACAAGATGGGGCAGTTTTAATTGTTTATGACGTGATATAGTATGGACTATGTATCGTAGGTTGGTTTTGCAACCATAGAAAATGAATCCTGACCTTAAACAAAATTTTGTTGAAATCGGTCCATTAGTTTAGAAGCAAATGTAGAACACTATCGCAATGATAATGACTGTCATTGTTTATGACTCATATATCCTTACGTATATGTCTTAGGTGGTTCTTACCATGACAGCGATTGTTACCTGATAGTAAGGAACATGTGTATCAAGTTTGGTTGAAATCGGTCGAGTAGTTTAGGAGGAGATGTGGATCATACATACATACGCACATACACACATACAGCCTGTTTTGTAAGACGTATAGTTAAATAAAAGGGAAACTCAAATGAAATTCGGACACCCACCACAAAGGTACCACATAGTGGTTTCACTCAAAAGTAATCATCACACGCGATAAGACATTTATCCCACTGGGAGCGGCAACGATCAATTGCTGTTTCGTAGAACACACTCGGTGTAGAACCCTCTCGACATCGGAGTCTTGCCACGTTGTAATTACTCTGCAGCAATGCTCGCAAACGGAAACTTTTGTATAGCTCCTGATACACTGCTGGCCACCCTAAATGCAACACTCTCAAGGAGCGTCCAAATCAAGTGAAAATTGCAACATGCGTTTGTGGCGACGAGAGATGAAGCGACGAGAGCTGAACCTGACTAGCAACCACATCTGCGTACATACCCCGGAATCCACCCAAAGGTGCGTGGCGGAAGGTACTCAGTACCATATAGAACGAAGAGAAAACGAATGCTTGTATGCACAATAGAATCGATCTGCGGTCCGCTTCAAATGCCGTCCTTCTAAATTTTTTCAACAGTGTTCCTCGACAACAACGTAGCCTTCCCTCAAGGGATTCCCCTTTGAGTCCCCGAAGCATCTCAGTAACACTCGCGCATTGATGGAACCTATCAGTAACAAATGTAGCCGTCCGCCTCTGAATTGCTTCTATATCTCCCTTTAAACCATCTGATTGGGTTCCCAAACACTTGAGCAATACTCAAGGAGGGGTCGCACAAGCGGTTTATATGCGATCTCCTTTACAGAAGAATCACATCTTCCCAAAATTCTCCCAATAATCCGAAGTCGACCATCAGCTTTCACCGCGACTCTCCTTATATGGACGTTCCATTTCATATGGGACCAGCAACATTACTCCTACGTGTTTAATTAAGGCGACTCTATCAAGCAGCACACTACTAATGCTCTATTCAGACATTACGGGGTTGTGTCTCCTACTCATCTGCATCACCTTACATTTTCTACATTTAGAGCCAGCTGCCGTTCCTGACACCACCTAGAAATTTTGTTCAAGTCATCCTGCATCCTACTACAGTCGTTCAATGACGACACCTTCCTGTTCACCATAGCATTTCAGCGCTAGTAGGAACACCTTTGCGCATTATCTACAGGGCCAGCAGACGCCACTGTGTACGTGCTGGAACTGTTCTTCCATACGGTTTTTTGCACAAGCGGATGGGTCGTGGAAAACCGCGAGCGTCATTCGAGGACGTTTCGGAGTTCAGCAGAAGAATAATAGCTGACTGCAGGGATTGCGGATTGTCCTTCCGATAAATCCGAGATCGTATTCGACGTAACTGTGATGCAGATCTGTAATCGCTAGATGCAGCAAGGAAAGAGGGGTCGACGCGACCTATTACACCCACTCGGTTGCACCTCGACACGGTGATGACAGGCAATATTTTGCACACGGCAGAGATGGATCGCTCTGCCACATCACGAATCGTATCACAACAAATTCCGTCTGATGTGCAACTTGCTGTGCCCGCGAGTAACATTCGTCGTAGTTTGGAACCAACGAGCTTAAATTTCATAGAGTGACTAACAAATTCGTTATAGCACTCTATGCGCCAACCTGTGCAAAATGTTCCAAATTCTGTGAAAAATAGGAGTAAGATATAGGGGAAAACATTTAGTGTATAGTATGCACAAGAACCAGAAGTGAACAATAAGACTGTACAACTGTACAACTTGAACTAAAAACGGTGTAAGTTAGAAATACAGTGCTTCATCTCTACTGTTTAATGTATACATCCAACAAAAATTATGGATATAAAATAAAGGTTCAATAGTTGGATAGAAATTTAGAGTAAAAGGACATGAATGATTAGATTAGCCGCTGACACTGCAATTCTCGGTGACTGTGAAAAAGAATAAATTACAGGATCTATGCAAGTTAACTTCCTGCCAATAACGTCTAGTTAAAGATAATAGATCTACATCGGGGTCTTTTTCAGAAATACGGTAGTATAATTCGACCCACGAATGATGGCGGGACGCGCATGTCTAGACCAGTGAGCTCAAGGATAATCTGGAGTTAGTACTGTGTATTACGAGGTCGTGACGCTTGACATCGTATAGGTGAACGTTTATCTGTCATACACTATCGATTTGTCAGTATTATGTGCTTACAAAGAATTTAACATTCTGAAATTTCTAAATGTTTGTACTAGTTGCTTTCGTAGAAACTAATATACAATAGGCACTACCTGTTCTGAAAAGATGAATAATATTTACAAATTATTCGAGACCTGTAATTATCCGTACTCCTGCAACTAAACAGTAGAAAAAGACACGAGTTGTGAGAAACGAATATTTGTGTTACATTTTGCTAAAGAACTAGTGTTTCTCTCACATTGCATTTAATGAAGAAATTACACTGTTGCAGACCAATAATGGTGTAATAACGACAAATTCGAGGCGTGTGATATCAGCATGATTTTCCACTCATTATGAATATCCAGTTTGTGAGCTCAAACGGAAATCAGGATAGACAATAGGTAAATGTAAAACTGAGCATGAGAAATATCGCCAACTGCAGTGAAATTTATTCATTAAATGAAATGTGATAGAAAGATACATCTACATGGTATACTCTGCAAATCACGTTTAAGTGCCTGGCAGAGGGTTCATCGAACCACCTTCATACTATTTACCTCCCATCCCATTCTCGAATAGCGCGCGGAAAAAAAAAAAAAAAACCACCCGAATCTCTTCGTTCGAGCTCTGATTTCTCGTATTTTATGCTGATGATCGTTTCCACCTACGTAAGTGGGAGTGAACAATATATTTTCGCATTCGGAGGAGAATGTTGGCGATTGGAGTTTCGTAAGTAGCCCACGCCGCAGCGATAAGCGCCGTTGTTGTAATGATTCCCATCCCAGATCCTCTATCATTTCCGTAACGATGTCTCCCCTGTATCGTGACAATACAAAACGAACTGCCCTTCTTTGGACTCTTTGCATGTCCTCCGTCAAACCCACCTGAAAAGAATCCCACACTGGGCAATAGTACTCCAAAAAAAGGACGGACAAGCGTAGTGTATCCAGTTTCTTTAGTAGTTCTGTTGCATCTTTTAAGGGTTCTGCCAGTAAAACGCAGTCTCTGGTGCGCCTTTCCCACGCGGTTATTTACGTGTTCTTTTCAGTTTAAGTCTGAAGTAATAGTAATTCCTAGATATTTTGTGGAGTTTAAGGCCTTCACGTTTGATTGATTTATCTTGTAAACAAAGTTTAACGGATATCTTTTCGCACTCATGTCGACTACTTGACACTTAGCATTATTTAGAGTCAAATTCTAATTTTTATGCCATAGTGATATCTTATTTAGATCGTTCTGCAGTTTTTTTTATCTTCAGATGATTTTACTAGACGATAAATAACGGCGTCATCTGCAAACAACCTAAGAAAGCTACTTAGATTTTCTCCCAAATCGTTTATATAAATAAGGAACAGCAGAGGACCAATGACACTAACCCTGTGGATCGCCCGATATCACCTCTGTTGTAGACAATGCCTTACCATCGATTACTACGAACTGTGTCCTCTCTGACAGGAAATTCCCTATCCAGTCGCAAATTTGGGGCGATATACCATAACCACGCAATTTGATTAAATCCGTTTGTGAGGTACGGTGTCAAAAGCCTTCTGGAAATCAAGAAATACGGAATCAATTTGGGAACCCTTGTCGATAGCACTCATCACTTAGTGTGAGTAAAGAGCTAGTTGTGTTTCGCATGAACGATATTTCCTAAAACCGTGTTGACCTTGGGTCAATAGATCATTCTGTTCTAGGTAATTCATAATATTTGAATAAAGGATATATTCCAAAATCCTGTTGCAAATTGACGTCAATGAAATAGGCTTGTAGTTTAGTGGGTTACTCCTACTGCCTCCTTGAATATAGGTGTGACCTGTGCAACTTTCCAATCTTTTGGTACAGATCTTTCTTTGAGAGAGCGGTTGTATATGGCTGTTAAGTAAGGAGCTATCTCTTCAGTACAATCAGATAGAAATCTAATGGGTGTACAGTCCGGACCAGAAATCTTGTTCTTGTTAAGTGATTTAAGTTGCTTCACTACTCCGAGGATATCTACTTCAACGTTACTCATTCTGGCCTCTGTTTGTAATTCTAAATCTGGAATATTGGTTTCGTCTTCTTTGGTGAATGAGTTTCTAAAAGCTATGTTTAGTAACTTTAGTAGCCCTATCATCGGCAGGATCACCGTTACTATCACGTAGTTAGGGTATTGTTTGTGTTTTGCCCCTAGTATATTAACATACGACCAAAATCTCTTAGGGTTTTCAGTCAAATTTCGAGTTCTGAATAAAAATGTAACTCACACAGCCACAAGCGACACATAGTTGATAATTGTGTATTTATGAAATAAATCAATCGTTCATAACTTATTTTCAGAGAATACACTATTCAAAACAATAGAAACGATAGGTATGGAGTTGCCAACATAACTATAACAAACCATCACGATTTTCACAGATCCAAAACACTACAAGTAATTTTCGTATGCATTTAATATAAAAATCGTCTATTCAGTACTGAGCTTACGAAAATGATACAGCTTGGCTCTGTCATTATTAGAAAAAATCTTGTTCTGATTTTCCTGTGAACTAGTACAGCTGACAATTTCTGCTCTTTTCAAGCATTTGGGTATTATCCCGATATGTGAGTCATACTTACCGACAGGGGTTTTAGTTAATAAATCACATTTCAGCTATCTGGAAGGCCTGTATTTGTCCTCGAAAGTGTACTACTCAAAAAATACACTCAGAAATGACAGTCATATAAACGTATGAAAGTTAACGATTCAACAACCGCACAGTGCTTTAATCTGAAAACATTTCCTTGGTCCCGCAAGATGACGACCTGGTTTTAATCGAGAGTTAAGCTTTGCATAGTTGCGTCGCCTTCCCTTATTTTAACCTCCTGGGCCTAGACAAAGAACAGAAAAGCCTCTTTGCTGGCTTTTAACGACCATTGAAGTAGGCGTATACAAGATGGCGGACTGGTTTTAATCGAGAGTTGTTTCCTAGTAGCGTCGTCTTCCCTTATTTTAACCTCGTTGGCCTAGACAAAAAACAGAAAAGCATCTTTGCTGGCTTCAAACGACAGTTGAAGTACGCGTATACAAATGCTTTTGCGCTTAAAGAATCGTTACAGCTTGCGAATAATGGAATTCGCTTCCTTAGGTAGAATCTATTGCGTGTCAGCACCACAGCTGTGACAACTTACAATGAATAGAATAAAATCCACAGAATAACTTGCTATAATAAACTTTAATTTTGTCAATGCTTACGACAGTCGAAACAGAGCGTTATGGAAAACAGTGGGCACTCATAGCCAGTCGAAGAATACGTAGCATGCCATACTAAGAATGAGTTATGCTTCGCAGTACCATAAGAAATATGACAGTCGAGACTTACATATGCATTTTGGAGAACCTTTTTAAAGTGTTTCATACCTTTTCTAAAAACTTTTTAAGCACATTTTAAGTCCTTTTTTAAGGAAATCTCAGACTTCAAGTTAGGGCTAAAACGATTAACAGGAGGAGAGAGACTGTGGATCACTGAGCAAAACGGTTTTAGCCTGGTTAGAAATTAATCAACAACGAAGGTAAGGTCAAAAAATGTCATTTTATATTGTATGTGCCTGTGTTTGAACCATTTGTTGGAAGCAGTGGGAGATTTACGTTTGGCACTTTATCTGTGTTTTGCTAAAGAAAAATACGGCTTTAGTTAATTTCGGTTTCAAAATTTGGTTAGATTTAAATTTTACTTTCTGCAGCGGCGGCGTAATGTGCTATTTCTGGCAACGAAATGTTCGCTCTACGATACTTAATTTACTGACCGCGCAAGGCTTCATACAAGAATCTTTCAACCATAGGGCAGGAACGGCAGTATTAATGTATGTGGTTGGGTTTTCAAAGAGTATTCAACGGTCGTTGCCAACATCAGCTTACTAAGCTACCGATTCCGTAAGTAAAATTTTACCAGTTATTTCATGGTCAATACAAATATATGCCCCCCTCATTCTATGTGATTGGGTTGTCAACAAGTATTCAGCGGACGTTCTCAACTTCAGCACACAACGACGCCGCTGCCGTAAGTAAAATTTTATCGCAAAGTTAATTTATTATGAGGTAGGCATACTATACACAGTCCAGTAGAGTTACAAATAAACGGATGGTTTGATGCAGCAATAATGTAGTGCCGCGTGTAATGGCCGGGTGGTCTAAGGTGTCATGCTACCTCCTGGACGGACGTTCCCGTCAGAGGTTTCCGCCCTCCGTCGGGCATGGGTGTGTGTGTGTGTTGTTGTTATAAAAAGTTTGTCTCAGTAGTTTGTAAGACTAGGGACTGATGACCATAGCAGTTTGGTTCAGTAGATTTACAATAATTTTAACATTTTTGAAGAACGTGGTGCATGTGCTGCACAATATTTATCACTTCCTCTCTCAAGATCAACGTCAAGTAGAGAAGAAGAGCGGCTCTTTAACGCTTCTACCAACTAAAGGCATTAGCGATTGTGGTTAAAATGCAGTTCATGCATATTCTTCCTGACGTGTTGATGTTGGCAGCGGTGCGATGAATGACGTGAAATGAATGCAGCCAGTCAGGATTGGTGAACGCCAGTTAGAATGTGGCTTTGTAAATAAATCAATGTTGTTGATGAAATGTTTTTACGAGTAACTTATTACAAAATCATGATATATTCGTATAAAATACCGCTTTTGTTGATATACTGGAAAATCGTTATACATTCGTGTACTATGTTTTATTCGCTATTGATTAAAATAGTGTTCCAAAGTTTCGTAATTAAAAATAACTGCTATCCCAACGTAGTGACTGTTTCTTCGAGTACTTTTCTACATGAATTTAACAGTTTGCTTTACGTAATGGAAATTTATCGAATTGATTCAGCAATAAGTTTTATTCGTAGACATATGAAAGAGTGTTTCCAGTCGAAGCTAAGTAATTAAAGAAAATTGTTAAACCTGTGTAATGACTGGTTCTCGATATAATTTTCTTTCACTTCTTCTACAGCGATTTCTCCTCCGACGGAAGCGCTATCTATAATTTTTATTTCTGTATACATTTCAAAACTTTTCCATTCCTCCCGTTATTCCTTCGATTTGTAAGTAACATTTAAGACACCGTGGCTTCGATACCAAACATTTCTTCTAAATTACGATGCAGTTACGTTACATAAAGTTCTTCCTACGAATATGTCACGATTTTGCAACACATTACTCTTAAAACATCATTTAACTTATTTTCTACTAATATGGCATGATTTTCCAGTAGTTTTAGTAAGTTCATAGTCGAGAATGACGGTTTGTTTAGAATTCGTAAAACGTAAAGACGCATTCATATAGGGTGTCTGAACGTCATTCCTGATCGGCTGCTTTCACCTACCGTCATTCATGCGCCGCTACACGTCAGGAAGAATGTGTCAACACCAACGAGCTTAAATTTCATAGAGTAGCTATAGTCCGGCTGAAATACGATGATCCATGGATCCGCCTTCTGCGCTGGGAGACCGCTCTGGTCGTAGAAACAGGATGAAACCATGTTGCCAAATAGTTCACAACCGGCGAGTATAGCTAATGATCGCTGTCCGCTGTTGTGTCGACAGAACTGGCAGAAGTGCACAGCTCAGCCGGACGCGCGCATGCGCAGAGCAAAGTTCACGTTTGAGTCACTCCAATGGTCTGCGGACGCAGCCAGCGCTCACAGCCGATTGGCGCAAACACCACGGATCTTCGTATTTCGGCTCAGCGCCCTTTGTGGCAACCTGTGTAAATTTGGCCGCCATAATTTTGGTGGTCAGTACACTTGAGAGGGATCTGTCTATCGTATGTTGTTGTTGAGCTTGAAGTGTTGTATTTAGTATATATTGTATTTAGTGTGTATTGTCTGTACAATTTTTCCTTCTGAAATGTGCCTAGAGTGTGTTCAGCATTTAAATTCACAAATCGAAGTTATGAAACGACAAGTACTTTGTGCAAGAACACCACATTTTTGCCTTGTTTGATCTCAGTCTGTCTATACTCAAACAAAACTCCTGACTAATGAAAGGAGTTGCCCCAAGAGTGATGCTTCAGATGATTTATCGTGCAATTCCCTTGAAGTACACTCCGTAAAAAATGCTCAGTTTTCCACCTAGTGTTGGTGTGTTTTTGAAATGCTTCTTCTTTTGTTGCTCCTGTGGTTGATGATACCACACTTTCGAGTGTTTACACTTTTAACAATATTTTCATTTGTTATTGACAGTACTTGATCGAGCATGATTGAAATGTCATCGGTGCAAAGTGTGTAAAGTGTAGTAACAGCCAGAATTTCTTCCCTTTATATGTCTGTTTTTTTTGTTGTTGCAAGAAATGTGTATTATTTATTTCAGCATGGCAACGACGAAAGTTATAAATCAGACGTCATTTCGTGTGGATTGCTTTTGTGGCAGCACACCCATGCTTTTTTTTTTCAGTTTCCTGTTGTCACTTTCAGCTTTGTACTCAAATTTCATGTACCAAACGTTACTCGTTTTAGTTTGGCAACAAAGTAAGTTATTAACGACACCTTATTTCGACGTGGAATACTTTTATGGCAGATGACCTAGGCGCATATTTTATTGCAGTATTTTGTTGTCACTTTCGTCTTTGTTCTCAAATTTCTTCCACCAAAGATCACAACCAGACCCTCTGAAAGCAATTTTACAAGTTTGTAGACTTAGTACGTTCAGTAAACACAGGATTAATGAATACTAGACTTTATGAAAGCTGTTGTTACAACACATTGACAACAGATTCAAATCTATGGTCATGATTGTTCGTCACAACAATTACTGTTCACTGTATTTTTCGCAGTTCGTTTATACCATGTACTCGCATTATAATCAACACAAATATTTTCACAGCGACAATTCTTTGTTATTGCAAACGTCAACTAACTGTTATACTTCGAACTGGAACTGTATTGCTGCATTTTTAGAAAATATGCTACCGTTATTGAATTAATTTTACTCGACAAGAGCACTTATATAATCTTGTATTTTTAGTATTTGTTCTCACCTTATCGCATATCAGTATATGGAGTAAAATTTTACAAAATAAGTAAATACACACACACACACGCACACACACTCACACACACACACACACACACACACACACACACACACACACACACACACACACACACACAAATTTATATTTTGAAAGTAAAGAAAGCAAAGAGTTTAAGAGAGACTAAGGTCTTATGAGACCTGGTTGGTTGATGGAGAAGTTGTAAGGCACTTCTACTACAGAAGCTTCATTCGAATCCTGTTCTCCTTAAATACAACACAAAGTACTCAACTATGACACTAAGGTGACTGTACAGGGTGTCTGATAAATCACTCCCCATTTCTAATTATGAATAATTTCGTTATTTATGAACCAGTTTTCAAAAATCAAATGTTTGTGGCACCGAACTACTGTGATCATCGGTCCCTGGAGTTTCAAATTACTAAAGGTAACTTAAATCTATCCTAAGCACAACAAATATACCCATGCCCGAGGGAGGACTCGAACCTCCGGCGGGAGAGGCCACTCAGTTTCTAGAACCCCACGGCCAATGCCAAAATTAAATGTTCAAATGTTTGTATAGCTTAAGGGACTTAACTACGGGGTCATCAGTCCCTAAACTTACAAACTGCTCATGTACTAGCTTACACTAATGACGGCTCAAACATTCATGCCCGAGGGGGGATTCGAACCCCCGACCGCAGCGGCCGTGCAAAGCGTGACTGGCACGCCGCAGATCGCTCGGCCACTGCGGTCGGCGGGCCAATGCCAGTCAGTACAAAAGCTCACTTCGTAAGCAAATATGATACAAAAGTATGTATAGTTTCTACTTCAACAATACAAACATTACACTTTGCATGCACATTAACCCATAGAAATAACCATTCTACACCTGACTGCAGGATATAACTTTACTAAATGTGATAGCCGTTACAACTTCTGTAAACACGAGTCTAGAAATATACCTACATACATGTTCCTGCAGCAGCAACATATAAATACAGTAATTAAGCCAAAACGCAACAGCAGTAACTTCCCTATCACTCATTGCGAAGCACAGGCAACGAACATGTAGTGCCCGACCAAATTGTGTTCTGAAATAAGCAAACCATCCTCCCATCTCGTGACAGCCTTGTCCCTCACGCTACTTTTAGTCTTTTTATTGGAGATTGTCCCAGTTCTGTAACTAACGTATTGGATTTTACCTCCAGTTTTCATAACCTTAGCACACTCGGCAATACAGAACTACATATAATTGTCTTCTGCGAATTTCCACTTAGGAAAGTCTTGAACATATTACTGAGATTGCCTGTACTATTCAGAAGTACTCAGATAAAATATTTGACAGAGAAAGTCTGCCAGCACTCTTGTACCTTTTTGTATTAAAATGTTTGCGTGTGCGCAGGAACACGTTTCTGGAACCAAATATTTGAGCGGTATTAAAATTAGAATATAATTTTATACCATTTCTTGCCAGCACAAACAAAATTTACATGTTTCTTAAATGTCGAATTGAATTCTTCTGAGACTAGGCTATTATTAAAAAGAATCTGTGTACAAGCACTGAAAGATAATAAAAGAAAAATACACTGCAGGTACAAAGACTGTCACTTTTACTTGAAACATAACGTTTTCCTTAGGCAGTTGAAAGGACATGTTTCAGAAGTGTGAAAATCATAAACTAATTAGTATACCAGGTTACCTCAACAGATTAACTACCATGACACTGATTAAGACAGTTCTTTGTAATTTTGTCTAAAAATTGTTAACAGTAGCATCATTGTGAACTCGATCTTCATGATGAGTCCAAGTTGGACTATGTATTCATACATGTAGTTTACCTACATGTTACTGTTATGCATTTTATTACTGACACAAATGTAAAGCTATTAGTTTAAAATGGAACGCATGTTACCTTATTGCAACTATTCTTTGCAAGACGATCGAACAGAAACTGAAATCTAGATTTGTAAGAAAAATTGCTACTGATAGCTGTAATCCTTACTGCTATAAAATACAGTGCCTATGGCTACAATTCAACTACACCAGAAAACATGCCGGAAAACAACGTGGTTGTTTGTAAATCACCTTTGTAGGAAGCACTAGAATCAGAGATGAATTCTTTCAGCTAACGATTGGACTCGGGTTTACTTCCATGGTTACCCCTTTGAATGTTTTGTTTTTGTGACCAAATAAGGTTACAGCACTACAAATTAGTATTAAGGATCTCCATTTCCACTTCATATTGCGTCAAATGCGATGTTTACGTGACATCGTAATGAGTTCTGTAACAGTTATTGAGGAGAAGAAATGTAATACTGCATAAAAATACGGGGAGTTACTTAATAAAGGCACATTGCCTTTCATATCTTCCTAACAAACAAAGATACTAGAAAGGCAGAAATGCTAGTTGGTATCCCTCTATTAGGTGCTCCTAAACAAAAGTTGTTATATACTCCTGGCCATTAAAATTGCTAAACCACGAAGATGACGTGCTACAGATGCGAAATTTAACCGACAGGAAGAAGATGCTGTGATATGCAAATGATTAGCTTTTCAGAGCGTTTAACACAAGGTTGGCGCCGGTGGTGACACCTACAACGTGCTGACGTGAGTAAAGTTTCCAACCGATTTCTCATAATTGCAGCAGTTGACCGGCGTTGCCTGTTGAAACGTTGTTGTGATGCCTCGTGTAAGGAGGAGAAATGCGTACCATCACGTTTCCGACTTTGATAAAGGTCGGATTGTAGCCTATCGCGATTGCGGTTTATCGTATCGTTACATTGCTGCTCGCGTTGCTAGCGATCCAATGACTGTTATCAAAATATGGAATCGGTGAGTTCAGGAGGGCAATACGGAACTCTGTGCTGGATCCCAACGGCCTCGTATCACTAGCAGTCGAGATGATACGCATCTTATCAGCCTGGCTGTAACGGATCGTGCAGCCATGCCTCGATCCCTGAGTCAACAGATGTGGACGTTTCCAAGACACCATCCATCTGCACGAACAGTGTAACGACGTTTGCAGCAGCGTGGACTCTCAGCTCGGAGACCATTGCTGCGGTTACCCTTAACGCTGCATCACAGACAGAAGTGTCTGCGATGGTGTACGCAACGACGAACCTGGGTGCACGAATGGCAAAACGTCATTTGTTCGGATGAATCCAGGTTCTGTTTACAGCATCATGATGGTCTCATCCGTGTTTGGCGACATCGTGGTGAACGCACATTGGAAGCGGTTATTCGTCATCGCCATACTGGCGTATCATTCGACGTGATTGTGTGGGGTCTATTGGTTACACGTTTCGGTCACCTCTTGTTCGCATCGACTGCACTTTGAACAGAGGCCGTTACATTTCAGATGTATTGCGACCCGTGGATCTACCCTCCATTCGATCCCTACGCACCCTACATTTCAGAAGGATAATGCACGACTGCATGTTGATGGTCCTGTACGGGCCTTTTGGATATGGAAAATGTTCGACTGCTGCCCTGGTCAGCATATTCTCCAGATCTCTCATCAATTGAAAGCTTCTGGTCAATGGTGGCCGAGCAACTGGCTCGTGCCAGTCACTACTGTTGATGAAGTTGCATGGGCCATCCAAGCTCTGTTTGACTCAATGCCCAGGCGTATCAAGGCCGTTATTACGGTCAGAGGTGGTTGTTCTGGGTACTGATTTCTCAGGATCTATGCACCCAAATTGCGTGAAAATGTAATCACATGTCAGTTCTTGCATATTTGTCCAATGAATATCCGTTTATAATCTGCATTTCTTCTTGGTGTGGCAATTTTAATGGCCAGTAGTATATATATATATATATATATATATATATATATATATATATATATATATATATATATATATTATTTCGCCTTATGTCAAATTATGACAAAGCGTTATTTGGCATGATCAAGATAAATTGACACAAAGAATAGAGTAAGGACGCCATCACCATGTTTCATGGACACTGCTTGATCTTGCTAAGGCGATAATTAAAACTTTACAGCTACCGCACGCGTCCTTCACTAAGCCGTCTGTGGTTGGTAGAGCGCTGAAGGTATGTGAGAGGAAAAAAGGCAGAATCACACGTTTCCCATACTGCAATATCCAACGAGCGGTAGCTGATGGTCCGAGTTGACACTAGGTTTAGCAAAGGTCGCAATTCTTCTATTGGTCCCCATGCTTTCGCCATGGTGTAGCGCGTCGTGCGGGAATTTGAACAACATTGATGGTAGGCACCATGAGACGTGTGTAATTAACTGTATGTATCGTACATTATTCAAGATTACTTACCTCTGAGTAGGGTTGTCACGCAAGTTCATTCTCAAATGTTGTTTCTTTTATGTTGTAAATATTTCCTTGTTTTAATGGTTAACTTGTTTAGTCTCCAAACTTGTATTCTTTGAGATCATATGCATAGGCGATCACATAAGTTTTTCCAAGAGCGGACAATTTTCTAAACGTACAATTTATTATAGAGCAAATTCGTTGAGTGTATGCCCCAAGAACTAAAACAGGATACAAATTGTAGAAAAGATAATGCATTTTATGGCATTTTAGAATGGAGAATTTTGCTATTCTGTTACGGCTACACACGGAGGTGATAGAGAATATCCAAGGAATTAGTGAATGGTGGCAGTTTTACTGCCATGACTGCATTTCGGGGCAGGAACTATTGTTTCGCAAAGGAAAAGCGTTTTTTCTGCTGAGTAGACTACCTACCAAACAAAGCTAAGGTAGATAGTCACTGACAAAGCCACAGTACATCCCGTCGCACTCACGAGTCCTAGATCTAATCTGTAATACAGTCGCAGATATCATTTCTAGAAACACATAAGAATTCTTTAATGAATTGTGTGTGCGAACTTCGCAAAACAAGGAGGGGCAAATATCCCCTGTTGCCTCCCGTCGCGTACGCCTATGATCACATGACTGCAGCAAAAATCTCTGCTCTCCTCCTCGATTAAAATTTCGCTTACATTTAATTAGGAATCCAGAAAAAGTGGGCTCAGTTTCAGTGTCATTCATTTCCCATGTGTCTGCAAATAACGCCCTTTGTCCTACTCCGATGGCGTGTCTGAAATATTTTTCCTGCCAAACCTACAAGGAAATCACGTAGTTTTAACGCTGGCTCTCAGGTTTCAGACCTCCGAAGCAGAGGCGTCAAAAAAGGGGAAAAAAGTGTTGTGACTCCCCATCTCTCGTGTGACTAGTTGACTGGAGCGTTGGGCAGAATTGTGGTGAAATATGCTACCAATATGACATCATGAACTCACTTTCGTTCTCACACTTTATTTCCCACTGTAATTGCCTCAAGAATTACTGACGAAACCGTAAAATAAGATACGGCTAACTGCAAGGAGTCTATTCCCGCAGGCGTGTCTTTTGGTATTTATGAGCAGTAAATTCAGTGTAATGGCCAAGATATGAACGTTTTGTGGACAAAGGGGCGTTTTTGTTCATAGGTTATTCAGGATAATATCGCGACCGTTTATTTATTATCAAAGGCCCAAGGATTAGCATTATGTCTTTAATATTATTATCTGAATTCTGCAGACACGTTTAAACTTGCATCATATTTATGATACCCATTGCCGTGACTGTCCAGTTATGTAATTAGGGCTTCCCCACTCCTCCAGTAACTTTCTCATCTCCTTTTATAAAAGAACCTTCTTATCTGACGCATGGAAACACGAAGTCGATATACAGTCGCATCAGTCGCTGACGGCAAAACATTTATTACGAGAGGTAACGTCCATATCGCGCGACTGAAATACTTTGTTTTTATTCTACAGTAATTTATTTTCAGCCCAGTCAACAACAAAGCCGCGGCGGAGCGGCCGAGCGCATTGAGACGCTATGCTCCGATGTGCGAGTCCGTTCCCCGTCGGAGGTTCAAATCCCCCCCCCTTAGGCATGGACGTTTGTGTCGTTTCGTAAGTAGTTTGTAAGTTTAGGGCCTGATGAACCCGCAGTTAAGTCCCTTAAGCTTTACAAACATTTGAACATTTCAACAACACCCACTCTTCAAAATAGCTCTCAGGATAAATAGGAGTGGTCGTTCATAACTTCATGACATGTGAGGGCTACTGATTTGAAAGGTATGTGTTGTCAATATACTGCTTTAGGGTGCTTGTCAGAGAATCTTGCCAGCACGCTGTTCCTTAGCATTGAGTTGCCACTACGAAGTGTGTCGGATTATGAACCAAGCTATAATTCGTTTTCCCGTAGCTAATCAATTATCCGCCGTCGATATACATCAGTACTTAACCTCAGTCTGTGGGGAAGGCTGTACGAGCATTCAAATACAGCTTGCCCGTTCAGAAGATTCGACTCGTATGTCTTCCCATACCCTCCATAGTTAACAGATCTTGTCCCGAATGACTTTCACGTGTTTCCCCAAATCACAGTTCATCTTGGAGCTAAGGACTTTAATACCGATGATGAAGTCAAATAAACAATGAACAGTTGGTTACAAGCACAGGACCCGACTTGGTTCAAGACTGGTTAAGAAATACCTTTGTCCAATAACCGAAACTGCTTTGCTTATTGGGCACTCCACATCTAAATATATTTCTCGTGCTGTAGGTTATAACGTTGAAACGTAAAGCTTGGATATGTTAGTCGCAAGTAGCAGAACATGCCTAGTCTGGATTTAAAATAAGGGATAAAATATTTGGTAATTTCTTCTGCTAAACTCTGGCTCGTTCGTCATAAAAATAAATTGCATCTAGTTTGTATATGAATTAAAAACTATTATTGACCAACTTTCATCGCCTTTAGTAACTCAGACCCTTCTTGTATGGAAAAATATTTTTTCTCATTATCATCTCTATATATAAAAATGTGTTGGTTTGTGTGTGTTTCAATATATTGGTAACTTTTCCACATTGTAAAATTTATATAAATTCATATATGACATATATTTAAAAATAGGCATGTAAAAGTTGTGCTTATACCAGAAGTACGTTGTATCAATATTTCAAAGTATTAGGCCAAGAACTTTCGGAGATATAAGATTTTGAACATAACACTAAACATGGTTCTATGTTACAGTTCTAAGACGAGATACAGGAAGGGAAAGCAATGACGGCAATGACTGAATGCTTTGAAATATTGATACAACGTACTACTGGAATACACGCTTCTTTTTTTTTTTTTTTTTTTAATACACGGTTTTCAGAAAAAGCTGAAAGACGCCTTTTTTAAATTCTAACCAAGAATACATATACCAATTTCTGTAGGTCTAGCTTCAAAATTGTCTTGCTAACAGTGTATTTTCAAAAAACTTTTCATCCCCTATTTCACCCCCTTTGGGACGGAATATCAATAAATCGCTTCTTAAACGACGCCAACAGTGGAAGATGAACATCCTCTGCAAATTTCAAGTTTTTATCATCTGTGATTTTGGCTGGGTGCTGACGTGTTATTAATTGGATCAGTCAGTCAGTCAATTGGAACGTTGTCATTTATATATAGATATTACGCATTACAAGCTGTTGTGATCTCTCTCGAAGGTGGTCTATGCTATGTCTCTGTTATATACTGAGTTACTGGAAAACACAAACGTAAGGTATATAAATTAACATATGTACTCTTGTCACCTCTAGCGTTTCGAGGTAATTTATTTTGCTTAAGGTGGCGGCGTAGCTTGCTAATGTTGGTAACGGAATGCTCGTGACATGATGATAATTAATTTACGCTCAAGACAAAAGTACATACAAGAACCTGTACACTAGAGAGCAAGCACTGACTTATTTATCTGTTAAATTGTGAACACAAGAGAATGTTACCCTCAGCCTATGTTATTTGTTGCTCGGTTAAGTTTCACTTACGGTATCGGCAGCGTAGAGAAGTAATGTAGCCAACGAAATGTTCTAATGTTCAAATGTTTGTACAGCTTATGGGACTTAACTACAGCGTCATCAGTCCCTAAACTTACAAACTACTTATGAACTACTTACGAACTACACAAATATCCATGCCCGAGGGGGGATTCGAACCGCCGACCGTAGTGGCCGTGCAGACCGTGACTGGAGCGCCTCAGTCTCCTCGGCCACCGCGGCCGGCACGAAATGTTCAGTTTACAAGAATAATTAATTTATTGACTAGGCAGTGGTTCCTACAAGAACCTATTAATGACAGAGGAGGAACTGCATTACATGGTTATTGTATGGTCAACAAAACGATTCATTCTATGTGATTAGAATTCCAGAGAGCTTCGACGGTTTTGCTAATCTCATTGATTTACTTCATAGTCAACACGCAAAACTATGCCACTCACTGTACGTGACTGGGTTTCATTTGGTGATCGCTGACAACTTCAGCACACTAGGCCGTCGCTGTCATAAGTAGAATTTCACCGTTTACTGAACAGGAAAAAATGAGCAAAATCACTGCCTTCGTGAAATCAAGGCCGTAGAATAGTGGTGATGACGTCATGCGTCGAGGCGGGATTGAAGCACCTGATTGGTTGGCCGACGATTGGAGTGATTTCAAAACCCATTTCATATGCCTACCTACCAATCAGGCGCCTCAATCCCGCCTCGATGCATGACGTCATCATGGCTATGCTACGGCCTTGATTTTTGACGAAGGCAGTGGAAAAATAGAATGTAGATTTATTTATGTCTTGGCGTCTTAGACCAAATCAAAATTTTATAGACCGTCCAGTAGACTCTTCAAAATAGTTTGTAACTGAGCTTTCAAAGAGCAGTCAAGAGATTTTGGCAACATCAGCCGCTGCCGCAAGTGAAATTCTACCAAAATCATTATACCAATACATCAACATGAAAAATAACGTATCGATTTTCGATTACAATTATACGAGGAGGGCAATGAAACTTAGATAATTCAAAAGGCGCTTTGCCATAGATGCGTGCAAAACGAATATCATGTTTATACGTAGCCGTTAAGAGAGGCAAAAGGATGCAGAGGTTTTCATATCTATAGCGCTGAAGACGCTTTAAATTCTCCTATTGCACAAATAAGTGAGCGTCGAAAATTGAAATGGTACCAACTTCTGCCTTGCGTACCAGTCATGTGCTATGGTAAAAATGCGACGCTAAAGTAACAACTTTTTTTGAAAACGAAGTTTAGCTACGTTCATATTTAATAGTTATTTTTCAGTAAGATCGATCATGATATTAGCATTGAAAATCAAAACATCATAGAAACGAGTTCTGAACAAAACGTTGTTTTAGAAGTCGTTATTTCATTTAATTTTATGTAAGAGTGACTGTGTGATAGTTTCCAGCAGATAACACATAATTTGAAGGAATTCCCTAATATTAATTTCTTAACTTTATGTAGATACGACGAGCGAAAGACGATACATTCGTAAATATAGTTGGAGAAGGAGATGGAAAATGGATGGAAGGGTAGGGAGTGATGAACAGAGGCTGGGGATTAGATAGAGGGAGGATGAAGAGGTAGATATTGTGGAAGCAGGAGGTAGACATAGCGGATGGGAAATGCATGGAAATAATGTAGAAAACAAGTTGAATTACAGTACACGCCACATGATCCAGAGTCGGTAAATTGATCTGTATGTTTGTGGAGGAAACGAACGACAAGAAGTGCAATCTATCTCATGGGTTTAAAATAGTGAGTATCTGCGAAACTATATTTTTATAACGTTCCTTTCACATAGCCACAGTAGCCTGACGAACGATATTGATTTGATTGAAGAATTCTCTTGGTGATTCTATGTTCACATGGATTACAGTATTCCCTTTTCTATTTATTTCATATGAGAGTGAGCCACAGCGAAGCGTGGCCGGGTTTAGCTAGTAACATAATAATTTTGCAGAATAATAATTAAGAACAACAATAATTGTGATTTCATGATTTAATAGTTCAGATTTTTTTAATAACACAATTTTTTATATTCTTTAACAATTAGTGATCCGTGCTTAAGTTCACCCAGAAGTCTGCTAAGTATTATCTTTCTTGGTGAAAATGTAATGTACTATTTGTGCTTTTCCGAGCGAGATGGCGCAGTGGTACAGTAACGAATATAGGATTTGTTTTGGATGAAGGGGTGGGGGCATGATTAACATAAAGATAACTTAGACAATTTTAAGCTGACACCCCATGACATTTGGTATCAGTTTTTCTCCTCACATTCAGAGGATAATTACGCTGAAGCCCCTTTCACTTTACTGACGTCAGGCTTTTCAGTTGTTGACATTAAGTCATAAAATTATAGCTAGTTTTTCTTTATATTCAATATTTTGGGTGGGGAGAGAACCCTCGCCCCCCCACACCCTTATATACGTCCCTGCAGTGGCTGCACATTGGATCCGCAATCGGCCATGCTGATTTAGGTTTACCGTAAATCACTCCAGGCCAATTCCGGGATTTTCCTTTCAAATGCCATGATTTATTTCTTCCCCAATCGTGAGAAAACTATCCGAGCGTTTGCTCCGCCTCTAACTAGTCAGCTAGTTCTTTATCGAGGTCATTAGGGAGGTAACCTAGGTGACTAGAACCTCGATTAACTATGAAACGAGAAAGTTGATATGGACCATTACTCGTAGCACGCCGTACGAAACTGAGCCTCTGTGCCTTCACGTGGTTTGATTTGAGGGCGTTGTAAACCCGTGCCTATTTTAAGTATAAGTTTTCATTGTAAATATAAAAAAGTATCATCATAAGCTCCATACCTTACTTCTAAATACATTGGGCTTTATCATTTTATGAGCGGATGGACTTTACTTAATTTCTAGCCCGTTTATGCTGATGGCGTAAAAATTAAACTTTTTCTAGTTTTAGATAACTCAGTTTTTCCGCTTACGAACCTAACCTTCGACTAAGTGGAAGATTAGTCTTTTAGTCACTGGTTTGGATTTCTTCTTTTTGCCATCAAGTTTTGTTTGAGAAGAGTCTATAGGTACTTTTCCCTCCGGGCATCCCTTTGGGAGATTCATTCCAAGGTGGAGTTTTATACCTATCAGTTTATCACACAGTTCTTTATGTCCGTCAGATATTTTTGTTTTCCGCTGGCACTTTTTCAGCAAGTTATTAGTTTCGCCACTAACACGAGTTTGCTACATCTATTTGAGCGCTTCCGCTATGCTGGTTGTGAAGTAGTTATAACATCCGTGCATCCATCGGTATCGTAGCCAGTATTCAGTGCCGTCGAGAACATCCCAGCAGTGTCCTGTGGCCCTTCTTCTCGATATATTTCTTATTTATAAGCTTGTGGAGTCTCAGGGAAGGCACCCGACTTTAACATTATTACTGCTTCCGCTAGCCGAGCAGGAATTCTCACGCGGTGCAACTCGACGGAAAAAACACTTCCACACTCCCCGCGTACCGGGCGTCAACTGCTTTCTCCACAACAAGGCCTCTCCAAGTTCCTATATAATTCTGTGGTTCCAAACTGAAATGTATGCGGTGTTTAATTGGAAGAACTGTTGCTGTCATTCGCACTTCGCAATGAAACGACTGTAGCCACTAAGTAGCGCAACCAGTTCAACGTATTTCTGTTTGCCGACATTATTGGTACGGAGTGCGACTAGTAAAATATACAGAAAATGAATAAAAGTCACCTTCAGGTAACAGATGCAGTGGCTATGAGGAAAAGGTTTTTTTCTCTCACATTACATGACATTTTCAAAAATGAATAATACATTATTAGTGGCTCAAAAATAAAATAAAATCTCCTTATTTTGTAATAATAAGATGCCTTTCTGGTCAATGCGGTAACCACCTGTTATACGAAAAAATATCACAAAAAATGAAAATGACCTGAGTGCCTAGAAAAAGAGTATATAATTTGTTTTAACGATTCCCATGTTGAATTTATTTGTAGACTGTTACATCGATGCTGCCGTTTGTTTCCTGCATCAATGTATTGTATTGTTAAAAGTTTTTCTATACTCTTCATTTAGGCACGCAGGCCATTTTCATTTTTTGTATATTTTTTCGTATTACAGATGGACCAGAAAGGCATCCTCTTACCAAATAATGAGATGTTATTCATATTTGAGTCATTAATAATGTATTACATTAGAAATGATGTCATAGTTCACTGAAACATGTCATGTCGAGGGAAAAAAATTCTCCCTAACGACTGTGGCTGTTACGTTGAGGTGACTTTTTTATTTCTGTACATAAATCAATATATAATGCAAGACTAAGTTGGGCGTAGTGTTTCAGAGTACCACTAAATTTATAGGAAGCTACACCTGTTAGTTTGGTTACATTGGGTGGTTGCTTTTATACAGAAACTATCACCTAATATCGGGCATTGCCGCTGGAACATGTTTGAATTGAAGACTGAAAATTAAATGAGCAGTTATGTTGTGTTTATTTATTTATTGTTTTATATGTTTTATTGAATGTTTTCGTTTTCTTCTATGTACCGATTATTGTGTCAGATTCTCAGTTCTTTCCCTAGGGGTTGTCATTTTTTAATAGACCTACTTGTTGTAGAAATGTTAGTGACAATTGGTGGCCGAATGTCCTCCCTGTCGCCTCACCCTCTCAACAAAACAATCTGTGTACCTCTACAGTCTGCATCTAGAGCAAATGTCATGTTACAATAAGAGAATGTTTTCTGAAAGTTTGCATACCATGTTTCTGAGATGGGCCGTGGGTACCAGTCCAATATTTACCGAGTGGATGTAGCAAAGCGACCAGAAACTACATGAAGGCTGGTCACACTACCACATTCCATCATTAATCCGCGAGACGGATTCCATCTTGCCTTCCTGAACGGCAGAAGTGGCGCATTAACACTTTTGGCGATGCGGGTGGGTCGTGTTATTTGGACAAATATATTGTACTAGAACTGACATGTGATTACATTTTCACGCAATTTGGGTGCATAGTTCCTGAGAAATCAGTACCCAGAACAACCGCCTCTGTCCGTAATAACGGCCTTGATACGCCCGGGCATTGAGTCAAACAGAGCTTGTTTGGCGTGTGCAGGTACAGATGCCCATGCAGCTTCAACACGATACCACAGTTCATCAAAAGTAGTGGCTGGCGTATTGTGAGGAGCCAGTTGCTCGGCCACCATTGACCAGACGTTTTCAATTGGTGAGAGATATGGAGACTGTGCTGGACAGGGCAGCAGTCGAACATTTTCCGTATCCAGAAAGGCCCGTACAGGACCTGCAACATTCGGTCGTGCATTACCCTGCTGAAATGTGGGGTTTAGCAGGGATCGAATGAAGGGTAGAGCCACAGGTTGTAACACATCTGAAATATAACGGCCACTGTTCAAAGTACCCTCGATGTGAACAAGAGGTGACCGAGACGTGTAACCAATGGCACCCCCTACCATCACGTCGGGTAATAGGCCAGTATGGCGATGACGATTACAAGCTTCCAATGTGCGTTCACCGCGATGTCGCCAAACACGGATGCCACCATCACGATGCTGTAAACAGCATCTGGATTCACCCGAAAAAATGACGTTTTGCCATTCGTACACGCAGGTTCGTCGTTGCGTACACCATCGCAGGCGCTACTCTCTGTGATGCAGCGTCAAGAGTAACAGACGTCCCCATCAGTTGACTCAGGGATCGAGACGTGGCTGCACGATCCGTTACAGTCATGCGGTTAAGATGCCTGTCATCTCGACTGCTAGTGATATGAGGCTGTTGGATCCAGCACGGCGTTCCGTATTGCCCTCCTGAATCCACCGATTCCATATTCTGCTAACAATCATAGGATCGTGACCAACGCGAGCAGCAATGTCGCGATACGATAAACCGCAATCGCGATAGGCTACAATCCGACCTTTATCAAAGTTGGAAACGTGATGGTACGCATTTCTCCTCCTTACACGAGGCATCAACGTTTCACCAGGCAACGCCGGTCAACTGCTGTTTGTGTATGAGAAATCGGTTGGAAACTTTCCTTATGTTAGCACATTGTAGGTGTCGCCACCAGCGCCAACCTTGTATGAATGCTCTGAAAAGCTAATCATTAGCACATCACAGCATCTTCTTCCTGTCGGTTAAATTTCGCGTCTGTAGCAGGTCATCTTCGTGGTGTACCAATTTTAATGGCCATGAGTGTATATGTATGTAGTTGGGATATAAACTTTTCCTTCTGGGGAGTAATGGATGGCGGCAGGAAGAGCAATTGGCCTTCAGTTTCAGGCAACCACGCCAGATCCGATTAACCACGCCGGTGCTGCACATGCGAGACAAGGCGAATGAAAAAGTATATTTCGTAAGTTTGAAAGAAACGGAAATGGAATATGATTGTTTTGTAAGGACAGACGGACCGGAAAGCAGGCAAGTAAACCAATATTCGACCCAATATTCTGGGCATTTTGAAGTTGGAGTGGATGGAAATTACTTATCTATGATTCCCATAGATAGAGGCCAAGTAAGAAGCTAAACGCAGATGAAATATCACATGGTATTTATATATACGCTGCTACGAACGATAAATATCCTAACTGGGTGGCTTATTTTAATATTCTGAGCGTTGTGCTGTAACATTAGCACTGGCAGATCCTTTCCACTTGCCTAGTGTGTACACATCTGTGCTTTCGGTCATTGAAACCTACACTGTCGAAGATCTATTCTCAGTTTCAAGTGAAAGTAGTGCATTTCTGGCCATTCGTCCACTTTTTGTGTCTTTTTCTCTTAGGGATCGTTTACTTCCGTGTGCAGCTGTTTAGTAAAAGTAAGTTGTTGAACAACAGTGACATTGAATCGAGTACGGAACAGCAGTAAAATAAATAAAAATTTCAAGTAAAATTTATAAACTCACATAAATTGATACCAATATATCTATATCTACATAGATACTCTGCAAATCACATTTAAGTACATGGCAGAGGGTTTATTAACCACTTTGATAAATTTTCTCTACCGTTCCATTCTCTAATAGCGTGCGGGAAGAAAGAACACCTAAATCGTTCCGTTTACGAACTGATTTCTCTTATTTTAATGGGATGGTCATATCTTCCTATGTAGGTGGGTGCTAGCAAAATAATAAAAAGAAGTTTGTAAATCTATCGGACCAAACTACGTGGTCATCAGTCCGTAGCTTACAAACTTCTTAAACCTAGGTAAACTAACCTAAGGACAAACACACACACCCATGCCCCAGGGAGGACTCGAACCTCCACGGCGAGTAACCGCACGCTCCGCAGAGAGACGCTTTAGACCCCTCGGCTACTCCACTGCGGCTACCAAAATGTTTTCACATTCAGAATTAAAAGTCGATGATTGAAATTTCGCAAGTAGAGCTCGCCGCAACGAATAACGTCGTTCTTTTAATGATTTCCACCTCAAATCGTGCAGCATTTCCGTGATGCTGTTCCCCATGTAACGTGATAAAACAAAACGAGCTGCCCTTCTCTGAACCTTCTCAATGTCTTCCGTCAGTCCCACCTGATGAGGGTCCCACACTGGGCAACAGTACTCCAGGATAGGTCGCACAAGTGTGATGTAGGCAGTCTCTTTGGTGGAGCTGTTGCATCTTCGAAGCGTTCTGCCAATGAAACGTAAACTTTGGTTCGCCTTCCGCACAATGTTTTCCTTGTGTTCTCTCCGGTCTAAGTTGTACGTAATTGTAACTCCTAGGTATTTGGTAGAATTTACAACCTTAACGTTTGACTGATTTATCGTGTAATTGAAGTTCATCAGATTTCTTTTAGCGGTCATGTGTATTACTTCATACTTTTCATTATTTAGTGTTAATTGCCAATTTTCGCACCATGTAGAAATTATGTCTAAATCGCTTTGCAGTTGCTTTTGATCGTCTGTTGACTTCACTAACCGATAAACGACAGCATCATCCGCGAACAGTCTAAGGAAGCTATTCAGATTGTCTTCTAAATCGTTTATAAACACAACGCTTCCCTGAGGAACGGCAGGTATCACTTCTGTTTTACTCGGTGACTTACGTCTTCTTCGAAGTAGTTCAAATTGTTCGAACAAAGTATATGTTCCAATATCCTACTGCAAATCGACGTCAATGAAATGGCCCTGTAATTTTGGGGATCACTCCTATTGCCTTACTTGAATGTTGGAGTGACCTGGGCAACTTTCCAGTCTTTGGGTGCGGATCTTTCGCTGAGTGATCTGCTGTATATGATAGCTAAGTATGGGGCAATTGCATCAGCATTCTCTAAGAGGAATCTAGTTCGTATACAATCTGGCCCGGAAGATTTGTTTTTGTTTAGTGACTTAAGTTGTTTTACTACTCCAGGAACATCTAATATTCGCATGCTGATAGCTGTTCTTGGTTCGAATTCTGGAGTGTTCACTTCGTCTTCTTTGGTGAAAGAATTTCGGAAAGCTGTGTGTAGCAATTCTGCTTTAGCAGTACTGTCATCGGTAGTATTACAATTGCTATAATGTAGTGAAGGTATTGTTTGTGTTTTGCCGCTAGTGTACTTCACATATAACCAAAATTTCTTTAGATTTTCTACAAGATTATGAGACAGGTTTCATTGTAGAAACTATTATAAGCTTCTCGTATTGAAGTCCGCGCTAGATTGCGAGTTCTGTAAAATATTGCCAGTCTTGGGGATTGTGTGTCTGTTTAAATTTTGCATGCGCGTTTCTTTGCTATTGCAACATGATCTGACCTGTTTTGTGAACTACGTGGGGTCAGACCCCTCTTTCATTAATTTAATTGGTATGAATCTCTCGACTGCTACTGATATTATGTATTTGAAATCAAGCCACAACTGAACTACACTCACAATTTTAGTTTTGAAAGACTGGAGACTATGCAGTAATGCAAACTGCATTTCTTATTTGAAAACGATCGTAGAGGTGGCGAATGTGGTTTTGAGGAATGTCCTGCCATGCAATTTCCACCTGGTGCCTCAGTTGGGCCACATTTCGTGCCGCTCATGTAGAGCGCTCAACATGACGTTTCATATGGTCCCAAAGATGCTCAATGGGGGAGAGGTCTGGGGATCGTGCTGCCCAGGGTAGTTGGCGTAAACCTTGAAGAGCACGTTAGGTGGTACGGAATACACGTGGATCTACATTTTTCTGTTGGAAAAGCGTATCACCTTGTTGGTGCATGAGTGGTTGCAGGACAAGTGTAATGATGCTTTCAGTGTACCGTGCACTGTTCAATGTTCTCTAGAAGATCTCTAGAGGAGAATGGCGAGTGTAGAATATCGCTCCCCTCACAACGATGCACGATCGTGTGTGCCGTTAGTGTACTCCGCTCACGTCCCTACATCGTTCAGCCCGCCTTCAATAATGTCATCGTAGGCGCTTATGAATGGACGAATGGAGACGTGTCGTCTTCAGTGATGAGAGTCGTCGCTGCCTCGGTGCCAATGATGGTCCTACGCGTGTGTGGTGTCGTATAGCGGAGTGCGAAAATCTGGAGTGTACGCGACAAAGACCAACAGGGCCGACACCTGGCATCACGGTGTGGGAAACTTATCATACACAGGTCGTTCTCCTCTGGTGTTCGTTGTGGGAAAATTGAACAGTACACGGTACACTGAAACCATCATTCAAGCCGTCTTGCCACCGTTCATTCACCAACAAGGCGATGTGCTTTTCCAACAGGACAATGCACGTCCACACGTAACCCGTTCCACCCAACGTGTTCTTCTAGGTGTACGTCAACTACCCTACCAATCATTATCCCCATATATGTCGCCCATTGAGCATGTCTGGGACCGGATGAAACGTCACTTTGGCGCGGGTCTACACGACCGTCACGAGATCTGGTCCAACTGAGGCATCAGATGGAAATTGCATAGCAGACCATACCGTAAGACTTCATAAAGCACCTCTACGATCGTCTTCATGAGAAAGTTGCACCCTGCATTGCTGCAAAAAGAGGGTTACACGATGCTAGGGTCGACGTTGTGCACGCTCTGGTGACTGTACTGACGTGCGTACGGTTCTGACTGCCTGATCGTGTGTTGTATACATCCTCAAGATTGTGTCAATAAAATTTCGCTTTGCTTGGTTGACGAATTCATTGTGTTATTTTTTCATTTTTCAGGTGTGTATTTCACTAGCCACACTTTATCAGTTTATCGATTTTTGAACAACGTCATTTCCCTTGTCTACCACTAACGCTACAAACGGAAATGCGGTTGCCATTCTTGCACACCACTGTTTTGAATGTTTAATGCCAGATGTTTCATTATTGTATATCTCGGTTAGGTATTGCTCAGAGCTGTATTAAGTAGGACGTTGCGTCGCATAGTTCCCGCATTTAGAGATGGCAGAATTAAAGAAGCAACTACATTACATTTTCCGTGAAACTTGTAATATACTTCGCCCTAGGAACCCAATTTCTTTTGTTAATTGAACTTCAGGATACCATTTATGTCTTTATAACTCAGCTGAAGTTCAGAGGCCATTGTTGTATTTACAGGCTACACATATGTTGCCGGCCGCGGTGGCCGAGGGGACTGAGCTGTGCATGGTGTTACGAATGGAACGCGTGGTTTAGAAATGATCAGACGGAAGTTAAACATGACCCTCGTTCAGGACGTTTCTCTACGTCTTCCGACGACGCTCATGTCACGAACAGGAATATCAATGAAATTGTGCTGGGCAATCGAAGACTGACTGATCGAGCATGTAACATCACAGTTGGATCACGTCATAACATACTAACACAGAATGTGAGACGTTTCTGCTGCATCGCCTCATTGCTCTACCCGCTCTGATTGCCAATTTTAATATTCACTTGCTCTTGTCCTGACCGCATAAACGAGTATTTGCATTTACAAATTGTGATATTTAGTGGATTTGAGTATTATTCAGTGGTTTTCCGACTAGTTGACCAAGGCAAAGACGTAGAAGTGGAGATGGCACATGTGCGTTTATTTTATTTCTCCCATAATTATTCTTGTCACACTCCTTGTTTCCCTCCACAACGTGTGTGAGAGAGTGGTTGCGTATATTTACGTCATTAGGTTGTTAGAGTGGATAGTTATTTGGTGGTGGTAGTAAATTGCCAGGCTTCTGCTTTTCGCCAAAAAAGATTACCGTTGGTGAATAGTGCAAAGAGTTTGTAAGCTATGCCTCTGGTTGATCTTGGACAGGTCGGACTCACGAAATCGGGGAAGGAAGTTGTCCGCTGGTCGCCCCAGCTTCGGCCAATCAGCGTGCGTCTTGCTGACCAAGTTCAATTTCAGCGGCGGTTGCAGAGCCGAGTAGCCATTTTTCTGTCTAGTTAGTGGGAGTCGCTGGAGACGACTGGACGCTGGTGGTGCTTGCAGCGTCGTTATGCTGCTATTTGGTAAGAAATGCGCGAAATTAAGAAATTGTGGGCCCATATTATAGGAACTGGACAGTTTTTAGGGGAGATCGGGGCACGCTGGTCATATTTTTTTCGGGGCACGCTGGCCATATTTTTTTATTTTTGTTAATATTAATTTATTTGACATATTTAAAATTATGAAATTATTGTCAAATGTTAGATAGGTCTTTACTGAATCTGGATGGCAGTTATTAAGGTTGAAAACATCAGCTGTAGTTTTAGGAAAAAAAAAATTATTGGTCGTATGTCAAGTGGGACAATCTGCCCCTACCTCGGGGTAAGTTGGCCCAGAGGCTGGGGCACGTTGATCCATGCTGTCTTTTGATAAGTAACTAGGAAATCAAAATAAAACGAACAGTTATCAAGAAATATACTTTAATGTACATAATATCAAGTTGAATATTGAGCTAAATTTTTAAGATTGAGGACTATGACAACAGGACAGGTTAAACTTATTATCATTTATAGTGTCTTAATACAAACCAATCAACTTTAGTTAATGTCCAGCTGCAAAGGATCAGCACAGTGTTAACACTCATAAAATAGTCCACGGATTTTATTTTTCACGCATCTCTGATGAACCCAACGCTTACAGTTTGTGCACTGAAAACTTTGTTCTCCAGTTGACTGTTTCAAAAAGGCACTGTGACTCTTCCTCATCGTCATCATTTTCACCATCTCGTCTTGTTTTTCCTTGCGTTTTATCTCTTCTGAAGTTGATTTGGTTAATTTCATTCTACTATTCCTCGCACTTCCTTTTTGAAAAAAAGGCTTTTCTAACCTGTGAACTAATTTTTCTTCAGTATTTCTTGCCAAATACTTTGGTCCAATGGGAAGGGTTGAAATTCAATTTCTGTTTCCTGAGTTTCAATTACCTGACACGAGGTCCGTCTGTACTTAGCACAGTAAAAGCCGAAATCACTTTGCTGCCTCGTCCTCTCTACTCTCAGACCTAGCGGACGGCTTTTTATTTCCGAAGTTGGGAAACCTGTTGATAGAACAAAGATTGATAATGATAAACGAAACAAAAGGAAAAATGGAGGTTCTAATTCGAGCAATGTAGTAGCGAGAGGCGTACCAAGACTGCTTCCGGAAGTGGGAGCGGTGTACCAATAGTGGAGGAGACTGAGGACACCATGCAAAATTACTAAAAGGTAAAAGTAGAAATTTTTATGGACAGAGGTACGGAATGTTCTGAACAGACTTCGTGCGTGTCTGAAGTTATATCACGATCTGCACCGCGTCTGTTCTCTCAGCTCTGTTATCAAGCTGTCGATAGCTAATGTCTCTATCGTTTCTCATGTGTTAAAAGTAGCCTAATGAGACCAGACACCATTTGCCAGTATATCAATGTCTAATCTACAGTATCCTGAAGCAATAAAACTGCGTCGATATCTGAGTAGGAAACAGAGGAATCAGGAGAATGAAAGAAAAAAAGTACCGTAATCATGCATGTCACATCCTCGCTACACGTGCCGTAGGTGCCGGCTCGCAGGAATTCGTGACGGAGGTTATTCTGCACACGCCTCTGGGGCTTTCCTGTGTCGAAGGTGAGGCTGCAGCATTTGATGCAGCTTCCACACCTGTCGACACCTTGACCCCGTGTTCCGGGAGACAGCATGTGGTCTTCACTCGGGTCGTTACTGCCCGGTTATAATGTCTCGCCTGTTGACTGTGCTTTCATCGAAGTGGCGATGTGACCGAGGTGGTGAGAATAGTGGGAGACGTCCTTAACGTCACAAAATTGAAGCCATGGTCGCCATACCAATAATATTTATGGCGACTAGTGTGTATTCATTGCATTCTGAGTTGAGTGTGGTGTCTTATCTAAAATTCAATAAAAAATGTTATCTGTATTACCTATGTATATGAAAGCAGAACAAGAAAATCATCTGGTAACTTAGACAGGAAAATTTTGTTGCTAAATTAATGTTTACTGTTTGTTTCGGTCTTTCTCCCTGAATTTGCGTTTTTACGAAATACAAGTTCCCTTGAAATTTCAAAGACCTGCTGGTACAGAATTCCAGTACGAATATTTAATGATGTGAAAAGAATTTTCGTATATATTCAACATAAAAATCATCTCTTAAGTATTGAACTTACGAATATCATACAACTGGGTTCTGTCATTACTGGAAAATAATTTTTTCTACATTTCCTGTTAACTACTATGAATGACACTTTCAAAAAAATGTTCAAATGTTTGTAAAGCTTATGGGACTTAACTACAGGGTCATCAGTCCCTAAACTTACAAACTACTTATGAACTACTTACGAACTAGGACGGCACAAATATCCATGCCCGAGGGGGGATTCGAACCCCCGACCGTAGTGGCCGTGCAGACCGTGACTGAAGCGCCTCAGTCTCCTCGGTCACACTGACACTTTCAGTTCTTGTAAAGTATTTGGGTACTATTCCGGTATGTAAGTCATACTTATCGAATGAGATTATGCGTTAATAAATCACAGTTCAGCTGTCTGTAAGGTCTATATTTCTCCAAAAAAATAATACTATATCGTATATGTACTCAGAAATGATAGTCATTTAAATGTATCGAAGTTAACAGGGAAAGAACCACAGAGTGGTTAAAATCTGAAAACATATTTCCTTGTCTCCGCAAGATGGTGGACTGGCTTCAATCGACACCTAAGCTTTGCATAGCAGCGCCGTCTCCCCTTATTTTAATCTCCTTGAATGTGAGTAGTAGATGGCGAGTATGCTTTCCTGCCCTTTATCATTAACCTGCAACCACTCGCGTTGTGAGCACTTTGCTCCCAGTAATCTTAAAACAGTCGGCATTTTACCAATTTTAAATAGTCAAATACGTGTGGTTTCTTATAAAAGCAACTGGAAATATTTATATAGAAATATTAAGTACATTCCAAACTGTTCTTTGACTGTCAAGAAATGGTGTACTCGCGATCGATCGCATAACTTTTAAAGGCGCGAGTTCTCGGGGGTTAAAAAGTTTAAATTGTTTTCATTGCTGCCAAGAACATTACATATATTTCATTTTTTAATTCCCTTCGTCGCCAACCATTCCGAGCGTGATATCCTCATCTCAAGACTTGTTGTAGTGGAATCAGTCCTATATTTGTCTACTAACTCGGGAATTCTTCTCCGTGGACTGTTACCATCACAAAAAATAACGAAATAAGTAATTATTCTTGATCAAATGTTTGGATATCTTATGGGACGTCACTACGGGGTCATCAGTCCCTAAACTACAAACTACTTATGAACTAACTAATACTAAGGAAGGCACAAATATCCATGCCCGAAGGGGGATTCGAACCCCCGACCGTAGTGGCCGTGCAGACCGTGACTGGAGCGCCTCAGTCCCCTCAACCACCGCGGCCGGCTAATTATTCTTGATTATAGGAATTCCATACTAAAGTCTTTGCAGGTTCTTTCAGGAATACTAATTCATATTAAAAATTCTTTCCTGACTCCATCAAAAATAATCATCTCTTCCAGATGTTATTTCTATATCTTGTCAAAATTCGTTACGAAGTTATATTTCTTATGCAACTCACTTGTGCAAAAAATATTTTCAAAGTTTTAGCAAACACAGTTTACAGTCCAACTCTTCATTAAAATCCCCAAAAAATTCTATTACTGTTCAGTAATAAATAGCTGCATTGAAATATATAAGTCACTTGATAGAACATTATAAATTCAAATTAATCTTGAAATAAGCTTTTGACGAAATAATATATTTTTCGTTCTCGATTACATAGAGTAAATCAAAACGTTCACCTAAGCTCATTAACATTTTTTGAATACAGATTCCAATCTGAATTCTCTCTTTTTTTTTAACAATATCAACCATTTAAAAAAAATTGTCGACTTCAGTGCGCAAGAGCATACAGCAGGATCTTCTCCGCTTTGACGACCTTCGGCAAACATCAGGCAGTGACCAGGTACGTGTCCGTCGTCGGCGGAGTAACTTCCACGGTTTGCCGCTGCGTAGTCGATGTTGAACATGCAAAAGAGAAACATATTTCACAAACATATTGTTCTACATATTTTTAAAATGTCATCACAGACATATTAAACACCTTATTAATGAAAATTCTTCTGCAAAACTGAACTAGGAAATGGGTAGACGATTAAAAATTACCTACCAATACATTGACTCCAAACAGATTGCAAGTCAGGCAAAAAAATACCAGTTACTTAAATAAGCAGCTGAAAGTCTCCTATGAGAGCACACACACACACACACACATACAAACAAATAAAAATAAAAATAAATAAATAATAATAAAACATCGCGTGTAAAAGATTTTGACATAAAAGTGAGGAACAAGATGCCTCATTCCGACTTCCTCGCCAAAAATTTTTGCATGAGAACATATTCGCGCTTTTTTATTACATATTATAATTAAGTAAATCAATTACTCAGTATCTCTTCGTAGTGAAGTTTGCATACCATTATCTCCCGTTCACTGCCACTGTCTACTTATGTCTAACTACCTAAACCTGGCCACGCTTCGCTGTAGCTCACTCTCATCATACGAAATAAATAGAAAGGGAAATACGGTAATTCTTCTGAACAAAGAATCACCGAGTGAATGCTTCAATCAAATCAGTATCGTTCGTTAGGCTACTGAATCTATGTGAAACGCAAGTTATAAAAACTGTGGTTTCGCAGATACTCATTATTTTAAACCCATAAGATAGATTCCATTTTTTGTCGTTCGTTTTCTCCACAAACATACCGATCAATTTACCGACTATGAACCATGTGACGTATATTCACCTTATTAAAAAGTTATTGTTTTCTACATTCTTTCCATCTATTTCCCGTCCGCTATGTCTATCTCCTGCTTCCCCACTATCTACCTCTTCATCCTCCCTCTATCTAATCCCTCTATCTAATCCATCCATCTTCCACCTACTCTTCCATCTATATCTATGCCCATATCGTCTTTCATACGTCGTACGTATATAAAATGAAGAAATAAAAAATTAGGGAATTGCTTAAAATTATGTGTTATCTGCTGGAAACTATCACAAGTTATTATTTGTTACATAAAATTAAATGAAATAACGAAGTCCATAAACAACGTTTTGTTCAGAATTGGTTTCTATTGTGATATGATTTCCACTGATAATATCATGATCGATCTTAGTGAAAATTAACCATTAAACATAAACGTAACTAAAATGCGTTTTCACGAAAAGTTGTTACTTTAGTGTCGCATTTTTATCATAGCAACTGACCGGTACGCAAGGCAGAAGTTGGTACCACTTCAATTTTCGACGCTCACTTATTTGGCAGTTGGAGAATGTAAAGCGTGATCAGAGCTGTAGATATGCAAACGTCAGCTTCCTTTCGCTTTTCTTAATGGCTACGTATACACATGATTTTAGTTTTTCGCGCTTCTATGGCAAAGCGCCTTTTGAATTATGGAAGTTTCATTGGCCTCCTTGTATAATTACAATCGGTACGTCAATTTTCAAATGTTCAAATGTTTGTATAGTCTATGGGACTTAACTATGGGGTCATCAGTCACTAAACTTACAAACTACTTATGAACTACTTACGAACTAGGACGGCACAAATATCCATGCCCGAGGGGGGATTCGAACCCCCGCCAGTAGTGGCCGTGCAGACCGTGACTGCAGACCGTGACTGGAGCGCCTTAGTCCCCTCGGCCACCGCGGCCGTCCGTCAATTTTCATGTTGATAATATTTGTATAATGATTTCGGTAAAATTTCACTTGCTTCAACGACTGAAGTTGCCAAAATCTCTTGTCTGCTCTTTGAAAACTCAGTTACCTACATGAGGCTAATAATCTTCCGTTTTTACCATGAAATATTACATTAGCACCGAATGTCGCAGTTGCCGTAAGTAAAATGAAACCCTAATTTTTAAGTAATTCTACGATGGTAAACGTCCATTTTTTGCCAGCATGGATTTATAAATGCACATTCGATTTAAATTGTTGGAGGCCCGGCTACTTGAATTGCAAACATTATTTGAAAGCTTTTCTGTAACAAAGTGGTAATTCGACGAAGATTCTTATCAGATTGAATACTTTGAAATCTTGCTTCTTAGAAATTGCAGTAATGAATATTGATTTGAGGCCAAGATAAGTACAAGTGTAATAATATTCGTATTTGGATATGTCATTGTACAAAGATTGGCTACGAATATACCCACCCTATGATCTTCTAGTTGTAATCATTTATATACAGATGCATGAGTTCATTGTTCTAACCAAAGAAAATCGTTAGCTCCGTTTATAAGATACATTAAATTAGTGTATGCGCATAAATTTATTTATTTGAATGATGTGCTTTTCCAGGAATGGTACCATCTCTATATATAAAAATGTTTTGTTGCTTTGTGTGTGTTTCAAAACCTCAAAAAGTTCTTCACCGACTGACCTCCCAATTTGTCACAACGTTGCACCGTAATACAGGAAGGTTTTTAGATACATATTTTTTTAATGAGTACACATACCGTATACATACAGGGTGTCCAGAAAAGGATTCCCTGATTTCAAAATTAAATATCTCGAAAACAAAGATCGATAGAGGAATGCCGTAAACGGTATGTTTATTGTGAAAGCTGTAAGAAGTTTAAACAGCAGTTTGAAATAATAGTTACAAAAGCTGCTAACAGATGGCGCTATAATCGCAATACGTAATGCCTAGTATAAATATTGATCCGAAGCCCAGAGCGATCAGTTCCACTACTGAAATGTGAAAGGAGATTAGCGTACCGAAGGAAAAGAGTAAAACCATGTACTCCATTGAAGAACGCGTTTTTCTAGTGCTAGAGTACCACAGGTTAGAAGAGAGTCCTACGGCAACAAGGCGAAGTTTTCAAGCACGATTTAATGTTCCAAAAGGACCCGATGCGAAAAACATTCGTACGCTCTTCGCAAAATTTCAACGAACAGGCAGCGTAACTGATGATCCAGTGGGGCATGTTGGCCGCAAGCAAACCACAGTTAGGCCTGAAAATATCGCCACAGTTTCTGGAATTATTCAGCGAAATACAATGTCATCCGTCCATAGAATGGCATCTGAGGTTGGTTTGAAGCGTTCCAGCACGCAGAAAAAATACTGAGAAAGAGCCTACACATGTTTCAATTCAAAATTCAAACGCACCAGGCCATACCAGTACGAGCTATGCAGCAAAGGATTGCCTTTGCTAATCAGATGCTCACAATGATTGTTAGTGAAGGATTTGATGGGCCGGCCGCGGTGGCCGAGGGGACTGAGGTGCTCCAGTCACGGTCTGCACGGCCACTACGATCGGGGGTTCGAATTCCCCCTCGGGCATGCATATTTGTGCCGTACTTAGAATTAGTTAGTTCATAAGTAGTTTGTAAGTTTGGGGACTGATGACGGCGTAGTTAAGTCCCATAGGCTATACAAACATTTGAACATTTTTGGATTTGATGTTGGCTGCATATGGTTTAGAGATGAAGCACACTTCCACCTGAAAGGATACGTGAAAAAGCAGAGATTTTGGGGTTTCGAAAAACCATATTGGTGTGAAGCAAAACCCCTGTATTCTCCTAAAGTTACTGTATGGGCTGCAGTATGCAACATGGGCATTATTGGCCCTTTTTTCATTCGAGAAACGGTCACTGGTGCACCTTACGTTGCAATTTTACAACAATTTGTCGCCACACAGCATGCGTTAGAGGATCGACCAGGTACTGAATGGTTTATGCAAGATGGATCCCGACCACATCGGACCGTACAAGTGTTTCGCTTTCTTGAGGAATACTTCTGGAATCGAATCATTGCTTTGGAATATCCCAAATTTACTGGTGCAGGCATGGATTGACCTCCATATTCGCCGGATTTGACTCCCTGTGACTTTCTTTTGTGGGGCACAGTGAAAGACATGGTCTACCCGAAGCATCCCGCCACGCTGGACGAGCTTGAATCGGCGATCTCTGTGGCATGTGAATCCATTTCGGTTGAGACACTACGAAATGTGATGGCGAATTTCATTCTACGTTTGCGTCACCTCTGTAGTGCCAATGGTGAACATTTTGAAAACATTGTGATGTGGTTGTTTGCAATGAGTGTTTTCATATGATTATTTCACTTATGTATGCTGATATGAGCTGTACAGCGTACAGCGCCATCTGTTAGGAACTTTTGTAACTTTTATTTCAAACTGCTGTATAAACTTCTTACAGCTTTCACAATAAACATACCGTTTACTGCATTCCTCTATCCATCTTTGTTTTCGAGATATTTAATTTTGGTCACCCTGTATATGACACTTTTGTGATTTTTGGTAACAACTTTTCCACATTGTAAACTGAGATAAATTCATATATGACATATATTTAAAAACTTAGTATGTAAAAACATGCGCGTATACCAGTAGAACGTTGTATCAATATTTCAAATATTGTTGTATCAATATTTCAAAGCATTCAGTCATTGCCGTCTTTGCCTTCCCTTCCTGTATCTCGTCTTAGAACTATAACATAGAACCATGTTTAGCGTTATGTTCAAAATCTTATATCTCCGAAACTTCTTGACCGAATGCTTTGAAATATTGATACAACGTAGTACTGGAATACGCGCATGTTTTTACATACCAAGTTTAGTATTTCCTGTGATAGCCTTATTATATTTACAAATCAGCTATTTGATTCAGATTGCACAAGAAATAGCTTTTGTGTATATTTCTCAGCTAATAGAAGCACAGTCATATACTACTAACAATGTGGGGGTAATGCTTCTTACAGCATGACGTACATAACGTAAACGTAATTAAATTTCTTTTATTACACTTACTTGCAGTTAAAAATTTTGGCCCCAAATTTGCCACCACTGAAATCTTCCGGCCTATGCTCCAGCCTACTCAGTCTACTGGTAAATCCGCCACTGCTGCAATTAATATTAATCAAGAGACAAAGGAATTTACATCTGCTCACCCACACCATGCGTATTATAACTGCCACAATCAGGCTCACTCCGATTTTCTGGCTACCCATTTGATTTGATTTGATTTGATTTTTCCAGGGAAGCCAAAACAGTCTTGGTCCAGCCCGCCACCGCTCGCACCGAAACTAAGTTTATTGTGCGGTATCGCTCCCTGTATATCTAGTAAAGCCAACCAATGCCCTTGAACAGTGCAAGGAGTCCCTTTACCAGTTCTTTATTAGACACAATTTCTTCGGGTCTGGTTGTCCCAAATGTTCTGTGCCTTTTACTCTCCAATGCAATGCATTCGAAGATTAGATGTGATGCAGTTTCATCACCGTCATCACAAATCCTACATTTAGGGTCCTCTTCTGTTATTCCCATTGTACGCAGGTGTTTTTTGAAATTCCCATGGCCTGTCAGCAATCCAACCATGTGTCTAATCTCTCTCCTGTTCAGACCTAGGATTGCAGAGCTTCTTTTAAAACATGGCTTTGGCATCATTACCTTGCCATGTTTTTGTTGATGGACTTTGGTCCAATATTCTACGTCCTGTCTTCTGAGCCAGTTACATAGCTCCAATTTGATCTTTGCCTTGGTGATTGTCAGGCCAGGTTTCGGTCCAATAAATGGAGACTCTGCCCCCATCCTGGCTAATCTGTCGGCATGTTCGTTGCCACTGATCCCCGAGTGGCCAGGGACCCACAATAGGTTTACTCTATTGCTTTCCCCTAGCTCCACCAGAACCCTGTGACATTCTGCAACAATTTTAGACCTTGTTGCAGGAGCTGCCAGTGATCTCAGGGCTGCCTGGCTGTCTGAATAGATATAGATGCTACGATCTTTGTAGCATCTACTCAAATTCTCCTCCACACATGCCCAGATGGCTGTGATTTCGGCCTGGAATACTGAGGCCAGTTTCTCCAGAGAGATGACACCCTCCAGTCTTGGCTGCACCCCGTATACCCCGGCCCCAACGCCTTGGTCTGATTTCGACCCGTCAGTGAACCAGACAATATCCCCCATACGGTGTCGAACTATTTTCTCCCACTGCTCCCTGCTTCCAATTGTTATACTGAAAGGCTTGTTGAAGCAGTATGGGGTTATAATACAGACGGATGGCATTTCACCAACCTTTCCTATATTTACCTCACTCACTATTTTAGTGTGCGATTCTGGATATCACAAAGAGTTCCAGTTGTTGCCAGTTTTGAGTCTGTATGCACCAGCCGCTGCCTCCATCTTGACCCAAAGGTGTAATGGGGGCATATCCAGCATGGTTTCCATCCCAGCAGTTGGTGTGCTGCTAATTCCGCCTGTTATGGCTAAGCAGGCTAGTCTCTGCACCTTACCAAGCTCCTTAGCAGCAACCTGCTGTTCTACCTTCTTCCACCACACGACTGCCCCATAGGTGATCCTGGGTCTAATCACTGTGGTGTATATCCAGTGCATACCCTTAGGGCTCAGGCCCCAATTTTTGTCACAAGCTCTCCTGGTACTTACTAAAGTACCTTTCGCCTTGGAGCAAATATTCATAATGTGAGGGTCCATGTCAGTTTCTCATCTAGGGTCACCCCTAGATATTTCACTGTCCCCTTCACAGGTAGCGTTTCCTTGAAAAGCTTTAGATTCCAACTTGAGTGTTGGATATGTTTCCTTGTGAATGGCACAACAACAGTCTTCTTAGGACTAACCTCCAGATCCTGTTTTCTGCACCAGTCTTGCAAAATGTCCAAAGCACCTCGTGCCATATTCTTCACTGTGTCACCAAATTTGCCAAGTATTACTATGACAAGATCATCTGCGTATTCTTGGCAAAAGTACTGCCTAGAGTTTAATTCTCCAATGACATCATTCACCACTAGATTCCACAATAAGGGGGAAAGAACTCCTCCTTGTGGGCAACCCCTAGTGGTGTTGATTACCATTTTTTCATTCATCATGGTAGCCTCTACCTTTCTTCCACTGAGCATGGCCCTAGTCCACCTACATATAGTGTCCAGGAAGATACAGAGGGCTATTTCTTGAAAGTGTAGTGCTTTCTCCACCTTCCCATCAAGTTGGTGGAGAGCTGTCTCACATGATTTACCTGGCTGATATGCATGTTGGTTTGAATGTAGAGGAGCCCTACTTAACCTCCTTTCTCCAACATGCACATTAACCAGATTTTCCAATGTCTTAAGAATGAAGGAGGACAGGCTGATTGGTCTCATATCCTTGGCCTCGGTATGATCAATTCTCCCTGGCTTTGGAATGAAGACAACCTTCACTGCCCTCCAGGCACTGGGAATGATTCCTGCTGCTAGGCTAACCCAGAATAACCTGCATAGGAATCTAATAAGATTTTCTCCCGCTTTTTGCAGGAGAGCTGGAAAGATTCCATCGGGGCCAGGTGACTTGAACGGTTGAAATGTTCCCACCGCCCATCGGACCTTACTGAAATCGACACACTCCTTGGCCAGATCCCAGTCCTCTTTGCGAATACCTGAGAACCGTTGTCTCTCAGGAATCGCAATCTGGTCTGAGTTATCCCCCAGAGTATATTCAGGAAAGTGAGTCTTGAGGAGCAGTTCCAGCGTTTCATGTGCTATATTTGTATACTCCCCATCCTCCTTCCCCAATGTTCCTCCTGGATTAGTTGGTACTCTAGTGAGGATTTTATGAAGTCTCGCTTGAGCAGCCGTGCCCTCCACTTCCTCACAGAATACCGTCCAGGTTGCCTCCTTTGCCCGTCTGATCGCAAGGTTGTAATTGACAAGGGCCTCACGATACTTTGCCCATTGTCCTTTGCGCCTCACAAGGTTAAACAGTCTTCGTACCTGTTTCCTTTGCATTACCAGGTTATTATTCCACCAATGCACACTCCTATTTGTGCACTTCTTAGTGATTGAGCAGTTGTCCTGGTATGAGGTCACTGTAGCAGAGGTTACGGCCTCTGCTACTTCCTCAAACTCTGCTGGATTCCTTATCGAAGTTTTAATTTCCGATAGGCTGAAGTCAAGGTCTCTCCTATATGTCTCCCAGTCCGTTTTCCTGGGATTCCTATAGGCCATGGTCTGTCTGGTTCCCATTTCAACCTTGAATTTAATATACATGTGATCTGATGAGGATGGCTCCAGGACCACATGCCACTGTTTGACATAACTTTCCATCATCATGGAACCAAAAGTTATGCAATTACTTATTCCCTTCTACTATTCCTGAATGTAGGTTCATCACCCCTATTCAGGATCTCCAAGTTGTTAGATAGGAGAAATTCAAGAAGGTGCTCACCTCTAGTGTTGGTGTCCTTGCTGCCCCACGATAGATTGTGGGCATTGGCATCACATCCCACCAACAGTTCGTCACCTTGCCGATGGCAGGCTTCTGTCAGTCTCCTCACTTCCAAAGGAGGGGGAGATCTGTCTTCGTAAGGAAGGTATGCTGAGGCCAAAACAATTTCCCTCTTGATACCTTCCTCACGTTGCTGCATCCTGATGGTCACCAAGTCCCTGGAACAAAAATCCATCATTGGTATGAAAGGTATTCCATTTCTAACATAAATGCATGTTCTGGAGTTTTTAGATTTCTAGCATAAATCAGCTTACCTCCAGTACCACCGAGGCCCGATACACCCCCTTTATATAAATAGGGTTCTTGTATCAGGGCCACGTCCACATCCTGTCTCCCTAGGCGACGGATCAGGGCAGCAGTGGCCCCTTTAGTGTGCTGCAGGTTTATCTGCAGCACTTCCAGTCCCCATCTTGCTGCCATTATTGCCTTTAAGGTCTTTGATTACCCTGATGGCGACCTGCGAGAACCCTAAAAACAGTTTCAGGCCTTGCTCTCTCGCATTGCCTTCAAGGACTTCTCTCCGACCTCCACCACCAGGGTTCGTCCTTCCAGAACGACCTTTTGGTTAATTACCCTCCAATCCTCTGTCGAGACTTTTGGTTTCTGGACCGTTATTTTCTCGAACAGAGTCTTTGGAGGGACATACTTAAAAATCTTTGGTACCCATATTGATACCTTTGCGGTCTTCAGGAGTTCGGTTGCTGTCTTGACCAGCAGCTTCACATCCTCCCACGGGGATATCATGTGCACCTTGTCCTTAAGTCATTCTGCTGAGTGCTCCCCCTCGCAGACAAAAACGAGGGCACCGCGATCTAGATAGACCCTCCTGAATTTGGGTCCTGGACCAGCGTCCCCCCAATCTCTTCAAAGAGGGCCATCTGCACGAGCTCCTCCTGCTGCAAGGTGATGCTCACCAGTGGGTATCCTTCTTGGTCAACCGCCATTCTAAAGACCGAGACTGCAGTACTATGGGTCTGTTTCCCTATTTCCTGCCTCAGCCTTTTAGGATCACGCTTGTCCAGAGAGGAGGGAGTCTTAGATTCCTCGCTAACCCTCTTGCTACCTGTCTTTGACGTCGAGGGGGTCTGTGTATCCCCTTCAACCTGAGGCAGTTTCTTTTTGGAGGTCTTGGGCTCAAGCCCTTTTGATTCCCTCCACTTATGCTTAGGAAGCCATTCTTTTCCTTCCTTTTGCTTCTGTTCCTTGAGAAGTTTCCTCCTCTGAGCCCCAGACAAGGCCTTAATCCTAATCTGGTCCAACTTCTCTGTTACAGTTCCCACTTCTTGCTCAGGTCTAGACCCTAATTCAAAAGTAGGAGTGCACTCCATCGGTCCTGATCCCGATGTCTGAGTATCTGAGGTCTCAGATTGCCCCTCAGATTCTTTTAAAATACTTTCTTTCTCTGTGTTCATCTTAGTCCCACGAGATTTGGGGATTTATATGGTCCACACCACGATACCCCGCGTGGTGCAAGGCTACTTACTCAGGGAGGTCGCCCAGTATCCCTGAGGCTCCGTTCGAGACACATCCACCCATGTGCCGCGCACCCCTCGGCACGGATCGCATCACACCTTGGGTTGGGAAAGGAATTGGGAAAGGACTGGGACAGGATAAGGAAGACGGGACGTTGTGGGACACGCTTGGTCTGATCCATCAGCTGAGGCCTTTCCGGCAGTAGGTTCTCTACCTTCGGTATAGCCCTCAGCTTCACGCGGATACGCAAGCCTCTCCACCCGCACGGACAGTGCTTCGTCAAGGTGGCGTCCCCCAGAGAGGTGGCTACCCATACTTAGCCACATATCAGCCTCATCTCTGCGACTAAAACATCCACTGCTCCGCGAGTACGAAAAGCAACAGAAAATACTCAGCTTCCTGTACATGAAGATATTACAAGCATAAGTAAAGGAAGGCTTCGCTCTCGGTACCCACCTCTTGAAAGTGCAAGGACAGTAGTTGGCAACAGCTTTAATAATGATGACTGGTGAAGAAACATATGGCAAATATATGCAACATTAGAACAAAATAAGATGCCCTGCATGTCAACTAAGCCACCAGGTTTTGAACTACCACGTAAGGGACTGGTCGCTCCTTACCCGCAAAAGAAACTGGAAATTGCGCCGACCTCCTGTACAAAAGCAAGAAAATAGCTTCTCCAAGCTGTGGTTGTGGTGCTGGAAAGCAGAATGACACCGAAGTGGTCCAAGAGTGTCCTCTGAGAGCTTTCACTAGTGAGCGAACAGATTTCCTGTTGATGATGGAGGGATCACTACACTACATTCATGGACTGGATACTAGTTTGAAGTTTGACATACCTTATACATGCTTATTTTTGTGGTATATTCATATGATAGTTAATAAGAATGAACAATTTTTCAACTTTCCACATCAATTTAATTCAATGATCATTGACAGCTTATGTCATAAATATTATTATGCTTTTGATTTTAAATAAAATTTAGGTATCTGCTCCGAATTTCAAAACTGTTTGTAAAGTTAAAGAACCAAACTGCCATGGTCATCGGTCCCTAAAGTTACAACTACTGAAATTACCTTATGATGAAGACAGCACACATATCAATGCTTGTTTTACGGTGTCAAACCAATATCGTAAGATTACACCTGTTAACCCTTTTAACTACAGATTTTATTAATTTATGAACAAAAATATTTCTTAGCGTATTTCTCTGCACAATGATTAGAATCATGTACATTTCTTAGATTTTTTATTATTTATTTATTGAGGGATATTTGGGATGACTTCATGTGGCATCAGTGGGCAGGATATGTGTCCCTTGTCGTAACTAACATCATTATCAAACTGTTACTTCTAATTTAGACGTTTGATAATAATTTATTAATGAATTTGTAAATTACTTTTGTTTCCTTTGTCTTGATATAATAATTTCAAAGTCTTGTTGCATGTAATCCAACTTAGACATCAAGCAACGATACATATTTTGTTAATGTATCAAAGCCTAATGCTCTGTTTCCTCTAAGTAATCGTAGACAACCTAGTCACAATGAATTTTGGAATGTCCTGCAGTCTTTAGACAAATGGTTGTGCTTTGAGGAACAGAGAAAGATGACGGTGCCATATGGCAACTCTAGGGTGGAATACACCTTTTCCCGTTGGCTCACTGAAGTCAAGCACCGTGTGGCGTGACCACTACATGGATGTGTGACAGTCCGGATACGCCATGTGCTGTTAACAAATTTCCGTAATGTAAAGTCCCTTATCTCCAGTCTTCGAACCAATGCCCTGGATTAAATTTCAAGCCTCTTCGCTATGTATTATGACGTGAGCGCATTTGAGACTGTTGATGGTGATCCGCCCGTCTGATGGGAACGTTAAGCTCGGCGGTCCCCTTGGGGCTATTTGAGAGGAGTAGGTGTCTGTCGACACCCGGTTTCACCCTGTCCCGCTCCCATAATCTCGAACACTAACAGGAAACTACACCATATACACGACTATTGCAGTCACCTACACTTATGTATTTCCGCACACAGATTTGATACTTAGCACAGGAAAGCCACATACTCGTACAGGCGCGAAGAATAGGGAAAACCTTTCTAATTAGACGGTTGAGCCTGCCTTATGAGGTCTTCCATCCACTGACGCTATACGACCTAACTTAATTTTTTTAGCTCTTAGTATACTGATTATGGCGAAATTTTAAATTTCGTCAGTAATTATGTGAAGTTCTAGCTGTACCTGGCCACGCGATGCCGTGAATAGTTTCAAAAGAAATGGAACGAAATAATACAGAAAGCACACGTTTCCAATATGTGTACCTTCACAATTCATTGTGAACGGCAATAGGATATAATCCTACACTCGCTGCTCTTTCTTTCCTGTCTCCATCTTACTGCTCCTCTCTTAGACCATCTTCTCCTCCTATCCGCTCTGCATCTTCTCTTCCCCCTCTTACTGTCTACTTCTCCTCCCCTCTCCTGATTCCCCTCTATCTTTGCCCATGAGCTCCTCCTTCTCGCTATTTCCATACAACTTTCTTTCACCTCCTTCCTCGTCACCCTGTGCCTGTCCATTCCCCCCCCCCCCTGTTTCTACGTCAATTCCTCCTCTCTCTTACATCTACATCTACATATATACTTCGCAATCCACCATAAGGTGCCTGGCAGACGGTACACTGTACCACCACTAGGCATTTGCTTTCCTGTTCCACTCCCAAATAGAACGAGTGAAAAAATAATATCTATATGCCTCTGTACGAGTCTTAATTTATCTTGTCTTTGTGATCTTTAAGTAAGTAGGCGGCAGGAAGATCGTTCTACACTCAGTTTCAAATTCCGGTCCTCTAAGTTTTCTCAACAGAATTTCTCGAAAAGGACCTCGACTTTCCTCCAGCGATCCCCGTTTGAGTTTCTGGAGCATTTCTGCGACACTCGCGCATTGGTCGAATCTACCAGTAACGAACCTAGCTCCTCGCCTCTGAACTGCTTCCGTATCTTCGTTGACGCGATCATCAACAAACTTACTACTAATGCTGTATTTGAACTTTATGGGGTTGTTTTTCCCACTCATGTGCATCACGTTACATTTTTCTACATTTAGAGCTAGCTGCCATTCTTCACACGAACTAGAAGTTTGGAGAAGTCATCCTGTTTGCTATTAGTCAATTAATGATGACACCCTCCCATACAACACAGCATCATCAGCAAACAACCGCAAATTAGAAGTTACTCTGTCCATGAGATAAATAGAAAACCTCCAACTAACTTAGAGCCTTAATGAGTGTTTGTTCAAAATCTTGTACATGTGGTGAGTCTAAAAAGTTGGGTAAATGTATCTTATCTGAACGGCAAATTTGGTGTATCTCTTCATGCATGCGCATGGTTCTTCAGAGACTTGAGGAGAATCGATACACAGCTTGCACCGCATGTGACTGACTGTGTAAACAGACTGCGACCAGTTGAATGTAGTCAATGTGAGATGAATGACAAAATATCCCCCCTCGGGCATGGATATTTGTGCCGTCCTTAGTATTAGCTAGATCATAAGTAGTTTGTAAGTTTAGGAACTGATAACCCCAGGTAAGTCCCTTAAGCTTAACAAACATTTGATTTTTTGTTGATCGCCTTCTTCGACAACATCGGCATCATCCACAATGTATTTGATCTTGCAGATTAAACCATAAGTGCTGCATTTTATTAGTCCGTTTTGAACCTATTGTTACAGCTGGATCTGTCAGGTTTAGCCAAAGTTGCACAGAACTGGATTTTCATTTTTTAATTTTTTTTTATTTATTTCTGTAAATCTATGGGTCTTAACTACTCTGATAATTAGTTCCTAGTCTTACAAACTACTTACACTAACTTATGCTAAGGACAAGAAATATACCCATGCTCGAGGGAGGACTCGAACCTTCGACGGCGAGCAGCGGCACGCTCCGGTGCTAGGCGCCTTGGATCGCTGGGCCACTTTACCGCGGTGAATGGAAAACTAATGCTGCTCCAAGAGTATGTCCCTGCACACTGCGCGATCCGTGTGCGCAATTCCTGGCTCAGAAGATGGTGACTTCTTGAACACCTCCTACGCCTCTGATCTGGGTCTACCGAACATCTTTCTGTTTCTCCGCTTGAGAGCGGCCATGAAAGATGAATGTTTTATGGACGTGAATTTCATCAAAGATCGTGTGACAGCCGTTCTGCGATCGATTGTACAGGAGGCTTTTGCTGATAGTTTCTAGAAGCTGTCAAACGTTTATTGTAGCGGGTGGCGAGACTGTTTTGAAGGGCAATAAAGGACAATTGTTTGCATCTTTTGTTTGGTTGTAGCCTGTTAACGTTCACCAAATTTTTTAGAGAAATCATGTACAAGGAAGTTTTTCACCAAATGATCTGAAGTTTTAACACAACTTTTATTGGAATAAGCACCTGTTTCTTTACACTAAATAGTGTATTGTATGTTATAAACGAATTTATATAAATATTAGAATGGAGAAACGTTGTTACAAAAACGCTAATATTTACATATACATCGCGATATAAGAACCTTCCTGTATTAGAATGTCAAATTGTGTGAAAATTTCAAAGTATTCGATCAGGAACTTTCGAAATTGACGGTTTTGGATAAACGAACATATGCATTTTTATTTATACAGATTGAAAATATATATACTTTTTTGCATCTTCAAATCGTTAGATAGTAATCTCTGACTGGAATTGTGCGCCATAAATCATGAATTACATTAACCTTTTGGTTATATACTCGTAGAAGAAAGTTGGAAAACGTTCGGGATGCGCCTTTTGGGATACCAGTGCGCAAATAGGCTGTAAATACAAACTGCCAAAGGAAATGACAATAATGACCGCTGAACTCACAGCCATCTGCCTTACGGTTTCGGAGGAGCATATCGTCATCTTCTCGGACTCTAAATATGCACTCATACTTCTTAAATATTTTCGTCGAGGGCATAAAAACCACCAAATAGCCTACGAGAAAATGGCACACATAAACCACCTGGAAAGGAATGGATGCAGTGTTTCCATGTGTTGGATTAAAGCACAGAACAACGTTCAGGGGAACGAGATAGCTGACCCACTTGCCAAGGAAGCGGTTACCACTGGTACGGAAGAATGTACTCAGGTCCCAGAGTAAGATCTTTTACCTGTTTACAGAAGGAAAATTCGGACTGAATGGGACAAAGAATGGCAAGCTTCCCAGTCAGCTAAAGGGAAATTCTATGCACAAATAACACCAGTGCTACCAAACAGACCTTGGTACAAGGGTCTGAGGTGTTCTCGGAAGCTGGCAGTTACCATAGCGAGGCTGAAGTTCAACTTCTGTCGAACTGCGCAGCACCTACATCGCATCGGCATAGCGTCATCTCCATTTTGTGACTGCGGCGAGGCAGAAGACACAAATCACTTTTTTTTTTGGATGCATGAACAGGAGGGAGCTCACTTCAAAGTTCCTAAGTTATATTGTGAGCAGGGACTACCGGTTACCAATATCTGTAGCAACATTATTGGCAACCAAAGACTTTGGAGTGTACAAAGAACTTATCTCCTTTCTAACGGCGGCGAAGAGAGAGTTATAAACTGTTATATAAAAGATAAAAAACCATGTTTAATCACTATATTTTGTCATATCTGTAATGTTTGTTAAATTACTTTAAATTGATCTTTTTTTTTTTTTTTTTTTTTTTTTTTTTTTTTTTTTTTGGGCTGTCCGCGGTGGCCGAGGGGACTAAGGCGCTCCAGTCACGGTCTACACGGCCACTACGGTCGGGGGTTCGAATCCCCCCTCGGGCATGGATATTTGTGCCGTCCTAGTTCGTAAGTAGTACATAAGTATAATTACGTAGGCTTCCGCGGCCAGAGTCAGATGACATAAAAGTTTTCTGGGTATGATACCGCGTCATGATGTAAGGCTATTACTTAAATAACCGATGTTTCGGCCAACGTTACAGTGGCCTTCATCTGGGTAACCAGATAACATTGGTTATTTAAGTAATAGCCTTACATCATGACGCGGTACCATACCCAGAAAACTTTTATGTCATAGTACATAAGTAGTTTGTAAGTTTAGGGACTGATGGCCCCGTAGTTAAGTCCCATAGACTATACAAACATTCGAAACATTTTTTTTTCTTTTTTTGTTTTCTGTCACATCTTTGATGTTTGTATAGCTGCTTTTGACAACTTGCTTACATCACTGTACTTGAGAATGTCCTTATCATTACTTATGTGGATGGCTGTAAGGGGACTACTCAAAGGCCAATAAAAATTAAAAACAATCTTGAGTTGAGTTTGCTATTGTCACTCACTGTGATAATTATGTTTTATTATAACGACATAGTGCACCTATGCACTGTAAATTGTTATATAACAACTGATTGACATTACAAGATTGTGGCCTTGTAAAATATTTTATTTGACCAGATGATGCTGACATAGTTCAGCGAAACCGGTCGTCGTGAATAAAAATTGATGACAGCGATCTTGGCTTTTTTATATCTTTTTACAATAAAAAAACAATCGTTGGAAGACGGTCTGCAGTCTGAAAGTTTGAAGCGCTGGTGCCTCTTCCACACACTGTAGCAATTTTCACAGCAGGATGTACGTCAGAGTTCGATTAAATCGAATTAAAGAACTCTGACCGCAGGAGCGGGGGGGGGGGGGGGGTTTCTTTTGGCCAGAGAAGACGTGCAGCTTTCGGCGAAGCGGCTGGTCGTCCTCCCTTTCACCTGGCCGCCCTCTGGGTTCCACGTAGAGCGCCGCGTCTGCTCCTCGCGGCCGTGGGCTACCTGCTGGTCAGACGTCATGCTCATATTTTTAGGTCGTAATCTTCGCTGCCTACATGAAACATTGCGCCTTACGTATAAGGTGTTCGCAAACGGGTACCATTCCGCACCAAGGACAAACTCAAAACAGCACTTTGCCAACAATGAAAAACAAGTATGTGAAGTTCAAGCAGACAATCCGGGCCAATAAACGTGGTGTAACGCCATATATACTGAAATAAAATTTCATATTTTGAAAGTGCAATATATGGGAAGGACAATAATTTATTGCCGGCCGCAGTGGCCGAGGGGACTGAGGCGCTCCAGTCACGGTCTGCACGGCCACTACGGTCGGGGGTTCGAATCCCCCCTCGGGCATGGATATTTGTGCCGTCCTAGTTCGTAAGTAGTTCATAAGTAGTTTGTAAGTTTAGGGACTGATGACCCCGTAGTTAAGTCCCATAAGCTTAACAAACATTTGAACATTTTTGAATAATTTATTTTTTCATCTCATCATTAAAACTCTTTCATCACTTACAATACCTTTTTATCTTCATATAAATATAGATTTATTGGCAGTGCTGGGTACGAGAAAGGAGAATAACGATAAAATTATAGATTTCTTCAACACGTGACCTGTCTTCTGATACTACCATTTTTCTTCTGGGAGAAATTTTTTTAGCAGTGAATACTTTCAAAAACCCATACATCACATTTGATAGAAGTCTTTGTACGTTCACCTTAAATAAAAATGATCTGGGAAAACGGATGTAATCTTAATTTTATGAATAAAATGCCTTCAGCCGTTACCGTTACGGAACTTTGACGGTGAACAGTTTCGATAATCCAATATTATTATCTTCAGACTCCTGCTCAGCACACACATTTTGATGTTTTGAATTGCATCTTCTAAACAATTGCATCCTAAAAGCAATATAGACCGTGTTTACAGGATGAAATTCAACACACCAAAATACGTGTGGTGAGAAGGGTTATATGCAAATGTATCGACATACTAGTTAACCACTGAAGACCCTGATTACAAAAAGGAATTCAATACACCATATTTGTGTGCTGAATAAGAGTCTGAAGATGATATGATATTGGATTATCGAAACTAGTCAAGTTGAAAGTCCCATGAAGATAATGGCTGAAAGTGTTTCATTCATAAAATTTATATGAAACAATTGTCACCTACCATTCAACAAAGCAAACTGGTATTTTTTGCTGATTATACGGGCGATGTAAGACATCCCATTAGAGAGAAAACAACATAGGAGCTTTTTAATGATGTTTTCACAGAAGACCGCTCAGTTGATCTCTGAAAATGCACTCAAAGTCTTGTTCATACATATTTCAGGCTTGCATTTGGTACGATATTTGGACCGAGTACCTGCACTCTAGTCTTGTTCATAGATATTAGGGTCACTCACAAAGTAAGTTCCGCTTCTATTTCTATCCGTGCAGCGCTACGATCGGAGTGTCGAGCATGTGCACCAGTTACTCTGACTAAATCAGAAGATTTTCAGATCGTTGCTACCGACTTGTGCTTTCTAATGTTTTTTTTATGTCAGCCGTAATTGAAAATACTAATGCGTATGAAATCAGATCAGTGATTCGTTTTCTAAATCCAAACAAAGTTAAATCAAAGGAAATTAATCGGAAAATTTGCAAAGTTTACGGACAAAATGCTATGAGTGGTTCAGTGGTTAGAAGAGGTGCGACTGTTCAATGAAGGACGAGATCAAGTGCACGATGAACTGATTCACACAACTGCGGAGGAGTAAACATTTAGTGCGCTTGCTATGGAAGTTCCACAAATCTGACGGTCACTAATTCATAAAATTGTTAATGAAAAACTGAAATTTCGAAAACTTTGCTCACTTTGGGTACCCAAAATTCTCACTGAACAACACACACACACACACACACACACGTAAAAAAGTGTTTGATTATCCTCCGTACAGCCCGGACCTCGCTCCTAGCGACTTTCATCTCTTCTTACACCTAAAATCTGTCCTTGGTGGTCAACACTTCAACGATGATGACAAGCTGAAAGAACATGTTACTAGATGGTTGAATACAAAGGCGGCAACCTTCTATTAAGAAGGCATACAAAACTTATGCAATGCTATGACAACGGTCTACAAAATTACGGAAGCTTTGTAGTAAAATCGTTTAACAGTTGTAAATTTTTGTACAATAATTTTTTTTCTGTATCTGTACGTGCTTGTTTTATATAACCAAACGGAACTTACTTTGTGGACATACCTCGTATTTCAGGCTTGCAATTGGTACTATATTTGGACTGGGTAGCTTCCAGGCACGTTCAAATATGGGAGACTGAAAAATGTTTCACTTTATCATTCTTTTCGTTCTCTACTCTAAGGAGCGCACCCGGCTGTTTGAGATTCACCTCATCCAGAATCGTGGTTCTATTCAGCCAATTGTGAAGGGAGTGAAGCACATGAGGATCCCAGTTGGGAATAAGTGAGTAACGCTCACCACTTGTGACATATACCTTACAATCAAGGGAAACTTTCGGAAAACGTTGGTCGGCTACGTGGAACTGGGACCATATTAATGCGGGGAACAGGGCCTCAGCCAAAAATTAACTATCGGGACAGCACGAATGCAATCCCGGCAACCAAAAATTGGGAGAACGATTTACTCTCTTATACTCGGAGAGATAAGCTCGACAAAATTTCAGTGGACAAGCCAGTCCCTCGGGTGCACTGTACCCTCTGCGTCGCGACTAGGACATCCTCCGTTCCGCTACATGTAGCACTGTGCGTATTCCGCACATGCCTCGAAACATGCAGACAGACGGGCCATACTATACGAAGGCAGCGTCCTAGCTGGTGGAACTGCGAATGTTAGCCATCGTCTGTATTTCCACTCAGCGCAGACGTCGTAGCTGCCTGTCGCCTTTGGTTTGAACAAATCTTAGAGATGGTCGAGTTTCATGCATTGTCCAGTTGGTATTCCCTTGAATTCCTTAATAATGGAGCTCGAAAATTATTTTTCTATGGATGTAATTATCGTTTTATCGAAACTTCAATGAATATCCAATTGGAGACCGCGCGGAAATATTCACGTGCTGTAAGACATGACGCCCGGCCGCTCCCGTCGAAGCTTATCTAACCTCGGGCATGTGAGTGTATGTGTGTGTGTGTGAGAGAGAGAGAGAGAGAGAGAGAGAGAGAGAGAGAGAGAGAGAGAGAGAGAGATAGAGAGAGAGAGAGAGAGAGTTCTTAACGTAAGTTAGTTTAAGTAGTTTGTAAGTCTAGGAATCAATGACTTACACAGTTTGGTCCTTTCGGATTAAAAAGATTTTAATTGTCCGTCGGAAGTACAATGTTCAGCAACAGTCGTTTTGCTTGGTTGGAAAAGACGTATTCTGATTTTGTATTCCTTGCAACGTTCTTCCACGGTGCTCGTGATCTGGCCTGTATCGACCATATCACAATGGCGGGGAATTTTGGAGGTACAAGCCGTTCTCAATAACTAAAGTCCTTCACCGAACCCTGAAAGCAGAAATCTTATATGGTGACAGAAAAAACAATTCAACTAAAAATTGTGGACATTCTTTCTGTTTTAAATAAAATGTTTTCAACAAACGCAAGAAAAGCTAAAGAATTTGCCGGAGGGCCCCCTTAGTTCTCCAGTTGATGCAACATGCCTTTTGTTGATATGACTCGTAGCAGGCGTAAGGTAGATCGACGTGAGTGAACTAAAGGTCCTGGTGTTAGTGAGAAATTTAAATTTAATGGAGATTATTTTATCATGACAATAATTTGATAAGTCATGGTTGCAAAATTTTAACACGAAATATTTTCAGGGAAATGGAAGAACTGGTAGAAACTGACCTTGGAGAAGATCAGTTTGGATTCAAGAGGAACGCAGGAACCGGGAGGCAGTACTTACTTCACGACTTATCTTAGAAGATAGATTAAGGAAAGGCAAACCTACATTTTTAGCTTTCGTAGATTTGGAGAATGCTTTTGACAGTGTTAATTGGAATATACTCTTTAAAATTCTGAAATCAGCAGGGATAAAACACAGGGAAAGGAAGGTTATTTACAACTTGTACAAAAGCCAGATCGCAGTTATTAGAGACGAAGTGCATGAAAGGGAAGTATTGATTTGGAAGGGAGTAAGACAGGGTTGTAGCCTTTCTCCAATGTTATTCAATTTGTACATCGAGCAAACTGAAGGAAAGCAAAGAAAAATTTGGAATAAGGAGTAAAGTTCAAGGCGAAGATATAAAAACATTGCGCATTGCTGATGACATCGTAATTCTGTCAGTGACAGCAAAGGACCTGGAAGAGCAGTTGGAAAGAATGGACAATGTGTTGAAGAGAGCGTATAAAATGAATATTAACAAGAGCAAAACAAAGATAATGGAATTCAGTCTTAGAAAATCAGGCCATACTGAAGGAATTAGATTAGGTAAAGAAACAATGAAGGTGCTAGTTTAGTTTTGTTACTTGTGTAGTAAAATAACATATGACGCTACAGAGGATATAAAATGCAGAATGGCAATGGGAAGAAAAACGGTTTTTAAAAAGAGAAATTTGCTAACATCGAATATTAATTTAAGTGTAAGGAAGTATTTTGTGAAGGCATTTGTGTGGAGTGTTGCCTTGTACGGTAGTGAAACTTGGCATATCTTGATTAAAAGAAGGGATCACTTCGTAGGACATATTCTTAGACATCGAGGTATTGTAATTTAGTATTGGAGGAAAGTGTGTGGGGAAAAAATCGCAGAGGGAGACACATATAGTAAACAGATTGAAATGGACGTGGGTTGCCGTTCTTACAAGGAGATGAAAAGGCTTGCTCGGGATAGAGTAGGGTGGAGAGCAGCATCAAACCAGCCTCCGGACCGAAGACCGTTACAATATCATTATCATAAATAACGTGTGACCTTAAGAAAACCTACACAGTTATACTGCCTAAAGCCGAGAAGCGATTATTGGTGTGTCAGCCCTCAGGGGCACCCTGGGATGCACTCTGTGTGAGGCATATCTGGTCATCTGTATGAGCCGCGGCATATCACTTGCACACGCGCAACACTGTCGTATGTGGGCTTGGAGACTTCGATGCATGGACAGGCGAGCTCATATCATACCCTATTTACTTTTACATTTGGTGATGTTACAAAGGGTAATAAGGTGAAGACGAAATGTATAGATCTCAGGCATTACCTAATGGTCTTTCTGTTTCTGTTGGCGTTACTTTGAATTTTAGTATTGAGAGTTTGTTTGTCAGGGTAGATGTTGCAACACCAACAAGTGATGTACCACATCAACACGAGGTAGTATATAGGGCAGAAAAATCTCAAACTTTTAGTGTGTACTTCAACTGGAAGAAGAATATTACTGAGCTTCTCAAACAGATGCGTTTAGCTACTTCTGCTCCTCGTGTAGTGGTTAGTCTTTGAAATAAACCATTTAACCTCGTGACATACGTTGTGTATTTCTGCTTAATAATGCCTTGTGGAATACTCTTGGCCGGCCGCAGTGGCCGAGTGGTCTGCGGCGCGCCAGTCACAGTCTGCACGGCCGCTACGGTCGGGTGTTCGAATCCCCCCTCGGAAATAGATGTTTGTGTCGTCTTCAGTATAAGGTAGTTCATAAGTAGTTTGTATGACTAGGGACTGATGACCCTGCACTTGAGTCCCTTAAGCTTAACAAACATTTGAACATTTGGAATACTCTTGTGCTGTAACTCAAAACTTACAGAATATAGATCATGAAAATGCAGCAAGAAGAATCATATGTGATATTCACCAGCGGATTCATGTAGCTGTCTCTTCAGTGAGGCAGGCATTTTAACAGTACCGTCACAATTCGTACGATTATTATGTTTGCTAAAGTGTTTTCATAAATCATCACAATTTGAGAAGAACAATGATGTCTGCACGTGCAACACTAGAGGAAAAATTACCTTTATTATACATTGTTATAGCTTGCAGTTGCTCATAAAGAAGATCAATATGCATCAACAAAATTTAATTTTAAAGTTTGACAGGTAGCAAACAAATTTTAAAATCTATGATTATTTCTCCTGGAAAATTCCTACAATTGCAAGAAGGAATTTATACAAAAAATAATTATTCAGATCATTTCGGTAGTTCAAAATCTTGTATGTGGTGAATCTAAAAATTTTGATAAATTTTGTCATATCTGAACGGTAAGTGGGTGTATCTGTGGGCGCATGCGCCTGGGTTTTCAGAGGCTTGAGGAGAATCGATACACATGTGACTGGCAGTGTTATTTTTGGTACAATGGACTGTTATAAGTTGAGAAGCGACTAGTAACACAATTTTATGATAACTTCATAATCCGCTAATAAGACTACAGGCTGATGCAGAATTTATGTCACTCGTCTAGTTCGTTACATAGATTACTTGAATGATTAGTTCACCCAGGTACTGCCCACGAAAGACCTAACGATGTATGTTCGATTTTTGGTTCCTATAGTGTAACTGAATTGCACCTGTACTCAGATGGGTGCCTAGCACGGAACAAGATCAACAAAATGGTTTGGATAATGAACTGAATTGTAATTTCTCTCAACAAGGCTCTAAGTTAGTTTGAGGTGTAAGCGAGAGGAGAACGAGAGAGGTGGCACAAAATTTATAAATGATCCTGTTTGGCTGACGACAGTTATAGGCCGGCTGCGGTGGCCGAGTGGACTGAGGCGCGTTAGTCACGGTCTGCACGGCCACTACGGTCGGGGGTTCGAATCCCCCCTCGGGCATGGATATATGGATATTTGTGCCATTCTTAGGATTAGCTAGTTCATAAGTTTAGGGACTGATGACCCCGAAGTATTCGACGGTGACACTTAGCACCTAATTTTTTCCCCCTATGATCTTCTTTGTAACCCCAAATCGAACACCGCAATGTTGTGCATTTTTATGTAAAGAAATGTAAAGTGTATTATCATTGGATGGGAGGCGATTTGGTGTACAGACATTTGTTATTATTGTGTGTTAAAGTATGTAAATGCCAAAGTATACATATAATCTGTCAACACGTTGGTATTCTCCAGAATTCGTTTCAAATAAGCAAAATACCCCGCTGTATCAGAGAAAAGAAGGGACCTAGTTGAAAAGTATCATGTTCGGAGAATAAAGAAGGCGAATATGCGCTTCTTTAGCAAAGTAACAGAAAAGTAGAGCAGCGGCTGCCTCATGCCGCATTCCACGTCACACATCTTGCTACGAGAACATACTTCTATTTTCTGGGCAGAAATAGTGTAGCTGAGAGGCAGTGACGAGGGAAACAGAAAGGAGACCGGAAGAAAGAAACTGAGAAAGATCTGACAGTGACGGTGCACCAGTGAAAGTGGCAGATAAAGATAAAGAGAGGTGCATGATGATAACAGCGAAGAGAGGAGCTACTGATGGTGTGAGAAACAGATGTGGTTGGGGATAGTAGCAGTGGGAACACACCACATACCACATATACACCTGGGGGTCTGGGCACTTCCCCCCTTCCTCATCCCCTTCTCCGAACCCAAAAACTTCAAAAAGGAAAACTATTGCGTCAATTTCTCCATCCCTTAGGACCTACACTAACATGTTGAAGATTCATAATTTCCGGGTGAAAACCCCATCCAACCCTTCGCATAGGACACGTCTAGAGGGGAGTCAGAGATGTTTGAACAGAAAGACAACAGACTGTAACTAAGAGAGAGTAGTAACGAGAAGGAAAAATAATGCGCCCAAGAGAATGGTAGTGGTTCAGAGAGATAATGGAAATGAGAAAGAAGGAGACAGATTATATAAACAGGGGTAGTGAGATGAAGGCTACAAGGAGTGTCTGGCAAAAGGTATTCAGAATCTACCTTAAAACAGCACAGCTATTATGTATGCAAAATTTTTGGTGAGAAATGCGGAATGACTAATGAGACAGCTGGTTAGACACTTTTGAAAGGAAGTATATTCGCCTTTTTGTGCACCGGAAGGAATTTTTTTCAGTTTGTAAAGTAGTATAATGAGACTTCAGGATAACGAAGTATGTATGTCTGAAATACATAACTCGTGTAATATACGTAACCTTAAAAATGACGGTGAAGCTAATGCTACTGCTCTGATTAGAGTAGTTAGTCACATGGTCAAGTATTTAAATAGGCGGCCAGAGCAAGGGTTGCTCCACTACAGAACTCACAAATATACTGCCGGAAAAAAATTCTACATCTGGAAGTCGACGTCTGTTTTGTTCCTATGACGGCAGATGCCACCTGCGGAATAGTATCAATGTTCAAATGTTTGTAAAGCTTATGGGACTTAACTGCGGGGTCATCAGTTCCTAAACTTACAAACTACTTATGAACTAGCTTATACTAAAGACGGCACAAACATCCATGGCCGAGGGGGGATTCGAACCCCCGAAGGGGAACAGCCTCGCGCATCGTAGCATAGCGCCTCAATGCGCTCGGCTGCTCCGCCGCAGCGCGGAATAGTAGATGTATTGATAATGGCTTCAACATCGTCCGCCAATAGATTGTGTAGTAATGTAGCTCCCAGAGCGCGTCTGCGTATATGGGAATGTATGCAGTCATACCAAGGTATGAAGCCATCAGCCATCATGCAGCAGAGACGCACTCGTGCTTCCTACAGCTTATTGCGCGATTCTGAAAGCGGTCAAACTGCAGAATTTGGAGTGGGGGAATAACCATTTCGGCGAATTGCCATGGAGTAGGCCTTTCGTGCATAACATCAGCCAAAGGTCACGCTCACCTCCTTCCGGGATCCAGCACAGCAAAACCCGTACTGACCCTATGCACCACGCCCCGACAAAAATTCTGGCGCACTGACTATTGATACAACGCAGCGCCACCGATGGCGAATGCGGCAACTAAATATCAAATTCCAAGACAACGCCTGGACGCCAAATAAATTACTAACAGACAAAGATACCAGGAAGCCCACACGGCTCAACTTCTTTTTTTAAATAGAAACGAGGCAACACGGTTCAGTACTATTAGAAACGTGTTTTAAAAACATTATAAAATTCTTCAATATCCGGTTGAAGATTACGTTCACCTCCCCAAACGGTCCGGCACGGCTTATTCGCTTTAGCGTTTTTTCGCTTCATATGAAAGAAAATAAAAAAACTGTGTTGTTGTTGTGGTCTTCAGTCCGGAGACTGGTTTGATGCAGCTATCCAACCTTCGCTATTCTGAGCAAGCCTCTTCATCTCCTCATAAGAACGGCAACCTACATCCATCTGAATCTGCTTACTGTACTCATCTCTTGGTCTCCCTCTGCAATTTTTACCCCAAACACTTCCCTCGAATGCTAAATTCACGATTCTTTCATATCTAAGAATCTGTCCTATCAGCCGATCCCTTCTTTTAGTCAAGGTATGCCAGAAATTCCTTTTCTCCCCAATTCTGTTCAGTACCTCTTCATTAGTTACACGATCCACCCACCTAATCTTCAGCATTCTTCTGTAGCTACGCATTTCAAAAGTCTCTATCCTCTTCCTGTCCACAGCGTTTATCGTCCATGTTTCGCTCCCATACAAGGCAACACTCCACATAAATGCCTTCAGACAGGACTTCCTTACGCTTAAATTAATATTTGATGTTAACAAATTTCTATTCTTCAAAAACGCTTTTCTTCGCATTGCCATTCTGCATTTTATATCCTCTGTACTGCGAAAATCGCATGTTATTTTACTGACCAAGTAACAAAACTCGTGTACCACCTTTATTGTTTCGTTACCTAATCTAATTTCTTCAGCATCGCCCGATTTTCTTAGACTGCACTCCATTATCCTTGTTTCGCTCTTGTTAATGTCCATTTTAGAAGCACCTTTCAACACACTGTCCATTCCGTTCTACTGCACTTCCATGTCTTTTGTTGTCTCTGACAGAATTACAATGTCATCGGCAAAACGCAATGTTTTTATTTCTTCATCCTGAACTTTAATTCCTTCTTCAAATTTCTCGTTGCTTTCTTTTATAGCTTGCTCAATGTACAAATTGAATATCATTGGAGAAAGGCTACAACCCTGTCTTACTCCCTTCCCAACTTCTGCATCCCTTTCATGAACTTCGACTCTAATAACTGCTGTCTGGGTTTTGTACAAGTTGAAACATTAATTAGTATCAAACCTTTGTGAAAGAGAAGCTCTACACATTAAAAGAACAATGCGTTAGATATACAGTATGTCTGACATTACGATAGATCTAAAGCGCATCTAAATTTGATGTTACCTGTGGCAGCACCAGCGGTAGGAGGGTGAACGTTTGTTCCGCGGTGGCGTGGCCGAGCGTTCCAAGGCGCCTCGCTGCGGAGGTTCGAGTCCTCCTTCTGGCATGGGTGTATTTTTTGCCCTTAGCATAAGTTAAAGTAGTTTGTAAGCCTAGGGACTGATGAGCAGAGTAGTTAAGTCCCATAGATTTACAAACGTTTGATTTTGTGAACGTCTCTAACGAAAATTTGTGACACCACGCTACACAGGCTACAGAGCTCCAAAGCGCGCGTGACTAACATTGTGTTTCGCGAGCTTAGTAAGAGCCACGAAGGATCGTAAAATAATCGTCAAAGGAGCTAAAACTCATGAAATAAATGACGTAAGCCACAACGTATCCATGTTGACATACCTGCGTAATCGAGTATAATTGCAGCTTACCCTCTGAAACCAAGAGCATTTCAACACATCGTCACTCGTAAGGCGCAAGGACATGAAATTATGCTTATATAAAGAAATGACACACATCTTGTCGTTATTCTGAATTACTCCTGTGTAACTGGGTACACACTCTTAAACGCCCAACCGCTTTCCCCACTCAGTAAAAACGGCTGTATGCGGTGAATCAGTGGAAACAGTGTTTAACTGTGAATGCTAGATTTAGAGTCAGCAGTAAGATTCCACAGTTTACTCAGCTAATCCAGTGTACCGTTTACGTCTGTGAGAGAAGTAATGCGTTGCGAAAGAGAAAAACATGAAATAAGCTGTGCTGTCCTCACGCAAATTATTTAACGGAAATTTCCTCCAAATAGAGAAGTTAATTAAGGAAGCTGCCTAAAGTAAATAATGTCTAGGTGCTGCTGAGAATGCGACTGTACTTGTATTATTTCCTTCCTATGAATATTTTTACATCGAATTGATCTACTTATCGTCTTAAACAACTAATTCTTAGTTGTGTTGTCCTAAGACTGATTTGACGCAGCTGTACCCGTTTGTCCGATCTGTGCAGTCCTCCTCATCTCTACATGACTGCCGCGGTGGATTAACCGAGCGGTCTAAAGCGTCTCGCTGCGGAGCGCGCGGATGCTCGCCGTGGAGGTTCAAGTCCTCCTTGGGGCATGGGGTGTGTGCTTGTCCGTAGGTTAGTTTACCTAGGTTTAAGTAGTTTGTAAGCTACGGACTGATGAACACGCAGTTTGGTCCGATAGAATTACAAACATTTGAACATTTTGTACACGACTGCTACAATCTTTATCCGTCTGAACTTGCTTGCCGCGGTGGAGTAGCCGAGCGGTCTAAAGCACCTCGCTGCGGAGCGCGCGGTTGCTCGCCGCGGAGGTTCAAGTCCTCCCTGGGGCATGGGTGTGTGTGCTTGTCCGTAGGTTAGTTTACCTAGGTTTAAGTAGTTTGTAAGCTACGGAATGATGACCATGCAGTTTGGTCCGATAGATTTACAGACATTTGAACATTTTTTATTTTGAACTTGCTTACTTTATCCGAGTCTCAATCTTCCTCTACAAAATTGTTACCCCCTCCTCGCCTCAGACACCATCTGTGTGCCGTGTTACCCCCATATGCGACAGCCGTAAATCCACAACCACTGAATAACCTCATCCACTGTGCCACTGAATTACGATAAAGTCCAACACATAAACTCGACAGCCTACGTCAAAATCTGCAGTAAGCGTTAGTGTGGATTAGTGTTTTCACTTATGGAATTAAAACTAACGTAAGTTAGAAAACGCTAATTGAAGCTCAGTCTGTTGCAGTTACGCTGCCGCGGTGGAGTAACCGAGCAGTCTAAAGCGCCTCGCTTTGGAGCGCGCGGTTGCTCGCCGTGGAGGTTCGAGTCCTCTCTGAGGCATGGGTGTGTGTGTTGTCCGTAGGTTTATTTACCTAGATTTAAGTAGTTTGTAAGCTACGGACTGATGACCACGCAGTTTGGTCCGATAGATTTACAAACATTTGTAACATTTGCAGTTACGCTAGTGATGAATTTACTTTATCCACGACGTCGACAGTAAGCACAACATCGGAGGCGTGTCCAGAAAATGTTTGCAAATCTATGGGACTTAACTTCTCTGGTTATTAGTCCCTAGGCTTAGAATCTACTTAAACTAAACCCATGCTTTTTTTCCTCTATGGGTAGTCCTGTTCCTTGCAGTCGCTCAAAAAAAAGTCTGTAAATCTATCGGACTGAGCTGCGTGGTCATTAGTCCGTAGCTTATAAACTACTTAAACTAAGTTAAACTAACCTAAGGACAACAGAAACAATCATGTCCGAGGGGGGGACTCGAACCCCCGACGGCGAACGGCCGCGCGCAACGTAGCATGGCGCCACAGTGCGCACGGCTTATAGCCGCGACTTGCGGTCGCTCATCATGTTACAGAGGACGTTGAGCACTCTGACCGCGCTCAGCCACGGCGCCCGGGCACCGGCATGACCTAGGGAGGACTGGAACCTCCGACGGCGAGCAACCGTGCGTCCCCAGGAGGCGCCTTAGACCGCTCGGCCACTCCACCGCGGCCACTCCCTTCTGCATCTACATAAATACTCCGCTAATGACATTTTAAGTGCATGGTGCAAGGGTCATCGAACTACTTTTATGCTATTTCTCTAATAGCGCGTTCCATTCTACATCTACATCTACATACATACTCCGCAATTCACCGTAAGGAGCGTGGCGGAGGGTACACTGTACCACTACTAGGCATTTCCTTTCCTATTCCACTCCCAAATTGAATGAGGAAAAAAAGAATGCCTATATATGCCTCCGTATGAGCCCTAATTTCTCTTATCCTGTCTTTGTGATCTTTACGCGAAATGTAAGTAGGCGGCAGCAAGATCGTACTACACTCAGCTTCAAATTCCGGCCCTCTAAATTTACTTAACAGAAATTCACGAAAACAACGTCGTCTTTCTTCCAGCGATCCCCAATTGAGTTGCCGGAGCATGTCCGTGACACTCGCGTATTGGTCGAACCTACCGGTAACAAATCTAGCTGCTCGCCTCTGAACCGCCTCTATGTCTTCCTTCAAACCGATCTGCTGCGGGTCCCAAATACTTGAGCAATACTCAAGACGTGGTCGTACAAGCGTTTTATATGCGGTCTCCTTTACAGGTGAAGTACATATTCCCAAAATTCTCCCAATAAACCGAAGTCGGCTGTCCGCCTTACCCACAACTGTCCTTACATGCTCGTTCCATTTCATATCGCTCTGCAATGTTACGCCTAGATATTTGAACGACGCGACAGCATCAAGAAGGTCTCTACTAATGCTGTATTCGAACATTATAGGATTGTTTTTTCTACTCATGCGCATCACCTTACATTTTTCTACATTGAGAGCTAGCTTCCATTCTTCGCACCAACTAGAAATTTTGTCTAAGTCATCCTGTATGCTATTACAGTCAGTTACAGACGACACCCTCCCATACACCACAGCATCATCAGCCAACAGCCGCAAATTACAACTTACTCTGTCCATCGGATCATTTATATAGATAGAAAATAATAGCGGTCCTATCACACTCCCCTGGGGCACGCCTGACGATACACTCGTCTCTGATGAACACTCGCCGTCGAGAACAACGTACTGCGTTCTATTACTTAGGAAGTCTTCCAGCCAGTGACAAATCTGTGAACCTATTCCATAAGCTCGTATCTTCGTTAGCAGTCTGTAGTGTGGCACCGCGTCGAACGCCTTTTTGAAGTCGAGAAAAACACAATCCGCCTGTTGCCCTTCGTCCATGGCTCGCAAGATGTCATGTGAGAAAAGGGCAAGCTGAGTTTCACATGAACGATGTTTCCTAAACCCGTGCTGATTCATGGAAAGAAGCTTTTCCGTTTCAAGGAAATTTACTATATTCGAACTGAGAATATGCTCCAAAATTCTACATGAAACTTATGTCAACGATATTGGCCTGTAATTGTATGGGTCAGTTCTCTTTCCTTTCTTATACACGGGAGTCACCTGCGCTTTTTTCCAATCACTAGGAACTTTGCGCTGAATTAAAGATTCGCTATAAATGCATTCTCTAATAGCATTCTCTAATAGCGGACGGGAGAAACGAACACCTCAATCTTTCCGTTTTCGATATGATTTCTCTTATTTTATTACGATGATCATGTCTGTTTACATAGGTGTTGGCTAGCCAAATATGTTCGCACATTATTGAATCCATCATTGTTGGTGGGACCGGGTCTGCGGCTGCTCAAGAGTGTGTACGAAGTAGGATACCAACAGCAGCATGTTTAACAGAAAAATTTATCCTTGACTACCAGTTTTAGTTGTTTTTGTTGGTTCTTACTGAGAGCTAGAAATCCACGCAACCAGTTTCGATCCCCATTAAATGGATATATTACTCCGATATAGGGACCTGAAGACGGCATAATGAAATGCCGAAACTGGTAGTGAAAGAATAAATGTTTTTGTTAAACTTACGGCTGTTGGTATCCTACTTCCTACGTAGATATGTTCGCATTCGGAGAGAAAGTTTGACAGGAATTTCGCAAATAAATCTCGCCGCGACGAATGACGCCTTTCTTTTAATGATTTCCACCCAAACTCTAGCATCATTTGTATGATAATCTCTCCTCTATATCGCGACAGTAAAAAACGAGCTGCCCTTCTCTCTACTTTTTCTATATCCTCCGTCAGTCCCACTTGGTGGAGATCCGACATTGGGAAGCAAAACTCCACAACAGGAAAACCTAGTGTAGGCAGCTTCTTTAGTAGAACTGTTGCATCTTCTAAGTGTTCTGCCAATGCAACGTAACCTTTGCTTCGCCTTCCCTACAATATTTTCTATGTATTGTTTCCAGTTTAAGTTGTTCTTCACACACTGAACTAGTGGAAGAATACAGTCAGCAAAAAACACTATCTTGGAATAAACCAACGCGTTATGTTCATAAACTACCGTCTGTTGTGATAGTAATAAATGATTATTGAGACTAAACGTGTTTCGCTTTATTTTGTTATGATAATGAACAATTGTAATGATTTAACATAGCACTACTATAAAAAGTATTAACTACTATAACTAATCATGCTATATTTGTTTATTATGTCATTCTCCTGATTCTTCTACACATTTATGGTACATTCAAAGAAGTAGTATCGACAGCAATTGACAGTTTTATACCAAATAAATTAATAAAAGGAGGTGATCCACCTTGGTACACAAAACAGGTCAGGATATTGTTACAAAAACAACGAAAAAGTAATGTAAAATTTAAACGAACCGCAAAATCCCCAGATTGGCGATTTTACACAGAAGCTCGAAATTTACCGAGGACTTTAGTGCGAGATGCTTACAATACCTTCCACAACGAAACTCTTTCTCGAAATCTGCTGAGAACCCAAAGAGATTTTGGTAATATGTCAAATATACTAGATTCAAAACACAAACAATACCCTCATTACGTGATACAAATGGCGATCCCGCCGATGATAGCGCTACTAAAGCAGAGTTACTCAACACAGCTTTTCGAAATTCATTCACCAAAGAAGACGAAACCAATATTCCAGATTTCGAATTACGAACAGAGGGCAGAATGAGTAACGTAGAAGTAGATATCCTCGGAGTAGTGAAGCAACTGAAATCACTTAACAAGAAGTAGTCATTCTGGTCCGGACTGTATACCCACTAAATTCCTATGTTATTATGCTGATGCGATAGCTCCTTAATTAACAAATCAAAAATGTTCGTATAGCTTATGGGACTTAACTACGAGGTCATCAGTCCCTAAACTTACAAACTACTTATGAACTAGCTAATCCTAAGGACGGTACAAATATCCATGCCCGAGGGGAGATTAGAACCCCCGACCGTAGTGGCCGTGTAGACCATGACTGGAGCGCCTCAGTCCCCTCGGCCACCGCAGCCGGCCCTTACTTCATAGCCATATACAACCGCTCCCTCAAAGAACGATCTGTACCAAAAGATTGGAAAGTTGCACAGGTCATACCTATATTCAAGAAAGGCAGTAGGAGTAACCCACTAAACTACAGGCCTATTTCATTAACGTCAATTTGCAGCAGGGTTTTGGAACATATCCGGTATTCAAATAATATGAATTATCTCGAACAGAATGATATATTGACCCAAGGTAAATGCGTATTTAGAAAATATCGTTCATGTGAAACACAACTAGCTCTTTACTCAAACGAAGTGATGTGCTATCGACAAGGGTTCTCAAATTGATTCCGTATTTCTTGATTTCCAGAAGGCTTTTGACACCGTACCTCACAAACGGCTTTTAATCAAATTGCGTGGTTATGGAATATCCCCCCCCCCCTTCCAGTTTTGTGACTGGATAGGGGATTTCAAGTCAGAGGGAACACAGTTTGTAGTAATCGATGGTAAGGCGTCGACTAAAACAGGGGTGATATCCGGCGTTCGGCGTTCCACAGGGTAGTGTTATTGGTCCTCTGCTGTTCCTTATCTACATAAACGATTTAGGAGAAAATCTGAGCAGCTCTCTTAGGTTGTTTGCAGATGACGCCGTCATTTAATCGTCTAGTAAAGTCATCAGAAGATCAAAACCAACTGCAGACCGATTTAAATAACATAGTAGTATGGTGTAAAAATTGGCAATTGACTCTAAAATAATGAAATGAGAAGTGTGAAGTCATCCACATGAGTACGAAAACTTTGTTTACAAGATAAATCAATCGAATGTGAAGGCCGTAAACTCTACTTAGTATCCAGGAATTACTATTACATCAGACTTAAACTGGAAAGAACACGTAGATAATGTCGTGGGAAAGGCAAACCAGAGACTGCGTTTTATTGACAGAACCCTTAAAAGATGCAACAGAACTACTAAAGAGACTGCATACACTACGCTTGTTCGTCCTCACTTGGAGTATTGCTGCCCAATGTGGGATCCTTATCAGGTGGATTTGACGGAGGACATCGGAAGAGTCCCAAGAAGTATCCGCCACACATCCGCGCTAAAATACTTCGGCCTCACCCTTGATCGACGTCTCTCCTGGACCCCCACCTCCTCACCATCCGTCAGAATGCCAAGTCCCGCCTCAGTCTCCTCAAGCACCTCACTGGGACGACGTGGGGGCTCAACCCCTACACCATCCTGTACACATATCGATTGCTAATGCGTTCCGTACTTTGTAGCTTCCATCCCGCCTAGGTTTCCGCTCCGTCTGCCCTCCAAATACTTGAGCACCACGCTCTCTGCCTCGCCTACAAGTGTCGCCCCCGTAAATTTAATCAATGTCTCAAAAAATGTTCAAACGTTTGTAAATATTATGGGACTTAACTACGGGGTCATCAGTCCCTAAACTTACAAACTGCTTATGAACTACATTATACTAAAGACAGCACAAACATCCATGCCTGAGGCGCAATTCGAACCCCCGACGGGAAACGGCCTCGCGCAACGTAGCATAACGCCTCAATGCGCTAGGCCGCTTCGCCGTGGCCAACCAATGTGTGCAAATGTTCTTCGCGTGTTCAGAGTCCAACCTCTCACCTTGTTTTTAACGCCACCGTCTCTCAAGGATTTTAACTGACTACATGTTTTTATCATCTCTATATTACGGTATATGTTCGTCAATTACGTTTACATGTCAAAGATTTTAATACTCCATATTTTAACGCCACTTCATTGTTATTTTAATCTCATCGTGTCCATTGTTTTATAAATCCTCTCGGCTGAAGAGCAGCGCCTAAGCTGCTGCCAGACTGCTGGCTGCATGTATGTGTGGTTAGCGTGAAATAACAATAAAGGGAAAAAACTCCAAAATTGTGGCTAACATGGAAAAACTGCTATAATTTAGAGATTAGGGAAGCGATTTTAACGATTTTTGGTAGCAAAGTTGATACGTAAGTGAAGTTAGTCACACCTGAGGACTGCGATGTTGAATGTCTGCAACTGATAGCTTTGGTTCCGCCAGGGCACTCTTTGATGTGTGCTGCTCCGCGTTTGAGCTAGTAGGATTCGTTTCCCCGCCACTGTTATGGTACATAGCCCACCCCATTTGTGACTATACCTATCACTGTATGAATAAATTTCGACTTTGATCTATACTTATATTAAATGCAATTCCTTAAATTGGAAGCACTATAATAATTATTATGTAATATTTACTTACGAGATTATTCCATTTCTTTTGGTTCTTCCTATTGTTTTTCGTTGTGATAATATGTAAAACATTATAGTAATTATGTACACATATCTGCAGGTTATTTGTAACTGCATTCCAATATTTTGTATTAAAATCACTTCAGATATGATTACATACACCGTACAACATTTTTGTCCTGTAAATCTCTAATATTCTTAACATTTGTATATTCAGATATTTCGTTTTCTTTACAATGTTTTGCTGTTGACATGTCAAAGAGGAACTATCTGACATGCCAAAGATGAAATATATGTGCAGAATACACATTAACCTCTTTGATGAGGTAGATGTTTCATATCTTTGAGCAAAGAGTTGTAAACCTTCTGCTATATATCCAAGAGATCTATTCTAGCAGAGGCAGTGGAAAGTTGATGTTGGCTTATGGTTTTGAACTGTTATATTTTTTCCATTGTAATTTTGATATATTTATATGTCTATTTTCTGGTAGAATCTATGCATTTAAGTTGTCAAGTTTAAATGGGCAATAAACCGTGTGTTTCTTTTGCAAGCTTGGCATGAATTTATATGCAAAAGTTCCTGTTGTGCCACGAAGAGCCTGGGTGGGATCTTTATTTGAATGTGTGACAGTTTTTGTTATTGAAAGTGCGTCGCCCACCATAGAAACCCCCAAGAAGTATGAGGCGGTACGCTTTCACCACCGATGAGTGAGCAGTTATAGAGTGTTGTGTAGTAAGTCCTGAAGTTTAGTTTCAAAACTGCAGTGTGAGCTTTGAACAGACGAATGCTTTTATGTGCAATAATAATGATTTATTTCTACTTTATGAGGTAAACCAAGGTTGGAGAATTTAACTATGATTGAAAGTGATCTGATATTATGAAAAATCAAGGTAAGGATCATCACCATTTTCATTATTAGGCACTCCACATACTTGTTATCCATCTGTGACGGACATTCAGCATGAAGGGTCAAAGTATGTCTTTTTATATTCATTTTCTAAATAATTACAATGCAGGTATTTAGTATGAGTTTTCTGTATGAAAGACGGGAGAAAATCTGATGAGGATAATTTTGAGTTTTTATTACATTGTTAACGTACTAGTTAGTTTTTGATCGTACTAAAGAGAAAGATTCATTTCAGAAAAAAGGTAGGAAAAATAATTATTAATTTCTGTAAAAAAATGTAAAAGAATCACTATTGTTACCGTTTCATGTTCATCAATCTTATGAAGAAACTATAAAGTGATCTGTTTTAAAATATAAACATTCAGAATGTTTAGTGTTGATCATTTATTCCTAACCCAAATTATTTTTTTTTTTAAATGTAGAGATAAGGAAATTTTGTATTTGTTTAGAGGGGCAGATATAGACTCTGACCATAACTTGTTAGTCATGAACTGTGGGCTGAAACTGAAAAAACTGCAGAAAGGTAGGAAAATAAGAAGATGGGACCTAGATAAATTGAAGGAACGTGAAGTTCTGGTGAATTTCAGAGGGAGCTTTAGGCAACAATTGACAGAAACAGGGGGGAATAAAACAGTAGAAGAGGAATGGGTAGCATTGAGAGATGAAATAGTGAAGGCAGCAGAGGACAAAATAGGTAGAAAGGAGAGACATACAAAAAATCCTTGGATATCACAGGAAATACTACAGTTAATTGATGAAAGGAGAAAATATAAAAATGCAGTAAATGAAACAGGTAAAATGGAGTACAGACGACTAAAAAATGAGATTGACAAGAAGTGCAAAATGGCTAAGCAGGAGTGGCTAGAAGCCAAATGCAAATCTGTAGAAGAATGTATAAGAAGGGGGAAAGTATATACCGCCTACAGAAAAATAAAAGACACATTTGGGGACAAGAAAAGTAATTCTACGAATATCAAGAACTCAGATGGGAAACCAGTTCTCAGCAAAGAAGGGAAAGCTGAAAGGTGGAAAGAGTACATAGAGCAGCTCTACAAAGGAAATGAACTTAGAGACGATGTTGTAGGAAGGGAAGAGGAAGTAGATCAAGATGAAATAGGAGATACTATACTGAGAGATGAATTTGACAGAGCCCTGAAAGACCTAGGTCGGAACAAGGCCCCAGGAGTAGATGACATACCCTCAGAGCTACTAAAGTCTCTGGGAGAACCAGCCATGACAAAACTATTTGAACTGGTGTGTAGGATGTATGAGACAGGCGAAATACCCTCAGACTTTAAGAAAAATGTAATAATCCCCATTCCAAAGAAATCAGGAGCAGACAGGTGTGAAAATTACAGAACCATCAGTTTGATAAGTCATGGTTGCAAAATTTTAACACGAATTATCTACAGGAGAATGGAAAAGCTGGTAGAAGCTGACCTCGGGGAAGATCAGTTTGGATTCAGGAGGAACGTAGGAACCCGGGAGGCAATACTTACCTTACGTCTTATCTTAGAAGATAGATTAAGGAAAGGCAAACCTACATTTTTAGCTTTTGTAGATTTGGAGAAAGCATTTGACAATGTTGACTGGACTACACTCTTTCAAATTCTGAAGTCAGCAGGGGTAAAACACAGGGAAAGGAGAGTTATTTACAACTTGTACAATAGCCAGACCGCAGTTATTAGACTCGAAGGGCACGAAAGGGAAGCATTAGTTGGGAAGGGAGTAAGACAGGGTTGTAGCCTTTCTCCAATGTTATTCAATTTGTACATTGAGCAGGCGGTGAAGGAAAGCAAGGAAAATTTTGGAATAGGCATTAAAGTTCAGGGGGAAGAAATAAAAACATTGCGTTTTGCTGATGACATTGTAATTTTATCAGAGACAGCGAACGACCTGGAAGAGCAGTTGAATGGAATGGACAGTGTGTTGAAGAGAGCGTATAAAATGAACATTAACAAGATCAAAACAAAAATAATGGAATGTAGTCTTAGAAAATCAGGCGATGCCGAAGGAATTAGATTAGGTAATGAGACAGTGAAGGTGGTAGATGAGTTTTGTTACTTGGGTAGTAAAATAACATGCGATGGTCGCAGTACAGAGGATATAAAATGCAGAATGGCAATGGGAAGAAATGCATTTTTGAAAAAGAGAAATTTGCTAACATCAAATATTAATTTAAGGGTAAGGAAGTCTTTTCTGAAGGCATTTGTGTGGAGTGTTGCCTTGTACGGGAGTGAAACATGGACGATAAGCAGTGCGGACAGGAAGAGAATAGAGGCTTTTGAAATGTGGTGTTACATAAGAATGCTGAAGATTAAGTGGGTATATCACATAACTAATGAAGAGGTACTGAACAAAATTGGCGAGAAAAGGAATTTTTGGCATACCCTGACTAAAAGAAGGGATCGCTTGGTAGGACACATTCTTAGACATCGAGGAATCGTAAATTTAGCATTGGAGGGAAGTGTGTGGGGTAAAAATCGCAGAGGGAGACCAAGAGACGCGTATAGTAAGCAGATTCAAGTGGATGTGGGTTGCCGTTCTTATGAGGAGATGAAAAGTCTTGCTCAGGATAGAGTAGGTTGGAGAGCTGCATCAAACCAGTCTCCGGACTGAAGACCATAACAACAACAGTGGATTCGCACTGCACACCTGCGAATTCTGTACTTATCTTTGACTTTGCAGCAGCCGTAGCTTTGGCAGTAATTTTGAGAACAGTGTCACATATGCTGTTTCCTTGCGCACAGATAGGCCATAAATTAGCGTTAACTGACAAGTGAGTTACGACAAGAATAATTGTTGAATTGAGTCATAAATTGCAATCAGTAACTTACATAGAAAGTTTAATTCTTGTTGTTCAGTTTCAATCATTAATGAGTCAACCTGTTTTCTACCAATTTTTAAATTCCTTGCACTCAATGAACAAAGCCACAGAGTTAAAATTTGTTTTTATTATATATTTGGTTTTTGTTCAAAGTCATGTCGAATCACTTTGATACAGTTTTCAGTTAGTTTAGGGAAGTTTTAGTTAAAGTGCAGATTCATTAACAATCACCCGTAACACACACAACATACGACACGATTACTTAAGAAGCCACTCAGGTACAGTTGGAGCAATTTTATAACAATATTTATTTAACTGACAACTTTCAATTTTATTGACAACTTTAAAAGTATCTTTTTTAAAAGACGAAAATTGGCCTAGGTATATTGCAGGGGGAAGTGAAAAGTAGGGGGCCAACTATCCCCAAAGTGACCAATTTTTCGCTAAGAATGTGTTTTGATTTAATGGAAGTAGAATCTATTGAAACTTCAAAAGGAAGGCTAATTAACAAATAAGTATTTTTTTATTTTTTTATATCAATATTTTAGGAATAAACAACCCTTATACTGCCGCGCTGGTTTCATACTGCCCATAAAACATCTTGTGAATCTATATTTCTGGCTTGTTTCATCTCCTTAATATAACGAATCCGAATCTGAAATCAGATTCTGAATATTCAATACGACTGATCCATAAAATTGTGAGAGGCAAGGGGACACAGCCTAATCAAGCAGTGGGATGAGATGTAAATCCGACCTCCACGCGCTACATCACGGGCAACGTGTAACGGGGAAAATTATTCTGTTGGCTCGTTACGGAGTTTTCGAAATGTTTCGCTTGAACTCATTACGGAAAAAAAAATATGAAAAGATAAAAAATATTATATTAAGTATTTAAAATTATTTACTGAAGTTACATTGGCTTTAAATTTTAATTTTTTTTGGCGAACTAAAATTTATTTGTTTGATGTGTGTTCTTGATTTTCTGTCACTGAAACGCCAAAGATATATCCAGGACAGAACTCATAGATATATTTTAATTGCAAATGAGTCGCTCGAGATAATTCAATTATGCCAAAGAAGATAACATTGAAAAGGAGTACTTCAACTTGAAAAGGAATATTAATGATTAATTTACGGTGAAAGAAGAAAATCTCCCAATGATTTATTAGTTCCTAAGATTGTTCACAGTTAGTTGCTTGTGAGATGCCAAGCTGATTACTTTGAGAGGCAGAATAGTGTGTTAGTGGTCGCGTAGGTCAATGTCCGTCACGAATTTAACATTATTTTCGAAACAAGGAGTTGTTGCAAGGGATGTTGGGAAACATTTGTAATATCCCGTGTAAGAGTTAAATACACTTCTTTCCGGTGTGAAATCGAAGTTGTGAGGAAAGAATTTTGCAGAGTGGTTACGTTAATGTGGATGATAGTGACATAGTTACTACTGATAACAGTGTAACTTGAAGAGATTTGTCAGATCAGTGTAGTGACAGTATATTGGAAGCGTTACTTGGTTTTAGAATGGTTGTTGTTGTTGTGGTCTTCAGTCCGCAGACTGGTTTGATGCAGTTCTCCACGCTAGCCTGTCCTGTGCAAGTCTCTTCATCTGAGAATAAGAACGGCAACCTACATCCTTTTGAATCTGCTAACTGTATTCGTACCTCGGTCTCCCTCTACGATTTTTACCCCATACACTTCCATCTAATGCTGACAATTCCTTCGCGTCCCAGAATGTGTCCAACCAATCTATCCCTTCTCTTAGTCAGGTTACGCCAGAAACTCCTTTTCTCCCCTATTCGGTTAAGCACCTCCTCATTAGTTACGGGATCTACCCATCTAATTTTCATCATTCGTCTAGAATGGTAATTGATGTTAATGGTGTATGGCAACATTAAGTAACTCTTTTACGGAACCTACCTATTGAGTCCTGGTTTGTGGTGTGGATGGTAGTCAGTCTCGAGTGGAGTTGACGTGGCAGTTTGAACAGAGCGGTCTTATTGTGTTTATATGAATCCTGCGGAAGTTCATTGAGCCACGCATGGGTCGTGTGCTTTATTGTTATGAGTTGACTGGCTCTGGTTACACATTGTGTGAAGTTGGGTTCCGTGAGTTACAGAAAGTATAACAGACCAACTTACCTTCCGATACTTAAAATTTCGACAGTGTCGGATAGAAAGGTAATAACTTTAGGGCATGGAACCAATGAAATTATTGGGAAATCTCGCAAGTAATCATCTAACAGCTGAGAGTGACTTAGGTTCGGTGGGAAAAGTTATAATTACGTTATTAGAGTTATTTAGATGCCAACACCTGAAGTAAGCTCCAAGCTTGCTTCAAGATCAATTAAATGTAAATACGCAACTTTAAGTGTTGGTGGTGCCGTAGGATTTATTTGTTCTGAATCTACTTAAAAAGATAATCAGAGGAAACAGTTAGTTAGCAGTCACTCTAAAGCTAAGATCTGTATGTGGCATATACAAAAGAAATCAATAAAACAGAAATAATCCTGGAGGCGTAATAAAATAAAAAGGAATTAATTTGTTTATAATATAGTTTAAAAGAAACTTTTCTTAAACAAGAAAAATTATAACTACTATAGTAATTTGCAAATATTTGATAGAGAGATAAGTATCTTTGGTCTATTGATAAAAATATGCTATTAGAATAAAGGAGCATTAAAATTAAACATACGAATGTTCTTTGGGGATAACTATAGTATAAAGTCAACCATATCTCCATAAATTATTTAAATGAAAAGAGAATATCAATTTGATATAAAGAAAATAATGTTTATTAGTAAAGGAATCGTTTGGGACTTATGCAGTTTTATCTTTGACGTATAGAAAAGTAATTTCGTAGTGTCTTGGCTAATACACAAAACTGTCAGCAAAAACGGGGAAAGAAAATATAATGACTTTAGGTTGGATCTGTTGAAGAAGCTTGTTGAGAAGTCATTAATGAAGTATTTAAGTAAATAAGATATTTTAGATCAATGGTTTGTAATATGCCCAGAGTACAGGTAAAACGAAGTTACATATCGTTTCATTTATTGAAATATATGTAATAAATGTGAAGTGTCGTTTTATTTATTTATTTTTTATTATTGTGGAGCTAATTACATTGATAAAGTTAAGGAAATACTTTGATTTTCTACGTAGAATAAGAATTTGTAACTTACAGATATTTGTTTTATAATCGTTGGTTGTGGACAGCGTTTACGTAGGTGACTAAATATTACTTACTGCGTCGCCCACGTATGCGTAATAGTGCCAACGAATTTAAGTTACGCTGTACTTATGTTCAAAGCTAAAGTGTATACTTTAGAACCTTATAAGGGATTTTCTGAAGCTATTAAGAGTCAGATGCGTAAAGTATATTACGTTAATACCGTATACTGTATCTCTTACGATCTTTTCTAACGCGATAGGCGACCAGAGAGCTAAAAATAATATTACAGAATATTTAACTGCGTTAGACAAACGCTAACGTCGGCGATGAAAACCAATAAACATTTTTAACATATTTTATTCACTTTTATTCACTATTCTTTGAAAAGTAGATTTCACAGTGTCTTGAATGTCGGATGTCGAGTTGTAGTCTATTCAAGCATTTTGTCGAGTTTTGGTTCGCTATGCTGGATCAGCCATACTGAATTTAAGAATCTAATTTCACATTCGGATTCAACGACTTTAAATACTTGGATATTAAATAGACGAAACAATTCATAAATATAGATTCACTAGGTGTTTTATGGGCAGTATCAAAAGAACGCGGCAATATAAGGGTTGTTTACCCCACAAATATTGATATAAAAATATAAAAAATATTTATTTCTTAATTAGCCTTTCTTTTGAAGATTTAATGAGATTCTATTTCGATTAAATCAAAACGCTTCTTTAACAACAACAAAATTGTCACTTCAGTGGTAGTTAGCTCCCTACTTTTCACTACCCCTCTAATGTACGTAGGTCAGTCTTAGTCTTTAATGAAGAGAAACTTTCATAGTGACACTTAAGTAGGTTTACTTGTCAGTGTTTCATGGTTTTCTACTTTTTGTCAACAGGAGTGTATGTAGGCCGTGGTTCTCCAGATAGTCTTTGCGCAGTCGTTGTGGTTACTTGCTTTGCTGTAAACAAGCCTGTTTGCTGACTCAAGGTACGTGATGTACCTGTGCGATCCTGCAAGAGCGACCGGACAATAATTCTGACTAATTACGCCGATTTGAATGCCGCGTGTGTTCAGCTTGCCGTCTTAGGTGGACGTGCTTTCATACGTGTATAGTACCGTAGTTGGCAATTCTAATGGAGTATGCAGGACTGTAAGTAACACTGCACAGCTGCGGTGGAGTGTCTGAGCGCTCAAATAGGCCTTGCTGCGGTGCGTGCGGTTGCTCGTAGTCGGGTGTCTGTGTGTTGTCTTTAATTTAAGTTAGTTTATGTAGTTTGTAAGCCTAGGGCCTGATAACCGCAGTAGTTAAGTCCCATAAGCTTAACAGACATTTTAACAATTGAACATTGGGCGAAATGTATTTGTCGTTCGTAGTTCTCCACTACTGTCAGCTGTGCTTTCTACATTCGGTGAGTTTCATTATTCAGGGACTACTTACTTCAACATGGTATGTGTCAAAACTTGAAGACACTTGGTTTCTCTTCGAAGTTTCAAAGGAACGCTATTCGACACAGTCCATATATCCTGAAAGGCAACAGACCTAACCCAGAACGTTGTTGGCATCTATTATCCAATCTTAGTACAGAACATAAAAAGATAGTTGATATTGTGTTGTCTTCAGTCTGAATACTGGTTTAATGCAGTTCTCCACGCTACTCTATCTTGCGCAAGCCTCTTCATTTCCGAATAACTACTCCAATCCACTTCCATTGTAAGCTGTTTACTGTTCTCGTGTCTGTCTCCCTCGGCGACTTCTAAACGCTCCCCTTTCTCACACAATATACGTATTTCCTTCCGGTACTAAACAGACGATTCCTTGACTTCTCAGAATGTGTCCCCCAGTCAGTCTCTTATTTTAGTCGAGTTATGACACAAATTTCTTTCAGTTCCATTCACTACCTCATTATTTAAACGCTCTAGCTATTTAGTCTTCAGCATTTTTCCTTGCCACCACATTACAAAAGCTTCTACTCACTTCTTTTGAGAACTGCTTATCGTCCTTGTTTCAATCGAGTTCAAAGCAACAGTCCAATCAAATACCTTCAAAAACACAGTACAAACTGTACAAAATGGAGAAGTATTAGTTGGTTTCACAACAGAAGAAGTTAATATTTAATCTACATCTACATGAGATACTCTGCAAGTCACATTTAAGTGCCTGCCAGAGGGTTCATCGAACCATCTTTATACAATTTATCTCCCATTCCATTCTCGAATAGCGCGCGCAAAGAAAGAACATCTGAATCTCTCCGTTCGAGCTCAGATTTCTCGTATTTTATTCTGATGATCATTTCTACCTATGTAGGTGGGAGTCAACAATATATTTTCGCATTCGGAGGAGAATGTTGGTGATTGGAGTTTAGTAAGTAGCACATGCCGCAGCGACAACCGCCGTTGTTGTACTGATTCCCACCCCAGGTCCTGTATCCATTCCGTGACGCTGTCTCTCCTGTATCGTGACAATAAAAAACGAGCTGTACGAGAGGTAGACGCACTGATTAAAACACACTGAAGCACTGAAGACAATGACACTGGACGCAGCACTATTTAAAACGACGGCAGTGAGGACCCCGCAGGGAAGCGGGGGGAGGAGGGTGGGAAGCGCGGAAGGAGGGGGTAGGGAGGGAGCATAGGGGCTCCAGGGTTGGGAGGGGGATAGTCAAGCGGTGGGAAGGGAAAAAAGAGCAGGGACGTTGCATCCATGGACAGAGGGTCAGGGTTGGTTGGAGGGATAGATCTAAGGGCAGAGGGTGCATTGAGTAGGGGGAGGTGGTGGAAGTAACCCTAGGAAATGATGTGGAGGGTAGAGGTAGAGGGAGGGATGCAGTGGTGGAGGCGAGGCAGAGGCCCAGGATTGGTGAGGATGTGGTAGACCAGGGGGCTACGGGAATCTATTTTGCGATTGGGTTGAAGGATTAGGATGTGTTCAAGGTACTGCAGGAAATGAGGGAATGGGATAAGGTCGTAGAGCATCCGCATGGAGGAGGCGGGTAGGATACAGTAGGCGAGGCAGAGAGCGTGGTGCTCAAGTATTTGGAGGGCAGACGGAGCGGAAACCTAGGCGGGATGGAAGCTACAAAGTACGGAACGCATTAGCAATCGATATGTGTACAGGATGGTGTAGGGGTTGAGCCCCCACGTCGTCCCAGTGAGGTGCTTGAGGAGACTGAGGCGGGACTTGGCATTCTGACGGATGGTGAGGAGGTGGGGGTCCAGGAGAGACGTCGATCAAGGGTGAGGCCGAAGTATTTTAGCGCGGATGTGTGGCGGATAGGACGATCGTGGAGGGTGAGGTAGAAGTCGTGGAGACGGAAGGAGGAGGTGACTCGACATTTTTGAAGCACCGTTTTACCCCTGAAATATGTTTCAACGCCGCTAAGAAAAATACGTGTCCTTTAGTTTTTCACGTACACTACTGGCCATTAAAATAGCTACAACAAAAAGAAATGGAAATGATAAACGGGTATTCATTGGAGAAATATATTATACTAGAACTGACATGTGAGTACATTTTCAAGCAATTTGTGAACATAGATCCTAAGAAATTAGTACGCAGAACAACCACCTCTGGCCGTAATAACGCACTTGATACACATTCAGTAAAACAGAGTTTGGATGGCGTTTACAGGTACAGATGCCCATGCAGCCTCAACACGGTACCACAATTCATCAAGAGTGTGACGAGCCACCATTGACCAGACGTTTTCAATTGGTGAGAGAACCGGAGAATGTGCTGGCCAAGGAAGCAGTCGAACATTTTCCGAATCTATAAAGGCCCGTACAGGACCTGCAACATGCGGTCGTGCATTATCCTGCTGAAATGTAGGGTTTCGCAGTGATTGAATGAAGGGTAGAGCCACGGGTAGTAACACATCTGAAATGTAACGGCCACTGTTCAAAGTTCCGTCGATGCGAACAAGAGGTGACCGAGACGTGTAACCAATGGCACCCCATACCATCACGTCAGGTGAGACGCCAGTATGGCGATGACGAATACACGCTTCCAATGTGCGTTCACCGCAATGTCGCCAAACACGGATGCGACCATCATGATGCTGTAAACAGAACCTGGTTTCATCCGAAAGAAAAAAAAATTGCCATTCGTGCACCCAGGTTCGTCGTTGCGTACACCATCCCAGGCGCTTCTGTCTGTGATGCTGCGACAATGGTAACCGCAGCCATGGTCTCCGAGCTGATAGTCCATGCTGCTGTCATCGTCGTCGAACTGTTCGTGCAGATGGTTATTGTCTTGCAAACGTCCCCCTCTGTTGACTCAGGGATCGAGACGAGGCTGCACGATCCGTTACAGCCATTCGGTTAAGATGCCTGTCATCTCGACTGCTAGTGATACGAGACCGTTGGGATTCAGCACGGCGTTCCGTATTGCCCTCTTGAACCAAATGATTCCATATTCTGCAAACGTTATTGGATCGCGACCAACGTGAGCAGCAATGTCGCGATACGATAAACCGCAATCGCGATAGGCGGAAACGTGATGGTATGCATTTCTCCTCCTTACAAGAGGCATGACAACAACGTTTCACCAGGTAACGCCGGTCAACTGCTGTTTGTGTATGAGAAATCGGTTGGAAACTTACCTCATGTCAGCACGTTGTAGATGTCACCAGCAGCGACAGGTTTGTGTGAATGCTCTGAAAAGATTATCATTTGCCTATCACGGCATCTTCTTCCTGCCGATGAAATTTCGCGCCTGTAGCTGGTCATCTTCGTGGGGTAGCAATTTTAATGGCGAGGAGTGTATTATAACATATCCAAATTTCAGACAAATCGGAGAGTGACACCTAGGTAGGTTTCCTTGTCAGAGATAAGAAGTTCATGTTCATAGGACATGTATATAAATATGTTCTCCATAAATAGTTAACATTATAACCATGTCGGCCCGCGGCTTCAAGGTCAAGATAGATATCGCGGTATAAAATCACCTTCCGGTGAAATGTGCCTACGGCTCTCGTTCTTGCTGTAAACCGAAGGTAACGAACCAGTGTAACTTGAGCAGACGTGCGGGATGACCCGCAAACGGATGCGTGGACCTTAATGTCGAGTCGATTTGAAAGAGGGCACATCATTTGCATCATATAATGTATAGCACCCACATGGGAAACTGCTGCTCTTGAGGGACGAAGTTTATCGGAAGTGAAATTGTTGTGCTGACGGGAGGTATGGAACACGAAGAGATGGGTCAGGCAGCGCAATCCAGACCACACCCAGACAAGATCGGCAGCTGATCCAAATAGCCTCCTTGGCTGTGGCGCAACACTGAACGATGTAACACATCGAACACTACCAGAGGTGACAGTCCGTGCCGTTTATCATGGCTTGGTTAAAAGCGCAGCGTCCACTTTTCTGCCTACTTTCCATTAATGTGCAGAGACCTGTTAGACGGCAGTGTGGTACTGAACAACGTCACTTGGGACAGGAATGGTATCATATAGTGTTTTCGGACGAATCCTGGTTTTGCATATTTGAAAATGATGGCCCCATTTCGGTTAATCAACGTCTATATCTAAATAAATATTCTACTAATCACATTTAAGTGCATGGCGGAGGTTCCATCGAACAGCATTTATGAGATTTCTCTACAGTTTTTCTCTAATAGCCTGAGAGAAAAAGGAACACCTGAATGATCATATCTCCCTGTATAGGTAGATGATAATAAAACATGTTCGCAATCGAAAGAGAATGTTGGAGAGGAATTTTTCAAATAACTCTCGCCGTTAGGAATAACGCCTTTATTTTAATTATTTCCACTCCAACTCTCGCATCATTTCTGTGACACTCTCTCTCCGCCGGCCGCGGTGGCCGAGGGGACTGAGGCGCTCCAGTCACAGTCTGTACGGCCACTACGGTCGGGGGTTCGAATCCCCCCTCGGGCATGAATATTTGTGCCGTCCTTAGGATTAGCTAGTTCGTAAGTAGTTTGTAAGTTTAGGGACTGATGACGCCGTAGTTAAGCCCCATAAGCTACGCAAACATTTGAACATTTTTGAACACTCTCTCCTCTATATCGCGATAATATTAAACGAGCTGACCTTCTCGCAATCTCTATATCATCCGTCAGTCCCACCTGGTGGAGATCGCACAATGCGCAGTAATACTCCAAAATAACGCACAAATGTAGCGTAGGCAGTTTAATTAGTAGAACTGTTGCAACTTCTAAGTGTCCTGCTAAAGAAACATAGCCTTTGTTCACCTTCCCTGTGATATTTTCAATGTTCCTTCAATAAAAAACCGTCTTCTTTTATTCTTTAATGACGCGTTTCGCCCTTTAACAGGGCATCCTCAGATTATCTGCATAACAGGATTTATACAAAATTACAAGGCAGAATTACAAAACTGGGGTAAGTAAATAGTATAAATGGTAAACAAAGCTTACAAGGCGCTCACCGTGGTGTGACATCGTAAGTTATTTTTGCGCTGTTTCTATGTTTTTGGATTTGTGGATTTTCTGGCAGCCCTACAAATGATCGGGTAACCACGAATTAGGGTTGGAACCGGTAATGGCGTGAAAAGCTCGCAGCCATACAAAGCAAATCACGAAATCAAAGCAAACTTGATAAGAATGACCTGTGAATATTTTCACTAAAGTTTTTTATTTAGTTATTCATTATATGGACCATGTGGACCTTCAGGAGGAGGAAACTGATATTTTTCTGACTTCTCTACATAATTAATAAAAATAAAGTAACCACACAAATATTTAATTACTCATGGAACAACAAGAAGTGGGTGTAAGGAATTTAGGAAGGATTTATAGATGTCGAACATCACAGACTCGAAAGCTCTAGAAAGAAGTACATTTAGTTGTAGACAATCTTGAAACATGTCAGGATGAAGGAAGACTTTAATTGGACGAAATAGGGTAGAAGATCAAAGGAAGCAGCCAGTGGAGGCATTCGGGTCTACTGGAGGCAGACAAAGGAAAAGAAGATTTAAAGTTGTACAATGATACATTATTCTAATAAGGGACACCTTTGTCCTCGAACGCTCGGAACAGCACGAAACCATGCTTAGAATAACAAGTAATCATAAAGAAAACAATAATATGCGTCATTTCCATGCAAAACGCCGCACTTGCCTGCTAGTGTCACTGGATGGCGGCACAGTGTAGCTGCGCTAATCAGTGCTCCAGTTGCGTCAGTGGTATAGCTGCAGTGCGTATGTGTCTGCTGGAATGATAACAACCACTTACTGTGTAAACTGTGTACAGTGCAGAGATATCATGAAGAGAATGCATCCTACACATGTGGTCGAGCTGATTTAGTAAGACTACAAGGTGCCAGACTACAAGTTGCCAGACTTCAAGTAAAGATGCGTGATCGTTATTTCGTAGTGAAATTTCACTCTGTGATTTGCAATCAATTTGCTGTACCTACGTATAAACCTAGGTAGCAGTATGTTTGACGAAAGCCTGGGAATGACACTGACGTAGCAACATCATCATTTAAAATTGACTTTTGATACTGAACTGCGTAAATACTAAAGTGATTTGTAATGTGATAAAGTGACTTTAGTGAGGTGTACACATTGTTCTCTCCCACTTTGTTTTTACCACTTCATCGAAACCCCGCATCTACACTTTGAGGATTAATAAAAACTGTTTCAGGTATGTGTTACTGCTGTATATGTGTGTTTTGCGCTGTTATAAATAATTTAAGCAGAGCGTTTTTGGCGCTGCTGATTGAATATGTAATGATACACTGACGCCATTAAATTACATGTAATTTCCTTCCTACTGTACTGATATCTTGTAACTTAGTTTATCTCTGTTAAAATATTAATTGAGGTACAATGAAACGTTTTGCACGGAAATGAGGCACACCAGTGTTCTGTTTATGATTGCCTGTTATTCCAAGCATGGTTTCGTGCGGTTCCGACCGTTAAAGGTCAGAGGTGTCCTTTTTAATTGGTCACTTGGAATAAAAATTTAAAAAATAAATTTAATTAAATAAACACCAAAATCCGAATCAAAGACAACTGCCTATTTTAAGGGAGAGAGGAGAAAAATTGTTTTCCCTGTCTCCGCTGTGTGACCCGCCTACATCACTTAGTGAACTCCAGGTAAGCCGGACGGAAGCTTAGTTTGAGTAATGGCGGCCTCGTACGCCGACAAACCACAGGTGCTCGTCGCTGTCCTTCGGCTGAGGCCTTGATTTGTACATCACTTTCCGATCACGTTCTTTCCGAGCGCCAGGCGCAATGTAACGTACCTACGTTGTGAGTCATCACTCTATGAATCAAACGTTCCACATTACCTATTTCCACTAAAATGTAGCACGCAATGACATCATTTCCCTCTTTAGTTGAAACAACCGCTGAGCAACTCTGAGGTGGACTGTGTTCTCAGAAGAAATCTTTTGTTGTTGTGAGTATGTATTTAGCATTCGTGCAGTTAAAAAAACTTTCAATAATAGAAGAGGGAATGAGCTAAATAAAATAAGCGTATAGCACAGAACGCAAAAAGCTGGATAAAGTGCGGTAACAGAGAACAGCAAATCAGAGTAATAAAAGTCAAAAGACAACAAAATAGAGTACGAATAAAGGAGCCCAAAACTAGTTCACGGTTTAACTGGGACTTTTACGAAGTGGAATCAGTTATTTTTGCCATATCATTGACTCAAGTGTCATAATAGTTTCTAGCGAAATTGATTTCAGTTGGCTGGATTTATATGGCTGTAAAGTGCCTTGGCGGAAAAAATAAACTGCTTGGAAAATTATATTTAGAGAAATCTATGAGGGGAGAGAGATAAAATATGATAATGTAAATTAATTTGGACGATGAAGAAATACCAATTTAAAGATCATTCTTCCAAATCATATATAAAGAACATTGTGTGTAGCGTTTTATTGCAATATAGATGCTACTTCACACACAGTTTGGATAAAGGAAAATCAAAATATGGACAAAAATATTAACGAGATGACCAACAAATTGAGGAAGGAACAGCGTAGATAAAAATGTGAAATTTTACTGTATGAAAAGGAATTTTTGTCGAGAAAATGCATTGACTGATGACATAGTAGAAATAGACAGCAAAAGGCAAAAATAATTATTAAAGGGAACTGTTACGAAGAGAGATCTGCTGGAATGAGATAATGAATAGGGACTGAGAAACTGAGCTTCTGGAACAGAAATTAAATCTGATACTGCGGCAGGATGTCGAAATGTAATGTGTAGAGAAAAGAAGTGTAGAAGTACTAAACAGAATTAACTCATAAAATTATGAACCTTTGTCAAAAGAAGAACCAGGTTATTCCTGGAGAGGAATAAGTAATTAGGCCAAGGGAGCAGTCGTAGACTTAGTGAAGAATACAGGGTCTAAGCGTAGTTGGTACCCATAAATGAAAATATTCTTCAAGGTATGAACAGGTAGAACCTTTCGTCTCTCTAAGCAAAAGTGGTGATTTAGAGTCTTTGACTTATCGTCTTTAATTTGTGTTGATCATTCACAAACGATACTGCGGATGGGAATGCTGAGGTTCATTAATGTCTACTATATTTCGTAACTCACACCATGGATTTGATACTGCGTCATTTCGCAATGAGTCCGTGATGTTTCTGAATGAAGCCAGATGTCGTCGTGGCATCTCCTGTCGGAATTACAGTTTATATTCTTCTTTATCGATTTTTTTTTCACCAGTCTCACACAGGGAATGTGAAAAAGAGATTACAGACACATTGCTGCTTTTCACCCAAGTGATAATAAAATATATAGATTTATTTTTTATTTAAAAATATGAAAATAATTAGACAGAAAGTCGAAACTTTATTTCTTTCGATGATTTACTATAAACTATTGCACCTTAGTAGCTAGAAGAGAGGAAGGATCAGGGAGAAATAGTGTGCAGAAAGGATAGTTTCAATAAAACAGGTGGTGACGTATTTATTGCTGTCACGAATGGTTTATCCATGTAGTTCTAATGAGTTTGTATGAGTAGAGATTATACCTAGCAACAGGAATAAAATAATAATTAGTTCTTTTTACCGATCCGCTGACCTAGACGATAAAATTGAGAAATGTTCAAAGAATGATAAGTCTGAAGTCATCCACAAAACTGAGCACTAAACGAAATCCGTTAAAGTTCATTTTCATGATAAATCAGTCAAATCTAAAGGTCCTAAATTCAACTAAATACCTAGGAATTTCAGTTAGCACAACTTTAATTGGAATTAACACGTAGAACATATCACAGAGAACGCGAACCAAATATAGAACCCATAAAAGATGCAAGAGTTCTAATAAAGAAACTGCCTGAACTACACTTATGCATCCTATTTTCGAGAGTTGCTTATCATTGTGGGATCTCCACCAAGTGTTACTGGCGGAGGATACAGAGGAAGATGAGAGAAATGGATATAGTTTTATATAATCCCGATACAGGGGAGAGAGTGTCAAAGAAATGGTGCTCGAGCTAGGGAGGAAGTCATTAAAAGAAAGAAGTTATACGTTGCGGCGAGGTGTATTTGCGTAATTTCTATCACCAACTTTGTCCTCCGAAGGCGAACACACACTCCTGGAAAATGAAAAAAGACCACAATTAATTCGTAAACTCAGCAGAGGGAGATTTTATTGACACCTTCTTGAGGGTGGATACAACACAAGATCACGTAGACACAGCCATACGCACGTGAGTACGGTCACCTGAGCATGCGCAATGTCGAATCTAGTACCGTGTGTACCCTCCTTTTGCAGCATTGCAAGTTGAAATTCTCTCATGGAGACGATAGTAGAGGTACTGAATGTAATCTTGAGTAATGGCCTACCATGCAATTCGTTTGGCCAGGTTTGGTGTCGGTCGTGTAGACCGAGCAAGATGACGTTTCATCCGGTCCTAAACACGCTCAATGGGGGACATAACTGGGGATCGTGCTGGACAGAGTACTTGACGTTCACCGTGTAGAGCACTTTGGACTTTGGGAGGTGTGGGATACGGGATACATTGTCCTGTTGGATAAGCAAATCGTCTTGTTGGTGCATGGAACTTTCAAGACGGGTTGAATGACGGTTTAATTGTGCCGTGCACTATTCATTGTTCCCTCGATGATCACCAGAGCAGAATAGCCAGTCTAAGATAGGGCTCCCCACACCATGATGCACGATCATGAGTCCCGTTTGGTCGTCTTCCGCTTTCAACTCGCCTGCAGTGGTGTCGCGCTTGGCGCTTATGAGGACGATTGGAAACGAGTCATCTTCAGTGATCAGAGTCGCTTGTGCCTCGGTGCCATTGATGGTCGTACTAGTGTGTGACGTCCTGCAGGGGAGCACGAAAATCTGGACTGTATACAACAGAGACACACGCGGCCGACACCCGGCGTTATCTTCTGTGAAGCCCTACCCTAAGCTGCCCGTTCTCCTTTGCTGATTGTTGATGGTACATTGAGCAGTCCACGGTACATTCAAACCATCATTCAGCCAGTCTTGCTACCGTTCATGCACCAACAAGGCCATATGTTTTTCCATCAGGACAATGCACGTCAATAAATTTTCCTTTGCTCGGTCGACAAATTCGTAGTGTTCTTTTTTAATTTTCCAGGAGTAAATTTTGTTAGCACCCAACTACATCATCACAACGAAATACGAAAAATTGAATCGAAAACGGAAATATTTAGATGTCCCCTTGTCAAAATGTTTGTAAATATAAAGCTTTTGGGACTTAACTGCGGAGTCATCAGTCCCTAAACTTACAAACTATTTATGAACTAGCTTATACTAAAGACGGCACAAACATCAATGCCTGAGGGGGGATTCGAACACCCGACGGGGAACGACCTCGCGCATCATAGCATAGCGACGCAATGCGCTCGGCCGCTCCGCCGCGGCATTCCCGTGTCTTGCTCGCTATTAGAGAATGGAATAGTAGAGAAATATCATCAAAGCTGTTCGATGAATCGTCTGCCATTCACTTAAATGTGATCTGCGGAGTATTCATCTACATGTAACAAGAATGACTGCCACGAAGAGGATCCATCTTCAGTTCCCGGTACTGCCAGAGATTTTTCCTTAGTAGAAGTATGAGAACAGAACGCTGATTGTGGCTGGGAGAGCGGTGTGTTGACCCCATACTCGTCTATACTACATCCATATTACGCTTTGGGTAATAGATAATATGGCTGCTGCTTGGTACGGAACTGTCAAACAGGTCCACTATGAGGAGATGTGCTTTACTGTCATAAAATACAGGTCACATTGAGATAATGATGAAATTTATTATCACTTTTTTTAAAGACAGTGTTGGTGCCCAGTATCATTGACAGTAACACAAAGCAGACGAAAATACATGTATCTAGGCTCAAGCTTCCAGAATAAAATTCCTTCATCAGGCAGGAAGGAGGATGGAGGAGAAATGAAGTAGAAGGGAAAGTGGATGTGCTTTACTCATGTCCTAGGATGTCTTTATTCTAGCCTTACGATGTGAGTAAAGCAAACGCACTTTCTCTTCTATACCATTTCTCCTACCTCCGCTCTCCTGCCTGATGGAATTTTATTCCCTAAGCTTGATATTATGAGTATTTCCGTCTTTTTTGTGTTGCTATCAAAGCTATTGAACTCAGGTATTTGGCTGCAACTCTATCTTTTGAAATGTTTTTCATATCTCTGTAGCTGAGTTTATTTCATATTATAAAACAGAGGGGGTATTTAATGATGATTGTGGTGATGACAATGTTTACGATGAGTATTACTGTATTTACTCGGATGCAGTAACCCACTGCCTATAGTACCCCATCCTTAATTTTTTATGGCAATATACGAAATTCAAAAAATCTCTAAAATTCCTGAATTTGTTAATTACATAAAATCTGACAGCAGTAATTAACGAATTGGATCCACCGTTCTTGGAATCAGATCACTCCTAAGATAGTAAAAAGAGTTTCAAGAAGCCGGGAATTTCTTGCACCCTGGATGGATAAGAAGATGATGTTTGTAAAGAGCGCCTAGAAAACAACCTAGATCCATCTTGTAATGGTGACGCCAACAGCGGAGACGAAAGTGAAGACGAGCTGTCAATCCTCCTCCCCTCCCCCCCCCCCCCCCAAAAGTAAGCATACACGTTTTTAAGTTTTTACTTGAAGAATAAATATGCCGTACATCAGTACTGAATTACAGTTATGCAATTTTCGTATTTCAGGTGATATTTATTTACCTTAATATATACAAAAATTAACTTGTTTGTGCTTATATTTATCTCTGCAGCCAGAAGTACACATCGCAAACGAATAGTGTTTATATGTAATAGTAGGTATCAGTCTCCCATTGTGCACTATGGTTGTAGAGGGTTGATAATGATAAGTAGGTGGAAGATTTGTGAGTTGAAAGTTAACGACTTATATAAAATCCTACGTGTGGATGTCAATACTTCGCTCTTCAGCAAAATCTACACAATGGAGACGAACGATCTCTCTGTGTTGAAGTACAAAGTCTACCTTTGTACACCATAGCAGTTCCGTGTAGGTAGCTACAAGAGGGTGAAAGATATAGTGGTTGGAAGTCGTCAGCTTATATAAAATTCGGACTGAAGACCAGCGATGTCTTTTGACACTATAATAGCAAAGAGGTTAATACAGCGAAACGTGATGCACATTCTTCAGTTGTTTCTCTGCAAGAAGCGTACGAAAAAAGGAAAATAAGTGCATATTGCAGTTTGAGAAGTAAAACTACCAAGAAATATGCCAAAGCGTAAGAAAGACATTTCGCGTTCTCGATCCGTTTATAAAAGACAGAAAAATGCACTGAAAAGTAAATCTACAGACGATAGAAACTTGTAATTTATAGACGTTGTTTAACTTACATGTAGGCATCAGCGATTTTTTGATATTCCCATCCCTGAGGGGGTGAAATAGGGAATGAACGGCTGTTTGAAAATACGTTGGTATTCAGGCAATTTTGAAGCAAGAAATACAAAACTTCGGATTCAGATTTTTGATTGGAATTTTCAAAACAAGTGTTTCGATATTTTGGGAAATTCAATCATTAAGCGGGTGAAATAAGGGTAAATCTTTTAAGGGTACACCTACGAGTGTTTTGATGCTAGAAATGCGAAAATTTGTATTTGGAACCATGGTTAGAATTTAAAAAATGTGTTTCGGGATGTTTTGAATTCTGCCATCAATGGTGCAATAGGAGGTGGCAAGTTGTATCAAAATACTTGATTGGAAAAGCATTTTTAAAGCTAAAACTATGATAATTTATATTTAGACGTAGAAACAACCAATGCAGACCATCCCATCTACGGCTGCGAAGAAGCGGGAATTAAGCTAGTTTTAATAAAAGACACGTTTCGTACGAAGTGTTAAGTTTAGCCCATCCAGAACCAACCGAATGCAATATTGAATTTACGAAGTTTGCGACCGTTGTATCTCGCCAATTTCAGAAACAAAACAATTGGAAAAAAGGCGGTCATTATAGCTGTGAAAATACGGTGATACGGTGTTTTTATAAAGCACAGATGGTACTAAATTATGAAAATGATGTAGACAGAAGATCATTAATGTGCTCTCGGGGAGGGGGGGGGGGGCGGGGTCGCTGGACGTCGGAGGACTAGCGGTGGCTGCATCGGTAGGCGTGTGGAGCAAGGCCGAGCAACACGTGGTAGCAATAACTGAGAAGCGTGCCTGCAGCCGAACTGCCGTTGCGGAATCACGGGAAACATAACCGTAGTGTACTACCACGAGGCGACCTTTGAAACTGGGCTTCACGTTATTTGGTGGACAGCTTTCGTGTTCAGGAGTGATTAGACGATGTGTGAGTTATATCCCTGCAATCGTGTTTGCAATTTGTTGTCACGTCGGCCTATACCCTAAAATGTGTGAGTCATTGCGTACTGGGGTTAGGCGGATGTTAAATATTTTAGTAGGAGCGGAATTTAAGGATTTAGTTTGCCAAGTCGCGCTGATTGCGAACGTAAGATTTTGCTTTCGCCTGTCTGTAAATAAACGGATTACGTGAAATCAAAGTCGACGCAAATAAAAGTGCTTGCCTATTTTAGAGAATACCTTTGTTCCTGTGTGTGTGCTATAGACGTTTGTAAACTTGTGGACCACCGGCTGTTGAACGTGGCTGCGTTTAGCCTAAGTTGTGTTTGACAGCCATCTGTTGTCTATTGCAGGTGGCCAGCAAGATATGGGATTGTGACGTGAACTATTCATTTTCGTAAGAGTTTGATGTATAGAGCCTTGCTGTAAGTCTTTCAAAATATGTGAAATTGTTGTAATTTTATATTTTTAAAGTTTGTTAAAATAGCAACACTGATTTTTGATTTGGTATTTGAGGGATATAGAGTGGTTTGAATTGTTTATAAAACAAGTATAAGCTAATGAGCGTTACGTTTGCTATGAAAAATTTTGATTGTCGTTGCTTAAAGTGGAAAGAATTGTGCTTGTTTTAATAAGGAGTAGCTTATATTAACAGTTTCCTTCAGTATTGAAGTTCAGTAGAACACCTTGATCGAAATTTTCTCTGAATTAAAAAAAAAAAAAAAAAAAAAAAAATTAACCTTTAGATATGTTTAAAATTTTGGTTTAAAAGATACTGATGTTAAATGTGGAGTATAAAAACAGTACCAAGGAATGAATAGTTTTGATAACGTAATTTGAGTTGTAATAAAAGATTTAACTAACACTTGCTGCAGCACTTTCACTCAAAGGAATTCTGTTTCCTGTCCTTATATATTTAAAAGATTAGTGACTTCAGTCATAAATGGTGATGATGACGAAGATGATGTCAGATCCGCCAAGTCCATTGACGTTAGTTGGTTGCCAGTAAATAGAGGCAGCTTCCGTTATAGACGGACTCATTTATCCCCGTTTTCTCATACGCGTCATTTTACTTTTGAGACCGTTGATGATGTTTATTAATAGTATGCGACAACAGTATTGCGTTTACGTCTCTCCATGAGCATCTTCTTTCATGTTTGTCGAGACGTGAATCATTAGTTCAGGTCAGCAGATCTGTGAAGTTACACTTGTCCGCTTCTTTATGTAAAATGACTAAAGGGAAAGTATGTTTTCCTGTTCACGGGAAGAAGCGTATACAAAAGTCTTATCCATTAGATACGCAGCTAGAATGTATGGATCGGTATGAGAAATATGTTGTTGGCGTTCAGCGTGCTTCCAGAATTCGTGAATCCATTGTGAGAACTATTAGTTATATCGCTGAAACAATGCGATAAACAACTATCTCAGTCTTCAGTGAACTTCAGTGTGACTTGAGTGAGCAAATCTCGCTCAGAGGAAACGGAGAAATGATGAGCCACTGGATTGAGTACGACGACCAACAATATCGGCCTGTCTCTGGAGCTGTAAACTGAACTGACCATTATGTTCTACTGATGTACGTAATGCTTGAAAAGTAATGACTTCCGTAAAAGAAATAAGTTCCATAAAAGAAGCAAGTTCCGTTTCAATTGATCTCCGCTGCAGCGCGGCGTTGATTGAAAATCCCGCAGCCTGTGAAATCAGGTCGGTGATTCGGTTTCTGAATGTGAGGAAAGTGAAACCAAGTAAAATTTATCGGCAAATTTGCGATGTTTACGAACCAAATGCAATGAATGATTCGTTGGTGAGAAGATGGGTCCGACAGTTCAATGGCGGGCGTAGTGATGTGCACGATGAAAAACGAAGTGGGCGTCCACCTTTGGTTACAGAAGAACTGGGTCACGCGATTGATGACAAGATCCAAAAACCGTAGGTTTACAATTAGTGCTCTCGCTATGGACTTTCCCCAAATTTCACTGTTTCCAACTGGTTGAAGACACAGGCGGCAGATATCTATGAAGAAGGTATACAAAACCTGCTGCCACGCTATGAGAAATGCCTGAAAAATGTCGGCAGTTATGCGGAAAAGTTGTTTAAGACTTGTAGAATTTTGTGCAATAAAAATTTCTTCTGTATCTGTGTACAATTTCATTTTATTACCAAACGGAACTTACTTTCTGGACGCGCCTCATATATATATATATATATATATATATATATATATATAATGATGCCATTCACGCAAAATTTCTTTTGCACTGTCGCATTATGCGTACAAGTGGCTGGGCGAGTTCTTTCAAAACATTCTGCAAATGGGCAACATAGTACATGAAAGAGACTAGCAAAACTCATAGCCTTTCAGCAACCAGGTAAACAAATGATAAAGACCCACAACTTTCGGTTGTTGGCGTTCAACGGACCAAACGACACTGTTCATCATAGCTTTACTTAGTATATTGGGTGTTTCTAAAAGATACCGACAAACTTTGAGAGGTGGATGATTTGAGGAACAAAATGACGTAAGGTAGCCGTGTCCGGAAAATTCACCCAACGTCGCTATAAAGCGCAAAGTTATAGGGGATGGCGCCAGACCTCCGGTATCATGCGTGACCTTGTATGACTGTGGGCCGGTCTGTGCTGTGTGGTTTTTGATATTCGGAGTTTGCGAGTGACTGAAACGATCGCCAGTAGAGAGGATGGACCCAACAGCTGCATAGACAGGGCTCGTCTCCTGTGAGTGTGGTGCTCTCTTGCCGTGACGGTTGATTGGGTCTTACACGTGCTTCTATTCACAGTTTATTGTTTCGCAGAACTTTCTACACAATGTTTTACAGTATAGTATAGCATACATAATGTAACCGACAGAGAGCGATAGCTACGCTATTTTGTGATGGGGTGTACAGTGTTCGGCCACATGATATGAATATTTGTAAAATTTGGAGATGTGGATGCCTTTATTGCATTTAAGAAACATAAATTATAAATGCAAGGAAATAAAAGAGGATCAATATGTGTAGACACTGACAGGCATCAGGCGATAGTATCCAAGGAGTATTTATTTCGATGATACAGGAAATGGGATACATTGTACGAATTGCACAGCATGTAATCAAACGTTACGTCACAACGATGCAATCGAAACTGTTTACCTCACTGTCTGCACTCCGTGAAACAAAGCTTGCACTACGTATGAATAACACTGCCCAATTATAGTAGGTGTTCAAAATGCTTGCCCAGAGCGTCACAGCATGCCTGACATCGGCGTATCATTGATTTCCACATCTGCTCAAAGATACCTGGCGTGATGCGAGCACCCTCACGCGCTTCATGTAGCCTCCCCAATGAATGTTCTGTTGACCGCAGCGGGCTTCTTACATGACATTCCTCAGATGACCCTTCGGGAAGAAGTCCCGCAGATTGATGTTCAAATGTTTATAAATCTATGGGACTTAACTACTGTGGTTAGCTGTCCATAGGCTTAGAAACTACTTACACTAACCGGATGACAACACACACACACACACACACACACACACACACACACACACACACACTCACACAGAGCCGTGCCCAAGGGAGGACTCGAATCTCCGACGGGGAACAATAACGCTCTCCGCAGCAAAGCGCCTTAGAGCGCTTGGGCATTCTACCGCAACCCGCAGGTTGAGGTCAGATAAACGAGACGATCACAAGACAGGGCCACCTCGACGAATCCAGTGATCCCCAAACATCCGTCTGACCTGTGTTCTGGCAGCTCGTCTAAAGTGTGTAGGTGGTCCATCGTACTGGAATCACGTACGTCGTTATGTTGCAACTGGCACATCTTCCAGAAATCCAGACTGCACTTCCCGGAGAAATATTGTGTAGCTTTCACCCGTAAGTCGAGGTGAACGTTAACACGGCGTTGGCGTGGGGATTTCCCACCACTCACACAAGGGCATTTGTGGGCGATGAAAACACCCTCACGGATGTAGGACGCCTCGTCCGTGAACAACACATCTGCTGCAGCGTAATACTGTTGCAGGAACCACCGGCCGAACTCCACATTGCGAGAAAGAATGTGGGCCAACAGCGTCTGCGTTTTCTGAAAATGGAATACATGCCTTCGCTCCTCCTCAGCTTCCTCCAAACCACTGAGTTGGAGGTGTGTACTGTGTGCGCCACGAAGCAGGTGATTGCGAATGTGTCTGCATCAAAATTGTCTCCAGTATGTAATCGATAAAGTATGGCGTGCGGCCACTGTCATGTGGACGGCCTGCGGAACTTCCAGTTTGACCCAGAAACAAATGGATAGACAAAAACATTGAGTGGTGTGGCTGACGCCTAATCACGTATCGTTGTCCATAGATGCGTACCGCTGCGTGCCCATTGCCGCATGCCTCGCCATACACGGGACTCGGTCCAGGTGAACCACCATGATGTAAACACACCAGGCATTGCCATCTAGTCTCCGGACTGCTGTTAGAAAGACTGCTCGACTTTCTGGCAGTGGCCTGTTTGCATAGATCGCCACGAAATCTGCTGAAGCGGTGGCCTAGCGGTAGGTCCCATCACCTATGCTGAAGGGCCAAAGAAACTGGTACACGTGGTTAACATCGTGTGGGGCCTCCGTGAGCATGCAGAGGTGGAGAACCACAACGTGGCGTGGACTCGTCTAATGCCTGAAGTAGTGCTGGAGGGAAATTGACGCCATGCCCACTGCAGGGCTGTCCATAAATCCGTAAGAGTACGAGCACGTTACAAGCATCCCAGATATGATCAGTATTCAGGAATGAGGAGTTTAGTGGCCCGCAGAGGTATTTAAGTCAGAAGAGTTTTCCTGGAGCCACTATGTAGCAATTCTGGACGTGTGAGGTGTCACATCGTCCTTCTGGAATTTTCCAAATCCATGAGAATGCACAATAGACATGGATGGATGCAAGTGATCAACCAGATGGCTTACGTATGTGTCACCTGTCACTGTCGTATCTAGACATATCAGAGTTAAATATCTCGCCAACGGTATACACCTCACATCATTACAGAGCCTCCATCAGATTTAAGATATCCCTGCCAACATGCAGGGTGCACGGATTCATGAAGTGTCCATACCTGTACACGTCCATTCCGACGATACAATTGGAAACGAGATTCTTCACATATGTTTACAGTTATCAACAGTACAATGTCGGTGTTGACGGACCCAAGCGAGACGTAAAGTTTTGTGTCGTGCAGTGAACAAGGGTACAAGAGTATGCCTTCCGCTCTAACGACCATATCAACGATGTTTCGTTGGATAGTTCGAACGCTGACAATTGTTGATGGCCCAGCATTGAAATCTGCAGAAATTTGCGGAAGGTTTGCACACTGTCACGTTGAACGATTCTCATCAGTCATTGTTGGACTCGTTGTTGCAGGATCTTTTCCGGCCGCAGCGATGTCGGAGACTTGATGTTTTACGAGAGTCACGATATTCATGGTGCACTCGTGAAATGGTCGTACGTTGAAATCCCTATATCTTCGATACCGTTGAGATGATGTGTCCCATCTCTTGTGCGCTACTATAGCACCACGTTCAAACTCACTTAAATCTTGCTAACCTTCATTGTGGCAACAGGAACCCACATGACGCTTGCGTTGCGGACCGCAGCGCCGTCTTCTGAGTGTTTACACATATCTCTCTTTGCATACACATGCCTATACCAGTTTCTTTGGCTCTTCAGTATGCTCTGTAGTTTACGGAAACCTGTTTCTTACCGCACTTTGTTTCTCAAGACATCCTCTACCACCCCTCGAAGTTTGACGGTATCATTTAGCAACACCCTATAAACTGCTGGTAAGAATGATGTACAGTAGAATCTCCCAGGATCATTGTAAATTTACCGGCTGACGAGGTAGGATTCAGAAATAACCGCAGTTGAACATATCAGTTCCTCTCTTTAAAAAACCTTATGAAAGCTGGCGCCCAGAATCAAGAAAAGTCTTTCGTCACATTCATTCAAATGTTCAAATGTTTGTAGAACTTATGGGACTTAACTACGGGGTCATCAGTACCTAAGCTTACACACTACTTACGAACTAGCTAAGACTAAGGACGGCACAAATATCCATGCCCAAGGGGGGATTCGAACCCCCGACCGTAGTGGCCGTGCAGACCGTGACTGGAGCGCCTCAGTCTCCTCGGCCACCGCGGCCGGCTCAGATTCATTCATCTGATGATATGGCCAGGAGTTAAGTTACTGTACTGCAATTTCTACATATCAAAACTAAAAATTGGCAATCTCACCAACGAAATGCTCAGTAACTACTGTTCCCAAGTACTAATACGTAACAAGCTGAGTTCTTACATGAAGCTAAACTATGGGCTGCCCGGACCCTCTTTTATTCAGGTTCTGTGTATCAGGTGAAAAGATGTCAAAATTACGGCCTCATGCGGCTTGTCTATGGCCTCATATCTCCTTAATTATGTGTCGTGCCATGATATAATATCGAAGGGACATACAGTGGTATATGTGCATACTGTCTGCAAAATACGTCGCGATTAGTAACGACGTGCTAAATCGAAAGTTCATGCGTGATGGGGCGGTTTTCATATACCTTATTTTTAATGACGTCATATCTCTTGAACTATGTGTCACGCTATGAAATAATTTCGAAGTCACTGTCATTAGTGTATTTTTATACTGTCTGTAGAAATAAATGTTCAAGCATTTGTGAAACATAAGGGACTTAACTGCGGGGTCATCATTCCCTAAACTTACAAACTACTTATGAACTACCTTATACTAAAGACGACACAAACCTTCATTCCCGACGGGAAATGCCCTCGCGCATCGGAGCATAGTGCCTCCATGCCCTTGGCCACTCCGCCGCGGCTATCTGCAGAATGCCTCTAGAATATAATCAGAAGGGTAAAAGTACTAAATGTTAACGTAATGCCAAATGGTGTAGTTTTATTGCATGAACAGCGGGAAAGTAGTTAGGGATAAACTTCTTCCCTTTCATGCGTTGCGCAATAGATAGTATTTTATGACTCTCATAGTTTACGACGTCATTCCACCTGTACTATGTTTCATAGGTGGCTTTTACTCAGACAGTGATTGTTTCTAGATGTTAAATAATACCAGTGCTAAAATTAAATGAAATCGGTCCATTAGTTTAGAATGAGCTGTGGAACATTGCCGCATGATGTGGCACTTTTTCCAGAATTTCTTTGTTTATGACGTCATTTCTCCGTAGGTGCTTCTTAAACCAAAAGCGATTTTTGACTGATAGTAAGGAATATTTGTACCAAATTTGCTTGAAATCGGATCAGTAGGAGGAGATGTGGAACACACACACACACACACACTCGCGCGCGCGTGCGCACGCGCGTACATTCGAAGGTGCATACATTTTACAACTTGTTTAGATTATATGGATTTTTACGCCTGTACGAGCTTTCTAGTTCACGTAGGTATTTTTCAAGAGCCGTGACTGGCACGCCGCAGAGTGCTCGGCCACTGCGGCCGGCTGTGTTTGTAGGCTTATGGTAGAGACTGAGTTGGTAACAGTGTCACTAATAAGATTTGCTATTTTGACGATTTACAGAGCGTCATTTGTCGCCTGTTTGTCAACACCGTCGGTAATATCCAGTAATACATGTATGATTTATATTTACTAATTATTCTCACAATTAGTCATTTATGAAAAACTTTGTCTTTTTAATCAATAGTTTCAGAACCACATTAGAATTAAAAACTTTGACGCTCCTAAAGCCTGCCACCCACTCTTACAGACGGCTGAGGTCCATAACCATTACTTCAGTTGTTTAATTTAATAAGAAGCGCACACCATAAGTAGCGCACATCATCGTCTTATAACAGCTAGGCCTAAATTTAGTTACATTTACACACTGAAATTTTGCTTTTTTAGATTAAACTGTCGCTCTATAACAGTTTACAGAAGCCATGATAATTGTTCCGGTAACAATGTAGTCTGCTAACTGATCCTACTCGCTAAAACTGTTCTCTGATTTCCCGTGAGATTAGACGCAGTCTTCGCTGAATATTTCGAATAGTCACACACTGTTTTGTCCACATTAGGCATAAAACTACCAGTTGGTTGAACTAAATAGGAAGACAACGCCCGCTATTTCGTGTGATCTTTGATAGTATCAGACTATTTGTCTACACAATATTGGCAAAACAGATATGTGTGCACTTCGAAAACACAAATAATGTAAATAATTTGAGCGCTGTAAACACTAGTTAAAGCTTAAATGTAATATTTTAATTTCTGTATTTTGGCATATTTAAAGTAAAAGAATATTGTTTAATTGTGAATTACAAAACATTGTCGTTAGCGTTATTACGCGGTTATGCTGCAAAAGTTTGAGTGCGAGCCATGCTCTGGCACTAGTTTGGTAGTCACAAAGCTGTAAACATCTATGTTATCTGAGGCTAAATGTTTCTAACATTATAATGTTGCAAAAGTAAATAAATTTATTTCCATCACAATGGAACTATCATCAAGAATATCTGTGATTATTTAATTACATCCCCTGAAGCATATTCTACTATTTTGCTGAATGCTGAGCAAAAACAACGCAGATGTCCGTCTTCAAGAACCAAGATCTTCCCCATCTAAAGTGAAGTGGATCGCTATAAATCTGACTGTTGAAATGAAATATGTATCCGGTATTTAGGAAACTTCAATTTAAACAGTTAAATCCACTTTCCAGAAGAGATGGTGTATTTAGAGTACGACTGATGACTTCCCACAATTAGCGATAGACATACTCCTAAGTTTATTCACTCGAACTCAGTGTGGTGATTTTCACAAACGGATTTATAACAGCGGTGTAATTCGATGCCCTACTGACCGCACCTCTTTCGCTTTTCTTTAGATCTGAGTTTCTCCTTCTTGCAAAACTCGTAATAAACGCAGATTTCTCTTCTGGAGCTAACACACAACTCCTCATTTCTCGAGAAATACATTACCTGCGGCGCTCGCAGTTTGGCAGTAAAAAGGCTGTTTGGGTGAAGCAGTGCGACAGCGGGCGTTCCCAATTTGGAGAGACGGATGGATTTTCCAGCAAGTGTCTGCAAACACAACTGGGAGCGGGCAGGCAGGCAGCCTTTCACGGCAGAGTCACGACCTGACACCAGGCAGTGGGCAGCCTCCCTGCTTTCGTAACCCACCACGCCGTCGGCTGCGCTGCTCTTGACTGGCTGCTCAGGGCTACAGTCGGGGCCCTGGGGGACTTGGGTCATGTATTTTCCTTGTTGTGCTTACACCAAATTACTGAGCTACTCAAAATTATCAAATCAAATCAAATGTTTGTAAATCTATTGGACTCAACTGTTGGGTTATATCACAGAGTAACGTATAGAGAGGAGCAGCCCCCCCTAAACCACTGTCCTACGCTCCCCTCGTAGTTCCGTAAGATGCTAGCAGGCGTCAGGTGGTTCCCTGACTTAGTACTGGTGGACCACACTAGAGGCACTACTGAGGGTGCCTCTCACATGTCTGAGGGTAGCATGGAGGGGAGGTTGAGGGGAGAGCTCATACCGCCTGCCACGAGGCCATGGTTGTGTCTGGCTTGCTGGCGTTTGAGGGGAGGTGGTGGTGGGGGCAGCAGCTACCTGCCGCCTGCTCTGGCCAGTTTAAAGGGCTGCTTCTGACCGCAGCGCCATCATGGGACATCTTACGGAACTGCTTCAGCCCCCCCCCCCCCCCCGCACCCCTGAGCGTGGGATCGGGCCCTTAAGGAGGTTTCCCTTCTGTATATATGTCTGTAGCTTACAAACTACTTAAACTAAGGTAAACTAATCTAAGGATAACACAAACAACCATGCCTGAGGTGGTCCTCGAACCCCGACGGCGAACGGCCGCGCGCACCGCAACACGGCGCTCCTGTACGCACAGCTAATCCACCGTGGCAATTATCAAATGTCTTGGCAGTTTGTCTTTTAGAGTATTTATTATGTTTATTGGCAGATTTGACTGTTTGGCAGGAGTAAGATACCAGATTGTTTCTTTAGTAGAACTTTTGCATCTTCTAAGTGTTCGTCTTGGTTCGCCTACCCTTATAACATTTTTATATTTTATGGCATGACAAGGGTAAGCTCTTTACTATATTGTATATGTTAATCTGTTTTTAAAAAGCTCTCTTTGTCATTTGGGCTTTTTTAAAATTTAGTCCTTTTTAATAAAATTGTATTAATCACCATGTACAGCATGCCATCTGGTGGCGCCAATGTTTACTTTGTCGTGAGCACAATGACGTGCTCAGTCACGTAGTTGTTTTCTCTATCTTCACTTTTTTCTTTGTATGCCGAAGGTTTCTTCTGTTAATGTTGGTATTTTTGTGTACTGTGCTGTTTGTTAACATTTTATGTCATCTACTTTTTTTCCAGCTACCCTTTTTTTGCTCATGATTGTGTGTTTCATTCACAGAGTATCTGATGAAGGGCAACGCCCGAAACCGGTAATAAAGTTATCAATTAAACCAATTTGCAACCAATCAGCAGTGAGTTAAGAAATAATTATACACTTTTATGTTTGTTTTTTCCAATTTCCAATTGCTATTTCCTTGGTATTTATTTGCAAATTTGACTAATTTATCGTGTAAATGAAGTTTAACGGATTTCTTTTAGTGCTCATCTGGATGACTTCACACTATTATTTTGGGTCAATTTTCTAGTTTTGCGCCATGCAGATATCCTATCTGAAGTTGGGGGCTCGCCTTCCCACTTCCCAATATTCGAGCCCTCTATTACTTGCCAGCCATTTGCTGGCGCCGGTATTATGTTTACATGAAGTTGTCTCGTTGAGAGCATCTAGAAAACCGATAAAACGTTGGGTGCAAGAACAGAAAGCAAAGTTATCTGGCAAATGTAGCACCTTATTCAATGATTTTTATCCCCGATCTTCTTCCTCCCCCAATACTATTTTGATGTCAGCGCCACAGTATGTATCCTTATGTTTTTGGAACTGTAACTAACCGTATCATGGTTGTGTCATTTTTCATTGTCAAAAGACAATTAACACTTATGCTCAAGTTTCTAGTTCCTGAAATTATAAACTTCAACATCATAATTGTAAACATTGTCTGAAAATAATACACAATTTGCAGAACTTAATTCGTCTGGCGATGAAGATCTATCCATTCTCAAACTGAAATTGTACTAATAATGCAACTCAAACTATGTACGATTACACGGTATTTAATTATACGGTATTAATTGCTGAATGAGGAGTATATTTAGTAAAGTTGAAGATGAGTAACAACTTTTATAAAATCCCGTGTAAATAACATTAAAATGTTGTCATATTTGAAAGACAGTGCTCAGTTTTGTAAACAAATATAGTCTTAACAAATGGAGACGAAAATATTAAATAATTTGAAACAAAAAGAATCCATCATAAAATTTATGAATATGGTAAATCCAGCCGCAATAACTGTTTTTTAACAATTTAAGAAATTTATGGATTATAGACAAATTGACCGGACGACTTTGTGTAATTAATTAGTCATGGTTTAACTATAGGGTGGACAAAAATATAGAAATACCAAAGACAGAATACCTTCTCTAACTACGAGGAGGAAAACAGTTGCAGTACAAAAAGCCTTTAGTTCATCTATAAATGGGTAAATAAACGTCCTGGATGATTTCCAAGGGGCCATAATACCACTGTTGCAGCAAAATAAAGGCAACGCAACGATGACGTAGGTGGAAAGCGATAATGGGTCCTATAAGTAGACTACAACGGCTCAGTAATATTGAGACCTGCTATGTATGGCGGCCAGGAGAGATGTGACATTTCATCCTCCTGCTCACAAAACCAGTCCTGCACGATGCGAGCTCTGTGAAGACGACCCCCTGTTGTCAAGGAACGAAGCAGTGGGGCGAAATACTGCACGCGGCGCATACAGAAAGTAAATTTACCTATTTTCATTTAAACAAAGACACATAGTTAAATGACAAACTTTAGTGGCTACTGGTACAGAAATGTCAATAAAATTCTTCAGGGTGTGAGACCGCTTTGCCAATCTTTTGAACTATTCACGTTTCGGCTGCTGTTCTAAGTGGTCGAAATGGCGGAGATTTTTAAAGATTGTCAATGTTGTCTCACACCCTGAAGAATTTTATTGACAGTGACAACAGTCGCAGAAGTCTACGGTTATATTTAATCAACGGGTGCAGCAATGTTTGAGCTATTTTTCGACATAGTCAATAAAATAATTGCGATGACTCAACATTGCTGTACCTGTTGCAAATAAAGTGTTTTTCATGTAACTATGTTGCCTTCAGAGTCAAGAAAAAAAGGAGTATCTTACTCTCTGGATCCGTCTAATACTATGAGATATGCTTGATGGAGTCTGTTGGAGACCACGATATAGTTGTCATGATCATCACTGCACGACCGACGTGTCTCGCTGTTGACATCAAGCAGTCTGTGACGTAGGCAGACATGAACTCTACCGGACATTGGAAACAATGGGAAACAAGACAAATGAATTCCTTTCCCACTAGTGAGGTTCTCTCCTGGACGTGCAGTATGCGCAGCAGGAATGAGCTGATAGAGGAACAGGAGTATAAGATCTGCGCCCTTTAGGTGTAGTTGGAAAACGCCGAAGAGGAACTAAGTAGGCTGAGGAGAGGAAGGGGGACTGGGGAATGGGAACTAGCAGTTGGCAAGGAGGTAGCTAGAATGATAGCTTCATTGTGCAAGTTGCAAATAGATTTGAACAACTGTCAGATTTAAGTGGAGATTAACCTCCTGTAACTATAGTTGTAGGAAGTCTGCAGCAGATCTTGGCATTTAGAAAGCCGAAATCAGTAGAGAGGTCTATTAGGAAGAATAAGGTTCTGCTGTAGGCGGGAGAGGTGTTGGCCAACAGTTGCAGGAAGTACTTGGGAGTGAGTACCAGGCCACCAGCATAGTTAAGTCCAAAGCACGGTTAGCTCGGATTATCTGTAACATAGGGAACTTATGTAGGAATTTCTGAAAAGAGGATCAGGTAGTGATAGTGAGTGGAGCCGGGAATAATTTAGATATGGACGGGGAGTACCCTACGATAAGGAATAATTCTTATTTATTGCATCAGAAGTATTTCTTTTTAATATCATTCTTCTGAGAATTTTTAATGGAAGATTAGCACGAACAATTGACTTAGGGATAAAATGACCAACTATAGTAATTCAACCATTTAATCCAAAACAAATCCTCCTACTTAATACTGCAATTCTTCTTATGGTGATCTGGGAAGGATAGCAACTCAAACTGGTGGCACAAATGTGCATTTCGTGCAGCTGTTTCAGCGTCGTGATAGGCCAAGTCTTAATACAGCTGTAAAGCGTAATAACAGGAGGCTTGAGGAGACGCTGATGATGGAGGGCATGGGTCACATTGCAGTGGTGCCAGATGAGACTATCCAAAGGTCGGATTTTACTAGGCACGGTCTGCACCTAAATAGGTACGGAAAAGGGAGATTGGCAAAGCTCATAGGTGACAATGTAGTAGGAGGTGGGGGTGTCACTCATGGAAAAATTCCTGTAGTAGTTGGTGTTAGGGCTGCACCTTTTTTAGACTGAAGACAGCTGACAGGAATTCCTGTTTAAAAGGAGTCCCTCTGACAAAGTAACCACTTTCGACAAAGTTTAAGAATCTAAGTAATAAGGGAATTACTATGGCCGGCCGCGATAACCGAGGGGACTGAGGCGCTTCAGTCACGGTCTGCGCCGGCCGCGGTGGCCGAGGGGACAGAGGCGCTTCAGTCACGGTCTGCACGGCCACTACGGTCGGGGGTTCGAATCCCTCCTCGGGCATGGGTACTTGTGCCGTCCTTAGTTGTAGGTAGTTCATAAGTAGTTTGTAAGTTTAGGGACTGATGACCCCGTAGTTAAGTCCCTTAAGCTTAACAAACATTTGAACATTTGAACATCACGGTCTGCACGGCCACTACGGTCGGGGGTTCGAATCCCCCCTCGGGCATGGATATTTGTGCCGTCCTTAGTTGTAAGTAGCTCATAAGTAGTTTGTAAGTTTAGGGACTGATGACCCCGTAGTTAAGTCCCTTAAGCTTAACAAACATTTGAACACTTTTTTTGAATTACCTTGTTTCATCAAAATATAAAAGGTATCGGAGATAAAGTTAACGAACCGCTCATTGATGTAGAGTCTGAAATTATTGGTATTTCAGAGCATTTTTTTAATGATGGGATAATTCAGAGACTTCCTTTGCCAGGTTACAGGTTAGCTGCCTTCTTCTCTAGGAATTTCTTGCAGTGTGAGAAAGTGGCCATGGATGTTAAAAACAATTTTTCATTAATAGACGTTTCAAAACACTGCACAGACATTTGAATATTGTGCAGGACTTGTTAATGTGAATGGAACTAAACTACTAATCGTTGTTATTTATAGGTCCCCTGACTTAGATTTTAATGTTTCTGCCCAAACTAGAGTTGGTTCTGGATTCTCTTTATAGGAAGTACAAAAATTTAGTTGTATGTGGCGATTTCAACATTAATTGTGTGATAGCCCAAGAAAAATGTAACTGTTAGATCTCCTTAATTCCTATCATCTCATGCAAACAGTATTCGTTCCAAGAAGAGTACAAGGCAGTAGCAGTTCTACCATTGACAGTATTTTTCTTCATTAATATCAAAAAGAAAAAACGTCATGATGTTCTGCAAAACTTATTGATTCGTCACAAACCGGCTTTCGGCTGCTTAGGCCATCATCAGGTGACAACTGACTGTAGTATACAAGTTTTCAAAGATGTTACGATTTACAAAGATGTATCACAGAAAATCGATACTTCTCGGGAAAGTTCTTTACAAGTACATATTTATGAAGGTTATTAACATTAATAGAAAAATATCACAAGTATTTTTACATAAATGTTAATAAAATTCATAAATATGTACTTGTAATGAACGTTCCTGTGAAGTATCGATTTTCTGTGAAAACATCTTTGTAAATCTTTACATGTTTGTAACACCTTTGAAAACATGTATACTACAGTCAGTTGTCACCTGATGATGGCCTAAGAAGCCGAAAGCCGGATTGTGACGAATAAGTGAGTATTGCAGAACTTCAGGAAGTTGTTCCTTTTTGATATTATTATCATGTTCTGTCAAGCACCGACGGAAAAATCAATTAATTTTTCTCCATTCTTCGTTATTAGAGGGGCACTCTGTTAGCAGAATAGTAAGTGGCTTTTCAGACCATGATGCACAAATTTGAACTGTAATAGGTATTTGTTCTCAAACAAATGTCCATTATAATTATAAATTACTTCGAAAATTTAATCCAGTTGCAATTGAGACCTTTTTAAGCCTAATTAAGGAACAAGAATGACAAGATGTTTAGAGTGCTGACAATATAGATGGTAAATATATTGCTTTCCTGAGCACATTTCTTACGCTGTTTGAAAGTTGCTTTCCGCCAGAACGTTCAAAATGGGGTACTTTCAGTAACAGGCAGCTTGGGTGGCTGGCAAAGGGGATAAGAGTATCATGTAGCACAATGCGGGAATTCCATCAAAATGTTAGAAGCAGTCAGAATGAAGATGCAGTGACTCATTACAAACAGAACTGTAAGGTTCTGAAAAATGTCATTAAGAAAGCAAAAAGTATGTGGTATGTGAAAAGAATATCAAACTCTCATGATAAAATTAAAACTTCTATCAGTCGTGAGGGAAGTGTCTGGTCAGCAGCACCAGGCTGAGGATATAAAGTCAGTGCGTAATAGAAATGTTTATGTTACTGATAAGTTAGATATACTGTAAAGTTACGAGCGTTGTAGGTCGAATTAGGTGATTTGAGAGGTGCAGGTATGTGGGAAATGAAAAGCACAAGGAACGGGGTGGATTGGCAGACCCGTCCTAACAATTACTGAAATGTGACCTAAAACAGATCTGGCTTCTTGACAAACAAATACCCACCCCAATATAGTGAAAAATGCGAAATATAACTACTGAATCAGATCCAGGTTAGGTTAAAAATGTACATACTTTATTTTACAAAAGAGTTAGTATCGGGATAAGTTCCATTAACTGACGCAAATAGGAACAGTTCTCAGTACTTTAAAAATGTCAAACAATTTCAGATTACAGTAAATGAATAAATACAAAAATTACACTAATAAATGTTTTGTATCCCATCCTCGTCGCCACTTTTGTGTCCCAGCCTCGTCGCCGCTTTCGTGTCTCGTTTCCGTCGTAGGTGTCGGTGGCCGAGTGGAATGAGACCGACACAGGAATAAAGATAGCACGCTGGTGCAGGTACGGAGGGGAGCAGCCAGAAACTAGAAACACTAGAGTAAATTAGAACGAGATATATATTGCACAAAATTTATACAATACTTGACTTTTACATAGATCAGTACTGCAGAATGCTGATACATAGTTGAATTAGAGGTCTGCCTAGTGCCTGTACGAGAGCCTTCACTGGTGCCTATCTGATTCCGAAGTGTTAACTGGTTCCTATCTCAGTCCCAAGTGAACGATGTCGTTCAGTGGTGGCCACGAGCGGAGTAGCAGCAGAGGGCGCTCGTGGCTGACGTCGTAAGAACGCCGCGCCGTGCGTGCATGGCGGCGCGCGGCGAAAGTAGGTGGCGCGCACTTTGGATTTGTGCGACACCACACCCCTCCCCCCTAAACCGCCGCGCCGTCGTGGCGTAGGGCTGAGGGCCACGGCGACGGCACTGGGAGGAGGGCCTGGGCGGGGGCGTTACCGGTGGGACGGGCGTCGTATCTGAGGCTGGGATCGAGACGCCGTCCGCGCCCCGGCATCCGCCTTGCGATCCTCCAGGAAACCCGCCGAAACCTGGAGAAGGGCGCACACCCCCGCCCAGAGGGAGCAGGTCATCTTCTTCTGAGGTGCGTGGCCCAAGCTGGGGGGGGGGGGGGGGCGCACGGTCCCGTAGTCCCTCTCGGTGACGCTGTCATCTGCGGCGGCGACAGTGTCGGCGACGACTGCGTCGGAGGTGCGTCGACGGCCATAGGGATCCCGTAGTCCGGGGACGAACGATGTGGCTGTGCTCCCTGGCGGTGAACTGGGTCTGGAATCAAGAAACGCGAGACACAATTGCGCGGCCTGTGCAGGCGCAATTGGTTTGCGTGGCGCCGCAGCTCCGACCCTGTGGAAGAACGTAGAACATACATATTGCGACCGAGCACGGTTTCTTATTTATATAAATGATATGTCTTCGTGTATATTTTTGTTTGCTCATGATACTAGCTTGTGAGTGAAGAATGTTGTTTGTAATATTGACACAGTATCAAATAATGCAGTTCAAGAAATTGCTTGTTGAAGACGAATTGATGTCAAATCACAGTAAAAATAAGTTTCTACAATTTCTAACACATAATTTAACAAAAGCTAACATGTTGATTGCACATAATGGGCTTATGATAAGTGAGACAGAACAGTTCAAATTTTTAGGTCTTCAGATAGACAGTAAGCTGTCGTGGAAAGCCCATGTACAGGATATTGTTAAAAACGAAATTCTGCTTTATTTACAATTAGAACAGTATTTGACATAAGTGATTTTTCAACACGAAAAGTAATCTACTATGTTTACTTTGATTCACTTCTGATGTTTGGCGTTATTTTTAGGGCAACTCGACTGATTCAAAAAGGATATTTTTGGCTCACAAAAGGGCGGTTCGAGAAAAATGTGGGGTAAGTTCGCGAACGTCGTGTCGACCTCTTTTAAGCAGTCTGGGAATTCTGACACTGGCGTGTTTTCCTTAATGTTGTCTGTTGTTAACAATATCAGTTTGTTCCCACGAGTTAGCAGATTTCACTCGGTGAATACTAGACAGAAATCGAATCTACATTTGGATCACACCTCCTTGACTCTTGTGCAGAAAGGTGTGCAATATTCTGCAGCATCCATTATCAATAAGCTTCCACAAGAACTCAAGATTCTTAGTACTAACCCACGCGCTTTCAATTTCAGTTAAAGAGTTCCCTCATGGCTCACTCCTTTTATTCTGTCGAGGAATTCCTGGAAATTTAAAAATATAATCTATTCGTTTTACTCGTTATTGATTCTTTTTACTTACGCTAGAGATTGTCATGTGGATGGGACTACTTTAAGTTTTCCTGTTACTATACTTGTGATAAAATTCATGTACTGACTTGTTCCATGACCATGGAGACTTACTCCTCAGGTACGTCCTGCGGAAAAAAGAAATTCCACAGTCTGGGTTTCATGGCTTCGATCCCGCGTTTCCCAGCTGCGCTCATATTCATGAAGTATGTCTGGTCTGAAATCACAGCGCACCCTTCAGTTCCTAGCTTACGTGTTTTATAGTGCTGACATGGTTCACTTCTACAGTGACTTTTCCAACTATGGTGTGAAACAAATTAGAACAGATCTGAATAAGTAAAACAAAGAGTATTGTTTGAAACATGTGTACAAATGAAAACTTGAGTCCGAGATATCGATAAAGGAGCACCTCAAAATCAATAAGTAAGCACAAATTTTCTGCCCTCATTAGAAGATGAATATAGTAAATGCTAGTTGACTAATTGCGTGTCGTTGGAGATATAAACCGCTGGCGTCAAAAGTCGACACTGCAAATCTGACGCAAGATGAGAAGACAGCGAGTTCGACGCCCCAGTAATGAGTATGGTTGCAGCAAGACCTCTGAGAGTCTCTAGGAACTTCTGAGAAATCATAGGATGACGCACAATGACGACTTCAGTCCAAATCTCAAGAGTTGAAGCCGGCCGCGGTGACCGTGAGGACTGAGGCGCTCCAGTCACGGTCAGCACGGCTACTACGGTCGGGGGTTCGAATCCCCCCTCGGGCATGGATATTTGTGCCGTCCTTAGTATAAGGTAGTTGATAAGTAGTTTCTAAGTTTAGGGACTGATGACCCCGTAGTTAAGTCCCATAAGTTCTACAAACATTTGAACATTTCAGAGTAGAATATCACTATCATCCAAGTGCATCACCAGTCAGCAAGTAAAAAAATGTTCAAATGTTTGTTAAGCTTATGGGACTTAACTGCGAAGTCATCAGTCCCTAAACTTACAAACTAGCTTATACTAAAGACAGCACAAACATCAATGCCCGCGGGAGGGTTCGAACCCCCCACGGGGAACTACCTCTCGCATCGGAGTGTGGAAGGGAGTGTGGGGTTAAGATGAGAGAGATAATGAGGAAACTGATATAATGTTACAATGAATAAATTAGGAATATTTGTGTAATGACAAGAAAAGTTATAAACACTTAAATGAATCTTACAACATAGTAAATTTTAAATAAATTTAGTAAAAATATAATCACCTCATATTTCTTTAAAATTCTTCCAACAGTTTATTAATATCTTTGAATGCCCAGCTCCGCGAAGGCTCCTCGGTCCATCTCTAGTTTCGGTTCTTGAAAAAGAATACTCTGTCATTCCTCCACATTCGTTGTGTGCGCTGTACAGTTAAAGCCATCATACAGACTTCATACTACATTCTAATGTCCACTAATGCCTGCATAATTTTGATCACGCAGAGTTTTACTTTTTACCACGTATTTCTCGGGAAATTATCATGACTGAAAATCACCTCATGCGGGGTCCTACAGGCAGTCATTGTTCGACAGATGAGGCGGAAAATACATTTGTAACCGTACTACATACCACTAAACCCTGCAGGGAATATAGACGTACAAATAAATATCCTTGAAAATTTGTTGTGATAGCGTGGACGAATAGATAATATACCTCCTTGCAACATAATCGCTCAGGGAAACATGCCGATCGATTAGTAATATCACTAGGAGTATCATGTATAAGTTTAGTGAAAGGATGCATGATGTGATTCAGTACATTCATCTGAGACAAAGATGTAAATGTCGTTCAGATTGCTAATAAAATTCTATGTTGTCCCCTTTTTTCTCACTTCATCTATCATTAGTGATGAGTGCATATCCGGCGAAAGGGGTCTTAAATAACAACCGCAGATCACTGCACAGTATCAGAAATGTTGAAATGTTCGTAAACCTAAGGGACAAACTGCTAATTTCAAGAGCCTTCAACGAACTACAGGTCGATTCCAATGAGTAATTTTATATCTGCTTTTATCAATTTCTTCCAGTAAAATTGTGGTAGGGGAAACATTCCGGTACGTATCGACTTTGTGAGAACCAGGAGAATTCCAGGGCAGATGTTCCCTCGCCATTGGCACCCTGTAGGCACCTTATCAATATTCTGCTCTTCGGAGCAAGATACTTGCCTTTTTGGCGACGTCTGCCACCCGAATAGCAAGGTCTTATGATCGCAGGATGCAGGGGTACCGGGAGTATGAGTATGAGTATTTTTTTTCTTTCCAGCGAGTCGAGATTATTGTGTGTCCAGTTGAGTCATGAATGGCTTTCGCCGTATTTTGGCACAGCTCGCGCCATTAAGTTGGCACCGATAACGCTGTGGCCGTCTGGCAAAGGCAGTGATAGATAACTCTCTAGTTCTCTGCAGACTACTCGTGCAGTAAATTAGGAGGAGAATCTCGCTGAGTTTATGGTTGAGAGATCCCCTGGTGTAGGACGTTCGGTGCCGAGATGGCAGGCCACATCTGCAAGAATAGCTTTTGGAATGTGATGCGTTTGAAAAACCATCCAAGGCGTCCTTGTTTGCGGCGTTACCCTGAGGGTTATTATTGTTACTTTCTGTGAGAACGTATGATGAAAGGTGTCTCTCTTTTTGTATCCCATCCTCGTCGCCACTTTTGTGTCCCAGCCTCGTCGCCGCTTTTGTGTCTCGTTTCCGTCGTAGGTGTCGGTGGCCGAGTAGGAAGACCGACTCAGGAATAAAGGTAGCACGCTTGTGCAGGTACGGAGGTGAGCAGCCAGTGGGACAGCAGAAACTAGAAACACTAGAGTAAATTAGAACGACATATATATTGCACAGTATTTATACAATACTTAACTTTTACATAGCTCAGTACTGCAGAATGCTGATACATATTTGAGCTAGAGGCCTGCCTAGTGCCTGTCCGATAGCCAAGTCTTCACTGGTGCCTATCTGATTCCGAAGTGTTAACTGGTTCCTATCTCAGTCCCAAGTGAACGATGTCGTTCAGTGGTGGCCACAAGCGGGATCGCAGCAGAGGGCGCTCGTGGCTGACGTCGTAAGAAAGCCGCGCCGTGTGTGCATGGCGGCGCGCGGCGAAAGTAGGTGGCGCGCACTTTGTACTTGTGCGACACCACACCCCTCCTCCCCAAACTGCCGCCCCGTCGTGGCGTAGGGCTGAGGGCCACGGCGACGGCACTGGGAGGAGGCCCACTGACTCGCAGAAACAGGAGAAATCACCCCACTATCTTGCCAACGTTTAAGTTCTTCGGCAACTGTATCACGCATTGCGATAGGCACTGGTCTAGCTTTACGAAATTTTGGTACAGCAGATTCTTTCAAAGTTACATGTGCCACGAAGTCTTTTGCACAACCTAGTTACGGCGAAAACAAGTCACTGTATTTTTCACACAATGTATTAATTTTCTCCTGAGGCACTACTGACGAAATGTGAAGCACATCTCTTTGAATTGATAAACCAAACAAGTCATAAGCATCTAGTCCAATAATGTTCTGTGTAGATTTGGCCTGAAGAACTACAAAAGCAACTGTTTTTGTTACACCTTGAAAAGAGGCAGGTAGGCTACACGTTCCTATCACGGGAATATTTTGACCTGTGTACGCTGTTAGCACTTGTTGACAGGGCGACAATTTTGGCGAACCCAGCAGTTCATAAGTGTCTTTATTCATTAATGTAATAGTGGAACCAGTGTCGAGCTGAAATTGTACAGTCTTATTGTATATGTAAAGAGCCACAAAAAGTTTTTGCTTGCGGCGCTCGACAGGTGCGCGAATGTGAGCAACGTCTGCTACGGTTTGTTTACTGCGCTTGCGCGGGCCGCGTAGTGAAGTAAGCGGCGCAGACTCGGCACACAGCGGATTAACAACACTGTCACTAGATGGCACTACCGCCGGATCGGCGTCCGCGCAATGCGAGGCTACGCCATATGCAATAACTACTTGCACTAAACTTTTGAGTAGCTACATCAAATTTACTGTCACAAGCTACACAGTACTGGGCACTATTACAATGAGCAGTTGTAGAAGGCACTAGGTTCACTACAGGAGTTCACTGTACATAGTCATTTTGCTTGTCCCAAACACTTTTCCGGTGCACAGTTTTACGCACTCAACGAAGCTTGCCACGTGTCTCACTACATAGTTTTGTAGTAGGCGCAGAACTTTCTGTATACCTACCGTTCCCTCATGCGTCCCGTCCTTTGCTGCTTCCATCCTGCCTGGATATCCGCTCCCCCCCTCCTATTATGAATCCCTCAAAATCCTCGAACGCCACACCCTTCGCCTCACCTACCGCATCCGCCTCCCCTCCCCCGCGTGGATCCTCTACGACCTCATCCCATTCCCACACCTGGTCAAATTCCTTCAACACATCCGCCTCAAGTACATCCAACGAAAGATAGAGTCCCATAACCCACTGGTATCTCCTCTCCTCCTGGATCCCGAGCCCCTGCCAAGCCTTTACCGCCACATCCCTCCCTCCCTTCACCTCCACACCCTCTACGTCCTCTCAGAGGGTGGCTTCCGCCACCTACCTCTCCCTGACGACGTTCTCCAAAACCGTCCCGACATCTATCCCTCCTTCCAACTTTGACCCCTCTCTGTGGATTGCCGCCGCCTCTTCCCTCCCCCTCCCCTCCCACTCCCGTCCCCCGCTTGGCTCACCCCCTCCTTTCTCCACCTCCCCAGGAGCTCCTTCCGGTTTCTCCCACTCTCCCTTCCCCCACCTCCTTGCCCTTCCCCCGCGCCTTCTCCATCCTCCACCCTGCAGGGCCAGTACAGTGCTGTGTTTTAAGTTCAAATGTTCAAATGTTTGTATAGTCTATGGGACTTAACTAATGGGTCATCAGTCCCTAAACTTACAAACTACTTATGAACTACTTACGAACTAGGACGGCACAAATATCCATGCCCGAGGGGGGATTCGAACCCCCGACCATAGTGGCCGTACAGACCGTGACTGAAGTGCCTCAGTCTCCTGGGCCACCGCGGCCGGCTGTGTTTTAAGTGTTCAGTGCTTCGTGTGTATAGTGTATCATCGCCCAGTGTTTTTTAACGTTGCGTACACCAGTGTTCAGTGTTTTTTACCTCAATGTCGCCGTCTTTGTCTCGTCGTCTGCAGTGAGTGTTTTTTAGCCACCGTGGCAATGTCTTGTTTTAACGATCATGTATGTTTCTCTCCGCTGTCATAGTCTTTTAACTTTCTCCCAAATTTTCATCTTGATATTGTAAAAGCGCCTTTTATCACCTTTCATTTTATTTTCTGTTTTGTCCATTGTTTATGTTCGCTCGGCTGTAGAGCAGCATCATTGGCTGCTGCCAGCCTGCCTTCGAGCATTAAAAATTCAATAAAGGAAAAAAAAAGCAGAACTTTCTTGCATTTGAGAACCAACTAAAGCACTGTTCAATTCCACAGCGTCCATAACATTTACGGAATGAATTGCTCTCGCACTCCACGAAGCACTATTCCCAATGGCACCGTTCCTTGAATTTTTGATTTGCATACACACAGACTGTACATGTCCCGATTTGCCACATTGATAGCAGGTTGCGTTGCGGCTAGGGCATTGCGCACGCTTGTGGCGAGATACACACTGGGGGCAAGACTTACGAACATATTTCTGATAAGAGCGTTGACACCCGTTCTACACATCACTGTTTCTAACACGACGGGGCGACCTTTGTGTCGCGCTTTTACACTGGCTACTGTTCACTGTCTGTTCAGCATGGCCGGTAGAATTATAAGAATCACTAGTGCTATACTGAGAACTACGGCTAGGAAAGCGTCTGTTGCGGTGCACTGAATTAACACTGTGGCTTTGCATTTCTACATCTGCTAAGTCAAAAGTATCATGCGCTTCAATAAGCTGCAGTACACTGTCTAATGAGGGGTCAGACTGTTTTAAAATAGCTGCCCTAATTGTGGGGTCTTGAATGTTCTGCGTGATCGCATCTCTCAATATCACGTCACTATAAGAAAGTCCACAAGAGCAAGTAAATTTACATTTGCGGATTAAGCCCTTCAACACAGTGATCCATTCCTGGTGTGACTGCTCAGGTAATTTCTTAAGTCTGAAAAATCGGTACCATGCCGCAGCTACAAGAACTTTTCTCTCATAATGAGCATTTAGTGTATCTACTATTTGTTCAAAGTCTACATCACGAGGAGATTCGTGGGGGAAAAGTTTCTGCAGTAACACGAAAGTCTTGGTCCCAACTACGGCTAGAAAGAAATGTTTGACTGTCAGACCTTTTAGTTGATGAGCCGCGACGAGTTCTTGAAACTGTGCGAAATAGTCACTCCATTCTTCCTAACGTTCGTTGTACTGGCAAAACGTAGGAAGCGTTGCGGCAGCAGGTGTGGCTGCTGAAGCGACGGCTGTTGTTGTTGGTTAGCTGCTTGCGCTGTTAGCTGGGACACTGCTTGCAGGAGTTGTGTGATTTGCGCCGTCTGTAACTGAATAATTTCCATTAAGTTTGGATTCGGGTTAGCAGCCATGCTGACCGATTAGGCAAACCAAACAAAACACAAATGCAATATGAAAGAGGACGCTCTGCAACAAAAAAGTCCACAAAACACGGAACAAAATATCTTCCCCCAAAAATCTTATAATAAGGGTGGATGGGCGGGAGCAATTTCTGCGTGCTCCAACTGCTGCTGTCTGGCTGCTGCAAGCGGGCTGATCCAAGGTTCGTCTATCACTCCTCGTCGCCACTTTTTTATCCCATCCTCGTCGCCACTTTTGTGTCCCAGCCTCGTCGCCGCTTTTGTGTCTCGTTTCAGTCGTAGGTGTTGGTGGCCGAGTAGGAAGACCGACACAGGAATAAAGGTAGTACGCTTGTGCAGGTACGGAGGTGAGCAGCCAGTGGGACAGCAGAAACTAGAAACACTAGAGTAAATTAGAACGACATATATATTGCACAGAATTTATACAATACTTAACTTTTACATAGCTCAGTACTGTAGAATGCTGATACATATTTGAGCTAGAGGCCTGCCTAGTGCCTGTCCGATACCCAAGTCTTCACTGGTGCCTATCTGATTCCGAAGTGTTAACTGATTCCTATCTCAGTCCCAAGTGAACGGTGTTGTTCAGTGGTGGCCACAAGTGGGATCGCAGCAGAGGGTGCTCTTGTCTGACGTCGTAAGAACGCCGCGCCGTGCGTGCATGGCGGCGCGCGGCGAAAGTAGGGCGCGCGCACTTTGTACTTGTGCGACACCACAGCTCTGGCCTCAGAAATGTGGGAGCTTCATGATTGGATCATTGTGAGATGTTTGAAAATTATAGCAATCCATCCCCGAAAGCGATCTAGCATTGGCCAGATTTTGCTAGCTGAAAGAGGATTGGAGCTTTTAGTTGAGTGATTGTGTGGCCTTTGACTTGCGTTCTAGCAGGGGAGGAGAGGGAAAATATCAGTTGGGGACATGCGTTTGAACAGGGGGAGAGAGCGGACACTTCTAAGAGAGCGCTCCCTTTTCTCTTGCTCATAGTTTGCTTGTCTTGTTTCGCTGGACTTAGTTTGGAAGAACATTCGAACCTCGTTCCGAAACCTGAAACTTTGCACTGAGTGGTGGTGAATCGAGGATCTGGTCAGCCTGTCTGGAATTAGTCTCATCGACGCGCTAGTAACGATCGTTGCAGTTCTGGTGTCACCTGAGCATTCAGAAATTGCGTGTAGAAACACACAATTGGATAAAGAGGCAAGAAATAGCCGAAGTAGTGGGATCGACGACAATGTGGCTCACCGGGGTCACAGAAGCTGATGGCAGTTGTGTTTAGTTTCTGAAATAGGAAGCTTAGTTGTTTTCCGTGGTCGCGATTTACAGTTGTCACCGCACACTGTTGTACCACCACCGAAGCTGTGTCTTTCAACGCGACCTAGATACAAGGCCTGTGCGCTACCTACCAAGAGTAGGCATGTCACAAGAAAACTATTTGTCTTGCGTAGCATTGTACTGAGTTTGGGTGTACTTGCAAGTTGCACGGTGTGTTTCAGAATGCTATTAATGTTAGTTATGTGGTTCACAGACAAATTTGTGTTGGTATAAGATATTTATCAACTATTAGTAAGATATCTTACCGATATTGGAATCGGACGGTTCATATTAGGCATTTTGTTTCATACCAGCAAAAATGTGTACAAATAATATCATAAATAATATTAAGAACATTCTGAAACACAGTGTGCAACGTGCAAATATTCCCAAACTTACCACAACGCTACGCAAGACGAATGGTTTGCTTGTGTTATGACCACTCGGGGCAGGCAGCGCACAGGCCTTGTACCTAGGTGGCGTTGGTCTTTGCCGGATCCCAGTGTTCGGCAATGTAGCGCCTGTACTCGTTAGTGGGCCACAAGTTTCTTACGTTTTCTGACTATTGGGAAGACGATTTATTTAGGGACCATGTACTACAATATTGCTGTCGACAACACCCCTGTTTATCAGTAAATGTGACTTGTTTTCTATTTATCATGATAGTATTCTACGACTTTTCTCCAAAAATGTTCAAATGTTTGTAAATCTATCGGACCAAACTGCGTCGTCATCAGTCCGTAGCTTAGAAACTACTTAAGCTAAGGACAATACACATACTCATGCCCCAGGAAGGACTCGAACTTCCGACGGCGAGCAGCCGCGCGCTCGGCAGCGAGGCGCCTTTAGACCGCTCGGCACGTCATCTTCGTGGTGTAGCAATTTTAATAGCCAGGAGTGGATAATTACAGGTTTGACCGCACGCCTCCGTGTAATTAATTAGTAAAGAATTAATCATAGGGGTAAACAATAATACGGAAACATCAAAGACACGTTACGATCTCTAATTAGCTGGAGGAAAACAGTTGCAGCTGTGGCGGAGCAGTCGAGCGCATTGAGGCGTAATGCAGCGATGCGTGAGGCCGTTCCCCATCGGGGGTTCGTATCGTCCCTCGGGCATGGATGTTCGTGCTGTCTTTGGTATAAGTTTATACGTAGTTTGTAAGTTTAGGGACTGATGACCCTGCAGTTATGTGCCATAAGCTTAACAAACGTTTGAACATTTGAAAACAGTTGGCATTCAAAACTCCTTTAGTTCGTCTCTACATGGATAAATACACGTAACGTATGGGAACTTAAACTATGCATGCAGCAAAACGCAGGTATATTTTAGTAACGATGACTAGCTCTCATTTCCCGATATGTGTTGTTCCTTAAATTTTCTTTCTTGTATTTGTAGCACAAAGACTGTCCTACTCGTTACTTGTTCAGACACACTGCACTATTCGTCATCTTGTCGACAGACAGTCTGTGCAAATTATTATTAGAACAGTCTTTGTGGTACGTACACAAGGAAGAAAAATGTGTTCTAACATTTGTAAACGTATTGATACAAACTGCTGTGGTCATCAGTCTCTAGACTTACAAATTACTTGAACAAAGTTACACCCATGCCCGAGGTAGGACTCGAATCTTCGACGGGAATGGCCGCCCAATCCGTAGCATGACGTCTTAGAGCTCACGGCCATTTCGAGTGGAATAAGGAAGAAAATCTAAGAAACAAAGAGGAGTAAGCCAGAGCAACAAATTAACTGCTTTAGATGTCTAAGTGCTGTATTTGCTCAAAACAAATGTAATACGCCAACTGAAGATGGGTGCAAACCTAGAACATCCTGTTTTACGTCACGAACATCTCGTTTTCTCGTTACCTTATCTACATCTACATGGATAGGCTGCGAGTCACACAGAAGTGCGTGGCAGAGTGTTCATGATATTTCTCTGTAGTTCCATTCTCTAATAGATCACAGGGAAAAGGAACATCTAAATGTTTCTGTTTTCGATCTGATTTTTCTTATTTTATTGTGGTTATCACGTTTGACTATGTAAGTGGCTACCAACAATATATATTCGCATTTTGAAGACAAAGTTGATAAAAGAAATTTCACAAATAGATCTCGTCTCAACGAATAACACCTTTCTTTTAATGATTTCCACCCCAACTCGAGCGTCATCTTTCCTATATCGCGATAACACAAAACGAGCTACTCTTCTCTGAATCTTCTCTAAAGCGTCTGTCAGTCCCACCTGGTGTGGATACCACAATGCGCAGCAATATTCCAATATAGGACGCACAAGTGTAGTGTAGGCAGACTCTTTAGTAGAACTGTTGAATCTTCTAAGTGTTGTGCCAATTAAACGTCTTTGGTTCGCCGTAGAATATTATCTATGTGTTCTTTCCAGTTAAAATTGGTCGTAATTGTTACTCCTATGTATTTAGTAGAATTGACGGCCTGTAGGTTTAACAGATTTATCGTGTAACTGAAATTTAACTGATTACTTTAAGTGATCATATAGATGACCTCAAACTTATCATTATTAAGGGTCAATTGCCAATTTTTGCACCATGCTGATATCTAAATCATTCTGCAGTTTCTTTTGATCATCTGGTGACTTTACTAATCGATGAATAACAGCATCATCTGTGAACAATCTTACACACAGGGAATAGTCTTTTTCTTATGCGGGTATGTAAGTCGCACTTCAGTGGGAGCTTGCGTATTCTTCTCGTGTCCATCGCCTCAGTGAATTACAGACCGTGACGTTACGGCCCCACATTTAGTAATCACGCGTACAGACGAAGCAAAAAAAACGTTGAATGAAGCAACGCAAGTGCTGTGACGCAAAGGAAATAAACACGGACGAGTAAATTACTGATGTTTTTATACTGGAAATTAAACGTGTTTGGCGTTACAGTGAATGAAGGAAGTTAGGTTGTTTCGTAGAGGTCATCAGATAGTAGTGTTGAAGGAGTATGTAGCTGGTAAAGTAGGTTTTCCCGTTGTCATTATAATGGAACGAAGTGGAATATATATATCTCCCAGTGGACTCTTCTTGAGGTTAATTAGTGTGCTTCATTATCTATTTTGGACAGTGCCTCATTGAAGTTAAGGATGGTAGACGGTAGTTCTATTAACGTCCTCAGTTACAAGTTGAATCGTGTAACTAGCCGCGTCTCCCATTCTGCGTCATGTGTCGTATGTTCTACATAGCATTTAATTCGGGACACTCCACAGCACAACCAAAGAGAGAAATTACAGTATGTTTGGAAGAGAGGCCATGATGTGTTGTAGTGCTAACTATTGAGCTATCGTATCGAAATCGTATCAAACCTAGAGGCCACTTACCCTAGCAAGAAGCAGCAATACAATAATTGGCATGACAAACTGAGGATATTCGAAGTACGAGGTATGGTGCTGATCATTCTAAGTTTCGGCAGATATATAAAAGCAGAATTCTATTCCATATTCATTATTTTGACGATATGTGTAAGGTATGAGCACACACATGACAGTTTGCAGTGGCGAGGGAGGAAGGACGTCAAGTTCAGGAATTACAGAGTATTTGTAACATTTTGGAAGAAGATTGGCGACTTTAAGTTGCTGTAGAAAAGTTACGGTTCTTATCCTGTTAAAAACTTAAATCTGTTATTAAACACTGACTTTTAAATCAATTCATTTTTTTTTGGGGGGGGGGGGAGGTGGAAGGGGTGGATGTTGGAAGTTTGGGGGAGGGAAAGTTGCGAGGGTTCGAGCCCTCACTCGGGCATGGGTGTATTCGTTGTCATCATAAGTATGTTCAAGTAGTTTGTAAGCCTAGGGACTGATGGCCAGCGTAAGTCCCATAGATTTACAAACATTTTAATTTTATAATTAGGATTGGATATGGGAAGACAAGCATTTCTCAAGAAGAGAAATTTGTTGACATCCAGTATTAATTAAAATGTTAGGAAGTCCTTTCTGAACGCATTTGTTTAGAGTATAATATATAGTAGTCAAATGTGAACGATAAGGAGTTCAAACAAGAAGATGATAGAAACTTTTCAAATGTGTTGCTACAGACGAATGCTGAAGATTAGGTAGGTAGATTGCATATCTAATGATTAGGAGCAGAACAGAATTGGGGGAAAATGAAATTTCTGGCATCTTGAATATAAGAAAGGATCGATTGATAGGAAAGACTCTGAGTCATTAAGAAATCGCCGATTTAGCATTGGAGAGAAGCGTGCGGGGTAAAAATGGCAGAGAGAGACACGGAAAAGAATAAAGTAAGCAGGTACACAAGGATCTGGGTTGCCATTCTGAAACAGAGATGAAGAGGTTTGCACGGGCAAGGTGACGGTAGCGTCGAGAGCTCCATAAACCATTCTTTGGATTGAAGACCACAACAACAACAAACTTGTTTTGGCCAGGGGTGTCGTATTTGTCTTCTTTGTCTGTCGTCTTTGTTATGCATGCACATGGCCGGCGTGGTTAATACAGAAAAATTCAAATTCAAATGTTTGTTAAGCTTATGGGACTTAACTACGGGGTCATCAGTCCCTAAACTTACAAACTACTTATGAACTACTTACGAACTAGGACGGCACAAATATCCATGCCCGAGGGGGGATTCGAACCCCCGACCGTAGTGGCCGTGCTGACCGTGACTGAAGCGCCTCAGTCACCTCGGCCACCGCGGCCGGCGTTAATACAGATTTACCGTGCCTAATTTAAGTGCTAGGCGGGGATTATATGTATCCCAACTGCCTGAGTACGTATGTTTTTCTAAATGTTTTAGAATTAAGTGACTGAGGCGGGATGTGGGTACAAGCTCTGCATTATGCAAGATGGATGATGGAAACCACCCAATAACCGCAACCAGGCTGGCCGGCACACTGACCCACGCCATTAATTGAAGACCTCGGGGGTAAATAATGATAACCCTCAACTTTTGTATTTTTAATGTGTTTGATGCAAACAATCATGTCCAACACAATGTTTTATTTTCTTCAAGTAGTACATGAATCTGCAGAGAGTTGGCAAATATAAGTATTAAAACATGTAATACAAACTATTTTTCAAACATACAAGTTGTCATACCTCAGCACTTTATAAATGAAGGTTATCATTATTTTCCCCCGAGGTCTTCAATTGGCCGATTGTATTCGAACCGGGGCCAGCAAACTTCTCCATCCCACTCTTGAATCCGCGTGTCTAAACTGACGGGTTAAATGGGCTCTTTAACTTTTTTTTCCGATTGTCATTTTTGTTTTGCATTCTGGGTAACGGAATTGCTTCACATGTCTGACTTGTAGTTCCAAATTGTTAAGTTAACTATATCATTAATTCCATTTCTTCCACTCCTCGTCTTAGATTTAATCTCGATCTGCCACGCGGGAATAGACAGGCGGTGTAAGGCATGTTGTTATGGACTGCATGGCCATTCACCATTGGATGTTCGAGTCCTCCCTTAGGCACAGGTTTTGTGTGTGTGTGGTTCTTAGCATAAGTTAGTTATCTCCAAATTTCTTCTTATTTTCCTTCACACCTTTCCCAATGTGCAGACTGAATAACACTGGGTAAAGGCTACAACCCGGTCTTACTCCCTTTGCAACCAATGCTTCCCTGTCAAGCCTAGTGTCTGAGGTGTTACTACATTTCTCCTAAATCCAAACTGTTCTTCCCTGAGATCAGATGCTACCGGCTTTTTCATTCGTCCATACATAATTAATGTTAGTTTTTTCAACCACTACTTATTAAATGATAGTTCTGTAATATTCACACTTATCAACACTTGTTTTCTTTGTAATTGTAATTTTATGGACCGATGAACTCAGGAATTTCGTCCTTAGTTTTCCAACTGTTTGAACAGTGAACCCTCAATCCACAGTCTGTGTTCAGCAGGCTGTAGATTCCATCCAGTATGCACAGTATGTGACGTAATTCTTTCCCGCTTTCATTGAGAATAGCGCTGACATTAGCGAAACTTAGTGTTGTATCCTTTCACATTATCTTTTAATTCCAGTCGGAAACTGTCTATTATTTCAGTCATCGAAGCCTCAATGTACAGACTGAGCTATAGGTGAGGCAGTCTGCGACCCAGTCTTAGATACATTTTTCAACCCGAGAATTTTTCATTCTTTGTTTCCCAATAATATTGTTCGATCTTGTTTTTGTATATAACATATATTAAACGTCTTTCCCTGTAGTTAACTCTCTTTCTTTCAGAATTTTCAACATCTGAAAAAAAAAATTCTTTTAGGTCAAAAACTCCCAAGTAGATGTCTTGATTTTTAACTCTTGCTTCCATTACCAAGGGCAACAAGACATCTGGCCCACTGGTGCTCTTACCATTCAAAAGATGACGACCAGGATTCAGGTGGGAAGATGCTGTGACACCTGAAATCCAACAGTGGTGATATATCTGTTCCCAGTTTCCCTAAGCCAGGCTGTTACAGCTGGCGCGCTCCAGCGCGAGCTAGGGAGCGCTCACGTGCTCGCGAGGCACCGCTTCTGAGGCCGTCAGCTGCTGTACAATGGGGCACTCCACAAGGTTGAGGCTGTGCCGAGCGTGTGTGCATGCGAGGCAGCCGGCTGGGCTAAAGCGCTATACAGTGCTCTAGCAACACCACCTAGAGACAAGGTCTTACAACAGCCCGTGCCACGTCACACTGACCAGGCCGCGGCCGCCCGCTTACTGGCTGGCCGCTACGAGGCAATGGGCGTGCCCCAGCGGCCAGCCATTCAGTTGGCGGCCGCGGCCTGGTCAGTGTGACGTGGCACGGGCTGTTGTAAGACCTTGTCTCTAGGTGGTGTTGGCTCTAGGCTGGGCTAAGGCATGCGCATCAACATCTGCTATAGCAGCAGCTTCCGCCGCCAATTTTGTTCCAAGTGTCGACAGCGTGAGATCTCAAAGGCGGAGTTATTTGCTATTATTGCTCTGAAATACTGCTTGCTTCAATTCAAATACACATATCATGAAGTAAATAAATATCTGGATTAAAAAAGTTAATCTGGCCATAATAAATTATTTTAATTCAACAAAAAATCGATAATTTTTATTTTATTATTATTTTTTTTATTGGCTGACAGATTCACTTCCATAGCTTCGCGATAACTCTACTTTTTCGGATTTGATGTGATAAATTTTATCAGAATATAATGCCAGGTCTGTTTTTTTTTTTTTTTTACGAAATATTTTTCAAAATCAATATAAATGGTTTTTCAATGCACATGCTATGACAGTACATCACTATGATAAACTAGGATGCAAGAAAATATTTATGAATAAGGGGGGAATGATCACTGAAAATAGTTGGTATTACTGTCAAATTCAATCATTTCCAACCATTAGTTCTAATTTTTCAAATTGGTTGTCTTCAAAATGCAACCAAACCTTAGTTTTTTAATACGTTAAGAAGGGTCCAATTTGGAGGTAAGGGACTTTGGTAGTAAACTACAACTTTGCTATGACTTAGGTCCACAGGAGTTCGTGCATTATAACATCGTTGAAGTTCCGAACATGATTTACGACTCGTTTGAGCCATTATAATTAGTAAAAAACGGTATGAACTTTAAATGTAATTAATATTGTTTTAGTCTATATGTTGATAGTGTTTGTTATCGCTAATATATGTATAAATAAAAGTCGGTAACAAAACTTCTTGCGTCGGACCCTTCGCTAAAAAAGAAAAAAAATGTTGAAAACTACCGTTTACAATATGTAGAAATCGTGCGTAATTCCAAATGGTTTAATCCACTTCGCATAATTTTGTAATCCTTATTGTGTCTATTTATCACGGCTTTCAGGGTCCACGGAGAAACAAAACTATTTCTGAACAATTCGAAACGGCGCAGTCACCATGCTCAAAGCATACAGATTGCCCTATGTTGCCGTCTCTCGTCGACGCGAAGGAACAAAAATGGCGGATGCGCATGCCCGTGTATATCCAAGTGCCCTAGGCTGGGCAGTGACGTCACGAGAAACTGAAGCTGCACTGCAACTGTTTTTGAAATAGCTACAAGTGATACTGCCATTTTTCTCCACGAAAATGCGGGACATGCGACACATGACACTTGGCCAATCCTCTGTGATGATATTATATTCTTTCGTTATTATAATTACTGCAAAAGTTCTGTGATCCTGAAAATCAACGATTTGATTTAATGACTTCATGACTGGAATTTAATAATCCATGTTAATGATGACATTATTTTACATTTTTAATGGCTGTTTCATGTAACCAACGTAAGGAGTAATCCTTATGAGCCGCGGTGGAGTAGCCGAGAGGTCTAAAGCGTCTCGCTGCGGAGCGCGCGGTTGCTCGCCGTGGAGGTTCGAGTCCTCCCTGGAGCATGGGTGTGTGTGTTGTCCGTAGGTTAGTTTACCTAGGTTTAAGTAGTTTGTAAGCTACGGAGTGATGACCACGCAGTTTGGTCCGATAGATTTACAAACATTTGAACATTTGAATCCTTATGAACTGTATAACGATTTCCCCCTCTTTTTTTTATTTATTTATTTTTTTATTTTATTTTTTAAATGAAGACGTCATTGAGTTTACATCTACATCTACATCTACATCGATACTCTGCAAATCACATTTAAGTGCCTGGCAGAGGGTTCATTAACCACCTTCATAACTTTTCTCTACCGTTCCATTCTCTAATAGCGCGCGGGAAGAAAGAACACCTAAATCGTTCCGTTTTCGATCTGATTTCTCTTATTTTATTGGGATGGTCATGTCTCCCTAAGTAGGTGGGTGCTAGCAAAATATTTTCACATTCAGAACTAAAAGTCGGTGATTGAAACTTCGCAAACAGATCACGCCGCAATGAATAACGTCTTTCTTTTAATGATTTCCACCCCAATTCGTGCAACATTTCCGTGACGCTTTCCCCCACGTAACGTGATAAAACAAAACGAGCTGCCCTTCTCTGAACCTTCTCAATATCTTCTGTCAGTCCCACCTAGTGAGGGTCCCACAAGGGGCAACAGTACTCCAAGAGAGGACGCACAAGTGTGATGTAGGCAGTCTCTTTGGTGGAGCTGGTGCATCGTCTAAGCGTTCTGCCAATGAAACGTAACCTTTGGTTCGCCTTCGCCACAATATTTTCTATGTGTTCTCTCCAGTCAAAGTTGTTCGTAATTGTAACTCCTAGGTATTTGGTAGAATTTACGACCTTAAGGTTTGACTGATTTATCGCGTAATTGAAGTGCAGCGGATTTCTTTTAGTGGTCATGTGTATTACTTCACACTTTTCTTTATTTAGTGTCAATTGCCAATTTTCGCACCAAGTAGAAAATTTGTCTAAATCGCTTTGCAGTTGCTTTTGATCCTCTGTTGACTTCACTAACCGATAAACGACAGCATCATCCGCGAACAGTCTAAGGGAGCTATTCAGATTATCTCCTAAATCGTTTATAAACACGAGGAAGAGTAGGGGACCAATAACGCTTCCCTGTGGAACGCCAGATATCACTTCTGTTTTACTCGATGACTTACCGTCAATTACAACGAACTGTGTCCTTTCTGATAGGAAATCGTGAATCCAATCGCACAATTGGGGAGATATTCCATAAGCACGCAATTTCATTAGAAGCCGCTTGTGGGGTACAGTATCAAAAGCCTTCCGGAAATCCAGAAATATGGAATCGATTTGAGATCCCTTGTCGATGGCACTTAACACTTCATGTGAAGAAAGGGCAAGCTGTGTTTCGCAAGAGCGATACTTTCTGAACCCGTGCTGACTATTGGTTAATAGGTCGTTCTCTTCGAGGTAGTACATAATATTCGAACAAAGTATATGTTCCAAAATCCTACTGCAAATCGACGTCAATGAGATAGGCCTGTAATTTTGGGGATCACTCCTATTGCCTTTCTTGAATATTGGAGTAATTTGGGCAACTTTCCAGTCTTTGGGTACGGATCTTTCGCTGAGTGATCGGTTGTAAATTATAGCTAAGTACGGAGCTATTTCATCAGCATACTCTGAGAGGAATCTAGTTGGTATACAATCTGGCCCGGAAGATTTATTTTTGTTTAGTGACTTAAGTTGTTTTACTACTCCAGGAACATCTACTTCTAAGGTTCGCATGCTGGCAGCTGTTCTTGGATTGAATACTGGAGTGTTCACTTCGTCTTCTTTGGTGAAAGAATTTCGGAAAGCTGTGTTTAGTAATTCTGCCTTAGCAGTACTGTCGTCGGTAGTATTACCATTGCTATCGCGTAGTGAAGGTATTGTTTGTGTTTTGCCGCTAGTGTACTTCACATATGACCAGAATTTCTTTGGATTTTCTGCAAGATTACGAGACAGGATTTCGTTGTGGAAACAACTATAAGATTTTCGCATTGAAGTCCGCGCTAGGTTGCGAGTTTCAGTAAAAGATTGCCAGTCTTGCGGATTCTGTGTCTTTTTAAATTTTGCATGCGTTTTTCTTTGTTTCTGCAACAGTAATCTGACCTGTTTTGTGTACCACGGGGGGTCAGCCCTCTCTTTTATTAATTTATTTGGTATAAATCTCTCGATTGCTACTGATATTATGTCTTTGAATGTAAGCCACAACTGATCTACACTCGCATTTTTAGTTTTGAAGGACTGGAGACTATCACTCAGGAAAGCGTGATGCGAATTTTTATCTGCTTTATTGAATAGATATATTTTTCGTTTATTTTTGGTGCATTTGGGAATTTCGATATTCAGTCTCGCTACTACAACTCGATGTTCGCTACTCCCTGTATCTGTTTTGATGCTCTTTACTATCTCGGGATTATTTGTTGCTAGGAGATCAAGAGTATTTTCGCAACCACGTACTATTCTAGTGGGTTCATGAACTAACTGTTCGAAGTAGTTCTCAGAAAAAGCATTCAGAACTAGTTCGGACGATGTTTTATATTTGCCCCCGGTTTTGAATACGTAATTATGCCAACATATCGAGGGTAAATTAAAGTCGCCACCGATTATAACAGTATGCTTCGGATACCTATTTGAAATATGATTCAAGCTTTCTTTGAACATTTCTGCAACCGCATCGTCTGAGTCAGGGGGCCGATAAAAAGATCCAATTATTAATTTATTTCGGTGGTCAGGTATAACCTCTACCCAGACCAATTCACAGGAAGTATCTGCCTCAATTTCGTTGCAGGATAAACCGTTTGTAACAGCAATAAACACGCCACCCCCTGTTTTATTTATTCTATCCTTTCTGAAGACCATTTGGCCCTTTGAAAAAATTTCGGCCGAATTTATCTCAGGCGTCAGCCAGCTTTCAGAACCTATAACGATTTGTGCCTCAGTACTTTCTATCAGCGCTTGGAGCTCTGGAATTTTCCCAACACAGCTACGACAATTTACAACTGTTACACCAATGGTTTTTATGTCTACTTTCTTCCCGTATCTGACCTGCCCCCTTTGAGACTGAAACCCATTTTGTGTATTCCCGAGGCCATCTAACCTAAAAAACCGCCCAGTCCACGCCACACAGCCCCCGCTACCCGTGTAGCCGCTTCCTGAGTGTAGTGGACTCCTGACCTATTTAGCGGAACCCGAAAACCCACCACCCTTTGGCGCAAGTCGAGGAATCTGCAGCCGACACGGTCGCAGAACCGTCTGAGCCTCTGATTCAGACCCTCCACTCGGCTCTGAACCAAAGGTCCGCAGTCAGTCCTGTCGACAATGCTGCAGATGGTGAGCTCCGCTTTCATCTAGCAAGCAAGACTGGCAGTCTTAACCACTTCTGATAGCCGCTCAAAACCAGAGAGGATCTCTTCCGATCCAAAGCGACACACATCATTGGTCCCAACATGAGCCACCACCTGCAGTTGGCTGCACCCTGTGCTCTTCATGGCATCCGGAAGGAGCCGTTCCACATCCGGAATGACTCCCCCCGGTATGCACACGGAGTGCACATTGGAATTCTTCCCCTCCCTAGTAGCCATTTTCCTAAGGGGCTCCATTACCCGCCTAACGTTGGAGCTCCCAACTACCAACAAACCCACCCTCTGTGAGTGCCCGGATTTTGAAGGCAGAGGGGCGAGTACAGGACAAGCGACACCATCCGCATCAGGAACATCCCCTGCCACAGACAGCGCCTCGAATCTGTTGGCAAGACTAACCGGGGAGGCCTCCACTTCGGTCCCCCGGGAAGTCTTACGCCGCCTGACACGCGCTGAGGGGACCTCCCAATCCACCACGGAATGGGGGGCTACCTCCTCGCGGGCAGTGAGCGGGCTGGCCACAGCCGCAGGCCGATCGGAGGGCACAACAGACGCACAGGGCGTCTGCTGCACCCCCGCGAGCGGCCCACAACAGCGGCGCCCACCCACCGCAGTCTCAAGCGTTGCCAGCGAAGCCAACGCCGCCTGAAGCTGCGAGCGAAGAGTCACCAACTCTGCCTCCATCCGTTCGCAGCAGTCACAGTTCCTAGCCATTCTAAAAACCTTTGTTTCTTCCAAGTAAGTACGTCAGAGGACTCAGTAGTTTGATAAACAGTGAGCTTTGTAAAGTATAGACCTAACGCTGAACTGTTTATTAACGGCGAATCTGAAAGTATATACGCGAGCTAATAAATAAAAAATTCAGTAACTGAGCTGACAAATAAACGCGATTCTTAATAAACAAACACGCGAGCACACTAAAGTATAAAGAGCTGCAAGAGAAAGTACACACGAAATGTAAATAAGTCGCTTCTATTAAGAAGCCGGTTACTGTACAATGTAGAGCTGCTGCTGGTCACGTGTGCACTGGCCGCCGGTCACTGAGCAACTGAAGTGTAGGATTACCAACCGCGAGTACGATCAAAACAAAACAGAAGCAGTGAGTGGCGGATTTACACTGCGGATGAATACACTGAACTGACTAGTTGAACGCGAATCTAAGTAAATATACACAGCAGCAAGAGAAGTTTGATAAACAACGAGCTTTGCAAGGTATAAACCTAACGCTGAACTGTTTATTAACGGCGAATCTGAAAAATATATACGCGAGCTAATAAATAAAAAAAATTCAGTAACTGAGCTGACAAATAAACGCGATTCTTAATAAACAAACACGCGAGCACACTAAAGTATAAAGAGCTGCAAGAGAAAGTACACACGAAATGTAAATAAGTCGCTTCTATTAAGAAGCCGGTTACCGTACAACGAGTTTAGAAGTTGTTGCTACAGTAGCAAACGAAGACAGATTATGATTGACTGATTTATCACGCTGAACCCATCCCAGTTTCCACCATGTTAATCGTAAATATGGTAAAATGAATTTTACAATGAACTTCATAACTAATTCCTATCTTCGAGAAAAGTATGTTTTTCATTTGGTTCAAAGAAATGAAACTTTCTAGCTTAGTCATTATAGCTTACTTCAGGAAAATTAATAACACACTGTCTTAATTGCCAATGCGTGCCTTAGATGTTCACATACAACTCGCTAAATTCTGCCAACAATATAAGTCGCACAACGGCCGATCCAACATTTATCACAAGAAATGGCACATACACTAATGTTTTCAATTTAGGAAGACAGTGGCAGAAAATACGGAAACAATTTGGTTCCTCATAAAAATTGTGAGATACACAAGCAAAGAAAATGGCTGATCTTCTTTTTTTTATGTGCGTGCAATAGGTCATAATTAGGCCTACTAACTTTCAGACATAAGAATGTGACATTGTGAGCCGGCTATGCGGAAGTGACAATCAGAACAAGTTTACAAGTAACGTTTGTACAATTAACAAAAGATTTATTGACTATCTTGTCGTTTACAATTTTTTTGCGACACAAGTGAACAAATATCAGGTGTTATCTTGTGTGCTGCAGCGATGCGCAGCATACTATTCATTGCAGGGTTCTGAAGCAATGGCCTTTCCTTGTTGTTATTCTGTTAATTACAGAGAATACCTGCTCACAACAGTACGTCGACCCGAAAATGCACATGAACCCAGATGCATTCCTATAAAGCCAAGGGACATGTCTGCCTTCACGATTTGATACCACTGAGACACCAAATGAACGCAACTGTTTACTTTTGGCTGCCAGTAGTGGCGTGCGTGACGTCAGCTTCCCCCACCACCGCAGCTCTGAGCTGGGACAGTGAGCGCTCGTGTGCGCTCCTGCTCTTGGAGCAGCCTGTTGGAACAGCCTGCTCTAAGCTCTTGTTATCATGTCACATCCGTACCTCCTCCCAGATACTCTCCGATTACCATTGCTCTTGCTAGGTACAGCTTTCCTAACTTCCTTCTATCAGAACTAGCCAAGCCTTAATCTGTTTTTTTGCATATGCAAAAGTACATTCTTTATCTGCCAATATCAATGTTATATCCATTATTTTCTAATATTAATCTTATTACAGTTTAGTTAATACTATTTTTTGACATCATCTTTACATGTATTCAATCCGTTTAAATTACATTATTAATACCTTATTAATCGTTTATCTATTAAAATTATTGTTATACGAGTATTGCCTGTGGTCGAAAATCGACCAGTTGTGTCACTGGTGACTGGGGATAAAATTTTACGTATCATGTCGGCGGTCTCGCGTGATTATGTTGGCAACATCAACAACACGATAGAAAATATTTGCCCATTTGTTCGAACCACATAGAATGACTCGATTAGTGTATCGTACAGACCATGAAGTAAACAAATAATGCTGTTCCTGCTTTATGGTTGACAGGTTCTTGTATGTACCCTCGTACGCTCAGTAAAAATAATTGCCTTCGTAAAGCGAAGATTCCATGAGAAAACACCAGCGTTGTCAAGCGATTGGCTAAAATGAAGACTCACAGGTTTCTCACAATTCAGCATCTGTTGCCAACATTATCATAGGAGGCCGCTGGGATATTTGGTAAAATTTAACCGGCACTGGGAGGTATGAAACGGTATCTTTTACGTGTTAAGTAAAATGCCTGACACAATAACAACAAATAAAAACGGAAGTATATACTTCTCATACCATTTTCGAATTATATAACTTTCATTAGCCTAATATTTGAAATGGAACTACGATTTCGGTGTTCGTATATTTATACAACGCCAAGATATAATGTTATTTCATACTGCGCTATTCAGAATTCCAGATCTGACAACATGTCGACTTCGTAGTTTCACCCGTGCACCGCTACATGCCTCTCCCGGTGCACCATCCTTTATATCGGCATTCATATGAAAACATCCATTTCCTTTAACCACTCTTAATCACTGCGAAAATGAAGCATTTTAACGGCACAAGAAAGTGAGTTGGGAGCACTCCATGTTTCGATATTCACTTATTTTAATACCTTGTTTTAATGCTGCAGATGCGCCTCATTACAGCGTCTTTGGTCGAGGCGAATAGCCAATCAGTGAGATGATTGTTGGAGAATGTAGAACTTGATCCAAGCTGTAGATAGGAAAATTTCTACTTCCTTTTACCACATAATATTTATATTCGTGAAATCTACGACAAACAATCTTTGGAAATATGTAACTTTCATTGGCCTTCTTGTACGAATAAATTAGTAATCTGTACCACAATTTTCATGTTAGCGTTATTTATATAATGATTATAAGTATCACATATGTAAAAAAGTATTGTATGTTTAAAATCCTGGTTATATTTAAGAGAGGGACGAATTGCCATAATCTGATCAGGCTAAATAAATACCTTGGCCAGTATTGACGGAGATAAATTAGAGATCCGGCATTGGTCGAGAAGCGTCATTCGCTAACGAATCGAATAAAATAGATATGATGATGATGAATATTAGATTTTTAAAAAATCACGTACAAATAGTATTTACGAAAGCGAATGGTACACAGGTTTATGAAAGGATTCTGGAACAGTATTGTCTATGTGTAAAGAAAATTCCATGATAGGACCTAATGGATTGACTCTTAGTGTTTTGTAGCAGTGTTTGGTGTACTTACCAAGTCAGCAAGGCAACATATATTGGTAGCTTCAGCGACGTGGTGCTAGATTCATAAAAGGTCAGAATACCCGATATGAAAGTGTAATAAAAATCCTCAGCGATGTTTAATGGAAATTCTTAGAAGATATGCGATAAACTTCTCGCGAAGCCGTCTTGGATTAATTTAGATAACATCATTGTGAAGAAGAATCTGCGACTATTGTTCTGTCACTACGTATATCTCGTGGAAGAATCACGAGAAAAAGATAAAATGGATAATGGTATGCACAGAGACATGTAGACAGTTTTTTTCCTTCGTTGCGTAAGCTAATGTAAAAAGACAAAAAACTGATAATACTGGTGGGACAAATAATGTAAAGTGACTTTTAGAAAGTTTATATAGAATTATATGTCAGTATACTTTAAGTCAGTCAATCATCCAGACTGTTGCCCCTGTAACTACTGAAAAGGCTGCTGCCCCTCTTCAGGAACCACACGTTTGTCTGGTCTCTCAACAGATACCCCTCCGCTGTGGTTGCACCTACGGTACGGCTATCTGTATCGTTGAGGCACGCAAGCCACCCCACCTCGGCAATGTCTGTGGTTCAAGTTCTGAAGCAAACAGGAGTAAAATATAGGGAGTGTAAGGTTATTTACAACTTGTACAAAAACGAGACAGCGGTTGTCAGAGTAGAAGGGCATGAAAGGGATGCAGTGGTTGGAAAGGGAGTAAGACAGGGTTGTAGTCTTTCTCCATTGTTATTCAATTTGTACATTGAGCAAGCTATAAAGGAAAGCAAGGAGAAATTTGGAGAAGGAATTAAAGTTCACGGTGAAGAATTAAAAACATTGCGTTTTGCCGATGACATAGTAATTCTGTCAGATACAGCAAAGGAGCTGGAAGAGCAATTGAACGGAATGGACAGTGTGCTGAAAGGTGCATATAAGATGAATATTAACAAGAGCAAAACTAGGTTAATGGAGTGCAGTGTAAGCAAATCAGGTGATGCCGAAGGAATTAGATTAGGTAACGAAGCAATAAAGCAGGTAGATGAGTTTTGTTACTTGGGCAGTAAAATAACAAATGATGGTCGCAGTACAGAGGATATAAAATGCAGAATCGCAATGGGTAGAAAAGCGTTCTTGAAAAAGAGAAATTTGTTAACATCGAATATTGATTTAAGCCTAAGGAAGTCCTTTCTGAAGGCATTTGTATGGATGATGATTATCGTGTGGCATTTATGGCCGTTAGACCCCAACTGGGGTCGTGTTCAGCCTGCCTGGTGCAAGTCTCTTTATCTGACGCCACTTCGGCGACTTGCATGTCAATGATGATGATGAGGACGACACAACACCCAGTCCCCGAGTGGAGAAAATCTCCTACCCGACCGGGAATCGAACCCGGGCCCCCTGCGTGGCAACCAACCACGCTGTCCACTGGACTACGGAGGTGGACATTTGTATGGAGTGTTGCCTTGTATGGGGGTGAGACATGTACGATAAACAGTGCGGACAGGAAGAGGATTGAGGCTTTTGAAATATGGTGCTACAGAAGAATGCTGAAGATTAGGTGGGTGGATCGCGTAACTAATGAGGAGGTACTGAACAGAATTGGGGAGAAAAGAAATTTCTGGCATACCTTGACTAAAAGAAGGGATAGATTGGTAGAACACATTCTTAGACATCAAGGAATAGTGAATTTAGCGTTGGAGGGAAGTGTGTGGGGTAAAAATCGCAGAGGAAGACCAAGAGATGGATACAGTAAGCAGATTCAGACAGATGTAGGTTGCCGTTCTTATGTGGAGATGAAGAGGCTTGCTTAGGATAGGGTATTGTGGAGAGCTGCATCAAACCAATCTCCGGACTGAAGACCACAACAACAATACTTTAAGTGGCACCAGATTTATATCAAACTACTTTTACTATCTATTGATAAAAATGTTTTTGACCACAAAGAGTCTCGGTTTCTATCAATACTTTGATCTTGTATACCAACATTAGATCGTATAGATAAATTTCTAAAATATATCTAGAATTTATTTCTAGCTTGTGTTTCCAGATATTACCTTTGTTGCTTCCTTCAGTTCACATGGCCCCACATTCAAAGAATAAATGGCGTAATGTTCCCAGCCAGTTAAATAAATTTTAATTAAATTTCACTTTTCCAGATTTTGCGTCAATTGTGCTGTTTATACATTGAAATAGCCTCTCATTTGGCGTCACAAAAATGGTTGGTCCTCGTTCAAGCCCTTTCCCAACACGCTGGCGCACATAAATCCTACACATAACAGAAATGACATTGTTGGAATAGTACGCAATTCCAGTGGTTGGAATACAATAGACTGCGTAGCCAGTATAGTTCCCAGAACACTGCGTAAAGAGTACAAACGCCAGATCCCTTACGGAAGAGGGGACTGATGACCGAGCTGTTTAGTCCCCTACAACAAAGAACCACCTTACGGAAGGAGGCGAAAAGAAGCACAAACAGCACTACCAACCACACGAGACGACGCAAGTACGACTGCAAATTCCGAAACCGAGGAAAAAACCGACACACTAAGCGAACGTGACAGGAGATTTCTTCACATACGTGACCTAAGAAAAAACACATAACACTGCATACGAAAATACAGCCACGAACAACACCAAAGTAATTGACAATAATAAAATAGTTAAAGCCCTGACTGAAGCAATGACACCACACACTAATACTTTCGACGCTTGGGAGGAAAGGACTAGAAGATTTTTATTCCGAGGCTCCTCCTCCCCAATGACACACTATATATAACATAGCCTAAGCAGTAATAAAATTCTCCAGCATTATATAATAATAATAATACCGTATCTAAAACGGTAATCAATGCAGTTTATGTACAAAATATTCCGTAGTACGTATCAAATGAATCTTGTATGTCTCAAATGTAGCGTGTGAATACAGCATTTATAAAATGTTCAAATGGTTGTAGAGTCTATGGGACTTAACAACGGGGTCATCAGTCCCTAAACTTACAAACTACTTATGAACTACTTACAACTAAAGACGGCACAAATATCCATGCCCGAGGGGGGATTCGAACCCTCGACCATAGTGGCCGTGCAGACCGTGACTGGAGCGCCTCAGTCCCCTCGGCCACCGCGGCCGGCCAGCATTTATAAAACTAGAAATGTTATTTATTACGGTATATGTGGAATACTGCAATAAAGTACTTATGATCAAACCACTACCTTTATTATACAATTTATATGTAAAGCTAAAATTTATTTATTCTACTTATCAAATGCTAAATCAGAAGGTAATTTTTATAACACAAAGTAGTATGTGTCTAAGGTATCATACAGAATACGCAACAACCACCAGTACTCAGATGAACGGACAACGTCTTAGTATCATGAATTGTTATGTCACAAACTAAGTAACACCTTTATGACGTAAAAACTCAATACCTACATAAATACACACTATTTCAGGTGACAACAGCTTGAAGTTCTACCGAGATCTTCTTACCTGAAATATGTATCGATCACCTAGCCAGTTGGACAAAACATAACTCCACACATTTCAACTCAAAGTCTACCACAGTTTTTGCGTTTTTATTATTAAGAATTGGGATAACTTTCAAATTAAATTTCGCTACTGCTGACCGCAAACACATTATTTAGAATTTCTTTAAAGATTGTAAAGCATTACATTCTCGATAGTACAACATAGTTATTTATATTGTTATTTATTTTTCTTGTATTTTTCAAAACAGCATCAGCAACTGTATACAAAAAACTGTAACAGTAAGTGGATGTAGTAGTATCCGACCCACCTTACCTGCCAACGCGGTGAGTTTCTCTGTTCAGTAAATGAATAAATAAATGAATGACTGAGTAGACAACGATACAGAAACTCAACACTGCACTGCAAAAACCACCATCATATCCTAAATGACGGCAGCGACAACCCGCATCCAGGATTGACTTAAGTATGTCAGGTGAGTAATGCTTGTTCATCTCGGTTAATACTCCGTGTCTCAGGACCTTGTATTCCAAAGAAAATCACTACTGGTAAATCTGAAATTAGACATTAATTTCTACTGTGCATGACTTGCATCACTTAACACAAAAATTTCCTAAAAATCAGACGCGTTAATAAAGTAGAATCATAGGAATAGACGAAATGTCGAATTACGATTCTCGGCCAGGCTAAGCTGACGTGAGTCAGAAAGGGTAATTAGCGATACCACAGTGTGATGCAATTATTACTCACAGCATCGTCAAGCAACCCGTATCAGATTAAACATCATCTCAGCACTACACTGATCAGATACAGAATCTCCTCTTCCGTTGAGAAACATACATTTGAGGTTTTCATAAACGCGAGAAGATGAAATTTCGTGAGTGCAATTAAGGAAGAGTAAGAAAGCACGGTACATCTCTCACAGCTAACAGGACAGTATTTCAAGAAGTCTCACTGCTTCGCTCGTTGTGAGAAAGTGTAATACTTCACGGTTTCAGGCAGCAATGATCCGTTTGCACCTACTCGTGCAGTGAACTTTCCGATACGGTTCGGTTTCGTTACGTTACCTGACCTTTCGTGCCCTGTCGTATCATAAACTTCAAAATGTCAGGCGCCGGAATTTATTCTCCGATACTCATAGTAAGTAGTTACGTAATATGTAAAAGAGGATAAATACGAAACGCCTAAATGTTGACACTTTAAAGATGAGCGAAGCTGTAGAGGCGACAAATTTTACCCACGGAACAGGTTTCCACGATTACAGCTTCGACTGAACGCTGACCCACACGAAATTCACAATTTCGGTCGTATGTGTGAAGAATTATCCGGTACGCAGCTATGTACTGCCAGAAAGTATTGATTATAATGTTGCCGCTTGTGGCTAATGAATGTTGGTACACCTCGATGTACCTGTATGGTAGGATAAAGAAATGAAAATTAACCCTCGCGTTACCAACGTATTTTCCATAAAGCGGTTTACGAATTGAAATTTATGCATTGGACAGAGGCCACGACGTTGCACTGCATGAAGCGAAATGGCCGTATCGTGCAATTAACAGCCATGTGGGCCATTCAGATATCATATGGTCAGTTGTTGGAATCAATTGGTACATGAAGGCACTCTCTCGCGGCTTGTAGGTTTAGGACGACAAAGAAACACCACCTGGAGGGAGACCCGTCTTATGGTACGATACGCAGTCTCTTACTTGGTTAATGAAACGTTCCATTATGTGGACAAGCGACCATACGTTGGCATGCATGAAAATTTTTTTTTTTTTTAAAGTCTCGGTCGCAATTAGCTTTATTTCACATGATACGTTTCGAGAACTTTATCATCAGATCTGTGGTACAAAAGAAGAAAATTACATTTTAGATGCTTAAAGCACGTAATTACAATATCTATAAGGAGTACAAGACCATATTAATACATATATACTTACAAACAATTTAAAAAAACGATGGGAAATACAACCATCTTAGTATAGATGCTTGATTAAAACTTAAAACACCATCATGGACGTCTAGTGACAGTGTTGAACTAGACTCACATGCCCAACTGTGGTGAGAGGGGGAAACACAGTAACAGGTAAACTAGGCCCACTCGCCACCAGATGGCGCAGGGTTAACATTAAAAGTTATTTGAATAAAACTACACATACATCATCTTGGGCACACTATACTGTATGCAGTCATAGAAACTGTGAAAAATATGGCTACAAAATGTGTTAAGTCTTATAAAAATATATAAGACACCAATTGTAAGTACATTAAAATTACTAATGCGATAGGGCGTACGACAAGGGAGGTGTGGGGAGGCCAAAGGATGGGATTGGGCGTTGCTAAATACAGCACAAACCACATAATAAATGTTAAAAAGTACTCAAGCTAGACCATCATGTTTTAACATTTATCATGTGGTTTGTGCTGTATTGAGCAACGCCCAATCCCATCCTTTGGCCTTCCCACACCTCCCTTGTCGTACGCCCTATCGCATTAGTAATTTTAATGTACTTACAATTGGTGTCTTATATATTTTTATAAGACTTAACACATTTTGTAGCCATATTTTTCACAGTTTCTATGACTGCATACAGTATAGTGTGCCCAAGATGATGTATGTGTAGTTTTATTCAAATAACTTTTAATGTCAATCCTGCGCCATCTGGTGGCGAGTGGGCCTAGGTCACCTGTTACGGTGTTTCCCCCACTCACCACAGTTGGGCATGTGAGTCTAGTTCAACACCGTCACTAGACGTCCATGATGGTGTTTTAAGCTTTAATCAAGCATCTATACTAAGATGGTTGTATTTCCCATCGTTTTTTAAATTTTTTTTGTAAGTATATATGTATCATTATGGTCTTGTACTCCTTATAGATATTGTAATTACGTGCTTTAAACATCTAAAATGTAATTTTCTTCTTTTGTACCACAGATCTGATGATGATGTTCTCGAAACGCGGCATGTGAAATAAAGCTAATTGAGAGCAAGACTTTTCAAAACATTTTTTCATGCACGCTACTCAGTGTTGGATCCCATGACCTTGGCACCCGGAAAGATGTACTGGAGACCGTACAACATATTGGCTAATTCCCGCACAGTGTCTCGAAAACTCGTATCTGCCGGAATGGGGTCCTACCGCTCAATGCCTCGGTTTGCATCGACGCCAGAAGACCAACGTCAGCATCTGTAATGCTGCTGTGCCCAGAAGACATGGACAGAGGACGAATGGTGTCGCACAATGTTCCCGCTTCTCCGTAATCCCTGAGGACCATCGCGTTCGAGTTTGGCTGCGTCAAGGGCAAAGGGCATATCCTGCAAGTATTATGGAGAGTCGCACAGGCGTAATGCCTGGCATCACGGTATAGGACCCATAGGATACGCGTTCGGATCACCTGGAGTCGTGATTCGGCAAATGTTGACGCCTCAGCAAGAAGTCACAGACATTCTACGTCCTCACGACCTACACCTGTCCACATGTCTATGGTCTGTCTACAGCATGTTCAGGTCCTAGTAAGATTCGCGCTCCTCTCCATCACTGAGCATGTGTGGGATGACATTGGGAGTGGCCTCTGATGGGACAGCTGCAACATCTGTGAGAAACCGGCCTCACGGGAGGATCAAGGCTGTTTAACACCATTTCTAATCGCCTAAGAGAATGCATTGCTGCCAGAGGAAGTACGACACCCTACTAACGTTCCACCTCACTGCGTTGTCTCTTTCATCCCATATTGTAATCGGTTCAATGACGCGGTCTTTTCCGTAAAAGTGGTTTCATCCACTTCCAACCACTCCTTTTAGATTTTTCACTTTTCTCTTTCAGGCATTATATATAATTAAGACTGAACAGAATCTTCGAAGTGCAACAGTTACTCTCATTTTACAATTCTTTTAAGCATTTCTTACTTATTTTGACTAAATGCTGTAATATAATGCGTGTATGTGTATATATTAGGAAAAAAGGGAGAGACGGTTCCTAGCTGTTAACTATGATCTTTTATTGATTGGGAACGATGAGGGTTTATTGTAGGCGTATAGAGAGAAAATTGGGCCCCGCTGCATATACTTACCACATGGTCACCATGTCTTTTCTTACATCTCTCGCCCCTAGAGTTGCGGAAGAGGTTCCGTGCAGTTTATCACTGCCATCTATTGGACAACATTGGAACATACAGGACCTCAGACCAGAGTTTGTAACAAGTAGAAGAGAGATGTCGTTCTCAGGTAGATAAATACCAGGGCCGTTCCGAATGTAATGCAAGAGTTGGCGTAACTTGCTTATGTACCGAAATCTACATCTACATCCATACTCCGCAAGCCACTTCACGGTGTGTAGCGGAGGGTACCTTGAGTACCACTATCGGTTCTCCCTCCTATTCCAGTCACGTATTGTTCGCGGAAAGAAAGATTGTCGGTATACCTTCTTTGTGTGCTCTAATCTCTCTGATTTTATCTTCATGATCTCTTCGCGAGATATACGTAGGAGAGAGCAACATATTGTTTGACTCCTCGGTAAAGGTATGTTCCTAAAACGTTGAGTTATGAACTACCTTATACTAAAGACGACACAAACATCCATGCCCGAGGGGGGATTAAAACCTCCGACCGTAGCGCCCGTGCAGACTGCGACTGGGGCGCCGCAGACCGCTCGGCCACTGCGGACGGCTAATTTCTATCTCATGCACAAATACACTACCTCTCTCTCTCTCTCTTTCTCAACCCCCTTTCCTCTGCCTCTTAACTCCTCCCTTTCTGAAGTCACTTATGTCGACAAGTGCAGGTAACACTTCACAGTACTTCACTGCATGTCTATTTAAGGTCGTTTCAGTAACCACACCTAAGTCAATTTTCTCATCAAAAACTAACAACTGTGTCGTTCTTCTGCTGTTAGGTGAAAAACTGAAGCAGGTGCAACACAAAATGTATTAATAAATTCCTCGAAACGAAGTTCTAGCTCCGAAACGCGTCGGACAATAAAAACATTGTGACTGAAGACGACTTAGTGTTATCTGAGTCTTGTCAGTAATATGTATGCAAGAAGTTAATTTACTGTGTCTCTTCCTCCCACTGATTACCCATGACAGAATTTTGAACGTAACTGCTCTCATCCTTTGCAAGCAATGAAAACATTTTATTTTTTATTTTTTGTTCCTTTGACGTTGTCTTGCGCCCCTACCTGAGAGAATTGTTAGACAAGGTGTGTCGGAAAATTTCGGTGAATGGTCCACATACTTTACAAACTTCGCTGGCGAGGAGGAGGTGCCCGCGCATACACATTGAGGAACATGTCAACAAACGCTCTCTACTGTGCAAACCACACGGCAGTACACGCTGCGACCCAGGGTCAGTGTGAGAACTCTTATCATTGCAAAATGGAGCACAGAATGCAGCAACGCGTTAACATCAAGTTTTGTTTCAAATTGGGCAAAACGGCGACGGAGACCCATTGGATGTAAGTGCAAATTTATGCTGTGGAAGAGGACAGTGAAGTATTCTGAACGACAATGCCCGCGCGCACACTGCTGTCCGTTTGCTCAACTTTGTGGTTTTTTTTTCTTTCCTTTTTTCTTCTCTTTCGTTGTGTTTAAATACTTACACAGTTTTTAATATCTAATGGTAATTTTTACGAAAAGTGCACGTATTTTTGTTTATTCGTAATTTTCTGTATTTTGTAGAAGATTGTTAATAATGATGGTTTCTATCAAAAAATATGTTACATTTTTTACAGTATTGGCTTCACGATTAGTTGACGATGGTAGTCTTTCATTGTTCAGTTTGTAAAGAGCTACGACTCTGATTTTGGAAAGCTACTAATGGCTTTCCAAGCAGCTAATCTACTCAACCGTCGTTTTACATGATGACAAGGTTTCAGCTCGTCTGCATACACACAAACAAAAACTGACACAGCACGTCGAATTAGAGATCCCAAAATGTTCTATATAAGAGAATTCGAAAACGAAAAAAAGTATCTTTCACATTGGGATTCGAACTATCGACTACTGTTGTGATGCCAGAACGCTACCACCTATCTCACTCTCTCTCACCACCTATCTCTTACTTGTTCGTTCTTGTTCTATGTGTTGTTGGCTCAGCTTTTTTATTACAGACAGCATTTAGCCCCCTGACCGGGCGCGCTGAGCCAAGGCGCCAGGCACCAGCTCAGCTACATCGACACATACTGAAACTCTCTTAATTATTGGTACTTACGTGTACTTCCAAAACTTCAAAGTCGATTTTCTCGAGAATTTTTTAGATCTACGTCGAATGGCTTTGGTTATTTGAGTTCTGAACTTGACATACCATAAATATAAAGATATATAAATATATAAGATGAAACCAAATAGCTTATAAAGATAATGCGAAAACACCGTAGCATTTAAATGCGTTTGTCGGGCGACACCGCTAGCAGTGCCATCTGTTGGTTTGAGTTGTAGGCTATACTTGCCTTGACATCTATCAATCCATACTTTTTTTTCTCTGCATACCCAAATTACTTTGCATGGTTTACGTTTGTTACGCCATTTAAAATATTACGTTAAATGATAACTCTTTTAGAGTGTAAGGCATGAAAAACTAAAGCAATCGTCTCTGCCATGAACTGCGCAACACGTCGACGCTTCGTGTGCCGGCCGCGGTGGCCGAGGGGACTGAGGCGCTCCAGTCACGGTCTGCACGGCCACTAAGGTCGGGGGTTCGAATCCCCCCTCGGGCATGGATATTTGTGCCGTCCTTAGTTGTAAGTAGTTCATAAGTAGTTTATAAGTTTAGGGACTGATGACCCCGCAGTTAAGTCCCATAGACTCTACAAACATTTGAACATTTGACGCTTCGTGTAAGGCGAAAATCTAAGAAAAAGTTTCCATAAGTAAAAATAATCTATATTTTACAAATTTTCAACTAACTATGAAACCGAAGCAAAGTGTAGATAGCTCTCATTGCAGACCACTGAAGATTTTTATATTCAGTGAAACGAAATGCGTCTGGTGAAAACGATGCTACTTACTGTAGTTGTGTAAACGAACTAATAATACCTTTCATAATGTGTACAGTTTATTTGGATGACGTAACGGACGTAAGTTTTAACCATATACGTGAACGCAGTTTCCATGAGCCGTTGGGCAGCCGAACGGAAGACAGTACCTCAAGGCAGTTTCTGGAAATGAGAACGAAAATGAGACATTGTTTTAAATTTCACTTTAGCCTTGTATTTCATAAACTAAATTTTTTGCTTAAATACAAACAGCTGACAGTGAAGGTATTGTCCTGGCGTTTCTAAAGCCTCGTCTACGATTTAACTGAAAGGATTCATATAAAACTGGCTGTTACACATTTTTGTTGTTATAATATATCAAATACAATTTTTTAAAACGACGCAACGAACAAATTACATTTACTCTTGTCTTTACAAAATCTTATGTGTGAAATCTTTCTCTAAAGAGTAGTCTGGGCATAAAACATAGCTTTTATTCATATGCTCTGGGCCTTTCTTTCTCAAAATTTTATCGAAGTCAGCTCTCCGCCTATGAATAACCCATTGCCTGTATTTATAAAGAACTTACAAAAAAGTGGTAAATCAAAGCGTTAAAGACACTGTTTATTGAAAGTAAACGGTCTCAGTAGGCCTAATAGTAGCCTCCTAAAACTATCGTGTTTAGAAATCTCTATTTTTCTGGAATTTGATGAAAGATTTCGGAGAGCATCGCTGTTTGTAATTCGCTATTACAACCGTATGGGGCACAATTTCATACATCTATAAAATACGCCGACGAATAATGTAAGTGTTCTGAGTTTCATAGACTTAATCGACCGTCCACAATTCAAGCCGCTGGGAGGTTCAAAAATGTTCAAATCCATGCCCGAGGGGGGATTCGAACCCCCGACCGTAGTGGCCGTGCAGAGCGTGTCTGGAGCGCCTCAGTCTCCTTTTTTTTTTTTTTTTTTTTTTTTTTTTTTTTTGCCTCCTTCCTCCCCTTCAGCCCCGCCTTTCGCTCGCCATCTTCTGCCTTCTCGGCCTGGCTTCAATGCCGTTTTAGTCTTCTCACTAAGAAAATTAAAATTTGTACTTCTCTAAACACAGAAATTAAAGTTAAATGTCTTCTTCAAACAAAATCATATAAACATAGTTGAAATGAAAGTAATAAGGCTATGTAACTCAGTTCTTGTATTGCACTGTGGCTGGCTGCTAAACTAACATTAGTAGTGCACCTCGCCGATCCCCAACGCGCCTCGCGTTGGAGTCGGGCACGTCTTCTCGATAGATTTTAGAGTAAGTTCCATTGTCTTGATCAGATCTAGCTCTAAGTCGGCGAATATAGAAATCAACTTCTCATACCCGGTACTCCCCAACTGCGCGGGGGATCGCTCATTGCACTTCCTAGAAAGTTAGCAAAGTAAAGTTTGTATTTCTTGTGGTTCTTGATCGTAGAATGCTGTTCTTGTAGAAATGTCCAAAAGTCAAGTGCGTTCTTGGGGCCTTCTCTGAAAAGGTAGAGGACTGTCAATCCTCGAATCCAAGTTACTGCATTGGTCTTTGTTCGGGGGTAGTATGTCTCGTCCGGGTAGAGTAATATCCGTGGTTCGATATCTTACGGAGCAACTCGGAGGAAAAAAAGCTATAATTTTTTGCGCCAAACTCCACGCTTCTGCGGAAGTGCCGCATGTCAGGCGATGTACTTCATTATCCAATTCATTGCACTGAGTACATAGAGGCGTGTCCACTCTATGTATAGCATGTAATCGGGCACGCGTCCTGAATTTTCCATTGACGATCTGATACCACAGCGTACGTGTCTCTGTGTCAAGAAACGCATGGTGCACTGCCCGCCATACCACTGTCCACGTTACTGTCGGATGCCGTCTCTCTATCACATTGCCTGGTCGTCCTCGTAACAGTAAGCAATATATGTCGCGCGCTGTTGTGGTCCTGGTTGTCGGCAGGTCCGCTTGTACATAACTGTATTCGACGAAAAAGGTACGAATATGGGCAAGAGACGATGATATGTGACCGACAAAAACTGGCGCTCTTTGAGAAGGTGGTGCTAATTCCTCTATCAAAGTGCCGGACAGACTTGATTGGTGTCGACGCCACATCTTCGCCATCGTACTGACATAGAGAGACACAGCGCGGTCGCGGACGTGGACAAGACCGAGGCCCCCTCGCTTAATGGGGAGGGTGAGAGTTTCGTATCGGACTTTGAAAATTAGACCTGCGCTCACGAAGTATCCAAAGGCCGCTAGGAGGCAGCGTGCCATAACCACCGGCATCGGGAGCACTTGCGCCAAGTGTGGAATGCGCGATGCCAGGTGAATGTTCACAAAAGTGACCCGCTGCATCATGTCTAATGCTCTTAACATGTTATCTCGAACACTCGTTCTGATAGACTGCAGGAGCCGTCTATAGTTGAGCGCTGCCGTGCGTCTGACGTCGTTGGTGAATGTAATTCCCAAACATTTCATTGTGTCCATCAATATTACCGGTGCCACGTTGTTATCTGGCAGCCCTCGTCCAATGTTCATAGCCCCAGACTTCGCCATATTAACGCGACTTCCTGTAGCCGCACCATACAGATCAATCCAGCGTAGTGCTGTTCGTATCTCGTCCCCCGACCGCGCCAGGAAGGTAAGGTCGTCTGAATATGTTCTGCAGATGAATGTGTGGCCCCTGAACGTCATTCCTGTTAGCTTGTTCCTAAGGCCACAAAGTAACGGCTCGATAGCTATGGCGTAGAGCACCGACGACAGTGGACAACCTTGCCGCACAGATCTGAAGATTTTGATTGGTCCTACCGCACGTCCGTTCACGAGCACTGTGGAGGAAGCACCGTGGAGTAGTCGCATTACTACGGTAACGCAGTCGTGTGGAAAGTTCATTTTCGTCATCACTTTTGTCATGTACGCATGGCTCACTCTGTCAAAAGCGCGATCAAAGTCCACGGACACTAAAACAGCATTGAGACGACAGGTTGTTGCCAATGCTATCACGTCGCGGTAGTCACTGAGCGCTGTCTGGATATTGCTGTCACCACCGAGTGACGTTTGATCGAGGGAGATAATTTGGCGGAGGACGCGTTTGATGCGAGCTGCAAGTATCCTTGTGTAGATCTTAAAATCTGAGTTGAGTAGTGTCAGCGGCCGGTAGTCTTGTATTCCTTTCCCACCTGACGGTTTGGAGACAGGAATTATCATGCCCTTCACAAAGGCTGATGGAAGAGGGGTATGTGGAGACATCAGTTCTCGATACATATCAGTCCACCGAGGCAGCATGAGAGTTTTGAATGTCCGATAAAATTCTAACGGGAGTCCGTCCGGTCCCGGTGATTTGTTTGCTGCGCCTTTACCCAGAGCTTCTGCCACTTCATCTTCCGTAACCTCTGCCATGAGTAATCCTTCCGCCGTCGCATCAAGGGTACCCGACAGTGTTTGTGGAACTTCATCAAAAGCTGCCTCATTGTGTTCCACTATGTCGTAGAGGTGTCGGTAATGTTCCAGAAAGGCGGTGGCAATATCTTTTTGCGATGTTAGACTGTTGCCATCCGGCAAGTCGACGACATGTATTAAGGCTCTCCGACTGCGTCGTTTCTCCCTGATGACGTGATGCATCGATGGTGGTTCTCCCTGTACTCGGTCAAAAACTCTAGCTCGGACGACAGTGCCTTCTAGGTTGCGGCGCATTATAGAAGTTATCTGAGCCTGTACTCGTTTGACTGCAGATTGCCGATCTGGTGAAGGTGCCTGTGTTGAGAGCTCCCGTAGCGTCGTAAAATAGAAGTCCACGGTGCTCCGTCTCCACAAGGATTGTTCTCTTCCGTATAGCAGGCTTGGCGCAGTCCAACCACCACTGTAGTGTCGTGGGGAATGTCGGTAGGCGTCGCTCGCAGGTGTTCCAAGTGTCTTCTATTAGGCGTCTGCACTCCGGATCCCGGAGGTGTGCGACGTTCATTTTCCAGGTACCTCGACTCCTCCACACCTTCTGGCGTTGGAGTTCGATCGTGCATATGTATGCGGTATGGTCTGAGAAGGCAACGGGCCACAATTCCGCATCAAGAACAGCATTTGTGAGACCACGTGTAACATAAACTCGATCAACACGACTTGCTGAATGACTGGTATAGTATGTGTATCCGGTCCGGTTGCCATGGACGCGTTCCCAAGTATCGATCAAGTTCATATCTCTCACCAGCAGTCGTAACTCTTGACACGAGGTGTAATGTGGGTATTGGTCTTTCGGGTCAAGCACACAGTTGAAGTCACCTCCAAGTAAAAAGTGATTATATCGACCCAAGAAAAGAGGAGCAATCTCCTCTGCATAGAATCTGGCACGGTCCCGCCTTCGGTCTGTACCTGACGGAGCATATATGTTGATGATGCGGATCCCAAGCACTGTCAGCGCAAGCCCCCTTGCTGACGGCAGATACACCACGTCTTCAGCATCGATACCGTCACGTAAAAGTATCGCCGTGCCGCTGGCGCTGTCATTCGTTGGTGTAATATATGTGTTGTACCCATACAGTACGGGAAAACTGTTTACATTGACTTCTTGTAGGAGGACTATATCAACATCCGACGCCCTCAACATGTCCTTTAATAGCTGTAGTTTGAGGTGTGCTCTAATCGTATTGATGTTGATGGATGCTATTCGATATCCCTACTGCTGCACTGCACGTTGGAAAGCGTTCATGATGCTGCAGTTTGTTGGTGTGGCGTTGAACATCTGTTGAGTGCTGTCGTGTCCTTCGGAACCTTCCGCATCTCCTAAGTGACTAGTGTTTGGGTGAGGTCGCGGCCGCTGCCGCGTCCGTGTCGTCGTTCATTGAGTCATCATCATCATGATCCTCAGACCAGATGATATGAGACGAATCTCGCTGAGATATCCCCACGTGGCTTTGCAATGGCGGTGGATCTGTATCCAGGTTCGGCGGCGGACCCACTTGTTGGTCTCCGATGAACGACGTCGGATGTTTCTCGTGTACTGGGCGGTTTGCGTCGTTCTGTTGTGCGGTGAGAAGGGACTCCACGTCTGTGCTTTGAATTTCATTATCCTCACTGTGTGTTGCAGCGTCTCCCGTGGAACAGGTGTCCGACGGCGATAGACGGCGTTTCTTGTGCCGCTTCGGCGATCGTTGCTTGCGTGTGTGTACCTCTGTATCAGATTGCGGCAGTGAATCCCGGCTTTCAAGAGCTACGGAGGGTGAGTGTGTTGCCATGTCAACGTCCATTCGTGCTTCCGGCTCTTTCTCTTCAGCCGTCGATGTCGACAGAGAAATTGTGCTCTGGTTGTTCGGAAGCACATCTGTATCAGCGGCCACCAATTCTGACGGTTCTGGTATCTGTTCTTGTGGAATGGGTGGGTCAATATTCGGTGTAGCGGCTCTCCGGAGCACATTGACGTATGACAGTGGGAGTGACGTCGGCGCGGGCGTTAGCACAGCTTCTCCTGTTGGTACTTGTGCGATCCTCCACTGCATGCACTCAGAGCGAACGTGACCTTCTTTACCACATCCTGAGCATGTCTTCGGCTGGCCGTCGTATATGACTACGGCCCTGCAACCTCCTATGAACAGGTAGGACGGGACGTGTTTGGTAAGTTCGATCCGGATTTGCCGAACCCCGTTAAGAACTGGGTACGTCATAAAAGTGGACCATTTTTCCGCAACATGACTGAGCACCGTACCATAAGGTTGGAGCGCTTCAATCACGAGTTCAGATGGCACTTCGAATGGGAGTTCAAAAATGTGTATTGTACGTAGTCCGAGTCCTGCATGATCAATAACCACATCGCCGACATGGCCGTCTGCGTGCTTAAATTTGAGTCCATTCTTATTAGCTCGAATTATTCTTTCACATACTTCTTCGCTGATTATTTTCAAGTAGACAACACTGCTCAAGATAGAGAGGTGTATGCCTATGGGATCTTGTGGATCGATTTTAACCTCTTCTCGTATAAAGCGTTCGATTTCGTGAGCTTTAGGTCGGGCATATTCGTTCGAAAAGCTGATCTTTATCGTCGACTTGCGCCATGAGTGAGCCATTCTATAATAGGAAATACTACACCCTCGAGAGCGGCCGCACACGTAAACAAGCGCGCGCGCGAGAAGCTCTGCGGCGGGACGTAAACACGCCCGTCCTCACCGCGTCGCTGCCTGACGCAGACTGTCTCCTCGGCCACCGCGGCCGGCTGCTGGGAGGTGCTCGGGTGCGTTGTCGCACGTTTCAGCCAAAAGTTTCCGCTATCATCTTTATAAGCTTTATCAAGCTTTGAGTCAGTACTCCTCCTATCCCTTCTCTCTCTGTCCATCTCCTTTTTTTATATATAAAAACGTGTTATATTTATCAGAGAAAATTAAGAAATAAGGCTGTCTTACATAATACACTAAATTTTAAATAGAGCATCCAAACAAAGAAAGATCGTAATCAAAATATAAATGATATGTAACGTTTATATTTTTCATTTAATTCACAACTTTGCTGTAAACAATATTTCTTGTCCTCAGTGGGCATCTCTGCTGCTGTCAGCTTTCCAGGGATTTCCTTAAGCTGACTGGAATACGTGTTGCATGATGCAACCGGTTTTCACCCATCGCAGTATATACGATCTCATTGAATTATATGTTGTACAATTGTAAAATTTTGCAGTTATATATTCATTTGTATATGTGCAGTACGTCGGTAAAATCCGTTGCAAACAGAGTTCATTGTAAAGAAGTAACAGATTAAAACCCCATTCGTGATGGGGCGGTTTTCCGTGAACGTCACTGCTTATGTGTTCATATCTCATGAATTACGTGTCGTACCGTGATACAATTTAGGAGGCACACTTAACTAAATGCGTGTGTACTGTCTGTAAAATTTTCTGCGGCTACAATTTGTAGTGTAGAAATTATAAATCATAACGTCATACCGAGGGCCGTAGTTTTACTCCATAAACAGCGGAAAAGTAATAAGCGAGAAACTTTTTTCCTTTCATTTTACTATGGTTGCCAGCGAGAAAAAGTTTAATAAAGGTTTGAAATTATGTTTAAAGTTTGATGCAAGTCGCTAAGTACTGTCATTCTCATACAGTGTATTTCGAAAGTCTCGCCGCATTATATGGCATTTTTTGCGATTTATATTGGTTATGACGTAATATCTGTTGAACCATGTGCCGTGTGTGATTCTTAAGCATGCATCAATTGTTACCTCACGGTAAGGAATGTGAGTCCCAAATTTGGTTGAAATCGGCCCAGTAGTGTAGGAGAAACTGAGCAGTATTGTCGCAAAATGCAGTATTTTTTTCGCGCGCCTCATTGTTTATGACGTCATATCTCGTGAACTATATATCGTACGTGATTCTTACACTTACGACGACCGTCCTCATGGATTGAAACTTACGTGTACAAAATTACATAAAGATTGGAACAAAACTGTAGATTTGTATGCAACACGTAGAAATATACGGACACTCTGCTTTATATATTAGATTTGATGAAACTAGTTATTCATTCCGTGGCACCTTCCTACAAAACAACATTCATCTTTAAGGCTACATTGAAATACTATGCAAAGTTATATGTCATCGTAAGTGTTCGCTGCATTGTCACACTGCAGTAATTATGACAGTGCAAAGAATACTTCTAACGTGGCTACAAACCCGTGCGTCCGCGACGAGTTTTTATTATCGGTAGTGTTCGGTGCTGTTCGCGGGTAACATATCGCGAGCTGCACTCTGTTTGTTCCCGCACGGCGGCAGAAGTGCCGGCAGTGTCCGCGGGTAGGCTCCTGGTGTAGAGGAAGAGTTACCCAATAAACTGCATAATTCAAAAGGCCTCCGTCATGTTTATGTTATGTTACGCCCACCATAGAATTGCTTTCCGAACGACCGCCGTATACGATACTGTTCACGAATGAGGTCTAGGAATAGGCAAACCAAAATGTGCTACCGAACCTGTAGTTCCTCTAGACGATCTTAATGAGCATTTTACCACACCAACATTCATAATTCACCAACGTACAAAGTCGCAAATTATTAATTCCCCTAAAGTGTAGAGGGCTGATACAAACAAAAAATTTTCTCTCCAGCCAGTAAGTCCTAGTACAGTCAGGAAATTGATTTTGCGAATTCGTTCGGCAGCTGCAGGGCATGATAATGTACAGATCATTAGTTGTGTCACCGAACCACTGCTACCAATAATAACTGATATTTTTAACAATTCTCTGACTTCCGGTACCTTCCCAACATCATGGAAGCATGGTATTATTAAACCATTACCAAAAAAGGAATCTCCCACACAACTTCCCGACTACAGACCCATTTGCAGCCTACCAACATTATCCAAGGCCTTCGAATATATAGTCCATGAGCAGCTAACTAGATATTTAACGTCACAGGACCTATTAGACGAATACCAGTCTGGTTTCCGTTAAAATCGCAGCACGACAACCGCTTTGATAAAAATGACAGACGATCTCAAGCATGCTATGAATAACCAACAGGCGACCATTACGTGTTTTTTAGATTTCAGCAAAGCTTTCGACAATGTCGATTTTGACATTTTACTTGGTAAACTTGCTAATATCAATTTCTCTACCGGTGCTATTCAGTGGTTCCACTCGTACCTCACCACCCGTAAACAGTGTATAATAACTGCAAAAAATAGATCACAATGGAGGGATGTTGTATCAAGGATTCCAGAAGGCTCTGTACTGGGCCCTTTACTTTTTTTCACTATATGTAAATGACGTGTCCACTGTTCTGTCCCACTGTAAATGTCACCCATAAGCTGATGACCTTTAGTTATATCTGAGTGTAAGCCGTAAGAACCTAAGCGCAGCCATCCAGCATATAAAAGCGGACTTAATTTCACTATCAAGATGGGCACATAGCATTGGCTTAAAACTGAATCCATCAAAAACGCAGGCAATCTTAGTGGCCCATAAAAGACTCGTCACTCCACAGTTCAGAGAATCTATTCCACCTTTAATAGTTGATGACGCACAAATACGCTTTTCTCATTCAGCAAAGAACCTAGGTGTAATATTCGATCAGCACTTGGACTGGACAGAGCACACAGCCTCAGTCTGTAAGAATGTATATGCGTCACTTCATTCACTGCAGAAATACAAAAACATTTCCTTTACAGCTGAAAAAGAAGCTCATTGAGACACTAAAACTTCCGAACCTAGATTATGGTGATGCTATTCTATAAGGACTGTCACACGAAAATTCACATAGGCTGGCGTTAAATTCTTGGGCCCGATACATATGTAACTTACGCTTCTACGACCATATAAGTCCTGCATACAAGCAGTTATCTTGGTTACGAGCAGATAACCGTCGAACCTACCATATATTATGTTTGTTGCATCGCTTCCTCAATTATTGTAAACCGTCTTACTTATCCTCAACCTTCATACTACTATCTTAACAGCACAGCAGAAACACACGCTCTCACCAAAATAAAACTCTCTCTGTACCATCACATAACACTGCAATCTTCTCTAAATCATTTTCTATATTGGGAACACGTCTCTGGAACAATCTTCCTCAAAATTTAAGGGAGATTAAATCATTTCCATACTTCAAAAGACAGCTAAGGGTCCACCTTCTGTCAGAATGGCCGTCTTTTTCTCCACTTACCAGTCTGTAACTCACCGTTGTCAATTCCTACTCCCCCCACAAATGTTTCCCTGTCGTTTCGTCAGCAGAGATCTTTATTCATATTTATATCCACTTCTTAACAACCACAGGCACTGTTTCATTTTTCAATCTTCTCCTCTTTCATTAATCTTTTCATTTCTTTCTGTTTATATTAAACTTAGTTCAAATGTGTTAAACCAATCAATCTCCATGTAAATATCTATTGTTATTATTAGTATTGGCATGCACCACAAATTACTATTGATATTGTGACTTTTGTGTTATTATTGTCATTATTATTATTAGTATTAGCAAATATTGTTATTAATATTATTAATACTGTTTTTTCGTTTCATAAATCCTTTGTATATGTTGTTACTGGTCAGATGTAAGAGAGGGCCTTAGGGCCCTAATCTGATCAGATTAAATAAGCAAATAAATAAATAAATAAATGTGAGTCTGTATGCGGTGCGAGGTAGAGAGCAGGTCAGCTATGCAGCCGCTGGTGGCTGGTGCAGAGAGGACGCGCGAGTGCTGGCGGGAGAGGCGCGACCGGCCTTGCCTCCCACCCGGCGCCCTTCACCCTGCTCGCTTCGACGGACACTCGCAACAAGACGCGCGAGCAATCTTCAGCGTAATTGTCGCCTTCCTCCTGCTGTCACAGGCGCTTCTCTGTCTGTGCTAGGAAATTACTGTGAGCCACCTGGATGTGGGTTCTTACCATTATGTTGTTTTCTGGCTCATCTGAATATTCGTCGGCCGCTGTTAATCTAACGGTAATCGCATATATGTGGTGGCACAAACCCCTAAGAAACTGGAGACCTAGTATCATTTGTTTCCGGCAAAACGCGCATCCTTTTTTATTTCTTTATTTATACTACAGTAGAGTCTCGATTATCCGTTCTTCGGTTATCCGACCTTCTGCGTCATCCGACTCTTTCAGGGCGCCTGTAGTGGAGTGGACGTGTTGCATTTTGTTTATAGAAAATTGTGGTGATGGCTTCAAAACGGAAAAAGGTGGTAGTTCCAATGGAAGAAAAACTTAAAGTTATAAAAAGAATAAACAATGGTGATACTTTATTTAAAGTGGCGCAAGATTATAACGTCGCGCCGAAAATTTCTCACAACGAAGATCACAAAGGCTTAGAAACTGCTTTAAAATATCTAAAGCAGCTGGAGGAAACATCGTCTACCGAGGTTTTACTTCTTAAGAGACTACGTGATTTAGCAGAGAAAAAAAAAGACAGCAGATTTAAATATGTTTTTGTAGTTCAATGAAGTCTTTCAAAAACACTACAGTAAACTGCTAGACGTAAGTAAATATCTGTTGATTCTAATTTGATTTTATTGTATTAAATTTTTAAATAATTTGTCCTACTTTAGTTTAATTTTTGTGTAACGTAATATCATTACTTTTCTTTGATTGCCGTCTAATATATTTGAACGTTATATTCAGTTTTTGTACACATATTTACTAAGTTTCTAAGTTCACATATATTTTTTAAACTTATTTTCCGTGTTATCCGGCCTTCTCGCTTATGCGACCTTGCCGCGGCCAGCTTAGGTCGGATAATCGAGACTCTACTGTAATGCCTTCTTCAAAACTACTGAAAATAAGTCTAAATGTCAACATGTAAACGTCATACTATTTTGGAGAAAAAAATGAAAGTAAAAATATCATGAAGATTCCAAATACATATGCATATACTCGAGCTCAGAGAAACTCCACGTCTGCAATTAGTTAAATCTGCATAAGACTATAAGAACTACAAGAAAAACCTTACATGCTTTAATCCTAAATGCTACCACACAATTCACAGTTTAGATCACAACCTACGGAATGGCCTTAACTGTAACTATTGTTGTTGTGGTCTTCACCCGCAGACTGATTTCATGCAGCTATCCACGTTATCCTGTCCTGTGCAAGCCTCTTCATCTGATAATAGGTTTGGCAACCTACACCCTTTTGATTTTGCTCACTGTACACGTTGCTCTGTCTCCCTCTACGATTTTTACCACACACACTTCCTTATAATGCGATTCCTTGATTCCTTGATCTCTCAGAATGTGTCCCACCAACCTATCCCTTCTCTTACAACGAGACCACATGGGTATCGGATTTTAGTATTTCTTTATATTTATGCTCCGTGAAGTTCAGAACTTAAATAACAATCAGCCAAAACCATTAGACGCAACTCACAAAAATTCTCGAGAAACTCGACATTGAAGTTTTGCGAAGTACACTTAAATACCAATAAGATAAACGGTTGTAACATCTGTCGGTGTAGCTCCAGTTGTACCGTTCTGGCCTCCCAACCAAAGGGTCGGTGGTTCGAATCGCACTGTGACTTTTTTTCTTCGTTCTCGCATTCAGTAACTTGAAACATATTGGGATCTCTAATTCCACGTGTTGTGTCAGTTTTTTATGTGTATGTAGACGAGCTGAAAACCTTGTCGTCACGTACCACGATGGCTGAGTAGGTCAGGTGCTTGGATAGCCATTAGTAGCTACGGAGATGACTTTCCAAAAACAGCGTCATAGCTCTTCACAAACTGCACAAAGACTACCGTCGTCAACTAAAGTGAAGCCAAAGCGTTGAAAAAATGTAATTTATGTGTTTTCGATTGAAACACTCATTATGAACGATCTTCTATAAAACATAGAAAAATACGAATAAAAAAAACTACGTGCACTCTTCGTAAAAATTAACATTAGATATTAAAAAAACTATTAAAAAACCGTCACGACTGGATTTGAACCACCGACCCTAGGGCTTAAGGGCAGAACTGTACTATCTTAGCTAAACCGACAGATGCTGTCATTCCTTTAAGAATTAGTACTTACGCCAACCTGCAAAACTTCAAAGTCGTTTATATAGAGAATTTTTTAGAGTTGCGTCGAATGGGTTTGGTTGATTGTTATTTGAGTTCTGAACTTCACGCACCATAAAAACATAAAAATATATATAAAATCCGATACCGATGTGGTCTCCTTGTTGGTCAGGGTATGCCACAAACTATTTCTCTCCCCAAGTCTGTTGAGCACCTCCTCATCCAATCTTCATTATTCGTCTGTAGCACCATACTTCGAAAGCTTCTATCATCGTTATGTCTAAACTCCTTATCGTCCACGTTTCACTCACGTACAATGCTACACTCCAGACATATGCTTTCACAAAGGACTTACTAACACTAAAATTAACATTGGATGTCAGCAAATTTCGCTTCTTTAGGAACGCCATTTTTCCCATATCCGTTATGCATTTTATATCTTCTTCGCTTCGACCATCACAAGTTATCTTGCTACCCAAATAACAAAAATCATCTACTAATTTTATTGCCTCATTACGTAATATAATTTTTTCAGCATCGTCTGCTTTTGCGACACTACATTCCATTACCCTCGTTTTACTCTTGTTAATGTTCACCTTATACCTTCCTTTCAGGACACTGTCCATTGCTTTTAATTGCTCTTCCAGTTCGTTTTCTATCTCTGACAGAATTACTATGTCATCACGAAACCACAAAGTTTTTATTTCTTCTCCCTAAACTTTAATTCTCTCTACAAATGTCTGCTTGCTTTCCTTCACAGCTTGTTCAATGTATAGATTGAATAACATTGGGAAATGGCTACAACCCTGTCTCCACCCAACCACTGCGTCCCTTTAATGCCCTTCGACTCTAATGACTGCTGTATGGTCTTTGTACAAGTTGAATATAAGTCTTCGCTCTCTATAATATACCCCAGTTACCTTCAGAATTTGAGAGAATGTATTCCAGTCAACAGTGTCAAAAGCTTTATCCAGATCTGCAAAAGCTAAAAATGTAGGTTTGCCTTTCCTCTTCTAAGATAAGTCGTAATGTGCGTATTGCCTCTCGTATTCCTACATTTTTCCTAAATGTAAACTGTTCTTCCCCAAGATAGGATTCTATATGTTTTTCTACTCGTCTATAAATAATTCGTGTTAGTTTTTTGCCACCATGTCTTACTAAAAAGATAGTTCAGTAATTTTCACATTGATCTGCACTTGCTTTCTTTGGAGTTGGAATTACTACATTGTTTTTGAAGTCGGAGGTTATTTCCCCTGCCTCATACATCTTGCATACCAGGTGGAACCATTTCTTCATCACAGGCTCTCTTAACGATATCAACAGTTCATACGGAATAGCATCTACTCCAGGTGTGTTATTTCGACTCAAGTGTTCTGTCAAATTCTTCTCGCAGTATCATATCTCCTATTTTATCGTCCTCTATTTCGTCTCCCATTTCCAGAATGCAGCCTACAAGTTTTACTTCAACAATTGGTGAAATTACATTTTCTAGAGAACGTTTATGCACTTCAGCTAGATCTTTTGACAAAACACCCTAAACGGACACAAAATATGGTGGTTTCTTAACTTGCATCAATATTTTCTCTTCATCCACTATAACTTTAAATAAAGTGAACAGTAAAGTGTCTTTAAACTTGGCAGTTTATGTTCAACATTAGGACAGTCAGAACCTGCTAGAAATGAAGGTACACTTGAAAGCGAAAGAAGCTGATACACGCATGCGTGTGCTACAGAGGACGGCACGGCCAAAGGCTACCGCAGGACGTAATGACCATTAATAACGGATTTCAGCTCGGAGAAACCCAGAGAGGAAGTTTCATTTTAGTGCACACTCCGCTGGAAAGTGAAAGTTTCATTCTGGATACTTATTTCAGCTTTGTGTGAAACAGTGTGTAGTCGTATACGTGGAGGGAAAACTGCGAATCAGAAAGGCAGACATTGCAACAAAGAATATGGAAAAGATCCCAGATCCAAGAGGACATCACTGAGTGAGGAAGATGAAGGAGGAGATGAGAACCACGACCCATGAGGATTGGAACAAATTAGTTTTTGTATTAGTTAGCCAATCCAAGAAACTTTGCGGAGGATCTGCCTGATGCTCCGCACAAACCGTACACTGTGACGTCATGCTCTCTATCTGGCCGTCCATACCAACCCAGGTACAATGACATCTGGCCAGTTGCTTTGTCCTAACAATACCCCAATGTCCTTGGTGCAAGAAGCGTAACGCCGGCCGCGGTGGCCGAGGGGACTGAGGCGCTCCAGTCACAGTCTGCACGGCTACTACGGTCGGGGGTTCGAATCCCCCCCTCGGGCATGGGTATTTGTGCCGTCCTTAGTATAAGGTAAATGATAAGTAGCTTGTAAGTTTAGGGACTGATGACCCTGTAGTTAAGTCCCATAAGCTTAACAAACATTTGAACAAGAGGCGTAACACTTCTCGTTGCAGGGAACGAGGAAGAATCATTCTCGTTTGGTCGCTGTCAGTATGTAACAACAGAACACCCTGACTTAAAGACAATGCATGATGTTGTGCAAAATAACATCGGACCAGAGGCCGTTCAATGTCTCTGGTTCTGGCAGGCTACCTTGAGCGAACAAAACGTGCTATCACACTTAGGTCTGCATCCGCAGCTGTTTCCTGGGCAACCCGACGAGAGGTCAAAGGGAAGTCTGCGACAGCGGAAGCATCTCTGGAGTCTATCTGACAACATGCCATATCCGAAGAATCAAATGACACATCCTGGCCAACCGGAAGTCGGGAAAGTGTGTCCGCGTTGGCATGTTTAGTGGTAGGTCGATACAAAATCTCATACTGATAATTTGACAATATCAAGGACTATCTCTGTAGCTTTTGTGCCGTTCGTGGCGGAATTGGCTTTGTGGGTGAGAACAACGACGTGAGAGGGTTGTGGTCTGTTAACAAATAGAGTTTTCTGCCATAGAGATAATGATGAAACTTTGTGATGCCGTAAATGATTGCTAAGGCCTCCTTTTCTATCTGACTGTAATTCTGTTGCGTTGGCGTTAGTAGCTTGGATGCAAAGGCAATAGGACGATCGTGAGATCCAATACGATGTGACAATACTGCACCCAGACCCAGGCATCCACTGCTAACACTAAAGGCTTCTGTGGGTCAAAGGGAATTAAACATGCATCACTGAGTAGTGCAGACTTTAATTTATCAAAGGCAACCTGACAATCTTTAGACCATACAAAAGGAACATTCTTCCTACGTAAGCGATTCAGTGGAGCTGTAATCTGAGAATCATTGGGAATAAACCTGAAATAATAGTTAAGTTTTACCATAACTGCTTGCAATTCGTGCACATTCTTAGGAGGAGGCAAGTCTTTGATTGCTTGAAGATGTGACTGTAAGGGATGGATTCCTTGGGCATTAATCACATGGCCTAGGTACTCTATTTCAGTCTGGAAAAATGAACACTTTGCTTTATTACAACGTAGACCTGCTGCTGTCAACACTTTGAAAAGGCACTCCAGGTTTGATAAATGTTCTTCAACTGTGCGCCCCAAGACCACAATATCATCTACATAGTTCGAGCAGCATAGTACAGAAACTGTCAGCTGTTTCAAAAAACGCTGAGAAATAGCGGGGGTGGAAGAACTGCCAAAGGGTAGGCGTTGAATTTGAAAAAAGCCCATATGAGTATTAATGACGAAAAACTTTTTTGACTCGTCATCAAGCGGAATCTGTAAATATGCCTCTGCTAAATCAATCTTAGAAAAGAAGCGAGACTGTCCTAATTTGTCCATCAGTTCCTCTGGTCGGGGCAGGGGTAAGTGTCGACAATAGTTTGACCGTTCACTGTTGATTTTAAGTCCGTACAGAGACAAAGTTTTCCTGTCGGCTTTACTAAAATCACTAAAGGCGAGGCCCACTGACTCGCAGAAACAGGAGAAATCACCCCACTATCCTGCCAACGTTTAAGCTCTTCAGCAACTTTATCCCGAATTGCGATAGGCACTGGTCTAGCTTTACGAAATTTTGGTACTGCAGATTCTTTTAAAGTTACATGTGCCACGAAGTCTTTTGCACAACCTAGTTCCGGTGAAAACAAGTCACTGTATTTTTCACACAATCCATTGATTTTGTCCTGAGGCACTACTGACGAAATTTGAAGTACATCTCTTTGAATTGATAAGCCAAACAAGTCGAATGCATCTAGTCCAAAAATGTTCTGTTTAGATTTGGCCTGAAGAACAACAAATGCTACTGTTTTTGTTACACCTTGAAAAGAGGCGGGCAGGCTACGCGTTCCTAGCATGGGAATGTTTTGCCCTGTATACGCTGTTAACACTTGCCGTGACGGCGACAATTTTGGTGAATCCAGAAGTTCATAAGGGTCTTTATTAATTAATATAACAGCGGAATCAGTGTCGAGCTGAAATTGCACAGACTTATTTTCTATGGAAAGAGTTACAAAAAGCTTTAGCTTGTGGCGCTCGACAGGTGCGCGTATGTGGGCAACGTCTGACACAGTTTGTTTGCTGCACTTGCGCATGCGCTGGCTGCATACGGAAGGAAGCGGCGCAGAATCGGCACACATGAGATTAATATCACTGTCCCTTGATGGCACTACCGCCGGATCTGCGTCCGCGCAATGCAAGGCTACTGCACTAAAATTACTTTGAGTAGCTACACCAAGTCTGCTGTCACTAGCTACACAGTACTGGGCACTATTACAATGAGAAGTTGCGGAAGGAACTAGGTTCACTACAGGATTGGACTGTACATAGTCATTTTGCTTGTCCTGAACCCTTTTCAGTTGCACAGTTTTACGCACTTGAGGACGCTTGCTACGTAGCCTACTACATAGCTTTTCCATAGGTGCAGAAGAACGTTCTTGCATTTGAGAATCAAGTAAAGCACTGTCCAAGTCCACAGCTTGTATAATGTTTACTGCATGAACCGTTCTTGCATTTTGCGAACCACTGTTCCTAACGGCACCGTTCTTAGAATGTTTATTCCGCATACACACTGTTTGTATGTGTCCTGATTTTTCACATTGATAACAAATGGCGTTGCGACTAGGACACTGTGCACATTTGTGGCGAGATACACACTGGGAGACAAGATTTACGAACATTATTCTGCAAAGAACGTCGGCGCCCGTTTGTCAAATTAGTTTGCCTAACACGATGGGGTGACCTTTGTGTCGCACTTGTACACTGGCTACTGTTCACTGTCTGGTCAGCACGGCCGGTAGAATTATAAGAATTACTAGAGATAAACTGAAAACTGCGACTAGGAAAGCGTCGGTTGCGGCGCACTGAGTTTACACTGTGGCCCTAATTCTGGGGTCCTGAATGTCCTGCGTAATCGCATCTCTCAACATAACATCACTATAAGAGAGTCCACAAGAGCAAGTAAAGTTACGTTTGCGGGTTAAGCCTTTCAATTCCGTAATACACTCCTGGTGTGACTACTCCAGTAATTTTTTCAGTCTGAAAAATCGGTACCGCGCCGCAGCTACGAGACCTATTCTATCATAATGAGCATTCATTGCATCTACTAGTGCATCAAATTCGAGATCGCGAGGAGGTGCGTGGGGGAAAAGTTTCTGCAGTAATACGAAGGTCTTGGTGCCCACAACGGTGAGAAAGAAGTGTTTGACTGTCTGACCTGTTAATTGATGAGCCGCGACGAGTTCTTGAAATTGCGCGAAGTAATCGCTCCATTCTTACTCACGTTCGTTGTACTGGCGGAACGAAGGAAGTGGTGCGGTGGCAGATGTGGGCGGCTGATGCGACTAAAGCTCTGTGTATGGAAAGTGTGGCCATCCTTTTCCGCGCAGCTTGCCGCCTTTTGCAGCTCGTGATTGGCTGAAATCGAGTCACGTGGTTCTTTTCGCCATCTTGGTCCTATACGTTGCTTGGCTGCCATGAGAAATCTTGTGAATATTCGTATGTTTGGGTTTGAATAATGCTACTGTGTTGTACTTTTCGGTGTTCTTAAGAAACAAAGAAGGGAGGGAAACATTATAGTACTTCCATTGGATATCAGAAATGCAGGAAGATGAACAGTCTGACTGATGAAAGTCAGAAGAAAATTCCTGCAATGTCGTGAGTTTAAGTTATTCACATGTCGTTGGTTTTTATCTCCAGGCAGCTGCCGAAAACACCCAAATTTTGGACATATTTGTGACTGATCTAGATTCTCGTTTAGGTATGAAAGTAATATATAATACCCGAAGCAAGATTTTCTGGATCATTTTCATGTGTTAAGTGTATCATTACAGGAAACGAATATTAGATGTTGAAATGCAATTAGCGTTGTAAAGGCACCTTTGATTTCTGTTTTTGCTGAAAGTCATGTAGTGGGTATCCCCTTCTCATTTTTCGTAGTTCATGTAAGGTATAAGAACACAATACGCAAGAAAATACTCATCAATCCATAATATCAATTGCTCTCTTAATCTACATTATGCTCCAATGACGACATGTTCGCGGTCTATTCGAATGTTTGTCTATGGTACAGGTCAGTCTGAATATATAGGCGAACTCTTTAAATCTGGAGCCACAACCATACAGTTTTCTTAAAATCGGGCGATAAGTATTTCGTAAAGCCGCCAGGTCCGCATGGACAGAACTACGCGAAGTTCCCGCATCTGTCCGTCGGATATAACACCCTGTATCTCGAGAATGAAAAGAGTTATCGTTATGCTCTCAACCTTAAATAAAATTTCAATATCTTACCTACATTTCGTCCGCAGCATTGTATGTGCTAAAATCAACCATACGCAAAGTCTACGCAATGCGATTTTTCCACTGCAAACTCTTCAAAATTTTGCGCAGTAATTTACTTTATTTGATGTAGCACGGAAACTATAAGTAATAATGAATAAAACATTAGATCATTATCGAGCCAATATATCACCCTATAACATGTAAAAAAATTAAATTTTTTCATTGAATATTTTTCTCAAAATCGGTTGATAAGTATTGGTAACAGGGCCGGCGCAAGCCCAAGTGCCGCCCCGTGCGAGCTGCTAAATTGCCGCCCCCCCCCCCCCCCCCAGTTTTTATTATTATTTTTTTTAACAGAACGTTTGTGGAATTATATTTAAACAAATCTGTAGGAAATCTCAGCAACCAACCCCTTTTTGTTTTCTTTTCATATCTTACTACGGCAGTCTCAAAGCTTTTAATATATGCTTACATCTAAACCATCATGTTTACAGGTACGTTCAGCATGACGGTATATATGTAAACATAACTCGAAGCACTGAGAATAGCCACACTGTGCCCGAAATCTATACAGATCTGGAAAATAAAAACAAACATTGCAAGTGATTGGTAACGTTCTCTACAGATTTGTACAAGACATTCGCTGGGCACCAGCTCAAAAATGGAATCAAACCTGACTGAAGAAATCTAGCTAATTTTAATAAGCCTTGTGAATTAACAATAATGTTCAAATGTGTGTGAAATCTTATAGGACTTAACTGCCAAGGTCATCAGTCCCTAGGCTAAAATACTACTCAATCTAAATTATCATAAGGACAAAAACACACACCCATGCCCGAGGGAGGACTCGAATCTCCGCCGGGACCAGCCGCACAGTCCATGACTGCAGCGCCTTAGACCGCTCAGCTAATCCCGCGCGACATGAACTTGCAGTTAACGTAAATAAACATTTTTCAATGGTTGTGAACAGATAATGTGTTTAACAGAAAACAAAATATATTTACAATTTAAAGATAATTTGGTTTGAACAATAATATTTACAATAACTATTTATTGTTGAACAAAATAAGAAGCAACACAGTAAATCAGCAAGACGCTGAACATAATATAAAAATTTAAAAACATAGTAGACAAATCGAACCTTCCTGGCTTTTGCTTGTGCAAACTCTTTCACACGATCTGTGAAATTTAACTCCTCTGCAAGCTCTTGCTCAATCGAAATTGTTGGCCGGCCGTGGTGGCCGAGGTGACTGAGGCGCTCCAGTCACGGTCAGCACGGCCACTACGGTCGGGGGTTCGAATCCCCCCTCGGGCATGGATATTTGTGCGGTCCTAGTTCGTAAGTAGTTCATAAGTAGTTTGTAAGTTTAGGGACTGATGACCCCTTAATTAAGTCCCGTAAGCTTTACAAACATTTGAACATTTTTTCGAAATTGTTGCAAGATCATTCGAACACGTTAGGCTCATCGTTGATCGGATGTATGTCTTTATCAATTTCAGTTTTGAGAAACTCTTTTCTCCACTCGCAACTGTCACTGGGAGTGTTAGGAGGATTCTCAGAGCAACGTTGACATTAGGGCGAAAATTATGTCTTCCTATAAACTTCAGAGTCTCTTTTGGACCTATTGCAGGTTTCAACAACGTTGAAAGCACTTTTGTTCTTCCGTCAACTCTAGTGCATCAGTGTCGCTTGACTCTTGATCTTGTAAAATCGCTGCGACGTTTCTACACTTTGTACCCAGGCTGTCAGGAGGTGCATTCTTCAGCTCGCCGATGTCGTAGAGAAAATCAGAATAATCACAATGAGATTTCAGTTGATCGAATATCTCATCCAAAGATGTGGTTACTATATCTAAAAGATGATAATAGAATTCAACCTTGTAATGTTTTGTTGGGTCATCTATTGTCTCATCGCTTCCTTCATAAGTAAAGTGTATTGGCTTCTTACTTCGTCGCCGGGAAACACTAATCCGTGGTAATGTTCGATCTTCTAACTCCTGTAGCCAATTCTTTGGAATTGATACAAACTTTTCTTCTGTCCTGCAGGTCTCAAAACATTCTTTCGTTTTTTCAAGCATTTCCACGGCCTCAGAAACATTTATGTCAATGGTCTGGAGGGTCTTACTAACTACACTGATGTGAAGCAGAACGTCGTACCAGATTACCAGAGAAGTGATAAAGGTGTAATTTTTTATTTAATTCGCAAGTGACGCTGCTTCGTGAGCGGTCATGTCATCGAATTCTTTCGATATTTGAACCAGTGCACCATAAACGCCTCCAATTTGAAACCTCAGGGGAGTAAGTGCATCGATGCGACTTTCCCACCTAGTATCGCTCAGTGACTTCAGCTTCAGGTTAGGCAGGTACTTCTTAAAGACATCCCAAAGTCGAACGGAGGACGAGAAGAAATCATACAAGCTCTTCACTGTCGAAAACATGGAAACAGCATATTTGGAAGACATAGTGGCATCGTTGACAACAAGAATCAATGATTGACTGCTACATGATACATAAAATGCTCTCTTGTTAATATCTGAAATTTTTTTCTTGCCGTATCCTTGGCCTCTCATATTACACAAACGGATGTTTTTTTCTTCCAAGAACTTGAGTACGACCTGCGTCAAAGTGGAGCTTTGAAGAATCGGGCACTGGAAGAAATCCCAGGAAATGCTCCCGAATTCGGACATCGTATGAAAACTTTGATTTTCAGTACTTCGAATTCGAAAAAAAAGATGTCATATTCTACTCATTAAGAGATGTAATTTTATGTAAAGCTGAAAACGGTAAGACAAGACTACATAGAAACTGTGAGTTTGTCTTGAAGCCGACGGCACTCAAATAGCCGCGCCAGAGTGGCTGAGCGCATTGAGGCGCTATGCTCCGATGCGCGAGGCCGTTCCCCGGTGGAGGTCGAATCCTCCCTCGGGCATGGATGTTTGTGTTGTCTTCAGTATAAGTTAGTTCATAAGTAGTTTGTAAGTTTAGGGACTGATAACCCTGCAGTTAAGTGCCATAAGTTAAACATTTGAACATTTTGCACTCAAATATTCAAATTTGTGAATCCATCACTAGAAAATGATAAAAGCTACGTTCAAAAGACATCGCATGCAGTTTCAAACCTTTACACAACTTATTCTCGCCGACATCCCTCACAAAATGATTAATGATTAGCTTTTAATTCGATTAAACTTACGCAAGTGCTACAACGTTTTAATTTATTACTTTTTAATTATTAATTCTGTTTGCAACACTTTTCAGGTATTATCTACATATAGGACACAATCAACATACGAAATTATACCACTGTACGGCTCTTAGTTCAAGAGATACGTCATGACAGACACTTACAGGCGTCGAAAATTACCATCTGCTTACATTAGCGTTCAGTGGAATTACAGAATCAGGCGTGACTTTTTAATTTAATTTATTACTTGTTTATAATTTGCTAACATTATCCTCATATATAATTGAATTTAGCTCCAAAATTATATTATGGTTGTTAAGGAGATATGAGTGTGCCTCGGTTGCATAGTGGTAGAGTGCTAGACTACAAATCCAAGGGTCCCGCGTTCTATCCCCCGCCAAGTCTTAAGATTTTTATCTGTCGCTTTCCACTTCTTTCACCTCTGGCAGTATTGCTCATGTGAAAAGTACCTAGTAGCACCGTGATTCGGAACCCACGTTAAACTGTAGGTCTCCCTATAACTGGCTGGGTAAGTCAGGTCGAAGGTCGGAGGAAGGCAACGGCATACCACCTCCAAACAGGACCATGCCTAGTAAAGCACTGTGGTGTTCAAACCAATCTTCGGATTGTTGACTGCTTTACCTTTTAAGGAGATATGAATCCATTGGCAACTAGGTTCTTCGGAAACCACCCCACCATGGAAGAGGTTTTAATTAAGACGTCTTCACTACAAAACCTATTCGTATCACATTTTGCAGTCTGTATGAACATATAACACCAAATGTACCAACAAAATTATATCGTAGTAAAAAACATAGTTCAGGATGTATGACGTCATAAACAAGGCGCTGTATGAAAAACCTCTATCACGCATCAGACTTTAATTTATTTCATCTTTACTACTAACGTTTTTTGCAACACACTTCGCAGAAAATTTTCTTATATTCTACTGCACGTAAACGGAAAATTATATTACTGTAGGATACACTGTTCAGGAGATGAAGTCATTAGAACTGAGCCGCGTGAAACTGAATTTCAGATCGAATTTCACTACAGACGCAGGTGAAACGGTCAAAGAGTGGGGCGGAAGACAATGGAGAGAGGAAGAATAAGGATGCAAGAAATACACACCGGGCATCTACGGGTACTAATGCTAATCGAAATATATTAACTCACTGTACTGCGTTGTTCATTGCAAACAACTGACACTCGACATGTGTCGTAATTTCCATGTGTCAGTTCTGTCGTGTCTGATTATGAAATAATGGGTAACAAATTAGTCATCGCCGTATCACTTCACTTTTCTTCGCTTTATTTTCATTCTAGCTATTGAGGACTACGGGTGCTCATTTGCTGACTTGCCAATTTTTGAAGTAACAGATCATAAGAAAAATAGTTCTACGTTATGAGTAACGTGCATGCGCAATACTAATTGTACGTTATATGAAAAACACTTAGGTATTACATTTCAAGTTGCAAGATATTCGTACGCACCAATTCTTCTGTTCTTACGAAACGCAATGAAAGTGCTTCTGACCATTCTTGACTCCCTCGGCCAACTAACGAACGAATTCTGCAGTTTTCCTTGTAGAGAACGCAACAGTACCTATTGTCAGGAAAGGCGAAGTGGTGACGCGACAGTGCCAGGCACTAGGTCACGTGACGAGGTACAGCGAGGCTACGGTTAAACTAGCAGTCCAAGAAGAAGGCGCAAGAAGCTCACAGTAAATATGTGACCGATGATATTGAAAAATGTATTGCCAGGCAGCAATTTCTATGGCATTACGAACAATAGAAAGGAATACGAAATGTGCGAATACTGCACAACTTTTGTGAAACAGAAATGAGATTCAAAGCTAGCAAGGAAACCCTTAGAAGCGATGTCTATGAATTTTTGTTTTAGAATGTGCCAAAATTAACGTTTTGTTTTGTGCGGACGAGAGGGCATTCAGCATTGTTGCTAAAAGACCATACTTTCTCTGGTGTTAATCAGAATCAAAGCGACCAGTAGTTCACTTAGATTCACATGGATTCACCTGCATTATACAGTAAATAAATGTTGGCAAAGTGATAGTGGGCGAGTAGTATTGTCAAACAAAATTGCTGGTCAGAGTTTGATTGTTGTTCATGCAGGCGGAGACAAGTGTTTTACGGCTCAAAAACCAAAACGTCAGACTATCACTCAGATACGAATAGCAAAAATTTTCAAAATTACATCAAAACGCAACTTCTGTCATGCTCACTAGCAATATCTTTATCCCTTGTAATTACTCGCTGCGTATTTAGCCATTCGGAATACTTCTAGCCATTGGAGGTGTTTGACATTTTTGACTGTAGTAATGTTATAACATTTTTTTCCATAATACGGGAACTATAAAACACTCGGAACGTGCCATTGAAGGGCTTAGCAAAATTGCTTCAGGCTTAACATGTAACCGCAGTATCGATCGTTACATTTGAATTTCCAAATTAATTTCGAATTCTGCAAAATTAGTTGTGCGTAAACGCACGGCGCCTAACAGGCTGGCAGCGCTCCACTCATAAGAATACTGGCGTGCAAGGTAGCTAAACAATTTGACGGGCGTGTACGCCAGGAGGACAAAAAAAAATTGGGGGCCGGTAGATTTGCTGCCCCTCGGAAAGTGCCGCCCCGTGCGGCCGCACGTTTCGCACGTGCCTTGCGCCGGCCCTGATTGGTAAGCGCTGGTAACGTTGTAGCGATCGGTGCGTAAGAAGCAGCGGAATAGGCTCAACATGGCTACCGCTGGCAGGCTGGCCATACTTTCCCTATACAGAGCTTTAGATGCGACGGCTGTTGTTGTTGGTGAGCTGCCTGTGCCGTCAACTGCGACGCCGCTTGGAGTAGTTGCGTGATTTGCGTCATCTGTAACTGAATAATTTCCATTAAGTTTGGGTTCGGGGTAGTGGCCATGCTGACCGATTAGACTCCGCGCATACAATTAACTTAGGACAAAACACAAACGCAATATGAAAGAGGACGCTCTGCAACAAAAAATTCCACAAAACACGTAATTGAATATTGTCCCCCAAAAATCTTATAATAAGGATGGGTGGGCGGGAGCAATTTCTGTGTGCTCCGACTGCTGCTGTCTGGATGCTGCAAGTGGGCTGGTCCAAGGTTCTTCTATCGCTCCTCGTCGTCACTTTTGTATCCCATCCTCGTCGCCACTTTTGTGTCTCGTTTCCGCCGGTTGCCCTGGGTGTCAGTGGCCGAGTTGAGATAGACCGTCAAAGGAAAATAGGATGCACGCTTGTGCAGGTACGGAGGTGACCAGCCAGTGGGACAGCAGAAACTAGAAACACTAAGCTAGGTTATAACAAGAGATATATTTCGAAGAAACGTTCTAATACTTAACTTTTATAAAGTTCATGACTGCCAACTAAGTGTATTGCTGAGACATAGGTTAACTATGTAGAAGCCTGCCTACTAGTGAGAGTACTAATCGGTGCCTGTCTGATTCCCAAGTGACCGGTGCAGTCCAGTGGTGGCCACGAGCAGCAGAGGGTGCTCATGGCTGACGTTGTAAGAACGCCGCGCCGTGCGTGCATGGCATGTTGCACAGATTCGACAGGAAGTAGGCCCCTCTATTCGCATCATCAACAGAACAACGCTGGTGACTACTTTGAACGACAACAACAGGTGCAAACACGTTACGTTTTTGTAACGGTTGGGAATAAATACAATGAAAGCTTTCACGACCGGATGTCATAGCTGATGGTAGAACGTCCGGGTTATAAGGCCGTGGTCTATAAAACTTCGCAGTTTTTCCTAACGTTTCGTCCAGAGCTGCTCCGGACATCTTCGGAGGTCTTCCTACTTCTGCTGAATCTTGCCAACTGCCAGTCACATATGGTGTATTTGTTCTAGTCACCGTGTTAGGGGCATTTGTTGTAGTGTACGTGACACTGAACACTTTATTATGCAGGCTGGTCATTTTTGTCGATTAGTTGTAAGTCACAGAGTAAAGTTCTCTACAGTAGGTGCTCAAAGTGGCTACCGCGAGCTGCGATGCGAGCCTGTCGGCGCCGCATCAAACACTGTGTCACTCGTTCTGATATTCCAGGCATCTGTCGTATGTGCTGACACCCTTGCTCGTTGCTCTGACGCAGCAATTTCACATCACTGTGGCATACAGAATGGTTTTCAAATGACCTCGTAAGTTGATGGATTCAGGTCTGGAGAACGAGCAGGCCACGGTGTCTGTCGGTGATGCACTATCTATTTGTTTAGGCAACGCTGATGTAAAATTGCTCTAGCAGCAAAAGCAAAATAAGCTGGTGTCCAATGATGCATGATCCTTCTACATCTACATAGATACTCTGCCGGCCGCGGTGGCCGAGGGCACTGAGGCGCTCCAGTCACGGGCTGCACGGCCACTACGGTCGGAGGTTCGAAACCCCCCCTCGGGCATGGATATTTGTGCCGTCTTTAGTATAAGGTAGTTTATATGTAGTTTGTAAGTTTAGATACTGATGACCCCGTAGTTAAGTCCCATAAGCTTTACAAACATTTGAACATTTTTGAACATAGATACTCTGCAAATCATATTTAAGTGCCTGGCAGAGGGTTCATTAACCACTTTCGTAACTTTTCTCTACGGTTCCATTCTCTAATAGCGCGCGGGAAGAAATAACACTTAAATCGTTCTGTTTTCGATCTGATTTCTCTTATTTTATTGGGTTGGTCATGTCTCCCTAAGTAGGTGGGTGCTAGCAAAATATTTTCACATTCAAAAGTAAAAGTCGGTGATTGAAACTTCACAAACAGATCACGCCGCAATGAATAACGTCTTTCTTTTAATGATTTCCACCCCAATTCGTGCAACATTTCCGTGACGCCCCCCCCTCGCCCCCCGTAACGTGATAAAACAAAACGAGCTGCCCTTCTCTGAACCTTCTCAATATCTTCCGTCACCCCCACCTGGTCAGGGTCCCACAATGGGCAACAGTACTCCAGGAGAGGACGCAGAAGTGTGATGAAGGCATTCTCTTTGGTGGTGAAACGTAATATTTCGTTCGCCTTCCCCACAATATTTTCTCTGTTCTCTCTCCAGTCTAAGTTGTTCGTAATTGTAACTCCTAGGTATTTGGTAGAATTTACGACCGTAAGGTTTGACTGATTTACCGCGTAATTGAAGTTCAGCGGATTTCTTTTAGTGGTCATGTGTATTACTTCACACTTTTCTTTATTTATTGTCAATTGCCAATTTTCGCACCATGTATAAATTTTGTCTAAATCGCTTTGCAGTTGCTTCTGATCCTCGACTCAACTAACCGATAAACGACAGAATCATCCGTGAACAGTCTAAGGCAGTTATTCTGATTGTCTCCTAAATCGTGAATCCAATCGCACAATTGGGGAGATATTCCATAAGCACCCAATTTCATTAGAAGCCGCTTGTGGGGTTCAGTGTCAAAAGCCTTCCGGAAATCCAAAAATATGGAATCGATTTGAGATCTCTTGTCGATGGCACTTATCTCTTCATGTGAATAAAGGGCAAGCCGTGTTTCGCAAGAGCGATACTTTCTGAATTCGTCTTCACTATTGGTTAATAGGTCGTTCTCTTCGAGGTAGTTCATAATGTTCGAACAAAGTTCCATAATCCTACTGCAAATCGACATCAATGAGAGTGGCCTGTATTTTGGGCATCACTCCTATTGCCTTTCTTGAATATTGGAGTGACTTGGGCAACTTTCCTGTATTGGGTAATGATCTTTCACTGAGTGATCGGTTGTAAATGATAGCTAAGTACGGAGCTATTGCCCCAACATACTCTGAGAGAAATGTAGTTGGTATACAACCTGTCCCGGAAGATTTGTTTTTGTTTAGTGACTTAAGTTGTCTTACTACTCCAGGAACATCTACATACTCTGAGAGGAATGTAGTTGGTATACAATCTGTCCCGGAAGATTTCTTTTTGTTCAGTGACTTAAGTTGTCTTACTACTCCAGGAACATCTACTTCTAAATTTCGCATGCTGACAGCTGTTCTTGGATTGAATTCTGGAGTGTTCACTTCGTCTTCTTTGGTGAACGAATTTCGGAAATCTGTGTTTAGTAATTCTGCCTTAGCAGTACTGTCATCGGTAGTATTACCAGTGCTATCGCGTAGTGAATGTATTGTTTATCTTTTGCCGCTAGTGTACTTCACATATGACCAGAATTTCTTTGGATTTTTTGTAATATTACCATTCTTTATGGAACTGTACGTATAAAATTACAATCTCTGACAATAAACATCGCTCAATAGTCTTGTAACATTAACGTAGATGAACTATGCACTACAGTTTCTGTACTGTCCAACATAGACATCTTCCATAACTATGCGCCGCTGAGCTCTGCGATACATGTCCTGAGAATTTTTCACGAAATTTTCCTTTAGGATGGTGTTCAAAAGGCTCGTCACGTTTCGTTGTATGTCAGCAATATCGTCAAATCTCTCTCCTTTCCAAGCGAGTTTGAATCGAGGGAATAGGGAGCAGTCTGGTAGATTGATATCCGGCGAGTATGGTGAGTGTTCTAGTTGCACCACCCCCTTCTTTACCAGAAACTGTTTCACAATATTGCCTGTGTGTTAGGCGAGCGTTTTCGTGCAACTTGAACATCCACCATACTCGCCTCGTCTCAATCCCCCCGGACTTCTCCCTACTCGCTCGACTCAAACTCGCTTTGAAAGGTAAGAGATTTGAGGATATTCCTGACATCCAAAAAAACGTGACGAGACTTTTGAACAGCATTCCAAAGGAAGACTTTCTGCAATGTTCCAGGAGATGTGTCGCACAGCTCACCGGTGTGTAGTTACGGGATCTGGCTATTTCGAAGGACAGTAAGGAAACTGTATTGATAGTTCATCTACGTTAATGTGAAAGTTCTATTTACCGAACTTTATTGTCAGAGGTTGTTTCGCCGCTAGTGTACTTCACATATGACCAGAATTTCTTTGGATTTTTGTAATATTACCATTCTCTATGGAACTGTACGTATAATACAATTGACTAACCTGCAGAGTGAAGTGGTCCGTGTTATGTACACCACAACAAATGCCTGTAACACGGTAACGAAAGCAAATAAATCATATATGTATAGGACATGTTCTGCTTTTCGTAATGTCCTCTACGAATCCACGGAGGTCGCACATATTTAGATACACTGTCGCGAAATTTTCACGATAAAAAATATTGGGAACCACTGGACAGAGGACAGTTACAGCGAATGACTTCACCACTAAAATCAGCCGACATGTATGTATTCCAACAGTTATGGAACATATAACTAAGGTTGTGCCGTACTCAAGTGTCGCTGAGGCTGGACGCAATGTCAGTAGTGTGTTTGTCACTTCAATAGTGTTCAGGAATTTCGGGAAACAGATGCAAGACGCTGTTATTCAAGACCGTCGTTATTGTCACACAATCAGGTACTTTACAATTAATTTGTACCGAATAATGGAGACCGCGGAATCACCACTAGACGTTTTATCATGTGCGGCCACCATGGTACGATATAATTCACCCCCACGCCTCATCGTTGAAAGAGAAGCAGTACTGAAGAGAGGTATGCTGTATTCTGTCGGAACAGTTACAGCACCGAGAACACATGCGTAGTTGAAGATTACGGGCCCCTGCCGCAACGAATTGGCAGACACACCGTCGACGGCTCAGACAGAGGATAGCGACACCCCCCTCGACATGTCGACGAGAGACAATGGCCTGCCTCCCCCTAGTACAGCGAGGCAATGTCAGTTGCATGGCACCGCCCAGGGCATTGTCGACAAATGCTCTCAGGTGAATGTGACCCCCTCATTGATGAGCATTTGCGCAGGTCTCTCGGTGATGACTACATGAACTTGTACAATGCAGATACCAGGAGGTCTTCACACCGTGACCAACGAAAGGGAGTGTGTGAAGATACTGGTGCTGATAGTTGCTTGTCAGTTGAAGATCACTTTGCAAAAGCTCTTGGTGATGCATGGATAGAACTTCAAGCCAAAGAAGCAAAACTATCCAATTGAATGAAGTGCAAATTTCAGCTTTCTTCTTTGGCATAAAGCTGTGGCTGTATGCTATTATGTACTGTTTATAGTTGTTGAGCTCTTTATTCTGATTCTACTCATAGAATTGTGAATTTGGTGGGCATTTCCTTGCGTTTCATAAGGCAGTGTTCAGCTCCATTGTGACTGTGTCTTCCTTCATTTATATTATAATGTAACGCATGTGTAACAGTATACATTTTCTGGAAGATGTCTTCCAATCTCGTATACTCTGTGTAGAAGTTTGTACATGTAATGATAATGTTTATTGCTGAATCATTTACTTTTTAGTAAATTGCATTAGAAATAATGACTTGTCTTCACGGGTTATTTATTTAATAAAAATGTTCAGATCTTTGTATAGCTTATGGGACTTAACTACGGGGTCATTAGTCCCTAAACTTACAAACTACTTATGAACTAGCTAATCCTAAGGACGCAACAAATATTCATGCCCGAGGCGGGATTCGAATTCCCGACCGTAGTGACCGTGCAGACCGTGGCTGGAGCGCCTCAGTCCCCTCGGCCACCGCGGCCGGCATTTATTTAATACAGTGAATGTGTATACATATGAGAATGTAAAAGGTTGGGTTGGTAATGTATGCTTGCCTACATACGTTTTGAGATGTAAAGTAATGTATAAGCATAATATGACACTTTTCATATTAAAATTTATGCTAAGAGAAAAAAAAAGGGGAAAGTGGACAACGTGGTAGATTGCCACGTAGGGACCCCGGGTTCGATTCCCGGTCAGGTCAGATTTTTTCTCCACTCTGCGACTGGTAGTTGGGTTGTATAAATCATCATTTCATCATAATCATCATCGACGCGCAACAGTCGTCACCTAAAGACTTGCATCATGCAGGCGGAACTCGATCCCAGATGGGATGCCACACGAAATCATCGTCATCATTCAGGTAGTGCAGTGGTAACCCTTCTGCAGTTATGGACGGCTTTAGAGGCAGCATGGCTGAATATTCCTGCAGGGAGTTCGAAAGACTTGTTGCTCGATGGCACATCGACTTGATGCACTTGGCCAAGCAATAGGAGGTCCGGCACGATATTAGCAGGCACACCGTGAGCTTTGCCACCAGAGCGAGTAAACAACTGTGCGGCTCTCCACGTGCAGTGGACGCCGGCTGCTGTGTTTTTGCTGAGGAGGCGTGCCGGCCGCAACCTTTCCGTTGCGCGGCCTGCCGCCTCATCCTTGTGCCGTCATCTTCGGCAATTAGACGCGCCGCAGACCTGGGGGCCGACCTTTGCGGCCGCTCTGCCCACTGACATCAGCGCTGCTCTTTATCCTGCCGGCAGTCTGCAAGGACGGGATCAGAACTCGTGACTCCGCAACACACCGAAACAGAGAAATGGACCCGTCCGCTGCTACCTCTGCCCCACTCCATCACCACCCGCAGGCTGTGAGCAGTCAGCTTGAACTTCTGGAACTCTTCGGGCGCACGCTGAATTGACATAAAGCCAGTTTCACCCGCTTCACTTTGCCAACTACATTTCGTGTTCGTCTATGTCGTCAGTGATCTATAATGAAATAAATTGCAATTTGCGATCAATTATGGTTGTTGTTGTTGTTAGGTTGTTTAAGGGGGACTAAACTACAATGGTCATCAATCTCCCATTCCATCCCTAGGCATCAAAAGTAAATCAATGGACGTTAAAGAGATACGCCCAGAGTTTAATGTTTCGAAGTGATAGAGGAGTATCACTTATGGCTTCACTGTACTATGTTTAGATAGAATACCAAAGTGCAGCGAATGAAAATTTGTGCCCGTCCGGGATTCGAACCCGGGATCTCCTGCTTACTAGGCAGACGCGTTGACCACTCCGCCACCGAGGACACAGTCACCGACCCCACTGCAGGGGACTCTTCCTGCACTTTGGTATTCCATCTATACCTAGTACAGTGAAGCCATGATTGATCGCAAATTGCGATTTATTTCATTAAATGAACGCTGTGACGTCGTCAAAAATATATAATTGAATACAACCTGATGCTGGGCTCCTGGCGACAATCAATTGTATCTCGATACCTCATGCTCTGTTCTCCCTAATGCGGGAATACAGCATTGTGGCTGCGAGCATTATAGAACAGATAGGCTGTGGTAACAGGAAACAAGACAGCGTGGCGAATGGAGATTTGGGTGTGGCGGGAGACGTGCAGGGAGAGTCCTCTGCAGTCGTGGTGGTCACTGTGTCCTCGGTGGAGAAGTGGTCAACGCGTCTGCCTAGTAAGCAGGAGATCCCGGGTTCGATTCCCGACCGGGCACAAATTTCCATTCGCCGCTCTTCGGTATTCCATCTAAACCTAGTACAGTGAAGCCATAATTGATCGCAAATTGCGGTTTATTTCATTAAATGAACTATATATAAGTGATCTATAAATTGTGCCGAGTGTGGAAATCTAATTTCCCGAGTGTGCCGCAGAAGGCGCTTGCACAGAAACAGGGAACTGTAACGGTGTCTGCTAACATCGGAAGTTAACCTATCCTGGTCGAGTTCATTCATACACTATGTGATCAAAAGTCCAGACACCTGTCTGAACCAGGTTCGCTGCGACTTCCATCGAGAATGCTGGAATTCAGTAATGTGCTGGCCCAGCCTTAGTCTCGCTGACAGCTTCCACTCTCGCAGACCTAAGTTCAGTCAGGTGATGAAAGGTTTCTTCACGGAGTGCAGTGCTGAAGAAAGGTTTCGATGTACCTACTAACTATGACGTCAGTAGCGGTTTGGAACCATACATTCTAATTATCTCGCAAACGGCTCGTTTGCAGACATTTTGTCTTCTATTATCGTGTACTTTCAACCGTGTGAGCGTGCGCCATCCTTTTTGATAAAATCTGTATACAATTTTCAACAGTGCCCTGCATTTTTAGAGTTGTTAACTATGAAATTATTAAATTTACAATCACTTTTGTCAATCTTAATAACATTTTATATTGTATAAAACAAACTTAAATATGACGACATCTTTTAATAACATTTAAACTTCGTAAATGTTTCTAATTACCGAAGATATACTTACATATGAGAAGTAACATCGAATATTACATTTATCACAATAACTTGAAAAATATTAATAGCTTACTGTTCCAAACAATTACGTTACTATGATTCAGAAGTATTTTCAATTATGTAACAAGATTGATTGGACCTTTCACGAAGTCGCCGTTCAAAAACATCCCAAAGATGTTTTAATTTATTCAAGTGCGTGCTCTGTGCAGACCAGTCCATTACAGGGATGTTATTGTCGTCTAACCACTCCGCCATAGACCGTGGATTATGAACAGCTGCTCGATCGTGTTGAAAGATGCAATCAACATCCCCGAATTGCACTTCAACAGGGGGAAGGAAGAAGGTTCCCCAAGGCACCTTGCTGGAGTGCGCACGACCGTTCCCCGTCGGAGTTTCGAGTCTTCCCTCGGGCATGGTTGTATTCGTCGTTTAGTTTAAGTTGATTTAAGTAGTTTGTAAGTGTAGGGAGTGATAACCCAAGTGGTTGAGTTCTATAGGATTACACACATTTGAATTTTGCAGATGACGTTCACCGTGCATACGCCATACTCACACCCTAACGACAGATCGCCACATTGCGTACCGCGGTTCGTCACTCCTCACAACGTGTTTTCACTGTTCAATCGTCCAATGTTTACGCTCCTTACACCAAGCGAGACTCCGTTTGACATTGACCTACGTGATGTCAGGCTTATGGACAGCTGCTCGACCATGAAATTCTAGTTTTCTCACCTCCTGCCTAACTGACATAGTGCTTGGAGTACATCCTGGTGCAGTTTGGAATTCCTGTGTGATGGTCTAGATAGATGCCGGTCTATTACACTGTACGACCCTCTTCATCAGTCGGCTTCTCTGTCAGTGAACAGACGAGGTCTGCCTGTACGCTTTCGTGCTCTACGTGTTTCACGTTTATATTTCACTATCACATCAGAAACATTGCACCTAGGAATGTTTAGGAGAGAGGAAATCACGCGTACAAACTTTTGACACTAATGACCACGTTCGAAGTTCGTGAGTTCCGCGGAGCGTCCCATTCTGCTCTCTCATGCTGTCTAAAGACTACTGACGTCACTAATATGGAGTACCTAGTAGTAGATGGCAGCACAATGGGCCTAATATGAAAAAGGTATCTTTTTGAGGCTGTCCGGATGCTTTTGATTGCATAGTGTAGTTATGAAGTTGTAAAAGGGTAGCATTCAAGCAGTTGCATAAAATGTTGTTGTTGTGGTCTTCAGTCCGCAGACTGGTTTGATGTAGCTCTGCACGTTACCCTGTCCTGTGCAAGCCTCTTCATCTGAGAATACATTCGGTAACCTACATCCTTTTGAATCTGCTTACTATATTAGTCTCTCGGTCTCCCTCTAAGATTTTTACCCCATACGCTTCCTTCTAATGCTAAGTTGACAATTCCTTGATGTCTTAGAGTTTGTCCAACCAATCTCTCCCTTCTCTTAGTCAGGATATGCCAGAAACTCCTTTTCTCGGTTAAGCACCTCCTCATTAATTACGTGATCTACCCATCCAATCTCCATCATTCGTCTGAAGTACCACATTTCAAAATCTTCTATCATCTTTTTATCTGAAGTCCTTATCGTCCACGTTTCACTCCCATACAATGCTACACTCCAGACAAATGCTTTCAGAAAGGACTACCTAACATTTATATTAATATTGGATGTTTCTCTTCTTTAGAAACGCTTTTCCTCCCGTAGCCATTCTGCATTTTATAACTTCTTTACTTCGGATTTTGTATCCCATCCTCGTCGCCACTTTTGTGTCTCGTTGCCATCGGTTGTCCTAGGTGTCGGTGGCCGAGTAGAGAGAGACCGACACACGGAAATAGGATGCACGCGTGAGCAGGCACAGAGTCTGAGGTGACCAGCCAGTGGGACAGCAGAAACTAGAAACACTAAGCTAGATTAGTAAATTATATATATTTCGAAGAAATATTATAATACTTAATTTTGTTAACTGAAAACTAGTGGAATGCAGATACATAGTTTAATTAGATAGAGGCCTATCTACTGATGAGTCCTAGTGCCTATCCTAATGTGTCCATTAGTTCCTCTGGTCGGGGCAGGGGGTAAATGTTTACAATTTGTTGACTGTTCACTGTTGATTTGAAGTCCGCACAGAGACGAAGTTTTCCTGTCGGCTTGGTTAGAATCACTAAAGGCGAGACCCACTGACTCGCAGAAACAGGAGATCGGTCATCAGAAGTTATCTTGCTACCCAAATAACAAAATTCATCTACTACTTTTATTGTCTTATTACCTAATCTAATTCCTTCAGCATCGCCTGATTTGCTGACATTGCATTCCATTACCTTCGTTTTACTCTTGTTAATGTTCATCTTATATCTTCCTTTCAAGACACTATCCATCCCATTCAATTGATCTTCCAGATCTTTTGCGGTCTCTGAAAGAATTACTATGTCATCGGCAAACCACAATGTTTTTATTTCTTCGCCCTGCACTTTAATTCCCTCTCCAAATTTCTCCTTCACTGCCTGCTCAATGTACAGATTGAATAACATTTGGGAAAGGCTACAACCCTGTCTTACTCCCTTCCCAACCTCTGCGTCCCTTTCTTGCTCTTCGACTCTAGTAACCGCTGTCCTGTTTTTGTATAGGTTGAATATAACCCTTCGCTCACTATATTTTACCCCTGTTACCTTCAGAATTTGTAAGAGTGTATTCCAGTCGACATTGTCAAAAGCTTTCTCCAAATCGACAAACGCTAAAAACGTAGGTTATCCTTTTCTTAGCCTATTTTCTAAGATAAGTCGTAATGTGAACATTGCCTTCCTTGTTCCCACATTTTGCATTAAATACGTTTTATTAAACCGTAACCACGTTTCGGCAAAATTAATTTTACCTTCATCGGAAGTGTCGGACGCGTGAACTTACATAAAAGTCGTTTCAGAATAGAAAAAGCTCTAGTCATATTGCAACCTGTACTTCATGTCGTTAGTTACAATATAAAATATTAAAATTCACATGTGAAGATTGAAAACAGTGGAGCAATGACACAGACTCGAGTGTATGCACTCCTGCCAAAGTTCAATGTGCGTGCGTTTCTTGAAGAGGTATCACATATCTTACTTCCTCCTACATATATCTCGCGAAGAGATCATAACGATAAAATTAGAGCCGACACGGAGGTTCACCGGCAGTGATCTTTGTTTTCTTTTTTACTGCGGTACACTTACTACCTTTTGCCACACACTGTGAGCAGGCTTTTGGAGTGCAGATGTAGATGTAGACATGGACTTTGAGCGTCAAACTGTTTCAGAATGGTTCAAAATCAGCAATGGAGCGCTGATGAGCAACACAATTGCGCGAAGTTCCTTGATGCAATTAGGGAAAGTAACAAACTATCTACTGCTGCAGTAATAACAAGTGAAGATGTTTCGGAAGCGCAGAAGTGAATTGCATCTCACTTCTCTGCAGCTCCGTTATCTTTACTGTGGAGGAACGTTTCCACCATTAGTGGGTGGGAATTTCTCGGTAGACAAGATTTCACTTGGTGTCCTTTTCACACTCCTAATAGTTTCTCTAGCTGGGTCTCAGGGAAATACCGTTTACAGAACAGTGGCTGTTGTCAACAGTTTAGCACCCAACCTGACGGTGCAAAGATTTGCGGTGAGTTAGAGATGAGGTTCAAGTCAAACGTGGGCGTCAAGTGCTGAAACGAAATGTCACAGCGTGTTGCGCAAGAGCAATCGCCGACATGCCGTGCTGCGGGCGTAGAAAATCCACAGATCTTAATGTCATTGCTATATGGTTACGATTCAGTTTTTGTAGAAATTACTGAGAAGCTATCTGTACTATTACCTGTGGCGCAGGTACTGGGGTAAGACGGAAATATCCTTCCTGCTCATTAGATCGCTGTCGATGTTTTATAAATCTTTACAGGGAATTAAAGTTTTCGCACTCAGTATTCCACACGATAATTACACGCGCTTGGATAGGATAAGGATGGGAATCGAAATCGTTAAAGTCTTTCTCCACCATAGCCTTAAATTTTAACTGCATTTGTGGTGCGTTCGGAAAATACAAAATGTGAAATGGATTTTGAAAAATGACTTTGACATGTTTTAGTAATACAAAGTCCAAAATAGATTTTTCTTTCTTTTTAATAATTAAACCGGTGCACGTGAAAGCAGATTACATTCCCGAGAGAGGTGGTTTCCTTTTCCTCCCTTAATAGAATGTTTTTGAAAGTGGTAATTAATTACCCTATTTAGGAACAAATCTTTCTCATGATAAACTGTTATTGCTGTAGGCATTTGATCAAATGTTTGTAACGCTGATGGGACTTAACTGCGGGGTCATCAGTTCAAAAAATGTTCAAATGTTTGTAAATCTATCGGACCAAACTGCGTGGTCATCAGTCCGTAGCTTGCAAACTACTTAAACTAAGGTAAGCAAACCTAAGGACAACACTCACACCCATGCCCCAACGAGAACTCAAACCTCCGACGGTGAGCAACCGCGCGCTCCGCAGACCGCTTGGCTACTCCACCGCGGTGGGGGTCATCAATCCCTAAACAAACAAAATAGTTATGCACTAACTTATACTACACAAATCACAAACCTTCATGACCGAGGGAGGATTCGAACCTCCGACGGGGGATGCCGCGCGGTCCGCAACGTGGCGCTCCAGACAGCTCGGCTACTCCCGCGCGGCGTAGGCATTTGATTCCTCTACTGAACTGATCTCTACACATTAAAAGTAATTTCAATAAATAAACCTGCGCCGTCGAAGATGGTGAACTCTGGCTAAGACAATTTACTGAAACTGAATTTCAAAACTGGTGCTGCTAATCCTGGGCGGGTGTGGCCCAGTTGAGGAAAGTATTTGGTTTTTAATCACTTCTTGATCATGCACGTATTACGCACACTTTAACTACTCCTGCATTGCTCAAATGTTTGTAAATCTATGGGACTTAACTACTGTGCTTTTCAGTCCCTAGCCTTAAAAACTACTTAAACGAATTTAAACTAGCCTAAGGTCAACACACACACACACACACACACACACACACACACACACACACACACCTATGCCGGAATGAGGACTCGAACACCGATGGGTAGCAACCGCCCGCTACGCAGCAAGACGCCTTAGAGCGCTCGGCCATTCCACCGCGCCTCCTGCATTGTCATTGCCTTCACAGTAGCTTAGCAGTAAAGCATCAATAGTTAAAAGCCCTCTTCCGCAATAAAATTTAACTCTCTTTACTTATAACGAATCATTTCATGTTTTCTAATTCTGCAAGAAGAAAACAATGACGATACAGAGGCTAACTGGAAACATTCCATTTTTCTTAGATATAGAGATTTTAAAGTTTATTAGGAAATGTGTACTGAATCGCAAAATATTTCGTGTAACGCTTCAAACCAGTTAACTAAAAGCATAGAAAGCCTAAATCTGGATTGCGGGACAGTAATTTGACCTATCGTGCTCCAGAATAAGAATCTGTTGCCTTAAATATAAGCGGCACTAAAGACAAACGCTCAAAATAGTGAGATATATGTTGGCCAGCAGCTCATGGTCGATGATTTTTTGTTGATGAGAGACTGTAACTGAAATTTAGTGACATTGTGAAATATTAATTCCAAAGATGTTACTATGTAATAAATTATTTAATACGACAGCCGTGTTTCGCCGCGTGAATGTCATCTTCAAGTTATCTGTAAAGTACACTGGTGGGTATACTATTTAATTTAAAAGGCTAATTCCAACTCAGAAATATACTCAAAATTGTGATTTTCAGTTCACTATTAAGAAATGTTAAACGATCTTTTTACCCTTTATGGTAAAAATAATCCATAAAATTGTGTACAGACTTGTTTTCTTTAGTTTCAATTTTATTCTTCCGGTTTTTGTGTAGCTTAAGTTACAGTTCCATACACATCGGTCTTTCAAACATACCGTTTCATTAATTGATTTTCGAAATCTGTGTGTGTTTTGGTGGTGTCAGACTTGTTTCTTTACCTGAACCACGCTGGTTTCGATATTGTACTTTTGTTGATCGTGATACATAATATTTCGATACATAATCTCGATTGTATGTTGGAACAAATGTAAAAGATGATTCATCGGACAATTCCAAACACTTCAAATCATTAAGTGTCGAGGTTTTATGATCGAGGCACAAATACCTACGCAGCTTTAAGGGGGAAATCACATTAGGAGGTTGTTTGTCACTGATTTTGTGGGATTGTGTTTGGGTGGGAAGAAGTACTGAGAATTTACTCACATTCTGACATTATTTCATTCATAATTCTCATTGATTGTATGAATAATTTCAGCCACATGTAACAACGTTAGGGTTTGATGTCCGCCGAATGTTGTGAGCATAGGTCTCCAATGGCGCGCAGTGTAGCCATTCCGTATTTCATCTGAAACAAAAAGGTTTTGAATTTACGTCAATAATACATTTTCTAAGAATATGAACCTCAATGCAGGTGATGATAATGACAAGTACAGATGTTGCAGGGGTTGCAACAATTTAGTTCGATATTCACGAATATTGTCTGTAATTGTGCAACGAACAAGACCCTTAAAATCATTGTACCATATCACAAGTTGGTACATATAATTCGTACTTGTATAAAGAACCGTTCTATTAATTATCGTAATACTCGGTTCTATACTTTTTGGGTTAGACTCCACGCAAATGTTTGCAACGTCATTTCGAGATAAACGCGTTTGAACATAAAAAATAATGTACCAAGCTTAGCGATTACTCTGCGATTCCAGCACCATATAGCAATCCTTCGTCTTCCTCAAAGGCTTCGTTTTGCGCTTGCAGCAGTGCTTTCAGAGCTTGCCGACCTTCCTTAGATGCCAATGAACTACGTCGATTCTGCCGTTTCACGCGCTTGTTAAGCATTTGTTCGGCATAACTGAAGCTTTTGCGTGCCTACTACAATTCCTGCCTCTTTCATGACCATAAAGGGGGATGAATTACCTTGCTGAACACGTACGCTGCCAAATACGATGCCAATTCAACAACTTTTAGTCAGTAGTCGAAGTGTTTAGGAGCTAAACGTCAAATAGTGCAATTGAAACTTTCATTCGCATTTTGTGTGTGGCCACTTAAACATCTCTCCAGTCAATCATCCCTTGATAAATCTTCGCTGACTGAAAAATTTCTTTCTATATGTAAGGGTGCAATAGGGTAGAGTGCGCTTCATGTTCCAATGCAAGGGCTGTTCGTTTCTGACATTCGCACCAGCTCGTAACATCTAAACGGATGCGAATTTTTCTTTGAAACTTCGACAGCTTGTTCTTGGATAGTTAAGCTACCGACCTATGAAATAAAATGTTAAAAAATGGGATTTTTGAACCTCCTAATGTGGTTTTCCCTTTTAAATTGGGTTCCATTATGAAGTGTGTATAAACTGCAGCCCTTCCATGATCAATTCAATTCAATTGTTTGTTAAGCTTAAGGGTCTTAACTGCGGGTAATCAGTCCCTAAACTTAACAAACTACTCATGAACTACCTTATACTAAAGACGACACAAACATCCATGTCCGAGGAGGGATTCAATCTCCCGACCGTAGCGGCCGTGCAGACCGTGACTGGTGTGCCGCAGTCCACTTCGGCCATTGCGGCCGGCAGCCCTTCCATGAGTGTTAAGCAACAGATTTATCGAAACTCAAGTAAGTATTGATTTTTGCAGTGGTTTTGCCGTTATAGTTTCATGTTGCCTGGGCGCATTCGTTCTTAATGCTTCTCGGTCGTTGTCAGTTAACTTCGGGCTTCGTCCACTATTTATCTTCGCCAGTGTTATTTTACCCGAGCGGTCTAAGGCGCCTCGCTGCGGAGCGCCCTGTTGCCCGCCGTCGGAGGTTCGAGTCTTTACTGAAGCATGGGTGTGTGTGTTGTCTGTAGGTTAGTTTACCTTAGTTTAAGTAGTTTGTAAGCTACGGACTGAATGACCACGCAGTTTGGTCGGATGGATTTACAAACATTTGAACATTTTTTGTTGTTTTACCTTGTTTTGCGTACGCTGCCATCACCGAGGATAATGTCAATAGAGCAACGTTAAACGACGCAGTCCCACAAACTGTGCACAATTGAGTTGACGTCTCTGGAAGTTACATAGATCACCCATTCCACCAAGTGTTAAAATGTCTGTAATCCTAAGGGACCAAACAGCTGAGGTCATTGGTCCCTAAACTTACAAACTAATTAATGCTAAGGACAACGCGCACACCCTTGCGCGAGGGATGACTCGTACCTCCGACGGAATCGGCCGCGCAATCCGTACATGGCGCCTGAGGTAGCGCGGCCCCTTCTCGCGCGGTATATTTCAACGATGATTTGTGTTGACAGTCACAGAACAATACATAAATTTACTTGAAGGTAGCGTCCAATAGTTCGTACGTCATTTGTGCATTGCGATCGTCCCTCTCCAGGGGGTCACGGTTCTTTCGTGAGTACGTGTGAGCACGTAGCGATCACGGGGCCCCGGAATAATGCAGTTTCTTCCTTCTTTCGCCCCTGGACTGCATTTCTTTACCCTTCCTCTGCTTCCAAATCTTCACTGCTTCCCTCCTCACCGGGGGTTTTGGCGACCTAATAGTTTGGTCCCCCTCTCCCAAACAACCAACCAACCACTGCAGTCGTGTCTCAGAGTTGTGCAGCAGTGCCAACTTGCAAGAAAATGATTTACACTACGTTGTGTTCAGATTATTTTGTCCACTACCTGTAAGTGCCTGATAGAGGGTTCATCGAGCCAATTTATGTCTCTACCGTTCTACTCTGTACAGTCTGAAGTTCCACACCGAAGATTAGCGCTTTCTTCAGATAGCGCAAGCGGTGACAGTACGTAATGTTACAGCGCATAACTGTGACATAGAAACCTGTCAAAATATTAGATTGCTCAAGCAATCGCCAACCGAGCTAGGCGGAAACAGATCGTTGGCTCCGTCGTAAAATGCGACTCCGGTCGTTCCTACGACAGCAGACGCTGCGTCGGCGTGTTGAAAAGCCTACAGTCAGCAGACGGACGACCACGATAATGAGCGGGTTAATTCATCAACCTGTAAAAATTTCATAATTACGCGTAACTCTGTCAAAAGAGTGAATACGGCCGAGGATACGTCCTTGGTTAAAGGGCTCATTGCACTCACAAATAGGACACATTGAATCATTGCGAAGTTATTTTGTCAAGTAGGCTCAACCACAAATGTCGTGTAAATACACTAAAATATGACGCTTTTCAAGGGTCAAGCCCTCATCATCAGATAATTTGTACAAGAATCTTAAAACCTGAGACAGTAAAAATCTAAAACGTAATAAAAGAAAACGTGGTAATTTCCCTTGTAACCGTGTCTACGCAGAAAGATCCTCAGCATACTGTGCTTCGTCAGGATTCAAATCAGACCCCAGCACTGGCGGCGCATAGCACAACCGAAATGCTCCGAGTCAACAACACGAGTGAGGTGTTCGTATCCACGTGAAAACAAAGAACATATGGACGGCCTTACGACTTAATAATTTTGACAATTCCGCTGTAGCTACGCATATCCGCGAAATTCGCCACGCATTAAAGCGGGTTGAAGATGACCTTAAGATTTTGCATAGACAGGATAAGGGAAGAAAGTTAGATCTGTTAGAACAGCTGTAGATTATAATACATAACGCTAAAAGCGACGTTTCACTAAATTAACAAGTTCAAGGTAATACATACAGCTTTTTTAAAATCTTTGTGGACCTATTATAACAAAAGTCGTTCATTTTAAATTTCAACCTCTGTCTTACTGTGCAAATGATTTCGTGACACCTGACTGTACCCTCTAGCTTGTGGATGATCTTTGGAATTTAGAGGTCTTTGTTTTCATGTGCATACGTGTGCCCCAGTCGCGTTGTTGAGTCCGTGCATTTCGGTAGTGTTATGCGCCGCCAGTGCTGGCGTCTGATTTGAATCCTGACGAAGCACAGTATGCTGAGGATCTTTCTGCGTAGACACGGTTACAAGGGAAGTAACCACGTTTTATTTCATTACGTTTAAGATTTTTATTGTCTCATGTTTTAAGATTCTTGTACAAACTGTTTGATGATGAGGGCTTGACCCTTGAAACGCGTCATATTTTAGTGTTTTTACACGATTTCTGTGGTTGAGCTTACTTGACAAAATAATTAAGTAATAAAACCGCGACCTCACATCCATTATGAATATAATTAAGTCTATTCCATGCGCCGTACCTTCAGCCGATTCCGTGTATAAACTCGTGCTTTTAGAAGTGTAGTCACTTGGTCTTTGTAATCGAAGATACTCAGGAGAGTAGTCGTCGATTCAATGATCTAATCTTTGTACCCAGCGGATGTCTTAAAGCAGACTGGTGGCCACTAGTCGCAACTAGGAGTCCGGAGACAAGTACTACGCTTTGAACTGACCATCATACAGGATGATGGTGAACTGCTGTCTACCGTCCTCACAAGACTGAATATGGTTGCTGCCTGAGGCCAGCTCAATCATCATCGGATGGTTTCCTAAAGCCCATAGATCCTGACGATGTGTTAGCACTCTGGTGCTGTATCAAGAGGTCTACTGTCACCACGACATCCGAGTCCAGTGGATCCGTGCCTGGACCCACAAGCAGCTGCCTAGACAGGAGGAGGGAAAGAGCACTCCACCTGGCAGTCTTCGCTTCAACACCCAGACCTCGCGGTGCGGGCACCTCCTTCCTAACGGAACTGCAGCTGGTCCATAGAAGACAGGGGAGACGGCGAACTGACGCGGCCGAAGGCGACGTCACCTGCTGACCTAGCTCCTGCCCAGCTAGCGCCTACATCACGGAATCCTGTATTATGTCGAATAAACTTGTAAACTCTGATACTGTTTGGCTACCGTCCTCTGGCGCTCCACCAGGTCTTACGCCTCATCCTGACATAAAGCTGGGAACCTACCGCTCGGCCCCAGCAGTACGGTAATCTCGCATCTGCAGGCGTTGTCCCGAGTCGCCCGTGTCCTCGAACTGGCCTGCTGAGCATCCTCTCACAGCGGGAATTTCGCCTGCAGTGAACGGTACGGTGCAGACGCTTTCAATGCCGCACGCCTAGCCGCTTCGTCGTAAATTGCCTCTAGTGACTAAACTGTTTCAGCGGAACAGTCTTTCGACACTGACCACTCAGTGATTCAAAAGGTAGAGACGGCCCTTTCCTTTCTCTCGACCACCAGAATTCAATCGAGCTGTGTGGCTCTACAGCTTCCTCCTTTTCTACATATACGTGACTACTCTGAAATTCACACTTAAGTGTCTAGTGAAGGGCTGATCGAAACACTTTTAAGCCTACTTCCCTATCATCCTACTCTCGAATACAGTGCAGGAATAACGACCAACTAAATATTTCCGTTCGAGCTCTGATTTCACTTATTTTATTACTAGCTGTTACCAGCTTTCGTTGTTGTGGCTTGTTACAGAATAAGTGGAAAAGTAGAAAACATAAATCATACATTTTAACATGTATAATTTCATTATTACTACGAAACATGAATTCCAGAGTAACAGATATTTCGTTATGATTCCGCAGCCATAAATATTAAGTAATCAATTATTCCTTCGCAGTTTGTGAATTCTGCCCACAATAGCTGCATTTCTTAAGGTCCACCAGTACGCTTTCTCATTGGGTATTGGAATACATCCTACATTCACTGTTTCCATTATCTCTGTCCTCTTGTCTCTGGCCGTTCCCTCATTGCCGTCCTTTGTCCATATCCTCCTCCCTTCTTTCTCTGTTCATCTCCTCCTTCAACCTGTCCCTGTCCATCTCCTCGTCACACTCTCTCTGTTCATCTATACTATCCTCTCACTATATGTCAATGACATTCCCCTACTCTATCTCCTCTTCGTCTAACCTAGAATTTTTTGTCATGTGGATTATTATAATCTTTGAGGTAGCGGTAATCTTAATTTATACATTCGCAACACCTGGGATATCCACAACACCAACAGTGTATGAAGCTATTTATTCAACAGAAAGTTTAACTGCAGCACTTGGCTCAAAGTGATGTATACACAATAGCACATGTTAAAAAATGTGGTAAACTATATATACATCAGTCACTCAGAGCTGTGGTTGTTAGATTATCGGAAAATGAGAGAAGCTGAACGTTAAACAACCTTTGCCAACGATTTCATATCTGAAAACAAGCTGTTTGGAGCGCCAATTGCGAATCGCGTGCCGCGGCGGATTAGCCGTGCGTACTGGAGCGCAGTGTTGCGGTGTGCGCGGCCGTTCTTCGTCGGGGGTTCGAATCCCCTCTCGGGCATGGATGCTTGTATTGTCCTTAGATTAGTTTACCTTAGTTTAGGTTGTTCGTTAGTTTCGGACCAATAACCACGCAGTTGAGTCCAATAGATTTACAAACATTTGAACATTTTTCTTTTTTTCTTTTTTTTCCGAAGTTTAGAATCCTCCCTCAGGCATGAATGTTTGCGTTGTCTTTAGTATAAGTAGTTTGTAAGTTTAGGGATTAATGACCCCGCAGTTAAGTCCCATAATCTTTACAAATATTTTTGAACATTTGAAAATACTGGAAATAAACGTGTGCCACAGGAAGCCAGCTTAGTGTTAAGTGATCTCTTAAAAATTAAATTGATATATTTCATCAATTGTTTAAGATACATAGAAATAAATTCGTTTCAGTTTTTAGTTAATAAAGTCATTTCTGTAAGCATTTAATGAAATACCTTCCGGTGTCAAAATTTGTACCTCCTGTCTTAATGTTGTTGTTATGGTCTTCAGTCCGGAGACTGGTTTGATGCAGCTCTCCACCCTACTCTATCCTGAGCAAGCCTTTTCATCTCCTCATAAGAACGGCAACCAACATCCACTTGAATCTGCTTACTAAACGCGTCTCTTGGTCTCCCTCTGCGATTTTTCCCCCACACACTTCCCTCCAATGCTAAATTTACGATTCCCCGATGTCTAAGAATGTGTCCTACCAAGCGATCCCTTCTTTTAGCCAGGGTATGCCAAAAATTCCTTTTCTCACCAATTCTGTTCAGTACTTCTTCATTGGTTATGCGATCTACCCACCTAATCTTCAGCATTCTTCTGTAACACCACATTTCAAAAGCCTCTATTCTCTTCCTGTCCGCACTGCTTATCGTCCATGTTTCACTCCCGTACAAGGAAACACTCCACACAAATGCCTTTAGAAAAGACTTCCTTACACTTAAATTAATATTCGATGTTAGCAAATTTCTCTTTTTCAAAAATGCTTTTCTTCCCATTGCCATTCTGCATTTTATATCCTCTGTACTGCGACCATCACATGTTATTTTACTACCCAAGTAACAAAACTCATCTACCACCTTCATTGTTTCATTACCTAATCTAATTCCTTCAGCATCGCCAGATTTTCTAATACCGCATTCCATTATTTTTGTTTTGCTCTTATTAATGTTCATTTTATATGCTCTCTTCAACACGCTGTCCATTCCATTCAACTGCTCTTCCAGGTCCTTTGCTGTCTCTGACAGAATTACAATGTCATCAGCAAAACGCAAAGTTTTTATTTCTTCCCCCTGTACTTTAATCCCTATTCCAAATTTTTTCTTGCTTTCCTTCACCGCCTGCTCGATGTACAAATTGAATAACATCGGAGAAAGGCTACAACCCTGTCTTACTCCCTTCCCAACTGATGCGTCTCTTTCATGCCCTTCGAGTCTAATAACTGCGGTCTGGCTTTTGTACAAGTTATAAATAACTCACCTTTCCCTATATTTTACCCCTGCTGACTTCAGAATTTGAAAGAGTGTATTCCAGTCAACATTGTCAAATGCTTTCTCCAAATCTACAAAAGCTAAAAATGTAGGTTTGCCTTTCCTTAATCTATCTTCTAAGATAAGACGTAAAGTGAGTATTGCCTCCCGGGTTCCTATGTTCCTCCTGAATCCAAACTGATCTTCCCCAAGGTGAGCTTCTACCAGCTTTTCCATTCTCCTGTAGATAATTCGTGTTAAAATTTTGCATCCATGACTTATCAAACTGATGGTTCTGTAATTTTCACACCTGTCTGCGCCTGATTTCTTTGGAATGGGAATTATTACATTTTTCTTAAAGTCTGAGGGTATTTCGCCTGTCTCATAAATCCTACACACCAGGTCAAATAGTCTTGTCATGGCAGGCTCGCCCAGAGACTTTAGTAGTTCTGAGGGTAAGTCATCTACTCCTGGGGCCTTGTTCCGACCTAGGTCTTTCAAGGCTCTGTCAAATTCATCTCTCAGTATAGCATCTCCTATTTCATCTTGTTCTACGTCCTCTTCCCTTCCTACCACATTGTCTGTAAGTTCATTTCCTTTGTAGAGCTGCTCTATGTACTCTTTCCACCTTTCAGCTTTCCCTTCTTTGCTGAGAACCGGCTTCCCATCCGAGTTCTTGATATTCGTAGATTTGCTTTTCTTGTCCCCAAATGTCTCTTTTATTTTCCTGTAGGCGGTATCTACTTTTCCCCTTCTTATACATTCTTCTACAGATTTGCATTTGGCTTCTAACCACTCCTGCTTAGCCATTTTGCACTTCCTGTCAATCTGATTTTTTAATCGTCTGTACTCAATTTTGCCTGTTTCATTTACTGCATTTTTATATTTTCTCCTTTCATCAACTAAAACTAGTATTTCCTGTGATATCCAAGGATTTTTTGTAGGTCTTGCCTTTCTACCTATTGTGTCCTCTGCTGCCTTCACTATTTCATCTCTCAATGCTACCCATTCCTCTTCCACTGTTTTATTCCCCCCCTGTCTCTGTCAATTGTTGCCTAAATCTCCCTCTGAAATTCTCCACAACTTCACTTTCCTTCAATTTATCTAAGTCCCATCTCCTTATTTTCCTACCTTTCTGCAATTTTTTCAGTTTCAGCCTACAATTCATGACTAGCAAGTTATGGTCAGAGTCTATATCTGCCCCTGGGTACGTCTTGCAGTTTATAACCTGGTTCCGGAACCTATGTCTTACCATTATAAAATCTATCTGATACCTTCCGGTGTCTCCTGGTCTCTTCCATGTATACAACCTTCTTTTGTGATTCTTAAACCAGGTGTTTGTTACAATTAAATCATGTTCCGTGCAAAATTCTACCAGGCGACTTCCTCTTTCATTTCTCCTGCCCAGTCCATATTCACCTACTATTTTTCCTTCTCTTCCTTTTCCTACTACCGAATTCCAGTCTCCCATCACAATTAAGTTTTCCTCTCCCTTAACTGTCTGAATAATTTCCTTTAGCTCCTCATATATTTCTTCGATCTCCTCATCATCGACAGAGCTAGTTGGCATATAAACCTGTACTACTGTGGTCGGTGTTGGCTTCGTATCTATCTTGACAATGATAATGCGATCACTGTGCTGCTCATAGTAGTTTACCCGCATTCCTATCTTCTTATTCATTATCAGTCCTACTCCTGTGATACCCCCAACTGATTTTGTATTTATAATCCTGTACTCACCTGACCAGAAATCCTGTTCATCCTGCCACCGGACTTCACTAATCCCCACTATATCTAACTTCAACCTATCCATTTCCCTTTTTAAATTTTCTAATTTTCCTACCCGATTAAGGGATCTAACATTCCACGCTCCGATCCGTAGAATGCCAGTATTGTCTTTCCTGATGACAACATCCTCCTGAGTAGTCCCCGCCCGGAGATCCGAATGGGGGACTATTTTACCTCCGGAATATTTTACCCGAGAGGATGCCATCAACATATGTTCATACAGTAGAGCTGCATGTCCTCGGGAAAAGTAACGGCTGTAGTTTCCCCTTGCTTTCAGCCGTTCGCAGTAGCTGTGTGGCAAGGCCACATTAGCTGATGTTACAAGGCCAGCTCAGTCAATCATCCAGACTGTTGCCCCTGTAACTACTGAAAAGGCTGCTGCCCCTCTTCAGGAACCACACGTTTGTCTGGCCTCTCCACAGATACCCCTCCGCTGTGGTTGCACCTACGGCACGGCTATCTGCATCGTTGAGGCACGCAAGCCACCCCACTTCGGCAATGTCTGTGGTTCATGGGGGTGGCCTGTCTTAATATCTTTGTGAATCGCGTATTTTTCTGTATATGCGAAGTAGTCAGTATCTGAAGATGGCCTAAGAAGGTGAAAACCGTTTACTCGCCAAGTAAGTAAATAAATATTATCTGCAGTACATTTGGAAGAGTTTTCCTTTTATAATATTTCGTCGTGTTCGGTTTAGCATCGACAGAATAGTTACTAAATTATATCCATTTTGTTATTTTTTCAACCTTTTCAATTATATTAAATAGTTTAAATTCCTTCATAACATTTCCATTTTCTTTAAGAAGCTAACTTTTTGCTGCAGCCCTGGAGAATTTCATTTCATTAAAATATAGTTTTTTTGTTCTTTTTTGTCATTACCTATAATTTATTCCCATAGAACAATGTTGGTGCGCACGGAACTTCGTAAACTTTAATGAAGTTTCTGTTCTTACTTTATTTTGGAGTCTATCAAGACTTCTAGAAGCAGACAATACAGAACAGTAAAGTGAATAAATTTCATTCATTCTTCTATTTAATACTGAACCTATATTTTGCACTCTGGCAGGGAGAGCTCACTATACGTGAGGCTGTTTTCTAGGATGGCTTTCTACTGTGCGCCTGAGAAGGACTTTAAGGTTTTCGCTGTTGAGGCTCTAATATTGATACCACAGAGGACGCAATACGGTTGGAGCAACGAGCAACGTTCGGAATTACGGCGTAAAGTCTATATGCATCCCTTAAATTACTTAATACGTGATTAATGTTCGGCTTGTAGTACCACAACTTTTCCAAAACTACAAGAGCTGCTGAGAGATTTATTTAGTTGTCATAAAATGTTATACGCATTTCGTCTAGTCTTGCATGTGTTTTTCGAACTAGTAAGGCCAGGCATAAATCATGAGTATAATTTCGGATGTGACGTAGCAAGTGTCATGGCGTAGGCATCTAATATTGTGTGCCGCCTCCTCTGGCCCTGCGGTCTGCAGTTAGATACCGTGGAAGTGATTTTGCAAGTTCCTGGTATTGCTCTGGACGAGAGGAGCTGACACAAGATAGTTTGCAGAGCGGCAACCAATTTGGGCATGTTCGTTACTGCGGAATCCATGGCACGAAGCCTCGTTCCATGACATCACGGTTACGCCCGATGAGCTCTTTGGTGGTCATTTCATTCTCTGGACCTCTTGTGCATGTGTCTGGATCCATTCCCGGAGGTGGGGGAGGGGGAGGCGTGGGAGGATTTTTGACAGGGGCACATTGTCATCTTGAAACACTGTAGAACAGTCAACGAATTGGAAGGCCAAAATTGGTTGTAGATGGTCCCCGAACAGCTCGACATACTGCGGACCATTACAAGGTACCGGTACCTTCCAGGACAACTAGGAGGTCCGTGGCACACAAGAGAAATGCACCCCAAGTCAGCCCCACGGTCTCCATGGTATGGAAGACCAAACCAGTGTGGATTTGTTAAGGGATGTAGTTCCATCGCTGCTATCCGTGCCACACGCTTTTGATGGAAAAGCACAGAGAGAGACAGAAGAGTGTACACATGGTATTTCTAGATCTATATGTGTATCTGTACACGTTAAGGCATTACGTACCAAAATATTTGCACTTTCACATATTACATCCTATGAACACAATGAGGAAACATTGGAATCAAATTCAGATCAGACTGAATTTAAAGAATGAGATATGCTCTCTGTCATACAAAGAATCGAAATACAGTGTCGTGTAACAGTGTGAATAGTGAACTGATAAAATATGCTTCATCAGGATTTCAAAGAAGGCTGCTTACATTTCTGATTTCTTGATAGAACAGACGTCGTTATGGGATGATGCAGATATTTTAAATATAGATTTTAACCGGGGTTTGGAGCCTCAAATGCTCTCGGGTGTTGTAATGATACAACGCGAACATATGAAACTTTGAGCTGGGACGTGGATTGGTTCCCAGGACCTACTGCTTAACGGGTTGATGCGCTAAGCCTCTGCACCATCGCAGGAACACGGGCTGAACCAACACCTCCTAGAAGACGAGGCCTCACAGCAGGCCGTGCCACGTCACACGGAGAGGCCGCGAACGCTAGCTGACTGGCCGGCCGCTGGGGCACCGCCCACCGCCTCGTAGCGACCGGCCAGTCAGCTAGCGTTCGCGGCCTCTCCGTATGACGTGGCACGGCCTGCTGTGAGGCCTTGTCTTCTAGGAGATGTTGGTGTGGTCTTCACATCTTAATAAATCTCCACAGCATCAAAGTTCAGGACAGTTACCTTGATATCTCGTGGATGTAGAAGCTTCTTAAAACACAGCATCTATATAACCTGCTTACAGAAATCCCTAGAATTCATTCAGGATACGTGCAGCTAGAGAAATGTTCTCCATTTTATGTGTGCGTCAAAATTAAGGCAAGAACTCCGAGCACACACCAGATATCTGTAAAGCGGTTTAATTTCATCACTTTTGCCCTACAATGCATTACAACAATATGTACATCGGTGCCCAAACCGGCATAGTGGCGGCTTGGAAAGCTGTTAAAAGACTGCCCTTTTCGATCTTTGTGTGGCCTCCTTTTATAGTCTGGCCTACAATACCATACATTGTTACAACTATTAAAGATATGAAAAACAATTAGTTTGGACATGTTATGGCAACATAGTAGCAGCATTACATTCAAAATTAAGGTAATTATCAATTTGCATCGAGTCATAATAATCCTGCTTTTATATATTGGGTTGCAGATCTGAAATAAGCTTAACTATATAAAATACAACAACACATTGTTTCTTTAGAATAATATCTTGAAAAACAGTGAAGGGTAAATGTTCCTACCATGTACAGAATAATGAAATAAAGTATTAATTGTTTTGCTGTATACAAGAACACGGGAATATTTCATATAGGCTTAGTTAATCTACAATGCTGCACATGCTGGCACGTTTATATTCGAAACATTTATTATATTTGTGTTTTCATGAGCAGTTCCTACTCAGATATACAATAGAATATGTCTCTAAGCATACTATTTCACTTTATGTTTTCTTAAAGTGCATATTAGTAGGTTTTAGTTATATAACCATGTGCTCTTGTATATTTTCCTATTTTATGATGAAATATTATTTGCTTGTCTTCCTAGCAATGTATGTATCTTCTCTTAACGATGACTTTATCGAGAAATCATGTTTATTATGTTACACACACTCTGAGATCACAAATTGGCATTTAACAGTTGAGGTTCTAATAAAATAATTTGTTATTTGGGTGATGAAGTAGTAAACATTTAGCTCTGCAGCTTGCCTATTACATCTCACTGAACACACATATAAGGGCTAGCCAAGCACACAACCCGCCCGACCTAGGCTCGCTTATGTCCTGCTACTTCGATCATTGTACTGAATGGCTCGTAGAAGATCCTGAATCGCCGCCAGAAGTCCAGTTCTAGTGTGCACCAACACCGAAATAAATATGAAGTCCGAAAGAACAGACGTCGCAATTAAAAACATGCAGGCTTTCACGGCCGGCGTCTTCATTAATTAAAACTTCCGGCGAAGACAAGGTGGACTACAAATAACAACTGCGGGGTCTGTTCTTTCGGACTTGATGCTTATTCCAGTGCGGATGTAGACGAGTGCCGGATTCATGGCGTGAATACAGAGCGTTCTGTGAGCCATGCAGTATAATGATCGAAGTAGCAACACGATAATTAGCCTAGGTCGGGCGCGGTATGTGCTTGGCTAGCCTTATAGGTGAGTTTAGAATGTGCGTTAGGGGTGGCGCAAAGGCTTAGCGTAATTGCTTAGTACGCCGGAGGTATCGGATTCGAATCCCGGGCCCCGTAAGACTTTTCATATGCCCATGTTGTATCAAGACAACACCCACGAGCAGCTAAAACTCAAAGAACCCAGTTAAAATGAAATTTTGTGATTCTTTAATGAATAAGGAAGGAAATACGAAAATAATGAAAAATATTGTATATAAGAACTCAGATGGGAAACTAGTTTTGAGGAAAGAAGGGAAAGCTCGAAGGTGGAAAGAATATATAGAGAGGCTCTACAAAGGAAATGAACTTCCAGACAATATTGCAGCAAGAGAAGAGGAAGTAGATGAAGATAAAATAGGAGGTACTATACTGAGAGATGAATTTGACAGAGCACTGAAAGACCTAAGTCGAAACAAGGCCTCAGGAATAGATGACATTCCCTAAGAGCTACTGTAGTCTCTGGGATAGCCAGCTATGACAAAACTATTTCACCTGGTGAGTAAGGTGTATGAGACATGTGAAATAACCTCAGACGTAATAAGAATGTAACAATTTCCGCTTCAAAGAAAGCAGACGTAGACAGGTGTGAAAATCACAGAAGCATCAGTTTAATAAGTCCTGGTTGCAAAATCTAAATGCAAGTTATTTACAGAAGAATGGGAAAGCTGTTAGAACCTGACCTCGGGAAAGATCAGTTTGGAATCTGGAGACATGTAGGATTATGGGATAGATTACTCAATTATCTTAGAAGATAGATTAAGCAAAGGCAAACCGCCTTTGTAGATTTCGAGAAAGCTTTTGACAATCTGGATTGGAATACACTCTTTCAAATTCTGAAGCCAGCACGGGTAAAATACGGGAAACGGAAGATTATTTACAACTTATACAAAAACCAGACAACAGTTATTAGAGTCGAAGGACGCAAAAAGGACGCAGTTATTAGGAAGGGAATAAGACAGGGTTGTAGGCTTTCTCCACTCTTATTAAATTTGTTGAATGAGTAAGCTATGAAGGAAAGCAAGGAGAAATTAGGAAAAGGAGTTAAAGTTCAGGTTGTTGTTGTTGTGGTCATCAGTCCGCAGACTGATTTGATGCAGCTCTCCACGCCACCCTGTCTTGTGCAAGTCTCTCCATCTGAGAATACGTTCGGCAACCTACATCCTTTTGAATCTGTTTACTGTATTCGTCCTTCGGTCTCCCTCTATGATTTTTACCCCACACACTTCCTTCTAATGCTAAGTTGACAATTACTTGATGTCTCGGAATGTGTCCCACCAATCTATTCCTTCTCTTATTCATAATTTGCCAGAAACTCCTATTCTCCCCAATTCGGATAAGAACCTCCTCATTAGTTACGTGATCTACCCATCTAATCTTCATCATTCTTCGGTACCACCACATTTCAAAAGGTGTTATCATCTTTTTTGTTTGAACTCCTTATCGTCCACGTTTCACTCCTATACAATGCCACACTACAGACAAATGCTTTCAGAAAGGACTTCCTAACATTTAAATTAATATTCGATGTTAACACGTTTCGCTTCTTAAGAAACACTTTTCTTCCCATAGCCATTCTGAATTTTATATCTTCTTTACTTCGGCCATCAGAATTATCTCGCTACCCAAATAACAAAACTCATCTACTACTTTTATTGAATGCTTTGGTGAGGCGAGTGTCAACAGCCGTAATATATTTCATAAAATGCATTTTTAAAAACCATCAGCTGTTTCTTCAAAACCTTATATATCTACCAGTTTCGGTCAATAGACCATCTTCATGGATAAAAAGGTGTTCAAACGGAATAGTAAAATGCATCAAATAAAATACATCTAGCTGAGACAAACAGGAGCCAGTATAACTAAAAAGTTTTCTTGTCTCCAAATACCTCTTTTACTTTCCTGTAGGCAGTATCTATCTTTCCCCTAGTTATACATTCTTCTACGGTTAGGTTACTCCTGCGTAGCCAGTCTGCACATCCTGTCAATCACATTTTTCAGACGCTTTTATTCTCTTTTCCCTGCTTCAGTTGCTGAATTTTTATATTTCTCCTCTCATATATTAAGTTCAGTATATCCTGTGTTATCCAGGGATTTCTATTAGGTGTTGTCCTTCTGCCTATATGATCATCTGCGACCTTAACTACCCTATCTCTCAGAGCTACCCCCGTTTCAGCCAAGTCTCGACTAAAGCTCGCTCTGAAAGTCTCAACCAGCTGTGGTTCTTTCAGTTTGTTCAGGTTCCATCTCCTAACTTTTCTACCTTTCTGCAGTCTCCTAAGTTGTAATCTGCAGTTCATAAACAATAAGTTACGGTCAGAGTCTATATCTGCCCCTGGATGGTCTTACAGTTTAAACCTGGTTTCTAAACCTTTACCTTAAAAAATATAAAATCAATCTGGTACGTATACGGCCACCTTTTATGATAATTAAACCAAGTGTTGGTAATCATTAAATTGTGCTCTGCACAATATTCTACCAAGCGATCTCCTCTTTCATTTCTTTTCACTAGACCATATTCACCTACAACATTTCCTTCCCTTTTCCTACTACCGAGTTCCAGTCCCCCATCACAATCAAGTTTTCGGCTCCCTTAATTTTCTGAATAATTTCTTTTATCTCCTCATACATTTGTTCGCTATCCTGTGGTCGGTGTTCATTTTGTGTCTATGTTTGCTACGATAATGCGTTCACTATGCTGTTCATAATAACTTACCCACATTCGTATTTTCTTATTCATTATCAGGCCTACCCCTCCGTTACCACAAACTGATTTTGTATTTATAACCCCGTATTAACCTGGCCAGAAATCCTGTTCATTCTGCCACCGAACTTAACTAATCCCTACCATATCTAACTTTAACTTATCCATTTCTCTTTTCAAATGTTCTAACTTACCTACGCCATTAAGGGTCAGAACATTCCACGCTCCACCCGTAGAATGCCTGTTTTGTTTCTCTCGATGACAACATCCTCCTGAGTGGTCCCCGCCCAGAGATCCGAATGGGGGACTATTTTACCCCCGGAATATTTTAGCCAAGAAGACGCCGTCGTCATATATTCATACAGTAGAGCTGCATGTCCTCGACAAAAGTAAGAACTGTAGTTTCCCCTCGCTTTCCGCCATTCGCAGTAACTGCTTGGCAAAGTCATTTTAGCTGACGTTATAAGGCCAGCTCAGTCAATCATCCAGACTGTTGCCCCTGTAATAACCGAAAAGGCTGCTGCCCCTCTTCAGGAACCACACGTTTGTCTGGCCTCTCCACAGATACCCCTCCGCTGTGGTTGCACCTACGGTACCGCTATTGTGTCGCTGAGACACGCAAGCAAGCCCACCTCGGCAATGTCTGTGGTTCATGGGAATGGTAAACTTCAGGAGGAAGAAATAAGCACACTGCTTTTGTCAATGACAGTGTAATTCTGTCACAAGCAGCGAAGGATCTGGAAAAGCAACTGAATGGAATCCACAGTTTGTTGAAAGGAGCGTGTAAGGTTAACTACAAGAAAACAAAACCAAGGTAATGGAATGCAGTCTAAGAAAATCAGGTGATTCTGATGGAATTAGATTAAGTGACGAAACAATAAAGTTGGTGGATGAGTTTTGTTATTTGGGCAGTAAAGCGTTGTTTTTTACAGAGGATATAAAATGCAGATTGGCAATGTGATGAAAAGCGTTTTTGAAAAAAAAAAATTGTTAACATCAAATATTGATTGAAGTGTTAGGAAGTCCTTTATGAAGGCATTAATGTAGAGTGTTTCTTTGTAGCCGCGGCGCAGTGACCAAGCGCATTGAGGCGCTATGCTCCGATGCGCGAGGCCGTTCCCTTTAGGGGGGTCGAATCCCTTCTCGGGCATGGATGTTTGTACTGTATTTAGTATAAGTTAGTTCATAAGTAATTTGTAAGTTTAGGGACTGATAACCCCGTAGCTTAACAAACATCTGAACATTTGTTGCCTTGTGAAATTTGGGCGATAAATAGTTCGGACAGGAAGAGGATAGAGGCTTTGCGAATATGGTGCTGTAGAAGATTGCTGAAGATTAGGTGGGTAGATCGTGTAACTAATGAGAAGGCACTGAAGAGAATTGGGAATAAAAACTGGGAGTGTACGCCATAGAAGAAGCAGTTAAAGCGAAAAGACTCAGATGGTGGAATCATGTTACACGCATGGGAGAAGCAAGGATACCTAAGAGATGAAACTTCCTGGCAGATTAAAATTGTGTGGTGGAACCGGGACTCGAACCTGGGACCTTTGCCTATCGCGTGAAAACGCTCTACCGACTGAGCTATCCCGACACGACTCACGATGCCGCCCCACAACTTTACTTCCATCAGTACCTCGTCTCCTACTTCCCAAACTTCACAGAAGCTGTCCTGCGAACCTTGCAAGACTAGCACTCCTAGAAGAAAGGATATGGTGGAGACATGGCTTAGCCACAGCCTAAGGGATGTTTCCAGAATGAATCTTTCACTCTGCAGCGGAGTATGCGCTGATATGAAACTTCCTGGCACTTGTGGGGAGGTATCGTGAGTCGTGTCGGGATAGCTCAGTCTGTAGAGCGCTTGCCCACGAAAGGCAAAGGTCCCAGGTTCGAGTCTCGGTTCCGGCACACAATTTTATTCTGCCAGGAAGTTTCATATCAACGCACACTCCGCTGCAGAGTGAAAGGTTCATTCTTGATACCTGTGAGAGTCATAGGCACGGCAGCGTAGGGTAAGAGGAGTCAGGTAGACCAAGAAGAAAGTACTTTGATTCTGTGAAGAATGATTTTAAGTAAAAAGACTTAATATCGAATGAGGTATCAATATTATAATTGAATAGGGGATAATGGAGGAATTTTATTAAGGGAACTATGCTCCAGACTGAACGCTGAAAGGCATAATCAGTCTCTTATGATGATGATGATGATCATGATGAAGTTCTGGCATCCCTTGAAGGGATTTGTAGGATACATTATTAGACATAAAGGAACTGTAAATTCATCAATGGAGTGAAGTGTGTGGGTTAAACATCGCAGAGAGAGACCGAGAGATGAATACAATAAGCATATTCAAAGGGAGGTGGGTTGCCGTTCTTATGAGGAGATGAAGAGGTTTGTTCAGGACAGGGCTGGGTGGAGAGCTACATAAAACCACTCTCCGGACTGAAGATCACAACAACAAGAACAACATCGTTTATAAAACTTTACAAACGATGCTGCCAACTCAACGTGCTAGCCCGTCCCGGTCGCGGGGGACGCTTCTGAGAAACCGCGATCGAAAAACAAAAGAAGTGCGTGGATGAGTAGTCGGGCGGAGAGTCGTGCAGCGGGTAAGGCGCGGGAAGAGTGGTGCACGCGCTCGTCTTTTGTTCGCAAATGTCAGGGGTGAGCGGGGGCCAGCGCCGGGAACGCCCAGAGGTCGCCGGCGGGCGGGCAGAGGCGAGCAGGCGGACATGGGTTCTGGCGGTCGCTGCCTGGCCAGCGGCGAAACGCGAGCCTGGACAGAGCTACTACCGACACTTGCTCATTTATACGATACACTGAATACTACTGCTATAATAGCAAGCCGAATGGCGAATATAACGTGCCCACAGTCAAAGATTTAAAAGAGGAGAACTAGCTTCTCGTCTTATTTGGCAGATTTAAAAATATTTACGAGCTCTGTTCCATACATCTTAGCACTGTGTCAAAAAAATTTTTCAACGTTACCTTTTACTTATTGTGCATGAACTCCCTCGAAGTCCACCTCCGTAGTTTAGTGGACAGCATGGTGGGAAGCCATACAGGGGACCCAATTGAAAGGACGAAATTTTCAACGATAGACGAGATAAAAGATGGTGTTTCGAGCCATCCAGCAAGAAGCGTACCAAGACTGCTTCCGGAAGTGGAAAAGCCATTGGAGGCGATGTAACAAATGGGTAGGAGGCTATTTTCAGGGAGATGATGATGATGACGAAGATCGTGTGGCATTTATGGCCGTTAGACCCTGACTGGGGTCGTGTTCAGCCTGCCTGGTGCAAATTTATATATATATATATATATATATATATATATATATATATATATATACTTGCACCAGGCAGGCTGAAAACGACCCCAGTCAGGGTCTAACGGCCATAAATGCCACACGATCATCGTCATCTCCCTCGAAATAGTCTCCTGCCCATTTGTTACATCGCCTCCAATGGCTTTTCCACTTCCGGAAGCAGTTTTGGTACGCTTCTTGCTGGATGGATCGAAACAGCATCTTTTATCTCGTCTATCGTTGCGAATTTCGTCCTTTCAGTGGGGTTTTGAACTTTGGAAATAAGGAAGAAAATAGTGGAGATATATTTGCGACTATTTCAACTAAATGTAAGACATTTTTTGTACCATAAGCGTTTAGCTTCTTTATTTGTGAATTACTATCAGTGTCCTGTAATACATGTTTGTTTTTTTGTGTATAATGTTGCAGTACAGTTATCTAACTTCTACCTATACTAATAATAAATCTTTAAATGTAGGCCTGTCGCGGACGAATTTTCTTGCAGTTTACACAGGAAACATGAGCGAAGATTGGTTCAGGATCTACGCATTATTTTACTAAAATAGAAAAAAAAAGAGATATCGTAATGTTAAGTTAATTGAAATAATACCAAAATACTGTTTTACTTCGTAGAGTTGGGTTGTGTTGTTTGGTTGGGATAGGGGGACTAAACTACTGAGGGTATCAGTCCTCCGGCAGGAAGGAGAAGGAGCGAGGATAGGAAAGGAGGGGAGGGGGAAAGGAAATGCAGCCCGGGAGGTAAAGAAGGAAGGAAGACTGCATTAGCTCGGGGCTTCGTAGATATTATATAATGTTTATTAATATAATAATAGACCTATTTCGGCAATCTGGCATCATCAGGCTACCTGTGGAAAAATATTTAAGATTAAAATGAGTAAAATAAAGATACATTTTTCATGGCATATTATTCCACACTTACGTCCATATTGCATCGTGGAGGTATAATTTTATTACAATTACGGCATACAATTGCAGTGTAAATGTTTTTAGATGGTATAGACATTTTTTATGCTTGTCAGGCTATTAATTTATTACTTCTTTTCTGACAGTTGTGTTTGAAATATCCTCCAGCGATGCTCTATGGTTACAGTTTGTTTGTTACTGCGTATCGTGGGCTCTTCGGTATGGTGGTGTAATCTTTGTTATGTTATGGTACTGCAATGTATCTCTCTGTTTTATCTGGAAACTAAAATTTCAATAAAGTTGTCTAGATAATGTTTGTTCAAATATCGGCCGCGGTGGCCGAGGTGACTGAGGCGCTCCAGTCACGGTCTGCACGGCCACTACGGTCGGGGGTTCGAATCCCCCCTCGGGCATGGATATTTGTGCCGTCCTTAGTTGTAGGTAGTTGATAAGTAGTTTGTAAGTGTAGGGACTGATGACCCCGTAGTTAAGTCCCATAGACTATACAAACATTTGTACATTTTGTTCAAATGTTCAAATGTTTGTAAATCTATCGGACGAAACTGCGTGGTCATCAGTCAGTAGCTTACAAACTACTTAAACTGAGGTAAACTAACCTAAGGACTCGAACCTCCGACGGCGAGCAACCACGCGCTCCGCAGCGAGGCGCTTTAGACCGTTCGGTTACTCCACCCCGGCATAATGTTTGTGTTTTAGTTCTGTTTGTTCATTTAAAATTTCGTCAGGGCTTTCCTTCGAATGTGTATAAATTTCGATGTCGTCCAGAATGTTTATTTGATACCCTTTTGGTGTTATGTGTAATATTTTCATCGCGTTTGTGATACGATCGGTTTCGTGATTTTCAGTTTTTAAGTGGTTAAAGAATGCTGAAAGATTTGTGTCAGAATTTCTCGTATGTTCTACATAAAATTTCTGACAGTCTTTACTGAAGCCCGGTGAGAAGCGTTGTACAATTTAACCAATTATGTATACGCCTGATAATTGGTATGTTGGTATTTTTGTTGTAGTGGAATGGATTAAGGTTTTTATGTGGTGTGCAGTTCTGTAGGCAAATCTGACTGTAGTCTTTTTTAGTAACGCCTTCAGCTCATTTGACGTTCTACCTGTAAAATTTGTGGTATGTATTTAATTTTTTGTTTTAAGAACGTATCTTTCGATAGTTTAATGTCATTTAAAATTTTATTGGGTTTGTGTTTCGTGTGTTTGTCGTATAGTTTCTTTACTATACTTGGATTAAAATAATTTTTTTGGGCTATATAGGTTAGTACTGAAAACTCTTTTTTTGTTTCTTCTAATGGTAATTTTCTTAGTCTATTGATCAGTGTGTTAAAATATGCATATCTTTTTTGCTTTGAGGTGGCAAGAATTTGAATTAATAATATTATCTGAAGTTGTGGGTTTTCTATAGATGTCAAATTTATGTTCATTGTTCTTATTCCTAATTGTTAGGTCCAAAAAATTTAAGGTTTTGTCAGTTTCTGGCTCCATGGTAAATTTGATTTTAGTATATAGGTTGTTCATTATTGTATTCAGTTGTTGTATATCAGTTTGGGATCCGTCTATTAGTAGAAGGGCATCGTCTCCTTATCGGTAATAGTATATTATTTTATTTATTATTGGGTGATTACAGTTGATGAGTTTTTATTCTAATGTATTTAAAAAGATATCAGATATGGTTCATGCACTGCTACATCCCATTGCAACTCCATCTTTTTGGGTATATATATATATCATTGTTGAATTCAAAGTAATTTTGTTTTAATACTAATTTTAGTAAATCGATAATTTAATAAATTCCTGTGATTGGTATTTTCGTATACTTTAGTAAATTTTCTTCAATGATGGTTATTGTTTCCTGGATTGATATGTTGGTATAGAGATTGATAATGTCAAATGATACAAATTTAGCATTTTGCGGTATTTTTATATCTTTTATTTTATTATATAGTGCTCTTGAATTTTTTATTGTGTATTGTTTGTTATAATTATGTGAAATACTTTTTGAGCCCAAAGTTTTGGTAAGGTCAGTGCTAACAGCCGTACAAGAAACAGTATTATTTTAACGGAAACTCCTAATTTTATACATCGTGTTGAGGAAATAGACGAGAAGGGTAAATGAGGTTATAATGTAAGGGAGGACACACACACACACACAGAGAGAGAGAGAGAGAGAGAGAGAGAGAGAGAGAGAGAGAGAGAGAGAGAGAGAGAGAGAGAGAGAGAGAATAGAGGAGACATTAATAACGAATAATGCGAGACAAATTGTATACATATTTTGTTAACGACAGAGCGTGTAATAATGAATGGAGAAGAGGAGAGAGACGTATTTGAAATAACAAAAATTCCTTTGACAGCATCCAGCTAAGCTGATCACTATATACTGGATATAAATGAAATAAAAATAGAATTCTGATTGAAAGGAGAAACATTGAATTAAAATTTGTGCCATGGGTGGGAATCGAACCCAGACCTCCATACTTACTTCAATTCAATGCTTCGTTTTTTCACTCAATGTCTTTGACATGTTGAGACGGAAAACTGTCTCTAGGCATATAAATTTATAATAAAAATAGAATAATGAAAGAACTGTATATTAAAAAGACTTCATTTTAAAGGCTGCTCATATTTTATTTAAGTTGCCAAGAGATCTTCCACAGCCTCTCACTTAGGAAATACGAAAATACAAAAGAGATAAAAACATTTTGAGGAATAATCCCTTATAATTTATAATATCGACAATCATTGACAGATTCATTCCAAGTAAATTAACAAAAAGGGGGCTGACCCGCCGTGGTACACAAAACAGGTTAGATCAGTTACAAAAGCAAAGAAAAAAAGCATGCAAAATTTAAACGCACAAAAAATCCCAAAGCCTGGCAACCTTTTACTGAAACTAGAAATTTAGCTCGAATTTCAATGAGAGAAGATTACAATAGTTACCACAACGAAACCCTGTCACGTAATTTGGTAGAGAATCCTAAGAAAATCTGGACGTATGTAAAGTATACTAGCGGCAAAACACAGACACTACCGTCATTACACAATAGAAATGGTGATGCTACTGTTGACAGTTCTGCTAAAATAGAATTGCTTAACGCAAATTTCCAAAATTCCTTCACTAGAGAAGACGAAGAAAATACCCCAGAATTCCTATCAAGAAGAGAGTCCATCATGCGTAATTTAGAAGTAAATATCTCTGGAGTATTAAAACAACTGAAATCACTTAACAAAAGTAACTCTCTCGGTCCTGACTGTATACCAATTTGGTTCCTTTCAGAGTATGCTGATGCATTAGCCCCACACCTAACTATCATATACAACCGCTCGCTTAGGGAACGTTGCGTACCCAAAGACTGGAAAGCTGCACAGTCACTCCAATATTCTAGAAAGGCAGTAGGAGTGATCCACAAAATTAGAGGCGTATATCATTGACGTCGGTTTGCAAGCAGGATATTAGAACATATACCTTCCTCAAACATTATGAACTACCTCGAAGAGAATGACCTATTGTCCCATAGTCAACACGGATTTAGAAAGTATTATTCTTGTGAAATATGATGTGATGAGTGCTATCGGATAAGGGTTGTCTTATGGATTCCGTATTTATAGATTTCCAAAAGGCTTTCGACACTGTACTTCAAAGTTGTGCGATTGGCACTGTACTTCAAAGTTGTGCGATTGGATTCGAGATTTACTGTCAGAAATCACACAGTACGTTGTAATTGACGGTAAGACATCGAGTAGAACAAACGTGATATCAGGCGATCATCAGGGAAGTGTTATATGGCCTCTACTGTTCCTTGTTTTTATAAACGATTTAGGAGACAATCTGAGTAGCTCTCTTAGACTGTTCGCGGATGATGCTGTTATTTATCGGTTAGTAAAGTCACCAGAACATCAAAAGCAACAGCAAATTGATTTAGATAAGATATCTGCATGGAACAAAAGTTGGCAATTGACCCTTAATAATGAGAAGTGTGAGGTCATCCATATGACCACTAAAAGAGATCCGTTGAACTTCAGTTGTCTCGACAAATCAATCAAACCTTGAGGCCCTGAATTCAACTAAATACCTAGGAGTGACAATTACGAACAGCTTAAATTGGAAAGAACACATTAAAAATATTGTAGCGGAGGCGAACCAATGACTACGTTTCGTTGGCAGGACATTTAGAAGATGCAACAGTTCTACTACACAAACTGCTTACACTGCACTTGTGCGTCCTATTTTGTAGTATTGCTGCGCATTGTGGGATCCACATCAGGTGGGACTGACCGACGATTTAGAGAAAATTCACAGAAGGGCAGTTCGCTTTGTGTTATCGCGATACAGGGGAGAGAGTGTCACGGAAATGATGCACGAATTCGGGAGGAAATCATTAAAAGAATGGCGTCATTTGTTGCGGCGAGATCTATTTGTGAAATGTAATTCAACAACTTTCTCTTCAGAATGCGAACATATATTGTTAGCACCCACCTACATAGTGAGACATGATCATCATAATAATAAGTGAAATCAGATCTAAAACAGGAAGATTTAAGTGTTCCTTTTTTCCGCGAGCTATTAAGAGAGTAGAACTACAGAGAAATATCATAAAAGTGGTTTGATGAACACTCTGCCATGCACTTCAATGTGATTTGCAGAGTATCCATGTAGATGTAGATGTTTTAACTGATGTATTTTATATTTCGATTAAGTTCTATATTGCTCTTACTACTTAACCTCCATTTTTTTAAAAACGTAAGATGATCACCTTTTATAATTTGATATGACCAGATGATGGTGGCATAGCTCATTGAAACCGATCGTCATAAACTAAGTAAACTAAATAATTATTTTTCACTCTTGGTTTTCTACTTTTGAAGATAATGATTCTATCAGATCGCCTCCACAACCTGCGATGTGAGGTAGTGTCTTTTAAGGTACGTTTCTACCCGCACACTGTTTCTTTCTTCTGCCATTTAATGGTTTAGAGACATTCACGGATCAGAGGTTTCATGTAATAATTACTTTGTCACAATAGTGAATTGTGCATTCAAGACGCTGCCCTCTACTCCACTGTCACGATAATAAGCGAAGATATAGTAGTTATTTTATTTATTCATTTTTCCAGGGCAGACACTAACATACACTTCATGAAGCCTGGTAGGCACGCAGCTCAATCCAGAGTGTTTCATAAAACAAAATCCGGCAACTTCCTTTTGCTGAAACCATGCTACACGAATATTTCACCTATTTTCCTTCTTTGACTGGACTATCAACGAAATTAAGCTGATCGGTGCGGAATAATGAGCACAGTAGTTTAGCGAGGGTGAGTTGCCGGCACTGACAACAGTCCTGACTTAACTGTTGCCGGTTTGCTCGCGGTAGAGGGCCATCTTATCCTGGTTGAGTAATTCTTCTTCATTGTTTGTTTTTACTAGTTTCTACCGGCCACTTCATTCGCCTCGTATGGAGAAACTTCGAAAACTATCCCAAGAGGTCATTTATATCCGTATGTCCAACTCTATCCCTCTGCAAAATTTCATCCAAGTCCACCCAGTAATTTTTTCGTGAAAGCATAACTAACTAACAAAATACTTTCACAGTTATATTATGGATGGATGGTTTGATTTTTAAAGGGACTAAACGACGACGGTTATGAGTCCCAGTTATATTATAGAGTAGGATTAAATATTATCTGCTGCGTGACACATAATAATTTACTTAGCAGTATTTAGGTTTGCTTTATTATGATGAAGTAGTTTTGTATCTGTATAGTTTTAGTTTAAAGATGGCCCCAATGTCATTTTTGCCCCAAGACCCTTGGTAACATAGCTACGCTACAGGCCAAATCATGTCCCCCACCCCCTGGTTAACGTTGTTTTCAATTGTACCCACCGAAATATCGTTAGATGTATAATCCTTAAATTTGTTTTTCTTGTCGATTTCTGATAGCCTGACGAAAATTTTCAAGTAATCAAGTGGTGAACTATACACATAATTATGTATAGGGTCAATTGTCGCAATTCACCGTTAAGATATAACTTAAATATCATTTTAAAATTGGCTTTCCTTTTCTCAGGTGTTTGGTAGACAGCAGCATAATCTGCCACAAATATTTCTCAGTTCGATATAGTAGTTTTTAGCTCTGTCTGAGAGGGTGTAAAATGTTACTCTCTCTCTAGTTTGTAATTGAGAGCCACTGCCTTTAAGTCTTTAGACAGCGTCGACATTTTCATGTAGGAAGCGAACAGCTGCAGCGTGAATTGCCTCCTTGTTGCCTTTCCGGAGGCTGATGCAGATAATTCAGAAAGTAGGGAACGATAATAGCTGTAGTCGCTACGTGAAATTCACCACCATTATCTGTAATCATATATTTGATAAGTAGATGACACACCAAAGTTGAATTTTCAGACATTTTAATTGGAATACCACCAATATATCAAGTGCGTCTTGAAAGATTCTCCTCTACACATAAAAGTGTGGTGACTGTTCTTTCGAAAGAACAGACACCACATAAATATCTATATCTATAAATGTGAATGTGTGTTCGGTGTACGTTTATCACATCTGAACCACAAGACATAAAGAGCTAAAAATTTGTACAGTTACTAATGTCTACCCGGGGAAGGCTTTAGGCACTGTTTTATGGCGATCGGATAGCTATTTATCTATATATAATAAGGCGAATGTCTGTTCGGTGTTCGCTTCTCACGTCCGAAGCAGAGACTTAAATATTTGTACAGTTATACCTGAGGTAGATTTTGGACACGGTTTTATAGCGATAACGCGAAATGCGGAACAATAATTACTCGTTGAAAATTATATTTACTCTTTGAAAATGGTTTTATTGGTTGTATTGTTGCTTGAGGGTTGATACACCACAGCAGTCCCATGCCGATAGCTATAAGGGGGTGGATGATATGGTGGTTGAAAGTCGTCAAATTATAAAAAAATTCGGACTGATGGCCAGCGATGACGTTTGCGACTCTATAGCAAGGAGGTTACATACAGCGAAACGTGACACCACAGACCATATCTTTCGTCTATGCGTGCTACAATGTCTTCAGATCTTTCTCTGTAAGGATAAGCATACGAATAAGGAAATATAAGAATAAATAAATAAAGCCGTAAAATGAAATTAAAATGTATTTGGACGTTACTCTCACTATAAGTTTTGAGATATTGCAACACAGGCTATAAGAAATAATGTATGTCTTATTTATTGTAAATTATTAAGCACTTCACATAATTTTATTTTTTTATTTGAATGTTAATTAAAAATGTTTGCTTCTAAAGAAGGTATTGTATTTCATTTCATCATTCAAAACCAGACTCATAGATCACTACTGAAAGATATCTATCATAATCAACCAACACGCGAGCGGAGCCGCGGGTTTAAGTTAGTAGACAATAAAGGAGAAGACGATCACAGATCCAGCTTTCAGTGCAGATGCACACTACCACTGAACTCTGGAGGTAATCGGCAAAGTGCCACGAGCAGTGAGTGAAAATTGGAAACGGAAAATACGTAATCAGTGTGAAGAAGTTTGAGTCTTGTGGGAGACGGGAGGTAGCAGGCGCACGTTCAATGATCGTTGTTTTCCCTCTCGCGCAGTGGTTACCGTAATTGCTTAGAGAGTAGTGGGAACCGGGTCCGAATTCCAGCTGGACACAACTGTTCAACTTCCATAATGCATTCACTCAATGGCCACAAGCTGCTTGAGTCGGATTATTTCTTTTAATCTAGATTCTTCTCTGTCATTCTAGGAAGCAGCACAACTATCACCTGACATGATCCACCATGTTGTCATTTCACTGCCATAGTCGTACCAGGAAGATCATTTTTATACAGGCAATTTCTTTCTCGAAAGGCCCAACACCTTAGGAGAACATCGTGTGCACACACTATGCAATGGCTTAATTTCTTCTCCTACGACCTGATGTTGAGCGTTGAAGTATTTATAGTGAGGGAGACGAATGAAATGTTGCACAGACACATAAGAAAGAAAATTGAAGTAATCCACTGAGTTACAAATCCATTGCATTGATATCGACATGTAGCAGGACGTTTGGACAAACACTTTTTCCAAAATACTTTGGCGATACTATATTTGCATGACGTACTTAGTATTCTCAAACTGATTTCGTATTTGGTATCTTTAGTCATAATCAACTTTGAACCGTATCGCTTTCCTACGGAGTCTAGACACAGTTGTGCGACTGGGATCGTGATGTCCTGTCTGCAAGATAATAGTTTGCAGTAACTATCGAGTAGTCAGTGAAAAGGACGTGACACGTGTAATTTTTCCAGCAAAGTGAAGTAGACTTCTCCTGTTTCGAATATATATTGAAATATTTAATGAGCAATCAGAACACTGCTCTTAGATTTGAGGCAGTTGATACTGCTGACTAGTAAACTCCTCAGAAAAGCAAAGTCAGTTGCGAAATAATTTTGAATTTGTATCTTCACAATGTAAAAAGGGGCAATTGAACTTAAACATCAATATGAATTTGGCTCTGAACATGATTACTTTAAGAGTTTCGTCAGCATTCTCGATATCGATAAGCAACACAAATTTCAAGCTCATAGATATAACGAAACTCCTTGGGTTGCAATTAAAAACAACATTACTGGGAAAACACATGTTCTGACGAAGGTGAAACAAACGTTCTGTAATTGACACAACCATTAGAAGATTAAAACATCTCCCAAGGCGACTGCCTACCCTACAATTGCTCCAACTCTTCCGCAGTACTGATGAGCAGTGTGTGATTATTACCTGACGGGTTAGAAGGAGGACGTTGAAAACGTTGAAAAAATATAGCACATTGTGCAGTATAGTCAATTAGCGAAAAGAAGGACTCGGATGTTTTCCGTTTTTTCATTTATGTTGGGTAGGGGGGAACAGGGCAGGGGGATGGGATGGGGACACAGTATTAAAACAAAGGCGTTTTCATTGTAGCACGCTTCTCCCAAGAGATTTCAATCACGCACCTTCTCCTACGAATACAAAGAGCTTTTGTAGTCACTACCGTAGAAAGTATGGTGTTAAAATTATGATAATGCCACGCAGAGTAGCCGCGTGGTCTAAGGCTCCATGTTTGGATCGGATGGCTGTTCACATAGGAGGTTCGAGTCCTCCCTCAGGTAAGGGTGTGTGTGTGTTTGTGTGTGTGTGTGTGTGTGTGTGTGTGTGTGTGTGTGTGTGTTTTGTTCTTAGAATAAGTTAGTTTAAGTTTTGTGTAAGCTTAGGGACTGATGACCATAGCAGTTCTCGCATCAGATTTCACATACATTTGAATATCTGATTTGTAAGAATAACATAACCATAATTATAACTCTCACACATACTTTCTAGCACTTGTTTTTTTCGAGATCCGTATAACCGTAGAACAGTCTATGAACCCATTACGAAACACTTCACTGGGAGTAATAGAACAATCGTGTAAACGAAGGGCATTAACAGAAGGTAATTTCCGTCGTGTAGCACTTACTGTTTCAGAGACATTGAGAAGACTTTATAAGTGCACAAAATGTGAATGATATACTATGTGTATAAATAATTGCGTTGTTGCCTCCAGAATTGTTTAATTTTACAACATGCTTAGTTTTCTAGACAGAATATATATTTTAGTACGTCTAGATGTAATGCTGAGTGCTGAAAAGCAAGAATAGTTTTCCTGTGTCGTATGATTGCTATCTAGGTGAAACATGATGTAGAAGGTACGTTTATCATGATTATATTCTTTAACTTCATTAAATATTTGAATGAAATGTCAAAGATTATGTGGCTGCTCACTTTATAGCAAAATAGCTTTGACTGTGGCAGTTTATACTACACATTTGGGTAGGTTGGCAGAAACGTTTGATAATTCAAGGGTTGAGCATGACTTTGCGGCTTGGGCCTGTATTAGCCGTGGCTCGCGAGCTACGGGATTATCGGTCAACCACAGCTGGTGCCGAGGCGAGGCTTGGCGGAAACCAGCCAGCTGGAAGTCGCGTTGGCAACCAACAGCCCCCAGCACGGCGCAGAGCTGGGCTCTGATGTAAATACAGAATGTTTACTTCCTGGAATCACAGTAAGAGCGGAAAGCAGAAATACAAATCATGCCGTCACACTGCGAGTAATCATGTCGAGATAGAGTCGTCGCTCTTACTGAAGAGAAGCTGGTCCGACGCCGTTATTGATTCTAAATTGAGATAAATTATGGGAGAAACAAATAATGAGGGATTCTGAATAATTTATTTTCCATATTTACTAAGTGAGAGACTGTGGAAGATCTCTTGGCAACTGAAATAAAATATGAGCTGCCTTTAAAATGAAGTCTTTGTAATATAAGTTCCTTCATTATCCTAGTTTTATTATAAATTTATATACCTAAAAATAGTTTTCCATCTCAATATGTCAAAGGCATTGAGTGAATAAGAGAAGCATTGAATTTAAGGAAGTATGGAGGTCTGGGTTCGATTCCCGTTAGTGGCACAAATTTTAATTCAATGCTTCTCCTTTCATTCAATATCCTACTTTTATTTCATTTATACACGGCCTCCATTTATAATGAGTAATGTATATTGAGATGGACGCTATCAAAGGAATTTTTGTTATTTCAAATACGTCTCTCTCTTCCCCTACAGCCATTAATACACCATCCGTCCTTCAAAAACTATACAAACGATTTGTCTTTTATTTATTCATTGTTAATTTCTCTTTTTTTTCTCTCTAAAAATTCAAATGTTTGTTAAGCTTATGGGACTTAACTCCGGGGTCATCAGTCCCTAAACTTACAAATTACTTATCAACTACCTTATACTAAGGACGGCACAAATATCCATGCTCGAGGGGGGATTAGAACCCCCGACCGTAGTGGCCGTGCAGACCCTGACTGGAGCGCCTCAATCCCCGCGGCCACCGCGGCCGGCTTTCTCTCTCTCTCTCTCTCTCTCTCTCTCTCTCTCTCTCTCTCTCTCCCTGTCGACTCTCTAAGATAATATCCTCAGTTATCCTTCTGGTCTGTTCCCTCAAAACGTTATGAACTTATCTACTGATTTTGTCTTTTAATTTATGCTTTCGTTACTATCAGTCCTTTCTATGAGACTGTGTTCTTCTGTATTCCTTACCTATAATACATTATTCGTTCTGTGAAATACAGAGCACTGGTGTTTCAAATGACCTGTGCTTTCATCCCAACAGAATACACTGTTAAAATTTGGTGTACATTTCGCCATTTTAGAATCCGTTTTCTAATGCATAAACGACTCTCCTCGCAACTTTTAAGATGCGTAATATACCATTTATTATCATAAGAGCTACGTTACAAACTTGAGCGCCGCCCAGAGTAGCTGTGCGGTCTGAGACATCATGTCGTGGATCGAGCCGCTGCTCGAATCTTTGGTGCGAGTCTTCCATTGGGCATGGGTGTGTGCGTAGTCCTAAGATAAAGATAGTTTAAGTAGTGTATAAGCTTATGGACTGATGACCTTTACTGTTGAGTCCCATAAGATTTCACACCCATGTTTCGTACAAACTTGAGCAAAATGAGACCATAGTTAAATAATCATATAGCAAAATTCCATACAAAATCACCACAGAGCATACTGTTACATGATTCATGTCCCAGCTATCTTGTCCACCCAAAATATCTCTGGAACAATAACAGCTATTGGAAAATGACTTTCACTGGTGTCAATGTAAGGCTGGGGCCCATGAATGTACATGTTTGGAAACATTCTAAAACGAAAGCAAATGTGTTTTTTAACACAAACTTATGTTTTTTTTTAAATGGACATCCTATATTTTTTCTTCAGCAATACATAGCACGACAAATCACATAAACAATGGCGTTGATTGCATCGCAATATTCCAATTACATCCCGAGATATTGCGACGCGAAGGTGACGCTTGAAAAACCCGAAATGCGCTGCTAGCGCACGTCCTGAGGATCAGGCGTGAACCCCATGCTGCCCATAATCGCGATGTGATTGACATGCGTAATCGCACTTCCAAACTTACCAAGAGGTCCGAAACGAATAATACGGTCTGCTGCCATCCTGCATTAAAGTCGTACATTACAGCAGGTATTTATCCCATAGGCTAGGGATGCTGCAGTTCTGTAACATGTCTGCGTACCGCAACGTTAGTCGCAAAGTCAACTTCGCTTATCGTTAATCAGTTACTAAACAGGTAATGCCGTTCTACGTTGAAACTTTACCGTAGATCTAGCGCAAATGACAGTGAATCATTCACTCATAATAGTAAAATTGATGTTGATGGTTTTACTGAAACGAGCAAGTGGACTAAAGGTTTTACTGTTGTTTAGGTAAAAAGTTTTGATTTGGGAAGTTCAGGTAAGACATAGAAGATGAATGTATACATGTTTAACCAATTAGTTTTATTATCACATAATTATCAATATTATGTTTATCTAATGCGTTACATAACAAATTGTTTCAAGCAAATGTTTCTGAACGTTACTGGGTGAAGTGGCCATTCGTAGAAACTTGCACCGTGATACCAGCACTACATACTAAAGATAGCGTTCACATATCATGCTCAAAGTGATAACCATTGGCTTGCTTACATAGGCGAAGTGGTAACTGTGGCTGCAGTGGGAACTACGTTGGACACGTGTCTAGGTAGAGCTAGGCACTGGATGAACGAATACGCGAAAGGCACAATGGGTCATTTAACGCATTCGATAAACCTTATTTTGGGTGTGCAGGATAAATAAGACAACCTGACTAGTTTATACCGATCGGTACTGGGTCATATTGTGTACGTAGACACATAAAACGTGCAAGAGGGAAACCATTATGTGCTTATGAGAGTTGATGACAGTAGACCATATTATTCGTTTCGGACCTCTTGATAAGTATGGAAGTGCGATTATGGATGTCAATCACATCGCGATTACGGGCAGCATTTTGTTCACGCCTGAGCCTCAGGACGCGCGCTAGCAGCGTATTTCGGGTTTTCAAATAGCTGTTATTGTTCCAGAGATATTTGGGTGGACAAGATAGCTGGGACACCCTGTATATTTGTTTTAGACCTAATGGGCCAAACAGATGAAGTCATCAGTCCCTACCTAGCCTTAAATGCTACTTCAATTAATTTATGCTAAGTACCACACACACACACACACACACACACACACACACACACACTACTACACATGGCCGAGGAAGGAGTCGAACCTCTGGCGGGAACAGCCGCAACTCCGCGACAAGACGCCTCAGACCGCACGACCAAGAAATTATAGTTACGTAGACAGATACAAACGAACTATTTTACTTCTCGTACCATGTGTTCTGCATTCCCTTTAGACAGAAACAATATACTATCACATCTGAAAATCGGTAGCTAATCGGTCTGATGATATCTTGTAATGGAAAGAAAATATTTTGATTTTTGCTGGGGTAACAATTGTTAACAGTCGCATACACCCTCCTCTCCACCTTCAGTAGATCCAAGTAAAGAACTTAAGACAGTGGCGTGAATCAAATCAAAATTACACATTTCCTTTCGCTACTGACTAGAATAAATTTGGATTAGTTGTCGTTGTTTCCTCAAAATGCCAAATCCCTCTAGGTAGAATGGCAGAGTTGTTATCTTGTCGTCTGAGGTCAACGGTGACGATAGGCGTGGGGCTGGAGTCACAGGCAGCACAAAGTTACACTCCTGGCCATTAAGATTGCTACACCGAGAAGATGACGTGCTAAAGACGCGAAATTTAACCTACAGGAAGAAGATGCTGTGATATGCAAATGATTAGTTTTTCAGAGCATTCACACAAGGTTGGCGCTGGTGGCGACAACTACAACATGCTGACACGAGGAAAGTTACCAACCGATTTCTCATACACAAACAACAGTTAAACTGCGTTGCCTGGTGAAACGTTGTTGTGATGCCTCGTGTAAGGAGGAAATCGGATTGTAGCCTATCGCGATTGCGGTTTACCGTATAGCGATATTTCTGCTCGCGTTGATCGCGATCCAATGACTGGTAGCAGAATATGGAATCGGTTGGTTCAGGATGGCAATACGGCACTGCGTGCTGGATCCCAACGGCCTCGTATCACTAGCAGTCGAGGTGACAGGCATCTTAACCGAATGGATGTAACGGATCGTGCAGCCACGTCTCGATCCCTGAGTCAACAGATGAGGACGTTTACAAGACAACAACAATCTGCACGAACAGTTCGACGACGTTTGCAGCAGCATGGACTATCAGCTCGGAGACCATGGCTGCGGTTACCCTTGTCGCTGCATCACAGACAAGAGCGCCTGCGATGGTGTACCCAACGACGAACCTGGGTGCACGAATGGCAAAACGTCATTTTTTCGGATGAATCCAGGCTCTGTTTACAGCATCATGATGGTCGCATCCGTGTTTGGCGACATCGCGGTAGACGCACATTGGAAGCGTGTATTCGTCATTGCCATACTGGCGTATCACCCGGCATGATGGTATGGGGTGCCATTGGTTACACGTCTCGGTCATTTTACGTACTGGCCGTTACATTTCAGATGTGTTACGACCCGTGGCTCTACCCTCCATTCGATTCCAGAAAAACCGTACATTTCAGCAGGATAATACACGACCGCATGTTGCAGGTCATGTGCGGGCCTTTATGGATACGAAAAATGCTTGACTGTTGCCCTGGCCAGCGTATTCTCTAGATCTATCACCAATTGAAAACGTCTGGTCAATGGTGACTGAGCAACTGGCTCGTCAAAATACGCCATCTTGATGAACTGTGGTATGGTGTTGAAGAAGCTGCATGGGCATCTGTATCTGTACACGCCAACCAAGCTCTATTTGACACAAATGCCCAGGCGTATCAAGGCCGTTATTACGGCCAGAGGTGATTGTTCTGGGTACTGATTTATCAGGATCTATGCACCCAAACTGCGTGAAAATGTAATCACATGTCAGTTCTAGTATAATATATTTGTCCAATGAATAACCGTTTATCATCTGCATTTCTTCTTGGTGTAGCAATTTCAATGGCCAGTAGTGTATTTATTGCACTACTTCTAGCCGAACATGTGCACATGCCGCTAATGGTGAGGAAACAATAAATATTTCATTTCTATGCGTATATATTTCCACAATTTTATGACGTTTGACACCTGTATGTTGCACTATATTATATACCATTAGTGGTTGAACTTCAAGCAATTCCTGGTGCAATGTTAAAGTGAACCATACATTTCTGGGTTCGTGCATTGGCCTTGTAAACTGATACTATTGAAAACTTAAATGTTTTACGTCTCTTTATGCGTAATCGAGTCTCTAACAGAATGGGAAGCTTTTTTGGCTATCAGTACGTTCAAATTCAGAGCACGAACAAACACTCATGTCATTGAGTGAGTTTGATGAGGTATCCTATTTGTCACCTACTGTTATGACATTGGATTTACGTTGCTGTCTCGTCTCTAATAATTGTTGCATGACGGTACTGAATTACATGCTGACTGACTGCCATAAAGATCAATGTTGTCTACTGCTTCTTATGGTACCGATTGTGTATAGTCGAACGACTGTACCCCACAAGAGTTTGGTGATTAGAGGACCTGCAATGCAGCTAGGATAGTTGGGTTGCATTCAACAGTGATCTACTTTTTCTCAAATCAAATGTTCAAATGTTTGTAAATCTATCGGACCAAACTGCGTGGTCATCAGTCCGTAGCTTACAAACTACTTAAACCTAGGTAAACTAACCTAAGGACACACACACACATCCATGCCCCAGGGTGGACTCGAACCTCCACGGCGATAACCGCGCGCTCCGCAGCGAGACGCTTTAGACCGCTCGGCTACTCCACCGCGGCCCACTTTTTCTGCTGACTAGCGTACATCTGTAATAGCATGCATGCTAAACTTCAGCTTCAGTGACATGTAGTGTCATATTTCATGGCATGAGGAATGCTATGTTGTATTACATAAGGAGGTGTGTCATGTTATACGACATGTTGCAACACATGATGCTACACAACATCAAGTGCTGTAAGGTAACGCTCAGACATCAAAATGATAGATATCGAAATTAATGTCACAGGGATAAAAAAAAAGCAATTGAAAACGCTTAACAGTGAAAGGCAGCTAGACATGAAGGGATACAATCCAGTATTACACAGAGTGTTCAGAGGAACTTTTCTCTCTTCTAGCAACAGTGTTCGGAAGAATACTAGAGGAGCGAAGTGTTCCTAAGCAATGGAGAGAAAGCATAGGTCATGCCCATCATTCCAGGAGGCATAAAGGCGACTGGAATGGGAGAAGGGAGTGACAATTGTAGCAAAGTACGCTCCACCACACACCGTAGGTGTCTTGCGGAGTATGGATGTAGATGTGGGAACGAAGTGACGCACTAATCTATAAAGCATGATGTGATACATTGTATCATGAGACATAAACTTACATGACTGTCATGTCATGTTAAGCCACATATTACAACATGAGATTAGATCGCGCGTCTCACATAAAATGAGATGTTACGAACCAGAAAATGTTTCCTATGGAGCAACAGTATGTAATGTATTAAGACGTTACATGCAACTTTCCACGTGCCAAAATGTGATATCCATAACAGGATATGTTAATTTCCAAGGAACGGTGTACATCGAAAGCGGCCACACTGCGAGCTTTATTTACTGAATGCTCCATTCTCGAAATATTGACAAGGGAGATAACAGAAGATGTACGTATCGTAAACAGAGTCAATAGAAAAGTGAGAGTAACAATATTTTTTCCAAGCGCGGGATTTTATTAATACCTTCAGTCCTGAATTATTTTAAAACCAATACAAAACATGTTCTTGCGCTTTTTCATGTCGGTTGGACCCTATTTATTGATAACTGAGTAAAATTTAAATGTGTTATACTTGTTTCCAAGACTAAATATTGTCCTATAAATTGGACACCAAGTCTGGAACGCAGTCAAACATGTGAAATAAGAAGTCAACAGTTACATATGTTACAGTGTGTTTAATGTGGAACTTATGTCTCAGAGTGGAATTTGTACAAAATACAGAAATGGATCTTTCTTCCTTTTCAGCACATGCACATACAGGGTCGGTTTTGTTATTGCAGATTTGGCATGTTAGTATTGACGGGGTGGCCGGATGCCCTTCCTGCCGCCACCCCCTGACCCCCCGGGAGGAAATGTGTAGCCCAAATGTCTGTGTACAGTGTTATATGTGTGAAGGTTTAAAGTGTTATGAAATGTTTGCGAATCGTGTGAAGAGGCGGGATTTTGGGACCAGCCCAGTATTCAACTTGGGGGAATGTGGAAAACACAGAAATGGATACATAACTTAATTTAAAATACTGATATCATGCCTAATGTTCTCTGTAATGGGTGTTCACTATGTTTTATTATTGTAGTACACAGTTCTGGTGACAGAGGGCAGCATGAAGCATGAACTCAATGTGAGATATGTAGGACGTCAAGTCTGAAAGGGTTAAACAAATGGATAGAATCACATACACCAACTGAAAAATGCCCCTGCTGTATCACAAATAAGGCAAGTATTTTTCTGTTTAAACAACACTGTCAGAAGCGTTGGGAACCAGCTGCCTCAGCCCTAATTTCGCGTTCTTCACCAAAAATTTTCGCATGCAAACCTATTCATGCTCTTTGAACACAGAACATGTTAAGCCCTTTTACTCAGTCCCTCGTCGTAAAAAATGTTACCTCACCGAGTTCGCCTCATAGTGTAACCGGTGGCTCCTTTCCGTCAATCCTGACAATTCCCAGGCAATCGTCATAGGTCACACCACTCCCTCCTTCCGTCTCCACGATTTCTACCTCATCCTCCACAACCGTCCCATCCGCCACACCCCCGCCGTAAAATACCTTGGCCTTGACCCCATACCTCAAATCCCTCCGTGAAAAGGCACTGTCCTGCCTAAACCTTCTTAAACTCCTCGTCGCCACACCTATAAATCTATCATGCGTCCCATCCTTTGCTCCTTCCACCCCGCCTGGATATCGGCCCCTCCTACCTTCTACAAAACCCTGCAAATCCTGGAGCGCCATGCCCTCCGCCTCGTGTACCATATTTGACTCCCTTCTCCCACACGGATCCTCTGTGACCTCATCCCCCCCCCCCATCCTACAACACCTCGAACATCTCCGAATCCTCTACACTACCCTCAAAATAGAATCCCACAACTCATTGGTATACCCTACCCTCACCAATCCCGGGCCTCTGCCACGCCTCTACCACACTATCCCTTCCGGTCTTCACATATATACTCTCCATATCCTTTCCCAGGGCAACTTACACACCCTTACCTTACCGGATAACGATGTTCGTTCCGATATATATACCCCTCCTACCAACCCTGATGCCTTCCCTGTAGCATTGGCGCCCCTCCCCTCTCTCCCATCCTCTCCCTCCCCCCACTTGGCTACCTCTATCCCACTGCCAGAGTCTTATCAATCCCTCGTTCGCTTCCTCTTCAATCCCCTCCCCCCTCCTCCGCGCTTCCCCATACCTATATCCCTCCTGCTGCACCGAAAAATCTGAGGTGGGGAAGCTGGGATCGAAGAAACTAGGTTAAGAAGATAACAAGAATATAGTTACATTAATGTGTGCTATTTTATTTACATTATTTACAGTTAACTACAATGACCATCTCTGACACAGTACTATTTACAGGGTATATCTTACAAAATGTACATCAGCGAACAAGTACCTGACGCACCCTGACAAATATTCCTGGTGTGTTTCGAATCACATCAAAAGGAATTACAAAATTACAATTCTGACAAGGAACTTCATCTCCCTATCCATTGGGGTCTCATACAGAAGTGACTTTAGATATCCCCATAAGATATAATGAAGGGCATTTAGGCCAGGTGACCTCTCAGACCACGGCATAGGACAAAGTGCAAGTCAGTGAGTTCTGCAAAACTGTACCGTTGCAAAATATTCAAATGTTTGAAAAGCAATGGGAACAAATTGCAGAGGTTATCAGTGCATAGACGTACAAACCATGCCGCAGGAAGGAACCTCCGACTGGGAGAAGCCGCGTACTCCCCAGAGCCCATGTCCATACCCACGCGGCTGCACCGGTACCGCTCCATCTTATTGTACCGCACTTATAGGTGTCCACCCACAGAAATCCTAAAGCGCACTATCCAGAAAATTCCAAGAGAAACGGCTCTAAAGTTTTAAGCGAAGCACATATGTAAGTAACAGACTTGTCAGTGGAGGGTGTGTAGGAGCACGGTCGGATAGCACCGGTAGCAGCGTGTTAGTCGGTCATCTGGACGCTCAATGTTCAAACATGTATTCAACATTTTTAAAAATATACATTTTGATTTTATTCTTCCTGGCCCTCTGCCTGTTTGTACGCATGTGTGCTATTTTATAGCAACATCTGCACCCTGATTTTCCCTTAAGAAAACCAGTCCCGAATATACTACCAATAATTGTAATCTTACCACAGCTTACCATGTCGCCTAATTTTATAATAAATTTCTAATCACAACAATATTTATCCTACATTAATATATCTACATTAATCGTAACATGCATTGGAATTATTAGATTTTTAAAAAGAAAATATTGTAATTAAAATAACAATTAGAAGGAACACAGTGTAACTGATAACTTCTATAACATTTATTGAATTTAAAAAGTTTTATTTTTAAAACAAACAGAAATGAAACTCTTCTCCCAGGCAGAATCGAATACGGACAACCCAGAACGCTATTGACTGATCTACACTCCTGGGCATTAAAATTGCTACACCAAGAATAAATGCAGATGATAAACGAGTATTTATTGAACAAATGTATTAGAACTGTCATGTGATTACAACCACTTCTGGCCCTAACAACGGCCTTGATACGCCTGGGCATTGAGACAAACAGAGCCTGGATGGCGTCTACAGGTACAGATGCCCATGCTGCTATAACATAATACCACAGTTCATCAAGAGTAGTGACTGGCGTATTGTGACGAGCCTGTTGGTCGGCCACCATTGACCAGACGTTTTCAGTTGGTGAGAGATCTGAAGAATGTGCTGGCCAGGGCAGCAGTCGAACATTTTCCCTATCCATAAAGGCCCGCACAGGACCTGTAACATGCGGTCGTGCATTATCCTGCTGAAATGTAGGGTTTCGCAGGAATCGAATGAAGGGTAGGGCCACGGGTCGTAACACATCTAAAATGTAACGGCCACTGTTCAAAGTGCCGTCGATGCGGACAAGAGGTGACCGAGACCTGTAACCAATGGCACCCCATACCATCGCGCCGAGTGATACGCCAGTATGGCTATGACGAATACGCGCTTCCAATGTACCTTCACTGCAATGTCGCCAAACACGGATGCGACCATCATGATGCTGTATACAGAACCTGGATTCATCCGAAAAAATGACGTTTTACAATTTGTGCACTCAGGTGGCTGCAATGGGTCTTATCGGTCTGTCGTTCCCTCCCGCATCAAGCGGTTACAGATTCGTAGCACACCTACTTGGTTACGACCGGCACGATGATCGGTTTTTCAGAAGGGCAGTCACTATATGCAACTTGCATCCTTGGGTGGATATCGAATCGTGCTCAAAACAAGCATGCAGTATTCTACGAGGCTGACTGAAACTGTTTTAGCCTAACAACCGTGAGAACGAACAATTCTACCACGTCCACAATGCCGTATGTTCTTTCTTTATACAGCGTTTACATGTCGCGCTATTGGCGCGCATAAATTAAATCGTACTAAAGTTCTGCCACATCCTTACGCTACTGGCGCAAATGTAAATGCAAATGTTTCTAAAGCTTATGGGACTTAACTACGGGGTCATCAGTCCCTAAACTTACAAACTACTTATGAACTAGCTAACACTAAGGACGGCACAAATATCCGTGCCCGAGGAGGGATTCGAACCCCCGACCGTAGTGGCCGTGCAGACCATGACTGGCGCGCCTCAGTCCCCTCGGTCACCGCGGCCGGCGCAGGTCAATAGAAAGCTAGACGTGCAATTGGGTAATTTTGAATGGATAGCGAAGAAGGAAGCTGCGGTGGAGTGACCGGTCAGTCTAAGGCGCCTTGCTGCGGAGCGCGCGGTTTCTCGCCATCGGAGGTTCGAGTCCTCCCTGTGGCACGAATGTATGTGTGTTGTCCTTAGGTAGGTAAGTTATTTTAAGTTGTTTGTATGCCTAGGAACTAATAACCAAAGAATTTAAGTCCCATAGATTTACAAAAATATAGAATTTTTACAAAGGTTGTTTCGTAGGATTTTATGTGCCGAACTGACGGTTTGCCCAATGTTTGGGCAATTCCGCCAGCCACAGCAACAGTCGACTCCTCCAGCATTGCTGTGGTTACTTCTTCCACTGACTTCGAATTAATTCGTTTCCTCCAAATGTTCAAATGTTTGTAAACCTATTGGACTAAACTGTTATGGTCATCAGTCCGTCGACTTAAAAACTACTTAAACTAACGTAAGGACAACACATACAGCCATGCTCCAGGGAGGACTCTAACCTCCGGCGGCGACCAACCACGCGCTCTGCAGCAAGGCGCCTTAGATCGCTCGACCACTCCACCGCTATCTATTGATCAATTTATTTTTCTTCTCACACACGTTTTTCCCCCTTCTCCGATAATATTCTGTTGCAATTTGATGTCATTCTGACCAGTGGTGTTATTTATATCGTTTTGAAAGTTTTGACTGTAATTAAATTGAACCACGCTTGTGGCTTTGTTTCACAAAACTTTATTATTGTATTTTATTTTCACGACCTAAATTTCGGGTTACGAGCCTATTTTCTAGTGACTTACTAATTCCAAACTACACAAGTAAAAACCATAACATTATTACAGTTCTCTGGTTTTCGATTTCAGCAGTGGACGGTATTACTGTTTGATAGTCTGCCTCTGTAGTCGTACCGGCCCCAATTCGAATCCTCCCAGCGTTTTAACAAAGGGGGTCTGAGTGCCGGCCGGACAGGATGTGGTTTTTAGGCGGTTTTCTACATCCCCATAAGTGAATACCGGCTTGATACCCAAGTCCTGCTTCAGTTACACGATTCGTAAACAGTTCGTAACACTTTACACTTTTATACAAATAACACTATACGCTGGCGTTAAAGATATACATTTCCTCCCGAGGAGGGGGAGGGGGACAGGTAGGGCGTCCGAGCACCCCGTAAATATTAACACGCCAAATCCCAATCAACGAAGCCAACACCTGCAAGTGCGGTAACATTGCTCAATAGAGTCCGCCTCCATAGTCTAGTCTAGACAGCGTGCTGGATTGCACGCAGGCGGCGCTCGTGGACTGGCTGTTGTGTCATCCTCATCATAATTTCATCATCACTGACATGCAAGTCGCCTAAGTGTCGTCAGCTGAAATGACCTGCACCAAACAGGCCGAACGCGACTCCAGTTGGGATCTAATGGCCATTAACAGTTTAGTGTTAGGTACATATCTTTCAAAGCTCACTGTTTATCAAACTTTTCCGTGCTCCTGTGTGTATTTATTTAGATTCGCGCTATACTAATCAGGTCAGTGTATTCATCCGCTGTGTAAATCCGCCACTAACTTCTGTTCTTTTGTTTTGATCGTACTCGCGGTTGGTAATACTACACTTAAGTTTCTCAGTGCCGGCCGCGATGGCCACGCGGTCTGGGGCGCGCCGGGTACGGTCTGCGCGGCCACTACGGTCGGGGGTTTGAATCCCCCCTCGGGCATGGATATTTGTGCCGTCCTTAGTATAAGGTAGTTCATAAGTAGTTTGTAAGTTTAGGGACTAATAACCCCGTAGTTGAGTCCCATAAGCTATACAAACATTTGAACATTTTTAGTTTCTCAGTGACCGCCAGCCAGTGCACACGTCGCGCAGCAGCAGCTCTACAGTTAACCGGCTGCTTAATAGAAGCGACTTATTTTCATTTCGTGCCTGCTTTCTCTTACAGTTCATCAAACTTCAGTGTGCTCGCGTGTTTATTAATTGAGTATTGCATTTAGTTGACAGTTCAGTGTTTATATTTTGATTTATTAGCTCGCGTATATATTTTTCAGATTCGCCGTAAATAATCAGTTTAGTGTTTGGTACACATTTTTCGAAGCTCACTGTTTATCGAACTTTTGTGTCCTCGGTCGTATATTTAGTCAGCTTCGCTTAAAAGGAACAGTTTAGTGCCCACTGCGTGTACTAAGACTCCCACAGTTTGGTGTATTTTCCCACAGTTTAAATCAAAACAATCGTACCTATTTGGAACGTACATAGGTTTTTTAGAATGGCTACGAACTGTGACTGCTGCGAACGGATGCAGGCTTAGTTGGTGACTCTTCGCTCGCAGCATCAGGCGGCGTCGGCTTCGCTGGCAACGCTTGCGACTGCAGAGCGTAAATTGAATCGTAGTACAGTTCTGCCAAACCCCCTCCAGACGGGTAGAAGGAGGCGGAGTCTCCTGAGCACGTGACTGGTCTTCAGTAGCGCATCCAAGCGGCAGACAGCAAAAGCTTCGGTCACTTTTGTTTACAGTTTACGTGCGTTATTACGTGATTTTACGTGTAGATTAGGTTGTGTGAATTCCATTCCCAGAGCAGACTCGGCAAAGTAACATGAAAATATTGTACAGCAGTCTGAACACAAGAGTGAATTGCTGCCTTCCTTATGTGATTTTAGCAGCCTCAAACGAAACGGGAAGCTTCAATACTTTATTCTTCTATTCGTGATGTAACTACCCATGAAAAAAAAAATCATTAGTTTTGTAATGAATGTCAATTGAGTGTGGAAGCACCTCTCACGTCTTTCCATCGAAGAAAATGTAAAGAATGGTGCTGACAACATTCTTATACCGATATCCGAATATTAGAGCTGCTATGTGTAATTTACGTCAAGTTTCTGAAATAAAAAATTTCTCATTTGCTGTAAGTGCGTTTTAAATACATAATTTATGAAACATTTATAATTATACGTATCAAAGACATGTGGGCTACAGTCATCTCCCTATAATAATAATAATAATTTCGTGTGGCTTGTTGGCCAGGTGCAAGTCTTTAAATTGGACGGCACTTCGGCGACTTGTGTAAAAGAATGTGTGTTGTCACATGCCTTTATTCTCTTTAAACTCGTTGCCAGTAGCGTAGGTGTGATTTTAAGTTTACTGTTTATTAGTAAAAACACCATTGGCAGTCAGCACAGACAGATAAAGACCATAATTTTTTATTCCTGTAGTGAAGACTATGGTAATTAGAACATAAATCAAATAATATATGAAATAAAATTTACGGTACCGGTAGGCCTGAGTTAATGTTTACACTCTTCCAATTCTATCATTTTTGTTTGTACCTCAGACCTGTCCCACTCCTTTAGGCTTGCAATTTATGTAGCGTATTGTAGGGAGAAACGTAACCTTGGTAGTACCTACTATGAAATTTCACTAAAATAGGAACATTCATGAGGTACAGACGTCAAAAATTTAAAAAATGAACTTCGAATATAAGGCAGCAACAGCTGACAGCGTTAAGCTTTTGCTTTCTGCCACTGGGAAGCGCTACTGCAGACTAGTCACGTGCACAACATGCCCCGCCTCCTTCTGCCTTTGTGGAGGGGATGTGGCAGAACTGTAGTACGATTCAATTTACGCGTGCAGCAGACGCCCTGTGCATCTGTTGTGCCCTCCGATCGGCCTGCGGCTGTGGACACACCGTTCACTGCCCTCGAGGGGGTCGCCCCCCAATCTGTGGTGGATTGGGAGGTCACCTCAGCGCGTGTCGGGCGGCGTAAGACTTCCCGGGGGATCGAAGTGGAGGCCTCCCCGGTTAGTCTTACGAACAGATTTGAGCCGTCGTCTGAGGCAAAGCATGTTCCTGATGCAAATGGTGTCGCTTTCCTCTACTCACCCCTCTGCCTGCAAGATCCTGGCACTCACAGAGGGTGGGTTTGTTAGTAGTTGGGAGCTGCTACGTTAGGCGGGTGATAGAGCCCCTTAGGGATATGGCTGCTAGTGAGGGGAAGAAGTCCAATGTGGACTCCGTGTGCACACCGGGAGAGTCATTCCAGATGTGGAACGGGTCCTGAAGAGCACAGGGTGCAGCCAGCTGCGGGTGGTGGCTCATGTCGGGACCAACGATGTGTATCGATTTGGATCGGAAGTGATTCTCTCTGGTTTTGAGCGGCTATCAGAAGTGATAAAGACTGCCAGTCTTGCTTGCAAGATGAAAAGATGAAAGCAGAACTCACCATCTGCAGCATAGTCGACAGGACTGACTGCGGACCTCTGGTTCAGAGCCGAGTGGACGGTCTGACTCGGAGGCTTAGACGGTTCTGCGACCTTGTGGGCTGCAGATTCCTCGACTTGCGCCAAAGGGTGGTGGGTTTTCGGGTTCCGCTAAATAGGTCAGGAGTTCACTATACTCAGGAAGCGGTTACACGGGTAGCGGAAGATGTGGCGTGGAATGGGCGGTTTTCTAAGTTAGAGGGCCTCGGGAACACACAAAATGGATTTCAGTCTCAAAGGTCAGATACAGGAAGAATGCAGATCTAGGAACCATTGGTGTAACAGTTGTAAATTGTCTTAGCTGTGTTGGGAAAGTTCCAGAGCTCCAAGCACTCATAGAAAGTACTGAGGCACAAATCGTTATAGGTTCTGAAAGATGGCTGACGCCAGAGATAAGTTCGGCTGGATTTTTTACTGAGGGCCAAATGGTCTTCAGAAAGAATAGAATGAATAAAAAAAAAGGGGTGGCGTGTTTATTGCTCTTACAAACAGTTTATCTTGCAGCGAAATAGAGGCAGATACTTCCTGTGTGTTGGTATAGGAATAAATTAATAATTGGATCTTTTTATCGCCCCCCTGACTCAGACGATGCAATTGCCAAAATGTTCAAAGATAACTTCAATCACATTTCAAACAGGTACCCGAAGCATACTTTTATAATCGGTGGCGACTTTAATTTTATCTTTTATTTCCACGGTCCGCGACTGCAAACAAAGAAGAACTTTAGTTTTAAACCTTTCAGGCCTGACATACTAAATGAAGTACATCAGATTTATACATCCTGGTCGCTTTATGAAACAATGTGAAACACTTGAGCTCTAGTATTCTACATATAACATCACTTCCAATTGACAATCTGAGAGTTGTATCCACAGTCATCTAGTGGCTGTGCTGAAAACTAGTAAGGTGGTCGATAGAAATGTAGCTCTTCCTGGTAAGCATGTATATAGACGTATATCTACTTTTTAGTGCGAATGTTTTTATTTATAAATACAGTACAAAGAGTGATGTAAAACTATGACAATACAGGAAAACTCGTTATATGTAACTGTTCATTCCATTTGAGACCTGATGTATTTATAGTACGCACAATAATTTTTAAAGGCAGTGTGAAAAAATATATGTTTGAACATTTTATTGTAAAAAAAATCATTATAATGAAGAATAGAAGGCTTCAAATGTTTTGAATGAAAACTCAATGACTAACCGCCACGCTGTAATCTACCACCTACCAGTGATAATATTCTCAGTCATAAGCTGGGATAGTCGTGCCTTTATGCCCAAGATTTCCTGATGATAGAGAGATGCAAGCTGAACAACGAACCTCAGACTTTGTTAATGGAGAATACTGTGTTCTGTTTCTGACTCACCTTGTGATGCGATCTCAGGAAAATGCCAAGGTTTTCCGGTCAGTGGGAAGATTTCATTGCTTTTTGCGTCTCAGAGTTCCGAACAAAGAACTACCGATCAGGAGCGTCTTTCATGGTCGTGGGAAAATTCATGCGGTAGTTATTTGCTGCGCGTAATACTCGCCATACCGCAAGGATCCGTAACTAGTTTTCCGGAATGCTCTTTAACAAGTTGAGAGCCATCCGCGAGCCATTAGCATGTGAGTAGCGTACCACCAACTCACCACAAGCAAACACCAGGCGTCAGCTGACCTGACGCGTTACGTAAGCTGGCAGAGTCCAAGACATCTGTCGGTACATTCGCCACTCCAGGGTTGAAGAGTATTTAAAAATAGAGTGGACTAGCGTCTGAACAAAATTTGTGACTGAAGAGGAGATCGTATTTTAACACGTTATCGGCGTTGCTAATGCCGGTTATTCACTGATGTGACAGAAGTATGGGAATACTCCTAGGCCCTGATATTGTGTCGAACCTCCTTTTTCCAAGCGAAGTGCAGGAAGATGAGTTGACTTGGACTCAAGAAAACGTTAGAAGTTCCCTACAGGAATATTGAGCCACGCTGTCTATATGGCTGTCCATAACGGCGAAAGTGTTGCCAGAGCGGGATATTGTGGACTAACTAACGTCTTGATTATGTCACATAAACGTTCACTTTGCTACTAGTCGGCCGTTCAGGGAGGCCAAACCATTTACTGGAACTGCCAGGACTGTACTTCAATCAAAAAGCGAACATTTCTGGCCCGGTGACATAGCGTGCCGCGGTGGAATGGCCGAGAGGTCTAAGGCGCCTTGCTATGGAGAGCGCGACTGGTCTCCGTTGGAGGTGCGAGTCCTCCTCCCTCGGGCACGGGTGTGTGTGTGAGTTGTACTTAGCATAAGTTACTTTAAGTGGTTTGTAAGCATAGGGAGTGATGACCTCTACAGTTTGGTTCCATAGCTTTACAAACATTTGAACATTTTATTGACATGGCGTTTTGTTATACATAAATATTCCGTCCTAATTTAGGAACATGAAGTCCATGAATGACTGTAAATGGCCTCCAAGTAATGGAACACAACCATTTCCAGTCAATGGTCGATTAATTTGGACGAAAGGACCCTGTCCATTGTATTTAAAAAATGTTCGCATTTTAGATCCAAAACAAGTTTTCCGATACCTTGTTGATAACTTGAATCCATGGCCTCGGCTGTCTTACCAACAACTCTTGCCAACTGCAATCGGAACTAAAATGAACAGTTTTCCAGTCATCTAGGATCCAACCAATTGAGTCACGAGACCAAGAGAGGCTCGTTTAATTTTTTATGAATGTAGGGTTGCAATGTTTAAATCTGTACGATGCGATATCCAGAAATTTAATACAACAAGAAAGGCTTTGACTGCTGTTTGCGAATATTTCTGGGTTATGTGGTGAAGGTCTTTGAAACGGTTTTGTTCCTAATGTTTCAGTGAGAGAAGGGGGTGGACTTACCTATCGAGTATCTAACGTTGATGTCCACACATCATTAATTCTTAAGAATTATTCTTTTTAGTTGTTATTGTCACCAGTTTATTTATTTAGGTGGATTTTCCATATAGTCACGGATATAACTGTTTTTCCACTTTTATGTAGAGCATCCATCTAAGTATCTTTCGTTTTAAAATTGTTTTCAAGTTTATATCGCGTTTCGATTGTTTCTCTAAATATCAGTAGATAATAGAGCTATAAAACACAGAATGTATAATTCTATATAGGGAAAGATTTATATGGACTATAGCTCTACAAAGAATAGACAGGTAGGTGTTATCTTTTACAGAGTGCAATTTGATATTTAAGTTTCTTCTTTGGCAAGGATTATTTCTTCCAAACGTGCCCTCCTTTCTCGGTAGTTATGTCGTTTTCACATATCCGGAATTGGCAATACACGAGGTGGATTTAGAGAGTACCTCCATACAATCTAGAAGATTCACCATGAACTAGATATTAAATCTGTCACGTCAGGGGTCAAAAGGTTATTGAATTCACTGTAACTCGATAAATATGGAGTCAATAATTTTCTTTTTTGGTCTATTTAGGTAAAACACAGTTGAGAGAGTGACTTTCAGTTCGCTTTTCCCGGGTAGGTTACTTAGGCCTGCTTGTTCTATTTTACCCAGATAGATTACACAGCTTATTATCACTCGCTTCGCCAGTAATACGGGGACCCGTAGAATAAACGGGCAGTTCTTGTGGCCCACGACGGTGGAGTTCACGAAGTGAAAGGGTAGCCAGAAGCAAAGTCCAGAGAGTAGCGAGACGCGTTGCAAACGTGCACATTGCAAAAGGGCAATCCGAAAGAAAATAATAAATAAAATAAAATAAACCCGTAAATAATGCCTAGGTCAATCCCACTCTCATTAAATAGTTCAGGCTGAAGTTTTCTGAAAGTATTGAGGACTGCTGTACAATCGCAGATCATTACCCTTTTACCTTCCTCTCTTGGAGGAAATATATGGGGGAGTTTGTAACTTGTTGGATTTTACTCATTTTTGTACTGATTGGTTTGTGTGTGTGTGTGTGTTTTACTATTTTATGTTATCTGCATACTGTGTATGAGAGTCTATATATGTGTGTAGTACTTGCTGATGTTGGTTTTGGAGGAAACGAATGGGGTTAGGGACGGGTGTGATGAATTTCCTCTTTAATATAATCATCAAAGATGGTCATGGGAAATTTGTGCTTATCGTGGGACATGTCACCTCGATCTAGGAAGCGGATGACATCGTTTTCCATATCTGGAGGAGCTCTCGCAGAAAGCTCTTGCCAGATCTTGGAAGTGAAAGTTTGGTCAAGTGCTCCCTGGCCGCGTATATCCAGGCATATTCCCTTCTGGGACGCATTGAGGCCAGGCAGATATTTATTGCTACGGAGGGGCAAAGGGAACTGGTTATGTTCAAGACGGGATAAAGGTCGGACATTCTTGCGCAGATTATCCTGTGGAGCTCGTCTATGTAAGGCTTCCATCTTAGATGTTCGTCCAAGATCACTCCCAGGTACTTTACAGTTCTGCGCTAGGGGAGTTGGGGTTCATGTAGGTGAAGGTGAAGGCGAATGGCGTTGAGGGGTGCACGTCTCCCCAGCCTCCGGGTGATCAACACTGCCTGTGTCTTTTCAGGGTCGATAGTCACGCGCCAGCGCCTAAGTGTCTGTAGCAACTGAAACTCATTGTAGCCTACGAACGACCGGTCCCTTGTTCGCATTTCTTTTGTAGAATGCTGTGCCATATGCGTACTGTACGGTGTGTTGCGGGTAGACGGTGGGGGGCGTCTGCAGCGTACAGGCTGCACAATACCGGTCCCAGCACCAAGTACGCCCTTTGGTGGAAGTGATTTTTTCAACCTTAACAGAGGAAGCCCTTTGCGAAAGACTGCGTTCATTTAAAGTAACCATGCTTCCGGGGAAACCTTGTGTGTATAACTTGTATTGTAGTCCTTTGTGCCATGCTGAACAGAAAGCTTTGGCTACGTCGAGTAGCGCCTGCGGTTGAAGACCACTATAAAGCCGTCCTCACACGGGACGTGTTGTCCCAACGTGGCGCAGGCCAGACGTGCTGTCTACCTAGTCTAGCTACAGCACGCTCTGAAACGACCCGCTACATCCCACGGAACGCAACGTGCTGCTCATCGTGATTTGCGACCGCAGCGCTCTCCAGCGCCCGTAGCGGGCTGGCGCGTAGATCATTGTGTTTACAAAGATGGATGTGCACAAAATTACGCCGTATCTCTGTTAGCGATCGTCGGAAAAAAGCTGAAATTGTAGCTTTCTTATGCTTGCACTTGGAATGAAATACTCTTCCGGAAATTGAATTCTCTGTATAAAAAAAAAAAAAAGAGAGAGAGAGAGAGAGAGAGAGAGAGAGAGAGAGAGAGAGAGAGAGAGAGAAAAGAGCCTTCTTATTTAACCTATACCTAACCTAACTTTGACTTTAAAAAGTAGTACCTGAGGGCGCGTAGCGACAGAATCTACGGTTCAGAAACACTATATGGAACATTCGATATATATCGGTGCCGTTTCCTTCGATGTACACAGATTCTACCAAATTACCAAAAATTCTGCCGGATTTATTTTACTTGTTCACATACGCGGGAAACGCCTAGGTTTCCCTAACCACGTGCTAGCCATGTTCTCTTTGCACTGTGAAACTGAACTATTCCAATACTGTACTGAACTACAACAGTATTCAAACACCGCGCGGAAAATCGAGTGACGTAGGATACTGTCTTGAAATTTATTGGTTCCTCTGCCCTAGCACTGAAAACTCAATTAATTCTCTCGTGGACAGTTCGTTCTTGTTTCTAATAAATAACGTCGAATACCGGATATTATATTGTATTAAATTAACAAAAATGTTTTATTAACAGTCATTAAAGTAAATACTGTAAAATTTCTGGTAGAGTGTAGATGCAAACATGTTATTTACATCTATTTCCATCCACAGCTCGTGACGCTAGCCACTTCGCTAATACGTCGTCTTGAAAAGAAATAACAGCGAATATCGGATATTATACATAAATGAACATGAAAGAACCAGAAGTGTTAAAGAAACAAAAAAGGAAAAAATAAATTTTTTATACAGGTATGCAGACGCGAACCCTGTCGGCCTGGAATCTCTACGCCACAGTTTGCGACACAAAAAACTACGCTATTTACGCACTAACGTCTCATTTTCAGTTTTAAGATATAGTATTCTCCTAAAACATGTTGTAATATGTTATTTCTGTGGCATAGCATCACAAAGACGCTTCTTAGATAGAATGGCGTTATACTGTAGAGTACGAATGATATTCATTCATGGTATACAAATTATAACACTGACACACATTAATACGATTACCTTTAAAGATAAGAAAACATAGTTTCCGGTAATTTATTGTAACAAATCATATCTAAAATGACTTATTTCAAACTTTCTCAATTTTCTGACGCTTTGAAAAAGATTGTAGTCATACATTGTACGCTACAACGCTCAAAAGCTCTGCTTGTCACGTGAAAACCAAGTCGTTTCTCATTGGGCACGTTCCATTCCACGCAGCAAATATCTAAAATGCCAGATCCTTCGTTCCACGCATCGCAGGGTAGTGGAAAGTGGAATTCCATGCTGTGACGTCACCACTTCTGCCTCCACGTCCCGTGAGAGAACGGAATAACTGTTTGAACCACTCTCATGATCTGTTGTGAAGCTGAGTGTTGCCGTCGAAATCCGAAATGTAAATCCGTCAGTATTTGCTATATGAGGATCAACAGGAGAAGATCATACATCTTACTGAGAGCTGACAGAAGGCTGATTGGCCTGTAGTGCTGTGGGAATGAAGAATCTGTAGAAGCGCAGGTCCACGGTATTTATATTGTGACGGCAGTACATGTCCCACGAAGCGTGCTCACAGGGTGCCACCATCCACGCTGTTCAAGATCCGGCAATTAAAGAGTCGCGGTTCTACTCAGCCAGTTATCAGACGTGCTGAAAGTTGGGCAAATGGGGATCCCAACTGGGAATAAAATACGCTATTTCATCAAAAGTATCCGGACACCTGGTTGAAAATGACTTTTAAATTCGTGGCACCATTCATCGGTAATGGTGTAATTCAATATGGTATTGGCCCACCCTTAGCCTTGATGACCGCTTCCTCGCTAGCAGGCATCCGTTCAATCAGTTGCTGGACGTATCCTTGGGGAATGGTACCCCATACTTCACGAAGTGCTGCACTGAAAAGAGGTATCGATTAAAGTTCGCGAGGCCTGGCACGAAGTCGTCGTTCCAAAACATCCTAAATGTGTTATATAGGATTCAAGTCAGGACTCTGTTCAGAACAGTCCATTACAGTGATGTTGTTGTGTAACATATCCCCCATAGGCAGTGCTTTATGAACAGCTACACAATCGTGTTGAAAGATACAATCGCCGTCCCCGAACCGCTCTTAAACAGTGGGAAGCAAGAAGTTGCTTAAAACATCCACGTAGGAGTGTGCTGTGATAGTGCCCCCAGAAACTACGAGGGGTCCTAGCCCGCTACATGAAAACCACGCCCACAACTTAATATCACCGGACATGTGCCATACCACAGAGTAACATATACAGAGAAGCAGCCTACCCTAAACCACTTTCCTACGCTCCCCTCGTAGTTCCGTAAGATGCTAGCAGGTGTCAGGCGGTTCGCTGGCTTAGGGTGCCCCCCGCACGTCAGAGGGTAGCGTGGAGGGGAGGCTGAGGGGAGAGCTCGTGCCGCCTGCCACGAGGCCACGGGTGTGTCCGGCTTGCTGGCGTTTGAGGGGAGGTGGTGGTGGGGACAGCCGCTACCTGCCGCCTGCTCTGGCCAGATTAAAGAGCTGCTTCTGACCGCAGCGCCATCATGGGACATTTTACGGAACTGCTGGAAACCCTCCCTCCCCGCACCCCTGAGCGTGGGACCGGGCCCTTACGGAGGTTTCCCGTCTGTATATATTTATCTGTGGTCATACCACAGAGCTGTGGCCATACCCACACCCTGCTATCGGTTCTTGTGTACTGTGATTCGTGACTCCACACAATTTTTTCCCACTATTCAATCGTCCAATGTTTATCCTACTTACACTAAGCGAGGTGTGGTTTGGCACTGACCACACCTCGCTTAGTGCAATAGACAGGCAGACCATCACACAGGAATTCCAAACTGCATCAGGATCCACACAAAGCACTTGCCAGTTAGGCGGAAGGTGAAAAAACTTGCATTTCATAGTCGAGCTGCTGCACTTATGAGCAGCCGCTCGACTATGAAATCAAAGTTGTTTCACCTTCCGCATAAATTTCATTTGATTAGTTTTCATTTAGAGCGCAGTTACATGGAACTTGCGACAGAAGTAATTGGTACACCATATCTTTCGATAGATTTCACGTTTTCAGCAAACCTATTTTTCCCTTTTACGGATTTATAAAACTGCATGCAAGTGTGCATCTAATTAAAGTGATAATTCAATAATCTCCCAGAACAGCCATTTCTTTCATCAGGCAAATGGATCGATATCAGAGGAAATACTGTGCAGTGTCAGAATATATTGTTCCATTTAGTTGTACGTACTCTCAAGCAAACCGAAGGATTTATAATGCTTGATAACTTCAGGAGCTGTTGTTAGTTCTGCGGCAGCAACGAACAATTCTTTCTGAGTATCTACAGGGTAATTAAGATTCAAGTTAAACTTTCAAAACGCTGTAAAAATACTACCACTGGTCGAAATGAAGTCAAATTGCAACGGTATATTATCGGAGAAGGGGTAAAACGTATGGCAGAAGAAAAATAAAGAGTGTTAAAATTGATCAATAGATGGCGCAGTACCTGCCAGAATATATAAAACACCTGTCACGTGCACGAACCATTGAATTTGGTATAAACACTCTGGGTATACGGCTTTTCCTCATTTCGCATCTGAGCAACACCGCCTAGAAGACAAGACCTGACAACTAGCCCTGCCTAGGTCACACCGAGAGGCGGCGGCTGCCAGTTGACTGGTTGGCCGCTGGGGCACGCCCACCGGAGTTTGTGACACTTGCGAGGAGTGACACTTGCGCGGAAAGGGAATGTGTAGACACTTTCGCGGAGACCCGGACGCTGCAAGTAGTGAACAGGGTGTTCCAGAAGTAGGGATACACCACCCCTACTCCTCGCCCTCCAGCCGCTACCTGTGCCGTATTCAGGGAAAGGCCCACCGAGCGAGGTGGAGCAGTAGTAACGGCCCGGAAATATCACAGCCTCATACAACAGGGAGATAACACGTCATACAAATATCACTCGATTTACAATACAGCACCATATGAAGAGGAATGTGATGAAATCGGAATTGAGCGCAACCGTTGCTAACTACAATTTCGGATTTACTGCATTTTGAGTCAGAATTTGCATATATATTCGCATTTATCGCAAATGCGAATTTTTCCTGTCCCTAGTAATACCTCTAAAAATAAACAGCTGATCAAGGCACTAAAAGCAAGGGCAGAACTTTGGGTGTAGTACTAGAAATAACTAAAACACAATTTGATCGTAGAATTATATACAATCTCATTATAAAGATTTTTTGTAGGTGGTTTTGAGCAGCTTTTAAATATGTTAGGAATAGCATTATGAAATATAGACAGCTATACCTTATGTTTATTATGAGATATCTATTTCGGCTAATTTCAGGTCATCTTCAAGTCTCAAACAACAGGTGTTATTTTTCCAGTGGCACTCATAACCTTTAAGTGTTTACACACGCCGGCCGCGGTGGCCGAGGAGACTAAGGCGCTCCAGTCACGGTCTGCACGGCCACTACGGTCGGGAGTTCGAATACCCCCTCGGGCCTGGATATTTGTGCCGTCCTAGTTCGTAAGTAGTTCATAAGTAGTTTGTAACATCAACGTATCTGTGCAGGATGCCTAATATATTTATTGCTTGCGCAGGTGTCTTGATATGCTTAGTGTTCTGAATAATATGCTTTTAGGAGGTCATAGTCTTGTAGTAGCAGAGACTAACTCTCCAAACATTATCACTATTAAAATACCTTTTTGTTTACAGGAGGAACACTCAACGGATTAATATGTAGTTAGAACAAGTTACTATATTGCTCTTCAGCTTGCAAAGGGTTGTGCAATTTCACTGAGTTTCGTGTTGACAGTGTGGAAACTTGACAACAGCAGTGCTAGACTTCTTGGTGTGCCTGTACCCAGGAAAAGGCATTAGCCGCCCCAAGGGCCCCGGGTTCCGCGCAAGTGTCACTCCGCGCAAGTGTCACTCCGCGCAAGTGTTCCAACCCCCGCCCACCGCCTCGTAGCGGCCGGCCAGTCAGCTTGCGTCCGCCGCCTCTCGGTGTGACGTAGGCACGGCTAGTTGTCAGGCCTTGTCTTCTAGGCGGTGTTGGTCGGAGACGTTCGCCGTGACTGCCCCAATACAGGATCGTGCCCTGCTCGTAAAGCTGTTGTACAAGAATGATGACTGTGCACAAGTCGCTCAGCAGAAGGTAACAACACTGAACGGTTTGAAAAAAGGATCCAATGTTCCAATGTTTGTAAATCTATCGGACCAAACAGCGTGGTCATCAGTCCGTAGCTTACAAACTACTTAAACCTAGGTAAACTAATCTACGGAAACACACACACTCATGCCCCAGGGAGGACTCGAACCTCCACGGCGAGCAACCGCGCGGTCCGCAGCGAGACTTGAAAAAAGGCGTTGGTCTGATGACTATTTGTGGTCTGGAGAAAATAATTCGGAAATTCGACAAGGACGGGTTCCTTTGATGTATAACCTGGAAAAGGTAGGAAACGAACTGTTTCGATGTCAGTGAAAGAAGTGGCCACAGCAAAGCAGGAGGAGTACAGTGATGGATTTGAATTCCCACCATCTCCAGCTGAGCGTTGAGAACATTTTTCCTACGACGTTTTAAATGTTTATAAATCTGCATATTCTCTACGATGTTTCTTTGCTTTGGACGCTTTTTGCAGGTTCTACGTATTTTAACGTATGTCTTGGATTTTGTTTGTCTTCTCGTTAGTGCTCACCAAATGAAGTTTTATTGTGGTTACCTGTATGCTCTCGGAATCTAGTGAAAAACGACCTACCCGTTTGCCCAACATTGCGAATCTATAGGAAACCGACGTCCACATATATGGTGATTAGTGCAAACTCGACACGTCCAACTGGGTATAAGAGGTCGTATTTCTATTCTATGCTGCATAGCCTCATTAACCTCTCGTTAGATAAAAAATGTTCAAATATTTGTTAAGCTTATGGGACTTCACTGCGGGATTAAATCCCTAAACTTACAAACTACTTATAAACTAGCTTATACTAAAGACAGCGCAAACATCCATGCCCGAGGGGAGGTTCGACCCCGTGATGGGGGACGACCTCGCAAATCAGAGCATAGTGCCTCAATGCGCTCGACCACTCCGCCGCGGCCTCTCGTTAGAACAATCCGCCATTGATAAATGAAATAATGATACTAAAATATATTGCCAGTAGGAATGGCTACAGTACTAGAGCAATTGATGAATTAATTAATAACGTGAAGAATAGAAATCGGAATAAGGGTAAAGTAAAATCTCACACCACTGTGAAATATGTCACGATAACATTTAACGGCTCCATCTCTGATAAGATCGAGAGAACCTTCCGAAAATCTAACATCAAGATAGCCTTTGATACAACAAATAAGTTGTAAGCAAAATTACGGTACAAAGTGAGAGCAAACGAAGATATATTTAAAAAATCTGCGGTTATACAAACTCCATTGCAGCAACTGCGAAGGTTTTTATGCGCAACGTAGTACGGTTTGTTTAACGTCTAACTTACACCTTAGGTTTTGTTTTACGATTCATTTGTCATCTGTGGTCGAGCATCATTAAATTATGATGCTTACTGCGCCATCGACGGAGCAATTTTCGCAGTGAAACTTCCTGGCAGATTAAAATTGTGTGCCGGAACCGGGACTCGAACCTGGGACATTTGCCTTTCGCGGGCAAGCGCTCTACCACTGAGCTACCCCGACACGACTCACGACACCGCCTCACAACTTTACTTCCGCCAGTACCTCGCCTCCTACTTTCCAAACTTCTCAGAAGCTCTCCTGCGAAACTTGCAAGACTACACTCCTGGAAGAAAGGATATGGTGGAGACATGGCTTAGCCACAGCCTAAGGGATGTTTCCAGAATGAAACTTTCACTCTGCAGCGGAGTGTGCGCTGATATGAAACTTCCTGGCAGATTAAAATTGTGCGCCGGAACCGGGACTCGAACCTGGGACCTTTCCAGGAGTGCTAGTCTTGCATGGTTCGCAGGAGAACTTCTGTAAAGTTTGGGAAGTAGGAGACGAGGTGCTGGCAGAATTGAAGTTGTGGGGTGGCATCGTGAGTCGTGTCGGGATAGCACAGTCGGTAGTGCGCTTGCCCGCGAAAGGCAAAGGTCCCAGGTTCGAGTCCCGGTTCCGGCACACAATTTTAATCTGCCAGGAAGTTTCATATCAGCGCACACTCCGCTGCAGAGTGAAAGTTTCATTCTGGAATTTTCGCAGTGTTTATTTTTTCTTTGCTGTACGTTTTCCCCCTTCTCCGATAATATTCTATTGCAATTTGACGTCATACTGACCTATGATGTTCTTTTTGCAGCGTTTTTAATATTCAATTATAATCACCCTGTACTTTACTATTGAATGTAAAAATAAAGGAGAGAAGATTAGGGTTTAACGCCCCTTTGACGGTGTGGTCATTGGAGACGGAACTCACACTGGAATATTTGGGAAGAATGGGGAAGGAAATCGACCGTACCCTTTCAAATGAACCATCCAAACATACATAAAATTTAGGGAAATGTCAGTAAGCCTAAATATGGATGGCCGAAGGTGGATTTGATCCACCGCGCTCCCGAATGTGAGTCCAGCGTGTTAACCATTGCGCCATCTCGCTAGGTGATGCAGAAATAGGCTCTGATGCTAACGCTACCATGAATCTATTAGTATGACTCTTCGTAGAAATGTGATGCCTCACATCTGCCTTACCTTTTCAGTTACTAAGATGAAGCAACTACAAACAACATCTAACGCTTACTGATCGTACGTCCGTCCTTGATAAAAGACCATTATTTTGTGTAATAACGGAAACTGGTACTTTCTCTTTCGATCCCTAAGCATTTTCGAAAGCTATGGCAAGTTAACAGACGGTAAGCAGTAAACAATTATACTTCAGTCATCGTAATACACGTCGCTGTATACTTTCATCGTAATACACGTCGCAGTACACTTCACGCCCTACATACCCTCAGTAAACACTTCAAACATTACAAACTTATCCTCGCCCTTATTACGTTTATCAAATGTTCAAATGTTTGTATAGTCTATGGGACTTAACTACGGGGTCATTAGTCACTAAACTTACAAACTACTTATGAACTACTTACGAACTAGGACGGCACAAATATCCATGCCCCAGGGGGGATTCGAACCCCCGACCGTAGTGGCCGTGCAGACCGTGACTGGAGCGCCTCAGTCCCCTCGGCCACCGCGGCCGGCTTACGTTTATCTGATCGCTGTTGAAGTGGGAACTGCCCGATTCTTCCGTGTGGCGCTACTTGAATAGTTGCAGCCTCGTATTGCTGCAGAAGTGTGGTATTTTCTCGAATGATGGAACTAGATCTAGAAAGTGCTCGCATCATCGATACTGTATAAGCAAAATGCAACGCCATCTGAAACTTTCACTCTGCAGCGGAATGTGCGCTGATATGAAACTTCCTGGCAAATTAAAATTGCGTGCCGGATCCTGGACCCGAACCTGGGATCTTTGCCTTTCGCGGGCAAGCGCACTACCTCTGAGCTATCCCGACACGACTCACGATGCCTCCCCACAACTTCAATTCTGCCAGCACCTCGTCTCCTACTTCCCAAACTTCACAGAAGTTCTCCTGCGAACTTTGCAAGACTAGTACTCCTGGAAGAAAAGATATGGTGGAGACATGGCTTAGCCGGCCGCGGTGGCCGAGGGGACTAAGGCGCTACAGTCACGGTCTGCACGGCCACTACGGTCGGGGGTTCGAATCCCCCCTCGGGCATGGATATTTGTGCCGTCCTAGTTCGTAAGTAGTTCATAAGTAGTTTGTAAGTTTAGGGACTGATGACCCTGTGGTTAAGTCCCATAGACTGTACAAACATTTGAACATTTGAGACATGGCTTAGCCACAGCCTAAGGGATGTTCCCAGAATGAAAGTTCCACTCTGCAGCGGAGTTTGCGCTGATGTGAAACTTCCTGGCAGATTAAAACTGCGTGCCGGAACCTGGTGCAAGGTTCGGGTCCCAGTTACGGCACACAATTTTAATCTGCCAAGAAGTTTCCCATATATTTTTGTTTGCTAAACGGTTTTAGCACCGGTATCGACTGAGATGTTGAAGTAAGTACGTTTTTGAATCGATCCGTTTACTTTTTATAACTGCGTTCGATGGCGCTTGCCGCGCGGGAGTAGCCGAGCGGTCTGGAGCGCCACTTTGCGGATCTCGAGACCTCCCGTGTAGGAGGTTCGAATCCTCCCTCGGGCATGGATGTGTGTGTTATCCTTAGGTTAGTTTAACTTAGTATGAGTAGTTTGTTAGCTACGGACTAATAACCACGCAGTTGAGTCCGATAGATTTACAAACATTTGAACTTTTTTTTTATGACTCTTGATAATTGAGAAGGCAATTACAGTGATATAGCATTTCTTAATGCTGACGTTGAAACCTGTCATCAAATATTCGATAAATGTCTTCAAATTTGAGGGCACGATGGCAAGAATCAGCGTTAGTAGGGCAAACACCGCCAAACGGAGCTCTCGTGCTACGTAGCGTTAGAAGGTCAGCACATTTTTATTTGAATGTCAACTAGTCTCCACTGTATAACCCTACCCGTTCTACACCACCAGTTATTATACGATAATTAGAAAAATTGACCCGTGTGCCTAATTACCTTAATTGGGTGGAAAAGATATCGGTAATTAATCCGATGATGTAGCGGAGGCTATAACCGGAACGTTGCTGTACCTATTTTGTGAACAACAGCGATCGATAGTAATAAAGAAAGTGGAAGTAAAATTTGGAATAAAATGATTAATGTTTAAATTTTAAAAAAATGCGGAACACAGGGATTAATTTAAAAAAATGAATAACTTATTGATTCACGGTCGCCAGCTCTTTGTAGGAGCAAGTAATTTGGTGGGATTTCAATAATAGCAAAGTTAATTAGCAACGTGAAAATTTACGTAAAATTTTGGTGGGCAGGAATCACAGTATGTGCATCAAATCCGGTCCAAAAGACGCTGACAATATACTAATTACTGTGAAATAACACAGGGGTTGAATATAAGGCAATGAAATGTAAGCAATAGCCACGCAAATGCAACATGCAGCAGTTCATGCAAAACTCTTACCTTAATACCTACTATTTACAGCTTCAAATAATTAATTGTTTATATAAGTACCAGAAATTATTCAACAGCGAGTATGACATGTGCTTTAGCCATAATCAAGATGTAACAGAACTATTAACTGTACTAAAAGCAAGCTCAAAAATTAATTAATGATTCGTCGTGATAACACTGAATATTTAGAAATGAACTATTTAACCGTCTGATTAACTTTTGCTCTCTTTAACCTGGAATTATTAGCATTTCAAACACTTGCAGATAATCACTGTTCCCACTAATCAGTACTTGCAAGTAAAAACTTTACCTCAAAAAATAGGCAATGGAAAACAATATCTCTTGAAATTGAAAGTTAGTCTAGCAGTTTCATTCTACTTAGCAACCTACTGATCAGCAACACTGGCATAAGCTACATTTAGCAATACTTTTCTGAACTAATTGTTATTAATCACTGTCACACTGTCTTTAATGACTCTGATTTTTAGTTTTCTATAACTTTGTGAATATCCTCGGTAAAACAATGGATGCGGAAGGAACCTGTCTGAACAATGACTATGGGTAATGATTTTTAAACACAGGTTCACAAATAACAGTGTTCACTATTGAACAAATATCACTAATACGCTGGTTAGCTGTACATGCTAAGACAAACTGGACAGATCTTACGGATTTTGGTGTGCGACGTGGTGCTGCTGATTGGAGACTGTTGGCACTTAACAATTGACAAACGCAGTCTCTTCTTGGCGACGAATGTTAATTACAATTTTGGGCCCACAGCATTCCTCTTGATGCATTTACTAATTATTTGAGCTGTAGCCGTATGAATAAATAATATTACCTGTTCGCCGTCTCCTCCACTAGCGCCAATCCAACACGCATTCTTCTTCACGTACATTTGCCGTTCACCATTGCGCGCACCGTCTCACTAATACGTCTGTCCGTTACTACGTCAGAACAATGACTCTCTCTCGCTGTGCGCCTCTGCGCTACTAGCGATAAAAGCTCCCTACTCAAAGATGATTCTATACAATAGCAAAGCCCTCGCTAAACAAGCGTGTCTACTACATCGATATAAATATCATTTCTTTCACAGTATAAAAATGAACTTGCAAAATTAACATCAAATACATAATGAATTACAGAAAAATACAAATAATAAGGAAAATACATAAAGCATCTTATATTACTGTACGCCCCGTTGGTCACTGTGTTGTTGTGTCACAACTGCAAGCCGCTCATTTCCACTTTAACATACATTGCGTGCAGGCATGTATATGATTGAGAAGTTTTTATATGGTGAATATAAAAGAAATGCCGCGTAAATAATACAGCGGTATACGACTACCTTATGCGGATCACCAATGTCCAACGTGCAGGCAATTGCACGAAACATGAAACGCTAGTGCGGACAAGCTGATTGAATGTCAAAACGCGAACAAGAAAGACGAGTGCAACCGACAGAGGAAACGAAGAAGATGTCCTGGCTACGACGCTAGTGAATGATCACAGTGGTAAGAGACATATTGCCAAGGAATGTGGAATCAGCCAGATGAGTGTCATCCGCATCTTGCATCGATACAAATTCCGCCCCGATCTTCAATCACAGCGTATATTCGTGGCAGCATACCGGGTGATTAAAAAGTCAGTATAAATTTGAAAACATAATAAACCACGGAACAATGTAGATAGAGAGGTAAAAATTGACACACATGCTTGGAATCACACGGAGTTTTATTAGAAGAAAAAAAAGTTCAAAAACTGTCCTACAGATGGCGCTTCATCTGATCAGAAAAGAAATAATTAGCATAACAAATTAAGAGAATGCAAAGATGATGTTCTTTACAGGAAATGCTCAATATGTTCACCATCATTCCTCAACAATAGCTGTAGTCGAGGAATAATGTTGTGAACAGTACTGTAAAGCATGTCCTGAGTGAGGCATTGGCGTCGGATGTGTCTTTCTGCATCCCTAGAGATGTCGATCGAACACGATGCACTTGCGACTTCAGGTAACCCCAAAGCCAATAATTGCACGGACTGAGGTCTGAGGACCTGGGAGGCCAAGCATGGCGAAAGTGGCGGCTGAGCACACGATCATCACCAAACGACGTGCGCAAGAGATCTTTCACGCATTTAGCAACATAGGGTGGAGCGCCATCCTGCATACAAATCGTACGTTCCAGCAGGTGTTTATCAGCCAGGCTGGGGATGTTGCGATTCTGTAACATATCGGCGTACCTCTCACGGTAGCAGTTACAAAACCAGAAACACGCAGTTCCTCGAAGAAAAAATTACGTTAACGGTAGTTGTGGTTCTAATAAAACCCCATGTCATTCCAAGAATGTGTGTCAATTTTTACCTCTCTATCTACATTATTCCGCCATTTATTAAGTTTTCAAATCTATAGGATCAGGTGGGTAAGGTGGTACAAATTCGATAAGGGTACAATTCCGATCAACATAATTTGTCAGTCTCGTAGTGTTGGTAGCACATGCCTTTGTGTGGCGTTGTAGTGTAGCAGGTTTCTACAGATCCTCCTGTCTTTTCCAAGAATACACCACTTTGCGCTACGGAGAGATAAATTTTTTCTTGTTAAGAGGTACATGGAGCAACGTCGTCGAACGCGCTCTTATAAATTATCTAGTTTCCACGCGATTGCAAATTCTATATTATGCAATGTTTGTTACCTAAGAAGGATGCATTGGTGCCCAAGGGAAAAAGTGCTTTTTATGTGGAAGAAGCCAGTGATTAAAATTTTACGAGAAAGTGATCATAATTGTACCTAGTGTGGTACATTTTCGATCGATTTTTCACACTTCTGTAACATTTTTTTATACCAACATTTGTAATAGTCTAGTATTTGTGTTACATATTCGTTAAACATTAAAGAACAAGTGCCATAGTTAAAATTATCTCTTTTCTCAACATATTTCCAGTACCTACAACATTTGTCCGAAATGATCGGAATTGTACCACCTTACACTACTGACTTTTTGATCACTCGGTATATTCGGGCACACCTGTTTCCTAAACTCGTCCTCTCGTCCAAAAATGAAGAAAATCAGCCCAAATATATGTTCATAGAAATTAAGCCTTTTAATAGAAAATGTCTGATCTGTGTAGTATACAATCCACCTAAGGTTGGGCAACTCTCAAGTTTTGAATCTGCACTGTCAAGTTTTGCACCTTTGTATGAACACGTAACTATTGCTGGAGATGTGAACATAAATTTCTTACAAAAGAGTCCTTCTGCGTCAAAATTCACTCGCATACTTTCCTCCTCAAACCCTTTACTGGTTCCACTTCGGTCGACCCACCACGTAGCAGCCACTCACACACTCACTAATATATTTGCAATCAAGTCTCCAAACACAGTAATCCGCTCAGATCAGATTTCGGCACCTGGATTATCTTTTCACGGTATAATATTCATGTCCTATTCACTGAAGTGCCCTAAGAATACGTTGCAAGTGACGACTTTTAGAGATTTTAAGCATATGAATATGACTGAGCTTGCAACAGATGCCTGTGATATTTCGTGGCAGATAACAATAGGAAGCAATCACGACGTTAATATTCCAGTATGTGAGTTCACCAATAAATTAAACAACTTGTATGACAAACATACTCCCCTTAAAACAAGAAAAGTAAAGAGAAAGCCTGCACCGTGGCTTACAGACGACTTCAAACACCTTATGAGTGTCAGAGACGCAGCACACACGGAATACACACCGCACCCGACCTCTGACAATCACCTCGCCTACAAGAAACAACGAAATCGAGTTAGTCAAGCAGTGACAAATGCGAAACTCAGACATGCTCACTCGTTACCTGAAGACCTCCACTGGCCTGCCGTCCTGTAGAAAAAACTACGAGGAATAGGAAAACCACAATATGCCACCGACCCTGTAGTTTCTGTAGACGATGTTAGTGAGTATTTTATCACTCCGTCATTTGTCATTGACCGACGCACAAAGACGCTTACTATTAATTCCCTTAAAATGTCGGGGGCTGATATACAGACAGTAAGTCCTAACACAGTCAGGAAATCGATTTTGCGAATTCGTTCAGCAGCTACAGTGCATGATAATACTAATGTATACACGTTTAGTTGTGTCATCGACCCACTACTACCAATAATAACTGACATTTTTAACAATTTTCTGATTTCCGGTACATCTACATGAGATACTCTGCAAATCACATTTAAGTGCCTGGCAGGAGGTTCATCGAACCACCATTATACTATTAATCTCCCACTCCATTCTCGAATAGCGCGCGGGAAGAAATAACACCTGAATCTCTCTGTTCGAGCTCTGATTTCTCGTATTTTATTCTGATGATCATTTCTACCTATGTAAGTGGGAGTCAACAATATATTTTCGCATTCGGAGGAGAATGTTGGCGATTGGAGTTTCGTAAGTAGCCCACGCCGCAGCGATAAGCGCCGTTGTTGTAATGATGCCCATCCCAGATTCTGTATCATTTCCGTAACGCTGTCTCTCCTGTATCGTGACAATACGAAACGAGCTGCCCTTCTTTGGACTCTTCCGGTATCCTCCGTCAAACCCACCTGATAAGGATCCCACACTGGGCTGCAATACTCCAAAAATGGACGGACAAGTGTAGTGTATGCAGTTTCTTTTGTAGTTCTGTTGCATATTTTAAGGGTTTTGCCAATAAAACGCAGTTTCTGGTTCGCCTTTCCCACGACATTATCAACGTGTTCTTTCCAATTTAAATGTGAAGTAATAGTAATTCCTAGGTATTTTCTGGAGTTTACTGCCTTCAGTTTTGATTGATTTATCTTGTAAACAAAGTTTAACGGATTTCTTTTCGTACTCATGTGGACGACTTCACACTTCTCATTATTTAGAGTCAATTGCCAATTTTTACACCATACTGATATCTTATTCAGATCGTTCTGCAGTTGGGTTTGATCTTCAGATGATTTTACTAGACGGTAAATGACGGCGTCATCTGTAAACAACCTAAGAGAGGTACTTAAATTTTCCCCTAAATCGTTTATGCAGAGGACCAATAACACTATACTGTGGAACGCCCGATATCACCTCTGTTTTAGTCGATGCCTTACCATCGATTACTGCGAACTGTGTCTTCCCTGACAGGAAATCCCCTATCCAATCGCAAATTTGGGGCGATATACCATAACCACGCAATCTGATTAAAAGCCGTTTGTGAGGTACGGTGTCAAAAGCCTTCTGGATATCAAGAAATACGGAATCGATTTGCGAACCCTTGTCGATAGCACCCATCACTTCGTGTGAATAAAGAGCCAGTTGTGTTTCGCATGAACGATATTTTCTAAATCCGTGTTACCTTGGGTCAATAGATCGTTCTGTTTGAGATAATTCATAATATTTGAATACAGGATATGTTACAAAACACTGCTGCAAATTGACGTCAATGAAATAGGCCTGTAGTTTAGTGGGTTACTCATACTGCCTTTATTGAATATAGGTGTGATCTATGCAACTTTCCAATCTTTCGGTACAGATCCTTCTATGAGAGCGGTTGTATATAGCTGTTAAGTAAGGAGCTATCGCTTCAGCATAATCAGTTAGAAATCTAATGGGTATACAATCAGGACCAGAAGACTTGTTCTTGTTACCTGATTTTAGTTGTCTGCACTACTCCTTTGATATCTACTTCTACGTTACTCATTACGGCCTCTGTTCGTGATTCGAAATCTGGAATATTGGTTTCATCTTCTTTGGTGAATGCGTTTCTAAAAGCTATGTTTAGTAACTCTGCTTTAGTAGCGCTGTCATCGGCAGGATCGCCATTACTATCACGTAGTGAGGGTATTGTTTGTGTTTTGCCCCTAGTATATTTAACATATATAAAAAATCTCTTGGGTTTTCAGTCAAATTTTGATAAAGAGTTTCGTTGTGATAGGTAATGTATACATCTCGCATTGAAATCCTCGCTAAATTTCGAGCTTCTGAGTACGATTGCCAATCCTATGGATTTTGTGTTCGTTTACATTTAGTATGTCTTTTCCATTGCTTTTGCAACAGTGTCCTGACCTGTTTTGAGTACCAAGGAGGTTCGCCTCCTTCTTTTATTAATGTATTTGGTATAAAACTATCAATTGCTGTCGATAACACTTCTTTGAATTTGAGCCACATCTGGCCTACACTTACGTTTAGTGTTAGAAACGAGTGGGAGTTGTCTTTCAAGAAGCAATGTATTTGATTTTTATCTGCTTTCCTGAACAAATATACTTTTCATTTATTTTTGGTAACTTTGAGACTTTCGGTATTTAATCTCGCTACGACAGCTCTGTGTTCACTAGTACCTGTATCCGTTTTGATGCTCGTCATGAGCTCAGGATTATTTGTTGCTAAGAGATCAAGTGTGTTTTCACATCCATTTACAATTCTATTTGGCTCCTTCCCAACATCATGGAAGCACGGTTTTGTTAAACCATTACCAAAAAAGGGATCTGCCATACAACCTTCTGTCTACTGACCCATTTGCATTCCACCATCATTATCCAAGGCCTTGGAATATATAGCCCATTAGCAGCTAACTAGCTATGTAACGTCACACGACCTACTAGACGAATACCAGTCTGGTTTCCGTCAAAATCGCAACACGACGACCACTCTTATAAAAGTGACAGACGATCTCAAGCATGCTACTGATAACCAACAGGCGACCATTATGTGTTTTTTAGATTTCAGCAAAGCTTTCAACAACGTCGATTTTGACATTTTACTTGCTAAACTTGCTTACCTAAATTTCTCTACAGGTGCTTTTCAATTGTTTCCTCATACCTCACAACCCGTAAACAGTGTGTAATACCTTCAAAAATATGTAAATGACGTGTCCACAGTTCTGTCCCACTGTAAATATCGCCAATAAGCTGATGACCTTTAGTTATATCTGAGTGTAAGCGCTAAAAACCTAAGTACAGCCATCTAGCATGTAAATGCGGACTTAATTTCACTATCAAGGTGGGCACATAGCATTGACTTGAAACTGAATCCATCAAAAACTCAAGCAATCTTAGGGGCCAATAAAAGATCATTACTCCACAGCTCAATGAAAGTCTTCCATCTTTAATACTTAACGGCAAACACTTTTCTCATTCAGCAAAGAACCTAGGCGTAATATTTGATCAGCACTTGGACCGACAGAGCACACAACCACAGTCTGTAAGAAGGTATATGTGTCCCTTCATACACAGCAGAAATACAAAAAAGCATTTCCTTTGCAGCTGAAATAGAAGCTCGTTGATACACTAATACTTCCCATCCTAGATTAGGGGTATGCTGTTCTGCAAGGACTGTCACACCAAAATTCACATAGGCTGGAGGTGGTGATGAATTCTTGTGTCCGATATATTTGTAACCAACGCTTCTACGACCATTTCAGTCCCACATACAAGCAGTCATCTTGGCTACGTACAGATAAGCGTCGAATCTACCATACGTTATGTTTGCTGCATCGCTTTCTCAATCATTGCAGCCGGCCGCGGTGGCCGAGGGGACTGAGGCGCTCCAGTCACGGTCTGCACGGCCACTACGGTCGGAGGTTCGAATCCCCCCTCGGGCATGGATATTTGTGCCGTCCTTAGTATAAGGTAGTTGATAAGTAGTTTGTAAGTTTAGGGACTGATGACCCCGTAGTTAAGTCCCATAAGCTTAACAAACATTTGAACATTCAATCATTGCAAACCTTCTTACTTACCCTCAACTTTCATACTACTATCTGAACAACAAAGCAGAAACAGACGCTCTCACCAAAATAAAACTCTCTCTGAACCATCACATAACACTGAAATCTTCTCTAAATCATTTTCTGTATCTGGAACAATTGGGAACAATCTTCCTCAAAAGAGAGATAAAATCAATTCCAAACTTAAAAAGACAGCTAAGGGTCCACCTTCTGTCACAATAGTCATCTTTTACTCCATTTACCAGTATGTAGCTTAATGTTGTCATTTCCTCCTCTCCCCACAAATGTTTCCCTTTCTGTTCGTCAGCAGTAATGATTTATTCCTATTTATCTCCACTCCTAACAGTCACTGGCACTGTCATTTTCAATCTTCTCCTCTTTCATTAATCATTTTCCCCTTCTGTTTATATTAAATTTAGTTCAAATGTCTTAAAGTAATCTATCTCCATGCAAATATTTCTTGTTATCATTAGTATTGGCATGTATTACAAATTACTATTGATACTGTGATTTTTGTGTTATTATTATCATTATTATTATTAGTATTAGCATCTATTGTTATTATTAATATTATTAGTACTGTGTTTTTGTTTTTAAATCGTTTGTATCGTTTACTCAGACCCTTAAGGCCCTAATCTGGTCAGGTTAAATAACCAAATACATAAATAAATAAAATACATTAGCCACTCGGCGAGCGTGATTCGAACGTCGTACAGATTTTTGTCGGATTGCCCTTCAGCAGATGAGAGACAACGGAACGTTTTTCCAGCGTGTGCTGCTTACTGATGAAGCAATTTTTACTAACACCATAATGTAAAGCTGCATAACATGCACTATTGGAGAGCCGAATATCCAGATTGACTTAGTCACGTGTAACAATAACGGCCAAGGAGTTAAAAAGGTATGGTGCCGTATCATAGGTTAGATTAGATTAATACTTGTTCCATAGATCATGAATACGACACTTCGTAATGATGTGGAACGTGTCAGGTTAATGAAGGATGTCTGTACAAGACGTTACATTACACAAAATATTACATGAGTAGAAGGCGTTGTCATTCAGCAATTCTTTTAATTTATTTTTAAATGATAGTTGGCTATCTGTCAGGCTTCTGATGTTGTTTGGTAGGTGACCAAAAACTTTTGTAGCAGCGTAATTTACCTCTTTCTGTGCCGAACTCTGATTTAGCCCTACATAGTGAAGATCATCCTTTCTCCTGGGGTAATAGCTGTGCACACTGCTATTACTTTTGAACTGGGTTGGATTATTAACAACAAATTTCATAAGTGAATATATATACCGTGAAATTACTTTGAGGCTACCTTAATCCTTAAATAGATTTCTGTAGGATGATCGTGGGTGGGACTCCAGAAATTATTCTTATTACACGCTTTTGTGCAATGAGCACGTTTTTACTCATTGATAAATTACCCCAGAATATAATGCCATACGAAAGCAGTAAATGATCATTTACTGAGATTCTTATCGCCAAAATTGACAATAACCCTAACAGCATACGCAGCTTAACTTAAACGTTTCAGCCGTCCGTCTATGTGTTGCTTCCATTTAAATCTCTCATCAATGCAGACATCTAAAAATTTTGAAAATTCTACCTTAGTTACAGACTTCTGTTCAAAGTCTATATTTATTACTCGAGTTGTGCCATTCACTGTACAGAATTGTATATACCGTTTTTATCAAATTTTAATGAGAGTCTGTTTGCAGAGGACCACTTAATAATTTTGTGAAAAACATTATTTACGATTACATCACTTAGTTCTTGTTTTTTAGGTATGATTACTGTATTTGTAACATCAGCAAAAAGAACTAACTTTGCATCTTCATCAATATAGAATGGCAAGTCATTTATGTATATCAAGAACGGTAAAGGACCTAAGACCGAATCCTTTGGGACCACATTCCTTGATAGTTCCCCAGTTTGAGAAATCAGCTGATGTTTTGACATTAAATAAACCACTTATTTCAAATTTCTGCATTCTTCCAGTAAAGTATGAATTAATCAATTTTTTCACTGCCCCAGTCAAACCATAATAATTAAGATTATCTAGAAGAATTCCATGATTTGCACAATCAAAGGCCTTTGAAAGACCACAAAAAAACCAGTGGGTGATGTCCGGTTATTCAGAGCACTTAATACTTGATCGGTGAAGGCATATATAGCACTTTCTGTTGAAAAGCCTCTCTGAAAACCAATCTGACACTTGGTTAGTACTTTGTTTTTACAAATATGGGAGGCTGCTCTTGAGTACATTACTTTCTCAAAAATTTTCGATAAAGCTGTCAGAAGAGAGACTGGGCGGTAGTTGTTAACATCTGATGTATTCCTTTTTTTATACAATGGTTTGACAATGGCATATGTCAGTCTATGAGGTAAAACACCTTGCTTCAGAGAGCTATTACATAGGTGACTGAAAATACTACTTATCTGTGGGAAACAAGCTTAAGTATCCGGCTGGAAATGCCATCAATTCTGTAAGTGCTTTTACTTTTCAGTGAGTTTATTATTTTACTGATTTCAAGAGGAGAGGTTGGTGGAATTACAATTGTATCAAACTATTTAGGTGTGGCCCCCTTCTACTAGTAGCCTGGCCTCTTCTAAGGAAGATTTACATCCTATATTCTCTAGAACATTTAGAAAATGATTATTGAAACTATTTCCCATTTCTTACTCATTTACACTTATCATTCAGTTTTATGGTAATACAGACTTCATGTGCTTTTGGTTGCGTGTTTCCCTTTCAATAATATTCAAAATAGTTTTCTCAGACATGGTGCACATGCTTCTGGACTTTTTAATAACCTTTCTTAGTATTGCACAATAATTTTTATAATACTGAACAATTTCTGGGCCAGTACTCCCTCTTGCGATTAGATACAGTTCCCTTTTATGGTTGAAAGATATTCTTATTCCTTTGGTTAGCCATGGTTTTTTACATGTTTTCTTAGAATTTTGTTTAACTACTTTCTGGAAAAAATAATTTTCAAATACCCTTAAAAATGTATCATGAAATAAATTATATTTCAGGTTTGCATCGGGTTCCTTATACATCTCATCCCAGTCTAAATGATGTAAGCGTTCCCTAAAGTTTGCAATGTTTATATTGTTGATTGAACGGACTACTTTGAAATTGTAATTTGATTTACTGTATTGAGCTATGTCATGTACTGTAACAAGTTGTACTGTGGGACCTTTCTTCATCCCAAGCGTGCTGCATGGACATTCATGCGCACACTTCCTTACGAACATTGTGTCAGTTCTGTTATTCGAAGTACTACTGGATATTCGAAAGTGTATGTGGCTGCAACACAGCGGATGTCCAGCACACTCGTCGCTTCATGCAACGCAAATACTGGAGGAAAAATTTCCTGGACTTGGGATAGGACGCAATTCTGTTTCAAAATGTGACCCTGCCCCTTGATTTCTTTCTTTGAGGGCCACTCGAAGATGCCATCTGTGACGGAGCTCTAATTACGCCTGACCATTGCGTCGTCAAATCGCCGGTGCGTGCTCTAACATATCATACACTGTAATTACATCTGTTCATCGTTCCTTCGAACGGCGATTACAGTCTATAGGGGGCTGGGAGTTGTGTGTTTGTCCTCATCATCACTTTCACCATCATCGAGAGCAAAGCACCGAAGTGGCGTCATACAAATACTTTCAGTAGGCTGCCGAACCCCTACGGGGATAAATTAAGACCATTACAATTTTTTATTTTATTTTCTATGATGGAGTCGGAACTACGCCAGACGATATGCTTCGTCGAATCGCCGGTGCATGCTGTAATTACATCGGTTCATTGTTCTTTCGAACCATTGCCAACATTTTGAACACATGTTGAAATAAAGGATAAAGTTGGGTTTCTGTAAGATAACCCCAATGTTATGTGCTTTGAGTGGTTACCATACGATTGTTAGTAAATAGTTTATTACAGTTACGTGTGTAGGAAATCACATTGCAATGTCAAATAAGTTGATGGCGTGTATTGCACGTAGCTGGTAGCACTGTCATCACGAACTTAGGTCCAGCAAGAAATGACGTTTCGTTAAGAAGAACATTCATTTTGTGGTGTACAGGTGGTTAACAAATTATTTTTAATAAAATGTTCAATTCAATGAATGTGTCAATTATAACATAAAGCACACAGCCACGTACAGGAAACGATTTGTCAATTACCTCTTGTATAATTTACATACGTCATACAGTAGTTTCTTTTTTCAGAGTATAAGACCTCTTTATTTTCGAAGGATGAACAGGTGATTTCTCTGATTCAGCTCACGTAAATTCCGGAAGGTAAACAAATGCGAAGTTGTTTTCGTAAGATGTTTGTGACACGGTAGATTCTAGCCTATGTCATATGTCCATATACAACATTCATACGTGAACCTCTTACGTTGGTTTAAGGGAAAACAAATGATTACTATACTCACGCAGGCCTACTTTACGATATACAATTACGCAGCCTGGTTCGGGACGCCTGCTTGGTAGTGTTTGTCTTGATAACGCCGATTCCAGCTACCGTTCTCTCAAATTCTAGGACATTTCTCGATTTTTTTTTCTTGATAGGTTTCAACGTCAACATTAACAAAGGCTGTATCACTGTAATTGTCTTCTTAACAGCAATCGAATTCATTTATAAAAAGTGAGCGGTTTCATGAAGAAAAACGAACTTGTTTCAACGTCTCAGTTGATACCGGTGCTGAGAACGTTCACCAAACAAAAACATATTGGCCCCTCGACGTTCTAGCATGTGCCGAAAACCGCGTTTCGATGTGTTAACCGTACACAAAGTAAAGGGACGTTACGCCTTACATGACTCATCCTGTATAAAACTAACTGATGACAGATGACGTAACTTCAGCCAAACACGTAACGGTATTTAGCAAAATCAGGAGAAACATGAGAGTCGTCAGTATCTCGGGACAATAACGTCCGTAATGGAGTCGGTCTCGAACGGATGTCACCGCAACTTATGTACGAGGATTGGAACTTAACCCTTTAATGCATAGTGTAGCTTATCTGCTACACACCTTATTTTTCCCTTTGTCTCTAAAACTGATCAAAATTTTACCACAAATTCTTCTATACATAGTGTTACATATGCTAGTAACTCGTCCTAGAAATTATAAATTGCACAGTGCTATCGACAGTTAGCTCATTCAGTTAACATGTGCGTTTGTTTACTTTAGTATTCCTCCTTTGCGATGTAAAAGTAGTCAATCACATACTACGGTTGCATTATGAGTTACTTTATGACAAGGTTAGAGGCACAATAGTACCATTTACTGCATAGGTTACATATGGAAGGAATATATAGCTGACCAGCTATGAACTTCTTGTTGCTAGTAGTGTATAATAATTTTAAGGAATATTTTTTTCAATATTTTTCTCAGTATATACGCACTATACATTAATCGTGGTCGTTTTTATAGCTACAAATAAAAAGTCATGCATTAAAGGGTTAAATAGTGGCAACACTACTGTGGAGACACTGCGCAATGGAATGTGCTATTGTCGCTGATAGCACACATTATTGAATATCTGTCTTACCTTCGAGCAAATGGACTCGCCCGTTCCATGTCACCGACGTGCACACAATCGAGGGAAACACAGTCAGTTGTGAGCGAACGGTCTAACGTTAAGCTGCCACTATGTTTTCGAAACAGGAACAAAGGAGTTGGATCAAGATTGAGGTCGTTACAGCATGACAGTGTCATCAAGGTCTCCAAGAGGCGTGCGGGATTTTAAACGAATTGATCAAAACCATAGAAATAATTAGACATTTCAAAATTGACATATACTATTTCATTTCCAACATAAACCAATAAAAGACCAACGTACTATAAAATCACTTATTTCAATACGCTCTTCAGTCAGTCTACTTCTGTTGTCTGGCACAACTAAGGTATCCACTCTTTCAGACGAAACAGATGAAGCTTCGCGTATTACGCAATTTTTTAGCATTTTCTGATAAAATAGCTGTGAAATGACGACTATCAATCCGTCCTAAATGTCGTTGAGCAAGGAATTGTTTTAGGTAGTTGGGAACAGATTCAGAACTGGGTGTTTCTTGTGTGACTGAGCTTTGGCACAAACATTTTTCATGCCGTGATCCAATTGTTAGTCTTCTTGTGTTACATCTCGAGCTCTGTGTTCGGGAGACAACTGAGTCATTAGCCTCTGTTGGGAACGATTTCCGGTATAGCAGTTTGCACTGCAACGGAGGATAAAGTGAATGCCATTGAATCGGGACTCCAAAATTGTAGGTATAGGAAGAAAGGAATTTGTTTCCAAAGGAAGTAGTCTCTCTGATATCCCTGTCAGTATAGAATTTTTGCAGGCGCTTCTAAATCAGTTGAAGGTGTTGCGTGCTCCGTTTCTTTCTTTCTTTTTTTTTTTTTTTTTTTTTTTTTTTTTTTAGCAGGACTAGGACTAAGGGGAGCGCTCGTTCTGCCTCACAGTCGGGAGCAGACAATGGTAATTTCCACCATTCTCGTATGGTGTTGTTCCCAAACGTGTGTATTTTGCAATCTGAGCCCACCCACAATAGAAATGTGAAGGATGTGAGAAGCGTTCATGAATATGCAGTAGAGATACATCCTTGTTCAAATATGGTGCTCATTATTAGTACTGAATGTGAAATTAAATTAAGCCCATTGTAGCACATGTACTGGCAGACTGCAAGATTAGTATTAACTAGAATGGGCAAGAAATACGCCGCTGTGATTTATGGTGCTTATTAAGTAGAAAAATGACACTTTTATCCATTGTGTAGGAACCTGCGACTGTTTATTGAAATAGGTTTCAGAAATTACAGCAACCAGTCGCCTTTTGTTTCTTCTTAATGAAGATTTATTTAAACCATTACCGGTTTCGAGCTGCCTGGCAGCTCATCTTCAGATGGTATAAAATATTACAAGTTACAAATCAATAGTTATGCACTTTACATGTAGTTTGTCCATATTTGGTCCTCTTATTGATAGAATGTCAGAACACTTCTTTTCCATCATCATGCCACAACAAATCCCATGAATTTTAGGTTGTAAAATTGATAAATATTTCACACACATTACGTTTTTTTTTAACCACTAGCATAACTTACAGCTTGTGGAGCTGTAAGTTATGCTAGTGGTTAAAAAAAAAAAACGTAATGTGTGTGAAATATTTATCAATTTTACAACCTAAAATTCATGGGATTTGTTGTGGCATGATGATGGAAAAGAAGTGTTCTGACATTCTATCAATAAGCGGACCAAATATGGACAAACTACATGTAAAGTGCATAACTATTGATTTGTAACTTGTAATATTTTATACCATCTGAAGATGAGCTGCCAGGCAGCTCGAAACCGGTAATGGTTTAAATAAATCTTCATTAAGAAGAAACAAAAGGCGACTGGTTGCTGTAATTTCTGAAACCTATAAGAAAAATGACAGACGATAAAAATATTTCTAATAAAATATAGTCCCAGTTCCAATAATTTATTTTTATTAAAGCATTTCGCCTTTTTGGGGCACCATTGGAATATGGAAAATAAATTTGGGGAAACTTTACATACCAAGTCTTATCGTATACAGTAATAAGAAAATAGATTGTTACTGGCATTATAATAATGCTTACATCATGCTTAAAAGGCCTGCAAGCATCAGTATGTAAACGTAGCAGTGGGTGTAGGTCACCCGTCAAAAACCTATGTAGACAGCGAATTACAAGGTAACTTAGAGTGTGATTCTATCCTGCACGATCGCGACAGTAAGAACTTTACGGAAATTTTTAAAAATTACAAGTTTCAACTCTCCCTGCACAGCGTTTTATAATTAGCAATATAATTATTGCCTAACCAGATACGCGTCATGATGACCTAATAAAAAAGAACAGGAGTATGAAGCTATGAAACTGGACGTATAAAATAGATGAATATTACCTGAAATAAGGTTGTAGCAACAGCCACGATAGCACAGAGGTAGGCACACTTGAACAAGTTTGCACACATGAGAATTAATAAAAAGTATCTTTTGCGAACTTTAATAGTTAATATCGATTTGTTATTTAATCCATACTTAACCTATCTGTAGTATAATGTAAGGTAAAGCAGTCAACAATCCGAAGATTGGTTTGAACACCACAGTGCTTTACTAGGCATGGTCCTGTTTGGAGGTGGTATGCCGTTACCTTCCTCCGACCTTTGAACTGACTTACCCAGCCAGTTATAGCGGGACCTACAGCTTAACCCGGGTTCCGAACCACGGTGCTACTCGCTATTTTTCATTTGAGCAATACTGCCAGAGGCGAAAGAAGTGGAAAGTGACATAGAAATCCTAAAACCTGGGGGGGGGGGGGGGATCGAACCCGCGACCTTTGGATTTGTAGTCTGGCACTCTACCACTATGCAACCGAGGCGCACTATGTAGTATATGTGAGAATAATTTTGAAAATGATCGATATTTAGATATATGTTACGTGCAGCGAGCAGGCCTAAACAGGGACGTCAACGTTTGTGACACCGACTGTAGTTAAGTATTGGCTACGGGTGGGCGGCGAGAGACTTGTTTGGCCGGCTGAGTAGGAATGCCAGCCAGGGTGAATCCTCTTGACGCAAGCAACCGGGGACGCCCGCCAGTTATGCAACCGGTGGCGGGGCAGTGACGTCACGGGGCGGCAGCTCCACAGCTGCAGCGGACCTGCTGGCGGGCGTCCAACCAGGATGCAGCCTCCTGACTCATCCCGGCCAAGCAGCTGCCTTTATCATCAAAGCTCTTATTCTTTTTAGCTTCTTAGAGAATAGTTGGAAGTCGAATATCACTGCAGTTACATGACAAAAGCCTTGGAAGACCTCATAATAAGTGCTGAAGTGAACGAAGTCAACTCTCCAGAATTCAAACCAAGAACAGCTGCCAGCATGCAAAACTTAGAAGTAGATATTCCTGGAGTAGTAAAACAACTTAAGTCACTAAACAAAAATAAATCTCCCGGGCCATATTGTATACCAACTAGATTCCTCACAGAGCTCCGTAATCTATATCTATAAATGGGAATCTCTGTTCGGTGAACTTTTATCACGTCTTAACCACAAGACATAAAGAGCTAAAAATTTGTACACTTACTAATGTCGCCGCGGTGGAGTAGCCGAGCGGTCTAAAGCGTCGCGCTGCAGAGCGCGCGGTTTCTCGCCGTGGAGGTTCGAGTCCTCCCTGGGGCATGGGTGTGTGTGTTTGTCCTTAGGTTAGTTTACCTAGCTTTAAGTAGTTTGTAAGCTACGGACTGATGACCACGTAGATTGCTCCGATAGATTTACAAATATTTGAATTTGATTTGAGTTACTAATGTCTACCCGGGGAAGACTTTAGGCACGGTTTTATAGGAATCTGATACATATTTAGTAATTTGAAGAATATAAATGCGAAAAATAATTACTCTTTGAAAATGGTTTTGGTTGCATTGTTGCTTGAGGATTGCTAATGATAAAAGAGTGGAGTATATTGGGATGGAATATTATCGGTGTACATAAAATTCTACGTGTGTGCGTGTGTGTGTTATATTTCGCTCTGCAGCGAAAACTACAGAAAGCAAACGAATGGTCTGTGTTTTTCGAAGTCTCCCGTTGTACACCAAAGCTGTTCCATGCCGATAGCTATAAGGGGGTGAAAGATTTGGTGGTTGAAAGTCGTAAAATTATAAAAAAATCGGACTGTAGGTCAGCGATGACGTTTGTGACTCTATAGCAAGGAGGTTACATACAGCGAAACGTGATGCCACAGGTCATATCTTTGGTCTATGCGTGCTACAATGTCTTCAGCTCTCTATCTGTAAGGATAAGCATAAAAATAAGGAAATATAAGAATAAATAAACAAAGCAGTAAAAAAGAAATTTCTTTTAATATATGTCTTTAAAAAAAAGCGATTTGACGTTTCGCGCATTACATCAAGTGATTGATTTGTGATAGTACAATCATTATTGTTGAATTTCATTATTGGATTCTTCGAAACGAGTTCATTTTTACGTGTGATTTGATCTCATAGCACACTACTGAAAGATATCTTATCTATCATAATCAACCAACACACGAATGGAACCGGGGGTTTAAGCTAGTTAGCTATAATTTACAACCGATCACTCAGCGAAAGATCCGTACCCAAAGACTGGAAAGTTGCCCAAGTTACTCCAATATTCAAGAAAGGCAATAGCGGTGATCCCCAAAATTATAGGCCCATCTCATTGACGTCGATTTGCAGTAGGATTGTCGAACATATACTTTGTTCGAACATTATGAACTACCTTGAAGAGAACGACCTATTAATCAATAGTCAACACGGATTCAGAAAGTATCGCTCTTGTGAAACACAGCTTGCCCTTTATTCACATGAAATGATAAGTGCCATCGACAAGGGATCTCAAATCGATTCCATATTTCTGGATTTCCGGAAGGCTTTAGACACTGTACCTCACAAGCGGCAGTGAAAGTGTGAAATTGAAATTGCGAAAGTTAAATTGCGTGCTTATGGAATATCTCCCCAATTGTGCGATTGGATTCACGATTTCCTGTCAGAAAGGACACAGTTCGTTGTAATTGACGGTAACTCATCGAGTAAAACAGAAGTGATATCTGTCTTTCCCCAGGGAAGTCTTATAGGTCCCCTACTCTTCCTTGGGTTTATATACGATTTAGGAGACAATCTGAATAGCTCCCTTAGACTGTTCGCGGATGACGCTGTCGTTAAACTGTTAGTGAAGTCAACAGAGGATCAAAAGCAGCTGCAAAGCAATTTAGACAAAATTTCTACATGGTTCGAAAATTGGCAATTGACACTAAATAAAGAAAAGTGGGAAATAAAACACATGACCACTAAAAGATATCCGCTGAACTTCAACTACGCGATAAATCAATCAAACCTTAAGGTCGTAAATTCTACCAAGTACCTAGGAGTTACAATTACGAACAACTTAAACTCGAGAGAACACATAGAAAATATCGTGGGGAAGGCAAACCAAAGATTACGTTTCATTGGCATAATGCTTCGAAGATGCACCAGCTCCACCAAAGAGACTGCCTACATCACACTTGCGTGTTCTCTCCTGGAGTACTGTTGCCCATTGTGGGACCCTCACCAGCTGGGACTGACGGAAGATATTGAGAAGGTTCAGAGAAGGGCAACTCGTTTTGTTTTATCACGCTACGGGGGGGAAAGCATGACGGAAATGTTGCATGAATTGGAGTGGAAATCATTAAAAGAAAGACGTTATTCATTGCGGCATGATCTGTTTGCGAAGTTTCAATCAGCGACTCTTACTTCTGAATGTGAAAATATTTTGCTATCACCCATCTACTTAGGAAGATATGACCATCCCAATAAAATAAGAGAAATCTGATCGAAAACGGAACGATTTAGGTGTTCTTTCTTGCCGCGCGCTATTAGAGAATGGAACGGTAGAGAAAAGTTATGAAAGTGGTTGATGAACCCTCGGCCAGGCACTTAAATGTGATTTGCAGAGTATCTATGTAGATGTAGATAATATGGTTTCAGACTACCGTTTGCCTTGCAAAGTGCAGCAACTCGAAGTGACATGGACTCAGCAAATCTTTGGAAGACCCCTGCATGAAAGTTGAGATGTGCAGTATTTATAACCGTCCATGATTGCTAAAGTGTTGCCATCACGAGATTTTATTCTCGAACTTATCTCCATGTTATGTACCATAAATGCTTGATGCGATTCATATATCTTGTGATCTCGACAGCCGTATCATTCGCTGGGATTTCCTAGAACGTGTCATACCATTCACAATTTGGGCCCGGTGGCATGGCGCGTTTAAAACCTATAAAATTCCAACATTATTTAGAAACATGAAGTTCTTGAGGGACTGTAAATTGTTTCCAAGTTGCCGAACACAACGATTTCCAGTCAATAATCTGTTCATTTGGACCTGGGGCCGGTCGATTCCACGTAAAAATAGCTCACGCCATTGTGGATCCACCACCAGATCGCGCAGTGCCTTGTTGACAACGTACGTTCACAATGAAAATATTCAAATGTTTGTAAATCTAAGGGACTTAACTAATTTGGTCATCAGTCCCTAGTCTTACAAACTACTTATACTAACTTATGCTAAGGACAACACAAACACTCATGCCTGAGAGAGGACTCGAACCCCCGACGGCGAACGGCCGCGCGCACCGCAACAGGGTGTCTCAGTGCACACGGCTATTCTTTCGGGGCTTTGTGGAGTCTGCACCATACTTGAAAAAGCCAGTGGCACTAACCAAGTCAGTTTCCATCGTCTACGGTCAGACAATATAATCGTGGGCCAAGAAAGGTGTTACAGTTTGGGACGCCATATATGACGTATATGATGGAGTGACGAAGACGATACTCGATTATAGACCAACCGATCACCCTTCTTCGACCTTTTAACACTTTTTGGGAGGCTTGTGCAATCTAACCTTACGTGTCTACAGATTGTCACGACCTTGAAAGACAACTTGTTTCGACATATAATGTATTTCAGAATGTTGGTCACATAATACAAACTTACTGTAAGTATAAAAATATATATGAAAGCACTTGTAAATGGTAAAGAAAAGATATAAATATGCTAACCCTCACCCTTTGAAATCTGCTTAATACCATAAAAGAGAGTGAAGTCTATTACCTCACTACTTCAATTAGAATGGATTGATGACGATTCACTTGTTATTTGAAGAAATTTTAACGTAAGTTCAAGTATTTCCACTTTATTTAATATTTAAAAACGTACCACAAGATTCAAAATGAAAACTTCTCTGAAATGTCAATTCACACGTTTCAATACACAGTTTTCACTACACTCTTTATGTTGTTATATATTTGTTTGTCATACTGTTTCTCAAAACAATCAGTGTCTATCTTAAAATTTTAAGTGTGAATTGAGTAATTATAGATAATTAATACGTGAAAACTTCATAGATGCTAGTCCAGTTTTGGGGATTCTACAAAATAAATTTCGACAACCTCTCTTGAGTTCAGTTAAGTGTCCGTGACGCATGTGTAAGATTGTGTTTGTCAACATTCGAGTCTGTGTCAAAGAACTTAGACCACTTCGGGTACAATATGGCGGACATGTATTGGTTTCGTAACCCGTGATGCGAAATGAATTTGTTTGAGTGTCAAGACATGTGAGTGCTAAAGCCTACCATTATCGACCTGTTACAAAATTCGGAACTTCTTTCAAAGTAAGAATCAATTAGCTAGACCACGAGACCTTCAAGAGTACAACAATTACTACAAAAGCTTCGATTCTCAACATCAATAATAATTTTCTTCACAATACACCCCTGCGACTGTTAAAAATTCTTTATTGAGAACACACGACCGGTTTCGCAAAATGAACTTGCATCCTCAGGTGCTTCTTTCATTCAAGTCCTAACCATATACTGCACGGAGTTGGAGCTAGCTGATCCCCATCATTTATAACCATAAGTAATCAACTTTGCATTTAAAACCATCTATAAAATCCCTTTAGTCCAAGAAGTGGGGCTCCGTCAACTATGAATAAAGTCTGAAGCGGCAACAACAACGCTCCCTTCCCTAGCTGTCTCCTCCGGAGGCATGGGATGGATTTAATTCAGTTTTCAGTTCATAGCTGACGGAGTCCCACTTCTTGGACGAAAGGGATTTTATAGATACTTTTAAACGCAAAGTTGGTTACGTCTGGAGGTAAATGATGGGGATCAGCTAGTTCCAACTCCGTGTAATATATGGTTAAGACTTGAATGAAAAAAAGCTCCTGAATATGCAAATTCATTTTGCGAAACCGGTCGTGTGTTCTCAATAAAGAAGTTTTTAGGCGCTGCAGAATAGCCGTGCGCACTAAGGCACCCATCGGCGGTGCGCACGGCCGTTCGCCATCGGGGATTCGAGTCCTCCCTCGGGCGTGGGTGTTTGTGTTGTCCTTAGCATAAGTTACTATTAAGTTAGTGTAAGTAGTTTGTAAGCTTAGGGACTAATGACCAATGTAGTTAAGTCCCTTAGAGTTAAAAGAAAATTTTTGTAAAGAATTTTAACAGTCGCAGCGGTGTATTGTGAAGAACATAAATCATTTCGACTGTGGCTGCCCGATGAATAAAGTATTGTGTTCAGGCATAATTATTTGTTTTGCATCCCAGCCTCGCCGCCACTTTTGTATTTCGTTTCCGCCGGTTGTCCTAGGTGTCGGTGGCCGAGTAGAAAGAGACCGACACAGGAATAAAGGATACACGCGTGTGCAGGTACGGAGGTGACCAGCCAGTGGGACAGCAGAAACTAGAAACACTAAATTAGAACGAGATATATATTTCATAGAGACTTAGTAATACTTAACTTTTACATTGCTCTTGCCTGCAGAATGCTGATACATAGTTTAGATAGAGGCCTGCCTACTGATGATTCCTAGTGCCTATCCGATAGCCAAGTCTTAACTGGTGCCTAGCTGATTCCCAAGTGTTAACTGGTTCCTATCTTAGTCCCAAGTGAACGATGCAGCAGTCGTGGCCACGAGCGGAGTTGCAGCAGAGGGCGCTCGTGGCTGACGTCGTAAGAACGCGCCGCGCCGTGCGTGCATGGCGGCGCGCGGCGTAAGTACGTGGCGCGCACTTCATACTTGTGCGACACCACATTTTATACATCCAATCTCCAGAATTTAACTCTGTTGCCATTTTCACTGTTAGCTATGGCACGAGCACCTATTATAAGTTTGAAGTTTTTACAAATTTGGGGTCTTGGAAGCGTTACAAGTTGATGTCGTTGTGTTAGTAAAGGCACTGTAATCGGACGTCTACTGCCACAGCTCATTAACGCCAAACTGTGCCGTATTGTCCTACAGGGTACGTTCGTATTACTTCCCACACTGATGATGGGGATGTTTCGCCGGCCGCGGTAGCCGAGGAAACTGAGGCGCGCCAGTCACGGTCTGCACGGCCACTATGGTCGGGGGTTCGAATCCCCCCTCGGGCATGGATATTTGTGCCGTCCTTAGTCTTAGCTAGTTCATAAGTAGTTTGTAAGCTTAGGGACTGATGACCCCGTAGTTAAGTCCCATAAGTTCTACAAACATTTGAACATTTTTGGGGATGTTTCACGCAGCGTTGCTTGTCTGTTAACACTGACAACATTGCACTAAAGCCACTGCTCTCGGTATTTAAGCATAGGCCGTCACCCACAGGAGATCTTATATCCCAAGCAAAAATTTCTTTCTCTCCAATGAAATTCGCTGTTACATTAGCCAATGAACGACGACTTTGGAAAGTGACGTGAAAACAATATTCCCTTGTTCCTTCCATGTCACAGACGCCATCTTGATTTGCCGTATATCTCACAGTTTCGCTTTTATAACTCGCAGTAAACCGTTTCAGGGCAACAGCGAATAAAAAATGGAATTAAAAAATCATCTCTAGATGATTTTATTATAACTAAATGTAATTAAAATCATATTAACTTTGAGAAACAAACTTGTAGAAACGAGTATATAAAATAAGAGGGGATTAACAGCATTGAGTTGCTGTAGTGTAATATCTAGAGTGGTAGACTGCTAAGTAAGAGGTTCTGCGATCGAGGCTCATACCATGCGATTTTTTTTAATCTTATCGTTTGTAAAACATTAGAGGAGTTGTTTATCCACAATACTTTGTGGGATTTTCTTCTTCCCATAACAGTATTATGTTATTTAGTACTCTTATGTGCTGTCTCAGGACTTAGTAATATCGATTTGTTGATTTATGTGTGACTGAAGCACGGAGAATGAAATTGTTGCTGCAAGTGGTACGATCAACAATGACATTTATGTTCTTCCTTCTCACAAATATTCCACTTTGCTCCAACTATGTTGCGATTTTCGAGAATATGGTTGGAGACAAAACTAAGGGAACGTTAAAATGCTGGTACAGTAAGTGAAATGAGTATCAGTGACATTTAAGCCTACACTGTTCGCTAGTCAGGAAGATTTGGCTGTTTATTTCCGAGTATCTCGTGATTTTCGAGGGTGTGGAAAGGCTGATATTTCTTGCTTTTCCCCAATATTTTCTTCTTAGTTTCGAATATATCGCATTTTTCCGAGTGTGTGCTTAGACCGATATTCCTTACTTGTCATCAATATTTGGTAGTTTGTTTCTCAATATGTCACGACTACAGTGTGTGTGGTTAACTAAGATGTAACAGGATAAATTTAATTTCTGTTTCAAGTGTATACAAATACTCAGAACAGCGTCGTTTGCTGGCATATCTACATCCGTACTACATAAACGTTTTAGATCTTTGCCTACTGCCAACACATAGTATCGCTAGGAAAGATTTTTCGCTTGGGATATAAGAGCACGTGTCACCCACTGCGGCGTCCCTGATATTAGGTAATGCCTGAGGCTTGGTATTTTCGACACACTCTTGACACTGTTGATCATGGAATATTGGATTGCCTAACGATTATCGAAATGAAATCTTCAATTCGTGTAGGTCCGGCTACAAGTCAGTCGAGCAGTTATAAGCGGGTTGCACGTTTACTATCCGAGTACAATTGACAGCCCTGCAAATTCACCACCCTTTAACGTTCTGTGGGCGCGATACTATCACCTTTTGTATCTGTGCATATCTTCCAGATGACAACAACTTCGCAATGGAGAGAACGCTGTAATGAAACTTCGTGGAACATTGAAAGTGTGTGTCCGAGTGGGACTTTTAAACTGTAACTTAGCATTTAATATGCAATGCGCGTAGTAACTCAGTGAAAAAGTATTGGCCAGATTAGTGGCTATGTGGTACCAATATTCCGAAAGTAGAAAGAAACATAGTCCTCAGTACAGCCAAGAACGAATCAACTACTCGCTATAAACGGGCGCTATTCGTATTTACTTGCTATCATAAATAGGATTCCCTAGTGAAAATCCTTCTAGAGCGAAGATGGGGATGCTAATACAGTTATGCAACAGACGTCTGGCAAGCCATCTGACACGAAAGGGATAGGACAGTTCAGCTGCAGAGAGTTGCGAAATGTTGTCCTGTGATAGACCCTGTAACTAGAAAAGAAGTATTTGACGCAGATTGTTTGGTTTGAATGGACGGAATCCCAGGTTGAATACCCACCATACTGCAACTGGGGTTTGGGAGTGCATCCGCGTAAAAGGAAACGTTACAACAAGGACAAGAATTATATGGAAATATTACTGCAGTTCATAATTTTTCCGAAGCTTTTCTGATAAATTATATTGCACGCCATAAAAGACGAAAAATTAACTTGTCTAATTAAGTAACACTAAGCAACCAAATTTGCAGGTGCTAACAGTGGAAGGGAAAACAGGACATGTCTCAAGGCAGCATTCTGGACCTGTGGAAGACTGTTCAAAATGTTCAACTGTTTGTATAGTTTATGGGACTTAACTACGGGGTCATCAGTCCCTAAACTTACAAACTACTTATGAACTACTTACGAACTAGGACGGCACAAATATCCATGCCCGAGGGGGAATTCGAACCCCCGACCGTAGTGGCCGTGCAGACCGTGACTGGAGCGCCTCAGTCTCCTTGGCCACCGCGGCCGGTATGTGGAAGACTGTGGAAGACTGTGGAACACGTTGTACGCTTGGATTGTGTCATTGCTTACAGTTTTTGATACTAGTGGGCAGAGGAAATTGGTCATGCCCAGTGTCATAGCTCCAGATGGCATTCAACTCTAGTTGGTACTGTGATATTGGACTGTCAGTCATTCATGATCTCACAGAAAGCCTAACATCTCAACATGGATTAAAAAACAATATTGTGTCAGCTATGACCGCTTGGAAGCACTCGTTGGATGTTAAGACTCCACGTAACGATGTCTGTCGCCATCGCAAATTGTTACGACTGAATAAGGGTAAAGAATCGATCTATAAGTTTGAAAAGTGCAGTAGTTTTGTAACTGTAGGTGCAGTTACTGATTTACTGATTTGTCGATTGTCCGAGTATTGGTAATTTGCGCTGCGATGTTGATTGTACTTCAAACAGAGAGTTAAAGAATGAACATCAGCCGGCCGCGGTGGCCGAGGAGAAGTCTGCTTGCGGCAGCGGCGGTGTAAGGAGGTCGCGCGGTGCCTCGCTGCGGCAGCGGTTTGTTTACTTCCGCGTGGGGTAAGTCTGTTCGCTTACGCCAGCGTTTACTGTAGTGTGTATTGTGAAAATGAAAACGCAGTAATGGATAACATTAGTAGACGAGACACGTTGAAATTTACATTCGAACGAAAATTTGCCCGACCAACGTCCTTTGAATTTGAAGATTGGCTCATAGAAGCTGCTAAGATCCGACTAGAAGACATAATTGGATATCATATGTCGATTATCAATAGTGTAATGTATGTGAAACAGCCGGCCGCGGTGGCCGAGGAGACTGAGGCGCTCCAGTCACGGTCTGCACGGCCACTACGGTCGGGGGTTCGAATCCCCCTCGGGTTTCGTAAGTAGTTCATAAGTAGTTTGTAAGTTTAGGGACTGATGACCCCGTAGTTGAGTCCCATAGACTTTACAAACATTTGAACATTTTTATGTGAAACTGGCATCTGCCGAATTATGTGAAAAAGTAGTGCAGGACACAGGTGGTTCATTGAAATTTAATCATATAGACGGCAATATAGGTAACGTCACTGTTGATCTTGTTGGTTTCGGAGTTAGAACAGTTCGGATTTTTGAGTTGCCATTCGAGGTTCCAGCTGAAGCAATAAACTCGGTAATTGCTCCATATGGTAGAGTACTCAGCAATTTTGCCGAGAGATGGTCCAGCGCACATAAATTGCCTGTGTTGAATGGTGTTAGGCAACTGAAGGTTGAACTGTGCCGACATATACCGTCATATATAAATGTTTGCGGTTTTAGAGGCATTGTGATGTATGACGGTCAACCGAAAACCTGTGACATTTGTAATTTACCAGGGCACGTTCGCGCTGACTGTGTCAAACGACGAATTGCCCAGCTCCCAACCAGTGAAACACTTCAGCCCCCGAATATGACTATCTTGCCAGCTACGCATGTAGCTGTCGCACGTGGTCAGCTGACAGAGCCATTAATAAGTGAGGTTCCTTTAGACAATATTCCACCTGATGACGTCGTGCAAGACATTGTAACTCAAATGGACATCCCGGAGAGCACGCCAGAACAGGCACCACAGAAAGAAGCCATTGACCAGTCTCCTCCACAATCAGCGGAAGAGATTCCGGTACGTAAAGAGGATACGGGGAAGCAGGAAACAGCTGACAACCAGACACCAGTAAGTCAGCCTGAGACCTTCGCAGAAGGGCAGAGTAGCTCTCCAGCAAAGTCACCACGAACCCACAAGAAACGACGACTGGCCCGCGAGGGGGCAGAGGAGAAGGCTGCTCCTTTACGAGCAAAGGCAAAAGAAGTGAAGGAAAAAATATGTGGAAAGTCACCAGATGGTTCAGCTAAACAGAAGCAGTCAACCAAGCCCAGTAAGGAAACCGCAGATATGACGTCCGACAAACTTACTTCGGAACATGCATACCCAACGCAGAACCAAGAACAGCAAAATACTTTGCCTTCCAAATTTATCATTGGCGTCGACTGGACAGGGGAGGTAGACATGGAGGACGCTTCCGGGGATTCTGGAAACGCAGCACATGATCTTCCAACTGCTGCTGCGGTGAAGAATAAAAATAGCACGGAAGCAATGGAAATACCAGAAGCGGAGAAAGAAGAGGACTCTGATTTCTATTAACTGTAGGCAATTTTCATTTCATAACCCACATGTGTGATCGTCAAGCCTATAAAATTGCAACGTTAAACATCAATAAGAGTCGCAGCTCCATTAGGCTCCGTCATATTCAAGATTTCCTGTATTCTGCTGATATTGATATTCTTTTTCTACAGGAGCTTGCAGACATTAAGTTAGAAGAACTATTCGGATACAACGTCATAGCAAACCCAGGTCGTGGTGCAGATTTGGGGACTGCTATCTTATTAAGAGAGGGAATTGTGGCGCAAAACATTGAAATGCTTGTCAACAATCGAGGGATCGCCGCAACCATCAATAACGTTCGAATTGTAAACATCTATGCCCCCTCATGATCCAATAACAGGAGACGCAGAGCGGAGTTTTACACGGAGGAGATTCTTCCGCTACTTACATCAACGTCTGATCAGCTTATCGTGGGGGGAGATTTTAACTGTGTTCTGCACCCTAAAGATCAGACACCTAATTTTAACAAATCCGTGGAATTGGAACGGATAGTAAAGGATTTACTTTTAACAGACAGTTGGGAGCATAAGAATGGAGTAACTCCTGGTTTTACGTATGTGACAACTCATTCGGCAAGTAGATTAGATAGGATTTATGTGTCAGACAACTTAAAACACCAAGTTATACATTGCGAGATCTGGCCAACTATTTTCACGGACCATGCTGCATATATTTGTACTTTAAACTTGCAGAAACAGGGAACGTACCGTAGTAAAGGAACATGGAAACTTAATGTCTCTCATTTAAATTATCAAGGATGTAAGGATGCCTTCACAAATGCGTGGAATCAAAGTCTCGCCAAGTATAGGACATATAATTCGGCAATCAAATGGTGGCTACAATGTGCTAAACCCAAATTAAGGAAAGCCATGCTACATTACTCAAGGGAGAAGAACTGGTGGCTTAAGCGAACCATGGAATTTCACTACTCAAGTCTAAGGGAACTATATAAACTGGATGCGACAGTAATCGAGAACTACGCCGAAATTAAGAAAGTGCAAGCTAAACTACTACTTCTTAAACGGAAACAGTTAGAAGGTTTGAAAGTCAGATCTCGAACCCAGGACTCGCTACACAATGAAGCGACGTCAATCTACCATCTGGCACGTGAGAATAAACGAGGACGACAGAAGGTACTCACAGAACTAAAAACTAGAGACGGCGCAATCTTAACTCAACAGAAGGATATTAGAAATGAGATTCAGACTGTCTACACGGAATTGAGGTCTGAGAAAACGATTGATGACAACGCCTTTGAAGAACTGACTAACAATTTAACGAACAGACTTACCCCTTCTGAATATGATGAACTTATAACACAAATAACAGAAGACGAGTTGGAAGATGTGGTGTTCCACAGTCCCAAGAATAAATCTCCGGGAAGTGACGGACTCCCGGTGGAGTTTTATCAAGCCTTTTGGTCGCAAATGAAGACACAACTGTTAGAAATATGTACAGAATTAACGAAACCGGATCTACAGGTTCCTCAAGAGTTCAGTGAAGGACTTGTCGTCTTAGTCCCAAAGCGCGCAAATAGTAATGCTATCTCGAATCTTAGACCGATTACTTAGTTGAATAGCGATTATAAACTTTTTGCACGTATTCTTGCAAAAAGGATGAAAAATGTAATGAATACAATTACTGGACCTTATCAAACCAGTGTCGGGAGAGATAGAACCATCTATCAAACATTAGTTGACTACCGCGATCTAATATCGGTGGCAGACGCATGCAAAATTAAATGTGAAATAGTAAGCTTGGATTTTAATAAAGCTTTCGATAGAGTGAACCACCGATATTTGTTCAACGTCATGCGGTCGCTAGGTTTTCCCCTGAATTTCATCAGTGTAATAAAGAATCTATTACAAAATAGCATATCACGGGTGATTGTCAATGGACGACCAGGTGACATAATCCCGGTAAAAAGCTCCGTAAGACAAGGGTGCCCCATGTCGGCGACACTTTTTGCGATCGCTATAGAACCACTGCTATCCACACTGACGGCGCGTTTAAAAGGAATACAAATACACGGTCAGAAGTTAGCGTGTCGAGCTTATGCCGACGACGTTGGATTCCTGGTCAACGACGCGAATGAGGTAGACACCGCACTTCAGATAACTCGGATATATGAAAAGGCATCCGGTGCACTATTAAATTGGCAAAAATCGGGCATCATGAACATAGGCAAAGGAATAGGCTTGCCCAATCATCGCAAGTTGACAGAGGTGTCCAAGTTGCAATGTCTCGGTGTCGATTTTCGTAAAACAATTCGACAAACCGTTGCCGCGAATTACAAACAGCTATTAGCTAAGATACGGGCGTGTGTACAACTGCACAGTGTCAGGAAATTAGATGAGCTGCAAAAAGTGGCGCTGGCGAATACCTACATCATGGCCAAGGTGAACTACGTGGCTCAAGTCCTGCCGATACCTCACGACATAGCGCAAAGAATGCTGGCAGCTCTTGGACACTTCGTATGTCGAGCACATATTTTCAAAATCAAGTACGACACCCTGACTCTCCCTTTGCTACTAGGTGGCTTGAATCTCATTGATATACACAAGAAAGCGCAAGCACTCTACGTGTGCCAAACGTATAAACAATGGAAGCTGTCAACCAACACTTTGACTAGTCACCTGTTGGAAGAAATAGCCCCACTTGACCTAAGACCGCCAATCAATGTCAGTCATTTATCACATGCCTTGCAGCACTTGAGGTGTTTTCTTATCGACTACAGTTACATACGAACGAGAATTCCTGAAAGAAAAATGACAACAGTTAAGGAAATATGCCAGGCACTATTGTTAAACAAACAAAGAAATGCGATAGAATGGAAATTCCCGAATAACGACTGGAAAGCAACGTGGGAAAACATCCACAGTTCTGACTTACCTTCACAAGTAAAGGCAACGTGGTATATGACGGTTAATAGAAAAACTCCGACGATGTCCAGACTACATAAAATTCACATAAAAGACTCTCCCATGTGCCCCACATGTAATTTAGTCGTCAGCGACGAACACCGTTTTGTCTGCAGTATCAATAAAGAAATATGGGAGTACACAAGGCAAAAGTTGGCGCAGGTCAGACGAACCTCGCCAAATACAATAACACCGGCCGATGGCCTCAACCCCGACACAATTCCATATCCAAAGACAAAACGAAATGCGGTAAATCGGATAATGGGCCATACCGTGTACTATATTTTTAGTACAGAACCAAAGAGAAAGGAGGACTTCATACACTACCTGATAATGTAACACGACCAGATACGAAGAAAGAAGAAATACAAGGAGCGTTATGCCAACTTACTGATTAAAACTATAATGTAATACATACAGACCACTCAATCGGAGAAAGATTAAACAATAGGAATATACATGGAAGATGTTCTTTTATTTTGCTAACGTTTTGATTTTGCCTTTTTACAATAACAAGAACAAAATAGAAAAAATTAAGGGGCATACTGTTTGCCGACGAAGGCATTTATGTTCATATAGCATTCAGTTATGATGTTACACTTACATAATGTGATTATATGTACATGTACTATGTCCCTTTCAAAGAAGACCTATTTAGTTACTTAAAGTCAATTTCTGTGCCTGGAAGAAATCTTTATTTTGCCCTCGATAAACACGAAAGTTAATAGAGAGAGATTTATTTTACAACATATTACATTCATTTTACAACAATTTTAATGGAGTTCAGAACAGAACGGTATACAATACCACAACAACAAACAGAAGCAAGAATTTTACTTCATTTTCAAGAATTATTTCGTTTAAAGGCGCAGAAGCCGGGCCGAGAAGACAATAATTGGCGAGCGGAAGGACGGGTTGAAGGGGAGGAAGGAGACCCGAAGTAAAAAAAAAAAAAAAAAAAAAAAAAAAAAAAAAAAAAAAAAAAAGAAAGAAAGAAAAGAGAGACTAAGGCGCTCCAGTCACGGTCTGCACGGCTACTACGGTCGGGGGTTAGAATCCCCCCTCGGGCATGGATATTTGTGCCGTCCTAGTTCGTAAGTAGTTCATAAGTTGTTTGTAAGTTTAGGGACTGATGACCCCGTAGTTAAGTCCCATAGACTATACAAACATTTGAACATTTTTTGAATGAACATCAAGTGTGTTGGCGTTAATAGACGTATTCTTAATGATGGTTCAATTTAGGTGTTTTTTTGAGGGAATAGTGAACAGAGGAAAGTTTTTAACAGAGCAGTATTCATCCAGCACATGGTGTTTACTGAGGTAGTCGCCTCTATTTCGTTGCGACTTGTGTATGTGCTTCAGTATCACGGTGAATAGCCTCGTGGAACATCCAACATTATCTACTAGGTCAATTATATCAGCTGTGAAATGTAATGGTCCTATAATACTCCACTAGAGTACGTCATAAATTACTTTCACATCAGAAGATACTCCTCGTGGTTCACTAGAAACTCTTCAGTCTAAACACATAATTTGTCTAATATGTTACTTACATGTGAAATTTAAAACTTTCCCGTCGAATCAAATGTTCAAAGAGATTTCGGTCACCCTATGGTGTATCTTGCACTGTTTGAGTCGTTAAAACCCCCAAATACGAACGCAGCCGGAATTCATTGAAACTGCTTTTAAAAATGCTAAGGTCGCCATAATTACTATACAAGTCGTACTTCTTTATATTTATGAGGGCTGTTCATAAAGTAAGTTCCGCGAATGACAGTCGGTAGAAAGGCCAACTTGGTCAGTTGTATTTCATAGTTCAGTAGGCTACCACCGAAGTTCTACTCGGACATTTCTCTCATTCGTATCGGTCATTATAATGTGGGCAGCAACTGGGGATCCTGCCACGTATGAAGTGTGGAGTAATACGATTTCAGCGTCATCTGCTGCAATTCATATTGACCTTTCGGCAAAGTACGTGCACTTTGAGAGACAGCGTTGCAGTGTTATGCGTTGTTTATGTGCAAATGCGTGACGTATAATTTTCAAAATCAAATGTTTGTTAAGCTTATGGGACTTAACTACGGGGTTATCAGTCCTTAAACTTACAAACTACTTATCAACTACCTTATACTGAGGACGGCACAAATATCCATGCCCGAGGGGGGATTCGAACCCCCGACCGCAGTGGCCGTGAAGACCTTGACTGTAGCGTCTCAGTCCCCTCGGCCACCGCGACGGCCGTATAATTTTGATGTAAAATTTATTATGTAAGTATTTTTCAATTATTTCTGTTAATGCATTTAAATGTCAACATAATGTTGTAATTAATTTATATATTTGTAATTATATACATGTAGTAGACATGCTGGCTTAGTCAGGGACTTGACGTTTTAGTGTATAAGAAAATATATGGAGTAGGGGCATTGTTATCGTTAGCGTATAGCCGGCCGCGGTGGCCGAGGAGACTGAGGCGCTTCAGTCACGGTCTGCACGGCCACTACGGTCGGGGGTTCGAATCCCCCCTCGGGCATGGATATTTGTGCCGTCCTAGTTCGTAAGTAGTTCATAAGTAGTTTGTAAGTTTAGGGACTGATGACCCCGTAGTTAAGTCATATAAGCTTTACAAACATTTGAACATTTGTTAGCGTGTATTTTCGCAGTCTGTCGGCAGACGGTAGTCAGTCTGGGTTGAATCGGCATGCATAGTGTTAGCTCTGAAATATGTGCAGTTGGTACACGCAATAAGGAACTCTAGAGGACATGTAATATTAATTGTTTCCCACAGCCACACCGTAAAAAAATCAAGAGGACACATATAGGAAGAGGGATCTATTGGCCTAATATTGCTATGAATAAATCGTTGCAAAGAAAAGCCTTTTTTCACTACTTATTGTATGCCAACAATGTCCGACAGCACCGTCAGACCGTCTCATCGAAGTAAGATGCGACCAATTCTGTTCTTTTCACGTACGTCTAGTGTAGTGGTGAAGTGTCAATACCTAACCAGCAAAGCCGCAAACTGTGTCGCCGAGTTTATGGTCTAAGACATATCCAAACAAGTTCCTCTGCTTTCCATTATTATACCGAGGCCAATTTGAAATATGAGAAAAAGACCAATTAAAAGACTTTCTGTTTTGCTAGTCAAGGGAAAAAATCATTTTATTTGCTGTGACTGAAAGAGGTTCCATAATGAATCAACTCTATACTTATAAGAAACATTTGTTGTCTGTCTGTCTGTTCTCTTATAACTCAAGATCCAGACGACCAAATAACGTGAAGTTTGGCAAATGTACACAAAATTACTCGGGGAATGTTCTTAAACAGGTTTCGTTCCAATTTTTGGAAAACCAACAGGAAAATATTTCAGTGTGTCCGTGTAAATCTATATCTTCGCACTGATCTTGATGAAGTTTTGCACAATTGACCTTCAAAACAAGAGGAAGGGCACTGTTTACACAAAATTTCGTTCAGTGCATGGTGGAAGGTACTTATGGATTTCGCCAAAACCCACAGTTTTGCTCCGATCTTGATGAAATTTTGTACACTTGAGCTCGAAAACAAGATGAAGGTTACTGTCTACATACAATTTCGTTCGGTGCATGGGGGAGAGTACTTTACTTACAGACTTCGATTGCAATCTCTATATATGTAAGACGCATTTTTGTACGCTTCTAGCCCGCCGCGGTGGCCGCGGGGACTGAGGCGCTTCAGTCACTGTCTGCACGGTCACTACGGTCGGGGGTTCGAATCCCCCCTCGGGCATGGATATTTGTGCCGTCCTAGTTCGTAAGTAGTTCATAAGTAGTTTGTAAGTTTAGGGACTGATGACCCCGTAGTTAAGTCCCATAGACTGTACAAATATTTGAACTTTTTTTTTTTTGTACGCTTCAACAGAAAACCTTATTTTAAACCCGGGCAAAGCCGCGTACTTGCAGCTAGTTAATTAATATTAATAAACTCAATCCTCTAGTTAAACACAAGTATCAGCAGTTAGTTACTGGCAAAATCAGTTTCCAGTGTATCAGAAAATAAGCCTCTGACGATTTTCCTGAATCATTAATTGTTATGTGTTACTAGTTGATGAAGTTAGTGTTTGATTATGAATAATTAATATATTTTAAATGACTTTTAATAACAGTATTCTTTTCAGTTGCGTAGACTTTCCCGGCGTAGTAACTGATAATATTGATCTCGGGTATGCAGCCGGATACCGTCGTCAACCAGACACGATATTTCAACAGACCAACTGGCTGCCATCTTCAGGTGAGAGCGCAGAACACTAACTCGCCGGAAACTGATAAAGAACAAGAAACAGCAGCCCCTTTATACACTGCTGACGACCCACCGCGCGTGCGCGAAACCAAAGTAGAAGCCACCTAGGCGCAATGGAAACAGTAGCGCGCCGGTGGAGAAAAACGGCAAAAACGATGGGTCGAACACAAGGCTAGTTTAAAGAAACAGCAGGTCGAAATGAAGACCGTTTTTGCTTGATGTCAGATAAAATCGGGTTCCAAGTTTTACTTAGTGGAAAACCCTTGTCCCTATTAATAATATTATCGGCCATACGAATTTCCATTGATTCTTTGAGCACACATTCCCAGTAGCGGGAAGCAGGAGCAATCAGTTTAGTTTCATCGTACAACATCTTGTGTCCCTCATTCAAACAATGTTCAGCAACAGCCGACTTTTCAGGTTGGAGCAACCGAGTGTGACGGTGGTGTTCCACACACCGATCCTGAACTGTGCGGATCGTTTGGCCAATGTAAGTTTTACCACAATAACAAGGAATACTAAATCATCTTTGACTGACCCAAGGAGGGCCCTAGTCTTAGGTGGGGGCATAAAAACACTTTTAATGTCGAATCTTCTTAAAATTCTTGAAATTTTCGAGGAAATATTCCCGGCGAAAGGCAAAAAGGCAATAGACTTGTAATTGTCTTCTAATGGTTCACCTTTTGGACCAAATTGAAATGCACGACAAATTTGTTGAGCAGTGTACCCATTCTGTTGAAAGACCACTTTGAGATGCTCCAGTTCTTCACCCAGATGTTCAGCATCAGAAATGGCGTACGCTCTTTTTACTAAAGTACGCAATACCCCCATACGTTGGTGTGGCGGATGTCAGCTCGTCGCATGGAGATAAAGATCGGTATGCGTTGGCTTGCGATACACTCCATGTCCTAAGGTCCCATCACTGTTCTTTTGAACCAAAACATCCAGAAAAGGAAGTTTCCCATCGTTCTCTACCTCCATCGTAAATTTAATATTGGGATGGAGACAATTAAAATGGTCTAAAAATGATTTAAAGCATCCTTACCATGGGGCCAAACCATAAAAATGTCATCGACGTATCTCCAAAAACAGGTAGGCTTAAGAAACGACGTCCTTAAAGCCATGTCTTCAAAGTCCTCCATAAAAAGGTTTGCGACTATTGGGGAAAGAGGACTCCCCATAGCCACACCGTCAGTTTGTTCAAAAAACGTATCATTAAAAAGGAAATACGTCGAAGTCAGCACATGACGACATAACTTGACTGTTTCATCATCTAATATATTACTAATTAATAACAATGACTCTTCAACAGGAACCCGGGTAAAAAGCGAAACAACGTCGAAACTGACAAGCAAGTCTGATGGACCAAGACAAACTGACTTCAGCCGCCGAATAAAATGTGACGAGTTCAATATGTGATGATCACACTTTCCAACGTGAGGAGCGAGAACAGAAGCTAAATATTTGGCCAAATTTTAGGTAGGGGCACCCAAATTGCTCACAATAGGACGAAGGGGAATTCCATGCTTGTGAACCTTAGGTAGGCCATACAATCTCGGAGGGACAGCAGCTCCAGGGCGAAGTTTCTTAACAACTTCCTCTGACAAGGAACTCTTCTTTAAGAGTAAAAGAGTCTTCCGTTTTATACGTTCAGTGGGATCATTACGTAACCTACGATAGGCTGAGACATCCAATAAAAAGTTCATCTTGGACACATAGTCTCCACGTGATAGAAGAACCGTTGCGTTCCCTTTATCCGCCGGAAGGATAACCAAATCCTTATCCTCTCTCAAAGACCGGATGGCCGCCCTCTCACTACTAGAAATATTGCTTCTAGGAGGAGGTGCTCTGCGAAGTTTGTAGGCAACATCTTGTCTAATTTCGTCGGCCTGATCTTCTGGAATACGAGACACCGCTTGCTCAATAGCACAAATAAGAAAAGGTTTAAATTTTGCACCCACACCCAAGGTTGTTCCTATTACGGAATTTATTTGGTTCAAAAGAACAGTGATGGGACCTTAGGACATGGAGTGTATCGCAAGCCAACGCATACCGATCTTTATCTCCATGCGACGAGCTGTCATCCGCCACACCAACGTATGGGGGTATTGCGTACTTTAGTAAAAAGAGCGTACGCCATTTCTGATGCTGACCATCTGGGTGAAGAACTGGAGCATCTCAAAGTGGTCTTTCAACAGAATGGGTACACTGCTCAACAAATTTGTCGTGCATTTCAATTTGGTCCAAAAGGTGAACCATTAGAAGACAATTGCCTTTTTGCCTTTCGCCGGGAATATTTCCTCGAAAATTTCAAGAATTTTAAGAAGATTCGACATTAAAAGTGTTTTTATGCCCCCACCTAAGACTAGGGCCCTCCTTGGGTCAGTCAAAGATGATTTAGTATTCCTTGTTATTGTGGTAAAACTTACATTGGCCAAACGATCCGCACAGTTCAGGATCGGTGTGTGGAACACCACCGTCACACTCGGTTGCTCCAACCTGAAAAGTCGGCTGTTGCTGAACATTGTTTGAATGAGGGACACAAGATGTTGTACGATGAAACTAAACTGATTGCTCCTGCTTCCCGCTACTGGGAATGTGTACTCAAAGAATCAATGGAAATTCGTATGGCCGATAATATTATTAATAGGGACAAGGGTTTTCCACTAAGTAAAACTTGGAACCCGATTTTATCTGACATCAAGCAACAACGGTCTTCATTTCGACCTGCTGGTTCTTTAAACTAGCCTTGTTTTCGACCCATCGTTTTTGCCGTTTTTCTCCACCGGCGCGCTACTGTTTCCATTGCGCCTAGGTGGCTTCTACTTTGGTTTCGCGCACGCGCGGTGGGTCGTCAGCAGTGTATAAAGGGGCTGCTGTTTCTTGTTCTTTATCAATTTCCGGCGAGTTAGTGTTCTGCGCTCTCACCTGAAGATGGCAGCCAGTTGGTCTGTTGAAATATCGTGTCTGGTTGACGACGGTATCCGGCTGCATACCCGAGATCAATATTATCAGTATTCTTTTCAATAGTAAAGCAAATATTTCCATTAACAAATATTCTTGACTTAATATTTTTGCAGACAAATTTTTATGATAGTATTTTCCTTAGCAACTAATCTGTTTAATTACACAGGTATATTGGCTTTCTATGAAAATGATTGTGTTTTAATGACAATCATTTACCAATTTTTCTTATATCAAGCTTTGAATGATAAGCATTGTGGTGCGACACGCATTTCACATTAATTATTAACTTCGCAGTACAGTTGTGCGTTGTTGTTCAGTATCCAACGAAATTGTGCTCACCGATTATTTATTTAATCATACCGTATTTTTGTGTCTTACGCTTCTATGCATGTACTGCATAGCGTTAGTTCCGTGCCCACCCAATTAATCAATCAGTAATTTATTTTTGCAATTAATTAGATTTTCTAGATTTCTGTTTCTCACTTGGTGATTTGGCGACCGCATCATGAGTTTTTCTAAATTTATTCATTTCAAGACTGTTTCTCTTTCGGACTCATTGTCCCACATTTTATTGCTACGTAATATTTGTTGCAAATTTTTTTCAACTCTGTATAGCTCTTTGTTGCGGAGAGGAACGCTGCAGCAGTGGTTCGTTGTACCCTCCACTAAATATATCGGATTAATTGTTTCAACAATTGTTGTCTTTTCCATTCCATCCTGGACATTGGGTACTCGTCTCAAGTAATTGCTCCAATCAGCCGGTGAGAGGTATAGCGTCTAAGGACGCAAACAAGTCATTTGTTGTTAAAATGATTTTATAAAAAAGGGAACACAAAAGACTCTGAAGTTCAGTAAAAATACAAAGATAGTTTCCTATTGTAGATGTATAATCGTAGTATTGTTATCTCAAGGATTGTATGATCATATTCTTCTCTCCCTCTGGTTTTCAGTTTGGTCAGTCATCAAAATATTTTGGCTTCTTGATGTCACGAGCTATGTCAAGGATTGTATTATCTGTATAATTAGTTTGGGAACAATTTATAACCAATAGGAACATGTGGTGAAAATACACATGTGTTAAATACAGATATTAGTGTTATTCGTAGTTTCCTAACCCCGCCATTATCATTTAATATGAAGTTTAAAAGATTTTCAGCTCAGACAAAGGAACGCCGATGTCCTTTACGGAATCGCTGCCATTATGGGGCGCACATCTATTTTTCATTAAAAAAAAGTTCACAAGTTATTTATGACCAGTACTAAAGTTAAGTGATTCTATATTACACCATGTTTTATGAGCAGTCAATTTGAAGGATTTTTAACGTCCATGTTTGATAGTAACAAGATTTTGCACAGATCTGGCCTTAATATAAAGTTGCATTAACTTCATCTGAGTACTGAAGAAGATTTATCAGCTGCACATATAAACTCTTAACATTCTGAGTAGCTTTAATAACATTCAGGTTAGGGTGTATTCCGTGTATCTGTACGTAAAAGTCGCGCGCAACAATCAGCGATATTACGCCATCTGTTGCCACACTTAGCGCATTTAAGCTGATTTTATTTACAAGTTATTATCATTTCTATTAAAGAGAGTAAACTGTACAGACAGACGGAATAGAGGCTGTACGACGCACTGGTGTTCAAGATGAAAGAAGATTCCGAGTGTCTGATGTGAAGGATGAACTTGTCGCAGAAATGGTTTAAGCTATCTTATTGAATGCGGTTTCACAATTATTGAAGTCTCAGAGCAATGACATCGTCAATAGGTGGCTACACTGACACGCGGCACAATTTTACCAATAGGGGAATTCGAAACTGCAGAAGCGGCTTGACAAGTCTTTAAATGTGTGTCGAAATTACGTAGGAAAATAACCGAAATAGTTTACTGTTCACTTGTGTATAATAAAATTCCCCAGAATAAAGTGTTTTTCGATAAATAAATACATAAGAAAAGAAAGAAAAAAATAATAGGAACTTACGTACCGAATCGCTATCGTACATACAGTGAGAAAGTAAGATTCCTCGAAAACAAAACGCTTTTCGGAGATGCTCGACGTTTAAATTTTAGTGTCTGAGTTTTACGCCTTTAGCGGTACGAGAACTCAAGAGAGGTCGGTTCTGCTGTAACAGTGAAGACAATAAGCCAGCAAACGACCACTACGGTCCGTCCATTAACGGAAATAGCACTTGCTTCACCAGACGTACTACAGTTGTTTCCTTCGCTGTGGGAAGTCGAAAGCTCGTATGGTCCGTGGCCTTGCAACACGCCGCTATCCTGAAAACTTGCAATCTTCGCTCGTTACCTTCATGACTAAGCTGGCTCTTTATACCCTCTGTTTCCTCTGCCTCTAGCCCGAGGTTGGAACACTTGCGGGGAGTGACACTTGGAGTGACACTTGCGGGGAACCCGGGGCCCTTGGGGCTGCTTATGGCTTTCCTGGGTACAGGCACACCAAGAAGTCTAGCACTGCTGTTGTCAAGTTTCCACACTGTCAACACAGAACGCACTGCACAGAACCGTTGAAGTATGTCTTGTGAATGTACCTACAAAATCTGCCATATGAAAATTTTAGTGAGTCCCAAATTTGATTTTTTCTATAATAACATTAAAAATTCAGAACTCGAAAACCAGTGAAGTTATGGACTTGAAGCGTTTTGTGTTGCTAAATCTTTACATAGTAGACACGATTCTAAAATTTGGTTGCTATCGCCAAAGTAGACGAAAAGTTAAATTTTTGGTGTAATCTTCGCCGTGTAGACTCTATGTTGTAGAAGTCTACGCCGAACCCAATTATAATCATACCTCTGAGGATAGAACGTTGTTTACATTTCTCCTGCGTTTCTAGTCGGCCTTGCTGTGCTACGTAACGACATCATACCGTTCCATTTTACCGAGAGCTATATATGTATTGGTGTGATGTCTGTTCTTTCGAAATAAGACATCACACCAATATATGTATCTTTTAGACGCAAAGATTCTGGGTTCTGTTTTCATCGCTAACCCGATTAACAACGTTAGACCTCGTGTGTAAACAGTTAAAGGTTATGAGTGCCACTGGAAAAATGCATAAGTAACACCTGTTGTTTGAGACTTGAAGATGACCTGAAATTAGCCGAAATCGATATCTCATAATAAACATAAGGTGTAGCTGTCTATATTTCATGATGCAATTTCTAACATATTTAAAAGATGCTCAAAACCACATACAGAAAACCTTTATAATGAGATTGTATATAATTCCAGGGTCAAATTGTGTTTTAGTTATTTGTAAAAATACACCTAAAGATCTGCCCTTGCTTTTAGTACCTTGATCAGCTGTTTATTTTTAGAGGTATTACTAGGGACAGCGATAAATTCGAATATAGATGCGAATTCTGACTCAAAATGCAGTAAATCCAAAATTGTCATAAATGGCATTTTGGTGTGAAACACCATTTAATCAGAAATATTGCGAGATAACTTTATTTTCTGCCCTTAAATATGTACAAAGTAAACAGTAGGTACCGGAAAAATTCGCATGTTTCAATGAATACGAAATATAAGCCCATGCTAATTTTGGGCCGGAATTCGAGAGTCGTGAATCTTGTAATATACGCTATTTTTAGCGAACGTCCCGTTACTACTGCTCCACCTCGCTCGGTGGGCCATTCCCTGAATACGGCACAGGTGGCGGCTGGAGGGCGTGCAGTAAGGGTGGCGTATCCCTACTTGTGGAACACCCTGTTCACTACCTGCAGCGTCCGGGATTCCCCGCAAGTGTCTACACATTCCCTTTCCCCGCAAGTGTCATTCCCCGCAAATGTCACATACTCCTCTAGCCCTCTACCAACGAGATGTAGGAGTGTCCAACATTAGGTTTACCAGCACTATGTGAAATACAGGTGTCAGTACATGTCATTAAGAATGATGGTATTGGCTTGATTTGATTTGATTTTTTCAGGGAAGCCAAAACAGTCTTGGTCCTACCCGCCACTGCCCGCACTAAAACTAAGTTTATTGTGCGGTATCGCTCCCTGTATATCTAGTAAAGCCAACTGCGAGGGTGAAGGTCGGGGTGAGAGTTTAAAATAGGGAAAGATTAATTTTTATAACTCACAACCACCAGCTGTGAACCAAATTCCTAAACATGCAAAACACTGGAACTGTTTTTGCGACTGTTTGACTCGTTTTCTAGGGGATGATATCACACGTTCACAGCTTTCCTTCCCTGCATATGATTAACAAAACAAATTCATAATAAGTTCAAGTTCATGAGAGAAAAGGGTGTACCAACTACTATTTTAGAAAACACATGAAAGTTCACTTTATGTTGTTTATTTCACAATACTTGAACCCTGTGGCTGTCGCGTCTGTACGTCGGTAAATGTACCAAATAAAGTTATAGCTCGTGAGCCCCCAGGCAAAATGAATATTTGTCGCGAATTGATTTCACACCACGTGGCTGTCTCAAACACCGTTTATGTTCATGCCTATGTGACGACACGTGTTACATTAACAAATCACAGTCACTTTAATTTAATGCGATGCACACCTTGTTGCACCGGCTAATTATTCACAAACACACAGTAGCACTCGATTTAACTTGGTGCAGTCTACGACGAGCAACCACACGTGGCGATTGCCACACACAAAACTCAAGTCACCACCTCGAGATCCACATGCCGACTGAGGCAGAGCGACGCCGCCCGGCCAGCCACACCACGTGGTCTGGAGTCCTCACTTCCTGCCCTTGTGCGCGCGCGTGCCAAAACTCAACAGCTGGGGTTTTTTCCCCTACGTCATCAACTTCCCCATGTAAGCTGTTGTAACCGATTTGCCAACGTACAGCGCTCAGCCAATACATTTCTAAAACTTTACTTAAAATCAAAATAATTACACTACACATTAAACAAATATTTTCTTACGTTTTTATATTAATATAAACCTCCTTTGTACTGTTTATCATAATTGTGCAATTTCTTATACCACAGATAAGTGATTTAACTGAATACTTCCAGATAAAATACAAAAGATTAATTGAAAATAAAATGAGAAATAGTTAATATATTATTTTTATAAACAAACATTGCCATGCTAGTTGTGTAACTGTGTTGTCTTCGTTGGTAATTTATTACTTTTCATTGTCAATTAAACATATTACGTTAGATGTGACTATATCAGCTAATGTATTGTTTATTTATCAACAGGCTATTTTGTAATGAGGGCCTTAAAGGTTCCTAACTGCATCGTATTACTTCAAATGCCAGTAGTATTACAATATTTGTGCACTGCACTGTGCCTGGCACTCGCCATTGTCCCTCTCTCCCCTCACCGGAAACGAACTGTAAAATCCTAAGTTGGAACAAGCCACCAACATCGGCCTGCTCGCTGGCCTCCCGTCAGCTACAAGCACACAGCAAATCTCAACGTGGAGAATTTCTACCTATGGCCTAACTATAAATGTTGTCACCCAACTGTGTACATACATTGCTACCTTAATAAGATTAAAATTGTGTAACATTTAGTGCATTGGCATGGTCAATGTTTGCAGTGAACTTCATACTGTTTAATTATCAAATGCTATTAATTACCAGTATTTCTATTGGGCGGTAATCTCACAATACCCCCACTTGCGGCATCCAAACCATGTGCAGGATGGCGCAAGTAGCACAAAAATTAATACATTCAAATGAGCAAAATTTTTAAATTACAAAATTATTGAATCGGATTGGCTCAAACACTATGCCAATTATGACCTCAACTAATGCAAAAAATAAATAAATAGATAAATAAAAAATAAACAGGGCAGTGAGATAATTTCCCAATATTTGTACCATTAAGACCACTTATAGTGTGTGCATATTTTTAAGAAAAGTATCCTTATAACTAATTACATCTATGAATTTTAAGTGTGCCTGTTGTTTATTTACAGTATTGGCACCAAATTTATAATAGTATTAACCTTTAGTCTTTAGAGGACCTTGTTCTACATGGAAAAAACTAGAATCATCACTATAAAAAACTTTTGACGATGTACACTCCACTTGTTTTAAGGAAATCTCTCACTACTTTGACACTGAGAACCCGAGAGTCATCGTTGCAGCAACTCTGGTCCATGGTGTACGGTCCTATGTCTCTGTCATTTCAACCAACATGCTGTTGCAGCTTAGATTCATGGCACTGGATCAAGCGTTCTTGTTCACAAACGTCATATGCACCCTACATGGAACCCGAAGAGCAGAAGGCACTCATGAGTCAACATAGACAAAAGTTTGTCCGGACACCAGGATTCGGTTGGATTTGTATCCCACCCCCCTGCCATCCAGACTTGGTGCAATTGAAACTAAACATTGAGACATGTACAGTAACATGCAAATCAACAGAATTAAGAACTCAAAGTGGCTTGTGTTAGTCATTATCAGATCAACCCAAACCACCATGCCTGCACTCTCAACAGCCATAGCTTCAGATGAAACAGACAAGAGAATATGTGGCCTACTTGGAGTATTACTCCCAAACGAATGTTATCATAGAGAATTTTCTCTTCTATCAAAATGACAGCTACAAGCATAAATACAAATCCTACCCCCTCGCACCAAAAGAAATTATTTCTACTGGTGTGAGGTTAAATTTGCATCCCCGTCATAAGCCTCATGTTCAGTCAACAGTTGAGCACCATTAAAGAAACCAAAATGTGTTATCAGAATCAGTATAATATAACAATACAGAGAGCATTCCCTATTAGACACATTACCTACCAAACACTCAAAGAGACAGACATTAAAGAGCAAACACTTTCTTTCATTGAAACATTTCTCAATCCAACCCACCTTTAGCCAAAACAGCCACAACAAACATACATTCCTCCCTTCTGACCCATATGGTCAGTCACACCCACATATGCAACACTGTCAGCTGACATTTTCATCACAATTTATCTAAGCCACAGACCCCACTGCCTGCATCAATGTCCACCACTTTCTCATTCTCCGAGTCACCCCACAACTCACATCGCATATCCAGCCCTGCTCACATATACACACACATAAACAGTACACTCCCACTTCCTCTATCCTTTGGTGTTGGCATACATACATACTTATTTACCTCATGTACCACTGTTGAACTGCAAATCTGATACAAGCACATGTTTTAACACAAACAACAAAAGAAAAACATTTACAAAGATTACTTGTAAACTTGACCCCAATGCTTAAATCTAAACACACAAGTAGATACTAACACAGACCACAGAATAAATATACACAAATTCTTAACCTACTATTTACAATGCATTGAATCTCATACTTCATGACAGTTACTTGTGTAAACATGCCATTAAATCTTTTTCACTTATAAAATCTTTGAATTTCACCCTCATCATCCATTCCTCCAGACTCAATTCTAACACTTTATCTTTATACTTCAACTGAGGTTCATATTTGCACGGGAAATCACTTCCTAACATTAGATTTAAACAAAGTCCCTTTATGACAAATAAATCTTGAATAAACAGCTCCTCCTCAATGATTACTTCAAATTCTGGGTTCCCTTTCATATAGTTTGGTTCGTTCAAGAATTCATTTGGTATCTTAGCTTTCTTGGCCTCCCCCCAATACTTATTTAAAAACAACTTTTCAACAGTTACAAATTTATCAGCACACTGATTTGCCCAAGTTTGAGCAGAACAGTCAAGCATTCTCTTTGCTAACTTCATTTTACACTGGTCTGACATACCAGGCACAAATTGGTCCTTGCATGCAGCCAAAAAATCTACTGGATGATAATTACCCACTGCTGAAAACTTTCTTCCACTAGGTGTCTGCACCATGGACCAATTAGTGTTTCCTGATGCAGTACCCAATTCTAGATTATTTATTCTAGTGTTCACCTTCTCAATCTCAGTATTGTTTACTGTCACTACTTGTTCTATCTTTTTCCTAAAGTTACATTCTGTATTCTCTAATTTTCCTGACAACAAAGTTTTTGTTTCCTCAATACCTGCCACCATCCCCTTGTCAACTTCAGCCAACGCTTGCATAGTGCCCTCATTCCTGTGATCACATATTTGTTTCACAGCATCTAACTTGCCTCCTACCTCAGTCTCAATGGCACCAATTCTGGCATTTATCTCCTTTTCCCTATTTTCAAACCGTTCTGTTAGACTTCCTATCTTTTTGTCAATGTCTGTGATTATTTCTGTCTTTAATCCAAGCATTGAATTTTGTAGTGCCCCAATGTCTGCCTTAAAGTCTGCTTTCAATTCTGATTTTACAGTTTCTATTTCTGATTTTACAGTTCCTATTTCTGATTTTAAATTTAAGTTTGAATTTTGTATTTCTGATTTTAAATTTGAGTTTGAATTTTCTATTTCTGATTTTAAATTTGAGTTTGAATTTTCTATTTCTGATTTTAAATTTGAGTCTGAATTTTCTATTTTTGATTCTAAATTTGAGCTAAAACTCGCTAACATGGCTGCTAACATCTCTGGTGTCAACAACATTCCCCCAGTATTTACCCTCTCTGGACTTTCTGGTATGCTACTTTCTGAATCTACGTCGCTTGGCGACTTTTTGAACACCTGCTCCATGATTTAGTACCACAAGAAAGCTTGATTAACACACAAGAATTTATAGCGCCAGCTGCTTTACTTATCTTTTAATCCAGAAGTTGCTGCAACAAGCTGCGACGTCCCCAACGCTCGCTGCCGTCTGTTGTAGAAGCTGTGGCTGGAATATGTCCTCACTGCATCCCTTATCCTTTGTAGAATCGAAGCTGCTGGGCCCCGACGCTCCGTTGGCGACTTGCGAAGTCCCCACGATCACTGCCGTCCGTTGCAGAAGATGAAATTTGAGTGCGTTGAACCCACGCGCCACCGCTCACTGCTGCCGGTCCGATGGGCCGTCGATCGCCGGTTACGGATGCCCGCGCCCGAACTCTGCGACACTAACCGTCGTTAACCGCGCGACGCGATTGCGTATCTGCTTGCAACTGTTCACTGTCCTATACACACCCTAATCTCTCCGTCCGAGCAAGTCCAACGTGAACTTATCCCGCTCTCTGCTGCCAGCCGCCACACACACTTGAAATTGTCCGTCGCGTCCGCGCACTTGTTTGCAACTGTTCGTAACTGTTCACTGTCCAATACACACCCTAATCTCTCCGTCCGAGCAAGTCCAACGTGAACTTATCCCGGACGATCCCCCAAATGCGAGGGTGAAGGTCGGGGTGAGAGTTTAAAATAGGGAAAGATTAATTTTTATAACTCACAACCACCAGCTGCGAACCAAATTCCTAAACATGCAAAAACACTGGAACTGTTTTTGCGACTGTTTGACTCGTTTTCTAGGGGATGATATCACACGTTCACAGCTTTCCTTCCCTGCATATGATCAACAAAACAAATTCATAATAAGTTCAAGTTCATGAGAGAAAAGGGTGTACCAACTACTATTTTAGAAAACACGTGAAAGTTCACTTTATGTTGTTTATTTCACAATACTTGAACCCTGTGGCTGTCGCGTCTGTACGTCGGTAAATGTACCAAATAAAGTAATAGCTCGTGAGCCCCCAGGCAAAATGAATATTTGTCGCGAATTGATTTCACACCACGTGGCTGTCTCAAACACCGTTTATGTTCATGCCTATGTGACGACACGTGTTACATTAACAAATCACAGTCACTTTAATTTAATGCGATGCACACCTTGTTGCACCGGCTAATTATTCACAAACACACAGTAGCACTCGATTTAACTTGGTGCAGTCTACGACGAGCAACCACACGTGGCGATTGCCACACACAAAACTCAAGTCACCACCTCGAGATCCACATGCCGACTGAGGCAGAGCGACGCCGCCCGGCCAGCCACACCACGTGGTCTGGAGTCCTCACTTCCTGCCCTTGTGCGCGCGCGTGCCAAAACTCAACTGCTGGGGTTTTTTCCCCTACGTCATCAACTTCCCCATGTAAGCTGTTGTAACCGATTTGCCAACGTACAGCGCTCAGCCAATACATTTCTAAAACTTTACTTAAAATCAAAATAATTACACTACACATTAAACAAATATTTTCTTACGTTTTTATATTAATATAAACCTCCTTTGTACTGTTTATCATAATTGTGCAATTTCTTATACCACAGATAAGTGATTTAACTGAATACTTCCAGATAAAATACAAAAGATTAATTGAAAATAAAATGAGAAATAGTTAATATATTATTTTTATAAACAAACATTGCCATGCTAGTTGTGTAACTGTGTTGTCTTCGTTGGTAATTTATTACTTTTCATTGTCAATTAAACATATTACGTTAGATGTGACTATATCAGCTAATGTATTGTTTATTTATCAACAGGCTATTTTGTAATGAGGGCCTTAAAGGTTCCTAACTGCATCGTATTACTTCAAATGCCAGTAGTATTACAATATTTGTGCACTGCACTGTGCCTGGCACTCGCCATTGTCCCTCTCTCCCCTCACCGGAAACGAACTGTAAAATCCTAAGTTGGAACAAGCCACCAACATCGGCCTGCTCGCTGGCCTCCCGTCAGCTACAAGCACACAGCAAATCTCAACGTGGAGAATTTCTACCTATGGCCTAACTATAAATGTTGTCACCCAACTGTGTACATACATTGCTACCTTAATAAGATTAAAATTGTGTAACATTTAGTGCATTGGCATGGTCAATGTTTGCAGTGAACTTCATACTGTTTAATTATCAAATGCTATTAATTACCAGTATTTCTATTGGGCGGTAATCTCACACAACCAATGCCCTTGAACAGTGTAAGGAGTCCCTTTACCAGTTCTTTATTAGACACTATTTCTTCGGGTCTGGTTGTCACAAATGTTCTGTGCCTTTTACTCTCCAATGCAATGCATTCGAAGATTAGATGTGATGCAGTTTCATCATCGTCATCACAGATCCTACATTTAGGGTCCTCTTCTGTTATTCCCACTGTATGTAGGTGTTTTTTGAAATTCCCATGGCCTGTCAGCAATCCAACCATGGGTCTAATCTCTCTCCTGTCCAGGCCCAGGATTGCAGAGCTTCTTTTAAAACATGGCTTTGGCATCATTACCTTGCCATGTTTTTGTTGATGGACTTTGGTCCAATATTCTACGTGCTGTCTTCTGAGCCAGTTACGTAGCTCCAATTTGATCATTGCCTTGGTGATTGTCAGGACAGGTTCCGGTCCAATAAATGGAGTCTCTGCCCCCATCCTGGCTAATCTCTCGGCATGTTCGTTGCCACTGATCCCCGAGTGCCCAGGGACCCACAATAGGTTTACTCTATTGCTTTCCCCTGGCTCCAGCAGAACCCTGTGACATTCTGCAACAATTTTAGACCTTGTTGCAGGAGCTGCCAGTGATCTCAGGGCTGCCTGGCTGTCTGAATAGATATAGATGCTACGATCTTTGTAGCACCTACGCAAATTCTCCTCCACACATGCCCTGATGGAAGTGATTTTGGCCTGGAATACTGAGGCCAGTTTCCCTAGAGATGGTATTGGCTTAATGTTGCAGGTTAATTTGGAACATTTTAATGTATCGATGTGAATAGTTATGAATTGGTTGTGCAGTGACTGACAAACTTCAGAAACTATTTAAACCAAGATGTATGAGTGGAAAAAGATAACGAGTGTATTTAAATGAAAAGGTACTAAACGACACTGTGGGTATAGTAGAAGTCTTTATTGAGGAGTAATCACGAGAGGCCTGAGTACAACTATCCCACTGTTCCCAGAATTCATGTGGCTATGACAAGAGCCAGTCCTCCATTGTGTCCTTCAGTTCGTCGTCAGACTTGGAGCACTTCCCTTTGATTTTTTTTTTTTTTTTTTTTTTTTTTTTTTTTTTTTTTTTTTGCCAATACACTTATATACTTAGTGGGACCCTGGAGACGCGTGGACGCGCATTATCATAGAGCAGAATCACTCCCTCCGTGAGCAGCCCAGGTCGTTTGCTCTTGACGGACTTGCGTAGGTTGCAGAGTATCTCACAGTACACGTCATGTTAATGGTTTTTCCGTGCTCGAGAAATTCAATATCATATCTCTGACGTTGAAAAAAACGGTGAGCGTCACCATGCCTACTGAGAGCAGAGCCTAGAATAGTTTAGGGGAAGGTGACGATACATGACTCGCGTTTCAGGATGTCGCACTACGTTATCTAAAAGCGGCACATTCAAATTTCAACGGTTTTGTTGTTAAGACGTTATGTGCCTTTTTATTTGATCACCCCTCACAGAAATTGAGAAGAGAATCATCACATTTATTGAAAGTTGGAGAAGAGGCGTGCATAGAGGACGGATACCTGGGTGCTGAGTTGTTCATAAGGCAATTTCGCCTGAGGGTGGAAGTTTGATGGCTTAGCTTTGCGATGGCGGTGATAAATAGTGCTCTGTGTGAGATTGGTGGCCTCTTGTGGTAGGAGAATCTAGGCCATGAAACGTTGTGGATTTGCACTGTGTTTAGAATTTTGGTCTAATGATTTTTCCCTTTTGTAATTTAATTGCCTCGTCGCAAAGGAGACGGGGGGAGGGGGGGAGTCAGGCTGGGCTGGCAATGTAACAATATTCTGCTCTTCGGACAAGAATTCAACGATAGTACAGCATTTTTAAGAGAATAACTACATATAGGCTTTTTAAAATACATTACTTGTCAAATAACACAATTGTAGACATTAAATGACATTTAAACATAATGATTTGGAAGAAAATGATGACACAAACCATACTGTATTGCATTTCCTAGCTCTTGATGGGAGGAACTTTAGTAGCATGTTAATTAATTACGGAGGTGCATTTTCAGGAGGAAACAATTACAAGGTAATGACAAATCAATCATCAATCCCAAGAATATTTTGACGACCGCTATGCTTTATTTACAGCACATCGCTCTGTTCGAGGTGGTATGCCGTTGCCTTCCTCCGAACTTTGAAATGACTTTACTCAGCCAACTATAGAGGGACCGACAGTTTGACGTGGATTTCGTAGCCCACGTCCTATTTAAATGTTACTGTACCGTTTCAATATTGTACAGTTGAATGCAGTTGTCATATTCTGGGGCAATTCATCATTGAGTATAAAAGTATTCATTGCACAAAAGCGTGTAATCAGAATAATTGCTGGATTCCGCCCAAGATCATGTTGTTGATAACCCAACCCAGTTTAAAAGTAATAGCAGTGTGCATAGCTATAACAGCAAGAGAAAGGATGATCTTCACTATTCAGGGTTAAATCTGACTTTGGGACAGGAATTGGTGAATTATGCTGCCACAAAAGTCACCTACCAAACAGTATCAAAAGCTTAACAGATAGCTAACTAGCATTTAAAAATAAATTAAAAGAATTTCTGAATGACAACTCCTTCTACTCATTGGATGAATTTTTAGATATAAATTAGTAAATATAAATATTTGTCTCATGTAATATTTTGTGTACTGTAATAATTTGTACAGACACCTTTTATTAACCCGACACGTTCCACATCATTAGGAAGTGTCGTATTCATGATCTATGGAACAAGTGTTAATCTTAGCATGTAGGCTTTCACGGCCGGCATCTTCATTAATTAAAGATAGATTCATAGTCGGCAGCACATGACAAGTGGTGGCGCCATCTATGCCCTCTATATAAGCCGGACCTCCAGCGGCAAGGTGCCAGTCGTCGACTCACCCTAGAAGATGTTCCCCGCAGTAGGCAACGAAACGTCGGGAGTAAGAAGTTTTAAGGATGGAACACGCCTCTTAGCCCGGAAGCTTTAATTAATGAAGTATTAATCTAATCTATCAGTTAGTAGCATTCTTCTGTTAGCATTTCAGTTTATCTCATTAGCTAAGTTAGACCTTCCTCTTTTTGCCCTGCAAACTGACTTTCTCGATAGAAGAAAGAATTTAAATTCTGTGAGCATGTATGAAAACAGGTTTGATTAAAGAAACTATTGAAATTTTTGGGATCAGGGAACAGTATACAGAACTACCAGTAAAGAGAGCAATACAAATTCTGTATAAAAGTTGGTGCACCTACGTGAAAGGACAAAAAAAAAATCATTCCGTTAGCCTAGAAGGTGTTGTTGCAGAAATTAACAAAAAAATTATTCAGCGCTTAAAGACGTCTACACGTAAAATGGTACAACGGGCAGTTGTAGTTGCCAGCAGATACTGAAAAGTCTTCATGTGAAGCCATAGAGCGTGACAGCTATGTAGCAATCATTGTAGGATTAAAGTTACAAATTCGTAGATTACAGCACGTGGCTTCTGAATAACATCAACGATGGTTTGTTAGATCGTTTCGATTACAACATGAGCGAATTCAAAGAAACACGAGGAACTGGGAAAGAGATCCCTGACACTGTTACCAATCACTCCATGATAAAAAATAAATAAATAAATAAAAAATAAAAATCAGTGTTTTATGAGCATTAACAGAAATGTGCACCACTGTACCAGTTTTTTTACACTACCCTCAACAGCCTTTGATATGTTTTGTACTCAACTCGCTGAATATGAAAGAAAATATATCTTCTTCCAGCAAGATGGAGCAACATACCAAACGTTTAAAGTATCCGTGAAGCAAGTCTATGATGTCTTTCTTTTGAAGTACGAGGGGTTAGTAAACATTTGTGTCAGCCACATATGCGGAGTTTAACGTCCTGTAATTTTTTCCCGTGGGGTCACTTGAAGAGCAAAGTCTATGAAAGAAATGCACACACAATACAGGAACTGAAAGACAACATCAACTGCATCTGCCACCATCGATAACTTTATGCTGAATGTTTCTGAATATGCCTAGACGAGCACAGCTATGAATTGATGTAGCAGGGGTTACTTTCACCGTCTGCCATTACTGTAATTTTCACTGTATATTTCATTGTAAATAAATGATAAGTTCATTTCTGCTTTTTGTTCTGTAATTTCATTTTTATACTTGCACGGATTAATTTTATCTACGCCACCCTATATAATGTGAGAGAATAGTTATAAGTAAGATATGGGTTTCGACATACAGAATACTACAAAGAATAGCAGGTCAATGTCAAGAAGAGCGAAGAAATAAAAGTTTAGGCCTGAAAATGGAAAGGGTAATGGGGGAGCCGTTTAAATCTGGTAGGAGAGATAGATATCTGGCAGAGGTTTCATTGTCAGCTAGTGAAAATTACGCTGGTATGTAGAAAATGAGTAGGATGTGTTGACATATGCATGGCAGACGACAAAATTTGTAGTTACGGGGGTAAAATGAGGTAGTTAAAGTCTTACGTTACGGGAAACATTGGATATATACAGGTATTCGATGTGACTGACGAGGGTAACTGAATGTTCAAATGTTTGTAAAGCTCATGGGACTCAACTACGGGGTCATAAGTCCCTAAACTTACAAACTACTTATGAACTAGTTCATACTAAAGACGGCACAAACATCCATGACCGAGGGGGGATTCGAGCCCCCGACGGGGAACGGCCTCGCGCATCGAAACATAGCGCCTCAATGCGCTTGGCGAGGGTAACTGGATATGTTTATGTTGTTCAGGCGATATATCCATTGTAGTGGATAGCCTGCCTGAAGTCCTTTCTAGGTATCGTATATTGACTTTTTCGTTTATTTTCATAAAAATATTCTGCTCTTTTGTCAAAAGAAGTTTTCTTAAAATAAATTGTGTACACATTATATAAATGGAGACATGTACGATTGTGTGTGTTTGTGCCAACTGAACGATTTCAAATGAACTTAGTACACATTCTCCTTAGTATCAGTCAATCATTGGGGGCATAATTTCAGGAGATATGACGCCATAAACAATGAAATTCGCGCAAAATTGCTGCATCATGAGACAATGAACTAGAATTGTTACAAATATTCTTCACCGTCAGTCAACAATAGCTGTGAGACATAGCTCAGGAAATACTACGTCATAGACAATGAGTTGCAGAAAATCACGCACTGCAACGTGCGAAGAACGACACTTCATTCATCCACTACTCAAGAATAAGAGCACGTAATGGCTTGCAACAAACTTTATAGATAATCTCAAACTTTGAAGAAAGTTTTTTTCGCTGATAATCTCAAGAAAATGATGAATGGAAATAAGTTTACCGCTTATTACTATCGCACCCACTCCAATGAACCATAGACATTGCCGAGGTGGGGTGGCTTGCGTGCCTCAACGATACAGATAGCCGTACCGTAGGTGCAACCACAACGGAGGGGTATCTGTGGAGAGGCCAGACAAACGTGTGGTTCCTGAAGAGGGGCAGCAGCCTTTTCAGTAGTTACAGGGGCAACAGTCTGTATGATTGACTGAGCTGGCCTTGTAACATCAGCTAATGTGGCTTTGCCACACAGCTACTGCGAACGGCTGAAAGCAAGGGGAAACTACAGCCGTTACCTTTCCCGAGGACATGCAGCTCTACTGTATTAACATATGACGATGGCATCCTCTCGGGTAAAATATTCCGGAGGTAAAATAGTCCCCCATTCGGATCTCCGGGCGGGGACTACTCAGGAGGATGTTGTCATCAGGAAAGACAATACTGGCATTCTACGGGTCGGAGCGTGGAATGTTAGATAGCTTAATCGGGTAGGAAAATTAGAAAATTTAAAAAGGGAAATGGATAGGTTGAAGTTAGATATAGTGGGGATTAGTGAAGTTCGGTGACAGAATGAACAGGATTTCTGGTCAGGTGAGTACAGGATTATAAATACAAAATCAGTTGGGGGTATCACAGGAGTAGGACTAATAATGAATAAGAAAATAGGAATGCGGGTAAACTACTATGACCAGCACAGTGATCGCATTATCATTGTCAAGATAGATACGAAGCCAAAACCGACAACAGTAGTACAGGTTTATATGCCAACTAGCTCTGCCGATGATGAGGAAATCGAAGAAATTTATGAGGAGCTAAAGGAAATTATTGAGACAATTAAGGGAGAGGAAAACTTAATTGTTATGGGAGACTGGAATTCGGTAGTAGGACAAGGAAGGGAAGGGAAGATAGTAGGTGAATATGGTCTGGGCAAAAGGAATGAAAGAGGAAGCCGCCTGGTAGAATTTTGCACAGAGCATAATTTAGTTATAACAAACACCTGGTTCAAGAATCACAAAAGAAGGTTGTATACGTGGAAGAGACCAGGAGACACCGGGAGATACCAGATAGATTTTATAATGGTAAGACATAGATTTCGGAACCAGGTTTTACAGAGTAAGACGTATCTAGGGGCAGATATAGACTCTGACCGTAACTTGTTGGTTATGAACTGTAGGCTGAAACTAAAGAAACTACAAAAAGGTAGGAAAATAAGGAGATGGGACCTGGATAAATTGATGGAACGTGAGGTTCTTAAGAATTTCAGAGGGAGCTTTAGGCAACAATTGACAGAAACAGGGGAAAATAAAACAGTAGAGGAGGAATGGGTAAAATTGAGAGATGAAATAGTGAAGGTAGCAGAGGACAAAATAGGTAGGAAGGAAAGACCTATAAAAAGTCCTTGGATATCGCAGGAGATATTAAATTTAATCGATGAAAGGAGAAAATATAAAAATGCAGTAAATGAAACAGGCAAAATGGAGTACAGACGACTAAGAAATGAGATTGACAGGAAGTGCAAAATGGCTAAGCAGGAGTGGCTAGAAGGCAAATGCAAGGATGTAGAAGAATGTATAAATAGGGGAAAAATAGATAGAGCCTACAGGAAAATAAAAGAAACAGCTCTATGAATATCAAGGACACTGGTGGAAAACCAGTTAGCAAAGAAGGGAAAGCTGAAAGGTGGAAAGAGTATATAGAGGGGCTCTACAAAGGAAATGAACTTCGAGACAATATTGTAGGAAGGGAAGAGGATGTGGATGAAGATGAAATAGGAGATACCGTACTGAGAGAAGAATTTGACAGAGCCCTGAAAGACCTAAGTCGAAACAAGGCCCCTGGAGTAGATGATATTCCCTCAGACAGGACCGGCGCAAGCCCAAGTGCCGCCCCGTGCGAGCTGTTAAATTGCCGCCCCCCTCCCCTCACAGGTCATTTTTTTCCTTTTTTTTTTAAACAGCTCTACAAATCTGCAGGAAAAGTCAGCAATCAATCGCAATTTTTGTTTTTCTTTTCAAATCTACCTAGGTTTCGTCCACTGAGTGGCCAGTTTCAAAGCGTTTTAACATGTGCTTACATCTAAACCGTCATGTTGACATTTACGACGGTATAGATGTAAACATAACTCAACGCAATGAGAATAGCTACTCTCTGCCAGAAATCTATGAAGATATGGAAAATAAACACAGTTGAAACGGCCAAAGAGTGGGGCGGAAGACAATGGAGAGAGGAAGAATAAGGAGATGGAATAACATAATAATGCAATAAATACACACTCGGGCATTGAGGGGTACTGATGCTAGTCGAAATATATTAACTTACTGCACTGCGGTTATTCATTTCAAACCACTGACACTCGCCATCTGTCGTAATATGCATGTGTCAGTTCTGTCGTGTCTGATTATGGAATAAGGGGTAAGTCGAAACGAACCGACACGAAACCGTGAAACCGACACGAAACCGTGAAACCGACACGAAACCGTGAAACCGACAGGAAGAAACGGTTTCAGTGTATCGACAATCGACCGCGAATGTGATCCGAAACAGAACGGAATGAAACCGCATGGTTTCGAAACCGTGAAAGATGCCGGTTTTGAAACCCTGAAACTGTTGTGTGTATCGAAACCTGGTTTCGAAACCATGAAACCGTAGCCAACTCTATTGGGATGTAATAGGTACGTGCTTTTCATATAACCTACAATTACTATTGCGCATGCACGTTACTCATAAGTTAGAATTTTTCTCCACCAACAAAGCAGAACAGGAAAATTTATTTTTCTTATGATTACTTAAAACATTGCCAACTCGGCAAATAAGCACGCGTCACCCCAATATCGGTTTCACGGTTTTGTATCGGTTTCACAACACCGGTGTTTCAAACCACTAATGCAGAAAGGTGGTACAGACTAATGGTATCGAAATGTGGTGTTTCATTTTACTGAAGAGAGTGTCAAATAGTAGTTGACACTCGTGAGTCTGCAGCTTATGATTACTGAAATCAAGATTCGTTTGCAAGAGACTGCTGTATTCCGAAATGACATAATGCCTGCTTTATAAATGTAAAAGAAAAATAAACTAACGTTCACTATTTGCATTGAAGTAAACACTTACATTCTAGGTTTATCTACCGTATTAAAAACACGAGTGAAACTACATTTTTTTTTTTTTTTTAATAAGATACAACATGAAGCCTGAAATGACATTTTTTATACGAACAAGGGTACATTGCATATTTAATCTCGTGTTAAAGAGTTAGTTTCTTACGAGTAAAAACGATGTTACCTCCAATCGTTATAATTTTTCGACTGTCATGTTAAAGGAATTGCGGCGGTGGTGTAACGGTCAAGACGTAGAAGTGGTGAACATGTCTCTTATTTTATTATTTTTGTAATTCCATAGTATTATATGTGATTATTTAGTGTGCCCTTTATTCCCTATAATTTATTTAGTATGTATAGAAAGTAGCATTTATGATCCATCACTGTAATATGTGTACCATATTGTAGTTTGTGAGTTCCTAGCGGAGTAACCTTTTACCTACCATACCGGCGGCCTCGTGTGACTATGTTGGCAACATCAACAACACGGGAGAAAATCTTTATCAACATGTTTCGTACAGACCAAGAAGTAAATATATACTCTATGGTTGACATGTTCTTGTATGTACCCTTATCCACATAGTGAAAAATATTGCCCTCCTAGAACGAAGATTTCAGGATAAAACATACATACATTGCTTCACGGTTTCATGGTTTCGAAACAGTGTTTCGAAACCACAGATGGTACGGTTTCATTGGTTTCGAAACCGTCAGATGTTTCAATTATCCCATCTCTACATCCCAAGTTGCAAGAAATTCGGACGCACCAATTCTTCTGTTCTTGTGAAACGCAACGAAAGTGCTTCTGACCAATCTTGACTCTCTCGGCCAACTATCAAAACGATTTCTGGAGTTTTCGTTGTAGAGAACACAACAATACCTATTGTCTGGAAAGGCGAAGTGGTGCCAGGTACTAGGATAGGATAGGATGTTTTGGGCGCACAACAGCAGCCAGGTACTAGGTCACAAGACGAGGTGCAGCGAGGCTACAGTTAAACTAGCGCCCAAGAAGATGAAGCTAGAAGCTCACAATAAATATGTGACCTATGATATTGATAAATGTATTATCAGGCAATAATTTTTATAGCATTACGAACAATAAAAAGAAATAAGAACTTTGAGAAAACTGCACAACTTTTGTCAAACAGAAATGAGCTTCAAAGCTAGCAAGGAAACCCTTAGAAGCAATGTTCTGTCTGTGGATTTTCGTTTTACAAGGTGTCAAAATTAACGTTTTGTTTCGCTTGGACGAGAAGGCATTGTTGGTAAAAGACCATATTTTGTCAGGTTTTCATCAGAATCAAAGCGACCAATAGTTTACTTAGACGAAACATGGTTTCACACGCATTATATAGTAAATAAATGTTGGCAAAGTGATAGTGTGTGAGTAGTATTGTCACACAAAAGTGCTGGTCAGAGTTTAATTGTGTTCATGCAGGCGGAGACGTGTTTTAGGGCTCAAAAACCAAAACGTCCGACTATCACTCATAAACGAATAGCAAACATTTTCAAAAATACGTCGAAACCCAACGTATGTCAGGCTTATTATCAATGTCTTTACCCCTTGTAATCACTCACAGCGTATTTACCCATTGGGAATACTTCTAGCCACTATAGGTGTTGAACATGTTTGACTGTAGTAATGTTCAACATTTTTTTTCCATACCGCGGGAAGAATAAAAACTCGACTGCCATTGAAGGGCTTAGCAAAATTGCTTCAGGCTTCACATGTAACCGCAGTATCGAACATTGCATTCGAATTTCCAAATTAGATTTAGTCTCCTGCAAAATTAGCTGTGAGTAAACGCAAGGCGCGTAACACGCTGACAGCGATCCACTCATAAGAATACGCGTGTACGCCAGACTGCTTCCCTTTCGGCGTAAACACGACGGTGCTGCCACAGTTGCCAGGAAGAAAGAAATGGTCCTCCTCCCCCCCCCCACCCCACCCTTGTTCAACAGGGGCGGCTGGCATGTAGTCGAGACGCCATGTCACAGTTCCCGAAGCCACTCCCTCAGAGGTTTGGTTTCGAATACCCACTTGGGAATGAATGTTGAGTTTGTACTACAGAAAAAAAGGGGGCGGCAGATTTGCCGCCCCCCGGAAAGTGCCGCCCCGTGCGGCCGCACGTTTCGCAGTGCCTTGCGCCGGTCCTGCCCTCAGAGCTACTGAAGTCTCTGGGAGAACCAGCCATGACAAACCTGTTTCACCTGGTGTGTAAGATGTATGAGACAGGCGAAGTACCCTCAGACTTTAAGAAAAATGTTATAATCCCCATTCCAAAGAAAGCAGGTGCAGACAGGTGTGAAAACTACAGAACCATCAGTTTAATAAGTCATGGTTGCAAAATATTAACACGAATTATATACAGAAGGATGGAAAAGCTGGTAGAAGCCGACCTCGGGGAAGATCAGTTTGGGTTCAGGAGAAATGTAGGAACACGGGAGGCAATACTCACTTTACGGCTTATCCTAGAATATAGATTAAGAAACGGCAAACCTACATTTCTAATTTTTGTAGATTTGGAGAAGGCCTTTGACAAGTTCTGAAGCAAGCAGGAGTAAAATATAGGGAGCGTAAGGTTATTTGCAACTTGTACAAAAACCAGAAAGCGGTTGTCAGAGTTGAAGGGCATGAAAGGGATGCAGTGGTTGGAAATGGAGTAAGACAGGGTTGTAGTCTTTCTCCATTGTTATTCAATTTGTACATTGAGCAAGCTATAAAGGAAAGCAAGGAGAAATTTGGAGAAGGAATTAAAGTTCAGGGTGAAGAATTAAATACATTGCGTTTTGCCGACGACATAGTAATTCTGTCAGATACAGAAAAGGTCCTGGAAGAGCAATTGAACGGAATGGACAGTGTGCTGAAACGTGCATATAAGATGAACATTAACAAGAGCAAAACTAGGGTAATGGAGTGCAGTTTAAGAAAATCAGGAAATCAGGTGATGCTGAAGGAATTAGATTGGGAAACAAAACAATAAAGGAGGTAGATGAGTTTTGTTACTTGGCAGAATGACAAATGATGGTCGCAGAACAGAGGATATAAAATTCAGAATGGCAATAGGTAGAAAAGCATTCTTGAAAAAGAGACATTTGTTAACATCGAATATTGATTTAAGCCTAAGGAAGTCCTTTCTGAAGGCATTTGTATGGAGTGTTGCCTTGTATGGGAGTGAGACATGGACGATAAACAATGCGGACAGGAAGAGGATTGAGGCTTTTGAAATATAGTGCTACAGAAGAATGCTGAAGATAAGGTGGGTGGATCGCGTAACTAATGAGGAGGTACTGAACAGAATTGGGGAGAAAAGAAATTTCTGGCATACCTTGACTAAAAGAAGTGATAGATTGGTAGGACACATTCTTAGACATCATGGAATTGTGAATTTAGCGTTGTAGGGAAGTGTGTGGGGAAAAAATCGCAGGGGAAGACCAATAGATGGTTACAGTAAGCAGATTCAGACAGATGTACGTTGCCGTTCTTATGTGGAGATGAAGAGGCTTGCTCAGGATACGATATTGTGGAGAGCTGCATTAAACCAGTCTCCGGACTGAAGACCACAACAACAACAACTCTCGCACTGTTCATACAGCAAAACTATGACATTCGGCTTGAGGTTACAATTTATTGCTTCTTGGGGAAACCCATTACAGACTGTTTGCACATATACAATTGAAGGTACTTTCGAAATTATACCATTGTACGACACACAGATCACGAAATATTAGTCGTACACAATTAAGTTCATGAAATACCACTCCATCACCCATGATGTTCCGATGTATTGCGTCTTTACTTGCAATTCTATTCGCAACAAATTTCGCAGACATTTTTTATAATCCACTCTATGTACGTGAAAAATTACTTTATTTTTGGACATTATTCACGAGATATGATTCATGAAAACTGAGCAGTCAGATGCAAGAAAATGAATGTGAATTTGTCCGAAGTCGACTGACAATAGGAGAAAGACGGTCTTTTTCCCATTATTGTAATTTCAACACTAGCATAAAACACATAAAACATAGGCATGAAGACGTAAAACATGAAAATGAAGTTAAGACAATGGTTAATTAAAATATAGATTAGAAGACAACTTGAAAAGCTCGCAAGCAAAGTAATAGAACACGTAAATAACTGAGCAACATGGGATGTGGAGTAAATTGTCACGTACGGAAGACAGCAGACAATAAATACTGACGTGGTGGAAGTTGGTAAATCAATTATGAGGCCGAAGAGAGCTAGATATGAATAGCTGGGGCAAACAAACTGATGTCGAAAGACATAGATGCATATCGTGCCTGCTCATTATCGGACTGCGTGCGATCTCTCAATTACTTCAGTTGCAGCCAATAACGGACGGAGTTCAGGGTCCCGCGGAGAGATGGCTCTGGCGTGCGTACCGCCTGCTGCGGTGCTGCTTCGCTCACGGCATCGTTTGGTGTTGTGTGAACCAGCGGTAATGCTCGGCAGATGATGCGGTTAGCCTTGCTGCCCACGACCGCTGGTGTGCCCATTGTTTCTTTGCGCGACGGGCAAACCCGCATATCCATCTGGCACGAAGTCGACTCTTTCGTTACGGGACATTGTACGTACGCTGCCTAACTGCCGATATGCAATATACATCCAGTGAGTAGGACTCAACTCTTTGCCATCAAAATTGCCTTACAAGTTCATCGATACTACGGTTAGTCTAGTCTTCTCCAAACATAACAACAGTACAGCGTGCCAGTGGCATAATTATCCCAACACTCTTTATTTTGTTTTATTTTATTATTTACTTATTTTGTCTCGATACTAAGAGGCTGTGGAATTTGCACTGATGTTGGAACTTAACCTAGATCATTAAGTACTCTTACATGTGAAGTCATGGACTGAATTTTGCGAATAATTACTTTCGTTCCCTTCGTTTCCTTCTACAAACGGACGCTCATTAAACTTTGATAAAACCCAGTATATACGGTCTCATACAATAAATGGCATGACACCATTAATAAATTTAGACTTTGAACAAAAATCTGTAGCTAAGGTAGAATACACAAAAAAATTTAGGTGTTTACGTTGACGAGGAATTGAATTGGGAAAAAAACACATTGAAGATATGTTGAAACGTTTGAGTTCAAATACTTACGCTATCAGGGTCATTGCAAAATTTGGTGATATACATCTCAGCAAATTAGCTTACTATGCCTATTTCTATTCACTGCTTTAATATGGGATCATATTCTGGGGCAATTCAAGATTGAGTAAAAAAGTATCCATTGCACAAAAGCATGTAATCAGAATAATTGCTGGAGCCCACCCAAGATCATCCTGCAGAAATATATTTACAGTTCTAGGGATCTTCACTTCAGCTTCACTATATCTCAATTCAAAACTAGTAGCAGTGTGCATAGCTGCAACACTAGGAGAAAGGGTGATGTTCACTATTCAAGGTTAAATTTAAATTTGGCACAGAAAGGGGTGAATTATGCTGCCACAAAAGCCTTTGGTTACTTACCAAGTAGTATCAAAAGTCTGACAGATAGCCAACTGGTTTTTAAAAAGAAAATAGAGGAATTTATGAATAGCAACTCCTTGTACACTTTAGATAACTTTTAGATAAAATGTAGTAATTTTTCTAAAAATAAATAAATATAAACTTTTAAAATAAGAATAAAGAATTCTTAAAGTATCGACTGTGGCGTATAGACACCATTTATTAAACTGAATCGTTTCTTTTCATTGCGAAATGTTATATATATGATCTATGGAACAAGTAGATCATGAATACGACACTTCGTAATGATGTGGAACGTGTCAGGTGAATGAAACGTATCTTTACAAATTATTACTTTGTGCTAAATACTATATGTCACAATATTTTATTTTTTAATTTTATTTGTATTTTTTCAGATTTATTAATTTATATCTAAAAATTTAGTGTAGGCTCCGAGAACATAAACAAAATGTTCAAATGTTTTTAACGTTTCGGACCTAATTACAGTGGTCATCGGTCTCTAAACTTACAAACTACTTTAACTTATCAACTTACAAACTACTTTAATTTATCCTAAGAAGAACACAAACATCTATGCCTGAAGGAGGACGCGAACCTTAGACGACAAACAGCAGCGCACATCGCAGCAAGGCGCCTTAGTGCGCACGGCTATTCGCCGCGGCAACACAATGTTCACGAACTAATTGTGTGCCTATTTTCACAGATGCCGCTCTGCAGACTGAGACTTTTCATATCATTCCGCCTGTTCTATATAAGGCCGGCCAGACGGCCTCCGAGGCAGTTCCATTGAGCTATGAGACTGCAAGCATTCCGGAAGAAGAAGAGTCATCACAGAATACTTGACTGCAAGGGGACCCTACGCTTACGGCACTTCATCAAGACAAATGTTCAAATGTTTGTTAAGCTTAAGGGACTTAACTACGGGGTCATCAGTCCCTAAACTTACAAACTACTTATGAACTACCTACAACTAAGGACGGCACAAATATCCATGCCCGAGGGGGGATTCGAACCGTAGTGGCCGTGCAGACCGTTACTGAAGCGCCTCAGTCCCCTAAGGGCCACCGCGGCCGGCTAAATCTGCCTTATCCGTAATTGTAGAAGTTGTACATTGTGGAAGTTGGAATAAACTTGTGTTAAAATCAGCACTGAGTACTTAACAGGCGCCATGACATCGACTGCGCGTCCGCTCCAGCCGGAGGTTCAAATTCTCCCTCCGGCATGGCTGTGTGTGTGGCCCTTAGCGTAAGTTACGCAGGAGAACCAAAGAAAGATGAGTGAACACCCAGACGACGGCGTTGCGATGAACATTGCCTATATGAGACAACAGGTGTCTGGCGCAGGCAGTATATCACTTCCTGCTGTTAAAATGGAATGTTGTCACGATTTCAATTTTAACGTGGCGTTATAGTCGGTGCACGACAGGTGGAATACAGTATTTCTGAGATAGCTATGAGTCGCTGTGGAGTAGCCGAGCGGTCTAAGGCGCCTCGCTACGGAGCGCACGGTTCCTCGCCGTCGGAGGTTTGAGTCCTCCCTGGGGCATGGATGTATGTGTTGTTCTTAGGTTAGTTTACCTTAGTTTAGGTAGTTTGTAAGCTACGGACTGATAACCACGCAATTTGGTCCGACAGATTTACAAACATTTGAACATTTGAAGATAGCTATGAGATGGAGATTTTCCATTTGGCCTTTAACGAGTGCACCATGAATATTAGGAATTCAGTAAATCATCAAATATCCGAGATCGGTGTATCCAGAAAAGCTCCTGCAAGAAAGGGAATAACAACCAATGAAGAGAATCGTTCAATGTGAATTAAGTGTAACTGTTCCCCAAATTGCTGCGCATTTTAATACTGGTCCAACAGGAATTGTCAGCGTCTGAACCATTCAATGAAACATCATCGATGGAGGGTTTCAGAACCAAAGTGAAACCCATGTACCCTTGCTGCCCGCACAAAACAAAGCTTTATGTCTCACCTGGATCTGCCAACATCGACAATGCACTGTTAATAACTGAAAACATGTTACCTGGTCTGACAAGTCACATTTTCAATTGTATCTAGCGGGTGGATGTTTACGAGTATGGAGACAACCTGATGCTGGTCAGCAGGGTAGTGTTGAAACTGGTAATGGTGTGGGACATGTGTAGTTGGTTTTGGACCTCTGATACATCTAGATACGGCTCTGACAGGTGCCACATACGTACACTTTCTGGCAGATCACCTGCATCCATTCAAGTCCATTGTGCATTCTGACAGACTTGAATAATTACAGCAGGACAACTCAACACCTCACACGCCCAGAATTGCTACAGAGCGACTCCAGAAACCTCTTCTTAGTTGATACACCTCTGCTGGCAACTAAACTCTCCAGACATGAACATCGTTAATCATATCCGGGATTTCTTGCAACGATCTATTCGGGAGATATCTCCAGCTCTTGATGCCCTATCGGATTTATGGACTGCCCTGCAAGATCCATATTGTCAGTTCCTTCCAGTAGTACTTTAGACATTAGATGAGTCCATGCCACGTCTTGTTGCAGCACTTCTGCGCGATTCAGGAAAGGAAGGAAGGTTAGGGTTTTACGTCCCGTCGACAGCGTGGTCGTTAGAGACGGAGCTTATGCTCGGATTTTTGGGGAAGGAAATCGGCTGTGCCCTTTCAAAGGAACCATCCCGGCATTTGCCTGGAGTGATTTAGGGAAATCACGGAAAACCTAAATCTGGATGGCCGGAGGTGGATTTGAACCACAATCGTTCCGAATGCGAGTCCACGTAATTTCTTTAATTTTTTTTAATTTTTTTTAAAATCTCTTTTTTTTTTTTTTTTTTTTTTTTTTTTTTTTTTTTTTTTTTTTTTTTTTTTTGGGGGGCGGGGGGGGGGACGCTACTCGATACTAGGCAAGTCTACCAGTTTTTTTCGCTACTCCGTTTAGGAACCATTTGCCTGTCTGCATGTTTGTAAACAACCCATTTTTCTAAGAACGAGAAGAGTTATCAAACAGCAATGTACTATAACAAACTATTATATGCAGTCCCCTAGCGGAGTAAGCTTTGAAGTCAATGTAGTCAAAAGGAAGACCGTATCCCACGAAAAAAAAAGTGATGCGTCCAGAAGGAGTGGCCTAGTATACATCCATACCAGTGATTTGTAAGTAACTATTTAAATTTACACTCTGTGAAGTGTAGAACGCCAGGCAGAGTGCATTAGTGATGTCACCACCCTATAGTTCCGAAGTTGGTATCAGTCAACTGCCATGAGTCAGACAATGAAGCAAGACATTTACACACAGTAACAACCACCCACAGTACTTCCCAGTCGTGTTAGACATCCTATCCCCAACTGCATGCATTTGCCAGGGGCCACATAGTTGGACTGCATGAGGCGGAGTGGTCGTACTGTGCAATTGCTGGGCCATTCCAATAGCCCGATGTTGGAGTCAGTAAGTACTAGTGATCTTCCAGTCATGTTGTGCAGGTTTGAGTCGACCAAGAAACATCACCCCAAGGGAGCTCCATTTAATGGTACATCAAACAACACAGAATCCCAAGACTTCAACATCTGCCATCCGGGAACATGTAATGGAGACCATACAACATTCTATGACTTTCTGCACCCACATAATGTGTCGACGATTCGGATCTGCCGCTGTCCGCTTGGGGTCCTACTACCCAATGTATCGGATGCCGTTGACACCAGAACATCAATGTAAGCGTTGGGCATGGTGTCATTCTCAGGAGGCAAGGACAAGAACGAAAGGTATCGCATCATGGTCAGTGATGAGTCCTGCTTCTCCATAACTTCCGATGAGCATCATGTTCGGGTTTGGCAGCTCAAAGTGCAAATGGTAGGCCCCTATATCCTGCAGACATTCTGAAGAGAGACAAACAGGTGTACCCCTGACATCATTGTTTGGGGAGCCATATGATATGGATTCAAGTCACCTCTAGTCGTGCTTCATCAGACATTGATGTCACAGCGACATGTTGCAAACATTTTGCATCAGCTCGCCCTACTCCAGACCCTATAAAACAGCAACCTGGGACTGTGTTACAACAAGATAATGCACGCCCACTCACTCACTCACAGTGTGAGCTTCTATGGACTGCCTAGAGTATGTTTAAGTCCTCCTGTGGATAGCAAGACCACCCCACCATTGAGCACTTGTGGGATGAGATTGGAAGGGGCCTCTGTCCCTGTATCAACGAACTGGATCTGGTGACCAGCTGCAGAAAATTGGGAGAGCGTGCCTCAGGGAATGATTCATGGGCTGTTTGACAGCGTTCCAAACCGCGTAATGATATGAAATGCAGCCATAGTGGGCGCCACACCCTACTGACTTGGCGCCAAAGCTCTACCTGTAATGCTAACGCCTATTTCTTTCATCCAGATCCACTCACTTCCCAACACACCTGATTGCATCATTTTTCTCGTCAAGCAGAGTAGTTCACCATCCTAAAACTCACAGATAACGTATACAATACATACAGTTACCTAGAATCATCAAATGTGACAAAAAGGTTTCAAATTACAAGCACAAGGAAAAATTCGAAAATTCTTCATTTGTTACTTTTATCACATTAAGATTTTTTTTGCCGGTCACACTTATATTGACAAAAATCTCAGGAACTACTGGGGCGATTTTGACCTGCTTGACAGAAATAGGTAGAGTTACTGACAAGAAAGTTATAATTTCAATGCCCCAATGCAGCTGACGCCACTCCTTTCCTTCCTAATCCTTTCCCCCTCCCCCGCCCCCCTTAATAAATAATCTCCAAATCAAACATTCTGTTTACCAATTCCTACCGGTGTACTGTATGCTTCATATGATTCCCTCAGGTAAGTTCTGCGTTAGTAAATTTGTGTCTTCAATTTGGAAACCAGTTCAAAAGAATAAAGTGTCACTTAAGCAGAAGATATAGCCTGCAACAGTGTTAACATTCGATACTGATTTAATCATTTACCTAACTTCACAACGGGCTGTATTTTTATAATGTAATCTTTGTACAACGTGCTATCTTTCAAATAAATACGGCTGTGATATCTCTGGCCCTTGTTGGTGATACATTTTTGATGGTCTGCAATGTGTTTTTATTATTATTATTTTTAGTATTAGTATTAACGCGAATTATATACAGAAGGAAGGAAAAGCTGGTAGAAGCCGACCTTGGGGAAGATCAGTTTGGGTTCAGGAGAAATGTAGGAACACGGGAGGCAATACTCACTTTACGGCTTATCCTAGAAGATAGATTAAGAAAAGGCAAACCTACATTTCTAGCTTTTGTAGATTTGGAGAAGGCTTTTGACAATGTTGATTGGAATAAACTCTTTAAGGTTCTGAAGCAAGCAGGAGAAAAATATAGGGAACGTAAGGTTATTTGCAACTTGTACAAAAACCAGACAGCGGTTGTCAGAGTTGAAGGACATGAAAGGGATGCAGTGGTTGGGAAGGGAGTAAGACAGGGTTGTAGTCTTTCTCCATTGTTGTTCAATTTGTACATTGAGCAAGCTATAAAGGAAAGCAAGAAGAAATTTGGAGAAGGAATTAAAGTTCAGGGTGAAGAATTAAAAACATTGCGTTTGGCTGACGACATAATAATTCTGTCAGATACAGCAAAGGACCTGGAAGAGCAATTGAACGGAATGGACAGTGTGCTGAAAGGTGCATATAAGATGAACATTAACAAGAGCAAAACTAAGGTAATGGAGTGCAGTGTAAGAAAATCAGGTGATGCTGAAGGAATTAGATTGGGAAACGAAGCAATAAAGGAGGTAGATGAGTTTTGTTACTTGGGCAGTAAAATAACAAATGATGGTCGCAGTATAGAGGATATAAAATGCAGAATGGCAATGAGTAGAAAAGCGTTGTTCAAAAAGAGAAATTTGTTAACATCGAATATTGATTTAAGCCTAAGGAAGTCCTTTCTGAATGCATTTGTGTGGAGTGTTGCCTTGTATGGGAGTGAGATATGGACGATAAACAGTGCGGACAGGAGTAGGATTGAGGCTTTTGAAATATGGTGCTACAGAAGAAAGCTGAAGATTAGGTGGGTGGATCGCGTAACTAATGAGGAGGTACTGAACAGAATTGGGGAGAAAAGGAATTTCTGGCATACCTTGACTAAAAGACGGGATAGATTGGTAGGACACATTCTTAGACATCAAGGAATTGTGAATTTAGCGTTGGAGGGAAGTGTATGGGGAAAAAATCGCAGGGGAAGACGAAGAGATGGATACAGTAAGCAGATTCAGACAGATGTTGGTTGTCGTTCTTATGTGGAGATGAAGAGGCTTGCTCAGGATAGGGTATTGTGGAGAGCTGCATCAAACCAGTCTCCGGACTGAAGACCACAACAACATTAGTATTAGTATTAGTAAGTGCCGTATGAAAATAAATGCACAACGGAAGATGATTTTCAAACCCCACATTTATTTGAAGGTGCTACATACTTTATTTCTCAGCTACGTTCTTACAACTAACTTATGAACTTGCCTCCTGTTCCGAAAACCTAACGCTCACAGCCGTTTTCACTTCATTATCGCTGAATTGGTTGCCGCTGAGGTGACGTTGGTGGTGGAACAGTTAGTAAACACCCGGTGCAAGGTCAGGACTGTAGGATAGGTGGTCCAATAAACCTCGGGTCTGAGCTGCAGTGTGAGACCTTGCATTGTCAAGGAGAAGTACAAATACCTTTGTGAGAATGCTCAATTTTGTTTTGTTTTATATCACTCTGGGCAGCTTTCTCGTGGTTTACCAGTCTGCTTTCTCGTGGTTCCTCGTAGCTGAAGTCGACCAACAAAACTCCATGCCTATCCCAATCCTTGGAAGCCACGATCTCGCGCTAGAACGGAATCTGTTTGACCTTCTCCTTTTTGGATAAATGTATGTCTCCATTCTATGCTATTTTGCTTCGATTTGGGCTTGGTAGACGAAACCCATTACGATATAATTTAACATGTCATCGTCGTCGGCACAACGAGTGAAAATCCTCACCGAACACGCTAATGTTTTGTTTTGTGGTTTCCTTTTAGCAGTTCAGGGACCCAATGGGAGTACGGTTTACTAACGTTACTAACGATTCTGTAAAGCACGGCACCGACCTAGAGTCCTCATAAAAGATTTTTGGGAGAATTGTTGTTGTGAGGCGTATGTCCTCACGAATTTTGCTTCAACTGAAACCACCTTTGAAGTGTCGTACCCACTTAAGCACTTTGCCTTCATTCACAGCATTAGCACCACAAACATGGCATGTCTGTTGGTGAATATTTGCAGAAGACAAGTTCTTTACCACCCCAAAAGCCTCTCACTTCCCGAACCTCGCTCGAGACGGGCAAATCGATCATGCTGAACATTTGAGCAAGTACAGACAGTACAGGTTAGCAACAGATCTGCAACTGAGCATCAGTGTTCCAGAAGCATGCGAGGATACGACGCATATGCTCATTATGGCGAGCTCGGGAAGTGCTAGTGTCTACAACAAAACGTCCCTTGATGAAACAACGCGCCTAATAAATATCATATATGACCGAAGGAACCGGACACTTGGCTGGAAATGACTTCCAAGTTCGTGGCGCCCTCTATCGGTAAAGTTGAATTCAATATCTTCAATGTCTTGATGACAGCTTCCACTCTCACAGGCATACTTTCAATCAAGTGCTGGAAGGTTTCTTGAGGAATGGCAGCCTATTCTTCACGAAGTCTGAACTGTGGAGAGGTATCGATGTAGAACGGTGGGGTCCGGCAGGAAGTCGGCGTTCCAAAACATCTCAAAGGCATTCCGTAGGATTCATGTGAACACTGTGCTGAACAGACCATTACATGAATGTTACTGTTGTGTAACCACTCCGCCAGAGGCATTCATTACGAACAGGTGCTCGATCGTGTTGAAAGATGTAGTCGCCATCCTCAAATTGCTCTTCAACAGCGGGAAGCAAGAAGATGCTTAAAACATCAATCTAGACCCGTGCTGAGATAGTGCCACGCAAAACAACAAGGAGTGTAAGCCCCATCCATAAAAAACACGACCACACCATAACACCACCGCCTGAAAATTTTATTGTTGGCACTAAACACCCTGGAAGATGATGTTCACCGGGTATTTGCCATACCTACACCCTGCTGCCATCGGTTTGCCATAGTGTGTACCGTGATTCGTCTCTCCACACAACGTTTTTGCACTGTTAAATCGTCCTATGTTTACGCTCCTTACACCAAGAGAGGCGTCTCTTGGCATTGACCTGCGTGATGTGTGGCTTATAGGCAGCCGCTCGACCATGAAATCTTAAGTTTTCACATTCCCGCCTGTCACAGACCTGTAGTAGATCCTGATGTAGATTGGAATTCCTGTGTGATGGTCTGGATAGATGCCTGCCTATTATCCTCTTCAACTGTAGGCGCGGTGTTCTCTGTAAGTGAACAGACGAGGTCGACCTGTCCGCTTTCGTACTGTACGTGTCACTCCACGTATCCACTGTCACATCAGAAACATTCGACCTAGGGGTGTTCAAGAGTGTGGCAATATTACGTACCGACGTCTGCCACAAGTGACACCCAATCATGTGACCACGTTCGAAGTCCGTGAAGTTCTGCGGATCGCCCTATTCTGCTCTCTCACGATGACTGATGACTACTGAGGTCGCTGATATGGAGTACTTGGCAGTAGGTGGCACCACAATGCACATGATACAGGGTGTCCAGAAAAGGGCTCCCTGATTTCAAAATTATATATCTCGAAAACAAAGACTGATAGACGAATGCAATAAACGGTATGTTTATTGTGAAAGCTGAAAGAATTTTATACAGCAGTTTGAAATAATAGTTACAAAAGCTGCTAACAGATGGCGCTGTACGCTGTACAGCTCATATCAGCACACATAAGTGAAATAATCGTATGAAAACACTCTTTGCAAACAATCACATTACAATGTTTTCAAACTGTTCACCATTGGCACTACAGAGGTGGCGCAAACGAAGAATGAAATTCGCCATCACATTTCGTAGTGTTTCAACCGAAATGGATTCACATGCCACAGAGATCGCCGATTCAAGCTCGCCCAGCGTGGCGGGATGCTTCGGGTAGACCTTGTCTTTCACTGTGCCCCACAAAAAAAGTTACAAGGAGTCATATCCGGCGAAAATGGAGGCCAATCCATACTGCAGCCCACACAGTATCTTTAGGAGAATACGGGGGTTTCGCTTCACACCAATATGGCATTTCGGAGTCCCAAAATCGCCAGTTCTGCGTATTCACGAATCCATTCAGGTGGAAGTATGCTTCATCTGTAAACCAGATGCATCCAACATCAAATCCTTCGCTATCAATCATTGTGAGCATTTGATTAGCTAAGGCAACCCTTTGTTGCACAGCTCGTATGGGTATGGCCTGGTGCGTTTGCATTTTGAATGGAAACATGTATAGGCACTTTCTCAGTATTTTCTGCGTGCTGGAACGCTTCAGACCAGACAGAAATTCTACCGACGGATGACATTGGATTTCTCTGAATAATTCCAGAAACTGTGGCGATATTTTCAGGTGTAACTGCGGTTTGCTTGCGGCCAACATGCCCCACTAGATCATCAGTTACGCTGCCCGTTCGTTGAAATTTTGCGAAAAGCGTACGAATGGTTTTCGCATCGGGTCCTTTTGGAACATTAAATCGTGCTTGAGAACTTCGCCTTGTTCCCGTAGGACTCTCTTCTAACGTGTGGTTCTCTAGCACCAGAAAAACGCGTTGTTAAATGGAGTACATGGTTTTAATGTCTTCCTTCGGTACGCTAACCTCCTTTCACGTTTCAATAGTGGAACTGATCGCTCTGGGCTTCGGATCACTATTTATACTAGGCATTACGTGTGGCGATTACAGCGCCATCTGTTAACAGCTTTTGTAACTATTATTTAAAACTGCTATATAAACCTCTTACAGCTTTCACAATAAATATACCGTTTACTACATTCCTCTATCGATCTTTGTTTTCGAAATATTTAATTTTGCAATCAGGGAGCCCTTTTCTGGACACCCTGTATCATGTGCATTGTGGTGCCATCCGTCGGTAGAATTGCATCTGAGACTGGTTTGAAGCGTTCCAGCACGCAGAACATACTGGGAAAGAGCCTACACATGTTTCCATGCAAAATTCAAACGCACCAAGCCATATCAGTACGAGCTGTGCAACAAAGGGTTGCCTTAGCTAATCAGATGCTCACAATGATTGACAGTGAAGGATTTGATGTTGGCTGCATTTGGTTTACAGATGAAGCATACTTCCATCTGAATGGATACGTGAGTAATCAGAACTGGTGTTTTTGGGATTCCGAAAAGCGACATTGGTGTGAAGCGAAACGCCTGTATTCTCCTAAAGTTACTGTGTGGGCTGCAGTACGGATTGGCCTCCATATTCACCGGATTTGACTCCCTGTGCCCTGTTTTGTGGGGCACAGTGAAAGACATGGTCTATCCGAAGCATCCCGCCACGCTGGACGAGCTTGAATCGACGATCTCTGTGGCATGTGAATCCATTTCGGTTGAGACACTACGAAATGTGATGGCGAATTTCATTCTTCGTTTGCGCCACCTCTGTAGTGCCAATAGTGAAAATTTTGAATACGCTGTAATATGATTGTTTGCAAAGAGTGTTTTCATACGGTTATTTCACTTATGTATGCTGATATGAGCTGTACAGCGTACAGCGCCACCTGTTAGCAGCTTTTGTAACTATTATTTCAAACTGCCGTATAAACTTCTTACAGCTTTTACAATAAACATACCGTTTACTGCATTCCTCTATAGATCTTTGTTTTCGAGATATTTAATTTTGAAATCAGGGAGCCCTATTCTGGACACCCTGTATGATAAATTTATGTTTTGCGTGGGGGTCCGGATACTTATCATCGCATAGATTTTTCCAGGGAAGCCAAAACAGTCTTGGTCGAACCCGCCACTGCCCGCACCGGATCTAAGTTTATTGTGCAGTATCATCGCATAGTGTTCATGGAACCGAATACATCATACCACACGGACCTCGAACAACGCTCCCACGAGTATTAGTTTTCCTTTCATCAATAAGTGTTTATGCTTTCATCCAAAATACTTGCGAGTCGTATAACAGTCTCTGGTAGGCTAGTTAAGTGCTGGCGAACCGGTGCCATTGTGTTAAAGCGCGCGTTGGGCAATAAAGCGGCGAAGCCGACGAGCTTGCAGAAGACGCCAGTGTCAAGGCCGGGACCTCGGCAGCGTGCCTGCGGTAATAGCTTCCCAGCACACGTGCACGTTTAATGTGCGCACGCAACAGGTTATAGCCCAGCCACACCGCTGACGCGCTCAGTCTGCACTGAAACGACCGGCCGTGACGTTGGGACACTGTGTGTTGCCTCCACAGTTCCTGCATCTGGCAGCCCCGGTGTTCTCGCACCGTAGGATGGTTTGATAAATCTGCTAAATTTGAATGAAAGAGCGGGAGATTACAGGAAACAGACTCCACCTTTGCTGATCACGTTCTGAAAGAAGGACACAACTACCAGGTCCACACAGACGTGCTTCACGTAGTCAACAAAGGCAGAAAACTAAACCTGTTAGAAGCACTGGAAATAAACAAACATTTAGCCAAAAATCCCCAGCTAGTGCTAAATGACCAGGTGCAGTTGAACACATCCCCACTGTTAAGCTTCACGTAATATAAACGAAATAGCTACCTAACACAGACCATCTTAATGTCACATGTAGAGTCCCCATTCCTACCATGTTTACTTTTAGACAATATATATAATAAATTGCACAGTAATATGTAATTTAAATATGTGAATCTTGTCAAATGCTGTCAAGTAAGTAAATTGTAAAATCAGTGTATAAAACGAATTTAATGTACACCGTAAGTGACGATCTCAACATATGCTACAGTGTCAATAATGTTAACATAGTTTTTAATTCATTAATATTTGATATGTAATGTGTTTCACCCTGTTCACTCGCAAATTACAAAGTAAAAATGTTAAGGAGGCCACTGATTACGTGAACATAATTCTGCATGGCATCAGATATTCTTTGTAATTCCGACAAATGTCATATCCAAAGACCAAGTAATCTGTGTATTGTATCTTTGTTTTACCATCTTTGAAAACCGAAGCAAAAGCGTCTTTGTCGACGCATGTCAACAGTTTACCTGACGATGGCCTAATAAGCCGAAAACTAGTTAGTAAAGAAACAAAAATTTAGTAGAACAAAAACAGTTTGTTTGTTTTCAACCTTAAATATGGAAGCGTTCTGCCAAGAAGGGACGGAAGAATCTATTTATATGAGCGGTGAATTTTTGGAACCTGCACTGTTGTTGGTATGCCTGATATTTCCACGGATATTACAGCAAGTTTCGGACGGCAGATGATATTATTTGATTGTTGGCTGCCATATGAAGTGGTAACTGCGTAATTAGTTCCTTAGGATAGAGAAAGACGAATTTCGTGCGCTCATTAAACATTTTCATTTGGAGGTTTGGACAGCTGCACAGATAAAATCAGAGTTGGATGTGGGCCATGTGCATTCTGCACCAACATTGAAGACCATTTACTTTTGAATCAATGAGTTTAAACGTGGTCGGAGAAGCACGGAAGATGGTGCACGCTCCAGTCGGTCCGTTGAAGTCACCACACAGGACACCATCGAAAAGGTTCATGATATGGTAATGGAACATCGAAGATTAAAGGTTCACGAGATAGCTAACATTGCAGGCAATTGAACGAGTGCATTACATCCTCCATGAAAAACTGGCCATGAAGAAGCTCTGTGCGCGATGGGTGCCGCACCTGTTTACTTTGGACCAAACAGAAAACGAAAGAACATTTATGCTCAGAATCTCACACTATTTAGGCGCAATTCACAGGACTTTTTGTACAGATTCATAACTGTGGATGAAACTTTGATCCAGAGGCCAAACAACGTCCAAACAGCTGAGCGTGCTGTTGTCTACGGTCAGCCGTCTTCAGGCTGCTGTCTCGGGGTGCAGCGATGGTGGGGAGGTGGGGAGTCTGGTGCGTCGAGTGGGACACCTCAGGTGTCTCACGCTTCGCAATCTGTCCCTGCTACCGAGGCACCTTCAGGTGTATCGGACGTCGTCGAGCCGCCTTCTCCGCAAGGGGAGTGGCGGGTTGTTCAAATGTTCAAATGTTTGTAGAGTCTATGGGACTTAACTATGGGGTTCTCAGTCCCTAAACTTACAAACCACCTATGAACTAACTAAGACTAAGGACGGCACAAATATCCATGCCCGAGGGGGGATTCGAACCCCCGACCGTAGTGGCCGTGCAGACCGTGACTGGAGCGCCTCAGTCCCCTCGGCCACCGCGGCAGTGGCGGGTTGTACGGCGTTCGCCTCGCTCGAGGCGGAACGCCAAGGTGGAGGCTGGACGTCCTTCCGCGCACGTTCGTCCTGTAAGTGAACGTGTGGCCACTCTTTCAGCAGGGTCCGAGCAGGTGCACGGGGGGAGGGGATTATTAGTTATTGGGAGCTCCAATGTTAGGCGCGTGATGGAGCCCCTTAGGCAGATAGCGTCCAGATATGGAAGGAATTCCAACGTGCACTCGGTGTGTCTGCCGGGGGGCCTCATCCGAGATGTGGAGGCGGCCTTACCGGCGGCTGTCGACGGTGCGGGGTGCAGTCGACTGCAAGTCGTGGCTGACGTCGGCACCAATGACGCTTGTCGCTTGGGTTCTGAGGACATCCTCAGGTCCTACGAGCGGCTGGCGGAATTGGTGAAGGCTGCTGCCTTCGCACGCGGCGTGCAAGCAGAGCTGTCGATTTGTAGCATTGTTCCCAGGGTTGATCGGGTACTTTGGTTTGGAGCCGAGTGGAGGGTCTGAACCAGAGGCTTCGCCGACTCTGTGACAGTCATGGCTGCAGATTTCTGGATCTGCGTTATCGGGTGGGGAATTGTAGGGTGCCCCTAGATAGATCAGGGGTGCACTACACTAAGGAAGCGGCTACTCGGGTAGCAGAGTACTTGTGGAGTGCACATGGGGGTTTTTTAGGCTAGGCGCTAACTCTGATGAGCACTTGCCTGTCAGCATTCAAACAGCGAATTCAGGCCAAGATCGGAACAAAAATTCGAACATAAAAATATTAGCCGCGACCTTACAGAGTATTAGAAACAAAGTTCCCGAATTTGCAGCACTGCATGGAAGTTATTGCGCTCAGATAGTTTTAGGCACCGAAAGCTGGCTAAATGATTATGTGGCGAGTTCAGAAATATTTAGCGAAGCGTGGAATGTATATCGGAAGGATAGATCTGATACAACTGGAGGAGGAGTGTTCATCGCTGTGGACAAAGATATTGTTTCTACTGAGATCGAGGTTGAAAGTAACTGAAGTTATCTGGGCACGTATAACAGGTCTAAAAGAAGTAAAGTTAATAGTTGGGTGTTTTTACCGGCCCCCCAGTGTTGCTGTAGCAGTTTTAGAATCATTCAAGGAAAGTCTACACCAGGTAGTGCATAGTTATCCGGGCCATGTAATATTAGTCGGAGGAGACTTCAACCTTAAGAGTATAGATTGGGACCTCGCTAGTTACATTTCAGGCGGTACGGACAAGCAGTCTTGCGAGCTACGTTTGGACTCATTCTCCGAAAACTGTCTTGAGCAGTTAAACCGGCAACCCACGCGCAATGGAAATATTCTAGACCTTATAGCCACAAACAGGCCTGACCCTATTAACGATGTCTTTGTAGAGACAGGAATTAGTGATCATAATATCGTCATAGCGTCGATGGTGACCAAAGTTCATAAACCAATCAAGAAGGCTAGGAGCGTGTTTTTGTTGGGAAGAGCCGACAAGCACATGTTACGATCGCACTTAGAAAATGAATGGGCATCGTTTAATTCCGGGACTATGAATGTAGAGGAATTGTGGACTAAATTTAAGTGCATTGTTAATAAAGGGTTAGAGAAATATGTTCCAGTAAAGACGATTAAGGATGGAAAAGATCCACCGTGGTATAATAATAATATTAGAAAGCTGTTGAGAAAGCAAAGGCTGTTGCACTCTCGATTCAAAAAAGAACACGCAAATGATGACAGGCAAAAGTTAGTAGAGATTCGTGCGTCTATAAAAAGATCGATGCGTGAATCATACAATAATTATCACAGCCATACCTTAGCAAAAGATCTTGTAAGAGTACACTTGTCGCTGTATCTTACTTAACGTAATGTATATATTGTCTTAAATTTGTTTATTTCATGTATTTTTTCATTTCTTGTATGCTAGATATATTTCTTATGTGACGACATTTTCTATATTTAATCATTTAGTGTAAACATGTACTATATGTGTAAACCCACATAAATGCAAGGACATTCTTATGCTGTAAGTTAGCAATGCGTCAGAGAAAATGTTGAACCTGTCGTAAAGACTGTCTTTGGTACAGAAGTAGTAGCTGTGAGTGTCGCGCTGCTGAAGCAGTCGCGGTGCGGACTCGCCAAAGTAAAGACATAAATGCAGTCGCGAAGCGGGCTCCCTATAGCAAACACATAAATGTTTTGTTGATGGTGCAGAGGCACGGTAGGCGCAGTGTGGCGCGAGTTTTATGCAATTGCAATAAGCCTGAGAGGCGTACTGTTTAATGTATTGAACGAAGTGCAAAATAAGTTTATTTATACTCGATCAGTGTAATCCTTTTCCATGTGTGCAAGAAAAGTAATTGTTTGGTTATCAAGTCCATTGTCACCGAGTGTGATCGTTGTTGTAGTAAGAGTACCTATTGTAATCATATCTGTCTTGTTTGGACTTCACGACGAAGACGACGAAAACAGATGAGTACTATTGTAACATTTCATTTTGTATGCATGTAAATGTAGTGTCAACCCAATCAGAACTTTGGTTCAATTATACATGACTTATTTTGAAACCAGTCTTAATTTTGTAAGTACTTGTAGTCACCCCATTATCACCATTATTAGATTATGTTGATTATGCCTGTACATTGACTAACAAGTTCAATCATTTTCAAAGTAATTACGATCAGTTTTAAAGAAATTGCTAGACGAGTTAAAGAATTGCTAGACGTGTTGCAACCACAGAGACTAGTAATTAAAGTGCAACAGAGTTTGCAAGTAAAGTAAAGTTGGTTTCATTTATGTAGAAAGTAACCAGGCTAACAGTAGTCAAAGTCTTATAGTAGTTTTATTACTTGACTGAAGTAATTTTTTATGAAATACGTTAAATGCCAAACTCTGCTCAGCCAGTTACACGCGTACGCTACCCAGGCCCTGGAACCAATAAAAAAAAATAGTTTACGTAAAGTTTTATAAGGAACTTGAATGCTTTAAACAATAATATCAAAATTATTGAGAACTTTGACTGTAGTATTTGTGAAGCTCATTGCACCACGGAGTTTCACTGTATTGAGCTATTATCATTGCAATCAGAGTCTATCTGCTATTACAATTTTTATTATAACGCGAACACGCCATCACCACTACATGAATTCTGACACATTTATTAGTGAAGTTGTGCTGTTCGTGAATCATAAGAGGTGCTAGTTGGAGGCTGTAGTCAATGCTAAGTCAGATAGGGTCAAGCTTAATTAATTACCACAGTGATTGTTTCAAGTTAATTAATATCTTTTTTTTATTCAAAATTTTTAACTTTCACTGCGAAAGTGTTGTTGCGACCCATTAGTTGTGATTTGCTGCAACATTCAATAACGAAATTATTATCACTAGAGTATACTATTCTATTACGCATTCTAAATTTTGAGATTATTTGACGACCTCCAATTGACGGCAATTTTCTTACAATCTTTCCGAGAACCCGAAAAAATTCTGGTCCTATGTAAAATCGATAAGCGGGTCAAAGCCCACTGTCCAGTCACTCGTTGATCATTCCGGGGCAGTAATAGAAGAAACCAAACGGAAAGCTGAAGTTCTAAATTTAACCTTTAAAAAATCTTTCACGCAGGAGGACCGCACAAAAGTACCATCATTTGATCAACGTACTAATTCCGAAATGGGGGATATAGCAATAGGTATTTCCGGTGTAGAGAAGCAGTTGAGAGAGCTAAATACGAAAAAGTCTGCTGGTCCGGATGGAATACCAGTTCGGTTTTACAAAGACTATTCTGCGACGTTGGCCCCCTACTTAGCTTGCATTTATAGCGAATCTTTAATTCAGCGCAAAGTTCCTAGTGATTGGAAAAAAGCGCAGGTGACTCCCGTGTATAAGAAAGGAAAGAGAACTGACCGACACAATTACAGGCCAATATCGTTGACATCAGTTTCATGTAGAATTTTGGAGCATATTCTCAGTTCGAATATAGTAAATTTCCTTGAAACGGAAAAGCTTCTTTCCATGAATCAGCACGGGTTTAGGAAACATCGTTCATGTGAGACTCAGCTTGCCCTTTTCTCACATGACGTTTTGCGAGCCATGGACGAAGGGCAACAGGCGGATTGTGTTTTTCTCGCCTTTTTGGCGTTCGACGCGGTGCCACACTGCAGACTGCTAACGAAGATACGAGCTTATGGAATAGGTTCACAGATTTGTGACTGGCTGGAAGACTTCCTAAGTAATAGAACGCAGTACGTTGTTCTCGACGGCGAGTGTTCGTCAGAGACGAGTGTATCGTCCGGCGTGCCCCAGGGGAGTGTGATAGGACCGCTATTATTTTCTATCTATATAAATGATCTGATGGACAGAGTAAGTTGTAATTTGCGGCTGTTTGCTGATGATGCTGTGGTGTATGGGAGGGTGTCGTTTGTAGCTGATTGTAATAGCTTACAGGATGACTTAGACAAAATTTCTAGTTGGTGCGAATAATGGCAGCTAGCTCTCAATGTAAAAAAATGTAAGGTGATGCGCATGAGTAAAAAACAATCCTATAATGTTCGAATACAGCATTAGTAGTGAGCTTCTTGATGCTGTCGCGTCGTTCAAATATCTAGGCGTAACATTGCAGAGCGACATGAAATGGAACGAGCATTTAAGGACAGTTGTGAGTAGGGCGGACAGCCGACTTCGGTTTATTGGGAGAATTTTGGGAAGATGTACTTCTCCTGTAAAGAAGACCGCGTATAAAACGCTTGTACGAACACGTCTTGAGGATTGCTCAAGTGTTTGGGGCCCGCAGCAGATCAGTTTAAAGGAAGACATAGAGGCGGTTCAGAGGCGAGCAGCTAGATTTGTTACCGGTAGGTTCGACCAATGCGCGAGTGTCACGGAAATGCTCCGGCAACTCAATTGGGGATCGCTGGAAGAAAGACGACGTTCTTTTCGTGAATTTCTGTTAAGTAAATTTAGAGGGCCGGAATTTGAAGCTGAGTGTAGTACGATCTTGCTGCCGCCTTCTTACATTTCGCGTAAAGATCACAAAGACAAGGTAAGAAAAATTAGGGCTCGTACGGAGGCATATAGGCATTCTTTTTTTCCTCGTTCTATTTGGGAGTGGAATAGGAAAGGAAATGCCTAGTAGTGGTACAGTGTACCCTCCGCCACGCACCTTACGGTGAATTGCGGAGTATGTATGTAGATGTAGAGTGGGGAGAGTGCTTCAAAGAAGGCGAAGACTGTTTTATCAGCTGGAAAGGTAATGGCCAGTGTCTTTTGGGATTGCCAGGGTACAATCCTGATAGATTACTTGGATAAAGGCAGATCCATAACTCGACCTATTATGCTGCTCTGCTGGCTTATTTGGAAAGGGAACTAATCGAAAAACGTCCAAGATTAGCACAGAAGGAAGTGCTGTTTCATTAGGACAATGCTCCAGCCCACACAATAGCTATCGCAATGGCAAAAGTGCACAACTTCGGATTCGAATTAGTTCTTCACCCGCCCTATTCAACACACTTGGCTCCGAGTGACTTCTTTTTATTCCCAAACTTGAAAATTTGGCTTGGTGGGAAGAAATTTTCATCGACGAGGAAGTGTCGGCCGCTGTGACAGACTATTTTACAGAGTTTGACCATGGGTCGAAAAAATTGGAACTCGCTGGACTAAGTGTATAACCTTACAAGGAGACTATGTCGAGAAATAAAGTGTGTTTTCGCCGTTAAAACAATTTCTTACCAAACCGCCCTCGTACAAAAAGAATACAACACCAATAAGGATTGAACATGTCTGCCAAATTTCTTCAGGAGATAACACGATGTATCTATAATCACACGATTGAAAAAGGAGACCGATTTTACGGGAGAAATAATATGAAATTAGTGTTGAGTGTTGACGCCGAGTATAGTGATCCGTACTCCTACCATATATTGCCAATGTGGATTTGGTGTAGTAGCGGGCCAGTCGTTCTGTAGTTATCCGCCAGACGTTTTCGATAGGTGAGAGATAGGAAGAAGAGGGAGCCCAAGGCTACGGTGCAATTAAGTTGTCGAAGTATTCTACGAACATAACGCGCTACGTTTGGTCGCGCTGAATCCTGCTGCAAAGTGGCCATCGGCAAACTCCAAAATTATGGTAGGACAACAAACTGCAACACTTCAGTGGCAGTTAGTGTATCGATTGAACTACTTGAAATTAGCAAATAAAATCTGAATATATAGCTATATGCAATTAAAATTTAGCATTTATATTTTTCAAATTTGTTTAGGCGCTTATATAAGCCACGCAAATTTGATTATCTACATCTAGATCTACATATATATTCCGCAATTCACCGTACGGTGCGTGGCGGAGGGTCCACTCTACCACTACTAGACATTTACTTTCCTATTCCACTCCCAAATAGAACGAGGAAACAAGGAATGTCTATATGCCTCTGTAAAAGCCCTAACTTCTCTTATTTTGTCTTTATGATCTCTATGCTAAATGTAAGTAGGCGGCAAAAAATCGTTCTACATTCAGCTTCCAATTCCAGCCCTCTAAATGTCCTCAACAGAATTTCTAAAAAGAAACGTCGTCTTTCCTCCAGCGATCCCCAGTTCCCGGATCATTTCCGTGACACTTGCGAATTGGTCAAACCTATCAGTAACGAACATAGCGCCGGCCGCGCTGGCCGAGGGTACTGAAGCGCTCCAGTCACGGTCTGCACGACCACTACGGTCGGGGGTTCGAATCCCCCTTCGGGCATGGATATTTGTGCCGTCCTTAGTATTAGCTAGTTTGTAAGTAGTTTGTGAGTTTAGGGACTGATAATCCCGTAGTTGAGTCCCATAAGCTATACAAACATTTGAACGAACCGAGCTGCTCGCCTCTGAAATGCTACCATGTCTTCCTTTAAGCTAATAGGCTACGGGTCCCAAACACTTGAACAATACTCAAGACGTGTTGTATAAGCGTTTTACGCCGTCTCCTTTACAAATGAAATACATCCTCACAAAATTCTCCCAATAAAACGAAGTCGACTGTCCGCCTTACAATTGTCCTAGCCGGCCGCAGTGGCCGAGCGGTCTGCGGCGTGCCAGTCACGATCTGCACGGCCGCTGCGGTCGGGAATTCGAATCCCCCCACGGGCATGGATGTTCATAAGTAGTTTGTAAGTTTAGGGACTGATGACCCCCCCTAGTTAAGTCCCATAAGCTCTACAAACATTTGAACATTTTGAACAACTGACCTTACATGTTCGTTCCATTTCATATCGCTCTGCAATGTTACGCCTAGATATTTGAACGACGCGACTGCATCAAGAATCTCACTAGTAATGCAGTATTCGAACATCATGGGATTGTTTTTCCTACTCATGTGCATCACCTTACATTTTTTACATTTAGAGCTAGGTAACGTTTGTCACACCAACTAGAGATCTTATCTAAATAATCATGTATGCTATTACTGTCAATTAAAGACGACGCCCTCCCATACACCACAGCATTCATCAGCAAACAGCCGTAAAATACAATTTACTCTATTCGTCAGATCATTTATATAGATAGTAAATAATAGCGGTCCTATTCCATATGCTCGTATCTTTGTTAGCAGTCTGCAGTGTGGCACCGCGTCAAATGCCTTTTCGAAATCGAGAAACACAAATCTGCCTGTTGCCCTTCATCCATGGCTCGCAAGATGTCATCACACGTACGATGTTTACTAAATCCGTGCTGATTCATAAAAAGAAGCTTATCCGTCTCAATGAAATTTACTATAGGCTATTCGAGCTAAGATTACGCTCCAAAATTCTACAGGAAACTGATGTCAACGATATTGGTCTATAATTATGTGAGTCAGATCTTTTACCTTCTTATAAACGGCTGTCACCTGCGCTTTTTTTTCCAATCACTAGGAACTTTGCCCTGAATTAAAGATTCCTCAATAATTAGTCACTAGCACTTTTAATGTGTCCTTCTAAATGGTCTTTACATTTGAGTTTCACATTGCATTGTCATGAACATGAAAGCTACCTTCATTCAGATAGCCACTGTATCGCTCCTGAAAACTCAGTTCATGCCTATCCATTTTTAATATACTTCAGTCAATGTAGGTGTAATCTTCAGCGCCCGATGTAATTGTCAATAGATTATTTCATAAACAATAAAATTTTTCTGGGTGTCAATCTTTGAAAAATCTGCAGCGGAGTGTGCGCTGGCAGATTAAAATTGTGTGCCGAAACCGGGACTCGAACCTGGGACCTTTGCCTTTCGCAGGCAAGCGCACTACCGACTGCGCTATCCCCACACGACTCACGATGCCGCCTCACAACTTCACTTCCGCCAGTACCTCGCCTCCTACTTTCCAAACTTCAAATTTGAAAAATCTGCCCGACGTTTCGGCCACTACAGAAAGTGACCTTCTTCTCGGTACTTGTCTGACTGCTGATCGAGTGAAAGCCTGATACTTATAGAAAATTAATATTTAGGTGCCTGGCAGAGGGTTCATTAACCACTTTCATAATCTTTATCTACCGTTGCATTCTGTACAGAGCGCGGGAAGAAATAACACCTCAATCGTTCCGTTTTCGATCTGATTTCTCTTATTTTATTTGGATGGTCATGTCTCCCTATGTAGGTGAGTGCTAACAAAATATTTTCACATTCAGAAGTGAAAGTCGGTGATTACAATTTCGCAAATAGATCTCGCCGGAACAAATACCGTCGTTCTTTTAATGATTTCCACCTCTAATCGTGCAACATTTACGTCACGCTTTTCTCCTGTAACGTGATAAAATAAAACGAGTTGCCCTTCTCTGAACCTTCTCAATGTCCTCCGTCAGTCCCACCTGGTGAGGGTCCCACTTTGGGCAACAGTACTCCAGGAGAGGACGCACAAGTGTGATGTAGGCAGTCTCTTTGGGGAAGCTGTTGAATCTTCGAAGCGTTCTGCCAATGAAACGTTAACCTTTGGTTCGCCTCGTTGGCAAAAGTTCAGAGCTGAAAAATCACGCATCAAAACGATCGCTTTTCGATAGTCAAGGCGTTATCCATAAGGAATTTCTACCTGAGGAAACGACGTTGAACGCTGAAGGTTCGCTGAAATGTTGACCCGTTTCAGACGACATCTACACATGGTACGACCTCAGTACGCATAACAGGTTTCCTGGTTTTTGTTCACGACAACTCTCAATCTGAAATAAGCGAATACCGTCAAACAGTTCCAGATGAAAAAGGGGATGGTTAAACTTAAACATCCATCATACTCGCCGGATCTCAATCCTCCAGACTTCTTTCTGTTCCTTCGACTCACATTGGCATTGAACGGAAAGAGAATTGACGATATTCCTAGCATACATCAAAACGTGACGAGCAACATCCCCAAAGAAGACTTCGTGCGAAGTTGCCAGGACATGTATCGCAGAACTCAGTGGTGCATAGCTATGGGAGATGACTCTTTCGGAGGACAGTAAGGTAATTGTAGTTCGTAGTTCATCTACGATACTTGGTGGTGCTGTAGCATCTTCAAAAAGTTTTGCCAATGAAACGTAACCTTCGGTTCGCCTTTCCCACAATATTATCTATGTGTTTTCTCCAGTCAAAGTTGTTCGTAATTGTAACTCCTAGGTATTTGGTAGAATTTACGCCTTAAGGTTTGATTGATTTATCGCATAATTGAAGTTCAGCGGATTTCTTTTAGTGGTCATATGTATTAATTCACACTTTTCTTTATTTAGTGTCAATTTACAGTTTTCGCACCATGTAGAAATTTTGCCTAAATCGCTTTGCAGTTGGCCCGACTCACTAACTGGTAAACGACAGCATCATTCGCGAACAGTCTAAGGGAGCTATTCAGATTGTCTCCTAAATCGTTTATAAACACGAAGAAGAGTAGGGGACCTATAACGCCAGATATTACTTCTGTTTCACTCGATGATTTACCGTCAATTACTACGAACTGTGTCCTTTTTGATAGAAAATCGTGAATCCAATCGCAGAATTGAGGCGACATTCCATAAGCACGCAATTTCATTAGAAGCCGCTTGTGAGGTACAGTGTCAAAAGCCTTCCGGAAATCCAGAAATATGGAATCGATTTGAAATCCTTTGACGATGGTACTTATCACTTCATGTTAATAAAGGGCAAGCTGTGTTTCGCAAGAGTGATACTTTCTGAATTCGTGTTGACTATTGGTTAATAGGTCGTTCTCTTCGAGGTAGTTCAAAATGTTCGAACAAGGTATATGTTCCAAAATCCTACTGCAATTCGATGTCAATGAGATTGGCCTGTAATTTTGCGGATCCCTCCTATTGCCTTTCTTGAATATTGGAATGACTTGGGCAACTTTCCAGTCTTTGGGTACGGATCTTTCGCTGAGTGATCGGTTGTATATGACAGCTAAGTATGGAGCTATTGCATCAGCACACTCTGAGCCGCACAGGAGTGGCTGCATGGTATAATGCTAAGGAATGGGTGGCCATTTCCGCCAGAAGTTCTAGTCCTCCCTCGGGCATGGGAATAATTTAGTTAAAGTAGTTTGTAAGTGTACATACTGATGACCATAGTAGTTTAGACCAACAGGCTTACAGCTTTTGAATATCTGATATTTGCATATATTTTAAGTAAAAGTCTGTCACCAGGATATTAAGATGTTTTAGCAGTAGAGTAATATATTTCGATTAAATAACTAATTATAATAAATATCATTGGCATTACGGAGGATTTATAGTACTTCTGTAGCATTTATAGTACTTATTTAGCACTTATAGCATATACCAATGTCATCTAGCTTTAGATATCGGCAATGCGTACTTAAAGAGTACGGGAGTTGAATGCAATACTGAACTTCATTTACATGATAAATCAGTCAAAATTACAGGACGCCAATTCAACTAAATACCTAGGAATAACAATTACGAACCACTTAAACTGGAAATAACACATAGAAAATATTGCAGGGAAGGCGAATCAGAGGCTACGTTTCGTGGCAGAACACTTAAAATATGTAACAGTTCTACTACAGAAACTGCCTACACTATATTTGTGTGTCCTATTTTGGGGTATCGATGTGCATTGTGGGATCCACACCACGTGCAACTGACGCACGATCGCAGCGGTGGAGTGGTCGAGCGTTCTAAGGCGCGTTGCTGTAGAACGCGCGGTTGCTCAACGTCGGAGGGTCGAGTCCTCCCTCGGACATGGATGTGTTTGTATTCTCATTAACATAAGTTAGTTTAAGTAGTTTGTAAGCCTAGGGACTGATAACCGCAGCAGTTAAGTCCCTTAGATTTACAACCATTTTTGAACATTTGAACTGACGGACGAATTAGAGAAAGTTCAGAGAAGAACAGCTCGTTTTTATTATCGTGATATAGCGGAGAAATTGTCACGGAAATGATGCATGAGTTGAGGTGGAAATCGTTAGAAAAAAGTTAATTAATTAAATTAAATTAAAAAAATCTCAACGATGTAAGCAGTCGCCAGAAACGAGACGTGGTTCGGATTCGACGATAAGCTGTAGGTCCCCTTTCCCCGGTTGGATAATTGGGGTAGTCTATGGACACGCAAGTCGCCGAAGTGGCGTCCAATTGAAAGACTACCAGCAGGAAATTTAGCCACACGAAATTATTATTATACGTCTTTTACCAACTATCTCTTCCGAATGTGAACATATTTTGTTAGTATCCACCTACATAAGGTGACATGATCGTGATAATAAAATAAGAGAAATCAGATCGAAAACTGGAAGATTTAGATGTTCCTTTTTCCTGAGAGCTATTAGGTATTGGAGATGTAGAGGAATATCATAAAAGCAGATCGATGAACTCTTTGCCATGCACTTTAATGTGACTTGTGGAGTATTTATGTAGATGAACCAAAAGCGTAATATCAGATGCACGCCCATTATGGCGACTCGTTGTCTCCAGATTTTGGTGGTGCAGGAAGAGTTGGGATTCGTCGGTAAAAAGAACATCGTCCAATTCGGTTGTGAATGTACGTCGTTCATCGCACCATTGGCGTGTCAACGCCTGTAGCCTTTCAGATATTCCATTCCCCTGAAAACGACGTCAAATAGTACAAGCGGAGGCTGCTTTTTGCACAACAGAGCAAAATTTTTATGTGGTTGTTGATAAGGCAGAGCGATACATCTCTGCGAAGCGTTCAATATTCCTGTTATCAGTTATAGTGATGCAACGAGATGGGTGCAACTGGTCCCATCGGTCAGTCGCTCCCTCCTACATTCAGTGTTTACATATGCGCAAGACAACTGCTTGGTTACGTCCAACACGGTCATCGATTTCTCTGCATGATAACATTTTTAAGTCTATTCTTTTTGGACACATCTCGGAAACGTTCTCGAAAGATGCTAGCTGTCTTCTACGGGGCAAACGTGAAACGAAAGAACAATTCCAGTCCGTCCAAAGGCCATTTGTACTCCCTTTGTACAACGCTTGTAGGTGGCGCCACTGACCCCTGTGATGTGCGTCTCCGCCGAAATACTAATCATATGCAGCTCTCTTCGCAGTAATCGTAATTTCATCTGATTTGCATGCTTCCTTTGGGGTGTTGAATTTTGGGTGTATGGTTGGACTCACCAAAATAACGGCGCAGAAACGGAGCTTGGTGGTAGTTGACATTAGGAAGTGCAAGTACAGTAATTGAAACTGTTGGATATTCAAACGTTTGCTCAAGATGAATTGCACGAATACTCACAACGAACTATGACTTAGAGGAAAGCTAGGTTAGACTATGTGAACTGTCAGAGAAGCTGGAGGCAAAGGAAGATGACTCTCTGTCACGAATACTTACTGCTTACGAAACATCGATTTGAGCCAGGCAGAAAAAGGCGCTCGATGTTCAAATGTTTGTATAGCTTAAGGGACTTAACTGCGGGGTCATCAGTCACTAAAATTACAAACTACTTATGAACTACCTTATACTAAAGACGACACAAACATCCAGCACGAGGGGGGTATTCAAATCCACGACGGGGAGCGGCCTCGCGCATCGCACCATAGCGCCTCAATGCGCTCGGCCATTCTGCCGCGGCGGCGATTGATAGAGGGGCACCATACGCAGTAACTAAAAAAATAAGAAATTACAGGTAAAGCCTTTTGAAAGGGTGATAGTTTGACTCCCCTCAATGTGCTGCGGAGTGGGTCAACCATTACTACTCGTTGTCTTTAAATTCATACTCTGTCATGTATTGACTGGTTTCCACGAATGTTTAGAGCGATTTCTTCAAAATCCCACAGGTGTTCCACGGTGTTTGCTGGGAGTTGTATACGACAGTCGATATAGTTCAACATACGCAATTTCCCTGAGGGGGCTCACGGTTCTTTAGTGAGTACGTGCGTGGCGAGCACGGGGCTCTGAACTACTACAGTCTTCCTTCTGACAACCTTATCCAAAGTTCTTGAAAAAGTAATGTATTCTAGGGTGGTTTCACACAAGGGTAAAAATAAAGTTCTAACATAATGTCAGTTTGGTTTTCAGAAAGGCTTTTCAACAGAAAATTATATATATACTTTCACCAATGAAATATTAAATGCTCTGAATAACTGGACATCATCCGTTGGGATTTTTTGTGATTTCTCCAAGGCTTTGTGGTATGAATGGGACAGTGTACAAATAGTTTAAATCATACCTGACAGGAAGAGTTCAGAAAGTTGACATAAGTAATTCACAAAAAATGCAAAAAATCAGCTGATTCCTCAAACTGGGGAACAATCAAAAATGGGGTGCCACAAGGTTCGGTCTTGGGCCCTTTGCTGTTCTTAATATATATTAATGACTTGCCATTCTATATCCATGAAGATGCAGAACTGGTTCTTTTTGCTGATGATAGAAGTATAGCTATCACACTTGACAGACAAGAACTAACGAAAGAAATTGTAAACGACGTCTTTCAGAAAATCATTAAGTGCTTCTCAGCAAATGGACTATCATTAAATTTTGATGAAACAGTACATACAGTTCCATACAGTAAATGGAATGACACAATTAATAAATATAGACTTCGATCAGAAATCTGTAGCAAAGGTAGAAATTCAAAATTTTTAGGTGTATGTATTGATAGGGGTTGAACTGGAAAAAACACATTGAAGATCTGCTGAAACGTTTGAGTTCAGCTACTTATGCTACGAGTATTAGGGTAATTGCACATTTTGGTGATATACATCTCAGTAGATTAGCTTACTATACCTATTTTCATTCTCTGATTTCGTATGGCATCATTTTCTGGTGTAATTCATCATTGAGTAAAAAAGTATTCATTGCACAAAAGCGTGTAATCAGAATAATTGCTAGATCACATCCAAGATCATCCTACAGACACTTATTTAAAGAGCTAGGGATCTTCACAGTAGCTTCATAGTATATATATTCACTTATGAAATTTGTTATTACCAATCCCAACGAATTCAAAAGCAATAGCTGCGTACATAACTACAACACTAGGAGAAAGAATGATCCTCACTATTCTAGGTTAAATCTACACAGAAAGGGGTGAATTATTCTGCCACAAAGTCTTTGGTCACCTACCAAACAGCATCAAAAGCCTGACAGATAGCATTTAAAAATAAATTAAAAGCATTTAAAAATAAATTAAAAGAATTTCTAAATGGCAACTCTTTTTATACTATAGATGAATTTTTAGATATAAATTAGTAAATGTAAAAAAATAATAATAAAAATATAAAATAAAATAAATAAAAAAGAATATATTTAGTACAAAGTAATAATTTCTAAGACACCTTTCATTAACCTGACACGTTCCATATCATTACGAAGTATCGTATTCATGATCTATGGAACAAGTACTAATATAATCTAATCTAACATTCTGCACGGCCAGTACGGTCGGGGGCTCGAATCCCCCCTCAGGCATGGATGTTTGTGCCGTCCTTAGTATTAGCTCAAAATGTTCAAATGTTTGTAAAGTCTATGGGACTTAACTACGGGGTCATCAGTCCCTAAACTTACAAACTACTTATGAACTACTTACGAACTAGGACGGCACAAATATCCATGCCCGAGGGGGGATTCGAACCCCCGACCTAAGTGGCCGTGCAGACCATGACTGAAGCGCCTCAGTCCCCGCGGCCACCGCGGCCGGCTAGTATTAGCTAGTTCATAAGTAGTTTGTAAGTTTAGGGACTGATGACCCCGTAATTAAGTCCCATAAGCTCTACAAACATTTGAACATTTTTAATCTAATCTAAACTTCCAGGACTGCGTTTTCTCTCCACCTCCCCTCCTTTCCTATCCTCACTTTTTCCCCTCGCCACCGGGGGACCGATAACCTTAGCAATTTAGTCCCCTTATCACAACCAAACAACTCAATCCAACCCACTCTACATACGCAAAGATGGTTGTGGTTCGACTGGTCTACGGTCCAGGAAGTACTTTGAAACGATGAAAAAGCTAGTACGCTATACGCTGAGTGATATTTTAATACAGTTCAACGTAAAACACTTATTCGTCAACAGTAAGGTTGTATGGGCCTCTGCCTGTTTCTCAGTGTAATTCGCTGTTTATTCAGCTTCACTGTATAGTATACAGGACTTCCCACTTAAATTTTTCACCCCATATATCTCCATAACAAAAATGGATATAGAAAAAAGACTTTCGATGGCATGTACGTATCCAAGGGCATATGAAAGCGAAAATTATTAGAACAAGAAAAAAATTTTATTTTCAACAAAAACTTATATTTCTTTAAATGAACACCCAGTGGTCTTTCTTGTGCATTCAGTAGCATGAGAAATTACAGAAATAATTGCGTTGGTAGCATCCCAATACAACTACATCCCAAGAAATTGCGAAGCGAATTTGACGATTGAAATAGACGCAAACGTGCAGCTCCGCACGTCCCGAAACTCAACCGTGAACCTCACGTTGCCCGTAATCATACGCTATCCGCGCGTTTTATTAAGTTCAAGCGTCAAATTTGCTTCGCAAATTCTAGGGATGTAATAGATGTATTGTGATGTTACCAACGCTTTTCTTTTTGTGATTTTTCATGATATCGATTGCATAAAACATAATATGGGGTGTCCAATAAAAATCATATGTTTGTGTTGAAAAGTTTAGGAATATCTCATCGTGCTTAATTTCATAAGACCTTGCCGTAAGTTCATGCCCGTAAACTATTTGTGTGGCCTGCTGTGTCTACCGCCACTAAGGGACTGATGACCCCGTAGTTAAGTCCCATAAGCTTAACAAACATTTGAACATCTACCGCCACTACCAGCCATCATGGTGGGAGAGGATTTACCTGAAAATGGTTTATATAGACTGAAACAGCTCATGAAATAAAAATAACTTTGCAATATGCACTGTTTATAGTTTTAATTTTTAACCATCATATTAAATATACTTTCGACACTTCCGTCATCCCATATGGTAACAGCTGTGTCCATGTTCATAAGCTCAACAGAGAAAACTTTTGTCACCCTACTCTGAAAATGAATCGTTTAGCTTTAACAGAGGGCACACTAACCGAGTCTTATGTTCAACCGCGCGTGCACTGCCTCTTTTTAATCACGACAGTTGCGATCAGTGAGACATTGTTTCAAGCAGACAATGTATGTGAACTTGGCTAAATGTACTGTGGAGAGAGAGGCAAAAAAAGAGTCAATATTGTTTGGCCGTGCCTAAGGCCATACTACGTATGGAGGCTCTGCATGTGCCGTAAATAGCTTCTTATTTACAGACTTTATACAAACTGCAGATAATTCAGTACAGAAATGATATTATGAAAGATTAAGTATGGCGAACAATAACAGTTATACCCCCTTTTATGCCAATGTCTGTATGTCCTCTATGTGTTCATAAACCATTCATTCGATAGGAATGAAACTTTGGTGAACTGTTCACGCCGGTCGCGGTGGCCGAGGGGACTGCGGCGCGCCAGTCACGGTCTGCACGGCCACTACGGTCGGGTTTTTGAATCCCCCCTCGGGCATGGATATTTGTGCCGTCCTTAGTGTTAGCTAGTTCATAAGTAGTTTGTAAGTTTAGGGACTGATGACCCCGTAGTGAAGTCTCATAAGCTCTACAAACATTTGAACTGTTCACCATGCACCCACGAAGATTCCTGACCCAAAAACAAAAGAGGACGACACGTAGCTCAGTAGATAAGACGTCATAAATAATGAGAGGCCACCGCGTAAGAATACCCAGATTTATGCGTCAATTGTTGGAAAAAGGGAGTAGTTAGGGACCTGCAACAAAGTTTGTATGTAATTTCGGACGTTTATGAAGCGTTTTGTAACTGACGCCCCCCCCCCCCCCCCCACACACACACAAAATGCTGAAACGAAGTCTACTACTCACAACACTGTAGATGCCGTAAAACTGTCGCATCAGGCATGAACTTGTATCAAATAAAGTTAGCATTACAGATTTGCATGTTACTATTTATTTTTGTGTGAAAGTCTAATTTACTTCACTTGCATCCAAAATTACGCAATCTGGTTTCTTAATGTCTATCTATATAAAAGCGAAAGGACACTCACTCTGACTAAACACGAAATCTCAAAAACTACTTCACATATGAAGCTGAAATTTTGCAGGAATGTAGTTTATAGGTAGAAAACGTCACCTAAGAAAGTATTTTGTGATAGGTGCATGGCGGAGCATACTTCTCCTACAGACTCACGAAATCTACAGTTTCATTCAGATCTTCACAAAATTTCGCACGCTTGACCTCCAAAACAAGAGGAAGGTCACTTTAAGTTTCATACGGTGCATGGGGGAGGGTACTTTGCAAAATAAAAATGGATCCCAAAATACCTCGGTTGCGCCATAACTTGAGAACGGCTGGACAGATTTCAAAGATCCATTTTTGTTGTTCTCGTTATTCTCAGAACAAGGATTGCATGAAATAAAACTGGAATATTCGAGAACAACAACGTGCGTTTCTCAATGTGACCCTGCATTTGTATTGTACAGAAATCTACAGTTTCGTTCCGATATTGATGAAATTTTGCACACTCTACCATAAAAACGAGAGGAATGTCACTGTCTGTATAAAATTTCGTTCGATGCATTATGAAGGGTACTTACCTTACGGAATTTTACAAAATGTTAAGTTTTGCTCCAGTCTTTATGAATTTTTGCACAGACGACCTTTAAACCAAGAGGAAGATCACTGGGTACATAAATGTTTGTATGGTACATGGCAGAAAACTTTGCCGATAGAGGGAAAGGTGAAAACGAACAGAGATGGGAGAGAAAGAGGTGGGTGGAGAGAGAGGGGGGAAGGGGATGTGGACTACGAGAGTGTAGGACAAATAAACACCCGGGCAACGCCGGGTTTACAGCTAGTAGTATATAAAATTTTCTGTAGTACCTAATCGTTAAAAACAGTCCCAGAACTGTCTTTGTAGACGAAGCATAATTGAAGAAGTTTACTTTCCACTTACTTTTGAAAACTATAATTATGGCACATTTCTGTGGTGGCCATCATTATATTCTTATGTATCAAGAAGTATTACTAGCGTAGTAGTTTCTATTTGCCTAGGTGTATTCTGCACAGCGAAACGTGACCTAAGGGTGTAATTTTGCGGACAAAGAGTAGCTGAGCAAGAGTAGTATTTCGACCGTGACGTAGTCTGCCACTGTCCTTCCCAGAAGAGTTCCGGCAGCATATTACAGAAACGGCAGAGGCTAAACCGTAAGCTTTGTGGCGAATTCTTGGGAAAGGTTGCACGAGGGAAGGCCTGACCACAATCGGAGGAACGCTAACTGGCCGCTGCACTGGCTGTTCTAATTGCCGCCGACTCGGGATGTTACCGCAGTGCCGGATGTGGTCATCTGCGCTTCATTCATCAATCAGAAAGGAACGTTACGATGCGATAAACGTCAGCAAATGACTGCCTGTAAAACTCCGTTGTTACACACACACAAAAACAATTGTTGCTTCACTATGATTAAAGGGGATATGACCCTTTCAGTGGGAAAGAGATCTACAAAAACAGCATTTCAGCTCTCTTTATCGCTCATGAATACAGAAATTGATAAGTTGTTCGACAGTGACCAAAAAGTTCTAAATTTGAGTTCTAGATTGCAATATATATATATATATATATATATATATATATATATATATATATATATATATATTTGCATAATTAGATACTATGATCTTATGTGAACATTTATATGTATTTTTTATTCCTGTACACCAGTAACACTGCATTTTTTTTTAGAAATTTTATGACATCTGCCACTCTGTAATAATTTACGCCCCTTTTTGTAAAAAGGATTATACCTCCGGCAATTTTACACTTACAGAGTTGGGTTTTCTTTGTGTTTTGTACAGAAATATACGGTTCATATGTTGGTTAACCTGCTAGAACGCATTTCGATTGTCAAATGTCTGCAGACGTGCGTGTAAACGAAGGAGGTTAGAATAAAGGGAGATGGCATTATCTATGCCGAGCACCATAGACCAAAGATAACATAGACAGCTCACGTCCCTATCTCTGCTGTGTTGTAGTTTGAAACCAACATCTAATTGCCCCGAGTCACGTGACTTAGGCTTCGTAATTACGAAAACCAGCGTTTCAATTTTGCAGGTGAAGTCAAGCGTTGATTTTAACAATAAAACGACTTCTCGTATTCCTATGACACATTTAATATATAAAAGTATCGTGTTTTCTCCGCATTACTGACATTAATGCGGTGAGTATCGTTTTTACATGTGACCAGGGGAAAATTATTTTCAATTGCTTTTACAAGCAAAAGAATTACAGATCCTCAATGTTTGTGTTGCACTATGAATTTTGACTTTTTCCCAACTGACCTAGGTGATTTTTTAATGAAAAATTATTTCAACGTGTCTTGACTGAGTGTACATGTCAGCAAGTAAGTAATTTCTGGTGCAGATGTGCCATTAATAGCGTTTCACAACGATGAAGGTGAACACAGACTTTTTATTATCCCTACAAAACCATTTCTTGTGACGAACATCAATAATTGTTTGATTACATTGTTATTTTATGTAAATAGCCAATATTTTTCTTGTTTTACGTTTTGGCTTCACTGTATGTGGAAAAAGTCATAAAAAATAAACGCTTGTATTATATTAAAATAGGACATTATAGATGCAAACCGATTTCAGATATATATCAGAGCATGACGAAACATCACATGTATTCTTGAGGAATCGTATGAAAACTGATGCTGCTTGTCAAACTAATATTTCGTCTCCTCTGTAAGCTACAAACTAAAATATTTACGGCAGAACAAAAACAAGCATTCACTTAAGAATTGCAGTTCTGCTGCTTATAAAAAGAACTGTGAATACATTTCATCTAGGCACAAGTAAAAACTGTAACTGCTGCATTGATATTGCGAATTACGGATAACTAACGCCCATTGTACTACTGAATATGTAATAAGAATACAATAAGACGTTTTATTGTTGAAATCTACGCTTAATTTACACTAGGGAGGAGAAGAACTGCGACCCTCAGCTGCACTTCACATTGCTTGTAATGATGAACAGGGTTCCCTGCCCCGAGTCACGTGACTTAGATGTTGGTTTCAGTATAATGACGTCACGCACAGTCTATATTATCTATGGTCTATGCCGAGCACATACGTCAGTTGAAGCCACAGACATATATTACTAGACTGGCAATGACGTATACTGTATAATTGTGTAACGATACACATTTTTTTTTATCTTTGATCAGCGATACTTATCGCCTCCGGTTCCCTCTGACTCGCAATGCAACTAATTTTAATTTCGTTCGTCATTTTTTACTTCCAAACAAGCGAGAAGCCGGAACCATGATAGTAGTTTTACTCACTCTCTGGTCTGTATCCAATCAGTATAGACGTCTTTCATACCTGTATCCACTAATGTAAGTAAGAATAATGCAAGCTGTTGCTGAAAATATATTATTTAAGTTTAAAAGCATTCGCTCACGTAGATTTTCATTTAAATCAAACTCCTCCACGTCAAATATTTAATTTCTTAATGTTTTTCAACTCCTCGTCAACCGTAATAGTTTAATGTTCAGACGCCAAATTTCAATCACTCAATCATTCTTATACAATACTTTGCTTGACTTTAGAACCTGCAGTCATTTCTTTTGTAATTTCACGAAGTCCGATCATTTTGCCAGTAACTTCATGTTCCACCCACGGTCACACAACAATGAAAAGCGAAGTGAACAGTCTGAACATTGATCTCCTACGGAAAGTATCTCGAACGTTCACGGTTTAAATAAGAAAAAGTTATCATTTCCAGCTTCTACAATACGAAGTTCAGGATCCAGCTAGATGCTTTCCGTAAGTCTTACAACGTGCTGTTGCTTGTATGGTGCCCAACGTTAATATGAAACCCGCGGTTTATTTGCTTTAATGTTCATTTTGTGCTGTACGTAACTGTAACTAAATTATTTCAAATTCAAAAAATCGGCACCATCAATTCCTTGTCGAAAATATAATAGCGGAATCTACTTTAACAATTATGGCATCATACGAAGCAAGGGCAACGTTATAATTGGTACTAGTAAGGTCTCGCCTCCATATTTCTACATTATAACGTGCGAGCAGTCGTGTGAGTTATTACAGAAAACAGTCGTAAAAATACGGATGAACTGACGTAACTATGGTGTCCTTAGTTTTGAAATGTAAGAAACCCGTGTTTTGTATATGGCTGAAAATTTTTAAGCTTGAGTAAGCTTCAACACATACTACAGTAATGAGTTGCATTGATTTGCTGTTATTATTAATCTGTTACCAATTTCATTCAACTTCGGATTTTGTTTCAGTAGTATGATCATTATGAAAGTGTTGTCATATTGGATAATACGTACCCTTATTCTTTTGAGAGTTCTTACGTAATCGATAGTCTGCTTTGACGCACACACTAATGAGTCGCGTTTCCTGTTTTTATTACTGTAATCTGTTTCCAGTTTCGATCAACTTCGGCTTTTCTTGTAATAGTATCACCGTTATAAATGGGTTATTTGTCGTGTATAACACATAGCTTTATTCTTGTTAGTGTTTTTCAGATAACTACTTCTGCTTTAACTGTACATAACGGTAAAATTTTACCTATCATCCCGCCGACCTCTAATGATTATGTTGGCAACACAACAAAATGATAAAAAGTCTTTGCCTAAAAGTTAATGTTTAACCGTACATAACATGTTCTTCTCATAACACGATTCGAAAATGCAGAAGTGCTAGCTCAAATGCAAATCATGTTCAAACCAATTAGTAAAGCTTACAACATCATGTCGTGTCAAAAGATCATTGTAGTACCGCACGGAAACTTTTTGACGTTAGGTGAGGCAAGATGGCGGCGTCAAACTTCAGTAACATAGGCAAGTTTGCCAGTCTAGTAATTTATGTCTGTGATTGTAGCATGCATAGACCAAAGATATGGTTTGTGGCATCATGTTTCGCTGTATGTAGCATCCTTGCTTTAGGATTGTAAACGTGATTGCTGGCCTTCAGTCCGAATTTTTATATAATTTGACGACTCAACCACCATATAGCTATCGGCATCGGAGACTTCAGACAACAATTACACACAGACTATTCGTTTGGGTTCTGTAGTTTTCGCTGCAGAGCGATATATTAAATCACACACACGTACAATTTTATATACACCGATAACTTTCCATCTCAGTATACTCCGTCCTATTATCATTATCAACCCTCAACCAACTGTGCAACCAATAAAACCATTTTCAAACAGTAAATATAATTTTCAAAGAGTAATTATTGTTCAGCATTTCGCGTTATATTCTTGAAATTACTAAATATCTATCAGATCGTTATAAAACCGTTCCTAAAACCTTCCTCAGGTATAAATTAGTAATTTCTTTATGTCTCTGCGTCTTGTCGCTCGGACGTGATAAGCGTACATCGAACAGACATTCACTTTAATATATATATATATATATATATATATATATATATATATATATATATATATATATACACCTATCCGATCGCCATAAAACCATGCCTAAAGCCTTCCCAGGGTAGGCATTAGTAAGTGTACAAATGTTTAGATCTTTATGTCTTGTGGTTCAGACGTGATAACCGTACACCGAACAGACATTCACGTTTATAGATATAGATTACAATACCACAACGATTTCACTTCAGTGAGTTGCAGGAAGATCAACTAATTTTCAGTGAAAATTTCAGATATATCTGTTCAGTAGTTTCTGAAAAAGTGGGGCATGGATTTTCTTAATTTAACGTTGCCGGTATAGGGCCTACCGTCTCACCTTAATGCCTGGTAACGCGTCCTCTTGCACTGATGCATGCCTGTAGTCATCCTGACAGACTGTCCACTGGATCTTCAAGGGACTGTTGGCCCAAACTGTCTGACTCCGCAACGGCGATTCGGCGTAGATCTCTCAGATCGGTTGGTGGGCTTTCTCGTCCAAACACAGCACTTTTCAATATATCCCAGGCACGTTCGATAGTGTTCAATTCTGGAGAACATACTGGCCATTCTAATCTTGCGATGCGGTCATCATGAAGGAACGAATTCGCAAGATGTGCTCGTTGAGCTCGAGAATTTTCGTCCATTAAGATGAATCCCTCACTGAAATGATGCCTAAAGGGTTGCACTATACGCCGTAGAATATCATCCCTGTATCATATAGCCATTTGATTGCCTTCTACGACCACCAGAGACGTACGGTGGTCCTACATAATGCCACCTCAAAACATCAGAGAACCACCACGTTGCTGCACTCGTTGGATGTTAAAGACATTATTGATATATCTGAAGCATTGAATTAAAATTTGTGGTGCGGCCGGGAATCGAACCCGGACCTGCCTGCTTACTAGGCAGACGTCTTAACCGTTAGACTACCACACCACTAACGATTAAGGCGCCTTGGTATAGTCTATGTACGATTTCCCTCCACAACACAAACTTTAATTCAGCTTCTTTGTTCCAAAGATAATTGCCACTACTGCCATGGCTCTCCATGCAGCGGAATAGCACCTCAGCAATGGACATGGTGGAACAATCCTGTTATGGTGATATAATTATCAATTAATAAAAAGAAACAATCCCAGAGACGGATTTGCAGTAGTGGCAATTATCTTTGGAACAAAGAAGCTGAATTAAAGTTTATGTTGTGGAGGGAAATCGTACATAGACTATTCCAAGGCGCTTTAATCGTTGGTGGTGTGGTAGTCTAACGGTTATAGTCTCGTCGCGGCTGCGGCGGTGTTCGGACCTCCGGCGGAGCAGCGCGCCGTGGCGAGTTTGTTTACGTCGGCGCGGTAAGTCGCGTGCATACAGCGTCGTCCTAGCTGTAGAGGAAACCATGAAACCATGAATCAGACTAAAAGAATAGATACCCTGAAGTTCACATTTGATACGAATTTTCCCCGACCGAGCTCTTTCGAAGTAGAACACTGGTTAGAAGAAACCGTTAAGATATCCGCCGATGAAGTCATTGGAATTAACTTTTCTATCGTCACTAGTGTGGTTTTCCTTAAAGTTATCAACTCAGACGTATGTGATAGAGTAATAGCAAGTTGTGGAGGGGCCTTACAATTTAAATACAGGGACGGTGCTGTCGGTGAGGTGACTGTCACACATGCAGGACTTGGCATCCGGACAGTGCGCATTTTCGAGCTGCCCTTTGAAACAACAGCGGAACAAATTAATGCAGTCCTAGCGCCGTATGGCAAGGTGTTGAACAATTTTGCGGAAAGGTTCTCTCAAAGCCACAAATTCCCTGTGTTAAGCGGTGTGCGACAGGTTAAGATCGACCTAACAAAACATATCCCCTCTTACATAACTGTAGGCGGAAACCGTGGGATGTCATATACGATGGACAGCCGAGGACTTGCGCTGGCTGCGGCGCAACAGGCCACGTCAGAGCGCAGTGTTTACAACGCCGCGTGGCGCAGATACCAGCCGGGGAGGCCGCACGTCCTTCCGTGACAACGGCGCTGCCCCTGACTTACTCGTCGGTGCTAGCTGCAGTGCAAACCGCGACTCCACCTTTAGATGTCCCGCCACCAGACGGCAATGATAAACGTGCTGCAGCGCTGAAAATTACGAAACGCGTACCTGAAAGTTCAAACGCTGATGTCGTTTCAACTGTTGAAATTCCCACTGACACACATATGGAAACGAGTGATGACGTAGGACCGAGTGAATCAGACCGCGAACACACAGGATTGAGTGAAGCCCTCCCTATACCTGGACCTCATGAAGTGCGGGAGTCGATGGATCCTGGATCTATTGATGAGAACGAGTCGACGGAACAACGGACTTCTGATTCTGATGGTTCGGAGTCATCGAAGGGGTCATCCTCGATAAAGAAAACTAAGAAACGGAGACGAGCACACCAGGGCGCTAATCAAGTCGCCCCATTACTGCGGGAAAAAGCTAAGAAGGTTATAAGCAAGATCCGTCATGAAAATTCTGTGACTGCTGATGTGGGTCAACCAGTTTCGGCAGGAATGGATGTCGAGATGTCTGCCTCTTCCGGATCGATTTCGCATCAAGGTTCGAGTGATGGCACAGCGTCTACCACGTCTACACAACTAGCACTGGCCTCATCTGCAGAAATAAAACAAGCAGAGGCTTTGCATCAGTCCACATTTTCCAAATCCTGGGCAGAGGAAATGGAAGACGCAGAGGAGAACGCTGACATGGCCGCGGTCCAGAAATTGGGGACGGAATCTTCAACCATCTCGAGGGAGGAGACTACAACAGCAAAAGATGGCACGATAGTAACCAAAACGCCTCCTATTCCTAGTCACCCTAACAGGACAAATTAACTGCTGTAAAACCTTAAATCCATGAATCAGTCGCAAGCCTATAAAATAGCCACTCTCAACATCAATAAGATCCGGTCAGGGTTGCGACTGTCTATGTTACAGGATTTGCTACCTGCTGCCGACATTGACATCATATTGCTACAGGAAGTGGCTGCCATAGAACTTGAACGAATTGCCGGATATACTGTTATCACCAATCAGGGAAGTGGAGCGGATCTAGGGACAGCTGTTTTGGCAAAAGAAGGCATCATAATGACTGATGTGGAGAAATTACCAAATAGCAGGGGAATTGCAGTCACAGTTTACCGCACTCGCATAATTAACGTGTATGCGCCATCCGGCAGTAGCAATCGGCGAGGCAGGGCAGAATTCTTTAGCAGTGAAATTGTACAGCTTTTTGGAAGGAATTATGATAATCTAATACTTGCAGGTGACTTTAACTGTGTGCTGCACCGTAAAGACCAGACGCCCAATTTTAACACATCGATGGAACTGAAACGTATTGTCAATGATCTGAGTTTAATTGACACTTGGGAACACCTGCACGGCATGTTACAAGGTTTCACATATGTCACGAACCATTCTGCAAGTCGGCTGGACAGAATATATGTCACCGAACAACTTACTTCTGCCGTCCTACATTCCGAAATTTGGCCGACAATTTTATCAGACCATGTCGCATATATATGTACAGTTAACATGTGCAAACAAGGCACATACAGGGCCAGAAGCACGTGGAAGCTGAATAGCTCCATTCTCCATGATGTAGCATGCCAGCGTGCATTTAATGATACGTGGAGGGCATGTGAAAGTAAAGCATCACAATACAACTCAGTGACGGAATGGTGGCTCAAACATGCCAAACCAAGGATACGGAAAATGTTTCAAGCATATTCACGAGAAAAGTATTACTGACAACGTAAGACTACAGAATTCTACTTCTCTTGCTTAAGAGAGTTATATAAATCGGACGCGAAGATCATTGACAATTACGTACAAATAAAGCACATTAAAGCAAAACTTCTGAACCTCAAGCGACAACAGCGTGATGGGTACAAAGTCCGGTCTCGCTCTGATAACTTAATAAAGCAGGAAGAACCTTCTATGTTCCACGTAATTCGTGAGAATAAGAGAGGCAAAAGAAGAATTATCACGCAACTCCGGTCACGTGACGGGACCACCCTCGTGCAGCAACACGACATAAAAAATGCAATTCATACTCACCTGGAAGAGCTACTGGCAACAGGAAGCAACGATGCAATAATGCAACAGGAGCTGTTACACAACCTTCAAGGGACGTTAAGTGACGCACAAGTCGAGAATCTCCTTAAAGAAATTGAAGAGGACGAACTGGAATATGCCATACAACGAAGCCCCAAAAACAAGTCACCGGGCCCTGACGGCCTCACTGCGGAATTTTATCATACTTTTCGAGAACAACTGCAGCCAAAATTATTAGCTATGTACAATGAATTGTTGCAGCCACATTTTAATCTGCCCAAAGAGCTGGTAGAAGGAATTGCAGTTTTAATCCCTAAACACCCAGGAAGCAGACATATTGACGATTTTAGACCACTGACGCTACTAAACTGTGATTACAAAATCGTGGCACGAATTTTTGCACATAGACTGAAACTGATGCTGAATACAATAATAGGCAGATACCAGACGTGCGTGGGTCTTGACAGAAAAATCCAACACAACTTATGTGAATACAGAGACTTGATCGCTACAGCAGAGACTTGCAAAATTCGGTGTGCCTTGGTATCACTTGATTTTGCGAAGGCATTTGATAAAGTGAACCACCAGTACCTCTTGAGCACCATGCATGCTATGGGCTTTCCGCAGCGCTTCATAAACATCATAAGTGAAATCCTCAGTAAAGGTGTAACAAGAGCACTAGTGAATGGACAACTCACAAAAGAAATTAGAATAAAGAGCTCGGTGACACAGGGTTGCCCTTTGTCAATGGCACTTTTTGCTATCGCCATTGAACCCCTTCTTGCTACACTGAACCAACGTCTACGAGGATTGACAATCAATGGAATTAAGATAGCCTGCAATGCTTACGCGGATGACGTAGGTTTCTTAGTTATGGACGAACAGGAGTTAAGAGCAGCTCTCCAAATTGTTAACAAATACGAACTTGCCTCAGGGGCGAAGTTAAATGAAAGAAAGTGTGGCCTTATGAACATTGGACGTGGGATTGCCGTGCTGCACCATGAATACTTAAATCCAGTCTCCAAACTGACATGCTTAGGCATCGAATACCGGAGTGACATAAGGCACACGATCGCTGTCAATTTCAGAAATCTTCTCGCACGTCTGCGTGCATGCATACAGAGCCATTACATCAGGAAACTTGATGAAGTACAAAAGGTTACCCTCGCTAATGTTTACATAACATCAAAGATCAATTATGTTGCTCAAGTTTTACCGATGCCACACGAGACAATGAAGCGAATTATGTCAGCTTTGGGTCACTTTGTCACTCGAGGGTACATCTTCAAAGTCAAATACAACACGCTCACTTTGGCCATTTGGGATGGTGGATTAAATCTTACGCATGTTGAAAATAAGGCACGGGCGCTATACGTGTGTAATACATACAAGATCTGGAAGAACTTACCAAACAGTTTAACAGCCCATCTGTTAAACGAGATCACGCCTACCAGACTGCAGCCTCCAATCGACGTCCGGCATATTCCGAGCGCTATGTCGCATTTTAAAACCTTTTTAGTCGAGTTGAGCTACCTACAGCCAAACATGCCAAATGATGAGCTCATGACGGTGCAGACAGTATATAAGAAGTTAATGGAAAACAAGAACCGAAACGTCATCGAACAAAAATATCCCAATCACAGATGGCCAATAATCTGGAAGAACATCCACTGCCGTGATTTGCCAACTGCGGTCAGAGCCTTCTAGTATCGCTTAGTGAACAGGAAAGTCCACACCAACTCCAAGCTATATTCCATACATTTGATGGAATCACCTTTGTGCGCAACGTGCAACTTAATGGACAGCGACAAACATCTTTTTGTTTGCTCCAAGGTCCAAGAAGTCTGGAACTATATTCGTAAAAAGCTTGCAACTATCACAAGAACATCGGTTTTTCGCATTACACCTGACGATTTCTTGTACCCAGATACTATTCCGTACCCTAAAACAAAACGGAACTCTGTTAACTGGCTAAAAGGTCACTTCGTCCACTATTTAATGTCAAGTACAACTAAAAGCGAAGAGGACTTCTGCATGTACATAGTTCAGCAACTTCGCCAGTTATTACGAAAAAAATATTACAAGCGAAACTATGCGAACTTTTTGGAAGCAGTTTTCAGAGAAGAATGTAGGAATTACTGAGAATCCCAGACATTTGAAAACGTAGAACACGAAGATAGAATGTAATTTGATGTCCTTCTAATGAGAGCATTTTTATCCCTTTATTTCTGTTATGTTAAACACTTTTGTTCAATAAGTTCTAAATTTAAATGGCGAGAGGACGCCTTTCCTTTAATGATGTTCAAAGCATTCTCCTTATGGTTTGACATCTATCATCATAAAAAATCAAAACCTGGCAGCTCACGATTCGCGAGTTAAGAGAAGATAAATAAAGAGAAGAGGCAAAGAAATTAACTGAATTGCAAGAAACGATAGAAACAAAACGGTAACTTTCATTTCTCGAGAAGGCGAAATCGGAAGCGTTCAGAGAGCCAGGAAAAAAAAAGTGTCTTTGACGGAGGTACGTCAGTTTTCTTTTGTTATTTATGGAGGAGGCTTTTGTCTTCTTCGTGGAAGTAATCCACTACCTTCACCTGCAGAAGAAGAAGAATTACTTTATTCAAAGGCCGATGAAGCCGACGCCGATGAAGGCGAATTTGGTGAGCGGAAAAAAAAAAAAAAAAAAAAAAAAAAAAAAAAAAAAAAAAAAAAACGGTTAAGACGTCTGCCTAATATGAAGGAAGGTCCGGGTTCGATTCCCGGGCGCACCACAAATTTTAATTCAATGCTTCAGATATATCAATAATGTCTTTGACATATTTGAGACGTAAATCCGTCTCTGGGATTGTTTCTTTCTATTAATTGATAATCGCTGGATGTTGTTTCAAAAACGTTTGGCTTACCAATCCGTGTCCAAAAACATCTTCGACTATTCTCTGGTTGAAACCAGATGCGAGTCTCATCTGTGATGCCAATTACGGTCCATTGAGCATACTGCTGGGCCCTTTGGTACATATATTTAAAAAAATAAACCCGTCCTATACATCTTTTTATGTTTATAAACATCCCGTGCACGATGTTTGCGCGCGATGAACTCCGAAGTTACTTAACTGATCTGAATGAAATTTTGCACTGTGGGTGTGATATTGTCCAACTTAAAAACAGAATAGTTTTTAAATTACTGTATGGTGACGAATTGCAGTGATGATAATATTATCAATATTTTCTCGCAATAGCGAACGTCTTTTAGCGTCACTGTATAAGGTATGGATTTTCTACCAAATGATGACATATGAAAATTTGTGTCGGGCCGGGACACGAACCCTAGATTCCCACTTTTCGTGAGCGGTCGCCTTAACCACTTTTTTTTAATTTTTATTTTTATTTTTTTTTTTTTTTTTTTTTTTTAACTGCGCTGACCGACCTCCCCGGGTTGGCGCCACACTCTGCTGCTCTCCGTACAATTTGTACACTAAATTTGACAAATATCATGACAGTTAATAAAATTGAAACTCATCTCCCCGGCGGGAAATCGAACCCCGGTCTCCCACGTGACAGGCGGGGATACTAACCACTATACAACTTTTTTTTTTTTTTAAACAATCTCGTTCTGGGCGACATCTTCGTCGCCAGACGATAAAAATAAATAAGTTGAAACCAATTTTAAGCCTCTTCTTCGTAATTTTTTTAAGATCGGCTTCTTGGAAATGAAAGAAAAGTATCAGAATGGTTTTCTGCAAGTAAATTATAATTATTGTCATTTCCATTCTTCTGTTCCTTCTGCTTGCCGAGCACTTCAAAGTTGTCTGCTCGTACAATCTGCTTACGCAGTTAATGCCGTGTGTATCATTTTTCTGTGTATTTCGATCTCCTTGTCCATTTCTTGTATCTTCTCGGTAGACTTTGAAGCACCAGTCAGCAGTAGCTCAGAACTACCTTTCAAGGATCACAGAAGCGTAATGACATTTCAAAATGATAATAATAATAATAAAATAATAAAAAAGTATATATAAATAAAATACTTCTTTGGGTGTTACACATTCTATATCTGTGTTAATGTTCTGATTAGAAAATTCGCATATTTTTCTTTATATTTCTTCGTTTTTTTTTTTTTAGTTTCTCGTGTTCCATCGTAAGATGTATCCAGTAGTCGTCTTTACTTTTAACTTTTACCCGATAAAATGTAGTACACCGTCTGTCCTTTGATCCAATTTACTGCTCTTCTTTTTGCACTGGGGTAGGGAACTTCGTCTGGGTGAAGAAGTCTGGCTGGTGTTATCGTTCGGGGAGATGTTCGTAGTATACTAGCAAGTATAGTTGTACACAGATTCCAAATGTTTTTAACGCCGTCACATGTTAAACGGTGTTCCTCAGTGTCAACTAGGTTACAGATGGTGCAATTTGGCGTTTCCGCCAGATGAATTGCATGTAACTTCGAATTTGTTGGAATTTTCCTGTTAACTGCAGTGTACCATGTTGACCGTACTTTTGTCGGTAAGTAAGGGTCTTGTACGTTTTCCCAGATTTTTTCCCAATTATATTCTTTGTACTTCTCTTCGATTCTGTTCCTCGTTTTGTTTTTCATCATGTTATTGTAGATTTCTTTTACTTTGTATAGGTCTTCCTCTGGAGTGTGACGTCGAAAGTAGCTTAATTCTATAAGAAAATGTCTCATATAATAAAATGCGTTTGGAATATGGCGCACGTCTACGGGTGGGTCCATACTAGCCGGGGCTATTTCGTTTAAGAGATGAGCTGCGAGGCTATCAGGGGACCGTTGCCACTGCTTGTACAACTCGCTGACAAACAGCGCCTGTGATTTATTATATATATTTGTCAGCTTTAGGCCTCCGTGACGTAAAGACAGCGTTAAGGTCTCATACTGGATCTTAAAAATTTGTCCTCTAGTGACAAAGTGGCCGAGCGCTGCTAGCATCTGTTGGGCTATTGTCTTCGGTATTGGCAATACCTGTGCGACATAATTTACTTTAGATGTTATGTAAATGTTGGCTAACTGAACTTTTTGTAAGGTACTTAGATTACGTAAAACATGTTGTATGGTGGCTCGCATTTTTGCCAACAAATTTTTGTAGTTGAGGGCAGCCGTGCGGCGGATATCTCGCGTGTATACAATTCCAAGCGTTTTTATAGTTTCTACGCATTTTAATTGTTCGTCATCCCTAATTTCTAATCCCCGGTCGATGTGCATTATTCCCTACTTAGTACGGCTTAATTTTGCTCCTGACGCCGCTTCGTAGTTCTTTATATTTTTGAACGCTTTTCCTAGTTCATCACTGCCCGTGATCACGAAACTGACGTCGTCAGCGTACGCGTGACATGTTATTTTATGGCCGTGTATTTGTAGCCCTGCAAGGTCCTGTGTCAGGGAACACAGCAAAGGTTCAATGGCTATGGCAAATAGGCTCAGTGACATTGGGCAACCCTGACGTACTGAACTTTTGATTCTGATCGGTCTGCTTAATTGACCGTTAACACATATTCGAGACGTGGAACTTGTCAACAGGTTTTTAACTACAGTGCCAATTTTTTGTGGAAAATTCATTACTTCCATAGTCCGGAAAAGATAAGAATGGTTAATTCTATCGAATGCTTTTTCGAAATCAAGAGATACTAGTGCACTTGGAATATTCAAGGCTTCTGCAGTTGCTATAATATCTCTATATTCACATAATGTCTGCTGAATTGTTCTATTTTTCCCGACGCTCGTTTGGTAATTCCCGGTGATGCGTGTTATAACCGAGGTTAATCGTTGCGCTATGATGCGCGTAAAGATTTTATAGTCGGTATTTAGTAGTGTTATGGGACGCAGGTTGTTGACGGTCTTCCCTCCTGGCACTTCAGGGACTAACACTACTATACCTTCACAAAATTCCAGTAACGTGTCACTTCTGGCGTTCAGAATTTCGTTACATACAAGCGTCAGCTTGCTGATTAGTTGTTGTTGAAAGGTGTGATAAAATTCTGCTGGCAATCCGTCGGGCCCGGGAGACTTATTCTTCGCGCTTCTTCGTATGGCGTCTGCCACTTCCTCTTCAGTTACGTCTGCTGACAGATCGTCCGATTCCTTCAGGTTTAATTTCGCAGTCAACCTTGTGAGAATGATGTGTTGCGCTGCTTCGTCTACTGGTTTGTCAGCTAATAGAGTTGTAAAATATCTATAGATTTCTTCTCGTATGTCGGGTTGTGTTGTCGAAGTTCCTCCATGTTCCACTTTCAGTTCAGTCAAAATTTTTCGTTTTGTTCTTTTCTGTTCTTGTATTATATGATACATTGAAGTTGTTTCTTCTTGAACTGTATTTTGTAGTCGTGTGCGAATTTTACAGCCTTCCAAGTGCTTCCGTTTGAGGTTTAAAATTGTGGCCTTTATTCTTTTTATTTGTGTATAATTGTCTATGACTGTGGCGTCGTGTTGGTATAAGTCTCTGAGACACTGATAATAAAATTCTATTGTGTTTTTCGTCCAAACATTTTTTATCCAAGAGTAACGTTTCATGGCCTTTATTAAAGCGGGTTTTGCGCATTTCATCCACCACGTAAAAGTCGAATCGTACTTCGAAAACTTCCTTTCGCATTCTGTCCATGTATTGCGAAAGGTTTCGTGGCATCCTGGGTCTGTCAGATGCGCTACGTTCAACTTCCACGTTCCTTTTGCTCTGTACGTTCCTTGTTTTGGGAGGTTAACAGTGCATATGTAGGCTGTATGATCTGAAAATATGATCGGCCATAGTTCCACGTGCAGAATATGTTGTTGTAAATTCGACGTTACGTAAATTCTATCGATCCGACTAGCGGAATGGCTGGTAATGTGAGTAAACCCGGGCTTTTAGTTCCCATGTGTCGACTAGATTGAGTTCTCTGACGATATTCTCAAGTTCGATACACTTGTTGAAATTTGATATCTGATCTTTGGGTTTGAGGACACAGTTAAAGTCGCCTGCAAATATGAGTTGTTCGGGACGATGAATAAAGAGTGGCACTATTGCATCTTTAAAAAATTCTGCTCTCTGATGTTTCTTCCCCGTTCCGGAAGGAGCATAAATATTAATAATCCTGGTGTTATTTATTGTGCAAGCTATGCCCCTGCTGTTCGTTAGCCTTTCGACGTTTGTTGTCAGGATTCCCTCTTTTGTCATAATCGCTGTCCCGAGTTCACCGCATTACTAGGATTAATTAAGGTGTTGTAACCTGTTATACTTTCCAGGTTAATGTCTGTTACTTCCTGTAACAGCACAATGTCTATGTCAGCTGCGTACAAGAAGTCTTGAAGGTTTTTTTTAATTTAAACGTGCAGCTTATTTTATTGATAGTGACAGTTGCAATTCGATAAGCTTGCAACGGTAGCACATTTGCAGGCATACTTGATGTCATACTTCCCGTGAATATTATGAACGACACATGACTTAAAAGTACTCTGGGTCGTCGTCTACACCACCCGATCCAGCCGTGATGTTTTGCGCTGATTAGGTTTGCCTATACAATTATCTGACGACGTCCCTGCCGTGTTTCCCGGAACCTCTGGCATCTCTTCCTCTCGTGTGTCCTCATCGGTGTCATCTGACCACTGTCTCGGCTGGACGTGTCCCTTGCTCTCTCTGTCCTGTTTTTTTCGAAGTTTCATGTTTCCCGCCTGATCTTCCGTGTTCGTTCTTGCATATTCGCCTGACGTCTTTTGTACTTGACCTGAACCTGATTCCCGCGTTCGGGTTTTCTTTGATGCCGGTAGGTGTCCCGGAGGGGGTTGTGATGTCTCTTCTGTTAGTGTTTTTCCGATTCTGTGGGCTTTGTCGCGCAGTATTTGCGCCTTTTCGTCCGCACCCTCATGTGCAATACAGCGCTTTTTCTGTTTCGCGGGAGACTTCGTTGACTGTTGGTCATTTGTTTCTTGTGTTTCAGATGGGAATGTCGAGGGTGTTTCACCTACAGGTTCTAATTCTTTCACAGTTATATCATTATTGTTGTTTTCACAACCAACTGCCTGGCTACTTTCTTCCGAAGCCTGCTGGTTAGAAGGAAGGGAATCTGGAGTGTTGGTAGTTTCCATGGGTATTTCGTGTTCTTTCAGTTCGTTATACGCCTCCATAGCATGTTCGTGGTTGCCCTTCGTATATTACGATCGCCCTGTAGCCACAAACCGTGATGTAGGACGGTATGTGTTTCAACATTTCTATTTTGACCTGTCTGACACCGTTCAACACCGGGAAAATGTGAGATTCTGACCACCTTTCCGCGACGTTACTTATTTGTGCCGTATTCCCTAAGTTGTTCATTAATTGCTTCGGCAGGTATTTCGAATGGCAACTCGAAGATGCGCACCGTTTTCAAACCCATGCCAGCTCGTGAAATGGTGACGTCTCCAATATTTCCGTCTGAATGTTTAAATTTTAAAGTTCCGCCACATGACTCAACGACTTTCTTACACTTTTCAGGGCTTATCAATTTTAAATACACAGTGCTGCTGACTATCGATAAGTGTATTCCTATCAATTCGTCAATAGTAATCTTCATAACGTCTCTTATAAACAACTCAACTTCAAATGATTTTGGTCGGGGAAAGTTCGGGTCAAAGGTTAATCTAAGTGTGTCTTTTCGTGGTGTTCGATCCATTACGTTCTCACCACTAGGCTACCCGAACACGACTCCAGGACCGACCCAAACTTCCATATTCCACACTGACTGTACATATGAACCAACTGCATTCATCCCTTATGTCACCATTTGGTAGAACATCGATACCTTATACAGTGACGCTAAAAGAAATTCGCTATTGCGAGAAAATATTGATGAGAATAGTTTTTATTTCGATCTACAACCCCAATATTACGTTATTTGCAAATTACATGTTTCTATCTTGGCTGGATAACTACCCAAAAATCGGCGCTGTTCTTCAATGTGAAATCTGACCTAGCGACAAAGTTTCGGTTGCTGAGCGAAAGGGCACGGGACGGAAACTCGCTCGGATAATGGACTTTTTCACTTCGAGGTTTAATGTAGCTTTCACTTCCCAACGATATGGGAAGTCGCCAGAAACGACACATATAGTAGTTCGTACAGAGTCTACCTTAAATTTTAGGTCCTATTTCTCCGGTTGGATAACTGGAGTAGGTTCGGGACATGTTATGAGCCGAAGTGGTGTTGAAACGAATGACTTGCACCAGGCTACGAAAGACTTGCAACTAGTCACTGAACCACATGAAATTATTATTAGATTAGATTTAGCTCGTTTCTTTGATTCTACAGTTTAAGTCACATTACACATTTTTCCATAAGAAAAACCGTGCTTTTCAAATTTTTCGTGTAGTTCATTTTATTCTAATTCTTCTGTATATATATATTCAGAAATCGCGTCATCCATTATAATAATATTTTGTTTTCTTTTGTTCACTTCGATACAGAAAAAAAGAGGGACAACCGAAAGGAACTGCTGAAAAATTGAATAAAAGTGAAATTGATAGTTGTGTAAGCATGGATCGCCACTTGGGATTATATATAAAGCGAGTATTTGCAACAACATTGCCTCTTCTCGCATTCTAAGCGCCACTGCTTCTTGTCTGACCAGTCTCCTCCTTCTAATCCTCGTGTCCCCATCTTCTCTTGAATACTACTTATCCATTTTTTACGTTGTCTCCCTCGCATAATTCTTTGTCGCGGAATCCAATTCCATGCTTGTGACGATATCCATTCCTGCTCCATTCGTCTCAAATCTCAGTACCATTTCAGTTTTTCATCATTAATTTCATCTATGATGTTGGTTGTAGCTGTCATCCTTCTGTTAATGATTTCATTCCTCGCGTGATCAAACAGTCTGGTTCTATTATTGCATTAAATATATTCTTCTTTGTCTAATTTGACAAGTTATTATTCCACAGTATCGTATGTAGAGTCTTGAATCTTTACAGCTAATAGTTTTAAAAATGCATTACTTCAAATATATAACTGCTGTAAACAGTTGCTACAAGAAAGTGAAACGGTGAGACATTAATGGAAAACACAAATCCTTATTATTATCACTACTCCCCTTAATCTTAATGTATCACCTTCCCGCGCATTGATGAAGGTCTGACGATCGTACCCGGTCGAGAAGAAAACATTATTTTACAGCTGATGGTGAAAGTGGTTCTTTTAACATGAAGATAATTATAAACTTACCCCGTCCCATAGAAGTTTACTTAGAATGTGGGTGCTGTCCTGGTAATAACAAAGGAATTTATCGAGTCAATTTTACTTTACACTTAAAGTGGAGTTTTTAAAATTCACGCAAAGACTAATAATAAATTAATAAATAAAACCAACGTAACACACAGAAAATTTGTTACAAACTGATATTCACAAAGCAAATGATATCAAAATGAAAAACTGTAAGCTCTGGCGAAATTAAACTGCGCACTTGGCGTCTGGTAAGGCTAGTAAAGAGGGGATATGCTGATACCAGGGTATAATGTGTTTCTGAATTTCATTAAGTGTGCTCAGCTGAACTGTAACTATGCTCCACACACAGGCAAGTGAGCCGTCGTGGAGTGGTCGAGCGCTCTAAGGCGCCTCGCTGTGGAGCGGGCGGTTGCTCCCAGTCGGAGGTTCGAGTCCTCCCTCAGACGTGGGTGTGTGTGTTGTCCTTAGGTTAGTTTAAGTTAGTTTTAGCTGTTTGTGAGCCTAAGACTGATAACCACAGTAGTAACCCACAAATTTAGAAACATTAGAACAGGCATGTGAACAATACTAGCAACACAAGGTCAGTATGTCACATGAAAAAATATAAGTTGGCTTCGTTCAACGGAAACATGGTAAGTAAAGACACCACATCAAAACTAACAAGAATATTATATGGCGAATGTTCATTTCTTGAGTGTTCGTACCACCAATTTAAGGTCGCAACAACGAGGCAAGATACCTAGATAAATGGTGATTGGGAGACCCTATGACACTATCGCTCTAAGAGAAGTCCAGTTTTTAGGGGCAGTTTCGTAGTGCCTAGGTGGAAAATTTCCGTTTTTCAGAGAAACTTCTTATTCACGGAAGAGAGAGAGAGACTATGCCATTCTCTGGAAGAGATTTTGGTGGTACTGACAATTACACTAAAATTTCGGCTAATTTCATCGGCAAACTAAAAGAAAAGAACGTTAGTTTTGATTTGGTGTCTTAATTCACCAAGTTTCCCGCGAACGAAGTTATATCGTGTGTAGTGGATTTTTTTCCACCTGACGTAGAGACGTTGTTTGGACTTTACCTCACCACTACTTACTTTCAATATAACAACTAATTCTATGAACAGATTGACCGGGTGGCTATGAGCAGCCCTTTGAGTCCAGGGATGGTCAAGTTTTTAGTGAATCTTCTGAACAACTGGCGGCACAAACTGCTCGTAAAAAATCAGCCAGTTTATCCTTGCGTCGGTGATCTTTATTTATGATGGACACATTGTGCTAAGGAATTAGAGTCCTTTGTGACACATCTCAGCTGTATCAAATAGAACACTCAGTTTACAGGGCGTCCAGGAAAGGACTCCCTGATTTCAAAATTAAATAAACCAGATGCTGTCAACATCAAATACTTCACTATCAATCATTGTGATCATCTGATTAGCAAAGACAACCCTTTGTTGCACAGCTCGTACGGGTATGGCCTGGTGCTTTTGAATTTTGAATGGAAACATGTGTAGGTTCTTTCTTAGTATTTTCTGCGTGCTGGAACGCTTCAAACCAGTCTCAGATGCAATTCTACGGACGGATAACATTGGATTTCGCTGAATAATTCCAGAAACTGTGGCGATATTTTCAGACGTAACTGCGGCTTGCTTGCGGCCAACATGCTCCACTAGATCATCAGTTACGCTGCCTGTTCGTTGAAATTTTGCGAAGAGCGTGCGAATGATTTTCGCATCGGGTCCTTTTGGAACATTAAATGTGCTTGAAAACTTCGCCTTGTTGCCGTAGGACTCTCTTCTAACCTGTGGTACTCTAGCACCAGAAAAACACTGTGTTCAACGGAGTACATGGTTTTAATCTCTTCCTTCGGTACGCTAACCTCCTTTCACGTTTCAGTAGTGGAACTGATCGCTCTGGGCTTTGGATCACTATTTATACTTGCCACTACGTATGGCGATTACAGCGCCATCTGTTAGCAGCTTTTGTAACTATTATTTCAAACTGATGTATAATCTTCTTACAGCTTCCACAATAAACATACCGTTTACTGCATTCCTCTATCGATCTTTGTTTTCGAGGTATTTAATTTAAAAATCAGGGAGTCCTTCTCTGAGCACCCTGTACTATAGAATCAGAAAGTAGTGGACAGCTGAATTTCCTCGCTGTGGCTGTAATGAAGCCAGTGGACTGATTATTGGGCCACACAAAGACTACACAAGCGGTTCGCAACCTTTAGTAAGATACTAAAAGAGGGGTGATTAAAAGTTTGGTCAATAGGATGCGCAAAATTTGTGAACCGACTTCTTTAAAAGATACGAGTGAACATATATCATCAAGCTTGAGAAGAGTGAGTATTCTGGAGAAGAATGGTCCAAGCACTTTGCCCTAGAGTGAGAATCAAACTCCAGTAGAAACAATGACCGCCAACAGAAAACATTACCTTTGGTCATTAGTAGGATTGCAGATCACATTGATTAGGCATGGGGTAGAACTGTTTTCAGGCCTACTTAAAGAATATTCAAGATCTGCAAAATATGTACGGCGACCTTTGCACTCAACGGGTGTATATATAAAATTCCTTGGAGCTGCGGTCTACTTTAAATTGGTACTACGAAATGAAGTGTGAATACTCGTCTGAGTGAACATAGAGGAACTGCCGCCTGGGACACACGGAGAAATTTACCGTAGCAGAACCTATTTAGCAAGATAGCAAGCACGAAATAAAATACAACGAGCCTAGCGTCATATCCGAAACATCACATTACTGTGCGCGCACGTACAGATAAGCTATCGAGATTTAAAAATACCGTAATTTATTGATGTGGTCTGAGGCTTCCCGGCCTGTATGCTGCATCCACGGCTCTCGTGAATACTAGCTGGTGGAATCGTGGAAAGCCCACGATATTTTGGCGGACAACGTTCCGCCATCATCAGGTGGCGCTGATGGAATGACGAGTCTGCCGAGGGCTCTGGTGGTATTTATAGCTACGAGACCAGCGTTCGTCGCTGGGAGCTCCGCTTCGCAGTCGATGGTGGGGTAGCGCGCTGCAGAAGTGGTGGGGGCAGCGCCTCAGTTGCCGTCCGACCACAGGCCCTGCCGGTCACGCGTTTTGGTGTCACGTTTGTTCTCAACGGGGTTAGTCCAAAAGGTTCAAATGTTTGTAAATCTAAGGGACTTAAATATTCTGGTCATCAGACCATAGGCTTACAAACTACTTAAACTAACGTATACTAACACCAACAAACACACCCATGCCCGTGGGGGGACTCGAAACTCTGACGGCGAGCAGCGGCACTCTCCGTAGCTACGCGCCTTGTAACGCTCGGCCACTCCACCACGGCAAGGGGATTAGTAACGGCTCCCATGCCTTGCTTAGTTGATAACCGAAGTACTCATTGATTAGACTGTCAACGACTTCTTTGAAACCACGATGGAGTTGGCGGAGCGTTTTCAAAAAATGTTCAGATGTTTGTAAATCTATCGGACCAAATTACGTGGTCATCAGTCCGTAGCTTACAAACTACTTAAACTTTTAAATTAACGTAAGGACAACACACACACACACCCATGCCCCAGGGAGGGCTCGAACCTCCGACGGCGAGCAACCGCGCGTTCCGCAGCGAGGCGCCTTAGACCGCTTGGCTACTCCGCTGCGCCCCGAGCATTTTAAGACGCCTTGATGCGGCGCACGCAGTTGCTCGATTCGGAGTTTCGAGTCCTCCCTCGAGCTTTGGTGTTTGTGTTGTCCTTAGTACAAGTTACTTTAAGGGGACCTGGACGTCAACTGGATGGATTTTCATATCTTGCTTTCGGTGCACATTACTCTTGATCTACAATGCGGAGGAAGTTGCGATTTTGTATGACATTAACTCAAGCTGTAATAGGGAATTAACTGAAATACCTGTTATACAATATTTCGCCTAATATATGTTTATTTATTTATTTACTTTATTTTTTTTTTTTTTTTTTTTTTTTTTAAGTGAAGGAATGCTAGGTGAAATTTGTAGAGGGCATTAAAATTCAGAGAGATGAAATAAAAACTTTGCGGTTTTGCTGATGACATAGTAATTCTGTCAGAGACTTCAATAGATCTGGAAGAGCAACTGAATGCAATGGTCAGTGTCTTGAAAATAGGGTTTGATATGAACTTGAACAAGAGTAAAACAAGGATAATGGAATGTAGCGTCAAAAATTCAGGCGATGGTGAGGGAATTAGATTACGTAATGAGACTGTAAAATTAGTAGATGAGTTTTGTTATTATAACTTCTGATGGTCGAAGTAAAGAAGATATAAAATGCAGAACGGCTATGGGAAGAAAAGCGAAACTTGTTGACAATCAATATTAATTTAAATGTTAGGAAGTATTTTCTATAAGCATTTGTCTGGATTGTAGCACTGTATGGGAGTGAAACGTGGATGATAAGGAGTTCAGACAAAAAGATGATAGAAGTTTTGGAAATGTGGTGCTACAGACTAATGATGAAAATTAGATGTGTAGATTACGTAACTAATGAGGAGTTGCTTAACCGAATTGCGGAGAAAAGGAGTTTCTGGCATATCCTGACTAAAAAAAGGGATAGATTGGTGGGACACATTCTGAGACATCAAGGAATCGCCAACTTAGCATTGGAGGGAAGTGTGTGGGGTAAAAATCGTAGAGGGAGACCGAGGGACGATTATAGTAAGCAAATTGAAAAGGATGTAGGTTGCCGAACTTATTCTCAAATGAAGAGACTTGCACAGGACATGGTAGCGTGGAGAGCTGCATCAAACCAGTCTGCGGACTGAATACCACAACAAAACAACCTGTTTTCATGATACACTTTCCCATTTTGGAACCATTTTCTCGTGCATCGTCAGTCTACTAGCATTTAGACTGTGGCAGGCTGCTGTCAGCATTCCTGTGGACACATTATATTATTATTTTGCAGTTTGGTGTATATTTGAGGAAATAGAAAATCCCTATTACACTTCATTACTGTTTTGTCCAAAAATTATCGTTAAAACGATATACAGAATCACTAATATAGATCATTTCTGCAACTTATTAGGCGTAATACAAATATACTGTCCCATTCTTCCATTAGAAGAAATTTGGTGAACGTAGCTAAAACCATTATGAAGACATATGTACCTAATGTTCTAAAAATGTAGTTTCGAGAAAATGAGAAAAGAATGTTCACAGTATTTTTGACTCACCGCATGCCTTTTTTAGAACATTCCAGTGGCATAATCTTGCTGGCCAGCTGCTTCTTTATCCTCAGCTGACTTTTTCAGGAGTCTTTTCCTTACTTTGGAGTCTTTAGTGGTGGCTTTCGCTTTCAGTTTCAACAAGTCGCTGACGAACTATGGCAGTCAGAGCAGCTATCATATTATTTTCTGTTTGGGTGCCTAATTTGTCCATTAATTTTGTTTTGCCAATTACACCATCGTTGAAACAGATAACTGCATGCATCACACCTGTTTTGAGTTCTGTCCATCCAACAAACACTATTTTCGGTACTCGTTTCCACACGCAGCTATTGAAAGTCTCATTAGGATATTGTATACGGCCATGTAGACATTTGATAAGTAATTTTTTATTTGCAAGGTCCCTGTATATTAGCTTTATAGTTTCCAAGACTATGACAGGCATGGAATATTTATGGTGATATTCCTTGCCTGAAGCATCAGCGTGGCCAGTGTGCAGACATTGTTCAAAGAGCGAATAAGACTATAATATCTATTTTAAAGTAAATAAACCACACATTTTCGGAAACGGGAGAAATTTGTCTTTCAGATGGAGGCAAACTTTGTTTTCGACTTTTCAGTCACTTTCACGTCCAGGTCCGCTTAAGTTAGTTTTAGTTGTTTGTAAGCCTAGAGACTGATGACCAACGTAGTTAATACTCATAGATTTACAAACATTTGAACAATTTGAAAAGTACGGAGTAAACCAGATTAGAGAAATAGTTGACGCATCTAGAATAATACTCGGATTTTATTCACAGGAAATGAGGCGTAGCAAACGTTTCTGTAAACCGGAGAATAGGAAACGGTCTGCTCGCCCGCGTCGGGAGTTAGAGTCCTCCCTGGGGCATGGGTACGTGTGTTGTCATTACGATAAGTTAAAAGTATTTTGTACGTCTAGGGACCTTAGCAGTTGGCTCCTTAGCTTTACAAAGAGAGAGAGAGAGAGAGAGAGAGAGAGAGAGAGAGAGACAGAGGAGGACAGATTGAAACAGGTGTTTCTCAATGTAAATTTACTTCGCATATTCCAGAGTCGGTAAAAGGACTTTTTTTATCTACGTTTATGCAGAAAACAGGCCATCAAAAAGTGTAGCAAACCTTCCGGTTTTATAATAAAAATAATTTGTTGAGAAAGCACGTTTTTCAATTTATATTTTATTCCAAAGAGCCACGGCAAACTGATCTCTCTCTTTTTTTTTTTTTTTTTTTTTTTTTTTTTTTTTTTTTTTTTCCGGTGAATTTACGTTCACAAGAAGTAATCACAGCGAAGCGCTATCGGCTTTAGCACGTATATTTTAAAATCGATCTGTGTTCTCTTATTTTTAGCATTCGCCTAATTACAGCAGAAAAATCAGAGGATTCAATTTATGCTGTCATTTGATATTTATTTAATTTTTGCTACGGACGAAAGACTTCCATAATCTCCACACCAATGTAATTTTTCCCCCATTTGTCCATCTCCCACTCTTCGTCTGGTAATGAAAATTCGGACAAGAACCTGTTGTTTAATTTCTAGTAAGTCAAATTCTGACGATTTATCTGTAATGAACAGAGACAGGTGCGTAGATAATATGGCGGGGGGAGGCGTTTTGGGTTTTTGTTTTATTGTCCCAGTTTTAAGTGTAGAAACGGCTGCAGGTATTTGGGATGTAGATCTAAAAGAACTTGGACTGAAGAAGAATTTCTCCCCCTCCCCCTACAGTAGGACTGCTTGTCCATCGTCCCCCCGCCGAAAGAAGAATAAATACGCTTATTGCTATTCAGGCGAACAAAGGCAATGTGTTTTCAGGAAGATAACAGCAGCTGTGAGACTATCGTCCGCACAACTTTACACGCAGTGGGGTGTTTCTGCTAAGGTGCTGGGCCCAGTGGTTTTGGGGTAAAGTGCTCGACTGGAACCGAAGGGTCGCGGGATCGAATCCCGGTTGGATCTCGGATTTTTTTCAGTCTTCCTTTTAACCCATCCTTCACCTCTCAACGATGTGAGGTGTCGTCAGAAACGACACGTGGTTCGGTTTCCACGTTAAGCTGTAGGTCCCCTTTCCCCGGTTGGATAACTGGGGTATGCTAGGAACACGCAAGCCTCCGAAGTGGCGTCCAGTTGACAGACTTGTTCCAGGCCAATGAGACAAACGAAATTATTATGTGATAATTATCGAGATATGCTGAACTCCTAAACATGGAGGGCGGCAAGCGCGTCCCGTTACTTCTCTAGTCGTAACTACAGCTGTAAACGTCAGAAGTAATGGATGTTAAGCCATTTGCGTCACCGTTTGGTACTGGGTAAGTAACCCAGTTCAAATGTTCAAATGTTTGTAAATCTATCGGACCAAACTGCGTGGTCATCAGTCCGTAGCTTACAAACTACTTAAACTAAGGTAAACTAACCTAAGGGCAACACACACACACACCCATGCCACAGGGAGGACTCGAACCTCCGACGGCGAGCAAACGCGCACTCTGCAGCGAGGTGCTTTAGACCTCTCGGCTACTCCACGGCGGCTGTAACTGAGTTAAACCACGTACAAAGCAGATCGGGTGCAGAGGTATATTTATAGATCTTAATTGTTTCTATTTTCTAGGCTTTTCTTGGACTTTCTTAGATGCAAAACCAGTGGAGAACACTCCGGGGGCGGGAGACGGACGCTCGGGCCTCTCGTCTTGGCTTGGAGATGTGGAGGGGGGGAGGAGGAACTCCCAATACCTCTACAGCAAATTTTTCTCCTTCTCTCTCACTCTCTCTCTCTCTCTCTCTTTTTTTTTTTTTTTTTTTTTTTTTTTTTTTTTTTTTTTTTTTTTTTTTTGTGGGACATATGAGTAGGTATATCGAACTTTACAGTCGTGCCGTTAAACTCAAAAGTACATACATTTAGATAAAAAGCGTATTTCATGAGCATAACGAAAGTCTGAAGGAAGCGGCCATAACGAAAGTAAAAACCTGGCATTTTCGTTCCGAAAGATTACAATCGCTGCCGAAACGTGACGAAGCTAGCCGTGGTTGTGTTCCGCACGCTTCGCCGTATTAAAAATGTTTATACTGTGGGGTACCATGTCGACACAACGATGCTATTAAAATATATCAGAAAAAATTACACGTAAGTCTGCGCGTATTAATAACCTTACATTATAGCCCCAAGCGATATGAAGCTTCGGTGATGCAGTGATCACAGTTGTGGTGTGCGATACTGGAGACAGAAATTAGTAGGGTTCGCATCCTTTTGGGTACAATATTTTTTCACCCATTTTAGCGTATTTAAAATTATTCAGAGTCTTTATAACATGACTATGAGCTACATTATTCAACGTTATTTTCATTTACATCCGATTATAAAACAAAGGATGAAGTAAACATTTGACGAGTTTGTCTCTAAATTGGATCCCCTTGCTCAGCGAATGTGTGAATGTGTGAAATCAGTCGCAAATATTTATTTGTTACTGCATATCCAGATTTCGGTATGTGTACGACCATTCTCAATGCTTTACGCCCGTGCTGTAAAACATATAAAACTTTTCGATCTTCCTGCTCAAGAACACGTTCACAATAAGCTAGCAGTTCAAAAATGTTTGTAGAGCTTATGGGACTTAATTACGGGGTCATCAGTTCCTAAACTTACAAACTACTTAAGAACTAGCTAACACTAAGGACTGCACAATAAATAAAATTTCCCTCTGCTCTCTCGACAAAGTCGTGATGTTCTTCTTTCATTTTCCAGGAGTGTATTTCGGAGCTTTTGTGGCACTATAAAAAACAGAGAAGTAAGGAAAAAAATGTAACGAATAGCAAGCGTTTATTTACGGTGGTTAGTTATATTTTCAGGTATGAAATAAAATCTTTAACAATTCATTCACTTAGAAACTTTAGCTTTTAATGAGAATCGCAAAAGCTTAACCTCTACTTCGTAATATTACTTCCGTATAAAAGTAATGCCTGAACTTTTCCGATTGCCGTTAATCAACTATTTCAGAACAGCCTCATAAGTTTCCTGCTTCAATTTCACAAAAATTATAGGCCTATATACAGACATATTTGGTGGTTATCTGTTAGTTTGAAAAAGTCATCGCGTAGCTTCGAATAAATAGCATATCCGTGGATAAACTGCTCAGAACCTGTTAATATTAGCATGGCGGAGTCTTCAATATATGCCTTATTATACTTGCCAAGTAGTTAAAAAAATCATGATACATACCCGCAGGACACAGAAGCAACATCAAGGCGAAAATGATAAGATGTTGCACCTAGTGAGAATGTGAAAATTCTCTTTAGTTTTGAATATCAAAATACCTGAGATTCGATGAATGAACGTGTGCAACGTGAAAGATCGCTTCGAGGACGCAGATATAATCAGTTCTATGAGAGCACATCGCGTTGCACTTTAGTTCTGATATTAAAACATTTCTGAGCGTTACGATTACGACTCTGCGTGAACTGTGCGCGTTACACCGCACTGACATTTCGTTATTGAAGACTGCCGTTAAAAGAACTCGTGATATTACTTTAATGACGTTTTCATACTTGTGTTACAAATTCACCATCACATATAGGAAATCTAAAAGTAACAGCATTAAAAGCAGCACTGTATCAAGTTTGTATGGGTGGCCACTTTCCGCAGTAAGCGCAGAATTCTTCGTTTTTTAAGGTGAAAAAACAAAGCACCTTGTGTTTGCTGCAATTGATTTTATTTCTTCCAGACACGTTACGCTTTTTATTTTAAAGGCATCTTCAGTGGGATCTACAAGTACAATCTTTTGTGTGAAGTATTGTTTCCAGTTTATAAACATTTCAGGTTTTTTTAAATTTTTTTATAAGGGAAGAAGTTTTTACTTACATTTTCGTTGCCGTATCTGCTGTTTCCTCGATCTGGTCAAGTCCACATGTTGCACGTTGTATAACTAATACAATTTTGGACATTTGTACTCATTTTTTGGTATTTATCAGCCATTATTTACCCTTTCTGTATTTTCGTGTTTCATTTGTTTGGTGCCAACATAACGAAATGTATGTTTTGCTAACGTTTTGTGTGTGAACATATGAAAGCGTAAGAATGTTATTTGAGGCAGAAGAATAAGAAGGAGAGAGCGAGAGAGTCTGTGTCTGTGTGTGTGTGTGTGCGTGTGTGTGTGTGTGTGTGTCAGAGAGAGAATAGTCTTTTTTTGTATGTGTATGATTGCAATATCCGTATGAGCATGGTAGTAATTTTGGTGTTTAGTTGATTTTTGTTTTGGTTTAAATGATCTGTGAAAGGGGGGTTGATGAGAGTCTGAGGGATTGGGCTAGCCGCGTGGGAGTAGCCGAGCGGTCTGGAGCGCCACGTTGCCGACCGCGCGGCATCCCGCGTCGGAGGTTCGAATCGTCCCTCGGGCATGGCTGTGTGAGTTTGTCTTTAGGTTAGTTTAACTTAGATTAAGTAGTTTGTAAGTCTAGGAACTTATGACCAATGTAGTTTGGTCCCTTAGAATTACAAACATTTGAAAATTTGAATTTGGATTGGGTTATGTAACTATTTTATCTAGCAGCATAAATAGTGAATTGTTTGATATGTTTACTTGATCATTCACACCCAGACTACCGAGCGAGGTGGCGCAGAAGGAAAGCACTGGACTCGCATTCGGAAGGAAGGTGGTTCAAATCCGCCTCCGGCCTTCCAGATTTATGTATTGCGTCGTTTTTCTAATCTCTCCAGGATGGTTTTTCAAAGGGCACGACCGATTTACTTCCCTATCCTTACCCAAAACTCGGAGCGTTACCACTGTCTCTAACGACCAAGATGTCGACGGGACGTTAAACCCTACGCTTGCTTGCTTGCTCACACACAGCCTCTCTCCTTCTCTCTATCCTTGTTATTCTTCTGCTTCAAATAACATTCTTACTCTTTCATTTGTTCACACACAAAGGTTAGAAAAACATATATTTCGTAATGTTGGCAACGAAACAAATGAAACACGGAAATACAGAAAGGGTAAATCATGGCAGCTAAACGCCTCCAAAAGTGTACAATTTTTTTTTTTTTTTTTTTTTTTTTTCATCTTCAAAAACGGAGTAACGTATCAGTTTGAATCATGCGATGCCTCTGTTACTGCCTATTGGCCGCTTGGAACGCTAGCATCGATTCAAGATTCAACTGCGCTTATTCATCGTTAGAAATGGGTGACTGTTGGTTTTAGATTGTGCTTCAACTTTGGTGAGAAGAAGCCTACCCGAAACTGAACTGCAGTGTTCTTAGACGAGTGATTCGTCAGCGACCGTTGGTAGTTTCTTTGTGTCTGGAGGAGCGTCTGAGCCGGCTGTTACGAAGCACGTTTATTGCTGCTGGCTGCATTTTCTTCTTCGTGAGGCAGGCAACAACGCCGCTGTCACGCCGTGCCACACAATGCGCCCCTTACGCTAGCCTTGGCCCCGCAGACGAGGTACAAAAGCGTTGTACGTGGCGCCATCTTTACAGCAGCCGGCTGAACTGAGTGCAGAGCGCGCGAGGTCAGTGTCCGCAGATGGCGTCCGCGGCTCCTCGTCCTCGCCATTCCAACGCTTTTCATAGCGCTAGTTTTTTTCTCTCTTCTTCTTTACCGGCTATTTCATCCGCGCAGATCTCGAACCCTCATGGATTCTAAGGTATCCTGAAGGTTATTCACAGCGAGGAAAACGAATATAAAAAAAGATAACGAAGACAAAGCTGTCAAAAGGGCGCAACCATGGAAACCTACGAAGTAATGTACAAAAATGACTTTCAATCAACTTTTAAACGGTCGCCGTGGCCTTGGACCGTTTTACTCAATATGCTTGCTTTTATTACCGCTGGATTGTACCTGTTTCGTTCTCCCATATATGTGTGTCTCGTTGTTCACTTACATATTGTTCTTCAGCAACTCAACTTGTCTATTGTTTTTAAAATATCTCATTTTTATTCATCTGTGTTATGTTCTTAACATCATTTCCTGACATGTATTTCGCAGGGCTGAAGAGCAACTAGTTGGCTTTAAAATGACAAAAAAAAAAAAAAAAAAAAAAAAAAAAAAAAAAAAAAAAAAATCTTAATTCCATAAACTTTAGAAGGTAACAAAAAAACAGAGTTTTAGTCTCAACTCCAGTGGCGGAGACCCCCCCCCCTCCTCGCCACCAGCACCTCCGGAATATTTTTGAATTTTATTATTTTTTTATTGTTTTCATTTTTTTAAATCACATGTAGTAAATCACAACATAACTATAATTTTTCAAGCACTAGTGAACGTGACAGTGGGTCGCCAACGTGATGCTGCCACTGAGAACGTGTACTGCTGTTACTATGAGCGGCTTTAATGCCGTCACGACCAGCTTTGATGCTGCCGCTATTATTGTTGCTTACATATTGTTCTTCAGCAACTCAACTTGTTCATTGTTCATAAACGGCGACCCGCTGCTTAGCAGGTCAGCGGCGCCAACAAGTGTAATCTTATGAACAACAATAGTGTTATTTTAGTTCAATTGTTACACATAGAGTCTCATGTTAATTAAACTGTAAAGACCTTTCTCTTTGGCTAGTAACATAGAAGCTGCTTAATTATTTTACGAGATGATTATACACAGTACAATGCAGTGGCGTAACTAGGACTTGGCTTTGGGGGGGGGGGGTGATAGATCTGCTTGACGAGCAAAATTTTAGTCAGTTTCCAGACAGACTACCATCTACCACTCCCGTGGAAGAATCTAATTCACTCTCTTCCAATGAAAGCTTGTGATAAAACACCCCAAGTTTCCAATCTTTACCTTTACCAATTTGCTGTTATATGATTTTTTTCTTTACTTCTCTCTCTCTCTTTTCCCCCCTTTTCGGGTTCTGGAGGGGGGAGGGCTTCTATCCCCCTCATCCACTGCTACAATTCCACCACGTTGCTCCTCTTCCACTTTCAAATTAATGCGAGCCTACTCATTTTATTTCTTGTGCATCTGTTTTGGTGGTATAATTGGTTAAATTATGAAAAAGTGTAAAAATAAGTCATAGATTAATAAATTCAATGTTTTTTTTTAAATTATTATTAGGCCCTTCCCCTTCCCAGAATCAAATCCTGGTTGCCCCACTGGTCAACTCTACAAACTTATCAACGATAATAGTTACAGAGATTCAATTACGAATTCAAGAATGTCTACGCATAAAGAGACGAAGTATTTAACATTATTATTATGACGGCTGCTTTTTATTTTAACGGGTTCTATCATTTCTAACCTGATTCGTTTAGTTCAGTTTTATAGAAATTCTGCAGTCCACAATTTTTCCCTATTGTAATAAAGTGATTCTTATGCGAAACTGATTAGATCTACATAAATAATGGCAATTTTATTCATTTCACCGGCAACTTATGCCGATCAGCAATATGATTATGGAAAAATAGATTTCGCGAAAGACATCTGAAGATTCGTAAGCAGTTTCCCTGTATTTTGTAAGGGTTATGATTTCCGTATAATGAATCGGTAAAAAATAAATAAATAAATAAAAATATAAAATAAAAATTACATGAAAAACACTCTGTTTTTAGAGATAACTGAGCTTCTAGGCGGAGTATCAAGGTGGAACGTGCATCACTACACCCAACCGTCCCTTCACCTGCACACACTCAGTATTGTGTCGCAACGCAAATTCCACCGACTTCCCCTCCAAGGCAACATAAACCGCCCTGATCTTTATCCGTGCTGCCAACTGTTTCCCCACCTGTTCTACTGGACATGGGGTCTCGCATCTCCTACCTTCCCCCCAATCCCACTTCATCCTTTCTCCTCTTGCTCCTATAGCCCAGCCCATACATCCGACCAATCGTTATAATCTGCCCTCGACCGGTTTGAAGTTGGCGATATTAAATTGTTGCAATTACTGAAGTATCAACCCTCCCCCCCCCCCCATCGCCACCTGTTATTTAAGGAATCAACGCTTACTTACAAGAAACTTTGCAGGTACGCTATGGTATGCAGAGTGTCAGAACAGGTATACGATTTGTGAATCCTTAGACGACGTTTATAGCTACTCCACAAAGATAAGAGGTGGGCGCAGGGTGACTAGAAGATAAGGTACTTAGTAAGGCATAGCCTGCAACTTTGAGAGGACGTGGGGAATCAACTTCGTCATTCAACCGTTGTGTTTCTCTAGTGATTAATCTAAAAATGGACGTTAGTATATTTGAGGTTAACGGACTTCGTCGCCGTTTCGCCGATCAAGGAAGAGTGTGTCATGAATGTATACCATTTCATGGAGAACTTTCTGATGCTACACACATTGATGTAATAGATAAACATATGTATGTATAAACGTCTGTTACACGTCTCCTCCTAAACTACTGGAGGATTTTAACCAAATTTCGTATACTTATCGTTTCGAAAGACACTCTGTGAGAATAAGAACAACCTACCTATGGATGGGTTTGGGAGGAAAAAGAAGTGAAGCCCGCGATTCGCAAATACCTAGACTTTATTCATCCAGTATTTGCGAATGAGAGGACTTTAGCTTTCAGAACCTTTACACATAATTTACAAAGGCAAAGAAATGTTTTCTTTCTAACCTCCCCCCCCCCCCCCCCAAAAAAGGAAAGAAAAAGCATATCGCTTACCAGATTATAGATGAGGCATCTGTTTTTTGTCGCTATGTGTACAATAAAACTGCCGCATCAGTCATAATGATATAATTTTTACTTCTTCACTACTATATGTAGTTGTTGCTTATTTTGCAGACAGTATTGACATATACCACTAAATATAACTATAATGGTACATTAAAATTACATCATTGAGCTGAGTGAAACGAAATTGCAGAATAAGTCTCGCAGAGACAAGAGAAATAAATGCAAACGTAGGCTTCCGTGGCTGTTCTCACTATCAATAAAGTTCTTCTGTGTATGAGACCGCATCGTCATTTTATAAACTCTACCGACGTTTCGGACACTGTTGCAGGCGACCTTCATCAAGGTCTGTGTCTGACTGCTGAATGTACGATAGCTTGGGGTTTATATAGCAGCGGATGAGTGAGAGGAAGGGGAACGTTGGTTTTTCCTTTATTGGTGGTTCATTATTGCACCCCATTGGTGGAAAGGGGCGATGATGATTGGTGTTGTGGCTTGTTTTTCATATGATTGGAGGTTGCATTCTTCCCTCTTATTGGTCAAAATGGACGTTTTAGATTAGGCTTTGCATTAGAAGTTGCTACTGGCGGAATAGACGTCAGAGAACGAACGGCGGTTGTGGCGTGCCGCTGTTGACTTGTCGCCTGGCGCAGACGGCGGCGGGCCGGTGCTCTGCGTGTTTGCGGCCGCTGTGGTCTTCGGGGCGCCTGCGCGAGTCATTCCGCGCGCGGTGCCGTCACGTAGCGTTGCAACTGCTGGCAGCCAAGAAGCCGGCAGCCTGTAGCCATCCTCCCTGTTCATATTGGAGGGAGGCTTCGCTATTTCGATAGCCTCTCTAATCTTGCTCCTCGTTGAGAATGGTTGTTTCGCCACGACTTTACCAAAAATAACAATTCAAATTAAAAATTGTCATCCCTAAAGTAGTATCTCCTACTATTACAATTTAGTACAATTATAAAATTAATACCCAATTTCATCCTAAATAATAGGTTAATAAATTTATGTAAAATTTAACTTTTGCTCTATGTTACAAATAAAATAATTATTAATTTAAACATTCCTCTCCCCCTCGGGAAGAGGAATGAAATGCCACCTAGAAAATGCACCAATGAAATGAATTCCTTACTGTGGGTTGCTGTGCCTATGTGCAATGAACGTAAAGTTTCGAATATGATGCTTTCTCAAGAAATTATTAGTTATTGTAAAGGAACTAGATGATAATTTTGTGCGTTTTCTAAAAATGAAGTGTTTGTAAATCTGTGTGACTACAGTGACTACAGTGGTCATCAGTCCCTAAGCTTACGGACTACTTACACTAACCTAAGGACAACACACACACACGCACACACCCATGCGCGAGGGAGGACGCTAACCTCCGAGGGGGAACAACTGCTCTCTCCACAGCAAAGCGCCTTAGAGCGCTAGGTCATTCCACCGCGGCTCTCCGTTTTCTGCAGAGAGATCAATAATAATAATAATAATAATAATAATAATAATAAAAGCAAACATGCGACGTGTAATCGCCCTTGGGGAAGGAAATACTTTTCCACATTTCGTACATCTGCTTCCCATTCCCTCTGTGTGCAAATCCTCCCTTTATCTCTTTGTCCATTTCCTCTTCCCTTCATACTTATTCAAAATGAAGTAATCAATAATAAAATTAGGAACTTACTTCAAGTCTTGTAGTAACGTCACATGACCACAAACTTAGTCTGCAAAATATTAAGTGAAACAATGACGTCAATAACGATGTTTTGATTTCTACTGCTGGGGACATTATCGGCCATTTAGTTGTGGCATTAGGACGTACGCTTGGCCAGGGGATGGTGAGATCTAGTACATGCATGAGCGACGAAGCCGACATTCATTTGCATCGGTTCGTCATAAAAATAAAAGCGTTGAGAGGACGGAAAATCCGCATTTCGCGATCGAAAAGTCCCTTTACCTTCAACAGGTGACTGTGATATAGTGACTAATGAACGGTACGTGAAGGTTTTAGAAGATGATTTCATCCCCACTATCCAAAGTGCCCCCAATTTCGACAAGATACGTTTCAAACGAGACGGAGCTCTACATCATCGAATCAGGAGAGTGTGTGATATCCTGGGAACCACATTTGTCTTTCTGACTCTAGGGATCTCCGGATCTGAACACATACATGTCATTCTTGTGAGGCTATATTAAAGCCAAGGTCTGCAATAATAACTCCCAACCACTGCAAAGCTGAAAACAACCAATGAGGAGGTCATCGACTGCATCGAAGTTCGACACTTCAGCGAGTCTTGCAGAATTTCGCTATTCGTCGGTACTACATCATCGCCACGGAAGTCAGACATATCGAACGTGTCATAACCTAAATTGTAATTTCTATAGTGATGTTTACACATAGGATGACATACTGTATGTGCACGCCATAATTTGCAGCTAATTTACGTTTTGTTTCTTGTAAAAACTAGGAAACGCAGTCAACAATCCGAAGATTGGTTTGAACACCACAGTGCTGTACTAGGCATGGTCCTGTTTGGAGGTGGTATGCCGTTGCCTTCCTCCGACTTTCGAACTGACTTAGCCGCGGAGGAGTAGCCAAGCGCATTGAGGCCCTATGCTGCGATGCGCGAGGCCGTTCCCCATCGGGGGTTCGAATCCCCCCTCCGGCATGGATGTTTGTGTCGTCTTTAGTATAAGGTAGTTCATAGGTAGTTTGTAAGTTTAACGACTGATGACCCCCGCAGTTAAGTCCCTTAACACTCCGAGTGCCAATCACGTCAACTGACGGGGTACGGAAATTTCTGTAGAATGCCAATCACATCATTAAAGGTGATCTTTGTTTTCGTGCCTTTAAAACAGAATCAAGTTTATTGACGGGCTAGATCTACCTTAAATACCTTACTTTCTAAATCGTCCGACTGGTCGCATTCATTGTATGAATCGGGGCAGGTAGAAAGTGATATCCACTCAAAATCATGCAAATTATTCTTCCCGAAACTACTGAGAGGTAACCATGACAGAGGGGTGACACATCAACATATCGTAGTGATTCTACAGACTGTTTGCGAAGTAGAGAAGTTTCTAGTAGGGCCCTTGGCGTCGGAGTTGTATGTGATTTATATGCTCTGTGTTCAGTTCTGGATTTATTTCAAAGAGCAGACAATTCTTTACGCCAGACTGAAGATAAAGAAACTAAGTGCGGCTGGGGTTGCTCCTGCAAGCAGAATGTCTGGCACTCCTAAGGGATGGAATGGCTTACATGGCCGTCAGTCAAAGTGTTAAGTTTCACAAACATTTGAACATTCGAACTGATTTACCCAGCCAGTTATAGGAGGGACCTACAGTTTAACGTGGGTTCCGAACCACAATGCTACTCGATATTTTTCACATCAACAACACTGCCAGAGGTGAAAGAAGTGGAACGTGACAGGTAAAAATCCCAGGACCTGGCGGTATCATATAGTTCAATAATTGTCGCCCTGTATGTGTACCAAGTGCTTGAGATGTACCAATTCTGGGCTCTGCTTGAGTTTGAGCTCACAGAGACGGAAGTTGTAACACCACATCGCGACCATAGCATTAGAATCACGGTATTCCAACATTTTTCATCGTTACATGATTTTAATAATTTGTTAAGAGGTAGGATTTTCTCATTTTTCAAATTTTTTAGTAAATTCAAATTATATCAGCGTAATTCAGAGTAATAGTATCCGGGCAATACTTAGGTCAAAACATCTCGTATATCAGAGATGGTTTGTCAGATTGCTATTATAAATAGTACCCGCAGTTGAGTTACTCTCTCTCTCTCTCTATGTGCTTAGCTTTCTCTATGTGTTGAACTCTCTATGTGTTTAGCTCTCGATGTGCTTAGCTTTCTCTATGTGCTCAGCTCTCTATGTAACGAGCTCTCAGTGCTTAGCTAAAATATTATACGCGGTTAAATTCCAAGATAGTAAAAAACCCGAAAAAGTATTTAAACTTTAATATAAACTTTCATATCGTGATCATACGCGAAAGCGAACATTATCTTTGGACTTTGATCGGGATAGGCTAGGACGGAAGAATTAGAAACTTCTGCCTACCGTAATAAACTGACGAACATTCCAGAGAGATTAATACAATCAAACTTTGACGAAAATAATCACGAATTGTGAACTTATAAAGTGTGTACTGTGAAGGTGTTATGAATGTAACTATTGATTTCAGAATAGAGAATCTATGAACCTTAAAAAAGTCTTAAAGAGTTATTCGAGTATTCAGTTCTCTAATATTGTCCCAACGTATTCTAAAAGTGAAGGAATATGTCTAACAGTTTTGGTCAGGAGAAACGTATGGTGAAATTCTCTAAAGAATAATTCTATAAAGGAATACGATCAGGCAAAACAGTATCTTTGTGACGAGCGTCAAATTATCTGAACTATCGGGACTCAGTGATTCAATTTTTTATTCTTTGGTTTATTAAATATCAGCCCCTGAGAAACAGATTATCATGCTCAAACATTACTAAAAGTCTTTAAGTTTAAATGAAATACAGAAGCAATATTTACAGTGAAAAATTCAACAAAGATATAAATTTTATTCAAATTCAAATGTTTGTATAGTTTATGGGACTTAAATACGGGGTCATCAGTCCCTAAACTTACAAACTACTTATGAACTACTTACGAACTAGGTCGGCACAAATATCCATGCCCGAGGGGGGATTCGAACCCCCGACCGTAGTGGCCGTGCAGACCGTGACTGGAGCGCCTCAGTCTCCTCGGCCACCGCAGCCGGCTAAATTTTATTAATTGCGAAGAAGTACTAGGTCTACCAACTTAATTTTCATACTGAGGTGACAAATAGAATTTTGAACCTATACATCCAATACAACTGTGAAAATCAAGACGTAATCTACGGCTTAAAAGTCGCAAGCTAAAGCCAAATATTAAACGAAGTCAACACAACTGTCACCCCAGTCACCAAAGCAAACCATGTCGCCGCCCAGTCACAAAGTACAGAGGGACCTACAGTTTAACGTGGGTTCCGAACAACAGTGCTACTCGATATTTTTCACGTCAACACCACTGCCAGAGGTGAAAGAAGTGGAAAGTAACAGGAACTGGTGGGGATCATATAGTTCAATAATTGTCGCCCTGTATGTGTACCAAGCAGGGGCGGGTCCTGCATACATTTGCAGGTTTGCGCTACCCCCAGGAATAATAATATTGTTAAACTCCATTTACTGTTAAAGATTCTACGAAATGGGAGAAGTAGTGGTCCATCTATCTATTTGAAACGCCCGGGCTGTTACGCACCGACCGCTCCCGAGTGGACCGAACTTCGCCGACAGCGGCTGGGGTTGCAGCCGGCCTGCAAACGCCGACTAGGGTGTCTCAGGGGGTGTGCGGGGTGCGGGGGCAACGCTTGGCAACAGCGTTCCCCTATAGGCGCCTTGAGTGTATACACATCGCGGCCGAGACACCCTGTCAGCCGCAGAAAATAAAGAGTCCCAACTCTCCCGAAGACAACCGGAGTCGGGCTTTTCGCGCCTTCTTACCAGTTCACGTGTAGCTGCGAGCGAAGTAACTATGAGTTGTGTCCGTTGTTAGTAAATTTCGAGGCTCAAGTGAACTGGAAGTCAACAGGTGAAATAATGAATCCGGTAATTTCCTTGCTTTCTGAACCCATCAGTATACGCAGGTTTGAAGAGACATTAGAAATCAAGAGGCTAGGTAGACCGATTCCCACTTTGACAATTTCACAGACAGTTAAAACGAAAAGTCGTGAACAGGAAATTTAACTCCGAACTGTACAGCAAATATGAATGGCTGTGTTGAACGAGACCTCGTTTTAGGAATTCCTGACTTCAATCAGAGAGTGACTGAAAAATTCGCTCATATGAAGGAAAGAAGAATGGAGTTCTTGTACAAGTGACCGCCACCATTTTCTTTATTAAAAAAATAAATAAAACGTGCTAACAGAACCTCCTCCGTTTGAAATGATACTAATGGCACTGAGCTTCCAAACTTTTTTTAATTCCTCGGGTACATATTGTCTCTGCGGTCGTGTGATTGTTTCTGAGGCGCTTCAGTCGCGGTCTGCACGGTCACTACGGTCGGGGGTTCGAATCCCCCCTCGGGCATGGATATTTGTGCCGTTCAAGTTCGTAAGTAGTTTGTAAGTTTAGGGACTGATGACCCCGTAGTTAAGTCCCATAGACTATACAAACATTTAGATTTAGATTTTAGATTGTTTCTGATCCATATACATCTATGATATCTTGGCGTGATAGCACTTTTTTTCTGAATGCGTTGAGCTGCCAAAATGGAGAGGCCGAACTTTTTTATTGGTGAAAAAAAGTGCACTACCATCTTTTCTGGTCACCAGCCGCCACTGGTAAAAAGTACTTAAGATGTACCAATTCTGGGTTCTGCGTGAGTGTGAGCTCACAGAGACGGAAGTGCAGAGACGAGGTGCACTTCTCTCAGACTGCGAAGCCGACGGCGCAGCCCCTTATAAACAGCTGTGATATGTGACGTCACTGGAAATACCCCGCAGAGTGGCGCGGTACGATGGGATGTCTCCGTTTTAACAGTTTTCGCAGAGGGAAGCACCGCAGAAAAGGCCGCCAGCCTTTTCACCGGCCGCCTGATGAGCGTGTCCTATTGTACTGCAGCCTTCTGGGAAGGCGCTATTCTCGCGTACCGGGCAGGTTCGACGCGCCGCCTCTGGACCGCGGCCGCCTTTCGTGACGTTGCGATTCCCAGTCGCCATTGTGACGTCAGCAGGCCATTATAACGAACGTGCCGTCATCGATTTCCCAACCGAGAGCGGCACAGCTGATTAAGATCTGCAATGCCCTGGCCTCGTGGCAGGTCATCGTTGCTCACAGTTGTCTTCCTGGAACAATCTGTACTGGGCCAAACACGGTTCCTGAGAGTTGACGTTCACAAAGCGCACGAATGCGTAGAAGGAATTCTCTTTCGTCGCTATCCGAACTGCGGCAAGTAACACAGCTCTTTCTTACAAAAAGAAAATAAAAAAGTAGGCCCTGTTGCTTTTATGAGAACTACAAAATAACTCCTTGTTTCAACAGAGTTTTGACTTGTATCCTTGAAAATCGCGAGTAGTCCTTCAAATCTTGTGTAAAAAATGAAATAATAAGAGAGAAAATAAAAAATAATAAAACAAACAGATAAATAAATAAATAAATAAATAAAAAGAATAAGGAAACAGAAAAGATTGCAACAACTATCGAGGTATCTCTTTAATTAGCGTTGTAGGAAAAATATTCTCAGGTATTGTTGAAAGGAGAGTGCGAGTATTACGAGTATTAATTGAGGACAAGTTAGATGAAAATCAGTGTGGGTTTAGGCCTCTTAGAGGCTGTCAGGACCAGATCTTTAGCTTACGGCAGGTAATGGAAAAGTGCTATGAGTGGAACAGGGAATTGTATCTATGTTTCATTGATCTGGAAAAGGCTTATGACCGTGTTCCTAGGAGGAAGCTACTGTCAGTTCTTCAAGATTATGGTATAGGAGGAAAATTGCAGCCAATTAAAGGGCTTTACGTAGACTGTCAGGCAGCAGTTAGAGTAGATGGCAAATTAAGCTCATGGTTCAGGGTAGTTTCAGGGGTAAGACCTGTCACCACTGTTGTTCATACTCTTCATGGACCATATGTTGAGAACAGTAAACTGGCAGGGCGGGATTAAAGTAGGTGAAAACAAAATAAGCAGTCTCGCATATGCGGATGACTTAGTTGTAATGGCCGATTCGATTGAAAGGTTGCAAACTAATATTTCAGAGCTCGATCAGAGGTGCAAGGATTCAGTGGCGTAGCTATCATAGGGCTAGGCGGGGCAGTGCCCCGGGGCCCCCGAGCTCAAGGGGCCCCTCGGCCTACGTGAGCGACGTTCGAAAAAAGTTACAGTAGATCCTTGAACACTTTCATGTCCCCCAATTACTTCGGATAATCGAAGTTCTACTGTATATAATAATTTAGTTGAATGAAAGTTTTCCGACTTTGAAGTTTTTGAACCCTGACGAACAAACCTCAAACGCACGAAGTGAAATCCAAAAATTATTCGCACCCCAGAATATAAACATAACAAGGTCCTTTGCTTGTCCGCTAAGACGTGGACCTTGCCATCGTCAGCGTATTGTCGGTTGAAGTCGGAGTTTCCGTGCCTGCCAATCTTTGCGAAATAACAGTGAATGCTGCTGAATTACTAGCACAGTAACTAGATTCCATTTTGTGTGCCAGCCCACCACAGAATTATAATGAAATAACAGGTTTTCGCTTGGTAGGCGATGTGAGATGTTTCTTTTATTTAACTTCAAAACATATCGATTTCGTCCCTATGATGGGACATCATCAGTGCTGTTAAAAACAAGGTACCTTGGTCAGACATTGAAATTACAATAAGATTACATACACCAAGAATGTTATAAAATAGAATTACATACCAGAATTGCAAGTCATGATGACCTATGTGCTCTGCTTAAAAACATTTAAAGGTCTTGCCGGTACAAGTCACAACAATAAAATCAGGTAGCCGCTTACGTACACCTACGCAGCTTAGCTTGTACATAGATGGTGCCTGGCGCCCTCTTTGTTTAAATCAGTTACATTGTAACATTTTTAAAAAGAAAATGGGTTCAAACATATTAAAAGCTTAAAAAGATAAAAATGATTAAAATGTTGATTCTAGGTGAATTAAAGTTTAACAACTAACATACACAGATTATGCATTATATGATAAAAATAACCATTTATCAGCGCCCTCAGGCGGGTAGGTATTAAAACATATCTTTAAAATTTAAAATTTTGTCACCATCAATTGTTAAAACAAGTTACATTGTATCACGTATAAAATACTATCTGTTTAATATATATATATATATATATATATATATATATATATATATATATATATATATCCAAAGTTGGATATAAAGTCACAGTAGCTGTAGTTATATTGAATGACCTATAAGAACCACATATACCAATGTCACCTGGACAATGTAAGCGCATATGGCATTTAAAAAAAAAAAAAAAAAAAAAAAAAAGATTGTTTCGTAATCATGTTTGAACCTTCATGTATATTTCTATATTGTATGTTTAGACGCAATGTAATCACATTTGAACCTTCATGTACATTTGTATATTTTTGATTTTGACGCACTGTACTAACTAAGCAAAGACGGCCAACATAGTATCATTCTGAAAAACTAGATGGCGTAAACTGCTGTGTATCTCTCTCTCTCTCTCTCTCTCTCTCTCTCTCTCTCTGTCTCTCTCTCTCTCTCTCTCTCTCTCTCTAACACACTCACACACATGCATTGGTGCTTTGTAACGACTTTACCTTTTATACTAGTCTCAATTAAAAAAAGAAAGGAAAATATATATATATATATGTATATATTTTTTAAACAGATAGTATTTTATACGTGATACAATGTAACTTATTTTAACAATTGATGGTGACAAAATTTTAAATTTTAAAGATATGTTTTAATACCTACCCGCCTGAGGGCGCTGATAAATGGTTATTTTTATCATATAATGCATAATCTGTGTATGTTAGTTGTTAAACTTTAATTCACCTAGAATCAACATTTTTATCATTTTTATCTTTCTAAGCTTTTAATATGTTTGAACCCATTTTCTTTTTAAAAATGTTACAATGTAACTGATTTAAACAAAGAGGGCGCCAGGCACCATCTATGTACAAGCTAAGCTGCGTAGGTGTACGTAAGCGGCTACCTGATTTTATTGTTGTGACTTGTACCGGCAAGACCTTTAAATGTTTTTAAGCAGAGCACATAGGTCATCATGACTTGCAATTCTGGTATGTAATTCTATTTTATAACATTCTTGGTGTATGTAATCTTATTGTAATTTCAATGTCTGACCAAGGTACCTTGTTTTTAACAGCACTGATGATGTCCCATCATAGGGACGAAATCGATATGTTTTGAAGTTAAATAAAAGAAACATCTCACATCGCCTACCAAGCGAAAACCTGTTATTTCATTATACTAGCACAGTGTTTGACAGTAGACAGTGTGTCCACATTTCAATATGAAGAACGGTATTATTGTGGTAACTCAACTGTTTGTGTAGTGAATTCCCCAAGGGTGTGCTCCATAATCATAGATCCCAATGAAGAGCTGTCAATTGTACTCCGAAATTCGTGCTAGAAGAAAAGAAAATATGGTTACTTTGCCACAATAGTAAATTGTGCATTCAATACACTACCCTGTATCCCGCTGCCAGTATAATAAGCGAAGATGTCAACTTAGTTATTTTACTTATTACTTTTCCCTGGCCAGACATTAATATATACTTCATGAAGCCTGGTAGGGGCACGGCTCAAACCAAAGTATTCCATCAAACAAAATCCGGTAACTTTCTTTTCTGAAACCATCCTACACGAATATTTCCTCTATTTTCCTTCTTTGATTGGGCTATCAACGAAATTAGGCTGATCGCTACGGAGCAGTGACCCAACAGCGAGGAGTTTAGCGACAGTGAGATGTCGGCACTGACAAGAGTCCGCCTGCTGTCACCGCGGACTCGACTGTTCCCGGTTTGTTTCGCAGCAGTGGGCCAGTTTTCATGGTTAAGTAATACTTCTTCATTGTTTATTTTTTACTAGCATATGCCTGGGACTTCATTCACCTAGTATGGAGCATCTTCGGAAACTATCCCAAGAGGTCGTTTATCTTTATGTCCTTCTCAGGTCCAAATCTATCCCTCTGCAAAATTTCATTCAAATCCGCACAGTAACTTTTGCGTGAAAGCATAACAAACAAACCAACTTTCACAGTTATAATTATATTTGAGAGTACAATTAAATATTATCTGCTGCGTGACACATAATAATTTACTTAATAGTATTTAGGTTTGCCTTATTATGTCTTCCAGTGAGCGGTAAGGAGCTGATGAAGTAGTTTTGCATAGTTTTATTTTAAAGAGGGCCCCGATGTCATTTTTGCCCCGGGGCCCTTGGTGACATAGCTACGCCACTGCAAGGCTTGTGATATGAAGATCAGCATCTCCAAATCGAAAGTAATGTATGTGGAAAAGAGATTCAAACAGATTGAGTGCCAAATAGGAGGAACAAAGTTAGAACAGGTAGACAGTTTCAAGTACCTGGGATGTATTTTCTCACAGGACGGCAACATAGCGAAAGAACTGGAATCGAGGTGCAGCAAAGCTAATGCAGTGAGTGCTCAGCTAAGATCTACTCTCTTCTGCAAGAAGGGAGTAAGTACCAAGACTAAGTTAGCAGTGCATCGCTCTATCTTTCGACCAACTTTGTTGTATGGGAATGAAAGTTGGGTGGATACAGGTTACCTTATTCATAAGGTAGAGGTTACAGATATGAAAGTAGCAAGAATGATTGCAGGTTCCAATAGTGGGAACAACGGCAGGAGGGTGTCCATATTGAGGAAATCAAAGAAAAGCTGGGAATGAACACCATAGATGAAGCAGTTAGAGCGAACAGACAGAGATGGTGGGGTCATGTTACACGCATGTGAGAAGCAAGGTTACCTAAGAGACTCATGAGCTCGGCAGCGGAGGGTAAGAGGAGTCGAGGTACACCAAGAAGAAGGTACTTAGATTCGGTGCAGAATGATTTCGCAGTAAAAGGCATAACATCAAATGCGGCATCAATGTTAGCATTGAATAGGGGATCATGGAGGAATTTTATTAGACGTACTATGCTCCAGGCTGAACGCTGAAAGGCATAATCAGTCTCTAATGATGATGATGATGATGAAAGAATAAGGAATAGTGGTAGTTTGTCGAGAAACAACGTGTATTACCCAAGTACACAGTGTGATAAAAAAAGTACGGAACGAATTGCAGGACGCATTCGTTACATGTAGACGAAGACATAGCTTTATATGAACATGGGTCTGGAAACGCTTTGTTTTCATGTCACAAAATCAAATGTTGAAATGTTCGTAATCCTAAGGCCGGTATTACTCGGTCGTATTTCTTTGTAAAAAATTTACGTCATATAGATCTACTAGCTGTAAACCCGGCGTTGCCCGGCTGTTTATTTATCCCACACTCTCGTAGTCCACATCCCCTTCCCCCCTCTCCCTGCATATATCTATTTCTCTCCCATCTCTCTGTTCGTTTCCACCTTTCTCTCTCTTGACAACGTTTTCTGCAAGGTACCCTCTGTCATGTACCATACATACATTTATGTACCATGTGATCTTCCTCTTGGTTTAAATGTCATGTATGCAAAAATTCATAAAGATTGGAGCAAAACTCTATGTACTTACCGTTTATCAGGAAAGAAAGTTGTGTAGACCAAATCACACGTAAAAATGCACTCGTTTCGAAGAATCCAATCACGAAATTCAACAATAATGACTGTAATAATATCATACATCGATCGCTTGATGTAATGCGCGAAACGTCAAATCGATATTTAAAGAGATGTTATTATTATTCTGGTTTTTCAATGTAAGTACATTTTTCCAGTACCTATATTAGATTACATTAAGTTACGAATTATTGTTCTCCACTCTTCTCTGTCCTCCCATAAGTCCTCAGGAATTTCGTTCTTCCGCATTGCTGACTGAACTTCCTGCATCCATGCGGTAGGTGGTCGTCCCTTTTTTCTTCTTCCGTTCGGTGTCCAGTCGAGTATGCTTTTTGGAAGCCTTTCTTGTCCCATTCTTCTGACGTGTCCATACTATTTTAAATGTTTGTGTTCGATGAATTCAATAATTGTATTTTTACATTTCATTTTTTCTCTGATTACTTCATTTCTTATTCTTTCTCCTCTTGATATTCTTGATGAACGTCAACAGAAATCCATTTCTGTAGCTAGTAATTTTGATTATGGTTGCCATTTTGTTGTCCACACTTCTGAACCATATGTAATAATGCTCCGAACTATTGTTTTATATATCCTAATTTTGTTATCTGTAGTTATGTGTGTGTCCCAGAGAATTCCATTCAACAAAGAAATTGTCGTCTTTCCTGCATTTATTCTTGATCTAATTTCTTTTTCCTGTTTCCCATCATTTGTAATTTTCACTCCTAAATATTTAAATTCCTCTGTAGTTGTTATTGTTCCCATCCCTTCTTCTAATATTAGGTCTTCATTTATTCCACCAATTACCATGTATTTCGTTTTATTCATGTTGACATTTAAACCTGCTTTTTTATATTCCTGTATCAGCTTCCTGGTCATATATTCTATGTCGTCATAGTCTTGAGCTATAATCAGTTGGTCATCTGCAAATTGCAATGAATACATTTTTCTGTCATTTATTGGTATTCCCATAGTTTGACATTTTTTCTTCCAATTCTGTAAGGTTACCTCTGTATATATTTTATACAATGTAGGTGACATGCTACATCCTTGACGTAATCTTTTTGTGACTTGGAATCCAGATGACAGACATTTCCCAATTTTTATTTTTGAAATAGAATTTTCATATAAATTTTGAATTGCTTTTATTATTGTTGGGTTAATTCCTACTGACAGTAAAGCTTTCCATAGATTGGGCAAAGGCACACTATCATAGGCTTTTCCTATATCTACGACTACCAAATGTATAGGTTGTGCCCGACCTATTTTTTTTCAATTATTTGTTGTAGGCAAAAAGTATGATCAATTGTTGATCTTCCAGCTCTAAAACCTGCTTGTTCTTCAGCCTCCTTTTTCTTTGTATTCTTGTTCTAAGAAGCACTTAATAATTCTTCCATATAATCTACTGGAGGTGTTGGTCACTGTTATTCCCCTATAATTTTTACAATCATATTTCCTTCCTTTTTTGTGTATCACTGAAATATATCCTACTTTCAAATAATTTGGTACATCTTCCCCATTTAAACATCTTTCGAAAAGATTTCTTAACAATTTAATTAATTTTTCTGTTCCAAATTTTAATAGTTCTGCGGGAATACCTCCAATTCCTGTAGTCCTTACATTCTTTACAGATTTTATTGCACTTTTAACTGTCTCTATTTCCAAATGAATGTAATTATCTGGTAGTTCATTTGTAATTTCATTATATTCAGAGTTTGGCAAGAATTCTTTTCTATTTTCTGATAATAGATTTTGAAAATATTTTTCCCAAGAGTCATGAGTAATATATTTAATATGTGTTGATTCTTTAGAATTACTTCTTAAATTTTTTATTGTTTTCCATGCTTCTGTGTTCCTCTTGCCACCAATATAGGATTCTATTTTTTGACATGATTGTTCCCAAGCTTTGTCTTTTGCTTCTGCTACCTTTTTCCGGATTTTGGCTTGTTGTGCATTAAGTTCTATTTTATCTTGAACATTTCTGGTGTTTAACCATTTTAAATACTTTTCTTTCTTTAATTTCACTTCTTTCTTGTTTTATTCATCCCAGTAGTATAATGAATGGGTGGTATGTTTTTCATCTATTTCTCCTAATGCTTCTTTGGTAGATTCATGTAGTTTACTTATGATGTACTGATACTGTTCTTCCGTATTATCAAACTCTGTTTCTATCAGTTTTTCGTTCCGATATAAAAATACTGTGCTTTCATTCTCAAAACTATTTAAATTATATTTAGTATTTTTTATTTCTGTTTGTAAATCTTCTGTAGTACGATTTTGATTTTCTTAACTATTTTTTCCTCGAAAGGGGAATAGAAATGTGGAATTTACTAAATAATGCTCACTAAGAGTGACCCTCTATATGCTCTTATATCATGTATTTTTTCCTTGTTTGCTGTTTAATTATAATATAATCTATTATTGATTTTTGATTCAGTGTATCTTTATGCTATGTATATTTATGAATGTCTTTATGTTGATAAAAGTCATTTAGTATTTTTAATGAATTTTGTTCACAAATATCAATAACTCTATTACCATTATCATTCACCACATTTTCTCCAAATGGTCTTATAATTTTATTTCCAATTTTACTTCCTGTTCTACTGTTGAAGTCCCCTGCAATGATAATCTCCCTTGTTTTTCCAATATCCTCTATGACTCCATTTAATCTATTATAAAATTCATCTTTTTTACGAATTGGTTCATCTTCGCTTATTCCATATACTCCTATAAGAGTAATTTTGTGTTCCTGGATATTAATGTTAATTTTAATCAGATTTTCATCTATAGGTTCCCAGTTTGTGACCATTCTGTTGAATTTGTTTTTCATCAATATCGATGTCCCACGTTTTGCTCTTTGATTTTTTGGTACCCCACTATAGAAATATGTAGATGGTCCTATTATTTCTATGCCATATTCTTTTTTCTTTGTTTCTGGGAGTACAACAATATCCTGATTTCTAGCTTCTATTTCTTTAATCACTTCTCCTACTTTATTTTGTAACCCTTGTACATTCCACACACCAATTAAGACAGTCCGTTTTCGTAGCCTTCTTCGTCTTCTATTATATCCATCCTGCTGTAATCTTATAGGCTTTTTAACTGGTAAGGTTTTTTCCAATGAATGGGGAGTTGGCCCATTGCATTAAACCCCAACCTGGAAGGCCAGGTAATTTTTGATCAGGGTTTTCTTCCTTTAACCTTTGGTAATCCAATACTTAACTACAAGGCAGTAGGTGCTAGTTTTGGTCCACCCCGGGTATTTTATTTCCCCGGTACCCACCATATCTGGTGAGCATTCCCCTATCCGCCACCTGGGGAGGTGCCCGATGGGAGACTAGCAACTCCACACGGGTTACAGAGATGTATTAAAATAAATTTCTTTTTTATTCATTTATTCTTACATTTTCTAAATCGTATGCTTATCGTTACAGAGAAAGAGCTGAAGACATTGTAGCACGCATAGACCAAAGATATGATCTGTGGCACCATGTTTCGCAGTTTGTAACCTCCTTGCTATAGAGTCGCAAATATCATCGCTGGCCTTCAGTCCAATTTTTTTATAATTTGACGACTTTCAACCACTATATCTTCCACCTCCTTATAGCTATCGGCATGGATCTGCTGTGGTGTACAACGGGAGACTTCGGACAACAATTACACACAAACCATTCGTTTGCGTTCTGTAGTTTTTACTGCAGAGCGAAATATAACACACATACACGTAGAATTTTACCTACACCGATAACTTTCCATCCCAATATACTCCACCTTTTATCATTATCAGCCCTCAAGCAACAATGAAACCAATAAAAACATTTTCAAAGAGTAAATATAATTTTCAAAGCGTAATTATTGTTCCGCATTTCGCGTTAGATTCTTCAAATTACTAAATATCTATCAGATCGCTATAAAACCATGCCTAAAACCTTCCTCATGTATAAATTAGTAACTGTAAAAATATTCAAGTCTCTGCTTCTTGTCTTACGGACGTGATAAGCGTACACCGAACAGACATATATATCCAATCGCCATAAAACCACGCCTAAAGCCTCCCTGGGCAGACATTAGTAACTGTACATGTTTTTAGCTCTTTATGTCTTGTGGTTCAGACGTGATAAACGTGCTCCGAACAGACATTCACATTTATAGATATAGATTTACATCATAAAAATTTGATAGTGTAATAGGAAACTTTGGCATATTTCTGCTTTCGTCAACAAATATGAGCGTATCTAGTGCTCGTGGTAGATTTGATCATAAATGTCGTTTGCCTTTTGTTCACTGCAATGCGAAATGTAACTGCTTGGAGCGCTAGAATCGCTGTAGCAATTGCACCGCGATTATTTGAAAACAAACTTCCTTGTTTGAAACATGACGTCTAAGTTTAGTTGGTCTGTGCCGTCTAAAACAAACTTGAACCTTATAAAGCAGGTAATTAAGGAGACTCGAAAATTACAGGAGAATGGCGGAGGTACTCAACAGATAAATTATGCTTGGATGTACAGCCGAGAATATTAAGAGAAGATTAATGACCTAGTGTGCTGCATCAACCACAAAATTAATAGAAATATATTAAGAAGTTTTTTATAAGAAGCTCTCCACTCTTCTCAGTAAGATAACAATCGATGCTGTTCCTGCTCTGTTGTTGACAGTTTCTCGTGTGCGCTCCTGTCTGGCCAGTAAGTTAATCCATTCTCGTATAAGGAACATTTCGTTGCCAACATGAGCACGTTACGCCGCCGCGCCGTAAGTAGAATTTATCCCGAAGTCAGCAGGGGTAAAATATAGGGAAAGGAGAGTTATTTACAACTTGTACAAAAGCCAGACGGCAGTTATTAGACTCGAAGGGCATGAAAGGGAAGCATCAGTTGGGAAGGGAGTAAGACAAGGTTGTAGCCTTTCTCCGATATTATTCAATTTGTACATCGAGCAGGAAAGCAAGGAAAAATTTGGAACAGGTATTAAAGTTCAGGGGGAAGAAATAAAAACATTGCGTTTTGCTGATGACATTGTAATTCTGTCAGAGACAGCAAAGGACCTGGAAGAGCAAAACAAAAATAATGGAATGCGGTCTTAGAAAATCAGGCGATGCTGAAGGAATTAGATTAGGTAACGAAACAATGAAGGTGGTAGATGAGTTTTGTTACTTGGGTAGTAAAATAACATGCGATGGTCGCAGTACAGAGGATATAAAATGCAGAATGGCAATGGGAAGAAAAGCATTTTTGAAAAAGAGAAATTTGCTAACATCGAATATTAATTTAAGTGTAAGGAAGTCTTTTCTGAAGGCATTTGTGTGGAGTGTTGCCTTGTACGGGAGTGAAACATGGACGATAAGCAGTGCGGACAGGAAGAGAATAGATGCTTTTGAAATGTTGTGCTACAGAAGAATGCTGAAGATTAGGTGGGTAGATCGCATAACTAATGAAGAGGTACTTAACAGAATTGGTGAGAAAAGGAATTTTTGGCATACCCTGACCAAAAGAAGGGATCGCTTGGCAGGACACATTCTTAGACATCGAGGGATCGTAAATTTAGCATTGGCGGGAAGTGTGTGGGGTAAAAATCGCAGAGGGAGACCACGAGATTCGTATAGTAAGCAGATTCAAGTGGATGTGGGTTGCCGTTCTTATGAGGAGATGAAAAAGCTTGCTCAGGATAGAGTAGGGTGGAGAGCTGCATCAAACCAGTCTCCGGACTGAAGGCCATGACAACCATAACAGGAAGAAATTTCTGTGTCACTGCAAACCTGTCTTGTGCAGATATAGTCTTTTCACGTGTGTATACTGATTTTTATGTGGAGCCACTACAATGAGTAAATACAGATACGTTGCATCATCCATTCTGCAGTAATTTATATATGATTTGGCGACTACCCGCTTGCGGCACCCGCAACACGAAATGGTTTTCCACTGTTTCACCCAAATAAGCCCCTCTTCAAAATGCAGTTTTCGTCGTAGCAATGAAAGCGCACGATTATAATGTGTTTACTGTCCGCCATCTTGAAATATGATCAAAAATATGATGACAATGTAATACCCTTTCAGCGTCACGTCAAAGACTTACATCAAAAAACAAAACAAATTACGAAATTTTGATGATACTTTACGTCAAAGATATGATCAAAAATTTGACCGTGTAATACCGGCCTGAGGGACGAAACTCTTATGGTCATAGGTTACAAACTACTTAAAATAACTTATCCTAAAGACAACACACACACACACACACACACACACACACACACACACACACATGCTTTAAGGCGGACTCGAACCCCCGACAGGAGCGGCAGCGTAGTGCGTAACATGGCTTCCACGCTACACCTCACTGTATCTAATACAGGTCCGGCTCTAGGGGGGTGCGAACCATGCCATCGCCCAGGCGTCATATCTTCGTGGGAGGCACATTTTCGAATTTTTACATGCAAGGCACAGAAGCAACATCAAGGCGAAAATGATAAGATGTTGGTCATAGCCTCCAATAATGTGAAAATCCTCTTTAGTTTTGAATATTAAAACATCCGAGATTCGATAAAGGAACTTGTGCAACGTGAAAGAACTCTTTGAGGACGCAAATACACTCCTGGCCATTAAAATTGCTGAACAACGAAGATCACGTGCTACAGACGCGAAATTTAACCGACAGGAAGAAATTGCTGAGATATGCAAATGATTTGGCGCCGGTGGCGACACCTACAACGTGTTGATATGAGGAAAGTTTCCACCCGATTTCTCATACACAAACAGCGGCTGACCGGAGTTGCCTGGTGAAACGTTGTTGTGATGCCTCGTATAAGGAGGACAAATGCGTACGGTCACGTTTCCGATTTTGATAAAGGTCGGATTGTAGCCTATCGCGATTGCGGTTTATCGTATCGCGACAATACGGAACGTCGTGCTGGATCCCAACGGTCTCGTATCACTAGCAGTCGAGATGACAGGCATCTTATTCGCGTGACTGTAACGAATCATGGAGCCACGTCTCGATCCCTGAGTCAACAGATGGGGACGTTTGCAAGACAACAACCATCTGCAACGAACAGTTCGACGATGTTTCCAGCATCATGGACTATCACCTCGGAGACCATGGCTGCGGTTACTCCTGACGGTGCATTACAGACAGGAGCGCATGCGATGGTGTACGCAACGACGAACCTGGTTGCACGAAAGGCAAAACCTCATTTTTTCGGATGAATCCAGGTTCTGTTTACAGTATCATAATGGTCCTGATGGTATGGGGTGCCACTGGTTACACGTCTCGGTCACCTCTTGTTCACATCGATAGCACTTTGAACAGTGGCTGTTACATTTCAGATGTTTTACGACCCGTCGCTCTACCCTACCCTGCAAAATCCTACATTTCAGCAGGATAATGCACAATTGCATGTTGCTGGACATGCACGGGCCTTTCTGGATACGGAAACTGTTCGACTGCTGCCCTGGCCAGCGCATTCTCCAGATCTCACACCAACTGAAAACGTATGGTCAATTCTGGCCAAGCAACTTGCTCGTCACAATACGCCAGTCACTACTCTTGATGAACTGTGGTATCGTGTTGAAGCTTCATGGGCATCTGTACCTGTACACGCCATCCAAGCTCTGTTTGACTCAATGTCCACGCGTATCAAGGCCGTTAATATGGCCAGAGGTGGTTGTTCTGGGTATATAATTCTCAGGATACATGCACGCAAACTGCGTGGAAATGTAATCACATGTTAGTTCTAGTATAATATACGGGTTGTCCAGACAAGGGTTTCCTGATTTCAAAATTAAATATCTCGAAAACAAAGATCGAAACAGGAATGCAGTAAACTGTATGTTTATTGTGAAAGCTGTAAGACGCTGTACAGCTGATATCAGCATACATAAGTGAAATAATCGTATGAAAACACTCTTTGCAAACACTCACATCACAATGTTTTTAAAATGTTCACCTTTGGCACTACAGAGGTGGCGCAAACGAAGAATGAAATTCGCCATCACATTTCGTAGTGTCTCAACAGAAATGGATTCACATGCCACAGAGATCGCCGATTCAAGCTCGTCCAGCGTGGCGGTATGTTTCGGGTAGACCATGTCTTTCACTGTGCCCCACAAAAAAAAGTCACAGGGAGTCACATCCGGCGAATATGGAGGCCAGTCCATGCCCGCACCAGTAAATTTGGGATATTCCAAAGCAATGACACGATTCCAGAAGTATTCCTCAAGAAAGCGAAACACTTCTTCAGTCCGATGTGTTCGGGTTCCATCTTGCATAAACCATTCAGTACCTGGTCGATCCCCTAATGCTTGCTGTGTGGCGACAAATTGTTCCAAAATTGCAACGAAACGTGCACCAGTGACCGGTTCTCGAATGAAAAAAGCGCCAATAATGCCTCTGCTGCATACTGCAGCCCACACAGTAACTTTAGGAGAATTTCAGGGGTTTCGCTTACACCAATATGACTTTTCGGAACCCGAAAATCGCCAGATCTGCTTATTCACGTATCCATTCAGGTGGAAGAGTGCTTCATCTGTAAACAAGATGCAGCCAACAGCAAATCCTTCACTATCAATCATTGTGAGCATCTGATTAGCAAAGGCAACCCTTTGTTGCACAGATCGTACGGGTATGGCCTGGTGCGTTTGAATTTTGAATGGAAACATGTGTAGGCTCTTTCTCAGTATTTTCTGCGTGCTGGAACGCTTCAAACTAGTCTCAGATGCAATTCTACGGACGGATGACATTGGATTTCGCTGAATAATTCCAGAAACTGTGACGATATTTTCAGTCGTAACTGCGGTTTGCTTGCGGCCAACATGCCCCACTAGATCATCAGTTACGCTGCCTGTTCGTTGAAATTGTGCGAAGAGCGTACGAATGGTTTTCGCACCGGGTCCTTTTGTAACATTAAATCGTGCTTGAGAACTTCGCCTTGTTGCCGTAGGACTCTCTTCTAACCTGTGGTTCTCTAGCACCAGAAAAACGCGTTGTTCAATGAATACATGGTTTTAATCTCTTCCTTCGGTACGCTAACCTCCTTTCACGTTTCAATAATTGAACTGATCGCTCTGGGCTTCGGATCACTATTTATACTAGGCATTACGTATGGCAATTGCAGCGCCATTTGTTAGCAGCTTTTGTAGCTATTATTTCAATCTGCTGTATCAACTTCTTACAGCTTTCACAATAAACATACCGTTTACTGCATTCCTCTATCGATCTTTGTTTTCGAGATATTTAATTTTGAAATCAGGGAGTCTTTTCCGGACAACCTGTATTTGACCAATGTATACCCGTTTATCATCCGCATTCCTTCTTGGTGTAGCAATTTTAATGGCCATTAGTGTACGTAGTTCGAAAAGGTTAAATTAAACAAGACCGTGAGAAGTGCAAGTATCTTACGTAATTAGAGAAATGTGAGAATAAGTTGGAAATACAAATTAATCGTGAAAAGAAGGATATTACCGGTACTGAAAATTATCTACGGAACAGATACAGACAACAGTGACATCTCATCATCCTACAATCGTGGAAAACACGATGGTAGGTTATTACCACAGTCTAACGATCTAAGTCGCGACACACACTGCTGTTAAAGTTGTTACCAAGTGACAATTTCTATGACACAAGCATTTCTAGTGGTCGTCAAGGCGCCGTAATAGTAGTGTGCGCTTTAATTACTTTTTACGTAATTAATCAAATGGTTTATGTAATTTTTGCGTTCCAAGCGTTAGTAAAATATCGAGAGGCAAAAATAATTGTGATATATAAGTAAAAACAGCCTAATTTAACTAATTACTTTATATAAACAACAACTTATGCATGAGACAATATTTACTAGTTCCTGTATATCTATAGCTTTTTCCTCTGAAAGTAATAGGATAAAAACACACCAGAAAAATATTTTCCTGTTACAGTCTGTTCTTACATGACAGACACTTTTGTCGACGTGTAACAATTCGGTATAGCGTCTACTAATTCGAACATTTGTACACTGCACTCGTGTTTCGTATAACCGCATACACCTCTGAGTTTAATTACATTTGCTTGCAAAACGAATGTCTTAAAGATTCTTGCCGTTTACATTTCAGATATAGCAACATTTATGTACTGGTTTCTGCTTTGATGGAAAATTCTTTTTGCTTTCGATGTTTTATTGCCAGGTTTGTGAGGATTTTCCTTTAGCTACAGTTGTGGTGGCTGATCTTATACATCAAATAATGAAGATATTGCATTCCCTATAAATTTCTTACGCTTAACACTTACTGATTTCACTGGAATTGTAGTGAAGACAACTTTGACGTTTCTGAGTATAAAATCGACGACATCGGATCTTCTGTTATTTATTACCCTTTCGTGTACTTAATACAAAATGAAATTCTTCACCAAAAAGTCGTAGATTTCAAGAGAATCTTAAATAAACTGTCCTGCTATATACCGTTTCATACCTTTTAATGGTCCTCATGAAATCTAATAAAGGCAAATGTTAACTTATTTCCAATTTTTATGGCACTACCTACCTTCCCTCTTCTAAAAAGTATGTTAAAATCAATTTAAACGATACTGTTCACACTTACCGGATATCGTATTCATAAATGTACCTTGCTAGCCTCTTGGAGCGCTGCTGTCGTGGCGTATACAAAAAAATCTGTGGGCTGTTAGACTGTTATTACTCCGCGTCCACACATTGGTACCAACGCTGGCGTCAACATTGGCCAATATTTTTGCGACAGCGTTCACACATTGGAGCCAACATTCAGGTGAATTCGTTGAGAACCAACGTAAACATATCTGACGCACAAATCACGGCCGATGTATTAACGGTTTTCAGAGTGAATAGTGACAGTTTATCATTGCAAACCAAAAAAAGGAAGCATGTAAAACATGATGTGGTGTGTTGTATCACTTCCTACCGAACATTACGAAGTAAGTAAGTTTTAAAATATATTACAAGTAATCGATACACATTATTAGAACTTAGACTTGCTACTTTAAATAACTGAACTTAAAAAAATAAAGATAAGTGATGCTATACCTGCCAGAGTTCTTTTGGTATTGACGCTTCAATTTCTTGCTACAGGAGACAGTTTTAGAAGTCTACATTACCTTTTTAAATAACCATGTAACTGATATCACTGGCAGTGCCTGAAGTTGTTAAAGAAATATGTGAAAAGTGACAAGAAATGTTAGGTCAAGTTAATTTTCAAAATTGAGTTCAGTAACTGAGTGTATCAAAAAATCTGAAAAAGTTTTTAATTTCACTGATCGCGCCTAAGGTTTGTCGTGGCATTTGGATTTTTGTGGTTGCTTTCTCAGATGAATCTCTTTCTGACACAGTTCTAATATGTACAAAAGTACTTTGACTCTTTAAAATAAACGGTGACAAATGTTCAAAGTTTTAAATTCTATATTTTTGTTTCTCTGTGACGCACTTGATAGGTTAAATAAGAGGCTATGGACATTAGGCATCTTCTTTGATTTAACAAAAGCGTTTGATTGTGTTGTTCATAAAATATTGTTGCAGAAGTTGGAACATTATGGAATACGGGGAGTAGCTCACAACTGGTTCACCTTGTAACGATACTGCTGGCCCCCTCATCTCAATGTTATTGTACGATACCGTCTGCCTGGTCCTCTCATCTCAATGTCATCCTACGATACCGTCTGCGTTGGATCCGGAATCGTGTGGTTCAGTTGTGATATATGTTGCGTGTGAAGTTAAAAACGTAATAGCCAGCCTAGGAATCAGTGTAGGACAGTGTCTCAGTGATACTGCGAGTAAAAAAAGTGATAGATTTCATTAATTAAGAGATTCATATATTTTCTTTCCAGACAGTTCTATAAACAATAGTTGCGTCATTGTATGTTATTTCAACAAATAGACAGACGAATGGTAAAAACTTTTGTAAAACATAAAGACATTAAAATAAATAGCATTGTATATATGTTAGACTCATAATGAAGTTGTGTAGACCAGCTTATTGTGTAATTAATGATGTGCTCGAGATTTGAATATTGTATTTCTTTGTATATATTGACTCACTTGAGATTTTGATCCTATTTTGAAAATTTCCAAGATAATTGATAGTTCAATATATGTTAGGAACATGTACGAGGTACTCAACTAATTAATTGACTTTTAACATTTTGGTTTGTTGTCAAACAAAAAGTAGCGTGATTAAAACTTAAAAAGATAGGCGCGATCTAAAATAATTGTATGCATAGTTTTCATTTTATATTGTGATTATTTTTGTATACATGAGATGCTTTACTGTTGTGTTTGTTAATTGTAAATTACTATATTCAATTGTTATGAACAATGGATAATGTAACGTCATTATTGCCGATGTTATATATTTGCCTTGCCGCCTTGCGTGAGGGGAGTTCGAGTTTTGTTTTTGTCGAGTACTTTGGAATCTGTCAGTCTGTGTTGTTGTGGTAATTTGTGTACGTTATTGTAATGTTTTGGTGGAGAAAAAGTTTGATTTAAATTAAAGAAGAAGTGAAAAATTGTACATATAGAGTATTTCTTTCTACCACGACGCCCCAGGAGAATAATGTTGCAGCGAGCAGAACCCCCATACATCGTAACTTTAAAAAGCTGAGTATCGGTAGAAAGGAACTGTAATTACTTAAAATATTGTAAAATGTTTCAAATGGTGGAGGAGCTGGGATTGCCTCATATACAGTGTCTACAGATTGTTTGTGTTGCAGGAGAAGTATGTTTGGAAGTACGTAATCGATGTTTGAAAGACCGAGGGGGACGTGAATCTGGAATTATAAGGCAAAGAAAAACGGAGCACTTAACCTGGAAATTGGATGCTTGGGTCCGAATCGTCGCATCGCTGGACACTGAATAACAAGATAAGTACAGCAGCGCTTATTAATTTGTATTTGTAGTCTGGGTTGTTTGGCACTGTAAAAGATGATGTCAACAGAGAATAGGAAATATAGTGTAGACATGTCAGATCAGAATGTGGACAGTACACCTCGTAGCAATGTATCAAATAGTGAAGAAATAATTCTTGCATCACCAGATCTTATACAGTTGTCAAATCGATTTACAGAACGAATAACTGAACGTATTGACAAGGGAAATCATGATCTTAGCAAAAAGATAGATGACGGTTTAGCAGATTTAAAGTCTCAGATAAACGAAACAAACAGAGCAGTTGACGAAATCAGGAAACAAACATGTGATCTTGAAAGGGCAATAAAGTTAGGACATGAACAGCTGGACACTCGTGTGACTGTAGCAGAAAGTAAAATCGGTAATGTTGAGTCTGACCTTGAAAACAAAATTAGTAATGTAGAAAAGTATCTTGATCAGGAAAATAAAATTATAAAAACTGAAATTCATGAAGTTAAAGTGTCATTAGAAAATAAAAGTAGTGAAAGTGTGTCAAATTCTGAAATTGTTATTAAGAAAGATGTGTATAATCTCAGTCAAAGGGTCAGTGCATTGCAAGAAAGTGTTGTGAATAGCAAAATGTCGATCTGTGGTGGCTTTAATTGCGCAAATGTAGTAATTAAGACATACCCTGGGGAAGGGAAAATCCATCCTAAAGACTTTTTACATCATTGCTCTGACAACTTCACAGTAGAAATGACTGATGCAATGAAAATTAAATTTGTAAAGAGATTTTTGGACAGTGAAACTTATACTTTGGTCAATCAGTTAGATACAGAGGATATGTCATATAGTGAGTTTGAGAGGTGTTTTTTGAATAAATTCTGGTCCAAAATCAAGCAAGCTAGAGTAAAAAGTGATTTCTTGCATGGGGAAAAGTACAGGGAAAGTTATGGCAGTATGAGGGACTTTTGTGAGGCTGAAATCAGAAAATTAGAGCATCTTGACTCACCTTTAGACGAAATCACATTGGTGGACACCCTACTTAGAAGATTACCAGGTAGAATACAGCAAGTATTAGATTGTGGACCTGACGATTCAGTTGAAGACTTCTTAAGATTTGTTGGAAGATTAGACAGAAGTTATGAGAGAGAAAGGGAGAGAAACCGCTACCAAGAAGACCATCATGGAAGGGACAGAAGGGAGAATCACCAAGAAGATAGTCGTGAGAACCAAAGAAGACAGCAAGGTGGGAGTACGGATTATAGGAACAGACAAGGAAGAAACAACTGGAACCAAGGTTACTACAAATCTAATGGCAACAGGCAGGAAAACTATATGTCGCCCCTATGGAAGCCTGTCAGGTTGGGGTGAGAAAGAAATCAGGCTAATACAAATCAGATTTGGACACAACTGGGAAAATGATCAATATAGACAGAGACAGAAGGTAACACACAGGGTAAATCGGCTCAAGTTTGACAAAGAACTATGGGAAGTTATTAAGAACCAGGCTTGGAAAGAAGAGGACAAGTGTATAGCATCAGAAGAGGTTGTGCTACATGGTGATACTGTAGCCAATATGTATATTGCAAGTGAAGATATTTCCGTAGAAGAACCCAAAATAAGTGAAGATTAAGATATGTTTGGACTGTATAATTTGCTAAATGATAAGGTTGAAGATGCTGAATGTTACTGCTCATGACACTGTGAAGGCTGAGAATCATGAAGATTTTGATGTTTTGTCTAGTGTGAGTTCAGAGAAGTCAGAGGATGATAGTGTTGAAGATAGTGAAGAAGATGTGGAAGTCATGGAGTTTGAAGATTTGGAGAAGGAACTAGATGGGATGATTTATGTTCAAGTTAAGGAAGGTTGCATCGTGTCTGATGGCCTGTGTGAGACAGAATGTGTTGTAGATGATGTCAAGTCTTGTGAGAATCAAGCCGTATCAGTGAAATTGAGCAGTACTGAAAGTTGTCGAAGCAGGAACAGACAAGAAGAGGTAGGGAAAGAAATCTTGCATTGTGTCATACAGAGCTACATTGATAAGGAAGAGAAAGCTAATGTTCTAGATAAGTTACTCTGTAAATATAATGAGCTTGAAGATAATGTGCCTAAGTTAGAGCAGTGTGTTAACAATGATAATTGTGTAGCTAATGGATGTTTGACTTGTCAACCTGTTGAAAGTAATGTGTCCCTGAATCATGTACAAGCTAATGACAATTCCTGTACTATGAAATATGATGATATTATTGAAGATATTACTCATGAATAAGAGAAAGATATACAATATGATCTCACTGGATGCCCATATATTACCGTGTTTATTAATGGAAAAGGCAAGGAAGCGTTAGTTGATACAGGTAGTCCAATCAGTGGAATTTCTGACCAATTTAGAGATTGTGTGAAACATGATACGGACTACATAGAGATCATGGAGATGCCTGTAGTTGGAATCAAGATCAAGGGTGCTACCGGCAGACACAGCATGTTAGTTAACCGGCAAGCCTTGTTGAACTTTAGTGTGAATGATGTCAATCTATGTCAAGGATGTCTAGTAATACCTAATCTGTCTGAGGATATCTTGCTAGGAACTGACTGGATCATGAAATTGAATGCTGTATTTGATTGGGGAGGAAGAAAAGTTATGTTTGTGGACCCGAAAACTGGTGTTTTACATCGTACTGATATGGTATTGAAAAATGGGAATAGCCTGAGTAAGCAGAGTGTAGAATTAGATTTGTTAGATCATAATAGAGATGTAGAAGATATGCATGAAGAGCCTGAAGAAGCCGTGGAGGATATAAATTATCATGAACTCGTAAATACCAAGGTGGAGGAAGCCAACACATTAGATGAAGATCACACAAGCTTACTGGAAGAAATGTGCAGAAGAGCAGGAGGGATGTCTCTTAAGCTAGAAAAGTGTAAATTTGCTGTGAAATACATTAAAGGCAAGGACAATCTTGTTGTTGATTCACTCTCTCGTTTGCCAGTGGGGGTAATTTGAAGATAACAGAACTCATGCCATACAGACGGTAGTGCATAATAATAAGATTTTGTACAGGTGCCATTTTTGTAAAATTTATTGCAGCTACGAGTTTTGTACATATGTATTCTGTGATGAAATATCTTGGAACTGGTATTTTCAATATGTTGGATGTTAACGTTTGTAACCTCAGGAAAGTACACATTCTGTGTGTGCTAAGTGCGTTGGCAAGCACTGGGTTTCTAGCTATGTGGCAGCATACTTCTGATTTCGGTTTCTGGTGCCACATCTCCTACTCATTGTATAACCTGTTCAAATTATCTCATATCTATCATTCTATCTTTCTTCTCTAATGTTAAGGTATGAAGTGTGTGTATGTAATTTTTTTATGTTAATAAGAATATTGATTCCAAGATAGGTTGTTTAGCTAGACTTTTCAATGTATTTATTTATGTCACAGTTAAAATCTGAATTCAAATTGTTGCCTGAGTATTAAATTATTTGAGATATTAATAGAAGTCATGATAGAATTAATTAATTCAATTAATTAATGTTAGTGTCTAATAATTTTGTAAGATACAAAGTTTCATGTCCTCAGAGTTTTAAAAAGATTCAGTTCAGAAAGTAAGAGAACAGTAAATTTTACAATATTGTTATGTGGATATTTTTTTTTCATATGTTTTCTTGTATATTTTGTCTTGATGCTTAAAAAGGTCAGACAAGTTCAGTGTGGCAGATTCTTGAGTGTCAGCTGTTCTCGATTTTGCCCTTTGCTCTTGGGAGGCCATACTCTTGTCACCTACTTACTGCACTTGGAACTTTCAGGAACTGGTGATGCTGTGCGTGTGGACTGTGCTGTGTCAACCCCAGACAGGACTAAGTGAGGTACTGATGCAGCCAAGCCAGCCACCGGGTCCAAGCCATCCACAGTAGGTGCTCTATTCTTACATCACCTCGACTTATGAGGGCATCGTCAAGCTGATTGGAGGGGGGGGGGTTGTAACAATACTGCTGGCTCCCTCATCTCAATGTTATTGTACGATACCGTCTGCCTGGTCCTCTCATCTCAATGTCATCCTACGATACCGTCTGTGTTGGATCCGGAATCGTGTGGTTCAGTTGTGATATATGTTGCGTGTGAAGTTAAAAACGTAATAGCCAGCCTAGGAATCAGTGTAGGACAGTGTCTCAGTGATACTGCGAGTAAAAAAAGTGATAGATTTCATTAATTAAGAGATTCATATATTTTCTTCCCAGACAGTTCTATAAACAATAGTTGCGTCATTGTATGTTATTTTAATAAATAGACAGACGAATGGTAAAAACTTTTGTAAAACGTAAAGACATTAAAATAAATAGAATTGTATATATGTTAGACTCATAAAGAAGTTGTGTAGACCAGCTAATTGTGTAATTAATGATGTACTCGAGATTTGAATACTGTATTTCTTTGTATATATTGACTCACTTGAGATTTTGATCCTATTTTGAAAATTTCCAAGATAATTGATAGCTCAATATATGTTAGGAACATGCACGAGGTACTCAACTAATTAATTGACTTTTAACATTTTGGTTTGTTGTCAAACAAAAAGTAGCGTGTTTAAAACTTAAAAAGATAGGCGCGATCTAAAATAATTGTATGCATAGTTTTCATTTTATATTGTGATTATTTTTGTATACATGAAATGCTTTACTGTTGTGTTTGTTAATTGTAAATTACTATATTCAATTGTTATGAACAATGGATAATGTAACGTCATTATTGCCGATGTTATATATTTGCCTTGCCGCCTTGCGTGAGGGGAGTTCGAGTTTTGTCTTTTGTCGAGTACTTTGGAATCTGTCAGTCTGTGTTGTTGTGGTAATTTGTGTACGTTATTGTAATGTTTTGGTGGAGAAAAAGTTTGATTTAAATTAAAGAAGAAGTGAAAAATTGTACATATAGAGTATTTCTTTCTACCACGACGCCCCAGGAGAATAATGTTGCAGCGAGTAGAACCCCCATACATCGGAACTTTGAAAAGCTGAGTATCGGTAGAAAGGAACTGTAATTACTTAAAATATAGTAAAATGTTTCAACCTCTTACTTCAATAATAAACAACAGAAGGTAATTCTCCGCAGTGTAGAAAATGACTATGACGTACAATCCCAATGGGGCACAATTAAGTGTGGGATGCTCCAAGGGTCTGTTTTGGAACCATTGATGTTTCTTATTTATATAAATGATATGCCTTCGAGTATAACAGGTGATTGTAAAATATTTTTGTTTGCTTATAATACCAGTTTGGTAGTGAAGGATGTTGCTCGTAATATTGACACAGTATAAAATAATGCAGTTCCAGAAATAACTTCATGGCTTGTAGAAAACAAGTTGATGTTAAATCACAGTAAAACTCAGGTTTCACAATTTCTAACACATAATTTGACGAAAGCTGACATTTTGATTACACATAATGGGCACATGATAAGTGAGACTGAACAGTTCAAATTTCAAGGTGTTCAAATAGACAGTAAGCTGGCATGGAAAGCCCATGTTCAGGGTCTTGTTCCAAAACTAAATTTTGCTGTATTTACCATTAGAACAATATCTGAAATAAGTGATTTTTCAACACGAAAAGTAGTCTATTACGCTTACTTTCACTCACTTATGACGAACGCCATTGTTTTTTGGGGTAACTCGCCTGACGCAAAAAGGATATTTCTGGCTCAAAAACGGGCCGTTCAAGCAATATCTGGGGTAATTTCACGAACGTCATGTCGACCCCTTTTCAGTAGTCTTGGAATTTTGACTCTGGCGTCACAATACGTTTTTTTCTTTAATGTCGTTTGTTGTTAATAATATCAGCTTATTCCCACGAGTTAGTAGCTTTCACTCGATGAATACTAGACAGAAGTCGAATCTACATTTGCATCACACTACCTTGACACTTGTGCAGAAAGGTGTACAGTATTCTGCGGCATCCATTTTCAATAAGCTGCCACAGGTACTAAAGAATCTTGGCACTAATCCACACGCTTTCATATCTAAATTGAAGAGTTACCTCATGGCTCACTCCTTTTATTCTGTCGAGGAACTCCTAGAAAAGTTAAACAATTAAGCTAATTCATTTTTTTCTTTTTTATTGACTGTTTTCACTTTGTCTTAAGATTATCGTGTGCATATGACTCCTTAAAAATTTTCTATTACCATTGTTGTGTAACAATTAATGTATTGACTTGTTCCATGACCATGGAGTCTCACTCCTCAATTGGGTCCTACGGAACAGAAAACCAATAAATAAAATAAATAAATAAATGGTTTGTTAAGTTTATGGGACTTTACGGCGGGGTCATCAGTCCTTAAACTTACAAACTAATTATGCACTACCTTATACTGAAGACAACACAAGCATCCATGCCCGAAGGAGGATTCAAACCTCCGACGCGGGAGGCCGCACAATCCGCAACATGGTGCTCCAGACCGCTCGGCTACTCCCGCGCGGCTAAACGGTAACGAAGAACGAACAAAGTAAGAAACAGTTTCGAGACGAGCAAACGACAGAAACAGAATGAAACACTGGTGCCAATGTGTGAACGACGTGCCCATATTGGCTCAACGCCCTTTGATGTTTGGTCAAAATACCGACAAGCAACGGAGCCGTACCAATGTTGGTTCCAATGCTATTTCACCGATCAATAAACTGGACGAACACTTTTGGCGCCAACGTTGGTTCCAATGTGTGAATCCGAGCCAAGTGTTGAGCCAACTGTTTCGGCAGCCATTGGGCGCTTCTACGTGATGTCACTGTCGATATCCCGGAGTCCCGGCCCTAGTTCAGAGCGCAGCGAACAGGCGTGCTTTTGTGTCTGTGTTAATTATGTACTGCGGCGAATGTGTGCCACATGTGAAGGTAAACGTCTCTGAACAAAGTGTTTTCACGAAACTTGTGGTTTGCACAACAATTAATTTGTAAGACGCTCCTCCCTATGCTCAAGGAACTAGAAGTAGTTTTCCAGTGAAAAATTAATCTTGGTTGACGTATTAATTTTGGAGCTATGACTTAAAATGTATTGCACTAATACGTAACACTAAAGCTGCTTTGATTTTAAAGACATATTCGCGACAACGAAATGCACGATTGTTATATGTGAAAATAAGACGTGATATATAATTTGTGAGAAATCTTGACTATGTCAAAAACTGGGTGTCTGTGTGTGTGTGTGGGGGGGGGGGGGGTTGCTCTTGAAATTTTTGCACATGGCGGCAAAATCACTGGAGCCGGCCCTACTCCAACGCAGTAATAAGGGGAAACACACAAGAACAGAACGCACCAGCATACCAAATTCAGCTGTTTCTCACAGGAGATGTTCGATATGAACTCTATGAGAACTGATAGATGCTTCAGTCCGTCGGCATACTGCATCTCAGATGCGCTGATGCATCTATCGAGTATGTTGCATGGTTCGCAGCATCCCATAAAAACACTCAAATTAGGGATTGATACAGAATTCCTTTACATATTAAAGTCCAATGGGCTTAGGTCCGGAGAGCGTGGAGATCAAGAACACCAAATTTCTTATTGAGAAGGTGACAGAAAATCAAATGTTTGTAAAGCTATGAGACCAAACTGTAGTGGTCATCAGTACCTAGAAATACAAAAAAATCCGACGGGGAGCAACCGCGCATTCCGCAGCAAGGCGCCTTAGAGCTCTCGGCCACTCCTGCTTGGCAGACATACCATAAAATGAGAAGGTGCTCCATCATCCGTGATGTATATCTTTCGTCGCACATCTCCTAACAGATGAGGTAGGACATTCTTTACGAAATTATGGTAAATGTGTCCATTGAGACTGTGCAGAAGAATGTGACGGTCCACAAATAGTCAACAACAATGTCGGCACAAACATTGATAGAGTATAGTTGTTGGTGACTTGCTTCAACACGTACGTGAAGATTGACGTAAGCCCTACATGCCATTTGTGAAAATTGACAACCTCATCTCGTTGAAAAGGCGCCTGATCTGTGAACATGTCCTCGCATGACTATCCGCTACTGATACGGACGCAGCTGCTCCTCGTGTAACACCCACTAGTCAGTCATGTGGTCAACATTCATTGTTGCAGCTACAATGAGGTGTAACATGGGATATAGTGGCGAATGCAGGATTTTGGTTTGCGGGGGAGGGAGGGGAGGGGCTGTGCACATACAAGTTTCGCGACATCGTACCTCAAACCTATATCCGAAAAACATAAACATATGAATAAAAAATATAAATGAATAAGTAAAAAGGTTGTTGTTGGATGTCCCGAACCGTGCTTCGTTTTACAGTTTACAGAAGAGGCATAGGCCGGCCGCAGTGGCTGAGTGCTCTGCGGCGCGGCAGTCACGGTCTGCACGGCCGCTGCGGTCAGGGGTTCGAAGAGGCATAGAATCAATGTAAGCGTAGGCTTTCGCGGCTGTTATCACTGTCAATAACATTCTTCTGGGTATGAGACCGCGTCGTCATTTTTATAAAATCTGCCGACCTTTCGGCTACTGTTGCAGGCGGTTTTCATAAGAGTCTGTGTATGACTGCTGAATGTGAGATAGCTTATGACAGCGGTTGGAGGGAGAGGAAGAGGGTTGTTAGTCTTCCTTTATTGGTGTTTATATTTTTACATATATTATTTTTTACATAATAATCCAAACACCAATAAAGAAAGATCAACATCCCTCTATCTCTTCCTCAACCGCTGTTATAAGTCACAAGCTAGCACATATTCAGCAGTCAGACACAGACCCTGATGAAGGCCGCCCAGAACTGTGGCCGAAACGTCGGTAGATTTTATAAAAAAAGACGCCGCGGTCTCATACCCAGAAGAATTTTATTAATATGCGTAAAATCGTTGATCTAATTTCTAAAATAAAAAGCAGCGCCTATTGCGGGTTTTTCCTAATGGTCTTGGGGGGAGGGGGGGCTAGGGGACTGCAGCCCCATACCCCCCCCCCTCTCCCTCCTTCTCCTTGAATTCGCCCCTGCATAGAAAACGGATCGTTTTGGCATTGATGCTCATATAATCTTAATTATTCGTTCAGGAGTGAGGAATTTGTCCCGTAGTTTGTGGCATACATTTTTGCTGCACTCTGTGTTGCTAAGCGACTACCCCTGGCCACGTCTCCACTTATTGGCCTGCACGTATACAGGGTGATTTCTTCAACCGTGTACAAACTCTAGGGACTGACAGAGGAGAGGATAAGGAACAAAAAGAGCTAATGAAATTATGCCCTGAAACGCGTGGTTTCCATGCTAGAGACCATTTCATTTATTCAATGATATTTTGTTACACAGACTGCGGTCTAATACGCGCTGTAACACGCAGCCACAGTTGCAGTGTGCATGGTTTCCCCCTGTAGGGTGGTACTGTACTTCAACCAGTGACAGCGCACTTCGCCATTAAATTGCAGACGCATCTCAGTTGTGTCTTTCCTGGTCGATGGGCTGGATGAAGAGGTCCACTTGCGCGACCTGCCCGTTCACCCGATCTCAACCCGTGCGATTTCTGGTTGTGGGGCCATCTCAAATATATCGTGAATGCAGAGCCCATTCCAGATGCTGAACACTGGAGCAGCGTATTCATGCTGCCTCTGACACTTGGCCGATGTGAACGTATGAGGCAGAATAAGCTACGGCGTGTACACACATTGCGTGTAGGATCCATTCTCAACACGTATTGTAGCTGTGGCTGCTTGGTACAAGGCGTATTTAGACAGTGTAACAAAGTTGTCATCTCAACCTTTTCCCATGTCATGTGGGGTCGGCGTTGCTTTGCCGGATCCTTCTCTGCCATAAATTATCCACGCTTTTTCTCTGAGCCACTCTTTCTCCCGTAGGTTCCCTGCTGTCTTTCCATTTCAGTTTCGATATTCCTCTTCTCCTTAATCCTTCGATTTCTAGATCTTCAACTCTTCTTCCCCCATAGTACTTCCCTCTTCTATGCACATGCTCATATCATTGTAGCCTACTTACTTGGAACTTCTTCTGTATGGCCCCACTTTCACTGTTCCCCTGATGTACTCATTCCTTGGTCTATCCTTTCGTGCCACCCCACTTTTCCACCTTAACATTCTCATTTCTGCCACTTCCATCTCTTTCTCTTAGACTTTTGTAATTGGCCAAGTTTCTGCACTATACAGTATAGCAGGCCTGACCACAGATTTGTAACGCTTTCCTTTCAAGTCTGCAGCTAACCTTCTTATCACACAATATTCCGTTCAGGTTCCTACAGTTCATCCATCCGCTATTTCTCATATGATGTATTTCGGCCTCAAGTCCTCCATCACTTTTCATATAAAAGCCTAGGCAATTAAATTTCTTGACCAGCGTGTTTTTCACCTTGCAGGTTCATATACAGATCTTTGTAAACATGATCCCTGATGTAGTTCTACTCTCACTGGAAATGCCTTTGTTGCACCTGCACAGTGTAACAAAGTATGAGTGAATAAATGGTGTCTAGCAAGGAAATCATGTATTTCCGCACGAACGTTCGTTAGACCCTTTTTCTTCCGTACCCTCTATAGCTGGCGTCACGTAAGAAGGCGCTTCCGCGCATAGAGGCGGAGCGATAGGGAAAGCGAGGAAGGGAGGAGCTACGGCCGAACGCCAACAGTTGCGCCTGTGGAAGAAACATTGCGTAACTCGCGGCCAGCCGCGCGCAAAATTAACGAACATTATTGGATGTCATTGCGGTAATGGAGGGGCATGCGCAGAACGGATGAACACTGGGTCGCCTTCGTAGGTGACGCCGACTACAATCGATCAATCCCTCGAGTTTGTACTCCGTGCAAAAATCACCCTGCATAAGGACTTCTAGTGAGAAAAATAATATCCTCAATATGTCACGTGATTACTGACCCAGAAGATTGGTAATGCCATTTGAAAGGAACCATCCTGGTATTTTCCAGGAGTGATTTAAGTAAATCAAGCGAAACCGAAAACTGGATGGCTAAAGGCGGGTTTGAACATCCGCCCTCCAGGATCTGAGTCCAGTATGCTAAACTGTACGCCACGTCATCTGGCCACGGCGTATATCGTTATGGATAATTTCATTATACACTACTAAAAAATTTATACAATACCGAAGTATTAGAGAAGCCACGGTCTCCACTCTACCCAATTTCTAAGTCGTTTTATAGCAGTAGCGTTACTGGACATAATCTGCTGGGTTTGGATGGATGCCGGCCGCAGTTGTCGAGGGGACTGCGGCGCGTCAGTCACGGTCTGCACGGCCACTAAAGTCGGGGGTTTGAATCCCCCCTCGGGCATAGATATTTGTGCCATCCTTAGAGATAGCTAGTTCATAAATAGTTTGTAAGTTTAGGGACTGGAGACCCCATAGTTAAGTCCCATAAGCTATACAAACATTTGAACATTTCAACATTTGTTTGGATGGATGTGTATAAGGCTATGACAACGCTCAAGCTTACAGACGGTACGTAGGTAAGGCGTTCTTTAGTAACACAACTGAAAGGCAGGCATCCGCGTCGTATCCACATCTACCACACTGTTTAAATCTGTCAAATATCAACAACGTTCAAACTATAAGGTTATAAATCCATAAGTAAACATAATGATACTTAGTCATATGTAAAATATTAAGAAATAGTATATTTAATTGTAGTTTCATGTGCGCTACTCTAGTTTCAAAAATTTTTGTTATTTTGTGGGACCAAACTACTAAACTTATTTAAGAAAAGCGCACAAATACACGCATAGACATATATGCTGGCGGTAGCGACCGCGCAGTCCCTGACATAGCGCCTAGAACCTCGCGGCCATTCCCACGTGGCTACTTTATTTTGGTTGATTATCTAAGGATGTACATGTTACATTTCTCTAATTTCATCTGTGCCGTCAAGGTCTTGAATTCGATGTTTTACAAACCCAGCTTTATAGTTGGTCACCGATATGTTGAAGAGTTCATTGACTAGCATTTACAGTGGGAGTTACTGCATTATCATAAGCAACAGAGGGAAGATTGTTTCATATGCTGCTGTAGTTCTGTACCTTTATGTTGTCATCCCACTTCCATTCCTTGACTAATACGAAGAGAAAACGCAACACTTTTCTGTAGCATTCTGCTAACAAGTTCATAGCTTCTCGACTTACAAGTACACTTACACTATCGACACGGTTCGACTTTTATCGGCTTTGGGTATTTAGAGCTGTAGAGCAATTTAAGAGACACATGTTTTATACGTGCCCATGCAGCCGTTAAGGGGTGAAATACTCCCAACATAAAATTAATTGAAAATTTCACAGTACTTACAGTTACAACGGCAACATGAGTAAAATAAACGTTTTATGGTTTTCACTGTGCCGGTTCGTTACAGCGGTGCACCCAGATTTGTAGAATTATATTAATTTTTTTTATTATTTTAATTTTTTTATCCACTCCACTCTTCTTACTAGTTTGTTTTTCATTTCGATAGATCAGTCTCCAGCTAATATACAGCAATATTAATCCCAAACTCAATCTTATACAAGCGTAAGGAAATGATATTACTATCAAGGAGACTACATGGGTATCGGATTTTAGAATTTCTTTATGTTTATCGTACGTGAAGTTCAGAACTTAAATAATAATCGACCAAGGCCATTCGACGCAGATCTAAAACTTTGTCGAAGAAATTGACTTTGAATTTTTGCAAAGTGCACATAAATACCATTAATTAAAACATTTGCAGCATCTGTAGGCGTAGCTCAGGCGGTGGCGTTCTGACCTCACAACCACAGAGTCAGTGGTTCGAATCCCACCGTGACATACATTCTTCGCTTACGAATTCAGTTATATAAAACATTTTGGAATATGTGTCAGCTTTTGTTTATGTGTATGTAGACGAGCTGAAACCTTTTCGTTACAAAAACAGTGTCGCAGCTCTTCACAAACTGAACAATCAAAGACTACTATCACGCCGCGGTGGAGTAGCCGAGCGGTCTAAAACACCTCGCTGCGGAGCGCGCGGTTGCTCGCCGTGGAGGTTCGAGTCTTCCCTGGGGCATGGGTGTGTGTGTGTGTCCGTAGGTTAGTTTACCTAGGTTTAAGTAGTTTGTAAGCTACGGACTGATGACCACGCAGTTTGGTCCGATAGATTTACAAACAAAACAAAAAACGAACTACTTTAGCCAACTAATAGTGAAACCATATTGAAAAAAGTGTAAGTGTTGTTTTGGCCCACTTTATGTTACGGTGGTAACACTGAAAGTGGCCCTTTGCGATCGTCTTTTGACAGCTCGAAATTTAAATGAAAATAAAGGCTTAACCATCCATCTGACACGAAAATTGAATAACCGAATTTGTAGATGACAAAATTCTCTACAACCTTGCTCTGTTATGTTATTTTCGTATCCCGTATCGTTTCAGAGATATTTGCAAAAATAACGGCTATTTTGGGATGTCTGTCTGTCTATCCGTAATGTGTTCCCACTTTTTAAGTCGAACCGTTCAACCGATCAGCACCAAATTTTACAGACATAATTGTAGGCCGCCAAAGACCAGAATATCCTTTTTTCAAATTTTTTGGACAAAAAATACGGTACTAACAACTAAAAAATCCGTTGGTAAAGTAATTGTAATTGCAAACAAACCGTTCATCTGACACGAAAATTGAATAACCTGACTTGTAGTGGGGACAATTCTCTACAACTTCGCTCTTTTATGTTGTTTTCATATCTTGCATCGTTGCAGAGATATTTGCAAAATTAACAGCGATTTGACGATGTCTGTCTGTCTCTAACGTCTTCCCACTTTCTAGGTCGAACCGTTCAACCGATAGGCACCAAATTTTACAGACATTATTGTTGGCCACCAGAGACCAGAACCTCGCTTTTTCAAATATTTTGAACAAACACACACACACACACATACACACACACACACACACACACACACACACGCACAAACCGTTTTTAATGTAATTTTAATTGCAAATAAACCGTTCACCTGACACGAAAATTGAATAACCGAATTCGTAGATGAGAAAATTCTCTACAACTTTGCTCTCTTATGTTTCTTTCATACCTGGTATTTATTGTTTGAGAGATATTTGCAAAAATAACGGAGATTTGACACCCTCCATTGAATTGACGAAAACCAGCCGTTCGGAGATGTCACGTGACATTCCTCGCCTCGAACTCTCACTGGCATACACCATCTTGCGTTGCGTATTTGACGAATTTCTTATTGTAACTTACACGTTGTCATTTCAAAGCAATGGTGCACTGAAGAATTAAGAAAAACACCTCGTTCTTCGTACGATAAATGATAATGTAGTGTCTAAAAACGCCGTATTAGCACCAGTTAACAACTGCCATCAATAGTACGAGATTGAAGGTCGCACGTTCCGATTGTGAGCCGTAGTGTAGTGGGCAGCGCGTTGGACTGTAATGCTCCTGGTCAGTCGTTCTAAACCTACCACCCGAAACATTTTTTCTCTATTTTTCCTAAAAGTGTTTCGGGCACTCTTATTAATTAAATAGAGCTATGTCCTTCACCACTCCCATGAACCACAGACATTGCCGAGGTGGGGTGGCTTGCGTGCCTCAACGATGCAGATAGCCGTACCGTAGGTGCAACCACAGCGGAGGGGTATCTGTGGAGAGGCCAGACAAACGTGTGGTTCCTGAAGAGGGGCAGCAGCCTTTTCAGTAGTTACAGGGGCAACAGTCTGGATGATTGACTGAGCTGGCCTTGTAACATCAGCTAATGTGGCTTTGCCACACAGCTACTGCGAACGGCTGAAAGCAAGGGGAAACTACAGCCGTTACCTTTCCCGAGGACATGCAGCTCTACTGTATGAACATATGATGATGGCATCCTCTCAGGTAAAATATTCCGGAGGTAAAATAGTCCCCCATTCGGATCTCCGGGCGGGGACTACTCAGGAGGATGTGATCATCAGGAAAGACAGTACTGGCATTCTACGGGTCGGAGCGTGGAATGTTAGATCCCTTAATAGAGTAGGAAAATTAGAAAATTTAAAAAGGGAAATGGATAGGTTGAAGTTAGATATAGTGGGGATTAGTGAAGTTCGGTGGCAGGATGAACAGGATTTCTGGTCAGGTGAGTACAGAATTATAAATACAAAATCAATTGGGGGTATCACAGGAGTAGGATTGATAATGAATAAGAAAACAGGAATGCGGGTAAACTACTATGAGCAGCACAGTGATCGCATTATCATTGTCAAGATAGATATGAAGCCAACACCGACAACAGTAGTACAGGTTTATATGCCAACTAGCTCTGCCGATGATGAGGAAATCGAAGAAATATATGAGGAGCTAAAGGAAATTATTCAGACAATTAAGGGAGACGAAAACTTAATTGTTATGGGAGACTGGAATTCGGTAGTAGGACAAGGAAGGGAAGGGAAGATAGTAGGAGAATATGGTCTGGGCAAAAGGAATGAAAGAGGGAGCCGCCTGGTAGAATTTTGCACGGAACATAATTTAGTTATAACAAACACCTGGTTCAAGAATCACAAAAGAAGGTTGTATACGTGGAAGAGACCAGGAGACACCGGGAGATACCAGATAGATTTTATAATGGTAAGACATAGATTTCGGAACCAGGTTCTACAGTGTAAGACATACCCAGGGGCAGATATAGACTCTGACCATAACTTGTTGGTTATGAACTGTAGGCTGAAACTAAAGAAACTACAAATAGGTAGGAAAATAAGGAGATGGGACCTGGATAAATTGAAGGAACCTGAGGTTCTTAAGAATTTCAGAGGGAGCTTTAGGCAACAATTGACAGAAACAAGGGAAAATAAAACAGTAGAAGAGGAATGGGTAAAATTGAGAGATGAAATAGTGAAAGTAGCAGAGGACAAAATAGGTAGGAAGGCAAGACCTACAAAAAATCCTTGGATATCACAGGAGATACTAAATTTAATCGATGAAAGGAGAAAATATAAAAATGCAGTAAATGAAACAGGCAAAATGGAGTACAGACGACTAAGAAATGAGATTGACAGGAAGTGCAAAATGGCTAAGCAGGAGTGGCTAGAAGGCAAATGCAAGGATGTAGAAGAATGTATAAATAGGGGAAAAATAGATACTGCTTACAGGAAAATAAAAGAAACATTTGGGGACAAGAAAAGCAACACTACTAATATCAAGAACTCTGATGGGAAACCAGTTCTCAGCAAAGAAGGGAAAGCTGAAAGGTGGAAAGAGTATATAGAGGGGCTCTACAAAGGAAATGAACTCAGAGACAATATTGTAGGAAGGGAGGAGGATGTAGATGAAGATGAAATAGGAGATACTGTACTGAGAGAAGAATTTGACAGAGCCCTGAAAGACCTAAGTCGAAACAAGGCCCCTGGAGTAGATGATATTCCCTCAGAGCTACTGAAGTCTCTGGGAGAACCAGCCATGACAAACCTGTTTCACCTGGTGTGTAAGATATATGAAACAGGTGAAGTACCCTCAGACTTCAAGAAAAATGTTATAATCCCCATTCCAAAGAAAGCAGGTGCAGACAAGTGTGAAAACTACAGAACCATCAGTTTAATAAGTCATGGTTGCAAAATATTCACACGAATTATATACAGACGGATGGAAAAGCTGGTAGAAGCCGACCTCGGGGAAGATCAGTTTGGGTTCAGGAGAAATGTAGGAACTCGGGAGGCAATACTTACTTTACGGCTTATCCTAGAAGATAGATTAAGAAAAGGCAAACCTACATTTCTAGCTTTTGTAGATTTGGAGAAGGCTTTTGACAATGTTGATTGGAATAAACTCTTTAAAGTTCTGAAGCAAGCAGGAGTAAAATATAGGGAGCGTAAGGTTATTTACAACTTGTACAAAAACCAGAGAGCGGTTGTCAGAGTTGAAGGGCATGAAAGGGATGCAGTGGTTGGGAAGGGAGTGAGACAGGGTTGTAGCCTTTCTCCAATGTTATTCAATTTGTACATTGAACAAGCTATAAAGGAAAGCAAGGAGAAATTTGGTGAAGGAATAAAAGTTCAGGGGGAAGAATTAAAAACATTGTGTTTTGCCGACGACATAGTAATTCTGTCAGATACAGCAAAGGACCTGGAAGAGCAATTGAACGGAATGGACAGTGTGCTGAAAGGTGCATATAAGATGAACATTAACAAGAACAAAACTAGGGTAATGGAGTGCAGTGTAAGAAAATCAGGTGATGCTAATGGAATTAGATTGGGAAACGAAGCAATAAAGGAGGTAGATGAGTTTTGTTACTTGGGCAGTAAAATAACAAATGATGGTCGCAGTACAGAGGATATAAAATGCAGAATGGCAATGGGTAGAAAAGCGTTTTTGAAAAAGAGAAATTTGTTAACATCGAATATTGATTTAAGCCTAAGGAAGTCCTTTCTGAGGGCATTTGTATGGAGTGTTGCCTTGTATGGGAGTGAGACATGGACGATAAACAGTGCGGACAGGAAGAGAATTGAGGCTTTTGAAATATGGTGCTACAGAAGAATGCTGAAGATTAGGTGGGTGGATCGCGTAACTAATGAGGAGGTACTGAACAGAATTGGGGAGAAAAGAAATTTCTGGCATACCTTGACTAAAAGAAGGGATAGATTGGTGGGACACATTCTTAGACATCAAGGAATTGTGAATTTAGCATTAGAGGGAAGTGTGTGGGGTAAAAATCGCAGAGGAAGACCAAGATATGGATACAGTAAGCAGATTCAGACAGATGTAGGTTGCCGTTCTTATGTAGAGATGAAGAGGCTTGCTCAGGATAGGGTATTGTGGAGAGCTGCATCAAACCAGTCTCCGGACTGAAGACCACAACAACAACAATGTCCTTCAATGTTTAGAGTTGTGCATCTGTAAGAATGCGTGTTTGTTCTATTTCGTGAGCATGCAGTGAAATACGTAACAACGAATTGAACAATGGTATTCTGAAGCATATGCACGTAAACAGTGGCAAATGTAGTTCCTTATGGAAACGGAAGGAAAGTGTATACATTACGTGTATACATACGTGTTTTTCTAAGCGTTTATTCATTATTTATGGAATATACTGAAAGTCATTAATTGGAATCAATGCATCTACTAAAATGTTCGTCTTTGACATGGTTGCTATACACGGTTTAATGTAGATGGTATTACCTTTCCTGTAGTTCAGATATGACTTCTTGATGTTACTCTGTTCTTCGCTAAAATAAAGAGCAAATACTCTATTTCAAATCGTGATTACGTTTACTTTTACAGCTAAAATCACAAACGGACTAAGTGTGGTAATACTGAATTCGATATAACACTAGTACTTCACACACACACACACACACATACACACAAAGTTGGTACAATCAAAACGTCATTTACAACAGTCATTGTAACAATATCTCCCCAGTTTATGTACATATGATAAAGAAGTCTACGTTTACAATTCGTTGCTATGTATTTCATGGCATGTTCTCGAAACAGAACAAATGCACTTTTCAGAGAAAGCGCTGTCGCCTTTGAACAACTCGGAATCTTTCAGAATATAGTGGTGTTCAGTTAAAAAGAGTGAGAACACCGTCTAGGAATCAAGAGGAAAACTAAAGTGGGCCAAAAAAATTGACAGTGGTGGTATATTTTTTCAGTGAGATCGATGCTTTGCGGTCGTTTTTTCATTTCGTTCTGGGTGGTTCGTTTAGAATTTTACTCAGTTTTTTTATTACAGTTGGCGTTGAACCAACAGCGTCTGAAGAGAAGGCCTGTGCACTGCCGTGCCACGTCACGTCATGTAGAGTAGGTCGCTATCGCGTAGCTTTTTATTAGTTCGTTGGTTTGAACGGGTACTTTGTGGACGTTGGTTTGTTTTGTCCTATTTTGATCGTTTCGGATAACTCAGTTCTCTCGTTACAGAGGGCGTGGAGCTACCATGCCGGCAACCCTCTGATCGAGCGCGCTGAGCCACCGCGCCCTATCAAGTTCCGAACCACCGTCTAACATGTTCGTACTTCACAAAGTAATTCCTCGCCTATTAAGCTATGGCGAACAGCTGTGAGAGTAATCCGTGATTTTCATACCATTGGTGGTAAGTGTTAACTAACTAACCAACATTAGATTATAATTCATTATCCTAAGAACGACGTGTTTTTTATAATTTTCAGTGCGATATTGCTTTGAAATGACAATGCTTGAGTTATAATAAGAAAATCATCAATGTAGAGAAAGCAAGATGGAGTACGTAAAAGAAATTTTGGCGTGAGGGATGTCACGTGATTGATTTACGAACGCCAAATGTACGCTGTGTTCCATCCAGGCGATAGTCACTCTTCCGAACGCCAAATGTACGCTACGTTAGCCGTAACCAGTACAGGCAAAGAAAATAGACTTTGAAGTACCAAGGCAAGACAGGTGATAATATTTTAACGGAAAAATATAATGAAAATGTGGAAGAGATATTAAAATGATAGGTCAAATAGGTAAAAGTCCAAAAAAGAGTATGTTTGTGAAATCTAAACTCTAATATCATAATTTTGGCTGTTTGTTAAAATACGGTCAGAAAGAATATTACGTGTTGGGTGCATAGATATTACCACAATAGTAGAGACATCATCATATCACCGTAATTTTTTATTATTTAGTTTATTATTTTGGTCCGAAATGTTTGCAAAAACTTATAAAACTAGAAATCTAAAGTGGGCCATAAAACACGTCAGTGAAATTTTTTTTGGATCGAAACCATCATTATTAACATCCTTGTATGAAATATAGAAAATTAGAATAAACAAAACTACGTGCACTTTTCTTAAAAATTACCATTAGATATTAAAATTGTGTAAGTAATCGAATACAACTGAAAAAAAGTAATAATAAATCTGTCACGTCAGGATTCAAACCACGGACCCTTCGGTTGTAAGGCCACAACTCCACTACCTGAGCAACACCGACAGATACTGCAATTCATTTAATGATTGGTACTTACTGTAAGGTAACCCTTAAGGTAAGCCTTACATTATAACGAGGAATGAGTTTCATTTTGAATATATTATTCGTTTGAACCTTGTTTATAGTGAATATGTAGTAATTAACTTCTTATGTGACTTAATTAATTATCGTGATACACAATGTATGTAGGTAACTTAACTGTGAACATTTTCTGTCATTTATTTATTATCTGTATTGTAATTGTTTATGTATATATTATTTTATTTGTACTTTGTATGTTTTCTATATGACTGATTACTCGTTATGTTTAAATTGTCAATGTAAAATATTTCTCTGTGAACAGTTATAGATATGACTCCTCAGGTCAGAGACTTTATCGTATAGCAGCGCTCGCCTGTGGGAGAGCAGGCAAGCAGCAGTATCTGCCGCCCCGTGACGTAGATCAGACGTTCGTACGCGGTCCGCGGAGTACTGAAACAATACAAGTAATAAAGTTAAACAAAGTGAAAGTTATAATTTATTATAAATGCAACGATATGAAAGTTTATGTGAAACCAGTGAACATAAGTGAAGTAATAATTCATTTTAATGAAACATTTATTCGTTCGTTCTGCTGAGGCAGAAATTCGTTACGTGTTCGGTAACCGTCCCAGACGTCCGAAACGCGGTAGCGTCATCGCGGACGCTAACGGTCGCGATTAATTACGCGATTCGCGAAGCATCACGGTGAACTGCTAGCAAGCTTCCAAAGGAGGAGCCACCATCAAACAGATTGTTTTATTTTTTTTTATTTTTTTTATGTATCATTTATATGACTGCAGATTACCACGTCGCTCGACTGATAAATAAGATAAGTGCTATTGGTTGTAATTTACTGTGAATGCATGTTTAAATTTTGTTTAAATACAAGAACATTAGACAGTACTTTTGCTATCTTATTTGAACAACTAATTAACCACACATAATTAGTATGACAGACCTCAATAATGAATGAATAATATTACTACACAATTACAATCAAGTGTCATTAATTATTAGAGACTGTGATAATAATTTCAGTTGAGACAATTATGCTAAAATTGATGGTAGAAGATAACAGACAGTTGAATTAATGAATAATTTTCCTATTTCGTTTTGCACTGAGTTCAACAATAATAGCCACCGCCACATCTATCCTATAAAGAACCAAACTCGTACTAATGTCGTATGCATAGCTTAAGACTGATTTACTTAAATTTCCTATTGGCTTGAGTGAATTAATTTTATTAGATACTGACTTTAGTGGTTGGACTGCACCCACTTGCCAATCACTTGATGTTAAAAATCCTACTATTCATAATTTTCTAAATAATCAGTACAATTAGCGTACTAATTGAGTCATACGTATTGCACAGACGGAGTAAGTTAATTTCTGCTACCTGTGTGTGCACAGTCTCTGCAGGAGATTTTGTAAGGAAAGGAAAGGTGAGTGATCTTTTGAAATGTTTGTCAGATAGGGCCATAGTATTTGTTAATTACACTAATTGTCTTACTAAATATTTTCAAAATTTAACTACACCACTTGCATTAATCACGAGTTTAACGTAACCAACCACGAAATTAAGGTCAGGTTTGTTATGTTGGTCAAACATTACAACAACAGCCACCATAGTTAATAACACGTAAAACAAAAAAAACAAAAACAAAAAAAAAAAAAAAAATACCTCCACTCACACTTTTCTTCAATAAAATAAACACCTTTCACCCAATATCCCTAACAAATATTTTCTTTCCTTACCTTACGATTACTTGCAAAACTTCAAAGTAGATTTTCTAGAGAATTTTTGAGTGTTGCTTCTAATGGCTTTGGCTGTTATTTAAGTTCTGAACTTCACGTACCACAACCATAAAGAAATTCTAAGATCCGATACCCATGTCGTCTCCTTGTAAGAAGCTTTTGTCAGAAACTACCTACAAATAACTCTGTATTTCTGTACGTCTTTCGATGTGTGAAACTGAAGCGGACAGAAATCGGGAGCACTGAAATCGATATACAGATATTTCTTCATTATTTCTGACACATGCGTCTTTGGTATTCCACTTCACTATATATTACTGAATTACTTGTTACCAATGCTGTTTTCTTATTAGTTACTATTTTCCCAAGTAGGAATTTCATCCTCTTACATGCCGTATCGACAAGGTGTATCTTATGTTCTACAGTAAAATATACTTGAAGTCGATAAAAATCGAATTATACCAAGTTGAAGTACTCGGGAAGCTTCCTGATAAAGGATGCCCAATGCACAAACGAAATTCGAGCAAGAATTGCCATGGCCAAAGCCACTTTCAACAAGAAGAGGGGACTGCTGACCAGCAAGATGAGCTTGGTATTAAAGAAGAAACTGGTGAAGTTCTGCATTTGGAGTATTGCATTTTATGGAACCGAGACATGGACTTTGAGAAAAAAAGGAGAAAAAATACTTGGAAAGTTTTGAAACGTGGTGGTGAAGGAGAATAGGAAGATCAAGTGAACAGGTCGGGTGACAAATGACGAGGTAATGAGAAGAGTAGGTGACAAGAAAAGTGTACTTTGTATAATTCTTTAGAGAAAGGCCAACTGGTTCGCACACAGACATGAGGGACTAATACATGACGTCATCGAAGGGAAGATCACCGGAACTGTACAATGAGGAATGAGAAGAATTCAACACCTGGATGACCTGAAGGATGGAAGGAGCTACATCAGATTTAAGGAAGAAGCTGAAACAGAAATATTGGCATCATAAGTTCTCCGTACGAAGTCACGGACCTGCCACAAGGCAGAATACTACATAATAATAATAGCCCTCGTGTAGGATTACTTGGTCCGTATCGTGTCATACGCCGCCTGTCAGACGTCACATACGAAGTTGAGGATTATGAGCCGTTCTCGAAACGTCAAACACGAAGAGACATTGTTCACATCCTGCGCATGAAACCTTATACGATCCTGAAGAACAGGTAGGCGACAATGGCTACTTGTTCAAGGACACTAAGGACGGTAATGTTCCTGATGAAGCCATGACAGGAACGTCTGTCGTCGATAATCGTGGAGAAGGGAAGGATTCTCTTGAACTGTCATACAGATGACCCATGACACGGTCAAGATCCAGGACATTGCAGCTGGCTCCACAGGGATCATAACAGCGGGTCGCTGTTTCTCCAGGAGAGGGAGCAATGCCGCGAGGGACCACGAACACCGACTGCCGGCGTGGCGCAGGGGATAGCGTCAAGGACTGCGGTGCAGAAGGTCGCCGGTTCAATCCCGCCCACCGGCAAAAATTTATTTCTTTGTGATTAACAATTGCAAAATGTTCTACATCTTTCTTATGTTCACTTGTAAATTCTACTTGTTTCTTATGTTAACTGTTCTTCTAATTTCTGGTAAATTCTGTATGTGTATAAATATCAGAGCACCCTGCCTCAGAGGCAGTCAGTGCTGCTTGTATGTTGAGTTCGTAATAAACGTGCTTCAATATAAGTGCTGTGTTCATTTGCCTTCGAAGTCAAGCCTGCTCCAATTTCAACGCGACAATATGATACAGAGATGGACATGCCACCCCCCCCCCCCTCCCACACACACACACACACAATTTTTGTAGCCTGTAGGCTACAGAGAATTGGAGAGGCTGTAGAGAATTGGTCTCTTAAAAAATGAGGAAATGAATAGGGAGCAAGAGGCAGTTCATAAGGATAATTATCATATTGAAACTGAATTACTTTTCTACCGATAACACCTCTACAGGAGCTACGTCATACCATCAGTGAACTGTGCCGTCTTTTCCTTTTTGGGAAAAAAAAAACCGCAGATTATGTACGTGACATCAGTTTGAAAGAAAACATTGCAAATACCCCAAGCTTTATCTGGTGAGTACAATGAACAAGACACATCAGCGTCTTCCGTAGCACCAAGAGTGGCCGCTACAACCTGCAGACAGGACACTGCAGGAGACATGCTAGTGGTTAAAAAACGAAGATGGCTATTCGAGACGACAAACACAGTCATAAAAACGTAATGTTAGGTGTCGGACCCAAAGAGACTGACGTAGCTTGTCTGTTGAGTGCACGGGGCTTCAGAAGTCCTTGGGAAGAAGAAGGAAGGAAGCTTAGGGTTTAACGTCCCGTCGACAGCGTGGTCATTAGGGACGGCCTTGGGAAGAGCTACGGTGGAAAACTGCGAAGCAGTAAGTAACGAATAAGGGACACATGAAAGAGCTTTGAGAATTGGTCTCTTAAAAATGGGAAATGTATAGGGAGCAAGAGGCAGTTCGTAAGGATCATTAGCAGATTGAAACTGAATTACTTTTCTACCGATAACACCTCTACAGGAGCCGCGTCATACCATCAGTGAACTGCAACTGTGGGCAGAATACCTTGGCGAAAATACGTTTGATGTTACATATACTGCTTTTCTTGTAGCCAACTATGAGTACATACATAGATACACTAATACATAGATAAGATGTAGACTTAGATATCTTTCTAATATGATAAAGCTATGAACTGGGTATCCCATTCCATGTTTCAGATGTTTGTATAGCTTATGGGACTTAACTACGGGGTCATCAGTCCCTAAACTTACAATCTACTTATGAACTAGCTAATACTAAGGACGGCACAAATATCCATGCCCGAGGGGGGATTCGAACCCCCTACCGTAGTGGCCGTGCAGACCGTGACTGAAGCGCCTCAGTCCCCTCGGCCACCGCGGCCGGCATTTTCAGTTCTTCTTGACCTTCTGGTTCTTTTTATTTGCCCACCAGTTTTTCATTGTTTTACGAGAATTTTACGTCATCTTTCTTCGCTCCATTTTTCTCCGGTACTTCAGATTTTTTCTGGTTTAACTTCCCATTTTTCTACTTTTATTCTAAAATTGTTCCTTGCGTCTATTTCTTCTTTGGTGATTTAGGTTAATTCCAAGTCTTCTTTTAACATTTTGGTTCAATTCTCCTCAATTCGTAAAGGAATCTACGTATTTTACTACTCTTTTGGTTGGTCTGTGTTCGGAAAGCCTCATTATGAGGCCATAGAATTTGAAGTGTCTTTTCCTCATGGCTGTCTCTGTTGTTCAAGTTGGGATGTTTTCTGTTGGCTATATCCATTTCGGTCCATCTTTTCCCCAAAATTTTCTTAATTATTTTTCTTTCTTCTTTCTTTAGAGTTTCTATGTTAGTTTTCCTCTTTAGAGCCAAAGTTTTGCGAGCATATAACATTGATGGCTTAATTACTATTTTGCAGTGTCTAATTTTGGCATTTAAAGATATGCATTTTTAATTATAGAGGTTTTGTACTAATCGTAACCTAAATCCTTACGAGCTTTTCGTATTCTTTCTTGTTGTGCATATTTTTCAGAGATACTTTCTCCTAGATATTTAAAGTGTGATACTCAGTTAATTTCTCCTTATTTGTTGTAAACACTGACTTTTCAAGTGATATCTGTAGGCCGACTTTCTCTGCACATTCTTTCAGAGTTTCTATCTGTTTTATAGCCATCACACTAGAGTCTGCCATTATTGTGAGATCGTCTGCAAAGGCTAAGTAGGGGATTCGTAGGTTATGTTTTTTGGTTCCTAATGAAACTGGCTTCCAGCAATTTTCTTCTTCGAGTTTCTTTTCCCATTCTTCCATGACTGTGGCCAAAACTATATTGAACGAAAAAGCCGATAATCCATTACCCTGTCTAACCCCAGTTCTTTATCTCGAATGGTTTTGAAAGTTTTCCCATAAATTACACTTTGGATTTCGTATATATTAATGTCTGCGGAATGATATTCTGTATTTACCGATCCAATCCAATATTATTATTTCTATTATTATTCTTAATATTATACGAAACGTGTTGTTCTTCTCTGTCCTCCGTTAGTCCCACACTGCGCACTAATACTCCGAAAGAAGACGGTCAAGTATAGTGTAGGCAGTTTCTTTTGCAGCAATTTTCTACCAATGAAACGCAGCCTCCCGTTTGCCTTCCCTACGATATTTTCTATGTGCTCTGTCCAGTTTAAGTAATTAGTAAAGTTTTAATTTCTAGCTTTAACTCATTTATAGTGTAAACGAAGTGCAACGGATTCTTTTTAGTGTTAATAAGGATGATTTTATACTTTTCATTATTTACGGTAAAATACCAATTTTCGCTTCGTGCAGATGTTTTATCTAAATCGTTTTGTAGTTGCTTTTGGTCTTCTGGTGACCTTACTAACCGATAAACGCTGCATCATCTAACTTTAAGGAAAGATCAACTGCCTTAAGGCAACAAAACGGTTCATGTGACGGTATCACTTTCGTTTTCCTGATCGCGTACCTTGGATTTTGTCATGAACTGCAGTGGCTTTGCGAAAGAAAAACTTAATGGATTACACGTTACGCGGCGTTCAACTAAAAATGCAGACTTTTGAGACATTGTAAAACTGTGAAGACAACTAAGGACATTGCATATAAACACGCGAAAACATTTTCGGTACTTTCGAAGAGCATCATACATCAGAAACGGGTAGCCGGTGGCTTGAATATTCCGGTATCTCACACTCAATGTGTGTATTTACTGATAGATATGTAAAAAGTCTGGATAAAAATGGTTAAATTATTACTTTTGTTAATAGAATGAATTTGATAGCTTAAATACAGATTTTCAGACGGATATTGTCATTCATAACACTGGGAAATGCCCATTACATGACGGATGCATGGGCGTCTCTTTCAATGGCCTCTCTATCGTTACTACCAACCGGTAGGCATATCCAGTTCACTGATATCATATGTTTTATCCAGGGACCTCTACGATTTTTAGTATTCTAGATCAGAGGCTCTGACCTCACAGTAGTTATCTTATGTATTAAAATAATCTACGAAAACTAAAGTCAGTCGGCCAGACCAAACTACCCGGCTGATTTCCTTCATTTTTGTTTTAAACGAAAGATATTCATCCACAGAATTGTCATCAAGTATCAGAATTAACTTTTGTCTATCCTTTATTTTTATTCAAACGCGGTATCCTTCTGTCCTTGCATCGAATATTTTAATCGTTTTGTTTTACGATATCTTCGGTTCCAATTAAAGTACACAGTTCTTTTTCACCTAACACCACTCAGCGGAACAAGTTCTTTTCATTTGCGCTTTTAAACACTTGCATAGATTGATTCTGAAGAAAGTTATGCGTGAACATTCAACTTTACTTCCATTTTTCCCAACTTTTTTGTCATTCCGATAACGGTGCGAAGTATTCGCACGCGTCCACTAGTTTGCATTATTTTCATTAGACATTAGGTGAATACTCTTATGTAGCCGTGTATCTGTACTAATCTTCCGAAAAATGGCTAGATACAAGAAAAGTTCATAATAAACTGGTATTGTCATAAAGTTCACGCAGTCTTATGTTCTTAAATTAAGACCGTTTGAAAAACAAGGAGCGAAATTCACATGCAAGATTCCAAAATGGCTTCAGGTAAAAGGATTCAGACCAGAGGGAAAGTGTCACGACACTTATTTATTTACGTCATTGTCCTTTAGCCAGAGCTCTACATCGTAATGTTGAAAATTTTTACTTTGTTTTTACAGGCTTTGCTGTGCAGATCTATACTCAAAACCTCTACATTTAAATAAAGTTAAATTATTTATTGTATAGCTCAATCGACAATTAATGCTTCTAAAAATAAGATGCGGTTTATGTAAATGCCTGACATTCCGGTTAAAATACACGGGAAGATGGATGTTCTACATTATGTGACTTTACATTTACATAATGGGTGAAGTTTAAAACTTGCTGTTTAAACAGTTCAACAAACAAGGTGTGTCACCTACATATAAGTAAAACCAGGTTACTTTTTAAAGCAGAGCATTTTTTTCTCAGTTACGTTTCGTTTAGCATAGAAAATCGTAAGAACTATGTGATGCGGTACCCACAACTAAGTCATGAGTAGTCATATTCACTTCCCAATACTCATCATGTAAAGCGTTACCAACATCAACACCCAGTGAAAAAGCCGTGGACCCTTTTATCGACAAAATTGTTACCTTCTTTCATACAACGAGAAACAGATACATTCTATTTCACTTCGGTAAAAATCCAATTGCAGTGTCAGCGGTTTTTACGCGTGCACGTGTTGGTAACAGTGTGATGCAGGGTTGGACGTGAATATGGCCAGTTGTGAGTCATGTGCAGTGAACAAATAAGAAAATCGGCCTTCTTTTCTTTCCCTTTGTAAACAAATCTGTGTTCTGGGAGTGGTTTTTCGTGTTACAGGCTTCTGCAAAATCATTTACTCGAAAATCGCAACATATATCTCATCAGGAAGAAAGTAAATGTGTTTGCTGCGATTGGGAGTTTCTGCATGACCACATGCTGACAAACTGTGAAACATTCAAAGGAAACAGCTAAATATTTTTGATAAGCAAGAGAATAAATGTTTCACTCGCAGCAATTACACTTGTTCTTTTCGTGTGTCTCCAGTAACATATTTAAAAATATTGACATAAGCATAGAAAGAAGAAAAGCAGAGTTTTTACGAAAAGAAATAAATGATAAATGACAAACACATAAATTGTTAAAAATCACTATAAAATTGAAATATACGCCAACTTCATTTGTGAAACAAAAGAAATTAAAAACAATTCTCGATATCACGACAAATTTGCAATATACGAGATCTTCGTATACGATACGAAAGAAATGAAAAACATTATCATTAGGTGTTAAACGTGACTCACGATTGAACGTTTATCAGAAAGCTGCCGATATCGTACTTGCACTTGAACCTTCCAATCCTAATGTATCAATTTTGGCTAGCAGTGATAGGAATTATTAATTCCCTGAGCAATTAATGAAACGTACCTTCAATCAGCGGATTATCCTGATGACAGAAAAAGGACGACTGGATCTTCCTGACTGCAACTGCTCGTATCGTATGTCTCCGCTTTCCGTTGCCACGTAACGTCTCGTGAGCAGACACGACATCTCTCTATTGTCGACACTTGGAGAAGTAAGAACTTAGATAATGGAAACCGTCACGTATATTATTAAGCTTTCTAAAAACAACAGGCTATTAGATTATACGGTTTAATGTGGGCCCTAAACTACATAAATAACTGGCAAACATGAAAATCGAAAACACTCGTGTTCTGTAAGTACTGTCTTCACTGATTTTAGAAAACATGGTACCTGTCACATTTGAGCTCCAGCACTACTCACCAGATATTTCAAGAAATTGACAACTTGTTTACAAAGTTACATTTACAATACACTTAATTAGTTACCAATGATTTTCATCTTGGTTTGTATTAAAAAAAGAAAAAAAAAAAGAAAAAAAAAAAAAAAAGCCTGGTCACGGTTTTCTCATTTTCCAATGGTACAGTTACACGAAATTTGACATCTGTAAAAACACTTCAGTGCTTAGGTATGCGTCATAAAGGATTAGTCGAGTTGTCTCGTCTTCGTTTTCTTCTTCTGAATACGCTTAGCTATGAAAATCCGCATCATCCTTTGGTCAAAGACCGTTTCATAGGCATCACTATTACTACTCGCTGATACTTTTCCACTTTTACAACTAGAATTAAGTTGAATGCAGTAATGTTGAAAATTGAAAATATAAAAGTGCACTAAATGAAGCACGTAAAATACAATACAGACGACTAAAAGTGAAATTGACAGGAAGTGCTACGTGACTTAGCAGGAGTGACTGGAGCACAAGTTGAAGTCTGTTGAAGATTGTATAACTAGAGGAAAGATACATTCTGTCTACAGAAAAATAAAAGAGACGTTTGTAAAAAAGAAATACTTTTGAATATTAAATGCAAGATGGAAAACCAGGATTGAACAAAGAAGGGAACCAGATACCAGTCACTCAGTCGAATGGCATGAAAGCAGTTGTTGCGAAGAGACTAAGGTGTAGTTGTAACCTTTCCCCAATTACATTCAATCTGTACAATGAAAGAGCTATACAAGAGAGCAAGGGAAAATTTCGATCGGAAATTAAAATTCGGAGAAAAAGAAATAAAGAGCGGTCTGGAGCGCCACGTTACGGATCGCTCGGCCTCCCGCGTCGGAGTTTCGAATCCTCCCTCGGGCATGGATGTTTGTGTCGTCTTTAGTATAAGTTAGTTATAAGTAGTTTGTAAGTTTAGGGACTGATGACCCCGTAGTTACGTCCAATAAGCTAACAAACATTTGAACATTTTTGAAAAGAAATAAAAACTTTACGATTTAGCGATGGTATCTTCATTCTCTCAGAGACAACAAAGGACCTAGAAGAGCAACTGAACGGAATGGAAAGAGAGAACAGCATGAACATTAACAAGAGCAGATAAAAATGGGGGGGGGGGGGGTAAATCAACCAGTCGATGCTGATGGAGTGTTACTAGGATAAGTGACGATAATGATGGTAGGTGAAATTTGTTACTTGGGCACTAAAATCACTTTTGAAGGTCGGAGTACATAATATATAAAAAGGCAGAACGGCAATCGAAGAAAATCATGTCTGAAGAGAAATCTCACAATAAAGGCTTTCACGGCAGGTGCTATCAAACCTTAAGACGTTCAGTCTGAGATTCCGTGGTCTATGCGTTAAACGCTCTCCTGACGTTTCGTCTTAGATTACAGAAGCCATCCTCGAAATTGCAGCTGCAAGTATAGGGCTCTCGTGAGCGCCATGTATATAAGCCATCCAAAGCACCACTGTCAATCACGTGACGGCGCCTGCGCTAAGGTCTCTGATATTGCCAATAATTTCGGTTGAAAATAATCGACTGTCGTTTTGTCGCTGGAATGTTGACATTCAAATTTTATCCAGTTTAACACTTCCCTCTTTCGTGTTAAAATTATTGCCATGTTTGAAAATCTCTATGGCCTCTCTATACTTACGCGCATAGTAATGTGATGCCTTTGCTATGACCCTCGTCTCGCATAACGTTCTTTCTTGGTCACCTTCTTGATGGATATGTTCCTCTACGGCTGATTTATCAGTATATCCTAGGCGGCTGTTCCTTTTATGTTTGCTCAGATGGGTGTTAACACTTCGTTTTGTTGTACCTTTGTAAACCTGTCCTACGAGGAATTTTATAAATACCTAGTGTAGCCAGGGGATGTCGCAAACTTTTGCAGATCTTACACTTTTTTCCCACTTCATATTGCTGAACACTTTCCCAATGCGACCTGTGACACCACTGACAAGTAGAAGAAAAACTTCTTCCCTGGACTGGTGAGATTCCTTGTTGATCCTCGTACTCTACCTAGGGCGAAGTGCTCGATCCTCCTTGTTGGAATACCCATTCTTCTTGACCAACAATCCCATGTGTTTAATCTCATCTTCCAAGTACACCGGTTTACATATTTTCTACATCCTGTCTACTAATGTTTTTATCGCACCTCTTTTTTTGTCTTCGGTGGTGATTAGAATCTTTATATAGATAGTGGTCAGTACGTGTGTCTTTCCTGTACACTCTATAGCTCAATGTCCCGTCCTTTCGTTTGATCACAGACACATCTGATTACTCTTCGTCTCCATAGTAAATTAAACGTTTGGGTTGATACTGTTAAAATATTATGGGAAGGCATCCAGCTTTTCTACACCGTCTGGACATATAAATGAATAAGCGGACTTTTGTTGACGTCTGGTATTAATTTAAGTGTTAGGTAATCTTTTCTGAAGGTATTTGTCGGGAGTAAAGTTTTGTACGGGAGTGAGAAGTGAACGATGAGCAGCTTAGACAAGAGGAGAGCAGAATCTTTTACATGAGGACCTGCAGAAGAATGTTGAAGATTAATGGAAAGGTCGTATAACTAATTAGTAGGAAGTGAACTGAATTGCGGAAAAAAGAAATTTTCTGACGCATTTGGATTAAAAAAAGGGGTTGATTGGTAGGTCACATTCTGAGACGTCAAAGAATAGCCAATTTAGTATTAGAGGGAAGAGCGGGATGGAGGAACGGGGGATGGAATCACCAAGGGAGACCACATGAGAAAACAGTAAGCAGGTTCAAGAGGATGTGGACTGTCGCAGTTAATTGGAGATGAAGAGGTTCGTATGGGATAGGGTATGGTGGAGAACTGCAACCCACTAGTCTGTAGGCTGAACAACATATACAGGTTGTTAAAAAGTGTCGAATACTTTGAGAGGAAGTAGTTATCATCGAAACAAATCCAATATATACGGCTACGAAAACGATTGCTTTCTGAGAGGAACACGTGATCACATGAAGGGCTGTGTGAAGCTTGGTTGCGGATATTAGCGTTGCAATGGCACTGTGTCAAACATGTGAGCAGGGTATTACGATGTCTTACTCAGAATACTCTACCTACCTCCCTACCATTGTGCAATCATTTGGGTGGTTCTGGTTCTGTTTCAGGATACGTCAGTTTGCGTCGTGTTTGAGTGCCTTATTGTTCAGTACTGACAACTGTGGCAGGTGATATATCATACACAATACACATATTATGGTAAAGTATTTTATTTATATACTAGCTGAAAACCCGGCGTTGCCCGGGTACATTTATTTATTCCTTCCAGTTTTCAGGTATGTATTCATTTCTATAACGGATGTATGTCTCTAAAATGGCTTGGGAATACAATTAGTAGTAAAGAAGTAAGAGATTAAAACTTGGTGCGTGATGGAGCGACATTTCATGAAAGTTACTGTTTATGTCCTCATATCTCATGAACTATACCTGGGAATGTGATACAATTTAGAACGTACATTCAACTATATGCGTTTATACTGTCTGCAAAGTTTCCTGCGGGTACAATTTGTAGTGTAGAAATTATAAATTGTAACGTCATCGAATGCCGTAGATATAGTCTTTGAACAGCGGAATGTTACTGTTTATCTGCTGATATCTCATGAACTACGTGTCGTACTGTTATACAATTTAGAAGCTACATTCAACTATATATTTATATACTGTCTATAAAATTTCCTGTCGCTACAATTTGTAGTGTTCAAATTATGAATTGTAATGTATTAGCGAGAGCCGTAGTTTTTACTCCATAAACAGTGGAAAAGTAGTAAACGAGAAACTTTTTTCCTTTCATCATTTCACTATGGTTGCCAGCGAGAAAAAATTTAATAAAGGTTTGAAATTATGTTTAAAGTGTTTTGCAATTCGCTAAGTACTGTCATTCTCATACAGTGTATTTCGAAAGTCTCGCCGCCTTATATAGCATTTTTTGCGATTTCTATTGGTTATGACGTAATATCTTTTGAACCATGTGCCGCATGTGATTCTTAACCATGCAGCAGCAATTGTTGACTCACGGTAATGAATGTGTGTACAAAATTTGGTTGAAATCGGTCCAATGGTTTAGGAGAAAATGAGCATCATTGTCGTTAAATGCAGCAGTTTTTCGAGCATGTCATTGTCTATGACGTCATATCTCGTGAACTATATATCGTATGTGATTCTTACACTTAGGCGACCGTCCTCATTGATTGAAGCTTTCGTGTACAAAATTTCATAGAGATTGGAACAAAACTGTAGATAAGTATGCAACACGTACAAACGTACGGACATTCTGGTTTGTATATTAGAGTAGCTGAAAACCCGGCGTTGCCCGGGTATTTATCTCTTTATTTCTGCCATTTTTCAGGTATATATTCATTTGTATAAGGGCTTTATGTCTGTAAAATCTCTTGGAAATACAATTTGTAGTAAAAAAGAAATAGATTAAAACTTGGTGCGTGATGGGGCGGTTATCCATGAACGCTATTGTTTATGTGCTCATATAGTATGGACTACGTGTCGTACTGTGATACAATTTAGAAGGTACACTCAACTATATGTGTGTATACTGTCTGAAAAATTTCCTGAGGCTACAATTTGTAGTGTAGAAATTATTAATTGTAACGTCATACCGAAAGCCGTAGTTTCAGTCCATGAACAGCGGAACGTTACTGTTTATGTGCTCATATCTCATGAACTACGTGTCAGAATTTGATACCATTTAGAGGGTTCATTCAAGTATATGTGAGTATACTGCATGTAAAATTTCCTGCGGCTAAAATTTGTGGTGTACAAATAATAAATTTTAACGTCATATCGAATGCCGTAGTTTTACTCCATGAACAGCGGAAAAGTAGTAAGCGAGAAACTTTTTTTTCCTTTCATCATTTTGGTATAGTTGTCAGCGAGAAAAAGTTTAATAAAGGTTTGAAGTTATGTTTAAAGTTTGTTCCAAGTCGCTAAATACTCTCATTATCATGCAGCGTATTTTTAAAGTCCCGCCGGATTATGTGGCAGTTTCTTGCGATTTCTATTGTTTATGACGTCATATCGTCTGAACCATGTGTCGTATGTGATTCTTATCCCTCTACCAATTATTGCCTCACGATAAGGAATGTGTGTACCAAATTTGGTTTCAATCGGTCCAGTGGTTTAGGTGAAAATGAGCATCATTGTCGTTAAATGCAGCAGTTTTTCGCGCATGTTATTGTTTATGACGTCATATCTCGTGAACTATATATCGTATGTGATTCTTACACTTAGGCGACCGTTATCGTGGATTGAAGCTTACGTGTACAAAATTTCATAAAGATTGGAACAAAACTGTAGATTTGTATGCAACACGTAGAAATATACGGACACTCTGATTTATATATTAGATTGGATTCAATTTTTCCTGTCACAGCTCATTATTTGAGGTTTACACGGTGTTTAATTAGAGCGAGGCACCATGGGGCTACCCTAATAGTGCAAAGTCCTTCTCGTTGCCCTCTATTATCGTGTGTGATCACCTCGGAAGGCCAGTACAGTTGCACAGCTGCGTGGAATGGACAGTATGAGGTTATCAATTAGTTCCTGAGGGATATTTGGCCTTTCATCCATGAGTGCAATATTCAGCTCTGCAATCGTTGTGGGAGGTGCTGGTCTGTCTGCAACGCATCTGCCGAGTGCATCCCACACATGATCAATCGGGTTTAAGTCCTATGAACAACCTGGCCCCTCCATTCGTTCAATTCCCTCAGATTCAAACATGTTGTCCATTAGTGTATCTCTGTGGGGCTTGTTTAGTCGTCCTCGTCGCCACGTGTTTAGTCCTCCCGGCCTGTCTTTCAGGAAAGGTTCTATCAGGATGTTTGGGATGCGTTGACATCTAAAACAGCTATACAGATTAGTAACATAAGTTTTATTTTCTGAAAGTTATTCCAAATCCTCAATGTCTATAAAGTGTGTCTCTTCTCGCGGCAGCGTCTTCTTGTACGATGCTAGCTGCGCTGATTCCTAGTGACTGACTTACTTCGGAGCCGAGTTCAGATGGAACTGTCCAGACGCATGTCGGCCTAAATACAGCCGCTTGCAGTTTCTCCCTCCAGGATGCGCGGTGCCAGCGTGTGATTGGCTGCTGGTCATCCGCTGCCTTCTCCACGACCGTTCTCTTGCGTCTGGCGTGTGGCGCAGACTTTACTCCACAACAGGGATGGGAGTTATAATCCACCAAATGAACCCATCTTCTATGGCATCAGCGTAGGGCACAGGAAAAGGTCGAAGAATTTCGTTTCTATACCTCTAAGCACTGAACGCGCCATTCTGAACGACATAGAGATCCGTACATCTGCAAATACTGACCCCTGTCCACATCATTCGTCTATAACCATGAAGTGGGGATGATTCCGCACGTAAGCAGGATTTTTCCGAGTTCCACTATGTCCAGATAAGGGAACGACGATAGTTCGGCCGAAGAGAAAATCTTGACTCATCTGTGAACTGATTCGTTACGACTCCAATCCTAATGTTTCTCCGTCCAGTTTCTGCGGGTTAAACGGTGCCTTGGTTTGAATGAGACACAGCATAGGCCTCCGTGCATAGGGGCAACATTCCCGAAGGCGATTTCGGACTGCTTGTGTTGATATTGCGCAGTCTGTTGCTGCCTGGAGGGTGTGTTGCAGCTGAGGTGCATTCAGCAACCTGTCTCGTCAGGCTGGACGATCTTGCCTTCTTTTACTGGTTCCTGATGTCTAAAATAGCGTCCATGATCTGGGAGTTACACACTGGGACACTCTAATAGCTGTGCCGCTTCCAACCTTACTATGGCCCTCGTGCCATAGCTTCGACTAAGTCACGTTATTGTTGCACTGCATTACCTGCTCACTTCACTGTACATCTGTACCCAACTGCTTCAGTAATTCGTTTGGTAGAGTAAACACAAGTCAACACCAACCCCTCTGCATCAAATTTCTGTTATTACCACTATCTCGCTTGCCGAAATGTTGTTATCTTCACTCCATAGAACCGACAGAAAGACGTCGATCTTTTGACCGGTGTATCACGGTGTTTTACCTTCTTATAAAAGTTAAATGGCGCGTATTATCCACACTTTCTCCTTAATGTACTGCCTACAGTTGCTGGAGGAATTGACATGTCAGCAACGATTACAGATGTGGTTCATGCATAATAACGTCCAAAACACTTTAGTCACAGTGTGCGAGAACATATGGCGCAGAAATTTTATGATCGCTGGATTTGTCGAGGAGACCTCATACCTTATCCAGCTCCTTCCCCAGACCTCAATCTTCTAAACTTTTTTACAATGAAAGAATCCCTGAGACGGATTTTCGTCTCAAATATGTCAAAGACATTATTGATAGAGCTGAAGCATTGAATTAAAATTTGTGGTGCGGCCGGGAATCGAACCCGGACCTCCATGCTTACTAGGCAGACGTCTTAACCGTTTTTTTTTTTTTTTTTTTTTTTTTTTCGGGCCTCCTTCCTCCCCTTCAGCCCGTCCTTCCGCTCGCCAATTTAGCCTTCTTCGGCTAGCTTCTGTTGCTGTATATTTCCAGTACTCTGCGGAGAATAATAAACAAATTATCCTTCATCAATTAGAAATAAAAAATAACAGTACGTCTTCTTTTGGTAATTATAAACAAAATTTCCTTTTCCGATGAGAAATAAAAATAACAGTGCTGCTTCTTGTGTTGTTTCTCTCTCTCTCTCTCTCTCTCTCTCTCTCTCTCTCTCTCTTTCGTTGAGTCGTAGGTGCACGTTGAATCGATTTCGTCGGTCCGGCAGCTTCGAAGTTCGTCTTCTCGAAAAAGTGTGCCATCGCAAAGTTTCCGTGATATTCTCGTGTCATCGTATTGAGTCTCAATTCTTAATTTGACTTCTCATTAACCTCGAAGCGCTGGTCTCCAAAATCCGTCGTATTGCCCGAGCTGTGAATTTCTTCTCTAAAACCAAAAGCGGAGTACTCCACTCCATGTAGAAGGATAAATAAAAAACAGTAAAATAATGTATGTTTCTAAACAGTTAAAAATAAATGGAAATACAAAAAAACACCTACGAAGGTAATTAGTCTGCTCAAGTTAATATTCTAATTAAGAATAATCCATATTTTTCCTTGTACTTTTTTCTTCGTTGAAGTTTCTGGTGTTCTGTCAATAATGTGAGCCAAAAATCTTCTTTACTTTTTTCTTTCTCTGATAGAATATAGTTTACTGCCTGTCCCTTTAGCCAGTTGACAGCTTTACTCTTCGTATTGGGATAAGGGACTTCGTCCGGATTCAGTAATCGACTGGGTGTGATTGACCTAGGTGACGTACGTAGTATGTTTGCTAGTTTATGAGTGCAAAGTTGCCATATATCTTCAACGGATATACACGTAAATCTGTGTTCTTCCGTATCGGCTAAATGACAGCTGCTACAGTATGGGTTGTCAGACAAGTGAATTTTATGTAATTTTGTCTTTGTTGGGATCTTCCTGTTTACCGCCATGTACCAATTATACCTCACATTAGATGTTAAGTCTGGGTCCTGGATATTCTCCCAAATTTTTTGCCAGTCAGGTCCTTTATACTTCTGTTCTGCTATGTTTCCCCGTTTGTTTTTCGTCAGGCTGTCATAGACAAACTTTACCGTGTAGCGGTTCTTCTCGGGAGTATTTCTCTGGAGATAGCTGAGCTCCAGCAGGAAGTATCTTAGGTGACAAAGCGCATTTGATATGTGGTGGACGTCGATGGGCGGCTCCATATTGTCCGGTGCTATTTCAGTTAAGAGGTGGGCCGTTAGAGTGTTGGGCGAGCGTCTCCACTGTTTGTACATCTTGGTGATAAAGAGCGCTTTCGCTTTCAGGTAAATATCTGTGAGGTTGAGGCCTCCCCTCTCAGCTGGCAGTGTTAAGGTTTGGTATTCGACCTTGAAGATTTGACCTCTAGTCACAAAGTGGCCGAGCGCCGATAACATTTTCTGGGCAATCATCTTCGGTAGTGGCAGCACCTGGGCGACGTAATTTACTTTAGCTGTAATATAGACGTTGGCTAGCGTCACTTTTTGTATGGCGTTTAGGTTTCTCAGACTATGTTGTTGGATCCCGGCCCGTATTTTTGCCAGTAATTTTTTATAATTTAAGGCAGCCGTGCGGCGGACGTTTTGCGTATATTCAATACCGAGGCAATTCAGTGTGTCTATGCTCTGTATCGGCGTATCACCTCTAAGTTCTATTCCACGGCCAATATTCATAATTCCTGATTTGTGCCGGTTCAGTTTCGCCCCTGATGCGGCCTCGTAAGTCGATATAATCTCCAATGCTCTTTTTATTTGCTCCCCATCTGTTACCACGAAACTAACGTCGTCAGCATAAGCTTGACATAGGATCTTCTCGCCGTGTATTCTTAATCCAGGTAGGTCGTGAGTCAGGGATAGCAGGAACGGTTCAAGAGCTATGGCGAACAAACACATAGACATGGGGCAGCCCTGTCGGACCGAGCTCATTACTTTGATAGGTCTGCTGAGTTGCCCATTGACACAAATTCTCGATACGCTGTTTGCCAAAAGGCTTTTTACTGTGTCGGTGACTTTTTGTGGGAAGTTCATCGTTTCCATGGTGCGGAAGAGATACGAGTGGTTAACTCTGTCGAATGCCTTTTCAAAGTCAAGCGACACTATGGCGCTTTTTATGTCGCAGGCTGCTGCTGTCGCTATTATGTCCCTGTATTCGGCTAATGTTTGAAAGATTGTTCTGCCTTTACCAACGCTCGTTTGGTACTCGCCTGTGACAGTGTTAATCACCGAGTTTAGTCTCTGCATGAGGATGCGTGCGAAAATTTTGTAGTCAGTGTTAAGTAATGTAATAGGTCTCAGATTGTCGACGGATTTGCCTGCTGAGGTTTTAGGGACTAATACTACTATTCCTTCACAGAATTCTTTCATATCGACAGCCCTGTTATCGATGATTTCATTACATATGAGAGTCATCTTACCGGAGAGCTGTTGTTGAAAAGTTTGGTAGAATTCTGCCGACAGTCCGTCGGGACCGGGCGATTTATTTTTCGGGCTGCGTCGTATTGCGTCCAGTACTTCGTCTTCTGTTATCTCTGTCTCAAGGATTTCTACTTCTTCTGGAGTTAATCTCCTCGACGTCTTTGCCAAAATGGCCTGTTGCGCTGATTCATCAGCTGGTTTTTCAGTTAATAATACAGTGAAATGTTTATAAATTTCGTCCCGTATGTCAGGTTGAGTTTTTAGAAGTCGTCCGTCCGTAGGTTTCAATTCAGTCAGTATTTTCCGTTTGCTCTTTTTCTGCTCTTGTATTACATGGTACATTGCCGTTGTCTCCTCATGTACCGCATTATGAAGACGTGTTCGAACTTTGAGGCCTTCTAATTGTTTCCGCTTCAGTGATAGTATTATGGCCTTTATTCTTTTAATTTGAGCAAAATTTTCCCTTACCGTAGTATCTTGACTATATAAATCTCGCAGACAATGAAAGTAAAACTCAATGGTGTCTGTCTGCCAAGAACGTTTCTCGCGGGAATATTGTTTCATGGCTGCTATTAGTGCGGGTTTGGCACATTTGAGCCACCATTTAAGGGCTGAATCGAACCTCTCAAACTTCCTTTCGCATTCTGCCCACGTGTTTCGAAAAACTGCGTGGCAGCCTGGGTCCGCTAGATGTGAAGCGTTCAGTTTCCATGATCCTCGTGCTCTGAAGGTGCCTTGTTTATCGAGGTTGACAGTACATATGTACGCCGCATGATCGGAAATCACCGTCGGCCATCTCTCTGCTTGCAGAACGTGTGTTCCCAGGTTCGACGACGTGTAAATTCTGTCGATGCGACTGGCGGAATGATTGGTCACATAAGTGAACCCCGGCGCATCGCCGTGTTTTAGCTCCCACGTATCTACTAGGTTTAAATCTCTAATTATTGTTTGAAGCTCTATAGAAGTGTTGAAGTTGGGAGTCTGATCTTTTGGGCTAATTACACAGTTAAAGTCGCCTGCGAAGATTATTTTATCGGTACCGGCTGGGAAGAGTGGCACAATGTCTTCTTTAAAAAATTGTGCTCTCTGTTGCCTTTTCCCTGTCCCGGATGGTGCGTACACGTTAATCATTCGTATGTTATTAATAGTACCAGCAATACCTCTGCTGTTGGTGAGTCGTTCCACATTGGTGACGACGATGCCTTCTCTCGTCATTATGGCAGTCCCGAGATCATTGCCAAATCCGGGATTAATCAAGGCATTATAGCCCGTGATGTGGTCGAGACTAATTTCTGCTACTACTTCCTGCAACATGGCAATGTCGATTTCGGCCGCGTATAAGAAATCTTGAAGATTCCGTAAGTTGAAAGTGCTGCTAATCTTGTTGATGTTAATTGTCGCAACACGATAGGCCTGCAAGGATGTCATTTGCTAGAGGTATGCTTCATACTATAGCTTTTTGTAATTATTATAAGTAAGCACCATTTAGAAGAAGTCAGGATCATCGTCGACTGCAGCGGCAACAGCAGCAGCAGACTTCTGTAGCTGGTTTGATTCTGCGGTCCGGACTCCAGCAGCCGTTCTTCCAGTATCTTTCTGTACGTCGGACATGTCTTCACAAGGAGAGCAATCATCAGTATCATCTGCCCAGTTCAGTGGTGGACTACCGTCATGTCTGTCTGTTCCTGTTTTTTCTCGCTGCTCACTTCCAACATCCTGGTCCATTGTGGGCGTCTCTAAGTTGTTCCTCCCTTGGCCAGACTCAGCTACGTCTGTCCGGGACTTTTTGGAGGTTTGAGAATTTTCCGGAGAAGTTCCGGCTGTCTCCTCCGTCATTTTCTTGAGGATCTGGGCTGCTTTCTCGCGCAAAATCTGCGCGTATTTCGCCGCCCCTTGGTGTGCTCTCCGTCGCTTATTTTGTTTTTTAGGTGATGAGCTCTTAGCCTCCTGTTCCTGATTGTCGATTGTCTCGGGTGGGTCCTCTTTGAAAGCGCCACCGTCGGTTTGCGCGTTCTCTAGGACTAAGTCATCATTCGGTTTTTGGTCTTGCACCTTCGTGGTTCCCTCCCCAACGCCCGTAGAGGTGTTTGTGGGACTGTCTGGGACCGTATCAGTCTCCATTGGTGCGGAATGTTCCATCTGGTCACGTACAGCAGCCAGCGCAACATCTAAACTTGGCTCTGGAGCGGTGTTCACCCGGGCGGCGGCTACGTAAGTCAGTGGCAACGTAGAAGTCAGGCCCTGCCTCTCCCGCTCGCCTATCGGTATCTGCGCGACACGCCGTTGAATGCACTGCGCACGTACATGTTCTGTCGAGCCACACGCCGAACAAGTCCTCGGTTGCCCATCGTATATAACTACGGCTCTAAATCCGCAGACAACGATATAGGACGGGATGTGCTTTACCAGTTCGATTTTCACCTGCCTGACGCCGTTTAGGACTGGGAAGATGTGTTGTCCAGACCACTTTTCGGCGACGTTACTGACCACTGTCCCGTAATCCTTAAGCTTGTCGTTAATCTGCTCGGCGGTAATCTCAAAGGGTAATTCGAAGATTCGGACGGTTCTCAGTCCAAGACCGGCTTGTGTCACTCTCACTTCACCGACATGGCCGTTTGAGTGTTTAAATTTTAGGAGTCCACCACAAGATTCGATTATTTGAACGCATTTTTCAGGGCTAACCAATTTAAGGTAGACAGTGCTACTAACGATCGACAAATGAATACCGATCAAGTCATCTAAAGTTACCTTCACGACATCTCTAATAAACAATTCTACTTCAAAAGGCTTAGGTCGTGGTAATGTCGGATCAAAAGTCAATTTCAAAGTGTCTTTTCGTTCAAGCCGCTCCGTGAAATCGTTCATGTTGTCATTTTCAGCGCTACAGCAAATGCGAAAGCTTGCACTCACCAGTAAACACCGCCAACGGCCGCCAGCGACGACGTAAACAGCGGCGCAGCCGCTCCGCGCGTCCGACCCGCACGGCTGCCGCCGAGGGAATGAACCGTTAGACTACCACACCACTAACGATTAAGGCGCCTCGGAATAGTCTATGTACGATTTCCCTCCACAACACAAACTTTAATTCAGCTTCTTTGTTCCAAAGATAATTGCCACTACTGCCAAGGCTCTCCATGCAGCGGAATAGCACCTCAGCAATGGACATGGTGGAACAATCCTGTTATGGTGATATAAATATCAATTAAATTTACAATGAAAGAATCCCTGAGACGGATTTTCGTCTCAAATATGTCAAAGACATTATTGATAGAGCTGAAGCATTGAATTAAAATTTGTGGTGCGGCCGGGAATCGAACCCGGACCTCCATGCTTACTAGGCAGACGTCTTAACCGTTAGACTACCACACCACTAACGATTAAGGCGCCTCGGAATAGTCTATGTACGATTTCCCTCCACAACACAAACTTTAATTCAGCTTCTTTGTTCCAAAGATAATTGCCACTACTGCCAAGGCTCTCCATGCAGCGGAATAGCACCTCAGCAATGGACATGGTGGAACAATCCTGTTATGGTGATATAAATATCAATTAAATTTACAATGAAAGAATCCCTGAGACGGATTTTCGTCTCAAATATGTCAAAGACATTATTGATAGAGCTGAAGCATTGAATTAAAATTTGTGGTGCGGCCGGGAATCGAACCCGGACCTCCGTGCTTACTAGGCAGACGTCTTAACCGTTAGACTACCACACCACTAACGATTAAGGCGCCTCGGAATAGTCTATGTACGATTTCCCTCCACAACACAAACTTTAATTCAGCTTCTTTGTTCCAAAGATAATTGCCACTACTGCCAAGGCTCTCCATGCAGCGGAATAGCACCTCAGCAATCGACATGGTGGAACAATCCTGTTATGGTGATATAAATATCAATTAAATTTACAATGAAAGAATCCCTGAGACGGATTTTCGTCTCAAATATGTCAAAGACATTATTGATAGAGCTGAAGCATTGAATTAAAATTTGTGGTGCGGCATGGAGGTCCGGGTTCGATTCCCGGCCGCACCACAAATTTTAATTCAATGCTTCAGCTCTATCAATAATGTCTTTGACATATTTGAGACGAAAATCCGTCTCAGGGATTCTTTCATTGTAAATTTAATTGATATTTATATCACCATAACAGGATTGTTCCACCATGTCGATTGCTGAGGTGCTATTCCGCTGCATGGAGAGCCTTGGCAGTAGTGGCAATTATCTTTGGAACAAAGAAGCTGAATTAAAGTTTGTGTTGTGGAGGGAAATCGTACATAGACTATTCCGAGGCGCCTTAATCGTTAGTGGTGTGGTAGTCTAACGGTTAAGACGTCTGCCTAGTAAGCATGGAGGTCCGGGTTCGATTCCCGGCCGCACCACAAATTTTAATTCAATGCTTCAGCTCTATCAATAATGTCTTTGACATATTTGAGACGAAAATCCGTCTCAGGGATTCTTTCATTGTAAATTTAATTGATATTTATATCACCATAACAGGATTGTTCCACCATGTCCATTGCTGAGGTGCTATTCCGCTGCATGGAGAGCCTTGGCAGTAGTGGCAATTATCTTTGGGACAAAGAAGCTGAATTAAAGTTTGTGTTGTGGAGGGAAATCGTACATAGACTATTCCGAGGCGCCTTAATCGTTAGTGTTGTGGTAGTCTAACGGTTAAGACGTCTGCCTAGTAAGCATGGAGGTCCGGGTTCGATTCCCGGCCGCACCACAAATTTTAATTCAATGCTTCAGCTCTATCAATAATGTCTTCTAAACTTTGTTTATAGGGACACCTGTCAGAAAACATCTACTCACCCCAATACGAAGCAAGGAAGGATGATTAGGATTTAACGTCCTTTCCATAAGGTGTTCAGTAGAGACGAAGCTCACGCTCCTATTGTTGCGAAATAATGTGAAAGGACATCGGCCGTGCCCTTTTAAAGGAAACATCCCGGCATTTTCCGGGAATGATAATGATTAATGACGGAAAACCTGAATAAGTATCCCCAGAGGTGGGTTTGAACCACCGACCTCCCCAATGCGAATCCAGTGTGTCACCACTACGCCACCCCGCTCGTTGCGGCGGTTAAAATCCACCTCCGGCCATTCAGATTTAGGTTTTCCGTGATTTCCCTAAATCATTTCATGAAAATGCCAGCATGGTTTCATTCAGAGGGCACGACAGATTTCCTGCCCTACCCCTAACACAAACAGTCCGAGTTTGTAAAGAAATCACTGTTTACTGGACGGTAAATAATAATCTTACCTCTATATACATGTGGCGTCTGTTGCAGTTGATGTCATATATTCTATGAATATTAAATCTGACCTCTTTTCCCCTATCTTTTACCTCAATTGGGAACTAATTTGTTTTTAGAGATATCAGCTCCTGAAGAATCAGCAGACATTTCATCTCTTTACATTTGAAGCTCACGAATGCTGAGTTTTAACTATTCAACGTTTTAAACAATATGTGATTGATCTAACATTCGTCGGCTCTCCAAGATTTCCATTTAATTTAACCGGCTTTTCACCAACAATGGCACCTGCACCAGATTCTCTTTTGTGTATCACTGATGAACGACATTATTTGCGTCAGTGTTTGTGGGGAGCTTCACAGTTTTTGACTTACAAACATTGTAGGGCGAGTGGACCACTAATCGCCACTGTCCGTTTAATCTGCACTTTAATTGTACATTTAAAACACACATTTAATAGCTAACTAGAGCCGTCATCTATAAATAAAAATTGTCGATAAATAATACGATTGAGTGCCGATAACGGAGTCTCGGCACATCTTACACTGCCGATCACTGGTACAAAGCTTGCGTCTTATAAATGTAATTATTTTAAATTAATTTGATTTTTATTGAACGGACTTTCGCATATCCATACGAAACTACATGGATTTATATGGCATGTCATAGTATGTTACACACAATATTGTAGTATTAACTACGATTTACACATGATATGTAATGTGAATCCCCTTAAGAGGCCGATTACTGGTACATTTAACCTACCTACATAACTTGGGTTGTAGTTTTACCTTCCTCCAACCTTTTATTAATGTCGCATTTGAAGAGTGGAATTGCTAAAGGTGCTAAGTGCCGAAAATGAAATTGTTGATGGACGAAAAAAACTGCACATCTCTGTGAGAAATGGATATTTACTTCTAACAAAACACATATTAACTCTTTACATGGTTATACAAATGGTGAAAAAACTTTTTCTACTTATGTTGAAAAATCAAAAAGTTACGTAGCGTTTTCTACAAAAAGGTGTAAGTGCAACAGGTTTTGTAATAGCTAATAGATCTAAGTGCCACGAGACAACATTGACTTTATGAAGGTAACAGCTGTCGGAAAAAGTCCTTTTTGTTTTCGTCCACGTAATCAATAATAGTAGAAAAATCGTTTTCTTATTTGGTGCCAGTGGAACAGTAGCTGGAAGTTTTATCAATTCCACAGCTGCAGTGTCTTTCATTGTCTTGCCTTTCTTCGGGACATGAAAATTCTCCCAATCACACTGATCGGAAAAGCTTCTTTTGCAGGACACAATACCAGGCTGTTGTTTGCTTATTTCTAACAAAGAAAGCTGTGTCTTTAAAAACTTCAGAACTTGATTTTTTCTTCGTAACAATTGTTTGATTATTGTAGCAGAAATATTAAAGGTATTTAAAAATGTAGCTTTGCATACTCTTTTGAGGTCTCCTGTCCCATCAGGAAGTGTGTAGCAGAGAGTTGACTGTCTTTTACCTCTCTGCGTCTTCATTATATGTCACATGGCGTCGTCTTTGAGTAAGAAAAAATCTCTATAAACCCCATCAGGTAATAGCCTTGTTGGTTCAGGTCAAGTTGATGGTATTCTTCAAAGAGCTGAGAGCTGAGTTTTCATATCAATTGTACTTACACTTGCAGAACACCTAAACACAAAAGAAACGAAAAATAGTTACATCCACCTGCTACAACTGGATAATGTAGGCTTGTTTCATATTATAAGTTTACTGTAAATATGACGGTTGTTTTGCAGCAATTTATCTCCTTTTTCTGCTTCTTCTGCGTGAAGTACGACGTTCCGCTTAATCTTACCTTATCCTGTTTCTTTCTGAACGTAACGCTCTCAACATTTCTATCACCACTAAAATCACTGCCGTTCATATTATCATTGTTAACAGCGACATCATTTTAGATAGCAAGCAACAGCTTCAGTAAGCAAAATAATAGCGTTTTGGCATAACCTTGACTACAGACTGCTGTTCGGCTAGCGCCAGATACCTATGGCAGATACATCCATTAGCAGCGCAGGCCCATCTGGACAGGACTAGTGCAATGTCTTGGGGTCAGTAGCAACTACAAGGAATGATTGGACCACATAAATCTCTTAACAGAGTATTGGCGCGAAGACATAGATCGGTTAGCAGTGAAAAACCCCGAAAGTCAAAAAATGGCACTTACATCCTTTAGCATTTCTACTCTTCATTTATCTCTCACTGAAAGGACGATTTGGCGAAAAAATTACAATTTAGCAAAGTAGGCGGACAAGCTTAGCCATACAGTGCCTAAAGCAAATCTGGTTATTACGACAAGTGTTTGTGGATACTGATTTTACATTTCCTTTTACATTTAAGACCATAGAATGTACTTCGAACAAAATATTTTGTTTTTGATGCACAAATATAAATGTTTACCAGGATGTGCTATTTAAGTGATGTTATTACTTTTACAGACCAATTTTTGTCCTCTTCTTACGTCAGTAATGCCCTCGATCTGATACAATGAGAGCACCATAAAGAAACCAAGGCTATATTCTTTGGAATATATTCATCTGGAGATTTCGATAAACGTGTGTTAAGTTATTATGTGTTACTATTTTGGGTATTTAATAGTACGTAGACTATGAGGCTCTAAACGAGCTCGAGGTAACTGATTGGTAATGCACTTATAAGTCCTCCAGTGGTTGGGGTCGGAGGTCAGTGCTTTGAGTCTCCGACTGCAACTCTCTGTTCGTCATTCAAAGGTCAAGTGAACCTGCACAGTTCAAGGGGAATACCCAACTAGAAAGTTCTGCCAAAGAAACCTTCTGTGATTCCCATCGGCTTCTTTCATCCGTGACACGAATAAAGGTAGGTCAACAGCATCCTACAGGTCTGAGGACCAACTTTCCTAGAAACTCTGCTGTTTCGGCAGATAACACTTACAGCTTTTTAGGGGGCATTTGACACTGTTCAAGTGATATACCAGGTAACTAATAATTAATGTGTGATAATGATTCAGCAAAACTTGGTTGAGTCAGGTTTGTTTTCTGACAAACTCGCAATGGAACTGCTAAAATGTTGAGTAATGGTACTTGGCAGCCACTCGGAATAAGTGGTGCCACTTGTTTACCAAAATGTTAACTCGAAAGAACTCCATGTCCTCCTCAAAAAGGTAAGGATTTTTAATTATTTTAATAAATAAGCGGGACAAAGATTTCGATTTTTTTATTTATTTTTTATTTTATTTATTTATTTATTTTTTGCGCCACTGAGCGGCTTGCGACTTACTGTCTGTTGTCATATACATGGGTGGTCTGTATACATCTTAACTTCATCCGTGGTGAAGGTTTAATGCGCCTCTTTCAACTGAGAAAAAAAGTGAGAGTCTTCTTGACTGAAAATAACTTCGCTTTGGGAGAGATGTTGTGTGACGATAGTTGACTAATGAAGTCGACGTATTTAGCCGATATTTTTACAAAACTTTATGATTTATGTCTGTACATTCAAGTAAAAGCAGTGGCGATATTTGATGCTAATGCTAATGATGAAGGATTTAAAAAGAAGCTAAAGTTTTGGGAAAAAAATCACTCAAAAATGGAAGCCTGCATAGTTTTACAATGACAAAAGTCCTCAGAGATAAACTCTAACCAGACATTCCTTAGGATATCGTAAATGAGTTCGAAGTTCACCTGTTACGCTTGCTTGATTACTTGAACTCATATTTTCCAGGTAGGTTACAAGGAAACATTAAAGAAAATGTTTGGGTTGTAAAACAGTATTCTGCATCAGAAAAGCCAGCCTCTTTGACGTCGCAGCAGTATGACTGCTTGCTTGATTTAACATCAGATTCCGAGATAACCGCAAAGTTTCAAACTAATCGATCCGTCTCGGAATTTTGGTTTACGCTAAAGGACGAGTTTAAAATTGTATCAGATAAAGCTAAACTTATTATTCTGTCTTTCCCAACCACATATTTATTCGAATCGGGGTTTTCTGCACACATTGCAACTAAAACCAAATACAGATCCGTCTCAATGTAAAGCAAGATATTCGGTTGCAACTGTGCAATATTCGACCAGATATAGTCTCATTGCGCAAATTAAAACAGTCTCATCCTTCTCATTGACATCCTTGTTTTTCTCTCGTAAACCAAGGAGAGCCTGTAACTATGTCTTTAATACCTATTTGTCTGTTTGTGTAAAAATTGTGGATCTACAATTCTTGTTCTGCAAAATGTATTCTCAATTTTTTTGTTTTTGTTTTTTGTTTGTGCGTGAAGGTCTGTGTAATGTGAAATTGTGGACAAATGAACATTTACGGTGATTAATCTTAATGTCTTGTGAGCTTAAATTGTGCCGCGTGGGAGTAGCCGAGCGGTCTGGAGCGCCACGTTGCGGGTTGCGCGGCCTCCCGTGTCGGATGTTTGAATCCCCCCTCGGGCATGGATTTTTGTGTTGTCTTTAATATAAGTTACTTGGTAAGTAGTTTGTAAGTTTAGGGACTGATGACCCCGCAGTTAAGTCCCATAAACTTAATAAACGTTTGAACATTTTTTGCTTAAATTGTGAAATCATCTTGCTTCGTCAATAATACCGTCAAATGCAGTATATATCTGCGACGTAAAATTTAATGCTCCGTCTTTAGTTCCACTTTTTAAAGGTGCTCCGCGACTCAAAATGTTTGAGAACTCCTGCTCTAAATGAAACTATTTCGGTAACATATGGATAAGCTTTGAGAAGGAGAAAGCTCAGACTAATGGGCCATACACTGAACAAGGGGACAACTTGATTTCGATGTTAACTATGGAATAAATTTTATCATTTTCATTTTAATAATTCAAAGAATATAAACCATTTTTTAAGATCCAAAAGGTTTAACGCGCCAGAAATTGTTGTGCTGGTATCACTAATTTTAGCTGTAGTACGTACAAATGGTAATGGAGAACGATCGTAGTCCTTCAACTGTAGGGTCTCAAAACACTTTACGGAACAGTCGTTAATAAATTAATTTGACTTTGAAGAATGGTGCATTTTCATATAAATAATCTCTCGCAATGAAATAGGAGTAAATCTACATCTGTATCTACATGATTACACTGTAATACAACATTAAATCTTTTTCAGAGGCCTTACACAGTAGAACCACTTTCAGAATATTTCATGACCTTACCATCCTCGAATAACACGTTGGAAAAGTTAGCACCTAAATCTACCCGTACGTGTTCTGGTTTCTCTTATTTTATAAATATGATCATTTCTCTCTCTCTCTCTCTCTCGAAGTGGGCGACGACAAATTATTCTGCCATTCAGAAGAGTAGGTTAGATGTTACAATTTCGTGAAAAAATCTCACCATAATGAAATTCGCATCGGTTTTAATAATTAACGTCCTAATTCGTTTTTTATGTTTGCAACGCTCTTTTCATACTTTGTGATAATCGAAAACATACAATTAATACACTCTAAGGGAAAGCACTGTCATATTGTGAGAGCAACTTTTTAGATAATAAAAACTGGGACACTTTTATGCATCTTACTGTTTTTCCTATAACATAATTAAAGTGTATTGTGTTATTTTTATTACTTTCTCTTTTCTATTTACTGACTCATTATGGAATTTCTCTATTTGTTTTCTTTTTTTAGTTTCTTTAGTCTTTCAAAAGCGTTTAATTAGTGAATATGTCAATATTTCCTACTTAGATGAAGTCATATTTTTGTTTGATTTACTCTGTGTTTAACGCTTTCTTTTGGGAGCGCTAAAATCGACAAGTGTCAACAACAACTTTTCTTCTCTAGGTCTTGGCGTAACATTTTCTGTGACAGCTGCTGCGAACTGTTTGCCTCGTTATTAACAATTTACCATACTACCGGTAGTTGCCAGCCTGTCATTTATATAGAGAATCTATGAATATACAAGCTTGACCTTGAAGAAGTATACTTTAACCTGATATATGTGAATCAATGGAAATTTTGCATCGAAAAGTAAGAAAAATTAATTTTCACTTTAAATTGAATTGCAACACAACGATACTGATTCGTCGTATTCCAACATAAATGTAGCAACACTAAAACATTACAATGGCGATCGTTGTCGTTGTTGCGAACAACACGAAATTGTGCTGCTTACTCTTAGTCGTCTTACCTACCGTTCCAGAGCCTATCGTGCACCACACTGTCATTCTGAGATACAGGAGCCAATATGAATTGAATACGGTACACCAAGAAGAGAGTGAAACAGATGAATGAAATTACTATGAAGTAATAACATTCCTATTAAGAGTCAGCGATTATTATGCAGTTTATAAATAATTATATCCAGTTATATTCATTATTATTTATCTACATTTCATTATGTCGTGTAACAATCTTAAAGTACGTTCTCATGAACAGAAGTAAAATAAGCCTGAGAAGTATCATGAACGCGCTTCCGATTAACAAACGTTGAAAAGGGGAATTTTCTAAATTGGCAGGGAATCGTTTTTGGTGTGGCTAAACTATAATGTCGGTATTGAGAACCACTGTTGCAGACTCCGCAGTGTTAGTAACAGTTAATAAAGGAAAACATAGAGACATTTCAAAAAATGCTCGTATCGTTATCACCATCGTCGTTACCGTATGATAGCGTGGTGAATAAAACGCTGGAGTTTGCGACATTCAAACACCTATTACGAGTTGTCAACCTGAGAGATAGTGGAGGAAAGTTCAAATTCAGCAGCTCGTCATCACAACACACTCTAATCCTATCAAGAAGAAATTTGTCGGAAGAAATACGCCACTTGTTCCTCATGCATAATTGGTCTCTTCAGAACTCCTAACTGCTAAGATCTACAAATAAAAAACTGAAATTAACTTAAAATTAACAGTTTTTATGTTCAATTTAGGCTTCTCGAACTTATCTGTCTCTCAGTGTGTCGATGGAAATATGCTGAATAATATTTTCAGAAGCCATTCATACACTGTGTTCTCAATGAAAAGACAGGATCAAACAGCATGGCAGACAGCTCACAATCAAAATACAGTTCTCCTACAACCGGACTACAGTAATTGACGATGCCGGTGCAACAAGCTTCGCGTGTTTCATCAAACGACCGCAAGACGACGCGACTACATCTCTTTTCTTTCCTTTTCCAATGTTACAGCCAAAGACTGCAGGACATAGTTTTTTTATCTGCCTACCGGTGAGCTTCCCCGACGAATAAATGTCACATATGATCGTAGGTAATTCCGCCTTACTCTTAGCCTTAACCTTCAGGACGAGTTAATAGCTGAAGCCACGAGTCAGTTTTTTTTCTTTGTCAGTTTTTATTATATATATTTTTTACTTCTTCGTTTCCATGAAACACGGACGTGAAGTGGTACTGTGTAAACAGAGTTAATTTTTGGTCCTATCGCACCCCATTCACATTTAGTGGCAAATTGGCACAATGGGTTCCCCGTGCGCTGTCAAAACATACCATCTGAAGGTTTTGACATGCACACTATCGGATTCTATATATACCCAAGCTGGTAAGAACAAGGCCTGGAATTTCGGAGAGCGAATTTGATTAAGTTTATTATTAATTGTTTTCATTTCTGTTACAGGTCTCGTCTGCTATCACTATCATCACATCTATTTGACCGGTAATATACACTTACCACATGACTTATGTATAAAATGACAATTTCCGAGGCTACTAATAGAGAAATCAGTGACTGAACGGACAATTGACAGTTTTAAGAGGAACAAAAAGTAAAAATACACAGACTGAAGGAGGTTTGAACACTCCTTTAGCATGGTGTTCAGATGCCACGTCACGTTTCGTTGTATGTCAGGAATATTGGCAAATCTCTTTCTTTTCAAAGCGAGTTTGGGTCGAGGAAACAGGCAGAAGTCTGGAGGACTGAGATCCGGCGAGTATGGTGGATGTTCAAGTAGCACGGCAACGCTCGCCCAGAAGCAGCTGCTGTCGTCAAACAGTTCCTGGTTTAAAAAAAAAAAAAAAAAAAAAAAAAAAAAAAAAAAAAAAAAAAAAAAAAAAAAAAAAAAAAAAGGGGGGGGGGGGTTTGTAACTTGAACATCTACCATACTCGCCAGTCTCAAACCTTCAGACTTCTTGCTATTCCCTCGACTCAAACTCGCTTCAAAGGAAAGAGATTTGATGATATTCCTGACATCCAATGAAACGTGACGATGCTTTTGAATACCATCTCAAAGTAAGACTTTGTGAAAAGATTCCAGGACATGTATCGCTGAGATAAGCGGTGCATTTTATACATATATTTCGGGTCCGAAGGAACAGACAGTGATAGTACCTCCTCCATTCTTCGTTATGGATGCACGCTAGGACCGGTCTCTTACAGGAATCGACGAAATGCCACAAGTGGACGATGGTCATGACAGCGACAGTAGGGTACATCAGTAGTGTGTGATCAAGTTGAAAGGTTGCGTATGGTGGGAGGAGAAAAGGAATAGCCCGTGCGGCTACGGTGATCACCGTATCCCCAGTAGCTCAATAGTCAAGCACAACCATCTGTTAAGCAGGAGTACCCGTGTTAAAATCCCAGGTGGACACAAATTGTCAACTTTTTCCATTGATTTATTTCGATGCAGCTGACGTCGTAAATTCCTTCGTGTGTTCAGTGAGAAGATATTTCGTCGTTATTAACGGAGAAAAATCTTCATCATAATGTTTATAAACTTATGGGGCCAAACTGCTGTGGTCATCAGTCCCTGGACTTTTAAGCCACTCAACTTAAACCTGTCCTAAGGAATACACACACCAATGCACGAGGGACGAATCGAACCTCCGGCAGGAGCGGGCGCGCTGTCCATTACATTGCGCTTAGAACCACAAGGCCATTCCCACGCAGCAGAAATCTTTATATATAACAGTAACATCAAGCACATACAGGGCGACAGTTTATTGATTTATTTAATCGTATGGTAATTTTATACAATATACAATTATAGATAACAAGGTAAAATCAAACTTTGAAGTCCGCTGTTGTCAATCACTAAGTTAAACCGGGTGTGAAAGAGAACAAATCGCCAGGTATGCCACGGTACGAATGAAGAGGACAGCGTTGGACCAAATGCTCAATCGTCCGTTCTTCCTGGTTACTCCCGCACATCGGTGAACTGATCCAGTCCCACTTGTGCCTGAAGTAATTGCAGCAAGCATGTCCAGTCCTCAACCTGTTGATGCGACACCACAATTTCTTCGGGAGATCAAAAGCGGTTGGCTTCTTTGTGGTATCAAGATGGTGGGCACTTGTTCTCAATGATTTTGTTGACCACTCATGCCTCCAGCTTTCATTTAGGTCAAGTCCATCAGCAATGGATTGTCTCGCAGTGACACTTATTGGTATTCTTGATTCCAGTCGCTGCTGTGATGGATGGCAGAATATTCTTGGTGCAATGGCAGAGAGGGTGATGCAAAGATTTTCTTAGCTTCCTTCAGTAGATCTTGCTTGCTGACGACATCGCACTGGTAGCTATAATGTTTTAATGATTGTTAAGTAATTACAGTTCCTTTCTACCACTAGCAAACAAGATACTTAGCTTTTCAACATTACGATGTATGGGGGTTCTGCTCGCTGCAAAATTATTCTCCTGGGGCGTCGTGGTAGAAATAAATACTCGATATATACAATTTTTCACTTCTTCTTTAATTTGAATCAAACTTCTTCTCCACCAAAACATTACAGCTTTCAAACGTATACAATGCAACAGAACTTAGCTGACAGAACTTCCATTTTAAAACACAGAGTGACATAGATTCCAGAGCACATAACGATCGCCAAAACTCCAACTCCCTCACGCAAGGCAGTGAGGCAAATATATAGCATAGGCAATAATGACCTTACATTATGCATTGTTCATAACAATTGAATATACTAATTTACAATGAACAAACACACAAAGAAAACATTTCATGTACACAAAAATAATCACAATATAAAATAAAAACTATACATACAATAATTTTACATGCCACATATCTTTTTAAGTCGTAATATCGGTTCTTTTTCTATGACAACAAACCAAAATGTTAAATGTCAATTAATTAGTTAATGAGTACATCATACATGTTCCTAACGTATATTGAACTATCAAATATCTTGTCCATTCTAAAAATATACTCTAAATCTTACGTCAGTCAATATATACAAAGAATAACAATATTCAAATGTCACTATTACATTAATTAACACAATTAGCTGGTCAACACAACTTGTTTATGAGCCTAACATATATACAATGCTATTTATTTTAATGTCTTTATGTAGATACAAAAGTTTTTACCATTCGTCTATCTATTTATTGAAATAACATACAACGACAAAACTATTGTTTATAGAACTGTCTAAAATGTCTTATACAAATCTCTTAATTAATGAAATTTATCACTTGTTTTAATCACAGTATCACCGAGACACTGCCCTACACTGATTCCTAGGCTGGCTATTTTGTTTTTAACTAACTTCACACGCAACATGTATCACTATTGAACCACACGATTCCGGGTCCGACGCAGACGGTATCGTACAATAACATTGAGATGAGAGGTCCGGCAGTATCATCACATAGCACAGAGTAATATCTTCGAAAAGGGCGAACAAATTCTTCTTAATTAATTTTGACAACATTGTCAGAGGAGAAAAAACAGCGATCTATTTGTATGATTAATTTCACAAAAAACAGTCTTGATCGCAAAAATTAACAGTTTCTATTTACCGGTTTCGACCTGATGTAGGTCATCTTCGGATTTACCAGTAGCCCATGTGGCCAGTGCTGCACTCGGCTGGGCTGGGCTGGGCTGACCTGGTCTGTTCTGCTGCCACCTACACCAGGTCGAAAGCGGCAAATAGAAACTTTTAATTTTTGCGATAAAGACTGTTTTTTGTAATACTGAACAAATTCTTATAGAGGATCTCTAGACGATGTCAACTTTCTTTAAGACCTGGAGATGAATCTCCAGCACTACAAAAACTGAAGTATCTTGTTTCCAAGAGTTTTATTCAGTGGGTAAAACCTGAGGTACAATATTTCTCCAAAATACGTTGGAGTCACTTTAGATAGAGTCTTGAGCTACAAAGAGCACATTACTAACGTTTCCCACAAAGTCGCCGCAAGAAACAACATATTGCATAAGCTCAGTGGTACATCGTAGGGAGCCTCTGCTGACTGTTACGCCAATCTGCCATCTGTTTTGTCTACTTGGCTGCTGAGTACTGTACACCGTCTAGATGAAAAGGGACTTAACTGCGGGGTCATCGGTCCCTAAACTTACCTACTACTTATGAACTACCTTATATTAAAGACGACACAAACATCCATGCTTGAGGGGGAATTCGAACCCCCGATCGCAGCGGCCGTGCAGACTGTGACTGGCGCGCCGCAGGCCGCTCGGCCACTGTGGCCGGCGTATTTACAAAAAGTTGAATTTGGTCAATACGTTGCCCTTCTGCTAGAAAACAACAAAAACGATGATTCCTATGACAGTGAAGCACAGTTACATTCCGAAGTCGTATTACAATTTTCACTCCACTGCAGAGTTAATTACTGCCGCTAGACTATAACATGTTCAAATGTTTGTAGCTGACCAATCTGCTGCGGTTATCGTACCCTAGACTTACAAACTAGTTAAACAAACTTACGCTAAGGACAACACACGCCCGTGCTCGAAGGATGACTCGAACATCCGATAGGAGTGGTCCGGAAGTCCGTGCCATGGTGCCTAGAAACGCACGGCCATTTCCGCGCGGTGCTGGACAATGAATTAGCAGCAAACGAGGAGATAATTTTGAAATGGTGTTTATACACCAAAGAACAATGTCTGTTATCATAAAATATAAAAATTTGTAGCAATTTATCTTCCACATGATAAATTTCACTTATTTCGACTGAAATGGATACTGCGCAGTTGAAACCTTAAGAGATCTTTCTGTGAGTTTTTTTCCTTTTCCTATGGAAACTTTCAAAGAAATGTAGACGTAGAGAATCCTTTAGAGCAAATTTCGTTAGCCTCTTCTTTGTGCAACTGGTGAAATGTATTTCGAAACTGCTCGCAGCCACTTCACGCCCTCCATCTTGACACGTACTGCCTGCGGGTGAAAAACTGGCGCTTGTCAACTTATCTGGCGAAACCTTCAATGCAGCACCCAGCCTAAGGGGACCCGTACTCCGCGCATTATGAGTTCTAAAAGGATCGCAAATGCAATGAAATACGTCCAATAACAGACATTGACTACAGTGGACACTATGCGCCACAGGGATAAGAACGACCGAACGAGAGAACGCAATGATAACACGCTGGATTCTCATTCCGGAGGACGATGGTTCAAAACCACTACCAGCCATCCATGCCGGAATGACTCCTTTGAAAGGGCACGGCCGATTTCCTTCCCCACCATTACTCAAAAATTCGAGCGTTAGATCCATCTCTAATGACTACGTTGTCGACAGGAAGTTAAACACGAAGCTTCCTTACTTCCTGTACAAGAATGGATCGGGTTGTCTTTAACGTAGTTTTAGTCTCTCTGACCTTAGCCTCATTCGAATAGGCAGGAAAACTGATTCAGCGCACTACATTGCAGTGCAATTAGCTATGAAAGCATTACTAATACGCGACTCGGTAGGCTGGTGGTCGATACTGTGTCTTATGCGGGAAAGGCGTGTTGCAAAGTGGCTGCTGTCTGGACAGACGAGGAAATATTGGCCGGCGGCTACGGCTCTTGGAAAGCCGCTTTGTCGGCGCTACGCGCTGATCTCATGGGCAACGCGCTGCTTGCGAAAGCGGCCGGTGCACGCACTTGCGGCATTAGGAACACTCAGCGAATGCACGCTTATGTCGCCGCGTGCGTACTTCAGCCGTTTCTCCATCGCCCATGTTCGCTATATTGGTATTGCACTGCTATTAACGATTTTGATATACCGGGTGATCAAAAAGTTAGTATAAATTTGAAAACTTAATAAATCACGGAATAATGTAGATAGAGAGGTAAAAATTGACACACATGCTCAGAATGACATGGGGTTTTATTAGAACAAAAAAAAAAAAAAAAAAAAAAAAAAAAAAAAAAAGACGGATTAAAAACATTAATGAGAGTCGCAGCAGATGACAAGCTCTCACTACTAAAATCCTTTTAGGTCATAGGTTTTACACTCGATTAATCTGGTGTTAAATGTTTCAATAACAGTGTATGCCTCGGTGCTGTAATACAGTTGTTTAAAAAAGACCGGCATTCAAGTGAAACGGAACTGATAGTGCCTCACCCTAACTCCGGACATGCTTTACAGTGCTGTTCACAACATTATTCCTCGACTACAGCTATTGCTGAGGAATGATGGTGAATATATTGAGAATTTCCTGTAAAGAACATCATCTTTGCTTTAGCTTAATTTGTTATGCTAATTATTGCTTTTCTAATAAGATGAAGCGCCATCTGTCGGACATTTTTTTTCTAATAAACCCCCATGTCATTCCAAGCATGTGTGTCAATTTTTACCTCTCTATCTACATTATTCCGTGATTTATTAAGTTTCCAAATTTATACTGACGTTTTGATCATCCGGTAAATATTATTACATACTGATTTTTTATGGAATATTTAAGTTCAGAAATATTATGAATAACTGAAAATGTCAAAGGAGCAAAGAGCTCCAGATAATGTATAAAAGCATTGTTAGCGATTGCGCTAGTTCTCCTTCTATCGTCTAAACTTGTATCTCACTAGTATGAGTCTGGATTGTATTGCTCAGTAAGTTATCTTGTAAAATGTGAATTATGTGATGTTAATTTTCAGATCTTATCGTGAATATGTGCGCCTCGGTTGCACAGTGGTAGAGTGCCAGACTACAAATCCAAAGGTCGCGTATTCGATCCCCGCCAGGTCCTAGGATTTTTATCTGTCACTTTCCACTTCTTTTACCTCTGGCAGTATTGCTGATATCAAAAATACCGAGTAGCACCCTGGTTCGGAACCCACGTTAAACTGTAGGTCCCCCTTTATATGGCTGGGTAAGTCAGTCAGAAGGTCGGAGGAAGGCAACGGCATACCACCTCCAAACAGGACCATGCCTAGTAAAGCACTGCGGTGTTCAAACCAATCTTCGGATTGTTGACTGCTTTACCTTTTATCGTGAATATATGACAAATATTTAATGAATACGACATTATCAATTCAAGTAGTTTTGACAATGTAATCCTGTGACTTAATATCTTCGAGTTCTCTATGGTCCATGGTAGAAAATAATTTTGCTATTGAGATTTCATTTTAGTAGTCCAATTTATAAGAAGAAGTGCAATAATGAATCAAAGTGAAATTTTGAAATATTACGACTTTGTATGATAGACTGATTCGAGTTCGATAGTTATCGCACTCGAAATATTACTCGACTGTTTTGCTATACTAATAAATCAGCAACAGAAATGTAACATTCTCGCAAAGTATTTTGATGAATAGGCTTTAATAAACGCAGACGTAGTGTAGTTATATAAATATTGACTGTGATTAATCTACGCTACTGGCCATTAAAATTACTACACCAAGAAGAAATTCAGATGACAAACGGGTATTCGTTGAACAAATATATTATACTAGAACCGACATATGACAACATTTTCATGCAATTTGGGTACTAGATCCTGGGAAATCAGTACCCATAACAACCACCTCTGGCCGTAATAACGGCCTTCACACGCCTGGGCATTGAGTCAAACAGAGCTTGGATGACGTGTACAGTTACAGATGCCCATGCGGCTTGAACACGGTACCACAGTTCATCAAGAGTAGTGACTGGTGTATTGTGACGAGCCAGTTGCTCGGCCACCATTGGCCAGATGTTTTCAGTTGCTGAGAGATCTGGAGAATGTGCTGGCCAGGGCAGCAGTCGAACATTTTCCGTATCCAGAAAGGCCCGTACAGGACCTGCAACAAGCGGTCGTGCATTGTCCTGCTGTAATGTAGGGTTTCGCAGGGATCGAATGGAGGGTAGAGCCACGGGTTGTAACACATCTGAAATGTTACGGCCTAAGTGCCATCGATGCGAACAAGAGGTGACCGAGACGTGTAACCAATGGCACCCCATACCATCACGCCGGGTGATACGCCAGAATGGCGATGACGAAAACACGCTTCCAATGTGCGTTCACCGCGATGTCGCCAAACACGGATGCGACAATCATGATGCTATAAACAGAACCTGTATTCATCCGAAAAAATGACGTTTTGCTTTTCGTGCACCCAGGTTCGACGTCGCGATAAACCGCAATTGCGATAGGCTACAATCCGACCTTTATCAAAGTCGAAAACGTGATGGTACACATTTCTCCTCCTTACACGAGGCACCACAACAACGTTTCATCACGCAAAGCCGGTCAACTGCTGTTTGTGTATGAGAAATCGGTTGGAAACTTTCCTCATGTCAGCACGTTGAAGGTGACGCCACCGGTGCTAACCTTGTGTGAATGCTCTGAAAAGCCTATCTTTTGCATAATACAGCATCTTCTTCCTGACGGTTAAATTTCGCGTCTGTAGCACGTCATCTTTGTGGTGTAGCAATTTTAATGGCCAGGAGTGTACAAAACTGTGAGCTAACATTTGTGAGGCTCTTCTTAAATACAGTATACGACCTCGGAACTTTATATTACGAGTGTGTGCTCTACACACAAAACCTATTTAGTTGCACTACTTTTTTTTCTTAAACCTGTTAATATTGTTCACTTGGTACAGCGTAAAGGAGAGTCTTCTGGAATCTGCGATATTGGGTGTGTTGCCAACCCTCACAATAACTACAGACTGTGGTAGCGCCGAAAGTTTAATTACATAATTAAATGAAGTCGTAGGCATACAAAAGTTATATACCAGGGAACAACCGATACGCCAGCGCTGATTAAAAACTGCAGATACCACACTTTCTTTCACTCATTACTTGAAAGGGGATGAAGTACACTGATCATAACAATTAGGTTATCAGTTGAGATATCTAGATTCTGAAGTATTGACATTGGCAGAATGAACTAAAGTGGTTCGACTCTTTCTTTCTGTTCTACGGAGTGGAGACACCAACATGACGGCAACCGAGATAGTAATAATAACATAAAGTTGCTGCAGAAGTGGTTGTTGTCGATTTGGTTTTACTCTACTAAACAGATTACGCAAGCAGTAGGGTATAGATAGTGTAGTGAGAAGTAGTGACTTGCCCGAAGCTCTGGCAAGGAGAACCCTAGGTAGGCTGCAACCGGGACAGAAACAGAGGGATGTGGTTGAAGGTAATGGAGTGTCCCAAGTGTAATTTCTAAGGCCTGGACGCTATTTCAGACGACAGGAACCGTTAAAGAAGGAAGGCAAGCAAAGATTGTCCGTGGGTAAAACCAGGAAGAAATGATCGGTATCTCCAGTTAACTGCCCGTCGAGGCGTGAAGCTGAATGCAACTCAGCCAGAATGAACCTTACATGCATAAACAGGACGCGAAATATCAACACAAACAGTCCGAAATAGCCTTCGGGAATGTGGCCTCTACGCACGGAGGCCTATGGTGGGTGTTCCATTAAACCCACGACACTGTTTAGCTCGCAGAAACTTGGCTGAAGAACACTAGGATAGGAGTAGTAACGAATGGCGCCAGTTTCTGTAAACAGACGAGTCAAGATTTTCTGTTCAGCCGGACGATCGTCGTTCCCTCATGTGGAGAGAATGTGGAACTCGTAACAATTCTGCTTACGTGCAGGAAACTTCACATCATGGTGGTGGGCGAATGGTGTGGGCAGGAGTCAGTATTGGCGGACGTGCGGACCTCTATGGAATTCAGAATGGTGCTTTGATTGCTCAGAGATATAAATCGACATTCTTTGACCTTTTTGTTGTGCCCTAAGCTGGTGCCATAGAAGATGGGTTCCTTCTGGTGGACGATAAGGCTCGTCCCCACAGAGCTGCACTGGTGGACAACATGCTTGAAGCTGAGGGTATTGAACGAATGGAGTGGGCAGCTTGTTCACCGGATTTAAACGCAATTGAGCGTGTCCGGGATGTACTTGACAGACGCATCGAAGCAAGACCAGCACCTCCTACAACGGTTACAGAGCTGGATTTTGCACGCATGGAAGAATGGCCAAATATCACTCAAGAGCTGATTGATAACCTCATACTATCCAAGCCACGCAGGCGTGCAATTGTGCTGGCCGTCTGAGGTGATCACACATCATATTAGAAGGCAGACTCTCTAAGTAAGCGCTAAGTAAAGCTCACGTAAATACTAGGGACAGCGAAATATCACATCACACACAAATTATAATTGTAATCAATATCTGAATAAAATACCTTACCATATATATATTGTGTAAGATATCTCACCTGATCCGCTAATTGTTTTGAACAGTGTATTTGCACATGCTAATCGACATAACGATTACAAACCATATTTCATGATTCGGTACTGCTGACCATTCTTGTACGTGGTACATGGTTAACAAGAGAAGAGTTCCGTTTACACCTTAATATCATCTACCGTACTGAACACAGAAACGGTTTCCGCAGTCATTGAACGAGAGCTACCGAGAACGGTAAATGCCGCACTGTGAAGCTCAGGGAAATCCTATCGGAAAGTCCGATCTCCTGATGGTCATACGTTGAGAGACAGTAACGCCCTAAATTTACAAAACAAAGTTCTGTTTAATCATTCCATCAATAGAAACTAGGGAGTTCCTTCAGAGAAGCGAGGAATCAATTTTGTGGTTTCTTTCCCATATGTATAAACGACCTTACGCGTAAAAACAACCAGAATTTCAATGTTTGCAAACGTAAGGGACAAACTACTTAAACTAACTTATCCTAAGGACAACACACGCACCCATGCCCGAGGAAGGACTCGAACCTCCGGTGAGAGCGACGGCACAATTCGTAACATGACACCCAAAACCGTGGGTGGCAATTCTCATGCCGCATGAAAATGTTAATTGCAAAAATCACATTTTAGAAATTGAAACACAGTTCAGCTACATTTGTGCGTCGATTTCTTGCAAATTTTCGGAAGATACAAATCAGTAAGTCAATATATTTTGTGTATCATCATTCATTAAAATCGTAAAGTATAATGTTCTGGTGTACCTCATGTTCAAGAAGGAAATTTCTCTTTTGCCCAAAACATATTATAATAACAGTAAGTGGTGTTAACCTAATTCCATATTGTAATTGTATAAATCTGTTTCAATAATTCCACATTTTGATTAGTGCTTTACAGCATATTTATTCCCTCATCAATTTTGTTTTAAATAACCCACTGCTGTTCAAAAGAAATACACCAAGTAAAGTGAATATTAGATCGGTGGTGGTGTTATTGATTTCATATCACACGACAGTGCCTAATTTTGCTGGCGATCGTACATAATTCAAAATGAATTCTGTTTTCAAAAGTTGTGTAATTCCTGTGCGCTCTTCTTCCAACATATTTCAATACCTACGTGTACGACGATAATTGTTTCAAAACTAAACTGATTAAATTAACAGAGTGTAGAGTAGGTGGAATGTGTTATCTGCGTAGGTAATCTATTGTGACAACTCTCTTTTTACATGCCGAGCCTTATTTTTTGTACAATATTTCTTCGGAAACAATAGCCTCATCTTCTTCTTTTAGGCAACACTTAATACGTTTCATTTCATTTAAATTTTATTCCACGGATTAATAACCGACAGGTAATCAGGATGTTACAAAGTGTTAAAGAGATGTGAACTAAACTGAGAGTAATATAGTTGAAGTGAAATTGCTGCATAAAACTAGTGATCGTAGATAATTTCAGTGGAATAATTCCTCCCCGTTTATTCAAAACCCTGAACACTTTCAATCATTAAAAGTGAACTGAGCTGTAGCGTAGCGCGGGGGATGCCGGGCGGGGGGGGGGGGGTGTGGGGGGAGTGGGGGGGGGGGGAAGCATGGCCCCGGGCGGCACATGTTTGGGGGGTGGCAGGTAGCGGCCGAACTGGGTCTTACTCGGCGATATCAACTATACCCCCTATAAAGGAGAATACAAACACACTTAAAGATTTGTCGGGAAAATACAATGTGTGTTTATTATCATGATGCATTCAAATATATTTTAACCTCCCTTAATATTTTTCGTTGCGCTACGAAAAATATTTTATATTTCTTAAAAGTCAATCCTATTGAATCAGTTTTCACCGAGGCCATATCATTTATTTATTCAGTTTGCTAAAAAAAAAAAGGTAAGAGGTGTCCAGAATTTTATTTCACAAATACAGACAGGAAAAATGTACACGACTCACTTGACATCAATTTAAAATGTAATGTATTGTGTAAGATAGCCTAGTTCGGAATAAAAGCATTCCAAAACAAGTTAAATGAATTTCTTTCTATGTTCTGCGTATATTAGTCGACATAATACGGAAATCAATGCAACCGCTCGTAAACATGGTATTTCATGCCAGTATTTCGTGACACAGATATGTTAGGAATACTAATTGCAATTGTTTTCAAAATCGTTCGTATGTGGTATGGTCAAAGGAGAGTGACCGATTGCAGGCATGAGGCAATATCACTGAAGTGTCTCGGCGGGCAGAAAGAATTGTGTTTATGAAGCAAAAGGGGATTACAAATAATTTATGTTATTACATATATATATAGACCAAATGTTCTTAAATTCTATATCAATAGCCCAAGTTTATTTGATTTCTTTGCTTTCTATTTCACATGATGCCTAGGAAATTCGAGACTAACTAATCCAGAACATGGTGATTGTTATATACATGGTCACTGTTTACACAGAAATTTCCGTCGGTCTTGGAAACGTTATCAGGTAGCCGAAATGCGACCAATCACGAAAGCAGGAAATCCTGGTACGCGTCGTAGCGAGGTACAAATTTTCCTATGTCTCCACTGTAAATCTATTCCTAATATAGGAGCTAGAAATTTCGATATTGCGAGTAAACTTTCGATTTAAATTATTTCGACCACAGTAATTCGTCAACATCGTGTAATAGGAAGCAGTGAAGTATGACGGCCTTTCTCGTGTTTTAGCTACATTCGAGAGACCATCCGTTGTCCTCGTCCCTATGCTCCAGGTGAAATGAGACGCACTCTACTTAGTTACGCAAAGTATACTTCGCTATATCACTATCTGTAAAGGAACTATTAAGTCAATTTGAATTGGTGGCTCTAGAAATACTTAAAGGTTCGCCCTAATTCGGTGGAGAAGGTAAGTTATTGGTATGAAAGCCCTGCAGGCTCAGAAAATGTTATGTTACAAACTATTTACTCCTCAGGCAAGTCTTCTTTTTAGATGAAAGTATCATAGATTTAAGTTTTTGTTGGCTGTTACAGACATTTTAGACAAATCAGTCGTATAAACAATCTTAAAATAGAATTTGTTCAGCATAACGGAAAAATAAGAAGAACGTAAAGAAAAGAAAAGCCAAAGTTTATTTATTTAAATACATTGGGTGGGGAGGGGGGGGGGGGCAGAAAACTGAGAGCCAGCACCAGGTGGCAGAAATCCACTGGAACTGGGATACTCTCGGTACATCAGCTTAAGATCTTTGAGCTTTAAAATTTCCACAGCTACGTGTTTATATATTCGTACTCAGTACGTGATGATGGCATAACAGCCGATAACTGGATTGTCTAATAATAAAAATATTGCAAAGTATTACAATGTTATCTTGTGTTTCATTCAAAATGTATATTCTGCTAAGAACCGACGGAACAGTCTGTTAATGCAAGTGTGTTTTGTGTGACAGAAATTGTACTTACTGATCGTAAAACAATAATGAAAAAAATAAAATAAAATAAAAAACTGCAGATAGCGACAGCAGATATTAGTAACAAAGCAAATGCCTAAACAGAGAACAGTGCAGCCAACATCGGCAAATGGTAGGCCTACGTTGCACCTCTGGCAACAACAGCTACAAATTAGTGCAGTAGAGAAATCTCCCTATTAACTCTGATTGTGCCACTGGACAGACTAAGGGAGTGCGCATGCCTTGCTATAGTACCGTATATGAGGTTTTTAACGTGATTCCATACGTTGTCCGCAAGTATCATCGAAGTTTGGAGCGGTTATATCGGAGATTTTAGAACTATCGACTAGAATCATGACGAAACAAAGCTGTACGTCCATACAGTTTTGCAGTTTGTTAGTTCCTTTTTTGTCCTGACTTCCCATAGTAGCTTTATTATATTATAGTGTAAGTATTTCTGTTATCCATCCATGCAACTGATTAATAAGAGTTTTTTGTATTGCCATCTGCATTTCGCCTTTATCAATGGTAATATTACGTGGATCCTACTTTACATGTAGTGCTGATTGGTGACTTCAGGTTGTTTTTCTTCAATTATGTTCCATTGACGTTTTTATTTTTTAGCACTTCACAAGATAGCACCACTAGGCACACGCCATTTTGTTTGTGATGAAAAAGAAACAAAATGGCACGTGCCTAGTAGTGTTAGCTGTGAAGTGCTCATCATCATCATCATCATCATCATAATTAGAGACTGATTATGCCTTTCAGCGTTCAGTCCGGAGCATAGTACCTCTAGACTGAACGCTGAAAGGCATAATCAGTCTCTAATGATGATGATGATGATTATGATGAGCACTTCACAGCTAACACCACTTGGCACGTGCCATTTTGTTTCTTTTTCATCACAAACAAAATGGCGTGTGCTTAGTGGTGCTAGCTGTGAAGTGCTGAAAAACCAAAAACGCCAATGGAACATAATTGAAGAAAACAACCTAAAGTCACCAATCAGCACTACATGTAAAGTAGGATCCACGTAGCATCCACCCCTGATGATGCCTTCCAAATAAAGGCCAAATAATGTTGCTGTATTTATCTTTCTCGTGGGCTAATACCTGCCTGAAGACGTGCATAACCATGTTCTTATTTGTAAGTGGAGTGGTGTGGTCCTGTATTTAGAACACTGGACTCAGATTCCTGAGGACGGCTGCTGAAATCGCCCCTGGCCATCCTGATTTAGGTTTTCAGTGTTTTCCCTAAATGGCCCCAAGCAAATATGTGAGTGGTTCCATTCAAAGGGTACTGCCAGTTTCCTCACCACCTTTAAGAAGACCTTTTGTTTCGTCCCTAATGACCACATTTTACGGGTAGTTAAACACTAATTTTCCTTCCTTTACTTTGTAATTTGTTACATGTTTAGTACTTGTAATAATAAGACTGCACTTTTTGTTATTTTGTGTCATTACTCTAAGACTAGGACATTTACTGAATTAAGACTGGTTTCGCACATTGACTACGACTTTCCTTGACATTTTCAGACCACTTAGTAGCTACGTGACTAGAATTAGTATGTGGTAAAATATAATTGCTCGTAACACGTGGATCTGTTTCCTAGAAACTGGGAAGAAGCCACAGTTTTCTTGTCTTGGATATCCCCAACCTGAACCGCAGCTATTTAAGTTAAGTGCTCTTTCTGCAGTTTACTTGCAAGAATGAGGTTTGCATCATGCCAAATGGTACTAATTAACGTTATTAGAAAATTAAACATGTGTCTACAGTTCGTAATATGCTAGTCAACGGAAGACTGCGCTACTATAAATTGTAACCAGTCTGTACTTTGCAATATATTAGTCGACGGGAGACTGTGTAACTGTTTTAATCTCAATTTGTTTTTTACTCTGTCATAGTAACTGATTATACCTCAGGTATATTTTTTTTGAAACATTATGTATGTACTGTTTTTAAATAAAGACAACGAATTTCCCGTATGAGTCACTGATCTTCATTTTTTGTCAACGTGGATAAAACCGTCTAGATTGCTAAAGCTGTCTTTATTTAGTATCACGTTTCGACATCAGCATCATCAGATCTGTGATTAAGATGAAGGAAACCTACAGGTGTTCGTTTTACAGTATAGATTTCCAAGAAAGTTACCAATGTTTTTAAGAAATTTTCAGTCACCTAAAAACCTCTGAACTTGGGAACCTAAATTCAGAGGTTTTTAGGTGAGTGAACACAGAGGTGTTGTCGACGAAAAACGGAAGTCACTAAAAAGATGGGTGCTTTGCACCTTAAAATTAACTTCACGTTCGAGCTACAATAAGACATAAGTATCATTTTTATGTACATCTACCCAAATACTCCGATAATCACAGTTAAGTGCATGGCGAAGGGTAGATTGGACGGATTTTATGATCTGACTTCTCTATCTCTTTTTTTTTTTTATTTTTATTATTTTTTTTTTTTCAAATGATCATGTCTCCCTATGTGTTTACAAAATATGTTCGCATTCGGAACAGAAAATTGGTGACAGGAATTTCGCAAATAAATCTCACCGCATCGCTTAAGATCTTTCTTTTAATGGTTTCGGCCACAACTCTTCCATCATTTCTCACACTCTTTCTCCTGTATCGCGATAATACAAAATGTGCTGCCCTTCTCTGAACTTTCTCTAAATCGTCCGTCACTCCAAATTGGTGGGGATCCTAGAATGTACAGCAATACTTCAAAATAGGTCGCACAAATGTATTATAGGCAGTTTCTTTAATACAACTGTTCATCATCTAAGTGTTCTGCCAAGGAAACGTCACCTTCGGTTAGCTTTCCCTACAATATTTTCAATGTGTTCTTTTCAAGTTGTTCATAATTGTAATTCCAAGGTATTTAGTTAAATTTATTGCCTTTATATTTGACTGATTTATTGTGTATATAAATTTTAATGGATTTTTAATGTTCTTATGGATAACTGGACACTTTTCAACGGTTTGGATTCAATTGGCAATTTTTGTACCATGCAAATATTTTATCCAAATCAATTTGCAGCAGCTTTGGATCTTCTGTTGGCTTTATTAACAGATAAACGATAGCATCATCCGCGAACAGTCTAAGAGAATAGCTCAGATTGTCTCCTAAATCGTTTATAAAGATAAAGAACAGAAGGGTCCTTCCCTGAGCAACACCAGATGTTACCTCGCGAATCCTACTGTACCGTGGCGATATTACGCAAACACGCAATTTGATTAGAAGATATACAGTGTCAAAAGTATTCCGGAAATCGACAAATATGGATTTTATGAAAGTTCATCGTAAAGATGGCGCAGTATCAGCAACTGGTAATATTTTGAAAACAATTTATTGTTCCGTCGCAGTTGCAATGTTTTGGAGTTAGTGGCTAGTTTCGGACTTAATCGTCCATTTAACCGTTGGCCTTATTCCAACTGTAATAATACAATGCACGAAGCAAATGGCTGATAAAATCTTGTACATTATCCACTGTTATACAAGTCACTAATTACATAAAAAACAGGTGTGCATCCACAGCCCTCCAACGTGTGTGGATGCATCACCAGTTTTAACCGATATGAAATTTTTATGTAATTAGTGACTTGTATTAACAGTGGATAATGTACAAGATTTTATCAGCCATTTGCTTCATGCATTCTATTATTACAGTTGGAAAAAGGCCAACGGTTTGAAAATGGACGATTAAGTCCGAAACTAGTCAGTAACTCCAAAATATTGCAACTGTGACGGAAAAATAAATTGTTTTCAAAATATGGAATTGACTTGAGATCACTTGTCGTCATAATGTTAGAGGAAAGTGTATGTTCCAAAATGCTACCGCAAATTGGCGTCATTGATATAGGCCTATAATTTTGCAGATCACTGCTACTATTGCCTTTCTTGAATACTGGAGTGACCTGTGTAACTTTCCAGTCTTTGGGTACGGAACTTGCGCTGAGCGAGCGGTTGTAATGACAGATAGGTATGGCGGCTATTGCATCAGCATACTCTGAGAGGAAGCTAATTGGGATCGGAGACTTGCTACCGTTAAGTGATTTATGTTGCTTCATTACTCCAGGGATATCTACTTCTAAATTACACGTTCTGACAACTGTTCTTCATTCGAATTCTGGAGTATTTGCTTCGTTTTCTTTGGTGAAGTAGATTCGGAAAGCTGTGCTTAGCAATTCTGCTTTAACGGAACTGTCATCAGTAGCATCACCATTGCTACCACGTAGTAAAGGTATTTATTGTGTTTTGTCGCTAATATACAGACAGGGATGAAATTTGAGACAAATTTTATAGGACATTCATAGAACGGAAGCGGCAGTGAATTAACAACGCCTTGAAAACTGAGTTAGATATTCAGTGTTGCAGTTTTAACGAACTAAGTGAATTTGGTCCAAAGTGGTTTTTTGAAAATTTTCGAGATCTGCTTGCGTAATGTTAGCTGATAGTTGGCGCACCCCTGAAGCTGACTGGGGCACACTATGCCGTACGTCGCCTTCTCTGTGGCGGCGGATCTGTCGAGGGTTGCGCAGAAATATGGTCTGCCACGGGGACAGGGGGGCAAACGGAGGGGAGGAGGCACTATAGACAGTGCGTCGTTTTGAAGTCAGTTGGCGAAGCCTCCCGTAGAACATTTTGCCCACGTAAACAAAGTTGACACACGGCGCGGCTTATGTTGGGACGACTGGGGTAGTGGTGAATGTATTAATGGTCGCTCGCATCGGCACCACACGGGGGTACCAACTTAGTTTATGCCGACAATAGTAGATTCTTGCAGAATCTTGTTCTGTGGTTACAATAACTGTGTTAAATGTTAGATATTACAGTTATTGAGTGAAGACTGTAGCTTCAGGAAAGCAATTACAAACGTTTTTCTGGTTATGAAGCGTATTTGATCCAGTAATACGACACTTTTCGCTTCAAGGAAGGAAGCTTAGGGTTTAACGTCTCGTCGACAGAGTGGTCATTAGAGACGGAGCTTACGCTCGTATTTTCGGGGAAGGATTGGGAAGAAATCGGACGTGCCCTTGGAAAGGAACCATCCCGGTATTTAATGATTTAGGGAAATCACGGATAACCTAAATCTGGATGGCCACAGGTGGATTTGAACCACCATCCTCACGAATGCGAGTCCAGTGTCTTACCACTGCGCCACTTTTAGCTTCGTTGATGTGACTATTTTTTGTGTAAATTTCGAAAAACCTAGAATGTAACTTGTATTTTACTGAATCTATGTTGATAGCAGATGGAACTGGACTGCATTTTCTTTGCTAGCTCCGGAGTATGTCGAATGAGGAAAGAAGAAAGGCAGGTTATCATGATTTGTAATTGTTTACCCCTCTTACGAATTAAACGTTATTTCTTTCAACTGTATACTACAATCATACCGATTAGTATAACTACAAACGACACAAGTTGTCACAACAACGACTCTAAACAACCAAAGCACCTTTTTAAATCATATACCGTACTTCTCTTCTTAGTATCTCTAAATGTATAAACAAGCAAACTCTTATTAAACAAGCCAAAATTGCTATATCGCTGGATCAAATACACGACCATCTGGTTTCAACGATTCCAATGCACGATAGAAAAAAACTATTGTTCCATTTAAAAAATTATATCTTTGTACTGTAACTCTTTGGAAAATGATACAATAAACTACGTTCATAGCTCCGCAGAAAGTGTAACATTTCTTGTGTTGACCTACTGCATTAAAATTCCCCGTCACCTATTATTTTATAAGTTACAGAGGCAAAACACACTTAGTGAAACACCCTATATATATATATATATATATATATATATATATATATATATATATATTCGACATTAAAAGTTAATGAAAGCTGCATGTAATTTTAGTCACTGCAACACTAATTTCTCTTATAGACACAAATGGTAGAAAAGTTGAATAATAAAATAACAAATTGGGAGCGATCGCGCCATACCAGCACCACCTGTCAGATTATGTTCTTTTATACGTGCATAAGTTTTAGAAACTAACTTATTTGACGCCTCTAATAGTGACAGACGTCATCTCTGACACTAAACTACGTTTCCAAAGTTGCTTAGCTGGGAGGCAAAGGTAGCTCAGTCGGTGGAGCGCTTGCCGCAAAACGCAAAATGTTCTGCGTTCGAATTCGGGTCTTGCACACAGTTTTAATCTTCCAAGAAGTTCCATCAGAAATACTAACACTCAAACTAGTTTTTAGAACCATATACTGTATTCAGAAATTCTTAGGCATTTTCTCCTTTCCTATGGTCCACTCAGGCGAAACGTTTTACGAATTTAAAAGGTTCTTCTACCTGTCTCTTTCCACACATTTTGATCGAAATCGTTGATACCGATCCCCCGACTGTCATACTAATACTGAAACTCGCTTATACTCAACTTGAAGTGGTAATATTTCTGAACTAATAGGAATCGATTATCTTCCTTCCTCTTCGTAACCTTCAGCGAAATCAGTTAGCTCCATCTCGCGACCTCCCGTTTTTAGTAAGCTATGAATGTTAAGTTACATTATACATCACTCAAAACAAATGGGGGAATCATGTATAATATCATACACAATACACAAATGATAACGTATTTTATTCAGGTATTGGCTACAATTGTAATTTCTGTGTGATACATTACGGTATTTTGCTGTCTCAATTCATTGCATGAGGTTCGCATGGCGTTTACTTAGAGCGAGGTACCATGGCATACCAAAATAATGAAAGAAGATCGTTGCCTTCTAAAATAGTGTGTGAACACCTCGGACGGCCAGTAGAGTTGCACACCTGCGTGTCATGGACAGTATGAGATTATCAAGCAGCTCTTGACGTGTATTTTTCCATTCTTCCATGAATGCGATATTCAGGTCTGCAACCGGTGTGAGAGGTGCTGGTCTGGCTGCAATGCGTCTGCGAACTGAAAAAAAAAAAAAAAAAAAAAAAAAAAAAAAAAAAAAAAAAAAAAAGTTCAAATGTTTGTATAGCTTATGGGACTTAACTACGGGATTATCAGTCCCTAAACTTACAAACTATTTATGAACTAGCTAACACTAAGGACGGCACAAATACCCATGCCCGAGGGGGGATTCGAACCCCCTACCGCAGTGGCCGTGCGGACCGAGACTGAAGCGCCTCAGTCCCCTCGGCCACCGCGGCCGGCTGCGAACTGCATTTCAGGCATTCTCGACAGGGTTTAAGTCCGGTGAACAACTTGGACAACTCCATCCGTTCCATTCCCTCGGCTTCCAGCATGTTGCCCACCAGTGCAGCTCTGTGGGGACGAACGTTATCGTCCATCAGGAAGGAACCCATTCCTGGGGCACCGCGAGCGTGTGACACAAAGAAAGGTCGAAGGTTCTCATTTCTATACCTCTGAGCGGTCAAAGCACCATTCTGAACGACATCGAGGTTCGTACGTCTGCCATTACTGACTAATACCCACACCATTTATCCACCACCATGTTACGGTGATGTTGTTCAGAGTTCCACGCTCTCTCCAGATAAGGGAACGACGATTGTCCTGCTGAACACAGAATCTAGAATAATATGTGAACAGATCCCGGCGCCATTCGTTAAGACTCCTGACGTTCCTCCGCACAGTTTCTGCAGACTAAACGGTTTGTTGCTTTTAATTGGACACACAGCATTGGCATCCGTGCGTAAAGGCCAGATTCTCGAAGGCTTTTTCTCTCTTGAGAGTGTGTTGCAGCTGCGTTAGCATTGAGCTTCCTGTCCTGCCAACCGGACATAATGGTCATCTCTTGCTGATGTTACACGTTGATAACCTGGGCCTTGCCTTATTTCAACGGTACACATTATCTAAAATCGTGTCCATGTCCTGAAAATATACTTTTGGGCACACCAATAGCTGCAACCAACTCCCCCTGTGTCTGTCTCGCTGCCAACCTTTCTATGGCTCTCCATGCCATAGCTTAGAATAAGTCACATTGTTGTTGCGTCATACTACCTACTCACTACACTATCTGAAGCCAACTGCTTGTGTAATTGGTTTGGTCAACGCCAACCCCTTATGCAATATCATTTTCTTATTACCACTATCTCGGTTGCCGTAATGTTGCTGTCTCCACTCCATGGAACAGACAAAAACCATTTTACTTTCTTCTGTCATGACAATACTTCAGAACCTAGATATCTCAATTGATCCCCTAATTGTTTTACCGTTGCATAGATAAATGATTACTTACCGTTCTTCATCTTTTGGAAAGCAGAAAAAGTGTACGTCTTTATTTAAGTTTGAAATTATTTCAACAATTACGTACTGAACCCTTCCTGCACCACTTTCCCTTCAGTACTGCGTATTATTTTTAACAACGGTAAAGCTTTCTAAAGACAACGCTGTCTGATTTTCACGGTACCGTCATCAAACAAATGTTTATTTGTGGCAAAGGTCAGCCCCTTAAGTGAACGATTAATAATGAAATACATCCTCTTGTGTTGCGCTTCAAACAAAGAACTTTGCACAGGCACACTAAATTATGGCGCTCACATTTCAGCGGAATTTGCTTTCTTTATACTTACTACTCTGTGGTCTCGTCTTTCAAAAGGGAAGGTAGGTCTTCTATCAAGATATGCGTATGTTGCGATTAGGCAGGATCAAAGGCTCCGTCGATAGGTAATCAATCATACCAAACCAGACGTTCACTGAGATCCTAACTTGGAAGATTGTTCTCATAGTATCGAGTCGGTCCTCCATCGCCCACGTCTGAAAGTTGATTCGCGCTAGAATGGCTGCATGGTTTAAAGCTGACGCAAGTCATGGATTGCACGTTCGCTCCCACTGGAAGTTGGAGTCCTTCTTCAGGTACGGGTGTGTGTATTGTTAGCGCAACTTAGTTTAAGTATTTCAGAACTAGACACACATGCGTTTAGGGAGTTACCGCGATCTTGATTTCAATTAAATACTTCAATGTCAGTTTTTAGATCGTTTTTATTTCTCAAACAACCGGGTTCTGGCCAGTTGCCCATCTTCAGATAAATTTCTACTGTTACAGAGTAACTTGTTCTTTTCTGAACCATATGTTCAGCATTTAGTTTAAGTATTTATATTAACAATTTCAAAACAGCGAAAGTTGTAAAATGTCTTTTTTTATTTATTGACCACTTGTATCGGGTTTGCCTGAGTCCATTATCAAGTCAGCCAGGTCAATCTTGAATACACATAAGACAAATCCAGGTATAAACAAATACATTTTGTTTTGTAAGTTTCATGATATGACTTACGATGAATAATATTTTATATTCTGTAAATTTGCTGATTCGTCTTATGTGCATTGAAGATGAGACTGACTTAACTGACTTCACAATGAGCTCGAAGCCCGAAGTAGTCATCAATAAAAAGACCAATAATTTGCGACTTTAACTGTTTTTAAAGTGTTAATGTAAGCAGTAAAGAAGTCGCTGTTCCCGAACCGCCCAACATGCTGGGTTTTCATTAGTTTAAGTAGTTTGTGAGTTCAGAGACCGATGACCTAATCAGTTTGAACCCTTAGACTTACAAACGTTTGAATACTTGACAATTGCGAGTGTGATGTTGCCATTGCGTGTAAACATAGCTTTCCTTATCTCAAAATAAAGTGCTCACTGATCCAACTGTTGATTGCAAACTGGGTACGCCTGCAGCTGTCGTCTTGTTGCAAAATGGCGGTGCTGTCACCTGTTGCCCAACCACCACAACTTTTGTAGGACGGATCACTCGTTTCTTCCACAAATAATCTGCCCAAAAAGGCGCATTTTGACAAGTAATATTCACACTTGTCTCCAAATTATTCATGAATGTGTGTTATCCACAACCAGCTCCAGTTCCGTAACGACTGAAAACCGAACACATCTTCATAGGACTTTTGCGATTTATTTTCACATGTATAATCACCTCACTAATTATATGGCATTCCTCGCCATGTACGAGGGTTGAAATTTAAAAAGTGGCAACTATTTATTCATAACCGATACAAAAGCGTTACATGTTTCCACCTGTTACTGTTCTTCACTGTAGTCACCAGCGATGTGGAAGGCATATAATACCGTTAGCAGAGCCTGTTCTGTTGGTGGTGCGAATGGAGGGTTCTATTGTCTGCAGAGTCTCCGGAACAGTTGTGAAGCGAATGCCAAGAAGTGGTTCCTTCAGTTTCGGAATCAAATCTAAGTCACGAGAACCTAGGTCCGGGGAGTATGGTGGAAGGTACAGTACCCATAAATTTGCTCAACAATAGATGGGCGCATACAGCGCAAGCTGTGGCTGCTCTGTTCTGTCGATGGGACTGGGAAGTACTTTATCATCCAGCATACTCAAAGTCATTGTGACTTTTTATTTAATTCCGAAGATGAAGGAACCACTTCGTGGCATTCAACTGTTCCAGTGATTCGATAGGCAATAGGCCGGTCCATTTGCACAATAAACTGTACAGGCTCTGCTAACGGTATACTACGCCTTCCACATCGCTGGCAATGGTTCTACACAACACTGGTGACTATTTTGAAGGACAACAACAAGTGCAAACATGTAACGCTTTTGTATCGATTTTGAATAAATAGTTGCCACTATTTAAGTTCCAACCCTCTTGATACTTCCTGACAGATTAAAATTGTGTGCCGGAACCGGGACCCGAACCTGGGACCTTTGCATATCGCGGGCAAGCGCTCTACCACTGATCTATCCCGACACGACTCACCGTCACGCCCCACAACTTCAATTCTGCCAGTACTTCGCCTCCTACTTTCCAAACCTCACAGAAGCTCTTCTGCGTAACTTGCAAGATTAGCACTCCTGGAAGAAAGGATATGGTGGAGACATGGTTTAGCCACAGCCTAATGCCGTCCTCTCACGGGCCGTGGAAACGCACGTGGAGGAGGACGTGGTGCCGTTGCAGCGTGGAGTTCCACGTACCACTGCCCTGCGAAGCGTGGAACGAAGGATCTGGCATGTTAGATTTTTGCTTCTTGGAGTGGAAAGTGGGCAATGAAAAGCAACCTGGTTTTCACGTTACAAGCAGAACTTTTGATCCGCTATTTTCCGAACAGAACTCCGTATTTCGTGCCTTCTTTCGTTGTAGCATACGACGTATAAATATAATCTTTTTAAATCGCCAGAAAATCTAAGAACTTTTGAAAACGCGTCATTTTAGGTATCATTTGTTATAATAAATTACCGGAAACTATATATTTATAGCTTTAAAGGATATCGTATTTAACGTTAGTCAGTGCTATAATTTGTATACCGTGAAAGAATATCGTTTCTATGCTACGGTTCAACGCCATTATATCAAAGGAGCGTCTTTACGATACTTTGTCATAGATAAATAAGATATTACAACATGTTTTAGTTGCATAGTATATCACAAATACAGCACTTTCTCTCTCGAGGAGAAATAGCGGTGAGCTGCGGAGCAGAAGTTGGGAGCAACTCGGGGTCGCGACCCCGTAATTCTAAAACATGTTTTTTTTTCAAGAAAAACATTGAATTCGCTTCACGTCAAGATTGTTGAACATCAAGATATCATTGACATTAAAGAATGGTGGCAACAACACTTCAAAAAATTCTCATTAGCCCTAAATTGTCAAACGAAGAAGAGGTTTTCACTTGCTAAATTCCGGCATTTGACCTACACACATCAAAACCTAGGATATTTCGTTTGTATGGAATGAGTAGAGGACTGCGTCGCAATACATATAGGTTTTTTAAGCGATGAAAATTACCTGATTATCCGAGAAATGTGACATCAACAAGAAGATTCCTATTTAAAAATAAAAATATAAGTAAAATAAAAAAAAATTGGACTTAAGATGTTGGACTAAATTGAAATCAGTATTATCAGTTTGTAACAAAAATGACAATAAATAGCAGTTTAAACCTGTCTTACTGAGAATTTCTTTTGCAAGCTACCCCCAAGAGAATAGTTTATGAGAAAAAGGAAGAATGTCCACCAACTTCCAAAGAGGCCTGCTTCAAAAATATTTATCGAAGGCGCTCGAACAACTCGTCATTTAGTGCAAATAATTTATTTCTAAAAGTTGGTAATTGATAATAACACTGTCCTAACAATATTTTAAGTGTTAACAAGTTTTTCTTAGTTTTCTCAAAACAGTGGTGTGTGGACTTTCTTCCTTTTTTCAATCAGCGATTCAATTGAAAGACGTTATCTTGCAGTAATAGACTCTCGAAAGTGGGTATTAAGTTTTCTTATTTTTGGTTCGATCATCGCATTTCGAAATCGTCTAACGACAATCGAATGAAATTTTTTATTGTATCTTACAGGACTTCTAAAGCCATATCTTGCAGTAGTCGGTTTCCATACTGCATTCTTGGCGGTACAATTCTCTCATTCACCAACGCACTTTTGGTTTCTGCTCTCTATTGTTTTCCATGCTATACATCAGTATGAAGGCAGCCGCTGCACGAGCCGTATTCATTGCACTGTACGAAACAAAACACCAACCACAAGCGACACGTGTTGTGGAGTGACCCACTGCCAGCGATCATCTGCGAACACCTGCCGCGGAGCTGGAGCAGTGTACAGAGTGCCGGCCGCGGTGGCCGAGGGGACTGCGGCGCGCCAGTCACGGTCTGCACGGCCTCTACGGTCGGGGGTTCGAATGCCCCCTCGGGCATGGATATTTGTACCGTCCTTAGTAGTAGTTAGTTCATACGTAGTTTGTAAGTTTAGGGACTGATGACCCCGTAGTTAAGCTATACAAACAAAACAAACAGACTGAGCGCGGCTGCCGGGTCCAAACATGCACAGATGTGCCGCGCACGAACTGTTCGATGCGGCTGCCGCGGAAAGTGGATACGCGGCTTTAGGACAACACGTCCCGTGTGAAGACGGCTTAACGGATATTTCCAGTATGAAACTTCCACTCTGCAGGGGAGTGTGCGCTGATATGAAACTTCGTGGCAGATTAAAATAGTGTGCCGGAAGCGGGACCCGAACCTGGGACCTTTGCCAAAAAGTTCCAAATCAGCGCACACTCCGCTGCAGAGTGAAAGTTTCATTCCAACCCTCTTATTCGTAATTCCCTATGACTGCCAAAGGAACTGCTCTTACACAGATCTTTTACAATTCACGGCTACCGGGAAAGGCGGTGAGCTGGAAATAGTGACGCTGGCTCAGAAACATCTGTGTGACTCGATAGCGTGGGCGGAGCGCTGCGATAAATCAGTTTTTCGCAAGCGGCCGCGTTCTGCGCCGCATGCCGCTGCCCGAGTTCCGGAACGCTACGTCACTGGTGCGGGGTCACCGCCTGCCGTGACGTCAGCAGCGCCCAGCCTGCAGAACGCGTGAGTCACGGGCTGTAACCGACCCGTCAGGGACGCCCGCCGCGCCGCCAGGTGTAGAGGCAGAAGCGCCTGGCCGCTAATCTCTCAGCATCCGCCCGCGGCCGGGGAGAGGGACTTCCCCTTCTCCCTGCCGTGTTTACTGCGTTTTCATTGCGGACGTTGCACACAGCTCTCATTAAGTGCACGTCAATAACTGTGGAAACAAAATGACGCAGCTACCAACGCCAACAATTTCTGTAATATTCCCAGCGGAAGCGCGTTTTACTTGTTCACTGGTTCTTTTGTGTCCCAGCCTCTTCGCCACTCTGTCGTAGGTGTCGGTGACCGAGTAGAAAGAGACCGACACAGGAATAAAGGATGCACGCGTGTGCATGTACGGAAGTGACCAGCCAGTGGGGCAGCAGAAACTGGAAACACTAGAGTAAATTAGAACGAGTTATATATTTCACAGAGACTTAGTAATACTGCAGAATGCTGATACATAGTTTAGATAGAGGCCTGCCTACTGATGATTCCTAGTGCCGAGTAGAAAGAGACCGACACAGGAATAAAGGATGCACGCGTGTGCATGTACGGAGGTGACCAGCCAGTGGGACAGCAGAAACTGGAAACACTAGAGTAAATTAGAACGAGTTATATATTTCACAGAGACTTAGTAATACTGCAGAATGCTGATACATAGTTTAGATAGAGGCCTGCCTACTAATGATTCCTAGCGCCTAACCGATAACCAAGTCTTAACTGGTGCCTATCTGATTCCCAAGTGTTAACTGGTTCCTATCTCAATCCCAAGTGGCCGATGCAGCAGTCGTGGCCAAGAGCGGAGTTACAGCAGAGGGCGCTCGTGGCTGACGTCGTAAGAACGCCGCGCCGTGCGTGCATGGCGGCGCGCGGCGTAAGCACTTCATACTTGTGTGACACCACAGCTTCAGTTGATGAATTTTTAGATATAAACTAGCTTAGTTTCCGCTGCTTCGCACGCGTAGACTGGGTGGCCTGCATTGGTTGTTTATACTTCTAAATATAAATTTTCATAGATTTAGCTTAAAAATTCTTTCCTAATCAAGTATATTGATATAACTTGCCACCCCTTATTACACCACTGAGCCGCGGTGGAGTTGCCGAGCGATACGTCACGGACTGCGGTGCTGAAGGTCGCCGGTTCAATCCCGCCCACCGGCAAAAATTTATTTTTCAAAGCCGAGCGCCGTGGCTCAGCGCGCTCTGTAATAAAAAAAGCTGAGCCAAAGAACACGTAGAACCAAAATGAACAATCACGAGCAACGTCCGCAAGGACAGATCAACCCATAGAGGAAAAAAGAAAAAAAAAAAAAAAAAAAAAAAAAAAGCGGTCTAAGGCGCCTCGCTGAGGAGTGCGCGGTTGCTCGCCGTGGAGGTTCGAGTCCTCCCTGGGGCATGTGTGTGTGTGTTGCCCTTTGGTTAGTTTACCTAGGTTTAAGCAGTTTGTAAGCTACGGGCTCATGACCACGCGGTTTGGTCCGATAGATTTACAGACATTTGAATTTTGCACCATTGGTGGCAGAATTCAAAACATCCCGAAACACATTTTTTAAATTGCTAACCGTGGTTCCAAATCAAATTTTTCGCGTTTCTAGCATCAAAATAGTCTTAGTAGCACCCTTAAAAGATTTTCCCTTATTTCACCCGCTTGATGGCTAATTTCCAAAAATATCGTAATACGTCTTTTTAAAAATTCCATCAAAAATCTAAATCCAAAGTTTTCTATTTCTAGTTTCAAAATTGCCTTAATAGCAACCGTTAATCCCGTATTTCAGCCGCGGTGGAGTAGCCGAGCGGTCTAAGGCGCCTCGCTGCGGAGCGCGCGGTTGCTCGCCGTGCAGGTTCGAGTCCTCCCTGGGGCATCGGTGTGTGTGTGTGTGTGTATGGGTTGTCCTTAGGTTAGTTTACCTAGGTTCAAGTAGTTTGTAAGCTACGAACTCATGACCACGCAGTTTGGTCCGATAGATTTACAGACATTTGAATTTTGCACCACTGATGGCAGAATTCAAAACATCCCGAAACACATTTTTTAAATTGCTAACCATGGTTCGAAATCAAATTTTTCGCATTTCTAGCATCAAAATAGTCTTAGTAGCACCCTTCAAAGATTTTCCTTTATTTCGCCCGCTTGATGGTTATTTAACATAAAAATTTCAACACGTCTTTTCAAAATTCCATCAAAAATCTAAATCCGAAGTTTTCTGTTTCTAATTTCAAAATTGCCTTAATAGTAACGTAGTTTCAAAAAACCATTCATCCCCTGTTTCACTCCTTTAGGGATGAGAATATCGAAAAATCTCCGATGACTACAGTGTAAGATAAACAACGTCTGCAAATTTCAAGTTTCTATCGTCTGTAGATTCACTTTTCAGTGCCGTTTTCTGTCTTTTAGAAACGGATCGAGAACGCGAAATTTTTTCTTACGCTTCGGCATCTTTCTTGTTAGTTTTACAAACTGCAATATGCACTTGTTTTTCTTTATTCGTACGCTTGTTGCAGAAAAACAACTGAAGAATGTGCATCACGCAAGGAGGTTAGAATAAAGGGAAATGGCATTATCTATCCCGAGCACGTAAGTCAATTGAAGCCTGTTCGCCATCTTGCTCAGTTTTGGAATGCTATTTCTCCATTAAAACTATTCGTTATGTCGACCCTCTTACTGTTAATGCATTGAACTGACAGTCACTGCAAAGTATTTACTTTCAAACAACATACTTTCTTCAATAAATTGTAATAAATACTCATAACAGTATATTTGAAAACTTATTTTTAACAGCTAACTTGCACTGTTATGACACGTTATACGTCATGGCAAACCGTCGGATTTTTTATTCCTGCTCTACAATAATAAATAATAACATCGTGTGGCTCATTGGCCTGGTGCAAGTCTTTCAATTGGACGCCACTTCAGCTACTTGCGTGTCCCTAGCCTACCCCAGTTATCCAACCGGGGAAAGGGGACCTACAGCTTAACGTGGAATCCGACCCATGTGTCGTTTCTGGCGACTCCTCACATCGTTGAGAGGTGAAGGATGGATTAAAATGCAGACTGAAAAAATCCGAGGGCCGACCGCGTTTCGAACCCTTCGGTTTCCAGTCGAGCTCTACAATACAAACACTTCTCTTAAACTTAGCAATATGGCGGAGTTAGGCTTCAGTTTCTCAGCATAAGGGTTCTCCCTGTATTGTAACCTCTTTGGCATCACGTTTCGCTGTGTATAACCTCTTTGCTATTATAGTGTCAAAACTAATCACTGGTCTTCAGTACGAATTTCATATATGCTGACGACTTTCAACCACTATATCTCCTACCTTCTTATAGCTATCGACACGGAACTGTTATGGTGTAACGGGAGACTTTGTACTACTATAATACAGTGAGATCGATCGTCTCCATTGTATATTTTTTGCTGAAGAGCGAAATATAAACACCCACACGTAGAATTTTATATAAGTTGGTAATTTTCAACTCCCATATCTTCTACCTCCTTCTCGTTATCAACCATCTACCACCGTAGTGCACAATGGGAGACATACCTACAACCACATACAAACACTTTTCGTTTGCGATGTGTAGTTTTGGCTGCACAGTGAAATAAAGGCACAAACACCTCAGTGTTCAGTGTTTCGGGAAGGAATTTGGATAAAGCGGCCAACTAGAGAGATTTACAAAGTCATGGAAACAATAACGGACACCATCAGAAAGAGAAGGATGAAATTTTATGGACATATCATCAGGATGAATGAAACCAGGCTCACAAGGCAAATATTTGAGATAGTAAACAAGAGCAAAAACAAGACGAAGTGGATCACTGAAACAGAAGAGAATATTAAAGAACTAGGAATCACATAACATAAACAATAGGGAACAGTTCAGGAACATTATAAAGAAACATAAACTTAAAGAAGAACACACGGAGAACAGAACAGGAAAAAAGTGGTCAGAAGAACGCAAGAGAGAACACAGTGAACGCATGAAGAGAATTTGGGAAGAACGAAGGAAGAAGTCATAATTACTCAAGTTCAATCGCTCTCTTTAAAGGGTATAATCGAAAATAATAAATAATAATATATACTAAGATTAGTAATTTTACATCATAATCATTTTTGTATCCCATCCCCTTCGCCATTTTTGAGTCTCGTTTCCGCCGGTTGTCCTGGGTGTCGGTGGTCCAGTAGAGAGAGACTGACACAGGGAAATAGGATGCAAGCGTGTGCAGGTACGGAGGTGACCAGCCAGTGAGACAGCAGAAACTAGAAACACTAAGCTAGATTAGTATAAGAGATATATTTCATAGAAATAATACATTACTTAACTTAGAGAGCAGCAGGCTAGTAGAATGTTCATACATAGTTTAGATAGAGGCCTGCCTACTGATGATTACTAGTGCCTATCCGATAGCCAAGTCTTAACTGGTGCCTATCTGATTCCCAAGTGACCGATGCAGTTCAGTGGTGGCCACGAGCGGAGTTGCAGCAGAGGGCGCTCGTGGCTGACGTCGTAAGAAAGCCGCGCCGTGCGTGCATGGCGGCGCGCGGCGAAAGTACTTGGCGCGCACTTCATACTTGTGCGACACCACAATCATCAGACATTGATAATGCCCATTAGCGTTCAGTCTGCAGTATAGTCCCCCTAAGAAAATTCCTACACGATCACCATTCATTGTTAACATTAACGTCTCTCCTAATGTTACCCTGTTACTTCCAAATCGTTCTTGACGGAATACAAGTACTTTCTCCTTGGTCTACTTTGACTTCTCTTACCCTGTACTGCCGAACCCATAAGTACCTAACTTTGCTTCTCCCATGCATGTAACATTAACCCACGATCTTAACCTGTTAGCTCTGTTTCATCTATGGAATTGATTCCCAATTTTTCTTTAATTTCTTCATTATGGACACCCTCCTGCCATTGTTCTCATCTATTGACACCTGATATCATCCTTGTACTTTCATTTCCGTACCCTCAACATTGTTAATGTGACCTGTATCCACCAAGCTTTCATTCCCATACAACAAAGTGGTTTTAAAGACAGAGAAGTGTACTGCTAACGTAGTCTTGGTACCGACTTCTTTCTTGAGATTAGATCGTAGCTGAGCGCTTACTGCATTAGCTTTGCTACACCTTCATTCCACTTCTTTCACTATGTTGCCATCCTGTGAGAAAATACAACCTAGGTACTTTAAACTGTCAATCTGTTATAACTTTGTTTCTTATATTTCGCACTCTGTTTAAATCTCTTTCCCACAGACATTAGTTTCGTTTTGGACATGTTGATATTTACACCATACAGCTTACATCTCTTATCTATCTCTGAAATATTACATTACAATCTTTCAATCGAATTTGTAATCACAAGTAAGTCGGCCGCATATGGGAGACTGCTTATTTAGTTTTCAAATATTCAAATGTTTGTAAACCTATTGGTCATGACCTATGGTCATCAGTCCCTACTACTTCAAGTAACCTAAGGACAACACACACACACACACACACACACACACACACACACACACACACACACATCCCCGAGGGTGGACTCGAACCTCCGACGGGGAGCAACCGCGAGCTCCGTATCAAGGCGCCTTAGAGCGCTAGGCCATTGCACGATGGCTTTTTTGTTTTCACCTATTTGCATTTCACCCTGCCAGTCTTTTGTTTTCAATATACGATCCATGAATAGTATGAACAACACTGGTGACAAGTTACATCCTTGTCTTACCCCTGAAACTACCGAGAACCTTGAACTCTATTTTCCTTCAACTCTGACTGCAACCTTTCAACCTACGTAAATACCTTTAACTGCCTTCGGAAGTTGCCTCCTCCTAGGAACAAGAACATAAGTTCTAATGTTCAAATATTTGTTAAGCTTATGAAACTTAACTGCGGGATAATCAGTCCCTAAACTCACAGACTACTTATAAATTACCTTATACTAAAGACAATAAAAACATCGATGCCCGAGGGAGGATTAGAACCCTCTACGGGGAACGGCCTCGCAAACCGGAGCATAGCGACTCAATACGCTTGACCACTCCCTCGCGGCGGAAGTCTTTTTGTAGACCTATAAAATATAGTTATATTATTAATTGAGGGGGGGAAGGTTTAGTAAGGAAATGATTGACATTGGTGGCAATAGGACATTGAAATTATACAATGGTGACAAGTGAAAATGTGAGCCGGCCGGATTTCGAACCAAGGTCTCCCGCTTCTCTCGGGATATATCCTATCAACCGACGGATTCGTTTAATCGAACCATGAATTTATTTTTATCTCTAATTGTAAGTCGATTTATTAGAGTTTCCTCATTAGTTTCCAAACCAACCTATAAAGACTACAGCATTATTCTGTGACATTACATTTCAAAATATTTTATTATCCTTCTTTCTAAAACGTTTATCGTCCAAGTTTTTCTCGCGTGCAGTTTTTTTAAGAAATGTTTAATAACATATGAATTTAAATTTGAGTCCTCAGTAATAAGCACAAGGGAACGGTTTACAAAGTTCACTAGCTGGTACCTGGCGAGTTGCTGCCGCAGAAGAAATAATTGTGCAAATAACGTTTGAAATTCCAAAGTGTTAGCTTGTTTAATTACTAACGGCCCTTCAATTACATTTGGCGGTACGAATCGCGCGCCACCTACCGTAAGTTAACTGTACTATGGCCATAACCTTCGCGCAATAGCAAAAAGTAAGGTGACGAAGTTTTATCGCATTCAGGTGAACGTTATGGCTGCGCATAAAATAGAACAACCGAACAAATACATATGAGTTTTCCAATCTCCCGTTAGTGGATCTCCTCCTTCCTTTCTTTCAGTTCACCTGCTACTGTCCCTTTCTCTGCCCATTTCCTCTTCCCCCTCCCTCTGTTCCTATCCTTTGACCTGAATGTCGCCATCTCTCCTCTCTCACTCTCCTCCTCTCCCCTCTCTCTGTCCGTCTCCTCTATCTTCTCTCTGTCCGTCTCCTCTCCCTACAACATATGAAAAGATACATACATGAGCCGGCCGCGGTGGCCGAGGGGATTGAGACGCTCCAGTCACGGTCTGCAGGGCCACTACGGTCGGGGGTTCGAATCCCCCCTCGGGCATGGATATTTGTGCCGTCCTTAGTATTAGCTAGTTGATAAGTAGTTTGTAAGTTTAGGGATTGATAACCCCGTAGTTAAGTCCCATAAGCTCAACAAACATTTGAACATTTGAATACATACATGCGCCAAGTTTCATGGTTGCTGGTCAAACGGTGTCAAAGTCGCAAGGTACCCGCCATGCTAAATTCACTGGCTTACAGATTATAAAAATCTCCTTCATGAAAACATACATTTACGTGCCGACTTTCACGGTTACAAATGTTCAAATGTTTGTTAAGCTTATGGGACTTAACTACGGGGTCATCAGTCCCTAAACTTACAAACTACTTATGAACTACTTACGAACTAGGACGGCACAAATATCCATTCCCGAGGGGGGATTCGAACCCCCGACCGTAGTGGCCGTGCTGACCGTGACTGGAGCGCCTCAGTCACCTCGGCCACCGCGGCCGGCCACGGTTACAAGTCAAACAATTTGGATGTTTGTTGTAACGTACTCTCCGCCATGTCCCTACGGAGACATACGAAAGGTATCCAGTGTATTAATTCAGTGTATAACGTAACTTCATTCCACATTTCATTCAATTCCGTCCAGTCGTTTCAGCGTGAAATATAACAAACGTGTTAACCCACTGTACGGTACCCTCCTCCATGCACCGTTCCGTGGGTTTCTAAAGATAGTTCATGGGTTAATGCAGGGCATAAGCTACCTCCATTTCAAATTTCATTCAAATCTGTCTATCCGTTTCATCATGAAGAATTAGCAAACATATTAACATATTGTAAGAAACGCTCTACCACGCACCATACGGTGTCTTACGAAAGGTACCCCATGTATTAATCAGGGTATAATCTAACTCTGTGCGGCTCCGTAGCACAGTGGTAGAGTGCCAGACTACAAATCCCTCCAGGTCCTAGGATTTTTATCTGTCACTTTCCACTTCTTTCACCTCTGGCAATGTTGCCCATGTGAAAAATACCGAGTAGCACCGTGGTTCGGAACCCACGTTAAGCTGTAGGTCCCCCTATAACTGACTGGGTAAGTCAGTTCGAAGGTCGGAGGAAGGCAACGGCATACCACCTCCAAACAGGACCATGCCTATTAAAGCACTGTTGTGTTCAAACCAATCTTCGGATTGTTGACTGCTTTGCTTAATCTAACTCTATTCCAAATTTCATTCATATCCCACCAGCCATTTCAGCGTGAAGGCGTAAGAAACGAATTACCTAGTCGTAAGATAGGTACATGCATGCATCATATGAAGTTAATTTTAATGTGCCTGTAACCTTCGCGCGAGTGCAAGCAATGAGTTGACAAAGTTTTGTCGCAATCGGATGTACAGTATAGACGCGCATAAAATACGAAGAAAAAGACAAACAAACATTAATTTTTATATACTAGATTTATGAATATGTATTTATACATTATGCATTTCTTCGTCATTCCTGAAAGATTCTTCTGAGAAAAAATATTCAATTTTAAAACAATAGTTTGAGGAGTGAGAAACAAATAACGAATGTGCTCAGGAGAATTGTAATTGATATCGAAACGCCTCACTTACGTAGACCCCTTAAAAGTTCGTCGTATACACAAGGTCGTGAGACCGGAGTCGTCAGTATTACCACCTGCGATCGTATGTTTACCGATGATGTAGTGATCGCCGGCTTTCTCTTAGTGAAGTGGCAGCGTGTAGTGGTTTCTCCCAGAATCTCTAATAGGCCTGTCACCACTTGGAAGACGTCGAACGTAAGCAACGTTACAAGCCTGTGTGTCCTGGAACAGTATCGTCAGCGACATGTTAAGTCGACATGGCCGCTAGTAAACCGCTGCTTCATTCTTGGAATGAAAATGGCTACTTGTCGGGAGAAGCAGCGGCAAGTAAATTAAATTCTAATTTTGTTTAAATTAACATTACAATTGAGATATGCGTGTTACATCAGAGATCTGTCAAGGTCGCAATAATGATTGTATTACGACGCATACATTTTTCGAGAAATATCATTACATTTTTTAGAGCACAAAACAAATGTTCATATGAATGCATAGATTCATGGCGATGTTTCCAGATGAAATTCTCTCGCGCTTATAGCCACGTCCAGTGGTTTGAAATTCTCGAGCTTTTGGCTAAGATCTCCTCGGCCATTGTCAAGTGGTGACTGTCAAAAAAAATGTTCAAATGTTTGTAGAGCTTAAGGGACTTAACTACGGGGTCATCAGTCCCTAAACTTACAAACTACTTATTAACAACTTTATACTAAGGACGGCACAAATATCCATGCCCGAGGGGGGATTCGAACCCCCGACCGTAGTGGCCGTGCAGACCGTGACAGGCGCGCCACAGACCGCTCGGCCAACGCGGCCGGCGTGGTGACTGTCACCACTTGACAATGACCAAGTAGATATCGGCCTAAAGCTCGTGGATTAAAAAAAAATCTCTTAGAGAATTTTAAAAGCAAATTTAGGAAAGGTTGTTTATAAAAGTGAACACTTGTAATGCCAAACTGATATGCAGGGTGTTTAGCAAAGCCTACCAATGTTGTTTTATGCAAATCGTTCTCCATATTTATGCACTGCCTCTTTACATGTCCCACCAACGACAAATTTGTACTTCCACAATTTACGTTCGTATGTTATACGATACCTATTGAATTCAGAACGTATTATTATTTCATATTATTCATTTTTTATACTCTCTCGTTTTAATGGGGTTTGTTTTCACTTTCTTTTTCACATAATTTATTCCATTTGAATTCGTTTTAAGGGCTTCGTAATTCATCCAGTGGAAAAGGCTCCCTTACAGAACCACTAGGTTTTTTGTCTGTTTGTTCGACTGTTGAAACCTGTTTACTCATCAACGTGTGTATTTAAAAAAGAAATTTATATGACATACTAAGGTTAATGGTTCCTAGGTGGTATAAAAAGTTTAAGCTATTAAATATATGCAATAAAATGGTAAGGACTTATTTTTATTCGAAAACTCATCAGTACACACAGAGTACTTCCTCTTGATGAATAATTATGAATAAAAAGAAGTACAGATCAAGAAAGCAGAAAATCTTTCATCTGTAAACACAAAAATTACTTTTGACATTACAAACTTAATTTTTAATCTGTCAAAAATCTTGGAAACTTGTTAAAAATGTTAGTAATTCTATGGGTTTTAACTGCTTGGTTATTAGTCCCTAGCTTACAAACTACTTAAACTAAGTTAAACTAACCTAAGGACAACATACACATCCATTCCCGAGGGAGGATTCGAACCACCGACGCGGGAGTCGCGCGATCCGTAACGTGCGCTCCAGACCGCTCGGCTAATCCCGCGTGGCAAGGGATTTTGATTTGAAGTAAACAGCTGTACAGCTTTAGGCCTAAAGTCTAAGTTTTTAACTAAACCACCTGTTCCTATGTGATATTACATCGTCGTTAGATCTCTTGACATGAATAGACCGGTTATCACAATAAGATAGCCGGTATGCGCAGGTCTTTAATATCCACGACGAGATCACTTCGTCCATCTACCGACTACTCGGTTTTGATGAATGAGCTTGCGAGTGTATTGTGAATGCATAAACTCAGAAGTTTCTTTTCCAGGACCAAGGGCCGTATACCGTAGTATATGTCAGGAATTTGAACTTAATATTCTACCCTTTGCTGAGAAAAAGGAGTTAAGCGACATAAATATTTAACGGAGAAAACTTGTTTTTGAAGCTGAATTATTCCATTTGATTTCAGTATTCAGATTTTTTGAAGGTTCACGTTACGAAAAATTGTATTAAACTTGATTTTTTTCTACCTGCACTAAATTTTCATTGCAATGAAATTCGAATGTAATAACGTTAGAAAAAGATAAATATAATTACGAAACTTCAGGTACCAACGTACCGGAAACGGAAAAATATCTGTTTTAACTACAGATTCTATATAATGAATTTGTTTTTAATGCTAAATGTTAAACCGCAATTGAGGTTAACGAAAAACGGAAGTGACGCTTTTGCTAAAGAGTGAAATGTTCCTCGAAATTTTCAGGGAGTACTGAGGCTGGAGCTTGTTGATGTTAGTAGCAACACTTTTAAAACACTAGGTTTTGTGACGCATTCGTAGTGAGTATCCCAAGTCTTGTACGGGAAGGCTGTTTTTTAAATACAGAAACTGTTTTACCTTGTCTGTCTAAAAGAATATAAACTAAAATCGCGCTAATCCACAACCTTTCGCCAAACTTTCAATGTATATTTCTCTTCATATTAGGAAAATAATGTCTGAGTTTTCGCATGTTAATAACTTATTCATGATGGGCCACTTTATTGAAAAACCCCCCAGGGGCTCACGGTTCTTTCGTGAGTACGTGCGTGGCGAGCACGGGGCCCCGAGCTAATGCAGACTTCCTTCCTTCTTTACTTCCCAGACTGATTTTCCATTCCCCCTCCCTTCCTTTCCTATCATCTCCCCTGCCCACCGGGGGACTGATAACCTCAGTAGTTTAGTGCCCCTATCCCAACCAAACAACCCAACGCAACCCTTTATTGAAAACCGTACCATATTGTATGTCAAATTTTTCAGGAGCCGCTGGCAAGGTCGCACGACCTTCTGGAACGGCTATTACAGCTCTCGCCAACACTTCTCAAATCAAATGTTCAAATGTTTTTCAACCTATTGGCCCAAACTTCTATGGTCAAACTTATTAAATGCTTAAACTACCTTACAATAAGGACATCACATATACTCATGCCCGAGGGAGGACGTGAACTCCGACCGGAACGACTACCCAGTTCGCAGAATGACGCCTTAGACCACGTAGCCATTGGCTCCAACACTTATTCATTAAATAACCAATTATTTATTTGCCATTTGCGAATTCTGCCGACAATAACTGCACTACAAAATAACTGGTTATTTAATATCATATATACGGCTGCGGCACCATCATAAACGTTTCGTAGTAATTTATATGCCATGACAGGCGAATGATGGTAAGATAGTGCCTCTTCCCCTGCGGAAATCACGCTAAACGTGTGCGAGCATTGGGGTAATGTAGGCAAGGGTGACAAATGGAAGTTGGGTCTGCCGGGGAGCAGCATATTCGGGTGGCCTAGCGGATGCCGGGCACTGTGGTTCAGCGCGCCCGGTCAGCAAATAACAGATCATCTTTAGTAATACAGTTATCGTCGGCAGAATTCGCAAATGGCAAATAAATAATTTGTTATTTAATATCACATATACCGCTACGGTACCATTACGAAAATCTGTTCCTGTGGAACAGATGTTACATAGCTTTATATACTTTCTTGGGATAGCGCTGAAAAAGAAATGTCTGTAGTCATATTTGCAAATACGTTAATAGTGTATGTTAAAAACAACAAAAACTACAAAATGGTAAGTGTGGGTGCAAGATTCATCAATGATCAAAGAAACCCCATGTATATGACAAATAACATCTAATCAAAGAAAAAACCGCCAGTGAATGTTATTTTTTAACAGTCAGAATATAAACAAAGCTTCTTTCTGAAACTAATTAAAGACGTGGAAATATGAACTACCATTTTTTCTAGCACCTTTCATATATAATCTGGTACTAATAAAATTAATTAATCCTTTTAAACAGTTCAAACGCAGTACTCGCAGTTTTTAATTAAAATCTCCGATATTGATTCGTTTGTATGGGCCACGCTAGGGCAATAACAAGCAGTGACATTCAGTGCAGTCAGGACAATATACAAAATCGTACTGTTGCGTTCAGAAATAAAGCAGCTTCTCTCTCTACAAATTATAAAGCTTTCATGAAAGTCAACGTGTGAATGTAAGTTTTGTCATTCCACTTTAGGGGTCGGTAGGGTAAGATGACGAGGAATCTGACATTAAGAATCATTTATTTAATGCGATTTTCGAGATTGAGCGGCGAATGAATGTCTCTCCATGCTAGCTACAAGTGCAACAATATGTACTAAAGCCCACCGCAATCATTTAGCGCTGAGACGCTATCATTTATGTTTATTCACTCGATGTATGTAATATTTCAATGCACCTAGGTTGCAGCTAGAACACGTGTGGTAAATTTTTCCAACCTGGATTCAGTGTTTTTTTAAACTATAGACTATGCTGTCTCTTTTTAGTATATAGAAAACTCCAAAGAGAATTTAATGAAGTGTTGCTCCTAACCTTAAATTATGAATGACAGTTTAGTTTAAGTTGTTGACTTTACTTAGCGGAGAAGATGACGACATCTCATCTTACCCAAACTGTTCGTAAATCATTTTAATTATCTTCTTATACTTACTTGCAGGTGCACAGGATGGCCACAGGAATCGTTGAGCATTGATGTTCAAGAGGTACATAATGGTGCAGTGGTGTGTATGCGAAATGAAACAGAGGGAAACGTTGACCACATTGCATACCACAAACTGAAGAAGAAGAAGAAGTATACAAGCAAAGATAAAAAATAGAATGACAAATAGGGGAGAAGAAAAAACAAAACAAACTTGATGAGTTACTGTCTTTGGAATATCAGTCATCTACACTGACAACGGTATGGTAATCATTTCTTTAGAGAAGAAATTCGTGAAATCAGCAATGGCTGCGGTAACTAGAGGCTTTGCATGGTTGTTCTTGCTGTCGTAAATGCACCTATGTTCTTTGAACGGAACTCACTGCGGCCGATACGAAGCATAAAGCAAATGTATGCCGCTTCTGTGCTTGAAATAAAATGTATTTTTATGTTTATTCAATTGTGTTTTCCTTCGTCAAATGACCCACTTAAATTCTTATTATTATTATTCGAGTAGGTCTGTCCTCAGACAGGTTTCAACTGGACGCCCTCCACTTCGCTCTTTTCTGGATATCCTTCTTCAGCTGCCGGTAGTTCCTTCCTTTCTTTAGGTCAGTCAGCATTCCAAATCTTCTTCTTCCTCTCCCTCTTCTTCTTTCTAATTTTCTTTCCATTATTCTTAGCAGCAGCAGAATTTTTCAATTCCTACGTAATATGTGCCCAGCCAAGATGTTTTCCTCTTCTGAATTATCCTAATGAAGGTCCTTTCCTCTCCTACCCTGCGAAACACCTCCTCATTCTACATTCTGTCGGTCCACTTAACTTTTTCCATTCTTCTTCATAGCCACATTTCAAAACTTTCTAAATATTTTTGTTCTTCCTGTCTGATTGTCTACGTTTCAGATCCATAAGAAACCACGCTCCACACAAAACATTTGCGAACCTCTTCCTCAGATTAATTGGAATACTTTTGGTTATTAGCAAATCTTTTACTTTCCTGAAAGCTTTCTTTCCCATAGAGATTCTTCACCTTATTTCCTCTGTGTAACTTCCAGTGGATGTTATCGTGCTTCCCAAATATTGAAACCATTGCACGTGTTCCAATACTCTTCCCTCTAATGATAGTTTGATTTTATATTAATAAATCGCTATGAGTGTTAAATTTAGAAGAAAAAAAAACTACGAAATCTGTTGTTGGAAACAAAAGGCTAATGGCTGCTCTTAAGTATGAAGGGGTACAAAAATTAGGAAGCTTACTGTTGTCATCTTACCCTCCCTTCCCATAGCACAGAAAATTAAATCAGAAAGAAAACGTTTCTCCAGAAATAATGTTTGCTTCCAATTTCAAGCGTATTATTAATCGTCACGCTAGAAAGGTTACTGCTATGTAAATGGTCTTCGGTCGTGGTGCTTTTGATGCGATCTTCGTCGTTAACGCCATTCACGCTTCAAGCAGAAACAGCTCGCAAAGGTCAAGGTTGTGTTTGTATCTGGCAGGAGGAGTGGGAGGCTCTAGCAGCTCCACCAAGACTTCCTAGCAGCCGGCCGCACGCCGCGACTATTAGCACACAAAGGCCGGCCTTCAGCCAACACGAAGTGACCTGCAGGTCCGCAGCCCACAGCAGTACGTGGCCGAGACCAGCAAGTCGTCTGCACTGACGTTCTGCCTGCACAAACTGACTGCAGGTGACCGTATCGATGCACGAGAACCCGACACGCGCGCACGTGTGGCCTACCTCATTGGATGGCGGACTGGTCAGCTACAGATGACTGCTCCCATATGGTCCGTTATAATTTATTTTACGGAGGTATCAGACTTCAGAAGGTGTGACTTCAAGTTCAAAATGTTCAAATGTTTGTATAGCTTATGGGACTTAACTACGGGGTCATCAGTCCCTAAACTTACAATCTACTTATGAACTAGCTAATACTAAGGACGGCACAAATATCCATGCCCGAGGGGGGATTCGAACCCCCTACCGTAGTGGCCGTGTAGACCGTGACTGGAGCGCCTCAGTCCCCTCGGCCACCGCGGCCGGCTGACTTCAAGTGTCAGACTAGTTATACTATCGCGTGTGCATCAGTACTTAGCTGATGTAACAATTTCTTCTATCGCGTCTTATAATTGTGGCAAACAGACTTTTATGAGAAAACCATTAGCTGGGTATGTTATTCTAAGGTCTGAGAAAGGCAAGAGAGTTTATAGTTAAAGCACTGTCGTGTTTAAATCAACCTTAGAATCAGTTCGACTATCACAACTGTGTCGCAAAGCTTACGATATTTTTCTAGCTGGTGATATACGAAGTTGCCTATTAATGCAATAAGTGTGACAAAGTATCTAATACAGTGACCAGATTCACATGAACCGTAAATATGCTCGTGTAGTAAATTACACACAGACCGCTTCATTTCCACAGAAACGAGGAGTCTGAATATGTAACTCGGCTTCTTTATGTTGATTATGGTTTGGTGGTAATTCGTCGTGGATGAAAAGGCTCTACATTTTACTTAACTTGCCTGTGTGAAATGTAGGTTGGTGTGCCTGATAAACTTTCGTAGTAAAATACTGTCTCTTATTTAACTTGATGCACCGTGTCGTATTTATCTTTTTTCTGAGACTATTTATTGATTTAAGACTTTTGCAATGATTAAACACTCAGGTGCATCTAATTTGATAGGATAATATTTGAATTTTTTTAAAAGTCCCGGTAGTTCATTTATGTCGAAGCCAGTTACAAAAGAAATAGTTTATGCCTGATTTTATCATGGCATTGACTCTGCAGATAAGATTTTAGGTAAATTTCCTTTCACTACGTAGCTGATAAATTATTTTGCCCCATACATTTAGCGATCTATTGAAAGACAAATATCTTATCTGTAGCCACTTTACACAATAATCACAAATGCGATGAAAGGTTCTAAGTATTGAATGAGTTTAAGACAATTTTAAATTTCACTTGTTTCTATATTCTTCTAAATAACACAATTTATAATAAAAACACTCAGAGAGAGCTGAACTCAAAGAGAGCTAAACTTACAGAGAGAGAGAGTAACCCAACTGAGGGTATTATTTATACTAATATTATGACAAAATATTACCGTAATTTAAGGTGTTTTGACTGTCTTATTCTATGGCCTTTATTACTCTGATTTACATGGATAGTAATTGATCTCTTTAAATTCTAGAAAAATACATAATTTCTGCCTCGTAAAAATCATGAAATATTTACAAATGACGGCAAATGGAAATCCTAATGCTACGACTGCGATGCAGTGTTTCAAATACCACTAAAAAAAATAATGGTTTGAGGTATTGCAGTTGTAAAAGCAATCAGTGCTGCAGCATACTATTATAATCTAATCATTCAGCAGACGCAAACAGGTGAATAATATGCGACGGCTGGAACTTAAATAGTGGCAACTATTTATTCACAACCGATACAAAAGCGTTGCATGTCAAAGTAGTCACCAGCGTAGTGTAGAACCCGTTGCCAGCGAAGTAGAAGGCGTAGTACCGTTAGCAGTGCCCCTTCTGTTGATTGTGCAAATGGAGCGGTCTACTGCCTGTCGCTTCTCTGGAACAGTTCTGAAGCGAATGCCATGAAGTGGTTCCTTCATCTTCGAAATCAAATCAAAGTCAAAATGACTTAAGTCCTGGGAGTACAGTACTTCCGAACCCCATCGAGCGAACAGAGCAGCCACAGCTTGCGCTGTTTATGTGCCCTCGAATTGTCGTGCAAAATGATGGGTGGGTTGCGCAGGAAGTGATGCCGCTTCTTTCGCAAAGCCGGTCGCAGGTGAGGGTCCAGAAACAAACAGGAATACTGTGCATTGACGGTCTGCTTTAAGATAACATCATCACAGTCGTACACGAGAATCACCATGACTTTCACCATACTAAGGCTCTTGAAGACCTTGATGACAGTGTCATGCTGTACGACTTCTGGCACATTCAATCATGATCCAACTTCGTCGTTCTTCTTTCTAAAGACACCACGCACCTTAGACCGCTCGCTCACAAGTGACTGTTTCCCTCGACTGTGGGCATGCTGGTAACGTGGGACGGGCGAGTCCATTTGCTCGGAGGTGAGGTAGATAAGTGAACAACGTGTGCTATCAGCGACTATAGTAGATTCCATTGCATAGTGTCTCCACAGCAGTGTTACCACAATTTCAGTTCGAACCCTCGTAGTTTGTTAGCGTAACATGAAGACTACACATGGCATGTGCAGGACACTCTACTGGGTTGCTATTCACATAGCCTAATAGCTTCCCTAGATATTCACATAGCCCCTAATAGCTTCCCTAGCTGACCACCCCCATGAACCACAGACATTGCCGAGGTGGGGTGGCTTGCGTGCCTCAACGATACAGATAGCCGTACCGTAGGTGCAACCACAAGGGGGGGGGGGGGGTATCTGTCGAGAGGCCAGACAAACGTGTGGTTCCTGAAGAGGGGCAGCAGCCTTTTCAGTAATTATAGGGGCAACAGTCTGGATGATTGACTGAGCTGGCCTTGTAACATCAACTAATTTGGCTTTGCCACACAGCTACTGCGAACGGCTGAAAGCAAGGGGAAACTACAACCGTTACATTTCCCGAGGACATGCAGCTCTACTGTATGGAAGTATGATGATGGCATCCTCTCGGGTAAAATATTCCGAAGGTAAAATAGTCCCCCATTCGGATCTCCGGGCGGGGACTACTCAGGAGGTTGTTGTCATCAGGAAAGACAATACTGGCATTCTACGGATCGGAGCGTGGAATGTTAGATCCCTTAATCGAGTAGGAAAATTAGAAAATTTAAAAAGGGAAATGGATAGGTTGAAGTAAGATATAGTGGGGATTAGTGAAGTTCGGTGGCAGGATGAACAGGATTTCTGGTCAGGTGAGTACAGGATTATAAATACAAAATCAGTTGGGGGTATCACAGGAGTAGGACTGATAATGAATAAGAAAATAGTAATGCGGGTAAACTACTATTAGCAGCACAGTGATTGCATTATCATTGTCAAGATAGATACGAAGCCAACACCGACAACAGTAGTACAGGTTTATATGCCAACTAGCTCTGCCGATGATGAGTAGATAGAAGAAATATATGAGGAGCTAAAGGAAATTATTCAGACCGTTAAGGGATAGGAAAACTTAATTGTGATGGGAGACTGGAATTCGGTAGTAGGAAAAGGAAGAGAAGGAAAAATAATAGGTGAATATGGACTGGGCAGAAGGAGTGAAAGAGGCAGTTGCCTGGTAGAATTTTGCACGGAACATGATTTAATCGTAACAAACACGTGGTTTAAGAATCACAAAAGAAGGTTGTATACATGGAAGAGACCAGGAGACACCGTAAGGTATCAGATAGATTTTATAATGGTACGACAGATTCCGGAACCAGGTTATAAGCTGTAAGACTTACCCAGGGGCAGATATCGACTCTGACCGTAACTTGTTAGTCATGAACTGTAGGCTGAAGCTGAAAAAACTGCAGAAAGGTAGGAAAATAAGGAGATGGGACTTAGATAAATTGAAGGAAAGTGAAGTTCTGGAGAATTTCAGAGGGAGATTTAGGCAACAATTGACAGAAACAGGGGGAAATAAAACAGTAGAAGAGGAATGGGTAGCATTGAGAGATGAAATAGTGAAGACAGCGGAGGACAAAATAGGTAGAAAGGCAAGACCTATAAAAAATCCATGGATATCACAGGAAATACTACAGTTAATTGATGAAAGGAGAAAACATAAAAATGCAGTAAATGAAACAGACAAAATGGAGTACAGACGACTAAGAAATGAGATTGACAGGAAGTGCAAAATGGCTAAGCAGGAGTGGCTAGAAGCCAAATGCAAATCTGTTGAAGAATGTATAAGAAGGGGAAAGTAGATACCGCCTACAGGAAAATAAAAGAGACATTTGGGGACTAGAAAAGCAACTCTACGAATATCAAGAACTCAGATGGGAAACCAGTTCTCAGCAAAGAAGGGAAAGCTGAAAGGTGGAAGGAGTACATAGAGCAGCTCTACAAAGGAAATGAACTTAGAGACGATGTTGTAGGAAGGGAAGAGGAAGTAGATCAAGATGAAATAGGAGATACTATACTGAGAGATGAATTTGACAGAGCCTTGAAAGACCTAGGTCGGAACAAGGCCCCAGGAGTAGATGACATACCCTCAGAGCTACTAAGGTCTCTGGGAGAGCCAGCCATGACAAGACTATTTGAACTGGTGTGTAGGATGTATGAGTTAGGCGAAATGCCCTCAGACTTTAAGAAAACTGTAATAATCCCCACTCCAAAGAAATCAGGCGCAGACAGGTGTGAAAATTACAGAACCATCAGTTTGATAAGTCATGGTTGCAAAATTTTAACACGAATTATCTACAGGAGAATGGAAAAGCTGGTAGAAGCTGACCTCGGGGAAGATCAGTTTGGATTCAGGAGGAACATAGGAACCCGGGAGGCAATACTCACTTTACGTCTTATCTTAGAAGATAGATTAAGTAAGGTCAAACCTACATTTTTAGCTTTTGTAGATTTGGAGAAAGCATTTGACAATGTTGACTGGAATACACTCTTTCAAATTCTGAAGTCATCAGGGGTAAAATACAGGGAGAGTTATTTACAACTTGTACAAAAGCCAGACCGCAGTTATTAGACTCGAAGGGCTTGAAAGGGAAGCATCAGTTGGGAAGGGAGTAAGACAGGGTTGTAGCCTTTCTCCGATGTTATTCAATTTGTACATCGAGCAGGCAGTGAAGGAAAACAAGGAAAAATTTGGAATAGGGATTAAAGTTCAGGGGGAAGAAATAAAAACATTGCGTTTTGCTGATGACATTGTAATTCTGTCAGAGACAGCAAAGGACCTGTAAAAGCAGTTGAATGGAATGGACAGCGTGTTGAAGAGAGCATATAAAATGAACATTAACAAGAGCAAAACAAAAATAATGGAATGCGGTCTTAGAAAATCAGGTGATGCCGTAGGAATTAGATTAGGTAACGAAACAATGAAGGTGGTAGATGAGTTTTGTTACTTGGGTAGTAAAATAACATGCGATGGTCGCAGTACAGCGGATATGAAATGCTGAATGGCAATGGGAAGAAAAGCATTTTTGAAAAAGAGAAATTTGCTAACATCGAATATTAATTTAAGGGTAAGGAAGTCTTTTCTGAAGGCATTTGTGTGGAGTGTTGCCTTGTACGGGAGTGAAACATGGACGATAAGCAGTGCGGACAGGAAGAGGATAGACGCTTTTGAAATGTGGTGATACAGAAGAATGCTGAAGATTAGGTGGGTAGATCGCATAACTAATGAAGAGGTACTGAGCAGAATTGGTGAGAAAAGGAATTTTTGGCATATCCTGACTAAAAGAAGGGATCGCTTGGTAGGACACATTCTTAGACATCGGGGAATCGTAAATTTAGCATTGGAGGGAAGTGTGTGGGGTAAAAATCGCATAGGGAGACCAAGATACGCGTATAGTAAGCAGATTCAAGTGGATGTGGGTTGTCGTTCTTATGAGGTGATGAAAAGGTTTGCTCAGGATAGAGTAGGGTGGAGAGCTGCATCAAACCAGTCTCCGGACTGAAGACCATAGCAACAACATCTCACCACTATACAGTTCCTAATAGTATGGAAGAGTAAATTAGAAACACATTGTTTCCCGAGGGCCACAGAGAAAGAAATGACTGTGTGTTTTTATCTCCTTATTCTCTTTTGAATTTTGCGTGGATGTATCGTTACTCGGTAGATCTGTTATAAAGTGCAAACTAGAAATCCATAAATGTAGGGTTCGATTCTGGTCAAAATTTGGACTTTTATTCGTTATTCACTACTTCTTTCACCTGTGGTACTATATCTTTATGTATAAAATGTCGAGTTACACTGTGGTTCGTAAAATGTAGGTGCTCCTATGACTATCTGGGTAGGTCAGTTCAAAGGTCGAAATAAGATAACGGCACACCACCTTTAACAGAATAACGCATAGTAAAGAACTGTCGTGTTCTAACCAATCAACTAATCGGTGACGACTTTAATTAATTTATCAGAAGGGCTAACCGCTGTGACAAATCCGAGCTCAATCCATCACTGTTGGAATGCTTGGCATATTGTTTTAATTTATTAATCTATTTCTCAAATGACAACTTCACTCTCTTAAAGTACATTTTGTATCTCATTAGCCTATTCCTTTTTCTAAACGGTTGCCCATAACCTATTTTTGGCATTCTTATTATTTCGTACTTCGTCTTCTTAACGAAACATTTGAGTGGCTTTGAGGCACTTTCTTCGCTGTTGTCTTAGAGAAGACTTTTCACACCCTCACATTAAGGTATTGTAACTCATCACAGAACCGTTTAAAATCATGGCTAGTTTCGAATTAATATAGTGGAATCATGTATCTATTACTCGTATAGGTGAGAAATTTGAAAAAGGGAAATGGACAGATCCAATTCAGACGTAGTGGGGATTAGTGACGTTCGTTAGTATGAATAGCACTTCTTTTATGTTAGTGCAGGGTTATTAATATCAAAAACCATGCTGGATATGCCCCCATTACACCTTTGGGTCAAGATAGAGGCAGCGGCTGGTGCATACAGACTCAAAACTGGAAACAACTGAAACTCTTTGGGATATCCAGAATCACACACTAAAATAGTGAGTGAGGTAAATATAGGAAAGTTTGGGGAAATGCCAGCCGACTATATTATAACCCAGACCAAGGTGTTGGGGATGGGGTATATGGGGTGCAGCCAAGACTGGAGGGCGTCATCTCTCTAGGGAAACTGGCCTCAGTATTCCAGGCCGAAATCACTGCCATCAAGGCGTGTGTGGAGGAGAATTTGCGTAGGTGCTACAAAGATCGTAGCATCTATATCTATTGAGACAGCCAGGCAGCGCTGAGATCACTGGCAGCTCCTGCAACAAGGTCTAAAATTGTTGCAGAATGTCACAGGGTTCTGGTGGAGCTAGGGGAAAGCAATAGAGTAAACCTATTGTGGGTCCCTGGCCACTCGGGGATCAGTGGCAACGAACATGCCGACAGATTAGCCAGGATGGGGGCAGAGACTCCATTTATTGGACCTGAACCTGTCCTGGCAATCACCAAGGCAATGATCAAATTGGAGCTACGTAACTGGCTCAGAAGACAGCACGTAGAATATTGGACGAAAGTCCATCAACAAAAACATGGCAAGGTAATGATGCCAAAGCCATGTTTTAAAAGAAGTTCTGCAATCCTGGGTCTGAAAAGGAGAGAGATTAGACTCATGGTTGGATTGCTGACAGGCCATGGGAATTTCAAAAAAACACCTACATATAATGGGAATAACATAAGAGGACCCTAAATGTAGGATCTGTGATGACGGTGATGAAACTGCATCACATCTAATCTTCGAATGCATTGCATTGGAGAGTAAAAGGCACAAAAGATTTGGGTCAACCAGACCCGAAGAAATTGTGTCTAATAAAGAACTGGTAAAGGGACTCCTTGCACTGTTCATGGGCATTGGTTGGCTTTACTAGATATACAGGGAGCGATTCCGCACAATAAACTTAGTTTCGGTGCGGGCAGTGGCGGGTTGGACCAAGACTGTTTTGGCTTTCCTGAAAAAAAAAAAAAAAATAAAATCAAATCAAATCAATATCAAAACAGTTGGTAATACAGAAGAAGATCTAATGATGAGTAACAAAATAGGAATGAGGGTAGAATTTTGAACAGAACACAATTTAATCATCAGTAAAACATGGTTGAAGACTCATGAAAGAAATTTCTGTATCTGGAAGAGCCCAGGAGACAGCGGAAGCTCTCAGATGAATTTATAATCGTAATAATTGGATTTCTGAACTAGGTTTTAAAATGTAAGACTACCCAGAGGCCATTCTACACTGTAACCATTGCTTATAACTGTTGATTAAACCTGAAGATCAAATGTTCAAATGTTGGTAAAGCTTATGGGACTTAACTACGGGGTTATCAGTCCCTAAACTTACAAACTACTTACGAACTAGGACGGCACAAATATCCATGCCCGAGGGGGGATTCGAACCCCCGACCGTAGTGGCCGTGCTGACCGTGACTGGTGCGCCTCAGTCACCTCGGTCACCGCGGCCGGCTAAACCTGAAGAAACTGTTCTACTTCCCACTACATGTAACCGACCTATCCATTTCCCTTCTCAAAGTGCAAGTTACCGCCCGAAAGACAGTTACAATCATTCAGGAAGTTTCATTACAATGTTGAGGAAAGGTGCCTATTATGCGACATTTCCCCGAGACACTTCAACTTTGCTCATCGTAGTTGCTACATTCTGGTGGAGAGTTTCGTAAACGCATCAATAGCGTGTCAGACGACGACACAGCGAGTAGTGCGCCAATGTTGAAACGGAGAAGTTTTCATAAAATTTCAAGTGTTTGGAGTTTCTGTGACTTAGGTGTTAACTGTTAAGACAATATCTCAGCTTAAAAGTTACTGGATATTACTGCACTCTTTTATTGTTGTTATTTGTGACGGTGTTATTTATAATTATTGACAATGAGGTTCCTGTTCCAACGAACATTGTTAGCATGTGTGTGATTCTTTGTGGAAGATGGCGAGTTTCCTAATATACAACAGTACTGAGATCCATATACGCGAGTGTCCTATATTACGATACCCATCGCATATTGGGGGAACTCGTTCTATCACGATTTGTTATACATAATTTACACAATACCATCATAAAATAACAATGTTTTACCATTTATTGTTGTGAAATATTGGCAACTGCGTTTATTTCAGTTTGATTAAATTATTATAAACTGGGATTACTTTGACTAATCTTATGATCAAAAATTGCAATGTTGCCTGGGCCTTTCTCTTAGGGCAGTTTTTTGTTCAGAAGTTAATATTCACAATACTTCGTTTACAGTAATACAATAATAATTTAACAAATAAAATCGTATAAGGTTTTTTTTTTTTTTTTTTTTTTTTTTTTTTTTTTTTTTTTTTTTTTTTTTTTTTTTTTTTGAAAACTATGTCTGATGTCTGATTATTATATTTACATGTGTCATTGCTCGTGCCGTTACATGTGTGAGAATGGCGAAATTAGGTACTCAAAAGCATTTAACTGTTTTTCTGTATCAAAACGTAGTTTGGAAACATATGTGAAGAATAAAATTCATACACCCAGGTCGTGTTATGACCCCTTTAATCACAGCCAGATCATTTGGAGCAGCTTACAACCGAGCAGCAACAATGGAAGCATCTGTAAATGCCTTCAGAAAAACAGGTCTCACCCCATGCAACAGAAACATCTTTAGGGAACATGAATTTTCAGTTCTTTGCTGTCGCTCTCCAAGAAAGATATGCCAAAAATGAAAATGAAACTACTGATGGCTGTCCACCTTATAGACATCAGACCTCTACGACACATCAAAAAACCACCTAGAGATAGTCAAATAGGTCAAAATCATCGCGTTCTTTCTCTACTGCGTTACTAACTTCATCAGCTTATTTGAAGCAATTGCAAGAACCTAAACAGAAGAAATCAGCGGCCGAAGCTAAGGAAACAACCGAAACGTTATTTGGGGAGGAAAGTGAAAAACTTTCAAAACGTAGACTTAAATCAGAAGAATGTCCAGTTACTCTGCAACCAATGTCTAACTTGATGACAGTGCGGATTCAGACAGCATTGATGACGATGACGCACACTGTCTGTTCTGTAAAGGTTGCTTTTCTGACGACAGACTCTAGGAAAAATAGGTACAGTGCACGACTTGTTATCAATGTGCTCATGAAGATGGCGGTTTCACAGCCAGGACAATTTTGTTTGCCCCGACTGTCGTAAAAATAAGTGAAATTCCTGAAGGGTAACAGAAGTGAATGAACATGTAAAAATTGTGTATTTCGGTAATGAAAAAAATTAAAGGAACATACTATTACTGTCTCATATTACGAAACCACGACCTCATTTCCACGAAATGCTTTGTACGTCAAGATTTAATAAGTGCTTAGAAAGATTGTTCATTATAGACAATATGATAAAATTGACTAATACAAGATAATATTAACATGATAAAAATATAAATGCGTTTAATTTTAGGTATTTAAAATGGGTTTATAAAGATGTGTCTCATATTAGGCACTTTTCCTCTACTCTCCAAAGCATTTCTTGCAGGAGAATGTTGGTTTTTGGATAATTCCAAACAATATTACCCCTTTGACTGACCTCATTGTTTCAGCGTTCATATAGAGGCAAGTCGTTATTTTATTGGCTTCTGTTTCTTGAACGATTTAATTTTTTCTCTTTAGTTAGTAAATTCGGCTAAGTCTTAGTGGATATTGTAGACTATGATTTGTTCTCAATGACAAGCTGCTGTTTCCACCAAAAATGTTTCTACTTATACGGCGCAACTCCAATTGACATTTTTTGCAGCTTTTCTTTCTCAGCATTTCTGACAGTGCATAAGCTGTAAGTTTTCTTCGTAAATAGCTCAATGTTTTGTCTGTGTAGCTCGTGTGGCAAATTGCGGTTGTACTACAAAAGCCGTTACATCTTTTTGTACGATCACTGTCATCCCGATTATGGTTTTGAAAGAGCACTGACAGATGAAGTATTTTATCCATTCCAGCAACTGCTCAGGTTATTAACCCACAAAATTCAACAACTAACAGACCTAAGATGAAACAAGGCATTAGTAGCAGTCGATAAGCTCTCAGAATTGAAGCATCCGGAAGGAGAACTGAGCGCTTTGAAACAGTGTTATAAGTATTTCAGTTATTGATGTACGTGCGAGAGACAGTCATCATAAAACTGTTTCCCCTGATGCGCAAGATATACTATTACACAGGCAACACAACCCAGTACTTCGAGAAAGTAATAATTCCATTTCAAAGGAAGACAAGTGCGCGCTGGTGTGAATAAGATACAGCTATTAGTTTAATAAATCGTGTTAAAATAATTTCGTGTGGCTCATTGGCCTGGTGCAAGTCTTTAAATTGGAAGCCACTTCGGCGACTTGCGTGTCCCTAACCTACCCGTCATCGAAGCGGGGAAAAGGGACCTACAGTTTAACATGGAATCCGAACCACGTGTCATTACTGGCAACTCCTCCATCGTTGAGAGGTGAAGGATGGGTTAAAACGCAGACTGAAAAAATCCGAGTTCTAACCATGTTACAAAATAATGATACGATTTATTTACAGAAAAAATGCAACACATTGGTATAAGACTACCGTGAAAATACGCAGTGTCGACATAACCTGTGGAAATCTATGCTCAATTTAATCAGTTTTTATGTTTACGCTATTACGACAATACTCTTCTGCTGGAACTCTGTTCAGCTATAAGATCAGTAAAATATTAAACGACAGACGTACATGAGTAATCTCTTTAAAATGACCCATCGCCAAAATCAGCTGATGGGGTGAATTAAGTGACTGTGATAATAAGACAGCTAAGTAAGAAACTAGCCGGCCGCGGTGGCCGAGGTGACTGAGGCGCTCCAGTCACGGTCAGCACGGCCACTACGGTCGGGGGTTCGAATCCCCCCTCGGGCATGGATATTTGTGCCGTCCTAATTTGTAAGTAGTTCATAAGTAGTTTGTAAGTTTAGGGACTGATGACCCCGTAGTTAAGTCCCATAAGCTTAACAAACATTTGAACATTTTTTTTAAGAAACTGATACTATTTCTTAATAAATTTGTGACTACGGCAACCAATATAAATATTTCTTAGGAATTATCTAAATGTCATGTGAGACTGAATATGAATTGTAATTTAAGGACAGGTATGGAAGTGAATTGCAGAATTCTGATGCACGCTGAAGTGAGTAAAGCACAGAAATGTTCGTTCATACACGAGGTTAGACGCCGACAGAAGATAGCTCGTTATGTTATTACAGCGTATGACATCAGAACCTGTTCATAATAATGTCTTCATTTGTTGTTTTGTCGAACAGTCACTTCGCCGTATGCGCACTTTGAAATTTGCTTACGTCTACCTGACTACTATTTCTGTGTCGCCTCGTCGCAAAGTTGCGCGTCACAGTTCCTCGAAAGAGAAGTGATTGATGGCAAGATAAGTGCCTCAAATTTTCTGAGCATCAAGAAACACTGAAACCACACTTTCAGTTCTTCTTGTTCGCATAGGACGTTTATTCACTGCCAAGTGCCTCTAGTATAGGGCTTTCATACTAACTGGACATTGAGAAATGTTAATGTTATATGAATTTGAATACCACGCTTCGTGAAGACGTGGAGATTTCAATGGTTGGTAAGGAAAGAAACACCTGAAACTACAAACGATATCCAGTGCTAGAGTGACTTTTAATTACTTCAGTCGAGCTGAAATGTAACTGACGTTGGAATTTAAAACAATAACAAAGATTTTTTTCCAGATTTAACAGTTTTTAAACGGTGACGTTATAACCCAATAGGGATCTATTTATTAATAATTTTTCTGGGGAATTCCGCTGTTACGTATGGGACAGTTGTAGAGTCATTTTTTATTCATGGTTTAATGACTGTCAAAAATATCCAAAAAGTACTGCATTTCCAAAGCATGAAACATTCATAATTTTTCTTGCTTCAATTAGACGCTTCAAATTTGACGTATTCTTAAAAAAAAAAAATTCAAGATATTAAAAAAAATGCACACATCAAGAGTTAATAAAACATTTTCAAACAGTACTATAATGATACCACTCCTTCTCGAGAATGTGGAGTGTCTCACATTACATTGACCAAATTCCGCAACATTTGTGAGTCCTGGAAATTACAAAAGAGAAAAGAATATATTATTTCTGTCACCTGTGGGACGTTTCTGGTAAAACAATATATATATATATATATATATATATATATATATATATATATATATATATATATATATATATCCACCCCCATGAACCACAGACATTGCCGAGGTGGGGTGGCTTGCGTGCCTCAACGATGCAGATAGCCGTACCGTAGGTGCAACCACAGCGGAGGGGTATCTGTGGAGAGGCCAGACAAACGTGTGGTTCCTGAAGAGGGGCAGCAGCCTTTTCAGTAGTTACAGGGGCAACAGTCTGGATGATTGACTGAGCTGGCCTTGTAACATCAGCTAATGTGGCTTTGCCACACAGCTACTGCGAACGGCTGAAAGCAAGGGGAAACTACAGCCGCTACTTTTCCCGAGGACATGCAGCTCTACTGTATGAACATATGATGATGGCATCCTCTCGGGTAAAATATTCCGGAGGTAAAATAGTCCCCCATTCGGATCTCCGGGCGGGGACTACTCAGGAGGATGTTGTCATCAGGAAGCACAATACTGGCATTCTACGGATCGGAGCGTGGAATGTTAGATCCCTTAATCGGGTAGGAAAATTAGAAAATTTAAAAAGGGAAATGGATAGGTTGAAGTTAGATATAGTGGGGATTAGTGAAGTTCGGTGGCAGGATGAACAGGATTTCTGGTCAGGTGAGTACAGGATTATAAATACAAAATCAATTGGGGGTATCACAGGAGTAGGACTGATAATGAATAAGAAAATAGGAATGCGGGTAAACTACTATGAGCAGCACAGTGATCGCGTTATCATTGTCAAGATAGATACGAAGCCAACACCGACAACAGTAGTACAGGTTTATATGCCAACTAGCTCTGCCGATGATGAGGAGATCGAAGAAATATATGAGGAGCTAGAGGAAATTATTCAGACAGTTAAGGGAGAGGAAAACTTAATTGTGATGGGAGACTGGAATTCGGTAGTAGGAAAAGGAAGAGAAGGAAAAATAGTAGGCGAATATGGACTGGGCAGGAGGAATGAAAGAGGAAGTCGCCTGGTAGAATTTTGCACGGAACATGATTTAATCATAACAAACACGTGGTTTAAGAATCACAAAAGAAGGTTGTATACGTGGAAGAGACCAGGAGACACAGGAAGGTATCAGATAGATTTTATAATGGTAAGACATAGATTCCGGAACCAGGTCCTAAACTGCAAGACATACCCAGGGGCAGATATAGACTCTGACCATAACTTGTTGGTTATGAACTGTAGGCTGAAACTGAAGAAACTACAAAAAGGTAGGAAAATAAGGAGATGGGACTTAGATAGATTGAAGGAAACTGAAGTTCTGGAGAATTTCAGAGGGAGATTTAGGCAACAATTGACAGAAACAGGGGGAAATAAAACAGTAGAAGAGGAATGGGTAGCATTGAGAGACGAAATAGTGAGGGCAGCAGAGGACAAAATAGGTAGGAAGGCAAGACCAACAAAAAGTCCTTGGATATCACAGGAAATACTAAATTTAATAGATGAAAGGAGAAAATATAAAAATGCAGTAAATGAAACAGGCAAAATGGAGTACAGACGACTAAAAAATGAGATTGACAGGAAGTGCAAAATGGCTAAGCAGGAGTGGCTAGAAGGCAAATGCAAATCTGTAGAAGAATGTATAAGAAGGGGAAAAGTAGATACCGCCTACAGGAAAATAAAGGAGACGTTTGGGGACAGGAAGGGCAGCTCTACGAATATCAAGAACTCGGATGGGAAACCAGTTCTCAGCAAAGAAGGGAAAGCTGAAAGGTGGAAAGAGTACATAGAGCAGCTCTACAAAGGAAATGAACTTAGAGACGATGTTGTAGGAAGGGAAGAGGAAATAGATGAAGATGAAATAGGAGATACTATACTGAGAGATGAATTTGACAGAGCCTTGAAAGACCTAGGTCGGAACAAGGCCCCAGGAGTAGATGACATACCCGCAGAGCTATTAAAGTCTCTGGGAAAGCCAGCCATGACAAGACTATTTGAACTGGTGTGTAGGATGTATGAGACAGGCGAAATACCCTCAGACTTTAAGAAAAATGTAATAATCCCCATTCCAAAGAAAACAGGTGCAGACAGGTGTGAAAATTACAGAACCATCAGTTTGATAAGTCATGGTTGCAAAATTTTAACACGAATTATCTACAGGAGAATGGAAAAGCTGGTAGAAGCTGACCTCGGGGAAGATCAGTTTGGATTCAGGAGGAACGTAGGAACCCGGGAGGCAATACTCACTTTACGTCTTATCTTAGAAGATAGATTAAGGAAAGGCAAACCTACATTTTTAGCTTTTGTAGATTTGGAGAAAGCTTTTGACAATGTTGACTGGAATACACTCTTTCAAATTCTGAAGTCAGCAGGGGTGAAATACAGGGAAAGGAGAATTGTTTACAACTTGTACAAAAGCCAGACCGCAGTTATTAGACTCGAAGGGCATGAAAGGGAAGCATCAGTTGGGAAGGGAGTAAGACAGGGTTGTAGCCTTTCTCCAATATTATTCAATTTGTACATTGAGCAGGCGGTGAAGGAAAGTAAGGAAAAATTTGGAATAGGGATTAAAGTTCAGGGGGAAGAAATAAAAACATTGCGTTTTGCTGATGACATTGTAATTCTATCAGAGACAGCAAAGGACCTGGAAGAGCAGCTGAATGGAATGGACAGTGTGTTGAAGAGAGGGTATAAAATGAACATTAACAAGAGCAAAACAAAAATAATGGAATGCGGTCTTAGAAAATCAGGCGATGCTGAAGGAATTAGATTAGGTAACGAAACAATGAAGGTGGTAGATGAGTTTTGTTACTTGGGTAGTAAAATAACATGCGATGGTCGTAGTACAGAGGATATAAAATGCAGAATGGCAATGGGAAGAAAAGCATTTTTGAAAAAGAGAAATTTGCTAACATCGAATATTAATTTAAGTGTAAGGAAGTCTTTTCTGAAGGCATTTGTGTGGAGTGTTGCCTTGTACGGGAGTGAAACATGGACGATAAGCAGTGTGGACAGGAAGAGAATAGAGGCGTTTGAAATGTGGTGCTACAGAAGAATGCTGAAGATTAGGTGGGTAGATCGCATAACTAATGAAGAGGTACTGAACCGAATTGGTGAGAAAAGGAATTTTTGGCATACCCTGACTAAAAGAAGGGATCGCTTGGTAGGACACATTCTTAGACATCGGGGAATCGTAAATTTAGCATTGGAGGGAAGTGTGTGGGGTAAAAATCGCAGAGGGAGACCAAGATACGCATATAGTAAGCAGATTCAAATAGATGTGGGTTGCCGTTCTTATGAGGAGATGAAAAGGCTTGCTCAGGATAGAGTAGTATGGAGAGCTGCATCAAACCAGTCTCCGGACTGAAGACCATAACAACAACAACATATATATATATTGATGTATTTGTGCCTATATTTCACTCTGCAGCCAAAACTACACTTTGCAAACGAACAGTGTTTGTATGTGGTAATAGGTATCAGTCTCCCATTGTGCACTATGGTGGAGGGTTGAGAACTATAAGTCGGTGGAAGATGTGGGAATTGAAAGTTACCGACTTATATAAAATTCTACGTGTAGGTGTCAATATTTTGGTCTTCAGCAAGACCAGTGCAGTACAAAGTCTCCCGTTGTACACCATATCAGTTCCGTGTCAATAGCTATAAGATGGTAGAAGATAATAGCGGTTGAAAGTCGTCAGCTTACGTAAAATTCGGACTGAAGACCAGCAATGACTTTTGGCACTATAGTAGCAAAGAGGTTATATACAGTGAAACGTGATGCCAAGGGAGAAGCCGAGCGGTCTGGAACGCCACTTTGAGGATCGCGCAGCCTCCCGCGTCGGAGGTTCGAATCCTCCCTCGGGCATGAGTGTGTCTGTTGTCCTTAGGTTAGTTTAACTTAGTTTAAGTAGTTTGTAGGTCTAGGGACTGATGACCAACGTAGTTTGGTCCAACAGGATTAGAAACATTTGAACATTTTGAAGGAGATTTATTCTAACCTCCTTGAGTGATGCACATTCTTCACTTGTTTTTCTGCAACAAGCGTACGAATAAAGAAAATTAAGTGCATATTGCAGTTTGAGAAGTTAAACTATTAAGAAAGATGCCAAAGCTTAAGAAAGAAATTTCGCGTTCTCGATCCATTTCTAAAAAAAAGAATACGGCGCTGAAAAGTGAATCTACAGACGAAAGAAACTTGAAATTTGTAAATGTTGTTTATCTTACACTGTAAGTATCAGCGATTTTTCGATATTCCCATGTTAATGGATGAAAATACGTTGCTATTCAGGCAATTTTGAAGCAAGAAATACAAAACTTCGTATTTAGATTTTTGATTAGAATTTTAAAAATACGTGTTGAGTTGGTTTACGTTATAGGAGGCGATCTATTTATATTATTGTAAAAAGATATAAAATAGCCAAGATCGCTTATCATCAGTTTTTTTTAATGACGACCGGTTTCACTGAACTATGTCAGCATCATCAGGTCAAATAAAATATTTTACAAGGCCATAATCTGTTAAAAGGAGAAACGGATATTTAAAACATGCAAGTCATTATAATAAAACAAGAAGATACGTCAATTAAATCCATAAGAGCAAGATCGGGCATATTTAGAGATGAGACATACCTTGTAATGTCAAATAGTTGTTATATAAAACGATTTACAGTGCATAAGTGCACTAAGTCATTATAATAAAACGTAATTAACACAGTGAGTGACAAAAGCAAACTGACTATTTGACATTACAAGGTATGTCTCATCTCTAAATATGCCCGATGTTGCTCTTATGGATTTAATTGACGTATCTTCTTGTTTTATTATAATGACTTGCATGTTTTAAATATCCGTTTCTCCTTTTAATAGATTATGGCCTTGTAAAATATTTTATTTGACCTGATGATGCTGACATAGTTCAGTGAAACCGGTCGTCATTAATAAAAACTGATGATAAGCGATCTTGGCTATTTTATATCTTTTTACAATAATTAAAAATACGTGTTTCGATATTTTTGGAAATTCAACCATTAAGCGGATGAAATAAGGGAAAATCTTTTAAGGGTACTACTAAGATTATTTTAATGCTAGAAATGCGAAAATTTGGTTCTGGAACCGTGGTTAGAATTTTTTAAAATGTGTTTCGGGATATTTTCAATTCTGCCATCAATAGTGCAATAGGGGGTGGCAAGTTGTATCAAAATACTAGATCAGGAAAGCATTTTTAAAGCTAAATCTATGTACATTTTTATTTAGTAGTAGAAACAACCAATGCAGACACCCAGTCTACGCGTGCGAAGCAGCGGGAATAAGCTACTTTATTATATAAAAATTCCAACATAAAAAAATGCAACATTAAAAATAAACTCGTTTTAAGGTTGTTAGTTTCAGGTTAACATGAAATGAAAGCAGATACTATAAATAGTGACGTTTAAATATATCATATGAAACGGAAGCGTCAATTTTTGTTTACAATTTCTGTCATTGTAACTTCTTCACAACTTCATTATCGTTGTAATAAATGCAGTCATGGGGAACTAGCTATTTGATGGAACCTGTGCGAGATTCCTGCAGCAGATATCTTGATCGACTCAGATTCAGTTTTACAAATACCTCGGTGATATTTATATCCTTTATATATCATCATCTTCGAATGACTAACATCCATATTGACTGTGCTTGCCGGAGTAAATACATTATAATCCAAGGTCTTTTTTAATTTTTTACATATTATTTCTTCTTCGTTTATTTCAGTTTCGTGACTGTGATATTCCTGAGATTTCAGTGATAGTTTTGCAAAGTTAATCTTGTTTAGTGTTTCGCGTGATTATTCACTAGTCAGAGTACACTAATATTTTTGCGAACTTCAGATGCCTTGGCACACTGTACAATTACTTCTCCTTGTCCTCTTGGAATATGTTCTTCGGGCATACAGGACTCTTTGCATTTCCATCCACAGCATCCACAACACCTATTTCACATGACGAAATATTTTCCAAGTAAATTTATTGGAATTCTTTACAAACAAGCCGCTCAGGAGTAGCCACGTAGTATAAGGCGTCATACCTGGGTACGTGAGTTGTTTTTAGTGTAAGTTACTTTAAGTACTTTGTAAGTCTATGGACTGATAACCATAGCAGGCTTACAAACATTTCAACATTTTACAAACAAAAAATCCGAGGTATGTGGAAAGTGGCGCATTGGCAAATGTCTAAGGGCATCGGTATGATGGTATAGTTGGCGTTGGGATGATCATAAGAGTAGCATTCTTCATTTTTGCCCTCTGAAGCTGTTTTCGATTACTCTTCTTCCTTCGAAACTCTTAGATTTCCAGTTCAGTCACGCTTACCTTTTATGTTTTTAATTTCATTTTTTCATATATCTTTTTTTTTTTTTTTTTTTTTTTTTTTTTTTTTTTTTTTTTTTTTTTTTTGAAACGGTGGCTCTTCTTCTTTGCGGTGACTTCTCATTTTCCTCCCTCTCTCTGCAATTGTGGACGTCTGGTTTGGTTTATTTGTCATTTCTGTCAAAACACAAACCCAATTAGACCTACGAACATCTTATTTGTCGGTGGCTATACAGAAAGGAGTAAATTCATGCTCTTAAAACCTAATTTTTGATTTAAGTAAAATTAGCATCCTTTACTGCGTTAGTGTGCACATGGTGTCTCGTGTGGGACAAAACTAAAATTGAGATATGTATGCTTTTTGTGAACACAAAATTGAACTAATGCAGTCTTTTGTCAGTACTTACACTCCTGTCTTTCGAAAAAGAGCAATTCTTTTTCTCTCTGCACATAATTTGAATGTTAACCTTATTTTTTTTTAAGTGTAGGACAACTGATTTTTCCGTAACTAAACTAAAAATTATACGGTCCTAGCCCTTTATTTGGCACACACAGATATCATGAGAAGAAAAAGTATTATGTTATTTAAATTAGATATGTAGGTCCTTGTGGAAAGATTTATACGATTTTTTTTTTCAAAATATAGTTTACTGGTTTGTAATTAACATTGCTCAAAAACTTCGCATGGTGGTACAGTATCAGTACTACAGTGTTGTTCTTATAACTGTAGAAATTATTGTATTTTGGACTACTTCATGTGAAACGTGTGAAAACAAGTCGTTTTTGGTGCAAAGTTTAAAACAATCCCATGATTTCCACATTTTACAGTCAAGTATCCCTGAAGAAAAAACTTGCAAATTCCTTTTGGCCCGTAATCTGTCAAGTGACAACATATTGTCATATCTGTCATACCGCACATCACTGAATGGTACAGAAAATGCAACTTCATTCTTCTTTTGGACTTCTTCTTTTGTAGTGATCTACCAGGCCTCCTCTTCCCTATAAATATATAAGTACATTAACAGTTTCCCATACAAGAACTCACAAGAGCAGCCAAACACTTAGTTGCGCAGCATGGACCGTTGATGAATGGCGTCGCATTGTTTCCAGTAATAAATTACGGTTCCGCAGAATCCCAGACGTCTAACGTCGATGAAAATGGAGAAAATCTATGAAGGTTCCATCGCTGAGATGTTTAGGAGACGCACAGCGATGTTACACCTGGCACCATGGCACTGAGAATCATTCGGTATGACAACTTGTTACAGGGAATAGTGGTTGATGGATCTATGACAACACAACAGTATATCTCCACTATCCTGCGCCCTCATGTATTAGCGCTCATGGGACATTATAGTGTTGTCATTTTTCAGCAGGATAGTATTCTTGCCGGCCGCGGTGGCCGAGATGACTAAGTCGCTCCAGTCATGGTCTGCACGGCCACTACTGTCGGGGGTTCGAATCCCCCCCCTCGGGCATGGATATTTGTGCCGTCCTAGTTCGTAAGTAGTTCATAAGTAGTTTGTAAGTTTAGGGACTGATGACCCCGTAGTTAAGTCCCATAGACTATACAAACATTTGAACATTTTTGATAGCATTCTTCCAAGCATGACACGTGTCTATGAATTGTGTACATGATGATGAGGAAGTCTGGTAGACAGAAATAATCCTTAGTGTGATTTCGACGATAAGGTCCAGCCTCTGCCGCAGTGCAAGAATAGTAATGGAACGGCAACATACATTCTTTGTGAATGTTATTACTGAAAGAAGGTCATACATCTTATCAATCTGTGATTGTTTTTCTTTTACTCTTCCTCTCTTGAGCGCTTCAGTGATTTGTCAAGAAGTTCTTTTAAACGTTCCCATTAGAATATGAGTGGATGAACGAGCAGGGAAGGAGGGGTTCGTTACCCTTTCCCGCCTTGGAACCAGACATTCGAAGAGGCGTGGTAGAAGTCCTTGCAGCATATCATGTGCTGCGTAACCTGGCGGTTAAAATTACTGTTACCAGAATGAAAAACGCCCGCATCGCAGGACAACAAAAGTGAATATCTCCTGGCCAGAGCCAAGGGTGACAAGAGGACAACTAGCATGTCGACCTACTAGGCGGCTACGAAAACATTTTAAAAAATACGAATTAACCTTGATTTCCTCGTACGAGTGCACACGCCTCTGTGTGTGTGCGTGTGTGTGAGAGAGAGAGAGAGAGAGAGATAGAGAGAGAGAGGGGGGGGGAGATAGAGAATGGGAGGGGTGAAGAGTTTACATCTCTTACATCTGCCAAATGCCGTCACATTTCGTCACAATGTCACACTATGCGACCTGAGATCAGGTTGCTTTAACTGTCACACTAGATAATTACATGAAGTGGTATAAAAAGGAAGCGACGAACATCAACATCCCGTCGACATCGTGATCATCCGTAAAGGAGCATTCGATGGTTAGTTTCTTTAGGTATGGGGAAGGAAATCGGCCGTGCCCTTTAAATGTAGCCACCTTGGCATTTACCTGAAGTGATTTAGGAAAATAACGGAAAACCTAAATCAGGATGGATGAAGGCGCGTTTGAAACGCCGTCCTCCAAAATGCGAATCCAGGGTGCTCCTTCTCGCTCCATCATAAAACGTTCATATGACAGAATGTTCCGTAACATACAAGTACATTGCGTTACAGCACGATATATTTTATCACGGGGCACAATACGTCATTATGTCATGTAAAGCACCATAAGATCATCTCTGGTGAGGCATCACAACACAGTATCATAACTTGATGTGATACTAATGACGACATGACACGCCACATATCTTAAGATACTAGATGTTACAAGGCAGATTCTTTTTCATATACCAGTACCGCAAATGGGATTGGTGTTCCAAGACTTGGTATTCCACTTGACATGTGGAAAATGTGACCCACACTGCGTTTATGTAGAAGACTCTTCAACTACTGCCTATCAGTATATTTATTCCTTAATGAAATTTGTCATAATTTATTCCTTTTCTAACGAACAGCTCAGTTCATACATGCAATACTAGAAACAAAAACAGTCTACACAAGGACTAAAAAACACTTAATTCAGTTCAAAAAGGGGTTCACTACTCAGGAACACACATTTTGAATAATTTACCAGGAGCCATAAAAATTTAGCTACAAATAAAGATCAGTTGAAGAGGAGCCTGAAGGACTTCGTAGTGGCCAACTCCTTCCATTCCACTGACGAAGTTTGATTACAACCAAAGGATGTATGTATTCATGCTATTAGTAGTATTATATACTTGTATATACATATTAACATATCCACGACGATCTCTTCGATATGGATCTATGGAACGAACAGTTAATTTACTTTGTATCTGATGTGGAATTTTAACAACATGGTATGATGTGATCAGATGTTCATGGAGTTTCGTATGGGGCATCATATGACGTGAGACGTAATGTGGTATGCAGAGAAACAAAACATGCGGCTCGAGGCACAACTTAACACGCGACGTTTTCCAGTAATATAAAGAGGCGTAGAAAACACGAATATGTCAATATTTTTTTCATATAAAGGTTCCTGAAGCTGCGAAGAAAGTCGAGAACCTCGTCCTCATCGTCCATATAATTGGCTTTCCATGTTGAAATCTCAGTGCTTAGTGATTGTTTTAAATATGCACAAGAAGACAGTAGTCAGTCGCAAATATTTTCTTTATTGTGGCAGAGCTAGATTTCGATCTCTGTGTATCTACTATTAGTACTTGAAATATAGTTTAAAATAAATAAAAGTTTTGAATCTTCATGTTGAAGGTTAAGTTCACACTGATGGTTTAATGTACCATATGAAGCATTGATAATAATCACACAGTGATCAAAATCCAGATTTGTCACAATAGAGAAAATATTTGCGGCTGACTGCTTGCATCTTCCACACATTTTTCATTATGGTTCTGAATTGTTATTCTTCCGTACATGAATAGCTGTCATAGTCGACAGGGGTTTCTAAAAGGTCTTCACTAAAAATTAAGTAAACAGCGTCTTTACTATTATTTTACTGTTCTTAATTAGAAGGTTATCCATGTAACGTATAAACAAGGAAAAACATAAGCAATAGACAAAAGTTATCAACCTTAACCCACCACTGTTAGGATGTCCAACGAGTCTCAGCACATGCTAAATTTAGCTCGACTTTATTGGATGATACAGAGACAACAAATAATGATTGTTCGATATTTCGACTTTATACATTTATTTACCTTCTTATAAAACTTGAACTCATTTATGCAAGTGTATAGGGTAAAAGAAACGTCTCAGGAGAAAGTACCTTTTTTTGCAGTAAAATCCGATCGGTACATATAAAAATGGTGCCATTAGTTGAGTATTAATTTAACCAAAATTGACATCTTTTGCATTCATACAATGTGCTTTGGTACCATTTCTGACCTATCGTTCAAATTTGTCTTGTATGCTGTAACTAGTAGTTACCCACGTCTTTGTACGTTTGACGTAACTAAAAACATAGTCCATTCCTTTTTTTATAACGAAATTATTGACATACTAAAGACAAACACCTCTTATTTTTAACAGGGAATTTATTAACTTACTAAAAACCTTACTATATACTAAATACCCTTCTCTTTTAATAATAAAATGATAGATTACATTAGATGTACTTCGTTAGAGTTAATCCAAACTGAGAGGATCTTCGTGGATGTAGAACATGTCAGTAAACAATATACACAATAAATACTTAGAAAGTGGTATCAGATGCGTTACTGTATCTTCTACACATCCCAATGTAATTGTCCGTATGGATGTGGAATCGATAAGAAAAAAAAAATCTTAACAATATTTACACTTAAAAGGACATAAAATCTGTTACTATTTTGTAACTGTTGAATATATTAGGTGAGTATGATAATTCTTAGGCTATTGAAGCCACGGATTATCAGAATAAAAATATTTTTATCCTTTTCTTTCAACACTTATTTATAATGATTACATTACTGCACAAGATTAGTACCGAAATCAGATAGAACACAATATTCACATTTGTGAATACTCTATACAATATCATACACACATGTATCACTTCTTCTAAGAAATTCATTAATTGAGTAGAGGGAGTTGGCCACCAAAAAATCCTTTAGACTCTTCCAGACTGAGATTTATTGCGAGTCAAATATTTATGGCTGTTGGCATGTTATAAAAAATGTGTGTTAATGATTAGTGGACACCTTTCTGAACCAAAGTAAGTGACATTAAATCTTTGCGAAAGTTATTCTGGCTTCTAGTATTGGTTCCATGAACAGAGCTGTTGATTTGAGAAAAATATATAGTTAATGACAAATTTCAGTATACAATAAATATATAGGGAAGCAGTAGTTAGGTTCCCCAGTTCCTTAAATAGCCCTCTGTAGGATATCGAGTTGACAAAGCAATTAATTTATATTTCACTTTTTTGAGCTCGGAAAACTTTAGCTTAACCTGATAAGTTACCCCAGAAAATAATCCTGTATGACAATGTGGAATGAAAGTACACGTAATGCACTTTTTTTTAATTTTTATATCTCTTTCGTCTGGCATCATTGGGATAGGAAACAGGGACTTGTTTAGGTGCTTCAGCAGAAAAAAAAAATGTTTGTATAGTGTATGGGACTTAACTACGGGATCATCAGTCCCTAAACTTACAAATTACTCATGAACTAGCTAATCCTAAGGACGGCACAAGTATCCATGCCCGAGGGGGGATTCGAACCCCCGACCGTAGTGGCCGTGCAGACCGTGACTGGAGCGCCTCAGTCCCCTCGGCCACCGCGGCCGGCTGCTTCAGCGGATCATTGTTATGTTTCTTCCAGTTTAATTTATTATCAAACAGCAATCTCAAGAATTTAACACTGTCAACTTCTTCTATATCCTTGTCATACTTCAGGCACACACTAGCAGGAAACGTTTTACTGCCAGCCGCAGTGGCCGAGCGGTCTGCGGCGCGTCACTCACAGTATGCACGGTCGCTATGGTCGGGGGTTCGTATCCCACCTCGAGCATGGATGTTTGTGTCGTCTTTAGTATAAGGTAGTTCAAAAGTAGTTTGTAAGTTTAAGGACTGATGATCCCGCAGTTAAGTCCATTAAGCTTAATAAACCACAAACTTTTTACTCGTCCTAAACTGCATGTAGCAAGTTTTTCAAGGTTCAACGACCTTTCCAAGGCTGTACTATTTTTTACTATTTTTCGCAATGTTTGTCTCACATGTTAAGAAAACAAACCTAGCATCCGGTAATGTTGCTGATGAAAGGTCACTGATTTATAGAAGATAAAAACAGCGGCCCCAGGATGGAACCTTGGGCTCATTGTAATTTATTGTCTAGCGAAATAAGTACCTTCTCATTGTATGTGTAGCCTTCTCAATATCGGAAAACTTTAGAAATCCGAATTGTAACATGGATAATTTTGTATTTGTGGTAAGACGTTTGAGAAGACGACATACACTGTGGGCCATTAGTTGTTTTTTAAATTAGGTAGGGATATTATTTATCTGAGATTTTGAGGAAGCTTGTTCCTAATGGTTAGTCCCGTAGAGCTACTCAGATAGCAGATCTACAGATGACGATTAATAAGAGGGAGTGCAAAGAGGAAGAAATGATAGACCAAGCATAGCTTGTACGCTGGAGTGATATCGTCGAAAATTCTTATGTCAAAAAATTTATTGTACACAAGCATTGATCGACAATTACAGCCTGTGTGAGCATTCGTACGAAAGTGCTTGAAGAATAACATCACCATAGTCGAGTATGGGGAGTGTTAGTATATCCAGGAGATTATTTTTAAGCTGAAGAGGAAACGCTTTTGTGTATAGAGTGGAGAGACTTCTAACAGACTGCAGTTGTTTGCTATGTCCTGTGTACGAGTAAGTGTTAGTCCACAATGATTTCTAAGCTCTTTGCTGATGAAAGGATACGTACTACTGTACCGTTCAGGATTAATGGTGGAAGAGATTCCCCTGTACTGCTCGGTAATGAATCTCATGCGAGAGACTAAGATCGCTTGCGTTTTGTATAGATTTACTTTCAGACTGATATTTTGTACCACTTTGATCAAACTGGTCAGCATTTATATGCTATATTGGACTAGCGTAAGATATAACTGAAGGTCATATGCGTAAAGGTGGTAGCTGCAGTGTGACAGAACTTTTGACACACCACAAACATAAAACGAGAATAGTAGTGGGCCTGGCACTGATCCTTGCAGGACCCCTGATAATACATCTTTCGACTTCGGTCTATTTGTTATAATCATTACACACTGCTGGCGAGATGTGACGTAAAAGTGGAACAACTGCTTAGCACTTGGGGAAAAATTTAAAGCAGATAATTTATAAAGTAGGTTAGTATGTGGAAGTCAACAATGTTAAATAGTTTGCTGAAATACAAAAAGCACACAATAGTTGCCTGTTGCTTGTCCATAGTTTTTGTCACTTCGTCGGTCACTTTTAGGGAATTACGTATTTGTTTACAGATGTTGCCTTAACACATTATAAACAGTTCACTTCGTTTTAATCAAAATAAATAATAGTCTTGTGAATTTCATATTTGGTGTTCATTCCACCTGGTCACAGGTTGAGATCCAACAACTCCAAAACTTATTCATTTCACTTTTTGTATGCATTAGTTTACTGTTTTGCAGTCTTGCAGCTGTACCTCATTTTGGAATTCGTATGTTTTCCACATGTTGCCGAATCAACTCACTGTTTTCGTTAGGGGTGCGTGTTTTAAGTTTAAGAAAAAGATGAAACAGTTTTAAAAAATTGGATTAAAACGAAGTTAACTGTTTACGATTTGTTGAGACTACATCTGTAAAAATAAATGTAAGTTCTAAATAACGAATCGACTGATAATGCCCTAAAATTGAAGAGAGTGAAATGCGTCTCAATGAAATAAAGAGGTTGCAGCAGGAAAATGGAATTTTAATTACCAACAACGAATAATTATATACTTGCTGCGGAAGATTGTAACACACTTCCTTTAACGTGAAATTTCTGTTAATTGTCTTCACACGTTCCTCACCCACCGTTAGAGTCTAGGTTTTGTTGAAATGTTCAAATGTTTGTATACCTTATGGGACTTTTTTTTTTTACTTACCTACGGGGTCATCAGTCCCTAAATTTACAAACAACTTATGAACTAACTAATACTAAAGACGGCACAAATATCCATGCCTGACCGTAGTGGCCGTGCAGGCCGTGACTGGAGCGCCTCAGTCCCCTCGGCCACCGCGGCCGGCTCTAGGTTTTGAAGTATTGTCATCAGCAAAACGAACGAATACGTTTTTTTGTCGGTTCTGCTGATTGGAGCTAACGATACTATGGTAATCAAGGTAGTGGTAATAACACAAAATTGCTGCAGAGGGGGTTGGTGTTGACTTGTGTATACCCTACCAAACGAATTACACAAGCGAGCATTACAGAACATATGGGTTCTGGTAATAGGAAAGAGACAGCGTGGCGAATGGAGGTTTGGGTGTGGCGGGAGACTTGGAGGGAAGAGTCCTCTGCAGCCGGGGTGGTCACCGTGTCCTCGGTGGCGGAGTGGTCAACGCGTCTGCCTAGTAAGCAGGATATCCTGGGTTCGAATCCCGGCCGGCCACAAATTTTTTCATTCTCCGGACTTTGGTATTCCATCTAAACCTAGTACAGTGAAGCCATAACTGATCGCAAATTGCGATTTATTTCATTCAAAGTGTTTTGGTGTCTTTATTGCAGACCGGCCGTTGTTAGTGGCCGCTGGCTGCCATTCACCGGCGTGAACAGGTGTGGGGCTACCGCTGGCCGCGGCCGCTGGTCCGTCAGAGGGAATCCCGCCTGGCCGTGCACGCCCGAGGCCAAGCCGGCGCTGATGTGTGCCTTCTGAGAAGCAGGCCCGCGCGCTCAAGGGTAGGCCGCGTCTAACAGTTCCACTGACTGTGCCACGGTCTCTGCCGCCTGCCGAATTCCCCACCGCGCTTTCACGAGGCTCTCTGACGTATAGCGGAAGTGTGCCTGTTGTCTTGGGAGGACACTCGACAGCTGACGTACAAGTAACTTCAGGTGTCCCTCAGGGATGTGTGTTGAGACCATTGATCTCTTTACTACTTGCAACCTCAGCTGCCGAGTGTGGCAGCGAGAGATATTCCTATTTCGTTTCTTGCCAAATTCAAATACGGCTGCTATGAAGTATTACAAGAAAACGAAAAGAAAATAAGTTTCGATTCTACTCTCATATTAGCTTATTATATCGTGTATAGATAGATAGGGATAGATTGGTAGGACACATTCTTAGACATCAAGGAATTGTGAATTTAGCGTTGGAGGGAAGTGTGTGGGTAAAAATCGCAGAGGAAGAACAAGAGGTGGATACAGCAAGCAGATTCAGACAGATGTAGGTTGCCGTTCTTATGTGGAGATGAAGAGGCTGGCTCAGGATAGGGTATTGTGGAGAGCTGCATCAAACCAGTCTCCGGACTGAAGACCACAACAACAACATCGTGTATTGACATAAATTTCCAATCAATAGGTAACCAAGCAATTATTTTTCATCTAATAACTGATGGAAAATCTTCATCATTTTCTTGATTTGCAGCTCTTATTTTTGCCGTGTTTGCAGTAAAAATTTCTGTGTATGAGGTCCGCCTGATATGCAGACCACCTAATAGCTCACAACGATTACTCAACCAAAATAGAAACAGACCTTAAGATATTAAAATCAAGCCACAGCCTATACCACAAACTCACAATAGAAGAAAATTACCACATACAAAAAGCAGAAGGAAAATCAATCATGAACGAAAGACCACTCCATGCAAAAATACATTATTTCACCCATTAAATGAATTGTACAGAAAGGATGACACAGACAGCTAAAACACACACACACACACACACGCACGCGCGCGCGCACACACACACACACACACACACACACACACACACACACACACAGACAAAACAAACATTATTCAAATCTACCGCAATTCCTCTGGAGAACAGCTGAAAGTCATGTGACACATGCGCATTTTAACCAAGTAAACACAGACGAATTTTTAAAGTGATTGTGATAGAAAAAGTACGCAAAATATGTGTATTACATGTGTGCTATGTAAAGCCGGTTCTCAGCAAAGAAGGGAAAGCTGAAAGGTGGAAAGAGTACATAGAGCAGCTCTACAAAGGAAATGAACTTACAGACAATGTGGTAGGAAGGGAAGAGGACGTAGATCAAGATGAAATAGGAGATGCTATACTGAGAGATGAATTTGACAGAGCCTTGAAAGACCTAGGTCGGAACAAGGCCCCAGGAGTAGATGACATACCCTCAGAGCTACTAAAGTCTCTGGGAGAGCCAGCCACGACAAGACTATTTGAACTGGTGTGTAGGATTTATGAGACAGGCGAAATACCCTCAGACTTTAAGAAAAATGTAATAATCCCCATTCCAAAGAAATCAGGCGCAGACAGGTGTGAAAATTACAGAACCATTAGTTTGATAAGTCATGGTTGCAAAATTTTAACACGAATTATCTACAGGAGAATGGAAAACCTGGTAGAAGCTGACCTTGGGGAAGATCAGTTTGGATTCAGGAGGAACGTAGGAACCAGGGAGGCAATACTCACTTTACGTCTTATCTTAGAAGATAGATTAAGGAAAGGCAAACCTACATTTTTAGCTTTTGTAGATTTGGAGAAAGCATTTGACAATGTTGACTGGAATACACTGTTTCAAATTCTGAAGTCAGCAGGGGTAAAATATAGGGAAAGGAGAGTTATTTATAACTTGTACAAAAGCCAGACCGCAGTTATTAGACTCGAAGGGCATGAAAGGGAAGCATCAGTTGGGAAGGGAGTAAGACAGGGTTGTAGCCTTTCTCCGATGTTATTCAATTTGTACATCGAGCAGGCGGTGAAGGAAAGCAAGGAAAAATTTGGAATAGGGATTAAAGTTCAGGGGGAAGAAATTAAAACATTGCGTTTTGCTGATGACATTGTAAGTCTGTCAGAGACAGCAAAGGACCTGGAAGAGCAGTTGAATGGAATGGACAGTGTGTTGAAGAGAGCGTATAAAATGAACATTAAAAAGAGCAAAACAAAAATAATGGAATGCGGGCTTAGAAAATCGGGCGATGCTGAAGGAATTAGGTTAGGTAACGAAACAATAAAGGTGGTAGATGAGTTTTGTTACTTGGGTAGTAAAATAACATGTGATGGTCGCAGTACAGAGGATATAAAATGCAGAATGGCAATGGGAAGAAAAGCATTTTTGAAAAAGAGAAATTTGCTAACATCGAACATTAATTTAAGTGTAAGGAAGTCTTTTCTGAAGGCATTTGTGTGGAGTGTTGCCTTGTACGGGAGTGAAACATGGACGATAAGCAGTGCGGACAGGAAGAGAATAGAGGCTTTTGAAATGTGGTGCTACAGAAGAATGCTGAAGATTAGGTGGGTAGATCGCATAACCAATGAAGAAGTACTGAACAGAATTGGTGAGAAAAGGAATTTTTGGCATACCCTGGCTAAAAGGAGGGATCGCTTGGTAGGACACATTCTTAGACATCGAGGAATCGTAAATTTAGCATTGGAGGGAAGTGTGTGGGGTAAAAATCGCAGAGGGAGACCAAGAGACGCGTATAGTAAGCAGATTCAAGTGGATGTGGGTTGCCGTTCTTATGAGGAGATGAAAAGGCTTGCTCAGGATAGAGTAGGGTGGAGAGCTGCATCAAACCAGTCTCCGGACTGAAGACCATAACAACAACATGTAAAAAAGCGCGGAAGAAGAAGCGTATGCCACAAGAAACTAAGTAATAGATAGTAAGCAGACGATAGAAATATCCCCACATACGAAAATTACTTTTTCGCGCATTAAGTAGCGTTTTAAAAAAAGTTTTAAAAGAGATAATTTTGGTTGCAGATGACAACGCTACCACTACGTATGTAAAAAGGGTCCCACATGACATCATAATGTAAAATAAGGTAAAAACCAAAATGAGACTGACGACTTTTTAGGCCTAATTTTACAAATAGTACAGTAGTAAAAAAAAATGTAATTTGTTTTCATAGCATTAAATAAATTGAAAGCCCACTGATGATGGCACAGAGGTGCTGAAACTAGTTTGATGTAAAATCGTTTCTCAAATTAAAATATTGTTGACAATGCAAAATCGTGCGGAAAACATTTGAATGTAAAAGCAGTCACCGCAGTTATACATCCAGTTTTTGTAGAGATTTTGTAGAGTTTGCGACCCTCGTTGTTGTACAATTGTCTGAGTTTTGGTTTATTAAAGGCTGGGGGAGGTGGAGCTGGATGTCCCATATGAAGATGGGCTTTATCGTGGTAAACACTAAATACCAGGCACTTTTGGAGATGTGAGAGGGGGGAAGGATGAGTCCTTCAGCACCTGGCTCCCTCCAGTGGATCCGCTACTGAAGTTGCATATTAATGACCTTGTAGACAGTGCTTCCCAACATTTATGAGAGCATTTCTCGCGAGTGCATTCTGATATTAGGTAGTGATCGTCTTTGCATTTCCAACAACTATGTAGTGCGTGACTAAACTTTGTACTGTAAATGAATATTCTTTGAACACTTTCTTTTAATTTGTGACTCGTTGATATTAATACAGCATCATCGTAAAACGCAAAATTGTAAAATTTCACAGCCGATGGATAAATATGTGACGCTGCAGAGTAATTTCAACGTGCATCTGGCATAGATAGTCAATATCGGAGACGCCGATTGCTTCACTGTGCTCGGTTGGATAGTAACTACTGCTCGCTTCCAAATGCGTGTTCAATACACGCAGATATAACCCAATTTGCTATAAGTGGTACTCGAAGTTGCACAGAGGTGAGGCTTTCTACTTTTGATAACCAGTTTCGGACATTTTACTCCATGTTCAAATCAACTTTTGTTACTGTTTTGAAATTCAGTAAGATTCTACCACAGTACAGATAAGCCGTAAAATCGCTCTTTACTTGCCAAATTAAGTCTTAAAACGCAGTCCTTGGACACTTTTTTTTTCGTCAATTGACTGGCCCCTTTATGTTAAAATGTATACCAAACTGCTAATTGTTGAACTGATTTTGTAATTAGGAAAATTGAGATTAGGGGCGCTGTATTCTACCCATCACAGGACAGGCATTTGATTTTCTTTTTACAACCATAATTATTATTCATACAATGCATAATAAATACACTGCTGAAAACAATTGCAAGATCAGGTGAGATATCATACACAGTATACATAAGGTAAAGAATTTTATTCACATGTTGGTTACAATTGTAATTTGCGTGTGATACAGTACGATATTTTGCTGTCTCAACTCTTTACTTGAGGTTTACATGGCGTTTACTTAGAGCGAGGCACCATGGGGCTATCACAATAGTGGAAAAAGTCATACACGTTGCCCTCTAATATGGTGTGTGATCACTCTGGAAGGCCAGTAGAGTTGCACAATTGTGTGGCGTAAATAGTATGACGTTATCGATCAGCTCTTGAAGGATATATCGCGATTCTTCCACAAGTGCAGTAACCAGGTCTGCAACCGTTCTGGGAGATGCTGGTCTGGCTGCAATGCGTCTACCGAGTGTATACTCGATATACTCAATCGGGTTTAAGTCCGGTAAACAAGCAGGCTACTACATTCGTTCAATACCCTCAGCCTTAAAGCATGTTGTCCACCCATGCAGCTCTGTGTGGTCGAGCGTTATCGTCCATCAGAAAGAACGCATTGTAACGGGACATTTATTTTTAATTTGACATTTGTTACGAGGAAGCTTGTAATTTCGCTCCAATTTATTGCGAAGGTGAGTTTTTGGTGTAAAATGTTTTGTCAAAAAAGGAAATTATATTAATTTTTGTTATATAAGAATTAATGCTTGTTGTACTGAAATATGTTTTAGAACAACCGGCAGCAATTTAAACACACAATCAGTTGATCGATGGTAAACGGCCAAAGATCATATGTATGCCGTCGTCGTCGCACAAGATATTACGTGCAACGCTAAACCTGGCCGCTAGGAGAACTTAACCGTGGACTATGTGACAATAATTAATTATTGTAAAGGTGAAAAAGTATTCTTTTGTTCACGATTGTGGGTCCATATAGGCAAGAGCATTGGTCAGTAGGGAGTTGTTCGTTGGTTTTAGAGTAAATCAGACCAACATAAACTTAATAAATAAAAATAATAACATTTTTAAAGTTGGAGGGTAATTCCAATTTGAGAATAAGATAAGCTTTGAAGTTACACAGATGAGAATATACCCTTTGCTATTAAAATATTGCTCCTGCTTTGGTAACGGTTAAATTGAAAGCGATCCTGGACGCTCTTTTGTGACGAGTATAGTCTGTGCGTTGTTTAGTAGCACCGTTATTGAAGGATTAATGTGTTGTAAATGCCTTTATCTATCTTTTTGTTACGCTCGTTTAGTGTGTATAATTAGACGGCAAGTACTAATATTTACTATGAATGTCATAGAGATAATTTATTTGGCTGTACATTGAACTGCACTATTCCTATGGCACCGGTAGAGGGCACAACGTAAGGTCGAAGGATCTCGTCTCTATACCTCTCCGCAGTTCAAATGTCAAAATGTTTGTAATTCTATGGTACCAAACTACGTTGGTCATCAGTCCCTAGTCTTACAAACTGCTTAAACTAAGTTAAACTAACCTAAGCACAACACACAGGTCCATGCTCCAGGGAGGATTTGAACCCCCAACGCGGGAGGCCGCGCTATCCGTAACGTGGCGCTCCAGAACGCACGGCTACTCTCGCACGACTCTGCGTGCGTAGTCAAAGCGCCATTCTGAACGACATAGAGGTCCGTACATCGCCAATATTGACTACTACCCACTCCATTCGTCCCCCACCATGATATCGTGATGTTTTCTGCACATAATCCGCATTGTTCCGAGTCCATGTTCTCTCCAGATGAAGGAACGACGATTGTCCAGCTGACCACAAAACTTTGACTAATCTGTGAACTAAACCAGGCACCATTAGTTACGAATCCTTCCTGTTATTCTTCTGTCCAGTTTCTGTGGTTCAAACGGTCTCTTGGTTTCAATGAGACACCCACCATAGGCTTCATTGCGTACAGGCCACATTCTCGAAGGCGATTTGGGACTGTGTTGATATTAAATGTCATGTTGCTGTCTGGGGAGATTGTTGCAGCTGAGTTGCAACCATCCTCCGGTCTCGACAGGGCTTCCAACGTTGTTATTGCTCTACATGCCATAACTTCCGGTAAGTCACGTTGTTGTTGCAGTCAGCTACTTGCTCACTACACTATCTGATCTCAAGTGTTTGTGTAATTCGTTTGATAGAATAAAACAACAGTCAACATCAACTCCCTCTGCAGCAACTATCTATGTTGCCGTAATGATGCCGTGTCGACTGCTTAGAACCGACTGAAAGACGTCAAACGGTTTTAGGACATTCTTCCGATTACAATACTTCAAAACCTAGATATCTCAAATGATCGCTAAATTGTTTCGACCAGTGTATTTACCATACATACTTAGTATAAAATATGTACACTCCTGGTCATTAAAATTGCTACACCACGAAGATGAATGCTACAGACGCGAAATTTAACCGACAGGAAAAATATGCTGTGATATGCAAATGATTAGCTTTTCAGAGCATTCACACAAGGTTGCCGCCGGTATCGACACCTACAACGTGCTGACATGAGGAAAGTTTCCAACCGATTTCTCATACACAAACAGCAGTTGACCGCCGTTGTCTGATGAAACGTTGTTGTGAAGCCTCGTGTAAGGAGGAGAAATGCGTACCATCACGTTTCCGACTTTGATAAAGGTCGGATTGCTGCCTATAGCGATTGCGGTTTATCGTATCGCGACGCTGCTGCTCGCGATCCAATGACTGTCAGCAGAATATGGAGCCGCGGTGGAGTAGCCGAGCGGTCTAAAGCGTCATGCTACGGAGCGCGCGGTTGCTCGCCGTGGAGGTTCGAATCCTCCCTGGGGCATGGGTGTGTGTGTTTGTCATTAGGTTAGTTTACCTAGGTTTAAGTAGTTTGTAAGCTACGGATTGATGACCACGCAGTCTGGTCCGATAGATTTACAAACATTTGAACATTTGAACAGAATATGGAATCGGTGGGTTCAGGAAGGCAATACGGAACGCCGTGCTGGATCCCCACGGCCTCGTATCACTAGCAGTCGAGATAACAAGCATCTTATCCGCATAGCTGTAACGGATCGCGCAGCCACGACTCGATCCCTGAATCAACAGATGAGGACGTTTACAAGACAACAACCATCTGCACGAACAGTTCGACGACGTTTGCAGGAGCATGGACTATCAGCTCGAAGACAATGGCTGCGATTACCCCTGACGGTGGATCACAGACAGGAGTACCTGCGATGGTCAACGCAACGACGAACCTGGGTGCACGAATGGCAAAACGTCATTTTTTCGGATGAATCTAGGTTCTGTTTACAGCATCATGATAGTCGCATCCGTGTTTGGCGACATCGCGGTGAACGCACATTGGAAGTGCGTATTTGTCATCACCATACTGGCGTATCACCCCGCCTGATGGTATGCGGTGCCACTGGTTACACGTCTCGGTCACACCGATGGCACTTTGAACAGTGGCCGTTACATTTCAGATGTTTTACGACCTGTGGCTCTACCCTTCATTCGATCCCTGCGAAACCCAACATTTCAGCAGGATAATGCACGACAGCATGTTGCAGGTCCTGTACGGGCCTTTTTGGATACGAAAAATGTTGGAATGTTGCCTTGGCCAGCACATTCTCCAGATCTCTCACCAATTGAAAACGTCTGGTCAATGGTGGCCGAGCAACTGGCTCGTCACCATGAACTGTGGTTTCGTGTTAAAGCTGCATGGGCGTCTGTACCTGTACACGCCATCCAAGCTCTGTTTGAATCAATGCCCAGGCGTATCAAGGCCGTTATTACGGCCAGAGGTGGTTGTTCTGGGAACTGATTTCTCAGGATCTCACCCAAATTACGTGAAAATGTAATCACATGTCCGTTCTAGTATAATGTATTTGTCCGTTTATCATCTGCATTTCTTATTGATGTAGCAATTTTAATGGACAGTAGTGTAATATTAGTGAGTCGAGATCGCAATAACTTAGTTCATGAGTAATAGCGCTAAAATTGGCTAGTCATTATATTAAAATAAGTGAAAATATAAATACTTCAAGTCATAAATTATGAATGCCATCGCAGAACGTCATAATTGTCATTGTCATGTGACACAATTTAAACGGTAGGAAATAAAAAGAAATCACTAAATAAAAATTGAAGTATATTCCTGGTATTTTAACTCGACAGCGAAAAGAAAACAAAAAATAAATGTACTCGTGAGGTTGTATTCAAAATGGACTAAAATATCCGAAACCTATTATAAAAAATAAAGGAAACCTTACTTCTATGCAACTTCGACTATTAGTTATAGAAAAATGCTAGAATAATTGTTCCTGCTGGAGAAAAGTGGGCTTCAGGATTTGAAGGAAGGAAGCTTAGGGCTTTACGCCCCGTCGACAGCTTGGTCATTAGAGACGGACCTAACGCATTTGCCTGGAGTAATTCAGGAAAATCAAGGACAACCTAAATTTGGATGGCCGGAGGTGGATTTGAACCACCACACTCCCAAATGCGAGTCCAGTGCGTTACCACTGCGCCACCTCGCTCGGTATCAGCATTTGAGAGATGATATGTCGTTCGCGTGAAATAAGCCGGCTGGAGTAGTGGGTGAATTACTCGACGTTTCAATTGGAGTGATGCTACTGTTTGGCGATGTTGGTCGAGCGGTCGTCAGATAGGCACCCATAAGTACGAATTCAACTTCATCGTCGATCCTAATTACCGCTTGTGTTTCATTGAGAACAACGGCCGCCAAAAAGCGGCTCATTTGCTTGTTTAATTTTGAAAACACTGTGGAGGTACAGCTAGCTGTCTTTTCGATGAAATAAAATTAATCGTGAATCAGCCAAATTATCATCGCCTATCAGAACTGTCTGCTTCGGCATGGGTCTGAGGATTATTCTCTAAGTGTAAGGAATGAAAACCGGTCAGCAATTAACAAACAATAAGAAACAACTCTACTATCTAGACTGATTCATGAGGTCATACCGTCTAATTAACCACTTTTAACGGATACCTACATATTAGGTCTTTATTTTGTTGACTTTGTGACAAAGTATATTTTTAATTATGCTTTTAAGTTCCACTGACCTCCTTGTAAAATTAATATTAACAATCGGTACTTGAATTTTCCTGTTCACGTATTTATATTATGATACTACAGTCACCTACGTGTGGTTCTCGTAGGGATTCAGAAGACAGGTTTAGACTGACTATAGCATTAGACTAAATACAGCGCGCACTGTCTTGTTAAAGCAATCATTCTTCTCCAGACGGATGCAGCCCTTAGGTATTACCTTCTGCCACATACGTCACAGTGTTGTGCAGAACAAAGAGGTAGATATAGATGTATGTTGTGAAGTTCACTTCTCCTCTGTTAATTGTAGTTTCTTATTAAGTAATCAATTATTCTGCCGACAATAGCTGCATTACTAATGATATTATGTTATTTGATGCAGGTCCTGCACAAATTTTCATTTGTCACCAAATGCCAGAATACCTTTAGCAGCTATTGTCGGCAGAATTCGCAAATGACGAGCAAATAATTTATTATTTGATAACATTTATGCAGCTGCGATACCATCAAAAATGTCTGTTCCTTTGAAACAGTATTTCGTAGTAATTATAGTTTCGTTTATCTGTGGATCACATTAGCAGGTACAATGCAATATAGGAGTAAAATAATAGGAACATATTGACATTTACATATATACAGGCATGGCTTGAGAAGGAGAGGTCATGTACTTGTCCTTGTCCTGACAGTAAGACTCATCCTGGCATTTCCCTGAAGTAAGTAACAGAAACATCTTAGCAAATAAGACTAGCTGAATATATCATCCATAAAGGACGACAACATGAAGGCTACGACTGCTCATGAAAATTATTCTACAATTTTCTCATGGCAGGGAGCGATCTTATAAAAGTATTGTCTGAATAATTAAATGCCAAGATCACGGTATTTCCTCTGTGTTTATCGAAACCGGTCGTCTGTTAAAAATAAAGACGAAATACCGCGACCTTGGCATTTCATTATTCACAAAATAATAAATTATTCCACTATGCGTTTCGATTGTTCATTCCAGCATAGGCGCATCTAGCTATGGGCCCACCGGGCCCTGGCTCTCCCCGAAACGTAATAGTTTTTTTTTTTTTTTTTTTTTTTTTTTTTTTTACAGTAGAAGTCCGATAGTTTGGCACGTTCGGGACCGAACCGGTGCCGAATTATCGAAAATGCCGGTCGTCGGACTCTCGGACGATACCTTTTAGTATGCTTTAAGCTAACGTATACAGCGAAAACGGTTGTAACATGATGTTTTGTACTTAAATATTGATTGGTAGAATCATTAGATTAATAAAATCAGCTCAAAATTACGACAGTAGGTACCATTTTTTTATTCCGCCTAGGTTGCACAGTGGTAGAGTGCCAGACTACAAATCCAAAGGTCACGGGTTCGATCCCCGCCGTGTCCTAGGATATTTATCTGTCACTTTCCACTTCTTTCACCTTTGGCAGTATTGCTCATGTGAAAAATACCGAGTAGCACCGTGGTTCGGAACCCACGTTAAACTGTAGGTCCCCCTATAACTGGCTGGGTAAGTCAGTTCGAAGGTCGGAGGAAGGCAACGGCATACCACCTCCAAACAGGACCATGCCTAGTAAAGCACTGTGGCCAGTGGCGGCGCTAGGCGTCGGCGACGTCGGCCACCGCCGACGGCCTCGCGCCTGTGGGGGCCTCGCAAAACATGGTTAAAATTTTAGTTTTTCTTACTTTTTTATATTTGATGTTTAACGGCGCATTCCAACTGCTAGGTTATGTAGCGGCGATTTAAATTTAAACTAGCTTAACCAATGGGCGGACACAACATTTCTACCCCAGGGTGGGATTCGACCCCCGGCGAGAGCGATCTCACTCACCGTGGTATGATACCTTAGTGCGCTCGGCCATTCCCGGCCGGAAGCTATTTAGTTGTCCGTATTTATTTCCGTATGAGTGCAGCAGTGATGGAATTTTTAGTTAAATACCTACAAAACAATTTCTTCAGTACATTTTAGAAAACTATTTGGAAGAAGTATATCCAAATGCTTATATAATAATCAGAAGCATGCTCAGTTCCAATTAGTACAGCTTCGGCCGAGAGAAGCTTCACAAAGTTAGAAGTGATTAAGACAAAATTGAGAAGCACAGTGATCCAAGAAAGACTATCTGCGTTGTCAGTACTCTCATATAGAGCCGAAATAGCGGCTAGTATTATGATTTGATCTTAAAAAATTCAGTGAGACGAAAAGGTGAAAAGTTCCTCTAATAAGTGTTTGTTTATTGTAATTTTTGTCATTGCAGTAATACTCGTATATTATACTAATAGGATTTTAGTATAATCATTATTGACGTACAATTCAGCTCATTTAACATTTTCTATATGAATGAAAAAATAAAGGGGGCCTCGCAAAGACGAGTTCGCCGACGCCCAGTTTTCGTCTAGCGCCGCCACTGACTGTGGCGTTCAAACCAATCTTCGGATTGTTGACTGCTTTACCTTTACATTTTTATTCAGTACATGTGTATTGTACAATATTTTAGATAACTAAAAAAACTCGAGTTTGTTTTTATTTTCGAAATTGTTGTCATTTGTAATAAAAGATTTTTCTAATACTATGTTAATCAGGAAGTTCTGTCCTGACTTACAGCTTGAGGAAGATTTCGGTTCCGAGATCATGATCGCTGCTTAAATTTAAATGAAACTTCCACAGGTCACTACGATATTAAGTTCACTACTCTAATGATTGCTAAGAATGCTGCCAATCAAAGCAATGTGAAACCTATGCATAATGACAGCCGAGATCTGCCGAATAATAGGCCTATACGAACGCTTCCTGTCCCAAGAATGCTGTCTACGTCTTTGACAATCACAGCCGAAAAAATCTGTCTGGCAGCATATGAATTCCTGACTATTGGACGCCGTTCTAAAGGAAGTCTACTCTATTGTAATTTAGTACTTTTCTCTTTTAACCGATTTAAATTTAAAGTGTAACCACACACGAAACTGAAAGGTGTTCATTGCTGTAGTACAAGTTCAATACCTAATAATCAAGTAACTCAGTAACTTATATATCACGTAGAAGGAGATTAAAAATTATACAGAGTACACATTCATTGCAACCACATTAATTGCATTATGTTGGCTGCATGCCTGCATCTGCATTGTATACTAACTACGGAACTAAAAGTTTCGGTGTTGGTGAACTGATTGTTTATATTCATTTTGTTCTTTTCTTTTGTTGATGTTTCAGATGGGATTGTTGTTTGTTTCAATGTTTACGTAATACGTTGCGGCAGGCGATATAAAATGATTCCTTCTAAAAAGAGGAAACAATCATCTATTTCGGATTTTTCAATTAAAAAGCGTGTGGTTTCGGAAGATGATAGTGACAGTGGTAAAAGCAATGTAGTTAGGCGTAATATTAAACAGGAGACAGCTGGCACTGATGTGCCTTCAACACATTCAAGTTTGAGTGAACGAATAAATGACATTGGTAATAAAGTGTGCTCACCATTTATTTCAGATGAAGAGAGATACGAACATTTAAAAAAAATCTGCTGGGTACCGGATCAGCGTTACACGTTTCCAGAAGATAATGAGTCCAAAAAGAAACGTACTTTCCAGCCTCATTGGTTATCACAATATAAATGGCTAGCTTATAGCGAAAAACTTAAAGGGGCGGTGTGTAAATTGTGCGTTGTTTCTCCTCCAGTTACAGTCGGGAAAGGCAGTCATCAGAAACCTATTGAACTTGTCACAGAACCACTGCAGAAATGGAAACATGCTCTAGAATATTTTAGCAAACACAGTTGCAATGAATACCACAAAGCTGCTGTAGAAAAATCATCTCTTTTCATCCAGTCTTATATCAAGAAGGAGAATATTCGGATAAACTGGACTCTGTGAGATTGCAGCAAAAACGCCAAAATAGAGGGAGGTAGATAACTATTACTTAGCTCAATTATAAGCAGTGATTTGCTTTTATTGTAATTTCATAGACACTATGAGTTGTGGCATTTGTTTCAGGCTAGTTCCTATCATTAAAACTATTGAGTTTTGTGGACGTAATGAATTACCTCTTCGTGGACACTATGATAGTGGGCCATTAACTGCTGCGAAACCTGCTCTTAAAGATGGAAAATTTCGTGCATTACCACGCTTCAGGATGGATGCAGGTGATGAAGTTCTCACAAATCATTTACAAACAGCTGCACTAAATGCCACATATGTGAGATGGAAGATCCAAAATGAAATTATTGAAGAATTGGGAAATTTCGTGAGCAAATGTATCATAGAAGAAATTCGGAAAGATTATCAAAACACATAAGGCAAATAGCCTTGGTTCAGTTTGAAATATAGCCTAAAAATTCTGGCGACAATATATATAAAGAAGAGAATAACTAAATAACAGCAATGTAGAATCTTATACTAATCTAAGGGTTATGATATATCATTTTACATTTTTTCTATATATTAAATAGGTTTTTTTCTGTCCAATAGTTTATATTAATTTTTTGTCATTTAATATGTATTATTTTGTTTGAACTTTGTAAATTATTGCACTGCTTGCTTACCTAAGCTAACTTTGTATTTATTGTTCCTATGTTGAACCAATGGCTGGAAAATTTCTTCAATAAATAAATGAAAATTAATAAAATACAAAGGCTAAACATTTAAAAATGCACATTTCTACTTCTGAAACATATAGCATTTATATTCCATAAACGAATTTCACGTTGGTTAATATAACAGGGTACACAGTTAATTGTATTTGTATGTATATGTAAGTATGCATGCTTGTATGTATGTAATATGTGTGTGCCTCAGCACTCAATGTCAAAATATATCATTATATAAGAGTGGGCCCTCCCCGAAAAAAAATCCTGGTTGCGCCACTGCATTCCAGCATTTATTATTGGGGAATTGATTAGTGAAAAGCTGATGTCAATAAAGAGCACAGAGAGGAAGGCAACGTGTATTGCGCCTTTTTAGTGGAAGTAGGTTTAACAGAAAAGGCTTCATACTATCCCTAGATGTAAGAGTTGTGTACTGTGCATTTTCAGATGTGGATTAAAAGTAACTTCAGAGTCGTTCACAACGAACTTATCAAAAGTCAGCTTACATGTTTAAAGAAATCTGAATATATATATTCCGGCTACACACAAAACATACACAGATTCAATACCTTTAATACTTACACCCAAAAATTTTTATACCTCATGTAATGCTCTGACAGCTGGAGGAACAGCTTACTTTAATCGGCCAAATGTGTCTTAAATATTATTTCACGATTCGAAGAATCCCGCAAAATAACCAGAGTACTTTCAGTGAAGCAATACCGTCAAAACGCAAGCACAAAATGGCAGCGCACCAAAGATGTACTTTGAGATGAGGTACGTTGCGAAGTTTTGTAGACAATCCTAACGCAAAAAGACACTATATAATTAATGAACTCCTTCGTCGAAACAGGATCATCTTGACTGAAAAATAAAATGGTATGGTAGCTTCTCTGGAGCTCATTGTGACATCACAGGTACAAGGGGAAGCTAATTGTTTCCATGTGAAACCGACCGGCTAAGTGTTTGGACCTAGTGGATGGAATACAGGTAATAAGGCAAATCCTAATTGGCTCCGAAACAGGAAACGGCTACCTTGGATGAGTGAGGGCGGCTATTCCAGATTGCAACTAAAATACAATATAGCCACACACATTATTCTAAAAATCCATATAAAATCGGGGAATGATCATACGGCAAATATAATGATATGAATGGATTCAGAAGACTTGGGAGAATCAAACGCTACAATTACAATTTTAATATCTCTTAGAGATAAAAAGCCGAGAAATTTCAGTACTACAATAGTAATAAGACTTATATTTACAATTATTAATACGTAGTGTTTATCAGAGACAGTTTAAGAAGCAAATGAACAGTATTGCACCACGCTACCTATCTTGAAAGACGCACCACGTTATTTCCGTATTCTTTCAACAAACTTTGGTTTACTCTCTTGTTCTAGTTTTCGTTGAGGTAGTAATTAGATTCCACCAAAGAAACACAAAATAAGAACCCAGCAAAGCGTATTACATTTCTATGTGTAATTTCTTATATATTTTATATTATTCTTAGTAACGTTCGTTTTATGTTATAGACTGCCAGTTAAATATCTCATGGCCGATTAAAAATAATAGATATGCAGCATATAATTTATAGATAAACAATTATATGTATTTGTGGACAAGAACTGAATATATTTGCATAAAAAGCCATAATATATATTAAATATTAATTGTTGTTGTTGTTGTGGTCTTCTGTCCGTAGACTGGTTTGATGCAGCTCTCCACGCTACCCTGTCTTGTGCAAGTCTTTTCATCTGAGAATACATTCGGCAACCTACAACCTTTTGAATCTGCTTACTATATTCGTCCCTCGGTCTCCCTCTACGATTTTTACCCTACACACTTCCTCCTAATGCTAAGTTGACGATTCCTTGATGTCTCAGAATGTGTCCCACCAATCTATCCCTTCTCTTAGTCAGGATATGACCAGAAACTCCTTTTCTCCCCGATTCGGTTAAGCACCTCCTCATTAGTTACGTGATCTACCCATCTAATTTTCATCATTCGTCTGTAGCACCACATTTCAAAAGCTTCAATCAACTTTTTATCTGAACTCCTTATCGTCCACGTTTCACTTCCATACAATGCTACCCTCCACACAAATGCTTTCAGAAAGGACTTCCTAACTTTTAAATTAACATTGGATGTTAACAAGTTTCTCTTCTTTAAAAACGCTTTTCTTCCCATAGCCATTCTGCATTTTATATCTTCTTTACTTCGGCCATCAGAAGTAATCTTGCTACCCAAAGAACAAAATTCATCTACTACTTTTATTGTCTCATTACCTAATCTTATTCCTTCAGCATCGCCTGATTTTCTGACATGGCATTCCATTACCATTAACTCTTCTAATGTTCATCTTATATCTTCCTTTCAAGACACTGTCTATCCTATTCAATTGCTCCTCCAGATCTTTTGCGGTCTCTGACAGAATTACCATGTCATCAGCAAACCGCAATGTTTTTATTTCTTCGCCCTGCACTTTAATGCCCTCTCCAAATTTCTCCTTCCATTCCTTCACTGCCTGCTCAATGTACAGATTCAACAACATCGGGGAAAGGCTACAACCCTGTCTTACTCCCTTCCCAAACTCTGCGTCCCTTTCTTGCCCTTTGATTCTAATAATCGCTGTCTGGTTTTTGTATAGGTTGAATACAACTTTTCGCTCCCTATATTTTACCCCTGCTACTTTCAGAATTTGGATTTGTGTATTCCAGTCGACATTGTCAAAAGCTTTCTCCAAATCGACAAACGCTAAGAATGTAGGCTTCCCTTTCCTTAGCCTATCTTCTAAGATAAGTCGTAATGTGAGTATTGCCTCCCGTGTTCCTACATTTCTCCTAAATCCAAACTGATCTTCCCCGAGGTCGGATCCAACAAGTTTTTTCCATTCGTCTGTAAATAATTCGTATTAGTATTTTGCAACCATGACTTATTAAACTGATAGTTCTGTAATTTTCACACTCGTCTGCACCTGCTTTCTTTGGAATTGGAATTACGATATTCTTCTTGAAGTCGATGGGTATTTCCCCTGTCTCATACAACTTGCATAACAGGTGGTACAATTTTTTCACGACTGGCTCTGCTAACGATATCAGCAGTTCAGACAGGATATCATCTGCTCCAGGGGTCCTGTTTCGATTCAAGTCCTTCAGCGCTCTGTCAAATTCTTCTCGCAGTATCATATCTCCTATCTCATCTTCCTCCACTTCGTCTTCCATTTCTAGAATACTGCCTTCAAGTTTATTTCCTTTGTATAGATAGGACCTCTATATATTCCTTCCACAGTTCAGCTTTCCCCTCGTTGCTTAGTACTGGTTTTCCGCCTAAGTTCTTGATATCCATACAGCTGCTTTTCTTGTCTCCAAACATCTCTTTCATTTTCCTGTAGGCAGTATTTATCTTTCTCCTAGTTATGCATTCTTCTACGGTTCAGCATTTGTCCTCTAGCCATTCCTGCTTAGCCAGACTGCACTTCCTGTCAATCTCATTTTTCAGACGTTTGTACACCCTTTTTCCTGTTTCACTTGCTGAATTTTTTTATTTTTTCCTCTCATCAATTCATTATATAACTATATTTCGACAGCGGCAGTATATTTGAACAGTGAGAGGCCATGCTTAATAGCTACCTGAGCAAAGAGCTTCAGCGTCAACCGATTTTAATATTGTTAACTATGTATTTGTCTGTTAAATGTAGCTGGCAGCGGTGGCCGAGTGGTCTGCGGCGCGCCAGTCACAGTCTGCACGGTCACTACGGTCGGGGGTTCGCATCCCACCTCGGGCATGGATATTTGTGCCGTCCTTAGTATTAGCTAGTTCATAAGTAGTTTGTAAGTTTAGGGACTGATAACCCCGTAGTTAAGACCCTTAAGCTTAACAAACATTTGATTTATTAAACGTCAACAACATGTGTTGGGAGTTGGTGAAAGCATTTAATTCTGTGATATTCTAATGTATAATATTTTGTAAAGAAAATAGTATTTTAAAGATGAGGCGTTTGGATGCGCGGAAATATACAATTTTGGGAGCAGGTAGAGCACTCTTTAGAACGCTTGGGATTGGACTTATAACTTGGATGCGGTGATGAAAGGATGTGACGCTGGGCGGTCTAAAGCCGCATTACGAACTTGTGATTTGAGGAGATAGGCATGTATGGACTTAGAAACTTTGCGGGACTGTAACTGCTTAACTTAGTCTCTGCTTGAAAAGAGGTAAATTATGCACGGTAGTAGGGCTGCGGAACTGTGATAATTCAGCAATCGTGTGCTCGTGTGATGACAAACTGTGTTTTATAACAAATACTGTAATTAATTGCGGATTAATTTGGAACTGCAATGTTCGATGGACTTCATTAATTTACTTGTAATTATTTGAAGCTTTCACTCTTGAGTGTGTGTGGTACTTATTGTGACTCTCATGAACTATAGTTGGGGAAATATTCAGTTATTTACCCATGTATAAAGTAGGACCACCTCCGCATTTTCATGTCCAAAAAGAGGAATAAACTCCATTTATAAAAATTACTTCTTGAATGACTCTCTTCTAAACGTTATCTTAGAATCCATTTTGTTGGTTATTCAGAGCTTCAATTTATGTTTGTTTAAATATATTTTTCTCGTCATCATCTGCATATTGACAGACTGGGTAAACTACATATTAATTATTGATCTTATTTAAACAGTTTGGCTAGCTGTTAAGGGGATAGAAGGTGACATACATGACTTACCCCTATGAACAGGGACAACGAGCCATAAACTTTTCAGTACCCTGAGTTATGTATTGCCCAATTCATATTGGTGAGTACCAATAGGAAGGTCACATCATAAAGAGATCAGCTCCGAAATACATAAATCAGCCATTTAATTTTTCTACTGGACGCCAGAAATCTGTCTAGTCTTACAGTGTCTGCTCAGTAACGAGTAAGCACTGTTTTCAATAAATAATTTTCTATAAGTATCTAGTAAGGTTAATGAAGTTCGTTTATGCACGTCTCCGTGTGTACGTCTTTCCAGCTTTTAGATGAGTACAAAAAAAAAAAAAAAAAAAAAAATAAATAAATAAATAAATAAATAAATAAAAGCCACATTATGCGTCTCCACCCCGGTAATCGGACGGTCGCATTGTTGCAGTTAAGGGTATGCCATCCAAGGAAACTGCACTGTGAACTCTGGATTAAGCAAGTATCCTGAAAGCTTCCAGGCACGGAATTCGTCATGTAATCAGCCATAGCACGGAACAATATTCCGGAGAGAGAGTACCTACTTTTACAAGGAGACCTTCAGGTCTCGGAAATTCCGTTCTCGCGGTTGCTCGCCGTCGGAATTTCGAGTCCTGCCTGGGGCATGAGTGTGTATGTTGTTCTTAGGTTAGTTTACCTTGTTTAAATAGTTTGTAATCTACGGACTGATGAACACGCAGTTTGGTCCGTTAGATTTACAAACATTTGAACATTTGAAATTCCGTTCTGGATTAAACTTGATAGGTTAGTGGCATACTTCAAGGGTGTCTACTCACAGGAATCTTAAGCCGCAAATCCAGAAAGTTCCGAGAGAAAGGGCTCTAAACTTTTATGCGCAGTTTCACGTAGATGTCATACACCAGTCAAAGCAGACGCTACGTAAGGTCTGCGAAATAGCTCGGGTAGTAGCGTTCGATCCCACAGACAGTTACGTTTTTTAAGTGCTTTAACATTAAAACACTTCATAAAGTTAAATCATAAATAATTTTAGTTTGTTATGACATTTCTGTCCTATCTACTTAAAATTTAAATTACACTCACGTGTAATTTTAGAAAGTTGATTAATTCAAAACGTATTTAATGGACGTAATTAATTACCTGTGCCACAAATTTCTGGGTGGGGTGTCTATTATAAAATTATTTTTTTCACTGTCACGCTGAATTCTCTATTTAGTATGGTAATTACCATAAAAACATTGGAAACAAAAAATATTTTGGCATCCTGTACAATTCATAAAACACTATTTTTACAGGATCAACATTTTTTTTTTGGCTTTTATTTATTTATTTTTAAAGAAAAGATCTATTGAAAAGCATACCTCGCAGGCATTCCTGAAAACTAATCTTTCATCCAAAAGTCTGCAAGCATACCAGCCATTAGGTATCATTTCCGTAAAAACTGGCGATGATAGCTAATAATGTTGGACTATTGATTGTATCTCTATACAATTTTTAAAGAAAATATCTATTGAAAAACATACCTCGTAGGCATTCCTGAAAACTAATCTTTCATCCGAAAGTCTGCGAGCAAACCAGCCATAAGGTATCATTTACGTAAAAACTGGCGATGATAGCTAATAATTTTGGACTATTGATTGTATCTCTGTACAGTCTTCATGAGAATTTATTTTTCTGTTATTTTCAATGACATATTCGCAGTTTTGTATACGCTGTATCAGATTGTTTACTTCAGATGTCACACGGTTGAACAAGTGGAATATATTTCGGAGGAGTCATTTTGATTATACATGTTGGTTATTTTTTTCGTCATCCTGAAATTTCGTCGTATATTTCAGGTTTTGCTTGTCCACCTCAACAGTCAATAATCAACAGAAACCGTTCTTGCACCACATAAGACTTGAAACAACGGTTTAAAAAATCAGTATTTAGTCCTGTCGTATACTTGCATGATTTGGAAATTTGGAAGATGTTATTACAACTTTTTTTATAAATTTGCTGATATTCTCTCACTGTCTTTTGAAGTCGAGGGCGAAAGTTGTAGTTTTGCTTTTGTAAACAAACAAACACTTGAGGTAGGACGTTTCCAGACAGAGTGATAGCATGTTCAGTGGTATAACGAAGTGTAGCTTTATTCATGTCTTGTCTTCTGATGAAGACAGTTTTGCTGTTTTTTATTGCCGGAGTCCTGTTGTTCACCGACATATATTGACATCATGAAAAAAGAAAAAAAAATTGAAGGATTTTGTCAGAAAATTGTAAAAATAAATAACAAAATGAATTTTTGATTACTCTGAAACAGATCACTGTCTGGGTAGAGATTGATTACAAAATCTTTGTTATAATTCGGTATCAATTTTAACCTCTAGGTTCAAAAATTCAAATGTTCAAATGTTTGTACAACTTATGGGATTAACTACGGGGTCATCAGTCCCTAAGCTTACAAACTACTTATGAACTAGCTAAGACTAAAGACGGCAAAATATCCATGCCCGAGGGGGATTCGAACCGCCGACCGTAGTGGCCGTGCTGACCGTGACTGGAGGGCCTCAGTCACCTCGGCCACCGCGGCCGGCCCTCTAGGTTCGAAAAGTGTCTGCAGCAGCCGAGATTTCTTCGGTCGTCACTGTTTCTTTTCTCGAAACAAAGATTTTCACATTTCGATGATGAATTCTGTGCTTATTTTTGAATCTGTGAACTCAAATGTCAGAAACTTTAAATTAAAAATCTGTAAACTGTTGTGCTGCTGCTGAAGTCTACAGCTGTAAATTCGTGTAGTCACTTGTTGATAATTCTCTCGCGCTTCAAGTAGACTATCATACGTCCAGGAACTCATTGCTGCATATTTATCGAATTTATAGCCTCCTTTTTTATTTCTTCTCTCCACTTGGATAAAAACTCCATCTTTTTTAATCGATTGCATCCCTTTTTGTGAACGTTAGTGTCCTCGTAAGGTGAGCCTTTGCGACATTAATAACTTTCATTTTGTAATGCTTAATTTTATTTTTACAACAATTTTTATTACTTTAATTTATTGGTTATTCGACTTCCGCAGTTAATACTATGTAGTCGTCATTAAGTGTCCTAGCTTTCCGTTACATAGATATATATTGTAGACAACACTAATTAATAACTCAGTGGAACCAAGTTATGCTCATTGTCTACGCTAATGCAGTGTTTTAAAGCTATGGGTCGTACCTCCAGGGGGTCACAAAGTTTTGTTTGGGGGTTCACCGTCACGGCAGGGACTAGTTGCACCGCAGAACAATAGGTCAACTGCATGTTTCATTACTAATAGGAATTCCATAATACAAAAAAATAGACATAACAAAGGTGAATTTTTTGTAACAAAATTACGTAATTCCTTCATTACAATAATAAAAACACCGCGATGAAGTTGAATAAATGAAAAGCTGTAAATCCAATCGACAGCTAAGATGCAGTAAGTAATTTTGAGAAATTCGAAGAATGATATATTTCGTAACAAATTAACAATACTATACGACCTTGCTTCACGAGCATAACTGTCGCAATTCGTGAAAGATAAAATAATGTGTTTCATCCCCCCAACCCTACAAAAAAAGGACGGAAAAGGAAATTCATCATCTAATGTGTAATGCTGTAAACTTTTTACAGCGACAGAAAAAAATTTGTATCGTTGCCTTTGAAATCTTATGCATAGTTGTATTACGACTTGGTGGAGGGAGGGGAGGCAGAAAATTTTTAGTTGAAAGGGGGTCGCGTATTCAAAAAGGTTAAAAAAACACTGCTCTAATGAAATGATTTTAGTTTCGAATGAGATAACGAGGAGAAACGCTTTTCCTTTCTGTGTACAATTTGGATCATCAACTAAAATGTAAGGAGAAAACTCTCATAAACTGTACTTATTCAAGTGAATGTAACAGTTTACAATGTAATACTATTGCTATATGTCTTCCTGACATTGAAAGTAGAATGAGATACAAGGACAAGGACGCTGGTCTTGTTAGAATACAACCTGTCATTGCGTAACAGTAAAGCGAATAACTGCTTTGCGTGGGAAGGCGTGAATGGACCCATGGCGGACTCTCGAAGTGGACGCAAGTGGGTTCGCTGTAAACAGTTGCTTCTCAGAGACTATTCAGGTTCCTAGAAGCGCAAGTCGATCATCACGCGCCAATAGCACGACTTGCGTCGGTTTGCCCGCGGCAATAAGAGTCCCGCTGTAACTAACAAACATTTCAGAGATGTCTGCGTCAGTGCTGATAGGCGAACAGCCTCTTGTACATCAAGCACCGCTGCTGTATAGAATGCGGCGGAGATAACTAGCACTATTAAAACGTCAAAAAATGGGAACATTACAGCAAAGCCGATATACTGATTTGCCCTTCTCGGCGTAGTCCGTAAGACCACAACTTAAATATATGAACATTAATCATCTAAATATCCACATATATACTCCCCCAACCCAATATAAATTACATGGAGGAGAGTATTTGATTTTATGTCTTACACCATTCTCGTATTGAGCCATGATAAAAGTAATGTATGCATGCATCTGGAGGCGCCATAATATCCCTTATTTTCATGATCGCTACGCGATTATGAAACATGGACAAATAATACATTTACTTGAGACAACATTGTCTCATTATACCAAAGGTATTGAATATAAGGAGAGGCATTGAATTAAAATTTGTGCTGTGGCCGGGATTCGAACCCAGGTGGGAGACGTGCTTTAAGACAGTCCGTGTACTAGCTTTGGTTATAACGCTGTGTTAGCTGAGCTTAACAAACATTTGAACATTTTAAATGCCGGGCGCCGTGGCTCAGCGCGCCCGGTCAGATGGCTCCACGCCCTCTGTAATAAAAAAGCTGAGCCAAATATTCAACGAACAACCTCGAACAAAAACGATCAGCGTCCGCAACGAAGAGAACTACCCAGAGAACAAAAAAAAAAAAAAAAAAAAAAAGAAAAAAAAATGGTCTAAAGCACCTACCTAGTAAGTATGAGGTACCGGGTTCGAATCCCGGCCACAATACAAATTTTAATTCAATGCCTCTCATTATATTTGATAACAAGGTGTTCGGACAAAAGTTTATAGAAGCTTTTAAAATATGGTGTTACAGACGACCGCTGGAGATTATGAGGATAGAAAAAATTTCTCACATATTTTGACTAAGCGAAGTGACAGATTCGTGGGACACTATTTTAAACAAGGAATCGTCAATATAATATTAGAAGGAAATGTGTGGCGTAAAAATAGTAGAGGTACACCGAGAGACGAGTACAGTAACCAAATTGAAATGGATGTTCTTTGCCGTCCTTATTAAAAAATAATAGAATAGGGTAGCGTGGAGAGCTGCATCAAACCAGTCTGCTGACTGAAGACCACAAGAACAACACACGTTCATTAGTTAGTGATATTGTTCACGGAAGGTAAGTATCGAAAAATAAAATTCCAAATTTATATTCAGTTTTAGGTTTTGCGTTAACATCAGGTATGAGAGGCAAAGTGTTCATACTACATTATAAAATGATTGCTGTCGGCTGAAGATCAATACCATCATGCCAATATACTATGAGATGATATAGATCGAAGAGAAAATTTTATAAGTTTCTAGAAAGAACTAATTACAGCACGTTCTCTACATGTAAAATTGTAAGGATGGTTACAGAATTATTTAAATCTGAAGCAAATGTTGAAATTAGTAGAAATAACGGAATTTGTCTGTCTTAATAAACAATGCAGTTGTAGTAACATCTTCAGAAAAATAAGAACAGTATTTTGTTGTTAAATGGTAACGTTAAATCTCCCCTCCTTTGTCTATAATGGTTTCGAATTCTATGGAGGTTAAAAAATATGTAAGAACATTTATGTTTAATTTGTTTGACTGAATTAGTTTCAAAATAATTTATTTGGTTGAAAAGGGTTTTTTGAAGAATGAGTAAAACATTGGTCAGTTAAAAATTTATATCTAAAGCATCATTAGATCTAGAAGGCTGAGTGTTGAACTAAATATTACAGGAAATATTGTTGCATTAGATGGCAGTACTGATGTAATAGTTACGAGTCTTGGCTAATCTGTACATGAAATATTCTTGGAATAACGTTTGTGCGTACTTCGTTGTGCTGTTTCGCTGGTGTACTGTTGATATTGTGTAATAATTATTACATTTAACAATGACAAGAGCTAAATGAGTTTTCAAGAATGTAATAAACAAAGAAAAATTGTGCTACAGAACTAATTTTCGTGTATCAGATGATACTATTTACAGGTTACGAGTGAGGTTAGGAACGAAAGTTCACCCTGTAAGTTAAAGATACTTCGGCTCCACCCACTACTACAAGTTCTTCTTCCAAAACGAATCTTGTGAAACATTGTGAGGTGTATTCGATTAAGATAAGTGCAAATGATAAAGACACGAACATCATTATAGATCTCAGTATTCTCAGTTCTGTGGTCACTGAATTCACAGGCTATCGTTTATTTAGAGGGAAAATAAACATCACCGAAGATCCCTCAAAACGAAGTGCGTCAGTTATTGCTTGACATATTCCATTGGAAGCCGTAAACTCTGAAAACAGTTTCTTTACTTCTGAAGAGTGCAAATATAATGAATCGAATAATGGACTAAGGTGCATTGGAAAAGGACCTACTGCTGGGAAAATGTTATGTGGTATAATGAATCTGCCTCGCTCCACTATAAGCATATTAAAAATAAAGACATATTACTAGAGAAAGTTTGAAAACCTACTACAAAAGGTAACAAAAGTCGCAACACAGAAGGAAGTTGTGGAAAATAGAAACAATGAGATACTTACAGACATAACAATGGCATTTACTGCCACATGGCAGATGAAGGGTATTCCTATGCAGCCGCCACAAGTATTGACAGACAGGATCTTAAAGATGGAAATTTTATGAAAATATTGGCATGAATTGTACTATAGCTACGTCAAATGTAGACTAAACGACGCAGGAAGAACGTAAGTGCATCAAGAATTATGCGGACTATAGAGTGGAAGGGAAAGTATCTCAGGACGATTCTTACAATAGACAGCAATCATCCACATCTGATTATGCTATTTATTTACTAAATAGCGCCGTTACCGGTTTCAAGCTTTTCAGTTCATCATCAGACGGCTCTTCACGTTCACATATGTTATTTACATTTTGTTTATGCACATAATTTAGCCTGTGGTGAAAATTCCTTGGTTATGTGGTGCCCTACAATACAAAAAGATGATTGGAATTGCTTAATGGAGCGTAAATACTGACAAATGTTATAAATAAACTTTTACAGTAGAACTTGTCTTGTTATTCATTTACTCACGTATAAAAGTCTGTTACATTACGATGTACTGCTGATTACTGCAGTTGTTGGTGCAACAAGCACTTTGTGAATCACTTATGTCTCTTACGTGGAGCAACATATCGCGATTAACCACATATATAAACGAACAAACCAAAACGTTTTTGTCAAATAGAATACATAAATGGTGACATTGCCAACATAACGCTACCAAAGATGTTTTCTATCAAAGATATGTCCATTGATTTGACATTGAAGTATCTTACAATGAGAGACATAAAATAAATTAACAGAATAAACGTCATACATGTGTACTGTACATTCAGTGACATAGGCTATAAATTACGTAGAGAGCTGTATTTACAGTTTCTTAAAGCACATTTACTTACTTACATAGCATAAGCTGTGGTATTCACAGAGTAATGCAAGGAGTGATAAATAAGTATACATATTTGTGTGTTACCATAGTGTGTATTATGTTTTTAATTGAAGGCCAGGTAAAATTAAAGTTTGTACACCTGAGTGGGCTATTGTCCTATTTTACGTTGATGTTGTACTACTACATGTGGCAAAAGTAGCAGTGTTAATTGTTTATGTTGTAAATTAGAAATGAGCTGAGTGAAATTTTGTAGAAAGTTCATTGGCCAACTCTTTTCATTGAGGAGATGTGGTGATTTATGTTTGTGTATATAAAACTCTGTTTGCCTCGGTGGAGTGGCCGAGCACATTGAGGAGCTATGCTGCGATGCGCGAGGCCGTTCCCCGTCGGGGGGTTCGAATCCCCCTTCGGGCATGGATGTTTGTGCCGTATTTAGTGTAATAAGTAGTTTCTAAATTTAGGGACTAATGACCCCGCAGTTAAGTCTCTTAAGATTTACAAACATTTGAATATTTGAAACCTCTGTTTCTTCAAGCAAATTCATACGGCTGCCTTTATTGGATAATGTAGTATTTTGATGTGATCCTCAATGCTCTTTATTTTATGCCTGCTATTATTTATGTGCATGGCAAATGCAGATTTTGATGGGTTCCACAGGCGTATAACATCTAAATATTATTTAAAACGAACGTCAAAGCTTCTCCCAGTTTTTTCTACATTGTGGGACAGGTAACTTCAGCAGCTAAATTTATATATGCTTGATTTTTTGTATGGAGAAGTTTTGTTTGTTAAACTATGAATGGTAAGTTGCTGTAATTTGTGGTTTGTATGGAAGCTTATCTTTATGTCTGTGTTTTTGAAGAGCTTACTTATTTTGTAGGAAATGCTGCCTTGAAATGGCAGTGCAACATATTTTCTGCTATTGTCTACTGCAAGTTGTGATATTTGCAAGGGGGTCTGGTGTGCAGCTTTATTGTTTGAAGTGTTTCTGATTTTGTGTGAAAGCGTTTCAGGCGTGATGGGGTTATAACCATTATTTGAAGCTATGGATTTTATGATATTGATTTCATTCAGCTATAGAATTGGTTCAAGAGGAATTTTATGTAGGCGATTCAATGTGGATCTAAAATATGCCATGGGTGCTGATCTTGGTGGCAAGATAAACTGTTGATACACACATCAGCACATCAGTGGCTGTTTTCATCCTATAGATTTCAAAATTACGTCTACGATCTTTTCTGGATATTTTCAAGTCAAGGAAGTTAATGCTGTCATTGGTTTCATGCTCAACAGTGAAATGTATATTTTTATGCATGCTACTCAGTTTTGTCGCTAGGCTGTCAATCTCATCTTTGGATCCATTAAAAAGAATAATTGTATCATCCACAACAAAAAGTGTGAGTCATTGTGTAACCTAGTATAGAGAAGAGTAACTAATAATCTATTTGTGGGTTATCATACGTTGAAAACTGGTGTGTATGATGCTATTATCACATATTGTATGGTAATAATGTTCGACTAAAAGTCGTGGAAGAGTTGAGAGTGAAGGCTGTTTGGAATACGCAAGCTATAATGGAGTGTTGGAGTGTTGGAAGAGCTGAGTTTGAAGACTTGTTGGAATACCCAATGCTTACTGCAGGAACTGGACAAGCAGCCAGTCAAGAAAGATGAGCTTCCAACCCAAAAAGATATCAAGGGCAAAATCTTTGAGCAGGAGTAAGAGGATGCATTCTGACATCGCAGATGATAAAGATTACAGTGCTGATGTGTTTACCTGTTTTTTATTTTATTTTTTATTTCAAAGAGAGTTTTATTTAAAATAAATGTTCGAATTACATTTTTGAAAAATGAGTTTTTCTCAGGCAAACGTCCCGTTTTCTCGGTATCTGCAAAAGGTAGTCATTGATTTTTTTACAGTTAAGTTGTAATACTCTTATCATAATTCTGGAATGTTGTAGATAAATTGCATATTTTTAGTAAAATGCACAAAATGTATATAAAATTGCAATAAGAGTTATAAGAGAAAATATTTCTGTATTAAATTTCACAATGTATATGTTTCAATACAACTAAAGGAGTAAGCACTCGAGGCATGTACAAGAAAAACCATAAAAGATTCATAAAGGAACAAAGAGTAGTTCACGGATTTAGTAGATTTAACATAAGCGGGATGGGCTGTTCACACTCGCCTTTAGACTCTCACGAAACAACTCTTTTAGATTACAACTGTTTTCTTTTGGTAAATCTTAAATAGATGTTGGTCAGAAATACTTATAAATGGAGACCCATTAATGAGTGTTTAGTGATGCCACGGCTGAAACGAAATAAAGAAGACATTCTACTGATAGAAGATCCATTAAATTACTTGACAGAGCAGCCGAGGAGAATACAACTACGTAGCGATCCGCCGCAGCTTTGCGCGGATGCTTACTAATGTGCAGAATGAAAATTGAGCTTAACAAAAACGTATTTTTTATATATATAAAGTGTTTATGTCTCTAGTGGTTCAAGCAGAGTGCTGTCTATCCATCAATCAGTTCGTCGAGAAGGGCTTCAGTCATCTGAATCTTTCTGAGATTTGTGCGAACTAAAACAATACAATTTCAGTACTATCACGAATTTATTCAAATGAAATAAATCGGAATTAAGTGTTTCGACGATCATTTGTTGATAGTTTTAATGCGTTCATCGCAAAGCTTGGCTATTGACTGCAGTTTTTAGCTTTCCCTCTGACTATTTCTCTGTTTCAATCTTTTGTTAAACTTAGCTTTTCTCTCTGTTCGTCACCTGCTCCCCTCTTCTAGATATAAGTGATGTCACGTGTAGTTCAGTTAAGTTTCCTACAGACTGCTTTTTTCCAACTTTCCATTAGTCCATCTCTTCATCCCTCCTATCTCAATCAATCTCCCATTTCTATTGGTCTATCATGTTCCAACTCCCCCTCTGTCAATTTACTCGTACTCCTCTTCCTCTCTCTGTCCTTCTTCTCGCCTTTCTTTGAGAACTATCTTCCAGCTTTCATTGCGATATCGAAAAATGTCGGAAGGTATTCTCTGCCGTGCATAAAATTTTGTTTTGGGGAGTATACGAACCATCTCCGCAAAAACATAGATAACATGCGCCAACTTCCAGGGCGATAGATGGTTTCGAAGTATATCGACAATGGGAGTTTAAAAAACCTTCACCATCAAAACCTTACTTATATCTGCCAAATATCGTGGTGATCTGTCAAATACGATGTTGCTATCGCCAGGTATAATCGAGAGTCCATGCGAAAGTATGATTTTTGCAGATCGTTCGAATTTTTCGACTTTCAATTGTAACTGTTTTTTTCTCCTGAAAACACCATGGGCCATACGGTACAAAGCGAAAGAACAGTATGTATAGCCATCACTTGAATAGTGAGTTATAGCCTTGAATTCATACAAAAATCCCAAATAAAAAAGCTCTTTCAGTTTTCTCCGTATTTTCCAATATTCCTGGCTACTTTTCCGAATTTTTCTGCCATTCTAATCTTTCTCAGACAGGAATGAACACAAGCAATAACCAGTGCGAACATATATTGTTATCACTCACCTACATAGGGAGACGTGATCATAATAATAATATACGAGAAATCAGATCGAAAACAAAGATTTAGGTGTTTCTTTTTCCCGCGAGCTATTAGAGAATGGAACTACAGAGAAACATCATAAAAGTGGTTCGATGGACTTTCTGGCATGTACTTCAATGTGACTTGCAGAGTACCCATGTAGATGCAGTTGTAGATGTTGTTCTCAAATGAAGAACTGTATACGTGAGGCCTTTGACTTTTGTTCATTTAGGTATAAGAGGCCGGAATAACCATAGAATACAAGGCAGAACGGCGGATTTACAACAGGAAGGAAAGGCGAATAAAAATCTGACTAGAATCAGTGCGCACTCAAAGTATCGACATCTTTCACAACAGAGTTGACGGAAATTGCTGATCGTTTCCTTAAACCATACTGGACGTATGCGACGGTGTTTCCTACTTTGACGTCAGCACAGCATTGTCGTGTGACCGATTTATTGCTTCCTTTCTACTGACCTCTATGTCAAGGAGCCATTAAATCTATCAGTCCCTTCCTAGACCTGCCTCTTCTCAGTGCACCTGGTGCTTTAATCAACTTGCTAATGAAGTAAGCAGCTCTTTATTTGGCTTCCCGAGGTTAACAAGTAGCGGAAAAGACACGACTCTCGGGGATTTGCTTTAATTTCACGGAAATGGCACGTATCACTAAGAAATGACTTCTGTAAAGACCTAAGTGTTATTCTTTGTTTCTCTTGAAGGAATTAAATTTTAAGTTATGATAACAAATCAACATGTGATGGAGACGATTTGCATGCCAGAAGTAAAATACTTTACCGGGTAAATGAGAGTTGCAATCTCGTCGTTCTTTGGGTGGTTGGTATAGGCTTGTGTCATATCACGTCAAGCTACGTGCCAGCGAGTACCTGTCGTAAGCAAGAAGTAACAGATAGCGGGAAACGTACTGAATACTTTATTGCAAGTCATAGAATTGTTACGTCACTGAGGAAATAAGAAAATGTTAGTAACAACGATGGCATCAACGCTGATAACATGAACGCTGATAACATATATTGAAGGCAGATGAAGAAACTGCACTATAACTGGATCAGAGTATAAAAACAGATCGTTACCTCTTTAAACCCAACAGTAACACGCAGACGGAAAATGAAAATGATTTTTTCAGACAATTTAGAGAAACAGCAAACACAGACTAAAATCACCAATTAAATTAGTTGAGACACTTAAACCGTTCTCCAAAATCTAGTTCAAAACAACGTTTTCTTTCATTGAGAATAGTGGCAGCACAAGTACTGTACTGTAACGAATGATGCTTTTAGCTTTCCTGTGGTGAAATATTACATAATTTTTATGAAGCCGAGTAGTGTACTCTTTGTAACGACACCCGAAAAGTTTTCGATTGAATCTACAGCAGTTCTTATGTTCATAGTGGAACTTTTACGAGAAATAGTCAATAAATGTTAAGAATGTGAGGTCCTCAAAAGTTGGGAACACTGTAACATTATGATATATTTATCTGAAAATGGTAGCGATCATATTTGTCCCTTTACTTTTGGTAGGAATATCAATGCATTCTGTTCGTTAAGTTTAGTTCGTTGCGCTGATTAGAGAACATTATCTACTTCAGTGTTCTGAAAAATTGGCAGATTGTTTTACTACCGCATATGAAACACTCTAATTCTACTTCAATTTGTTGTACACGTCACCTGGATTGTTCTGAACTGGATATCTCCATCACAGTCTGCAGCTACTTATCTTTTATTGTCTTATGAAATTATTCTAATTAGGCAGTTGATGAAATATCTTCACTGTCAAAAATATCGTCAGCGCTTGGAGTGATAACGTGAAACATTTATAGTTAAGAGTCATATGTGGGAGTCTGTTCAAAGGAGTACATCACAATTAACCCTATAGGAGAACGATCACATCAAATACTTCTATGAGATTAATATGCCTTTTATCAGTGACGTATGGATTTATCGTTAGTCTAGTGTACACAGCACTGATGTTAATTGCTGTGTTTAAAGTCTTAATTATCATGTTCCACTTGCGACGTGATCTCGTAATTTGCATATCAAATTGTAATTATTGTCATTTAAAATGTCCGTACCCCATCGAATTTAAATGCAAAAGATTCGTCTTGACGAATAGAATGTGATTTTGAGTTCGGTATATGCAGGAAACGATTGTGAGGAAAACTTGACTATCTACAAGGCAGGTTCCAACCAACCAAAGAAATGCATTTTGGAAACGTTCATCTTCATACATGTTGATAAAATAGATACTAAATTAATCCCACCCTTCGGTATTATCCTCGTTCAGAACGTGTAAAAACTGTGGAATGCTAGGTTTCCATCTATGAGTCCTCATAATTATGTGATCAATGAATCTGAGGATCTCAGTCTCACAAGAGTGTAGCATGACCTATTCTTTCTATATTTACGTTCCTGCTGGCATGGTTCGTCGTTAAATTAGCACTTTCAACTTGTGTCGAATTTATGTAGGTCTGTTTTAACGTGAAGGTGGTGGTCCCCATCAATCACACACTATGTTTTCTAGTAACATTTTAGCATCCATTCGTCTAACAATAACTCTTTGTCTGTTTCTAAACCTGCAACAAATACCAGAATTGCTGTTTTCACTGACTTCTGAATTATTATTCATAAAACAATTTGACTTACTATGATCAAAAACGGAAATTATGTTTCAAAGAGTGTATACATTAATTTAGTATCCACTGTATTTGGCGGTTGTGATAAACACAGCTCTACAGCTTGATGGTATGGAAGAGGCTACACTTTTTTATGTCAGTGAAAATTTATCAGTAGGATTGAACAAGAGATCAAGGTTGCTCAGTACAAATTACAGTTATTCAACCCTACATATTTTGATTGTTGTTTATTAGTGTTGAACGGTTTTGAACTGAGGTCCAATTATTTACTATGTTCCTCAAAGTTTATAAGAGATATATAAAAAGTATATTAAAGCAATAATAACGTATTTTTCGAACGTGACTATATGTGAATTATTAACTGTTTACTTATAATATCGGTACCCGTCACAATTGTTTTACAACTGTAAATACTGTTTATTTAATTACATGTTTCCAGGCTGCGCCTCATATTGAGGGTATTATGGCATTACAAAAATTACAAGAATATTTTAGAATGCTTTTACATTAACAAAATCTTGCTACCTGTAGCAATGAACCTGTGAAAAACAAAAATATAACATATATGAGGTGACGTCTCTTTTGACTACCTGTTTGATTGTAAATATTTGCTTTATTAACTCACTATGTTCATGTTAAGTAGCTCACATTTCATGGAATTGGGAGATTATTTCACTTCCAGGCTTGTTAAGAACAAAACATCAAAGACAGAAGTTCCACAACAGAAAATCACATCGCTTACAAGCAGAAACGTAATAGTCAGTCAAGCAGTGAGAAATGCTGAGCTCAGACACGCCCATTCATTAACCGACAACATAAACAGACCAGCTGACCTTTGGAAATACCTGCGCGGCCTTGGTATATGCAGCAGAACCTACTGTTCCCATTGAGGAACTGAGTGAATACTTCACATCACCTACAACTACAATTGATCATAATACGAAACTAAGACTTGGTGAACACCTCATTAGGATAAAGTATGGTAACCACGATAAGTTTTGCTTTTAAGTGTGTTACTGGAAATACAACCAAAAATTCTATTATACGTATTACATTAGCAGCTGCTGGGGATGATGGTATCAGAGTCCAAATGATTAACTTATGATTATGGTTCCCCTACAACTCCTCATAACGTATGTATTCAATCAGTCCTTAGCCACTAGTCTTTTTAATGAGGCATGGAAACGCGGACTAATTAAGCCACTGTCTGAGAAGGACATTGTCAAAGCACCCTCTGATTACCGACCTATCTCCATTCTCCAGGCACTGTCCAAAGCCCTAGAACATACAGTACACGATCAGCTAGCAAGCTGCTTGACTACTAACATCTTTTTTGATGAACATCAATCAGGTTTCCGTAAATATCGCAGCACAACATCTGCCTTGATAAAAGTAACGGACGACCTGGGACGACCTGAAGCAGGCGATGGATAGACAAGAAGTGACTATCATGTGCATCTTAGACTTTAGCAAAGCGTTCTACTCTATGGGCTTCCATATATTACTCGCTAAACTTAGCAGCCTAAATTTATCTAAAAGTGCGTTGCAACAATGGTTTCGCTCATAATTGACATCACGTCACGTACGGCACCACAAAGTCACAATGGAGAAAGGTACTATCAGCTGTACCCCAACACATAGTCGGTGTTAGGTCCAATACTCTTTCCATTGTACGTGAATGACGTGTCATCTGTTTTGTAATTTTGTAAATCCCACATGTATGCCGATCACCTCCAGTTGTGTTAGTTCAAAACCAAGACACAGCAATCGAGAATTTCAATACTGACCTACGCGCAGTATCGAAATGGACAGAGAATACAGGATTAAATCTCAACCTGTAAAATACAAGTGATTATGGTCGGTCACCCTAGGCTCATTAGCCAGAAATATCGCGAATCTCTATCATCATTAATATTAAATGGTACAAATATCAATTTTTCGCCCTCGGCAAAACGTCTGGGAGTGATAATTGACAACAAATTAAACTGGGGTGATAACACGGCTGCAGTGTGTAAAATGCATCTGCATCTCTTCATGCCCTACAGAAATAATTGAAGTTATTTACTCTAGACCTTAAAAAGAAACTTGTACGAATACTTAAAATCCCAGATATTGATTACAGCAATTTTACCTTGCATGGGCTTTCTTTGGAAAGCTCACTTGCCTGCAAAAGGCAAAGGTCTTATGTTAGAATCACGGTACCAGTATACAATTTTAAAGTGCCAGGAAGTTAAATATTTGCGTACACTCCGCTGTAGAGTGAAAAGTTCAATCTGAAAATTACATTGCACTGTGTTTTAAGAAGACTTTCTACTACAATGAAAATCCTATGTATCCGATGTGTGGAAAAATACCGTTGAAATTTCTAATTTGCTCCAATAACCGGAAAAACGAAACGTGTAGCTTCAAATAAAACTGTTTATAATGGGTGGCAGTTCTCCCTCTTAGTATTAAGGAAAAGAATCCAGAGAGATGAACCATTTGCCGAAAACGCTTGCAGCCCTTGAAATTCACAGTTTTTTCACATAGTTAAATTCTTTATTTACGTATGGGTAAAACATACACAATAGCTCATTTATCTCCCAAGCAATCACGAAACAAAAACAAATTTTATTTATTTTTATCGTAAATTACTAAGAAAAGGGAGCAAGAAGCAATTAAGTGGAAGCATAACACAAAAAGTCAAATTACGTTATGTTAATTACAGGGATTTTGCGTTTTTAAACTCACAATTACATGCTGCCCGTAAGTAGAAGTTAATTATTCTAATGCTGAGAATCTTTCCCTTCCTGACCCTCTCTCTTTTCCTTCTCTCTCTATCTCTATCTCATTTTTCGTCGGGCCGTATGGGGGGGGGGCACCTTCCCCCCACCCATGAATTCGCCCTTGTAGCGACTTGCAACTAAACATCTAAACAAGCTTTGTTTTAACCAGCATCTTCTTTCCAGCGACAACTGTGATGACAGTGAAGTCGCCATCTTGTTTCAAGTATTATTTAGCTTTCGTTGTTGAGTCACAGTTATTGTGTATGCGTCAGAAAATTTCGTTTGCTGAAAATGGATTGTGTGCCTAACTACCTAGTTGATGGGTGAAAATAACGTCTTCGTGCACGTATATATTAACGATATCATTGTACATATTCTCTCAGAATGTCATGCTAATGTAGTAAAGGATAATATGGTTGTATATGCATGAAGAATGTAACCTCTGTTGAAACACACCCGACTGGAAGGACGTTACCTTTATGCGTACAAAAATTAGACACAGTGCACATTTATCTTTTCTTACAACGTAATTACACTTGCTTATAGACTAAAAGCAAACAGGTTTGGTAAATAAAATGCTCTTATTCATATTTATTATCTTTCAGGGTGTAGAATTTTCGTTGTTTGGTACCGATATATCAGCATTGCCAACCAAAATTACCTATATAAATATTCTTTTGCGAACAATTGCTTTATAGAACAAAGTCTCTCAAGAGGAAATGAAGTGGCTTTTAAGATATTTGGCTTCTTAGTGGCTGTGTCGTATTGCCACGCAAAGACATGTATTGGAAGATGTCAACGGATGTGAATAACTTGTTAGTTTATAATTTAGTATCCAGAGGCCACTTCAAGTTCATTATATTAAACAGTTACGTTTGCAACAACGACATACATGATAGTAATAACAGATTTTCTAAAGTTCACACCCTTACATGCAGGGCAAAAGAAAAATGCAGAGGTTATACGCCTCACATGCAAAACCATTCAGTCGACGAAAATATAGATTCTTATTTTGGGCGATAAAAATAATAAACCCAGAGAAACATTTGACTTCAGGCCTGACAGTCCAGTCAATATATTAGTGTTTTCGTGCAATGATAACGGCATCGTGACAGTGGCAACCAACTTTGATACTATCTATCCAACTCGTTCGGTAATGCGATATTCCCTCCAGCAGGAAAGGCGGCTAGCAAATCAACAACCAAGACTCAGTTACCGTTTCAATACGTTTATCGGAGGAACTGATAGAGCTGACCAAAATATTTCACTCTACAGAGTATTTATCAGGGAAAAGAAATGGTACTTCACAATTATTGCTCATTATGTCGATGAAAAAGAGCGGCTGTACAGGGAGGATTGTGCTAAATTGAACCACATGGCATTTCTTTGAATCGGCGCCGCATTTCTGGACTCAGACTGCAGTATTACAATGCTAAGAGGAAGCCCATCTAAAGTAGCAAATATTGAAACTAGATTATGACAGGCTGGGACATTATTTTGCAGATTTCACTGTAGATTCTGTTTTAGGGAAGGAGAAACAACTTCACTGCAGCCAATTTCAAGACAATCTACAGTACACTGCATTAAATGTAGTGCACCACTTCATGGTTCTTGTTTCGTATTGTTCCATGCAAAAACATAAGGCAATATTGATCTGGTCCTTCAATAAAGCCTTTCTATCAAGTGAATGTCAGTTCATCTGATGTCCTTCAAATCGTATAGACCATTTATCAAAAACTATGTAAATGAAAAGTGTAAAACTATTATGTACATTGTGACATGACATACTAGCGCGCTAGACGCGCGAATCAGACAGCGGTCGCCAGCCGGCTGGCGCGTCTGCGGACGTGACGTCATGTGGCCAACGGCTGGTTTGAATCTCAGACAAAGTCCTGTGTATTTAATTAAGAATAACGCCACAACTATTACAGCTACAGACCAGGCCGAAACGGCAAATGAAAGAGGAGGACAGAGCGCTTATGATAGTGTATTCCTATACTCTGCAACACTTTGACATCAAAAGTTAATAATTAAACCAATCAAACTGCACATAATAATTTATAACTTTTAAACCACTCAAGACTCAATAACCGGCGATGCGTCATTTTAAAGGTCTTTGCAATGCGCATCGATTGAGATCATCACATATCATGTAGCGTGAATATTACATATGGTAGGACAAATTTACCACAATTACGGTATTAATTGTTTATAACTGGCAAACTAATACAGATACACAAACAGCGAGGCAGTGGGTAATTTCAGGTGTAGTGACACTCAAACTGAGATAACTACACCATTTGTATTTTATTTATTTATGCATGTTTCTTTGTTAATTGTTAAAGAATAGTGTTTTTCGAGTGTACTTTGTTTAATTCTGTGTTTATGTTAATTCTGAATAGTGCAATGGAAAAGTGCTACAAATGCTATCTAAAGAACTCCCGACAGAGAAGATAGCACTAATATTCTTTTTACAGTATGAAAAACAAACTTTAATGACCGTTATTTTATAACAAATAAAACGAAGGCTTTATTGTTCGACTTCAGAATTAACGATGTGTCACCGTAGGCAAACACAAGCGTGAAACATCTAGGGGCATGAAACTATGTAAAAGGCCAAAAGCAGAGGGTAGACAGATGCATTCAAAAAATTAAAAAAATATATATTAAAAGCTCTTATCGCTTGCAGGCTCGTCGATTGAAGTGGTTACGGAGGCAGCTGTACCGACTAAAAAAATTGAGTGTGGGTAAAATACCCACTCTTGATTTGAAGAAATATTTATTTACATTGAGCCGCGCAAGGATGGCCACTCCCGGTCGGAACAGAAGATTTCACGTTTTTATATCCATTATTGATTTGAGGTCGTGGTTGTATGCTTAATTATTTTGTCAAGTAGGCTCAACCACATAGATCGTGTATAAAACACTATAATATGACGCGTTTCGAGGGTCAAGCCCTCATCATCAGATAAAACGTTTTAGATTTTATTTGTCTCGGGTTTTAAAGATTCTTGTATGTTTTATCTGATGATGAGGGCTTGACCCTCGAAACGCGTCATATTATAATGTTTTATACACGATCTATGTGGTTGAGCCTACTTGACAAAATAAATTTCACGTTTTTGTATTATAGTCATGCTTTTGCTCTGTTATGGATAAAATAGGTAATTCAGTAAGTACCTAAAACACTTTCTAGATTGTATAAATTCATTACAGTCAAAATCTGAAGCTCTGACTAGCCGGATGACGGGAATCTAAGTGAGTTGTAAAGTATAATGAATAAAGTGCTAACATGCATTTATTGTCAGTAGTGTACTGAACAAAATTTTCAAAGAGTAAAGAAATAAAAATGTAAAATATTTTTTTGCCTGCATCTTCATTCATTATTTAAACATGTTGGGTGTTGGTGAAATAACTCCCAATTTGGAAAAAAAGATTAAGATTTGTTAAGTAGTACTGTTAATTTTCATTGCATAGCTCAATGGCAAAACTATTTTGCCTACATTCATGCAGTGTGTACCTCTCCGGCATCAAATTTATTTTTCGGTTGATATAAAGCAGTATTCTGTGAGATTCACGAATTTAATTCATTTGAACCAGGCAGAAGTTAGATTTCAAATGACCAAATATAGGTAAATAGTAATTAACGAAAATAAAAATAAATAGTTTGTTGTATACTTTACGGTACCTCCTTATTTTTCAGTTCAGTATTATTTGTAAATGACGTCTTGGTCAGCTTTTGACCGTGAAGTTATTTATTTGAACAATCAATATTCCACTTTCGGTCATGTGAGGGGAGATAATTGTGCCTAAAACTCCTTTACATACATGCGTGCAACGTCAGATGATTTTAACTCTGGCAAGTGCTAAAGCACATTTCAAAAAATGTTTGTATAGTCTATGGGACTTAACTACGGGGTCATCAGTCCCTAAACTTACAAACTACTTATGAACTACTTACGAACTAGGACGGCACAAATATCCATGCCCGAAGGGGGATTCGAACCCCCGACCGTAGTGGTCGTGCAGACCGTGACTGGAGCGCCTCAGTCTCCTCGGCCACCGCGGCCGGCAAGCACATTTCTTTCCACATGATAATGACCAAAAGCCCAAAAACGCAATTTTGAGTTTCGCAAATAACGAGTTTTACAGTCAAAATGTAATCGCGACGTCATTTACACAATTTTGCAGATGTAAACTGCACATACGAATGGATTATCTTATTTTTTTTTGTTTACGATTTCTCGTATATATTACTTTGAAAGGTGTCAAAGGCCTTTACTACTGTACTGTGAGGCCAACCCACTGCCCCAGTGCCATGCGCGGTATGATAAACGTGTTGTACTGCCGGTAACTTCTATTACGTAACGAATCACGTTCGTTTTAGATCAAATGATGAACCCAACACCTTAATTTACAGTTAACCATTTTGTTTATTTAGTATCCACTATTTACAATGCAATAGTGAGACTAACATTTTACATTCCACGCGCTATATTGGCTCTCCTTAAGATTTCAAACAAGAATTTTTTTAAATTAGTTGTATTTGATGTAGTTTCTTCTTTTAGCAACAAATACGACAAGAAAGTAAGTATAAACGGTCTCTCAGTCTGGCCAATCTCTGTTAATGTAAAAATAAATACGGCGACCAATAAAAACTTTTCTTGTCTTAGTACTGTGGTAAAAGAACTTCCGCCCCTACCGGGAGCTGCGTGGTGTTACAGCGTGGTTTGTTACGCTGTAGCCAGCCTGTTTGTCATGTCACATGCAGAACTACTGATTTATAGCAATGGCTTCAGCTGCTGGATCAACACGACATATAGCTTGAAAGCGATAGTGTTTTTAGCACACAATAAAAAATTACAATTGAAATCTTAGCGAATGAGTTAAACACCGATGTTGTTTGCTTGTAAATCCCGCGAGATTTTAATCATTCGAAACTGGACATTCACAGAGGCTGCAAAAGAACTATCTCTTCGAACTCTCCCATTACTAGATAAATTTTTTCTAAAGCATTGCACGCATTTTCCAACAGATTTAAATTACCATTAATGTTTTTGTAGTCGTAGTTTCCTCTGAATTTCCAAGTATCAGAGGAGACAGTTGTAAACATTACGCATCGATACACACCTTATTAATTACATATACCACAATTGAATTTGCAGAGAGAAGTGAATTATAGTTACAGAGGGAAGAATTCTTCTTAAATCTAGCATTAATGCTTAACACCAAGGTGTCTTGAGACGCATAGTGCTGTTAAACTGTATTTTCTACAAAAATTTCTTCGATCTGAACGCTTCTTAAGTTTACACACTATATGTACAAACACTGAACTCTGAATATAAGTTGGTTGAGAAAAAAGTGATGGGGTTGTCCAATGTTCTCCCATTGAGATATGGACGCACGTCACTAATGTATGAGTAAATGATAAGATTTACACAGCTGTGTAAGGTGTAGAACACCCACCAGAGTGCATAGGTAATGCCACCGCTCTGCTGTTGCGAAGGTGGTACCAGTCATCTGCCGTGAGTCAGACGGTGAAGCAAGAGGTTTGCGCGTAGTTGGAAGCAACCACGATGCCTTGCAAAAGCATTAGACAGCATTATCCTCTAAAATAATGCGTTGAGAGAGGCCGCATCGCTGGACTGCGTAAAGAGGTGTGGTCGTATCGTGTTACTGTGAGGCGTGTGGACCATGCAGACGTCTCAGTGGCCTGATGCACGCAGAAACGTCGTACAGGATCGGGTCGACAAAGTTACATCACCACGAAGGAGGATCGTAGTACGAGGGGTGATCAAATAAAAAGGTACGAAACAACAACCAAACTGGTTGAAACTTGAATGTGTCGATTTGAGATATCGTAGTGCAACATCTGGGGAGGCGAAGCATGCGTCGTCACTTTCTACTAAAATATTCAAGGCTGTCCCTTCAGCAGGGAAGGTGATGCTCAGAATCTTTTTCGATGTCCGAGGTCCGATTCTCATAGAACTCCGCGAGCGCGGAAAAACCATTAACAGTGACGTGAAGTATGAGACACTCCACAGGCTACTCAAGTCCGCAAAGCAAACGGCGGGGTCACCTCTTGGAGAGAGAAATTCTGCTCCATGATCACGCGCCTCCACGCGTCTTCATAGTCACACAAAGCTTAATGGCCGAGTTCAAGTGGGAGCAGCTTGAGCATCTGCCATACAGCCCGGACATGCCGCCCTGAGACTTCCATCTATTAGGTCCGCTAACACCTAAAATGGGAAGCGCTTCCACTTTGACGACGAACTGAATGGTACAGCAGAGGAGTGGCTTCTGTCACGGCCACATGAATTCTGGGAACAGGGAATCATTCGGTTCGGATATTATTACTTTTTTAATAAAGACTTCAATTACCCCACAGTAATCTACTTCTACATCTACGTGGGATACTCTGGAAATCAGAGGGTTCATCGAACCACCTTTATACTAATCGTCTCCTATTACATTCTCGAATAGCACAAGGGAACAAAGAACATCTGAATCTCTTAGTTCGAGCTCTGATTTCTTGTATTTTAAGCTGATGATCATTTCTACCTATTAGGGGGGAATCAACAATATATTTTCGCATTGGGAGGAGAATGTTGGTGATTGGAGTTTCGTAAGTAGACCACGCCGAAGCGGTAACCGCCGTTGTTGTAATGATTCCTATCCCAGATCCTGTATCATTTCCGTGACGCTGTCTCCCCTGTATCGTGACAATACAAAACGAGCTGCCCTTCTTTGGATTCTTTGAATGTCATCCGTCAAACCCATCCGATAAGGATCCCACAATGGGCAGCAATACTCCAAATGAGGACGGACAAGCGTGGTGTATGCAGTTCTGTTGCATCTTTTAAGCGTACTGCCTATAAAAAGCAGTCTCTGGTTCGTCTTTCCTACGACATTATCTACGTGTTCTTTCCAGTTTAAGTCTGATGTAATAGTAATTCCTAGGTATTTTTGTGGAGTTTACAGCCTTCACTTTTGATTCATTTATCTTGTAAACGAATTTTAACGGATTTCTTTTCGTACTCGTGTGGACGACTTCACACTTCTCATTATTTAGTCAATTGCCAATTTTTACACCATAGTGATATCTTATTCAGATCGTTCTACAGTTGGTTTTGATCTTCAGATGATTTTACTAGACGGTAAATGACGGCGTCATCTACAAACAACCTAAGAGAGCTACTTAGATTTTCCTGTAAATGGTTTATGTAAATAAGGAACAGCAGAGGACCAATAACACTACCCTCAGGAACGCCGGATATCACATTTGTTTTAGTTGATGCCTTACCATCGATTACTACAAACTTTGTCCTCTCCTACATGAAATCCCCTATCCAATCGCAAATTTGTGGCGATATACCATAACCACGCTATCTGATTACAAGCCGTTTGTGAGGTACGATGTCAAAAGCCTTCTAGAGATCTAGAAATACGGAATCAATTTGACAACCCCTGTCGATAGCATTCATCACTTCGTGTGAGTGAAGAGCTAGTTATGTTTCGCATGAACGATGTTTTCTAAATCCGTGTTGACCTTGGGTCAATAGATCATTCTGTTCGAGATAATTCATAATATTTGAATACTGGATATGTTCCAAAACCTTGCTGCAAATTGACGTAAATTGTAAATTGTTTCGTACCTTTCATTTCAACACCCGTCGTATATGAATTACTGCTACTTCGTTTCTTGAGTAACGGCGTGACCTGTGAAATTTTACAATCTTTAGGCATATATCTTTTGTCGAGCGAGAGGCTGGATATAATTGCGAATTACGATCATTCTCTGGAAGGAACCTAGTTGGTATATAACCCTGATCTGTCTGCTTGCATTTTATTAAATCAGTAACTGTACTACCTTTTAACTGACGAACATTCACTTCGTCTTGTAACTTTATTTTAGCGGCAGTAACATCGGTAATTCGCTGGTCGAAATAATTAGAGGGTCGGGTGAGATATCATACACAATAAACTTATGTTAACGTATTTTATTCAGGAATTGGTTACAATGTGTGTGATGTAGTGCGATATTTTATTGTCTGAAATCTTTACTTGAGTCTTACGTGTCGTTTACTTAGAGCGACTCCATGGGATTACCATAATAGTGAAAACGTCATTCTCGTTGCCCTCTAATATGGTGTGTGATCACCTCCGAAGGACGTTACAGTTGCACACCTGCGTGTCATGGACAGTATGAGGTTATCAATGGAAGGATATTTGGCCATTCTAACTCGAGTGCAATATGTAGCTCCGCAACAGTTGTGGGAGATGTTGCTCTAGTTGCTATGGGTCTGCCAGCTGCACCCCAGACATGCTCAATCGGGTTTAAGTGGGGTGAACAAGCTTGACGTTCCATTCGCTCAATTCCCTCAGCTTCAAGCATGTTGTTCACCGGCGCAGCTCTGTGTCCGCCAGAAGGTACACACCTCCTATAGCAGCAAAGTAGGGCACCACAAAAGGTCGAAGGTTCCTGTCTCTATAGTCAACACGGATTCAGAAAGTATCGCTCTTGCGAAACTCATCTTGCCCCTTATTCATATGAAGTGTTAAGTGCCATCGACAAGGGATCTCAAATCGATTCCATATTTCTGGATTTCCGGAAAGGCTTTTGACACTGTGCCCCACAAGCGGCTTCTAATGAAATTGCGTGCTTATGGAATATCTCCCCAATTGTGCGATTGGATTTACGATTTCCTATAGAAAGGACACAGTTCGTTGTAATTGACGGTAAGTCATCGAGTAAAACAGAGGTAATATCTGGCGTTCCACAGGGAAGCGTTATAAGTTCCCTACTCTTCCTTGTGTTTATAAACGATTTAGAAGACAATCTGAATAGCTCCCTTAGACTCTTCGTGGATGATGCTGTTGTTTGTCGGTTAGTGAACTCAGGATGAAAAGCAAGTGCAAACCGATGTAGACAAAATTTCTACATTGTGCGAAAATTGGCAATTGACACTAAATAAAGAAAAGTGTGAAGTAATACACATGACCACTAAAAGAAATCCGCTGGACTTCATTTACGCGTTAAATCAGTCAAACCTTAAGGTCGTAAATTCTACCAAATACCTAAGAGTTACAATTACGAACAACTTAGACTAGATAGAACACATAGAAAATATTGCGGGGAAAGCGAAATTGGCAGAATGCTTCTAAGATGCACCAGCTCCACCAAAGAGACTGCCTACATCACACTTGTGCGTCCTTTCCTGGAGTACTGTTGCCCCTTGTGGGACCCTCACCAGGTGGGACTGACGGAAGACATTGAGAAGGTTCAGAGAAGGGCAGCTCGTTTTGTTTTATCACGTTACGGGCGGGAAAGCGTCACGGAAATGTTGCACGAATTGGGGTGGTAATCATTAAAAGAAAGACGTTATTCATTGCGGCGTGATCTGTTTGCGAAGTTTCAATCACCGACTTTTACTTCTGAATGAGAAAATATTTTGCTAGCACCCACCTACTTAGGGAGACATGACCAACCCAATAAAATAAAAGAAATCAGATCGAAAACGGAACGATTTAGGTGTTCTTTCTTCCCGCGATCTATTAGAGAATGGAACGGTAGAGAAAAGTTATGAAAGTGGTTAATGAACCCTCTGCCAGGCACTTAAATGTGGTTTGCAGAGTATCTATGTAGATGTAGATGATATAGATATAGCTCTGAGCAGTGAAAGAGCCATTCTGAACGACATACATGTCCGTACGTCCGCCAACACTGATTCCTGCCCACACCATTCGTCCACCACTATGGTGATGCTTCAGGATTTTTTCGACTTCCCCGTTCTCTCCAGATGAGGGAAAGACGATTTTCCGGCTGAACACAAAATCTTCACTGATCTGTGAACAGATTCCGGTGTCATTGTTTACGATTCCAATGCTGTTGTTTGAAATGCAACACTTCTACTGTCCAACTAAAACATTTTTTCGAAGCAAAGAAGAATTCGTGTTTATGGGAACCTATCTTTTCCAAAGTAATGTTGTCTTTAATCCTTGCTGTTTTAATGTTCCTTGTGAAATTTACTCTGACATAGCGTATTAGGTTACAAAACATCAAAGAATATTGGTAGTTTCAGTTTTATTACTTTCAAGTTTCACAACGAAAATTAATCTTCTTGTTACATCAATCTCAATCCAGGCCAGTTCACAACTCTGTAGTGCAAAATTTCTACCAACTCATAACAGATACAAACTATCCCGATAATAACAGTTTAGAACTAGAACTGAACTCCCTGCACTGCCTGTGCATCAGGTTATATATACTGTGACAAATGACAATCTATATAATGTTATCAGTTACAACATGTGAACTTATGATTATATCCATTATTAATTTAAATAAAAATTAATTATTTAATACAATAGAGAATTACAGTAGTATCCTGCTTCATTATATTGTTAAAGTTTTAGATTTTAACATACAATTTTATGTTAGCAACAAATAATATTATTGCAGATTTTCTTCTTTGATGAATATTAAGTTTATCACAAAGATAAAACAATTTAATTTAATTTTCAAGTTTTAATGTAAGTACATTATTTAACACTGAATAATAATTCAGACCGTTCACATAGAATATGACTTTAGATCATTTACGTCTTTAACTGGCATATCTTTTCTTGTCTTGTCTAGTAAACAACATGGCATTCTCACCTGCGAATTATCAAAATACGTGAATTAATTTGAACATATATGTTTTGGTGTTATAAACACAAAAAGAGATCGTGGTGTATACGTTTAAATACAGATTGTTGAGGTAAGTTTAAGAAAAAGTTACGTAAATAATTCGCTTAGCTAATTTTGAGGCCAAAAAGGAAACATGAAATTCGTCATATATATATTATTTAGATATTAGATATTTAACAGTTGTGTCTCTTATGAATAATATATATCATATACACGACTTTAAAGGCGAAAAATTTCGTGTTCGCTCCCTTGAATCACAACATGTTCTCCGTGCAGTTTATGCAGGCTAAACCACGTTGTGCATTTAATGGGACACACACACCATACGCCTCCGTGAGTAGATGCCAGGTTCTCGAAGGCAATTTCGGACACTTTGTTTCGACATCGCGCATCCTGTTTCTGCCTGGAGGCTCTGTTGCAGCTAAGTTGCATTCAGCTTCTTGCCTCAATGGGCCTTTAACCGGAGATAACTGTCTTCTCTTGTTGACGTTACCCGTGGACGACCTAGGTCTTGCCTTCTTTTAACGGTTCCTGTTCTATGAAATCGTGTCCACATCCTGGAAATTAGACCTTGGGCTACTCCAACAGTTGTTGTCACCTCTCTCTGTATCCGGCCTTCCTATGGCTCTTCATGCCATACCTTCGGGTACGTTACGTTGTTGTATTCCAGTACCTGCTCAGTACAGTATTTGAATCCTACTGCTTGTGTAATTCGTTTCGTAGAGTAAAAACAAGTCAACACCAATTCCCTCCGCAGCAACCTTCTGTTATTACCACTATCTCGGTTGCGGTAATGTTGTATCCACACAATAGTACCGACAGAAGGACGTCGAACCATTTTAGATTCTAGTGGTGACAATACTTCACCTCGTAGATACCTCAACTGATCTCCTAATTGTTTTATCCAGTGTATTTCCATCACTATCGCGCACTGAGGGATTTAAGAGTGCCTTGCCGCTGATGTAGTTAACCATTTCGGACCTACTGGTTACAAATGTGTACACAACTTCTACGGTGTCTAAGATAGTTCAGAAGCATTTTTTCTCAGTGGAAAGAACATGTATACGACACCTGAATGTTCAATCATTTCATAATGGAAAATTACTGCCACCTGCGGATGATCACTATAAAAATATTAAGAAGCGAGTGCTGCACACTGCAGCAGTTTGCGAACTTCAAGGAAATTGTGGTTTACTTGTATTCCACTGTATAACTGAAAGTAGTAGATGTTATTTTGCGATGTAGTTATTGAACAATCAGATTATTTAGTACAACAGTTGGCACTACAAAATTAATTTAGTCCTTAAAAAAGCCTTGTTTTTCAGTATACGCAATGTTATAGTATGAAAATGGGTGCATATAATTGAATAAATCTTGCTTCTAAAATCATTGAAAATTTAACTCAGGAGTATTACAGCATTAAAAAATAATTTCCTTGATAGAGGAAAAAAACAGAATTTCTTTAGATTTTATGCTATGATTTGCGACAGTGTTGTGTTTTGGAAACTATTAAAAGGATCTAGCATTGAATTCTGCGCAAAATGTCGAGTTTCTATAAAACCAACTTTTGGGGATTGTGTGTTTTAAATTTGTAATAGTTTTACGATCCTTTCCGACAAATTTCTGACCTGATTTGTGCATCATTAGTCAATCATTCTGGGACTACCTCATGTTAAATTTTCAAAAAATATCGCTTGAAAACAAAAAATGTGACGATTTGGAATAATGTTTTACACGAAACTCATTCCCCGATGGGACACGTGACAAACGTTTCGCATGTTCTGTCTCTTAATTAACTAAGAATCTAACGTTTCGATCAAAATATTTTGACAGAGGAAAGTGTAGGGCATCAACTGAAATAAAGATTGACTTTTTATAAGTATCAATTTCTTTGCTAGGCTTACGATTAATCGAAAACACGTTAAAAATCCTTGAAAACCAGATCCGGTGTAACTCGTTAATGTTCACGTTCCCAAACTTGCTATTCACTCTAAGTACAGCCTGCAGTTAAGTCAAAATAGCATTTGATTCAAATGTTCAAATGTCTGTAAATCTATCGGACCATGCTGCGTGGTCATCAGTCCGTAGCTTACAAACTACTTAAACCTAGGTAAACTAACCTAAGGACAAACAGACACACCCATGCCCCAGGGAGGACTCGAACCTCCACCGCGAGCAACCGCGCAGCGAGACGCTTTAGACCGCTCGGCTACTCCATCGCGGCATAGCATTTGGAAAAAAAAATATTTATTAATTTTATAGATAGATCGATTTACGAAGAAGACATCATTTCGGAAATTGGCTAGAACCGGGAATAGACCTGCAGAAATTGTCTAAGGGCTATTATGTTTGTAAGGAGTTGTACAGATAAGTTATTAAATAATCTTTAAGATTTTTTAAATTATAAGCATCAAAAATGATTTCCAAGAATTAACATTCTTATCGGGCATCTTTTTATTTATTTTTTGAAACATATTATCTTAATTTACTGTGGCATGAAAATAGTTTGGTAATAGCCTATATTGCTATAATATTTCGAGAATTAAAAAAAGTTATTATATGACATAATGGACCCAAAGTAATTTCTCCTTTAACAAAATCGAACGAGCGTAATTAGCGTTTTACAGAAATGCACTGAAAGAGGTTAATTTTTAATACTTTCAAGAAAAGTACTATGATATGTTTCGTTGTTAGTATTAGTAACGGATTAAAAGCGTACGAGCGATTAGTGCGTCAGCTGCAGCGGGACACCATTGGTCCAAAAACGGAATCTAAACAGCCCGTGGTTGGCAAATCTCTGACATAACTGTTTCCAGGCAAGCGTCAAAGTCCTTTTGTACAACTTGTATAAATTTTCAGCAATCAATCGTAAATGTTATTTATATATTGGCAGATCTAGATTTTGACCACTGTGTGGTCATTATCAAGATTAAAAAAAAAAAAAAAAAAAAAAAAAAAAAAAAAAAATAAATAAATAAATAAATAAATTAAAACACTTAAAACAACTCGACTTCCATGTTGGAGTTTGCGTTCAAGTATTTTAATAGTTTTTTAAGTGATCAAAATATAGATCTGCCAATAAATAAATAACATTTACGACTGTTTGCTGAAAATTTCTACAAGTCAAATGGAGTCGTTGAGCACAAGTTCCACCACGGAATCAATCCTTTTGTACAACCTCGAGCGTAGCTTGTGATAAACACGAATACTATAGTCATTTTCCCTTTAGAAGCATAATAGCTCAGAAGATATATAAATCTCACGATATTTTTACGTTTATCGTCATTGTAATAATTTATATTATTAGACAGTATTTATCACAAATGTTTTTTTAATTGTTGATAGTTACGCTGTACTTGCTGCTCGATTCCATAACACTTACCTTATTATTTAATTATGTTTGCTATAAATTTTAAAGAATGTGACTTAACTAAGATATGTTTTAAGAGGGAACACCGACGTTTGCCCCCAATCAACCTCGCGCTTAAGCTGCCACGATACACTTTATTTCTCAAAAGGAACGAAAGGAAAGAAGGTTAGGGTTTAACGTCCCGTCGGCAACGTGGTCATTAGAGACGGACTTTATTTCTCAAACAGTAAGATATTTAAATTTTCTTGAAAACGTAGGTATTCAGTGTTAACTTCCTCTAAGCGTATTACTGCAAAATGTTAATTTACAAACACTCGATTTTTTAAGTACTAAGGGGATTTCGGATGGAGAAAGTCTTAATATTGGCCCACTTTAGGTTACGGTAGTAACACTAAAAGTGGGCCTTTGCGATCGTTTTTGACAGCTCGAAATTTAAATAAAAATAACGGCTTAACCATTCACCTGATACAAAAATTGAATAACCGAATTTGTAGAGGAGAAAATTCTCTGTAACGTTGCTCTCTCATGGTTTTTTTTTTTTTCTTTTTTTTCATATCTCGTATCTTTTCAGATATATTTGCAAAAATAACGGCGATTTTGGGATGTATGTCTGTCTGTCTGTCCGTCTGTCTGTCCGTAACGTGTTCCCCGTTTTTAAGACGAACCGATCAACTCCAAATTTTACAGACATAATTGTAGGACGACAGAGACTAGAACTTCTCTTTTTCAAATTTTTCGGTCAAAAAATACGGTAGTAATACCAGAGAAAGCAGTTTGTAATATCATTGTAATTGCAAACGAACGGTTCATCTGACAAGAAAATTGAATAACCTAATTGGTAGAGAGGAAAATTCTCTACAACTTCGCTCTATTACGTTTTTTTCATATCTTGCATCGTTGCAGAGATATTTGCAAAAATAACGGCGATTTGGCGATGTCTGGTTATAACGTTTCCCACTTTTTAGGTCGAACCGTTCAACCGATTGGCACCAAATTTTACAGACACAAATGTTGGCTACCAGAGACCAGACCCTCGCTTTTTCAAATATTTCCTACAAGAAATACGTTAGTAATATCAAAGAAAGGTCTTTTGTAATGTAATTTTAATTGCACATAAACTGTTCATCTGACGCTAAAACTGAATAACCGAATTTGTAGAGGAGAGATTCTCTACAGCTTTGTTCCCTTATGTTTTTTTTTCATATCTCGTATCGTTTGAGAGGTATTTGTAAAAATAACAGAGTTTTGACGCCCTCCACTGAATTAACGAAAACCAGCCGTTCGCAGATGTCACGTAACATTCCTCGCCCAGAAGTCTCTCTGGCATAAGCCATCTTGCTTTGTGTATTTGATGATTTTCTTATTTTAACTTACACGTTTTCATTCCAAAGCAATTGCGCACTGAAGCATTAACAAAAATACGTCGTTCTTCGTACGATAAATGATAATCTAGTGTCTATAAATGCCATATTGGCATCAGTTAATAACAGCCATCAATAGTAGAGATTAATGAACATGGCTTTTTAATGTTGGACGTAGCGTAGTGGGTAATGTGTTGGACTGTGAAGCTGAAGGTTAGTGGTTCAAAACCCACCAATACCTCAATATTTTTGTTTTCCTAAAAGGGTTTCAGACATTCATATGAATTAATTTTTTGTTGTTTACATTATTATTTTGGTCCGAAATGTTTGCTACAACTTATAAAAGTACAAATCTAAAGTGGGCCGTAAAACACGTCAGTGCGATTTTTTTTTGATTCGTGTAAAAAAGTCATAAATTATTTTCTTTAAAAGCTATTGTCATAACATAGAAATTGATCGATACATAAAAAGGAGAGAAAAACAGAGCTACGTCAAAGAAAAGAGACAAGTGAAAATTCACACACTGTCGTACCAGCAATTTATTTAATTGCATATTCGTATAACTCTTTACAAAGAAAATAATTCCTTAAACGTTACTGTAGGTACTTTCCCCGAGCAATTCTACTCGAAAAAATATGTATTTTTAAAATAAAAAAATAAATAAAAATAAAAAGTTACTCTTTTAACTTATCGCGGGATATACTTGCAGTAAATAGCAAGTTTTGTAACGTGGAAGTTAACGACTAACAGAATACGGTTTTTAAGGATTGTAACGTCTTTTTAGGCAATCAATAGATCGTTTTAAGCCGTAAACCTTTAACAGTTTTCGTTCTGAGCTACAATTTCTTACTAAACTAAGGAAAAAACTATTTTCTTTCAAATTTGCGAACTTTTTGTCATGTTCATCATCCTGTAACGAGTTTCAGAAATAGGAACGTTATTTAAATTTTAAATTACTTATATGCTCATATTTCTGTATTCAATTGCTGATTTTCGCAATCGCATCTCCGTAATGCTTCTACTACATAAACGATCAGTCGACTCTCTTTATTAATTTATGTAGTATGAATCCCTTTCTTTTGTCATTGACAGTATTTCTTCAAATGTAATCTACATCTGGTTTACACTTACACAGTTAAATTTCAAAAAATGAAAACTGTCTTTTACGATTTATTTCTGGTAGACTTGGTTGATGTGTATCAAGTCTCGCTACATCGACCTTGTGTTAACTAATTACTCGATCCGTTATGATAGTATTTGCCAAGGATTACCGTACAGAATCCGGTATTCCTCAAATTAGATGCTATTTAAGGCCTTGTTAATGAACGGAAATGACGCTGAATTTTTCCCTTTTGAGTTTCTCGAGTGGCTGGACTTCGTGCAAGAGAATTTTATTTCTAGCGATGACGTCGGAACGGATGAGAAACGAGCGTGAAAGGAGGTGCGAAACGGGTGAACAAAGCATGCAAACAAGCAGGTTGGCGATTCGTTACGTGCAAGAAGCTGCTCCGAGAAAACACCCGCCCACGGCCGGTGTTGCTTCTTCAGACTGGAGTTTGCTCACGCTCTGCTCGGACGGTTGCTTACGAATGTGTGGAGTACGCAAGAGCTCATCACAATACTTGTGTGAGGGTTTTTATAAGAAAGGAAAAATATTTAATTTCATTCCTAAATACTGGGACTTCCAAACTTACTTTTCGTTGCCTTTCATTAATATTACTGTGTGCTGGGGACGTGAAGACAAGCGATACTGTAGTTCTTCTACCACAAATGTTGTCATTTTTATTCACGTGTAATAGTAGCCTACGGCTATGTTAGAAAATAGGTTGTAGACCTTGGAATCATGCAGCTTGTCATTGTGGTCTGATAGGCACAACGTAATGAACCTTCGACTACATTTGATTTGATTTGATTTTCTCAGAGAAGCCAAAACAGTCTTGGTCCAACCCGCCACTGCCCGCACCGAGTTTATTGTGCGGTATCGCTCCCTGTATATCTAGTAAAGCCAACCAATGCCCTTGAACACTGCAAGGAGTCCCTTTACCAGTTCTTTATTAGACACAATTTCTTCGGTCTGGTTGTCCCAAATGTTCTGTGCCTTTTACTCTCCAATGCAGTGCATTCGAAGATTAGATGTGATGCAGTTTCATCACCGTCATCACAGATCCTACATTTAGGGTCCTCTTCTGTTATTCCCATTGTATGTAGGTGTTTTTTGAAATTCCCATGGCCTGTCAGCAATCCAACCATGAGGCTAATCTCTCTCCTGTTCAGGCCCAGGATTTCAGAGCTTCTTTTAAACATGGATTTGGCATCATTACCTTGCCATGTTTTTGTTGGTAGAGTTTGGTCCAATATTCTACGTTCTGTCTTCTGAGCCAGTTACGTAGCTCCAATTTGATCAATGCCTTGGTGATTGTCAGGACGGGTTCCGGTCCAATAAATGGAGTCTCTGCCCCCATCCTGGCTAATCTGTCGGCATGTTCGTTGCCTCTGATCCCCGAGTGGCCAGGGACCCACAATAGGTTTATTCTATTGCTTTCCCCTAGCTCCACCAGAACCCTGTGATATTCTGCAACACTTTTAGACCTTGTTGCAGGAGCTGCCAGTGATCTCAGGGCTGCCTGGCTGACTGAATAGATATAGATGGTACGATCTTTGTAGCACCTACGCAAATTCTCCTCCACACACACCCTGATGGCCTGGAATACTGAGGCCAGTTTCCCTAGAGAGATGACGCCCTCCAGTCTTGGCTGCACCCCGTATACCCCGGCCCCAACGCCTTAGTCTGATTTTGACCCCTCAGTGAACAAGACAATATCCCCCGTACGGTGTCGAACTATTTTCTCCCACTGCTCCCTACTTCCAATTGTTATATTGAAAGGCTTGTTGAAGCAGTATGGGGTTATAATATAGTCGGCTGGCATTTCCCCAACCTTTCCTATATTTACCTCACTCACTATTTTAGTGTGTGATTCTGGATATCCCAAAGAGTTCCAGTTGTTGCCAGATTTGAGTCTGTATGAACCAGCCGCTGCATCCATCTTGACCCAAAGGTGTAATGGGGGCATATCCAGCATGGTTTCCATCCCAGCAATTGGTGTGCTCCTGATTCCGCCTGTTATGGCTAAGCAGGCTAATCTCTGCACCTTACCAAGCTCCTTAGCAGCATCCTGCTGCGACTACATTTAGTCAAAGATATATTTTTCTCGTAGGCGAATGACCGGCCTCGTAAACTATCACTGGTCTACGTACCGACTTGGTTTCAATATTTTCACTGATTAGTTAAATTTTTGTTACGCATATTCGAAAGGATGGATTTTTTTTATGTCTTCGAACCGCTGTCAATGTTTTTAAATTGTTTGCTACGTCTTTAATAGTATCGCTCTCCTCAAGTGGTTTAATCGCAAACTCACTAGTCTATGCAAATACTGACTCTTATGAAGTTCTTAATGAATAATTACAATAAATAGCTTTCCATTGTACCGACTTTCCTTTCCCATCTTTCAGCATTAAGGAATATTTTTCCGAGGCTTCTACTAGTCACAAAATTTATTGCGTTTCTTAAATTATATATGCCGATGTATAAACGTAATTTTCAGCATGTCATTGCAATACCGGTATGAGAACATTTAACTGAAGTAAATCCAGATAATATAGTTATATATAGTCTTGGATTGCGCTGTATTCATCTTTGTTTATATGTTTCTTCTGGTCTGTTCGTTCCAGCAGTTATATGTGCACTAAGTTAAATCGTTTTCCATTGCCGATGGAGATTGAAAACGAAATTTATAGCTAGAAAAAAGGTGCTTCATTCAGTAAGTTAAATAATTTTGAGACTCAGAGTCGATTAACAAACAATATGGCTTTGAACAAATAATCTGCATTCCCTTGACATACATTACAAAAATGTGAGAACATAAGGTAACTGTACTTGAGAAAAAGCAATTGTCAAAAACTTTGGTAACTTACATTCACTATCTTTAGTTTACTCAAGCGTGCCTTCTTATAGAATTGGAGTGTGTGAGTCACTAACTGATGAACGTCTTTATTATTTCATAATCTGCTGTCATTCTTTGCGTATGTATTTCAGCTGTTTAGTTGACCTATTCGTACATTGAGTGCAATAAATTATTAAAAGACGACTTAATTTGCCATTTACAGATGTTAATGAAGAGCTGTATCTGAAAGAGCCATAAAAAGAATTTTGAAACGACCCTACCAGTAGCTAAGAATCTTATTTCTGCTTCCATGTGAATTTATATTCGAGCAGTCACTAACGTCTACGACAGAAATGTCGTAAATTGTAGACTGTAGCGAAATACACGAACACCTGTGGGGGATCAAAACTTGGTGCAGTCATTGTTAGTCGAACCTCACACAAGTGTAGAATACTAACAAATCTAGATATGCTTTGCATTTACTAAATATGAATGAAAATTGGATATCTATACCAATATGGTCATTCCAGATTTTCGTGTCATTGTTAGTCGAACCTAAACCAGGTGTAGAATCCTAAAAAACCTAGATATGCTCTGCATTTGCTAAATATGAATACAAATTGGATATCTATACCAATATGGTCATTCCAGATTTTCGTGTCATTGTTAGTCGAACCTAAAACAAGAGTAGAATACTAACAAACCTAGATATGCTTTGCATTTCCTAATTATGTATGAAAATTGGATATCTATACCAATATGGTCATTGCAGATTTTCGTGTGTACAGTAAAATTCGGAAGTCGTAGGGTGGAGTGTGTGCAAATATTTCGAAAGATGATTCAGGAAAGTGGGCATAACAACATTATATAAGGATTTCGAAACTTTTAAGTATAGCTGTTAAAAGTAGAATGTTTTCAGGTTATGTAGTACCTCCACATATGCGTTGCACCAGGACTTCTATTTCTTAAAAGTCAGGGGTACAGTGGTGCAGTACGCCTATCAGTAGTGAGGCTGGAGATCAATGTCTTGAGTTGTTCACTTGTGGTTCTGGTAAGGCGAATCAGAAAGCACAGGTTGCAACGTTTGTGTTAGTAGTGTGGGGCGATTGTTCGCCACAGAAAAAAGAACCAACAGACTGATATCTGTACATATTAAGGAAACATATATAAAAGTATTAGTGACTACAAATGCTACACCCTGTATAGCTTTCCTAAAGAGAATTTATTGCTCTATTTTGCTCGCTGCACCCCCTCCCCCCCCCCACCACTCACCGCAACAAACGTGAACATCGGTAATTAGGTGCAGCAAATATTTTAGACGAAACGTTTAAGCCCACATTTACAGCTGATCTAATACATAAAAATTTATGTTTGTTTGTTCGTCTTTTTGTTCGATTTTATGCACTGCCATACCGTACATCCGATTGCGAAAAACCTTTTTCAACTTACTGTTTGCACTTTCGTGAAGGTTACAAGAATAACTACGTCACTATGTGACATATAGTTCAGAAGATACGACGCCATGGACCATGAGATGCGTGAGAAACTGCTGCTTTATTTACGACGTTTGAAGTTATTTCTTCTTTTTACTTAATACATTCGAAACATATTTTGTAAATAATATCATTTTATGCCAATTAATGTAACTACGAAGTAATTTCTTTGTACTGATTATAGTTTCTGAGATATGACGTCATTAACACTGAGACGCGTGGGAAACTGCCGCGTCATGTTTGTTCGTATTTAATCTGAATGCGATTAAACGTTGCACACGTAGTCTTCAAAACAAGAGGTACAGCAGCGCACAAAATACGAAAGACGAACAAACAAACATAAATTTTTATGTATTAGATCTAGCTGTAAATGTGGGCTTAAACGTTTCGTCTAAAATATTTGCTGCACCTAATTACCGATGTTCACGTTTGTTATTAGTCTGAAACGTTTTCGCAAAAGTTGCGATAGCTGAAAATGAAAATACTTCATTGCACTCAATTTGATTTTACCTTCAGAGTAATAGAGCTGTATAGATGTAGTGAAATCAGAGTTTGAGATTTGTTATACTCATCAATTTCTCTACGATTGTAATTAATTTCATTTGCGGAAGGAACACACAGATCACTGTATTATTAACGTACAGTCAACAACGCGAAATATCATGACATTTTCTTCAACGTCAGTTCATTGACTGACATTTTGATTTCAGAGATCGGCATATGGAAAGGGAGACTGCGTAGCTGAAATTCGTGGGCGGTCAGATAGATAGAGAGTTGGCTTGGAAACCTCGAGTTCACTAGCTTGTTTGAAAACTAAATGCTGCTTTGTTTACCATTAAAGCAGTATCTGAAGTAAGCGACACTTCACCTCCCGCAACGGATGCAGAGCTGTATATTGCACTTATGGAAGAGTGGCCAAATATCCCTAAAGAGCTGATTGATAACCCCATACTGTCCACGCACACAGGTGTGTACTGCACTTTTCTAGGTGAGCACACACCATATTAGAGGCCAATGAGAATGACTTTTCCACTATTTTGACAGCCTGAAGATGCGTCGCTCTACGCCATGTAAAGCTAAATTAGAGAGTTTAGACAGCAAGATATTGTGCTGTATCACGCACAAATTACAGTTGTAAGCAATATATGAATAAAATACGTTACAGTATGTATAGTGTGTATGATATCTCACCCGTTCCCCTAGATGTTTTGAGCAGGGTACATTACTGTCATGTTACAATTTCATGCAATGATTCGTTCCATGATCAAGGCATCTTGCTCCTTAATTTGGTTTCTGCGGAACATGATACATAATATAACAAAAAAAAAAAAAAAAAAAAAAAAAAATAAGACGATACTATTAGTTTATTAGGCCCTGTGTGTACTTTTCCAAATTTCAATAAACAAAAAAACACATTTTGAAATATATTATACGTTTATTAAAACATTTAAAATGAGTAAAGTCATTTTGACCCATACTTAATGAGACACGTTTTTTTAAACTTACAGCGTAAACATCGAATTAAATTGATATTTGTTTTATGAAAGCCCATCTCTCGTTCTTTCCTTTACGAAATGAACAACGAAAATACAAGTTGGATTCGTCGTATAAATGAAACGGGACAATGAAGGAAACAGGCGTTTTGAATCTTTATTTTAGATACATTCTTTTCTACTACTATCTTATTGTATCAGAGTCGGTGGTAGAGTTGTGGCAATTCGTGAATGAGTCTTTCATTTGAACGAATACAAATAAAGAATCTTAAGAACCGAATCGTGTTCCGGACGAATCGTCGTTCAAAAGAATCGTCTGTCTCGTGGCGATTCCAAGATCCAACGAGTCATGATGCGAAGGCAACTGCCGATTCGTGCCGAATGATTGCGAAAGCCAGGAAGCAGTCAAGGAGGAGGACGCGTGTGTACAAAGGAAGCACAGGACGAAGATCGTGAACCGTTAACTCATATTGAAGAATTACAGAGGCCGGAAACGAAACGCAGCGAAATACACAGCTGCCAATACACACGATTAACTTCAACAAATCATAGTGTGAAAAATTACGTACTCCTTATGCGTTGCAGATGCAGTGCAACAGTACACGTCCTTTATACAGTTTACATGTAATATATTTAAATGTACAATTCTTGCATATTTATATTTCACGTAACCCGGAAACGGCTCTAACGATGATTGCATTTTGTATTTACAGAGGTTTTTGTTTTTTGGGTTCATCTAAATAGTTGTATTTTTTGTAAAACTCAGTTTTACAAAAGTATTATTTTATTTAGAAACGAGATTTTAAATGTTTTTACGCCATCTCGAAAATTCTTTTTACTTTTTAGGTTTCCATTTTTATCTTTCCTGAAAGAAGCGATTTAACACAATGAAACATCTTATATAAAAACGCGAATTTCTTATAACTACAATAAAATTTAGTATTTATAGACGGATTTTTATTTTTAAAGTTTATTTATACAAACTACTTGATTTTATATAATAAATATTTTATAACGTTTAGATATGTGTTAATTACTATACATTTAATGAAATTTATTAAAGTATTCGAACAGAACGAAAAATAATTTATAAGGTTACAGCAGTATTCGAACTACGTGACCTATGTTTACTAGGTTAACTAACTACAACGCTACCAAATGAGCCACTCCGACAGCAGGATTAATTGGCAGCCTAATATGTATTTATATTTGCTTGAGAAGCTTCAACACTATTTTCTCGATGATCTTTGAAAGTTGAATCGAATGGCTTTGGCTGATTTCTATTTTACGTCCAACAGATATAAAAAAGTACAAAAATCCGAAGCCCATGTTGTCTCGTGTCTGGCATTCTATAAGAATCATGACATCGCAGGCCTGAAAGAATCGTGAACTAATTATAGGAATCGATTCAAAATGGTGGATTGAATAGCAGGAATCGATTCCTGAAAATGAATCGTGTTGCCCAACTCTCGTGGATGGGATGTTCTGAGACTTCTGATATACGTTTCATGTCACAATGACTGTCGTGAACTGAACGTCTCGTTCATTTAGGAAGGAGTCAATCTTTTACTACTGCCTTACTCATGCTATCAACAAGACGGAAAATTACGCACTAATTTACATAGACATCCCGTCCGCCAGTCTTCAGGTGAAGCACTGGTGCTCCGTTAATTACGCGCAACAAGGAGTGACGGAGGGGTCACGGATAGCCATCAGATGTCCGCGGAATCTGTAATTAGCAGCACACGTAGTGACTGCGAGTGTTGCATGTTTCGTGAAACTACTTGATTTTACATAATAAATATTTTATAACAGTTAGATATGTGTTAATAAAATTTATGAAAGCATTCGAATAGAACGAAAAATTATTTATGAGGTTACAGCAGAATTCGAACTACGTGACCTACGTTTACTAGGTTAACAAACTACAACGCTACCAAATGAGCTACTCCGATAGCAGAATTAATTGGCAGCCTGATATGTATTTATATTTGCTTGAGAAGCTTCAAGCACTATTTTCTCGATGATTTATGACAGTTGAATCGAATGGCTTTGGCTGATTGCTATTTTAAATATGAACTTTACGTGCAATAACTATAAAAAAATACAAAAATCCGATACCCATGCCGGCCGCGGTGGCCGAGGGGACTGAGGCGCTCCAAAAAATGTTCAAATGTTTGCAAAGTCTAAGGGACCCAACTACGGGGTCATCAATCCCTAAACTTACAAACTACTTATGAACTACTTACGAACTAAGACGGCACAAATATCCATGCCTGAGGGGGGATTCGAACCACCGACCGTAGTGGCTGTGCAGACCGTGACTGGGGAGCCTTAGTCTCCTCGGCCACCGCGGCCGGCGAGGCGCTCCAGTCACGGTCTGCACGGCCACTACGGTCGGTGGTTCGAATCACCCCTCAGGCATGGATATTTGTGCCGTCTTAGTTCGTAAGTAGTTCATAAGTAGTTTGTAAGTTTAGGGACTGATGACCCTGTAGTTAAGTCCCATAAGCTATACAAACATTTGAAATCCGATACCCATGTTGTCTCCTTTTTGGCATTCTTTAAGATTCGTGCCGTCTCAGACCAGAAAGAATAGTGAACGAATCATAGGAATGGATTCAAAATGTTGGATTCAATCGCAAGAATCGATTGCTGAAAAAGAATCGTGTTACTCTAGTCGATGGGATGTTCTGAGACTTCTGATATACGTGCCATGTCATAATAACTATCATGAACTGAACGTCTCGTTCATTTAGGAAAGAAACAACCTCTTACTACTGCCTTACTCATGCTATCAACAAGACGGCAAATTACGCACTAATTTACATAGACATCCCGTCCGCTTGTCTTCAGGTGAAGCACCAGTTCTTCGTTAATTACGCGCAACAAAGAGTGACGGAGGGTTCACGGATAGCCATTAGATGTCCGCGGAATCTGTAATTAGCAGCGCACGTAGTGACTGCGAGTGTTGCAGAGTGGAGAGAGAACAATGCGGCAGGGACGGCGATGAGTGAGTGGGGAGTGTGTGGAGTTACGGCAGCCCTGCTGTGCGCTCCGCTATTATACCGTCGCCGCTGGCAAGGCAAGCGCCCCAGCAGATGTTTATCGGCTGCAGCGCCTGCTCTGAGGACGCGGCGCCGCTCTCACGTTCTGCGGCGAGTCTAGGCGTCCAAGGACGGCCGTAGGGCAACCGCCGGCACGCTCTCTGCTCTGCTCTGCCTGGCCTCAGACTCGCACCGGAGGGGGCCGGCTTCGTGACTCAGCTGCGAAGACGTGGCGCAAGTCACAGCCGCTCTCAGGGCTGCCCTCCGTGACGGCCACGGCATCCGGTACGCATTCAACTGGGGCACCGCTACCGGTACTGAACCGAATTTTTCGCGCAAGCGCTCTAATGAACGTGTTTGGAAAGGCCAACTGCGTAACAGCAATTTTTGTTGGCCTTCATACTCGGTCGCTATCTGAGGTGCCATCATATGATTCATGCGATAAACAGAGTTTTGGTTCAGGCCGGACCAGCGTTCATTTTTATGATTACCAAAGTGGTCTATGTAGACCCCCAGGGTTCTGTTCCAAACTGCAGGGGGTCCACATCAGCGGAAAAATAATTTCGGGGTCTATTTTCTGTAAATGGGCGTCCACGATTTGATTTGATTTTCTCAGGAAACCCAAAACGGTCCAATCCGTCACTGCCCGCGCCGAAACTAAGTTTATTGTGTGGTATCGTTTCCTGTATATCTAGTAAAGCCAACCAATGCCCTTGAACAGAGCAAGGATCCCTTTACCAGTTCTTTATTAGACACAATTTCTTCGGGGTCTGGTTGTCCCAAATGTTCTGTGCCTTTTACTCTCCAATGCAATGCATTCGAAGATTAGATGTGATGCAGTTTCATCACCGTCGTCACAGATCCTACATTTAGGGTCCTCTTCTGTTATTCCCATTGTACGTAGGTGTTTTTTGAAATTCCCATGGCCTGTCAGCAATCCAACAATGAGTCTAATCTCTCTCCTGTTCAGACCCAGGATTGTAGAGCTTCTTTTAAAACATGTCACTGTTCGCTTCATTGTCTAAGTGAGAGGGTGGAGGAATTCCGTATTTTCGGCCTCCTGTTGCAGGCTAGTTGTCCGATATTTATTTATTTATTTATTTATTTATTGGTGGTGGGAGGATCAATTATGAAATAAGTCAATCTAAAGGTGAACATGTATTTCAGTAGAGACAATATTACATGTTATTAAACGCAAATTTCCAAAGAGGAACTTGGACGTACTTTTCAATGACGATACCATCAGCTACTTCATTATTTTCACTGCTCCACTACATAAACTACTAACCCCTTGCCCTTCTCCTAGAAGTGGGACGAGTATCAGACGTTTCCCACGAAAAGGCCAGCAAATGTTTCGTCATTCATCAACGGATATATCAACATATCGTGGACTGGATGAACCTGGGCTTCTTCAGTTTTTATTTTTTATTTGTTTCTTATTTATTTATTATTTTTATTTTTTTATATATATATATATATATATATATATATATATATATATATATATATATATATATATATATATATTTTTTTTTTTTTTTTTTTTTTTTTTTTTTTTTTTTTTTTTGCATATCTGTTTCCACTGCATAGAATTTAAGTCGTTTACTACATTTGAGAGAGTGCACAAAGAAACATAGGTGGGTGAGCTGCTTTTATACACTGGCTCCAGAGAGATATACCTGTTGCTTACCCTTTATTATGGACTATTGGAAGAAAGTTTTTGATAGTTTTCCAACTTCATACGTGGTGGAAAGAGGTTTGAGCACTGTAGCCAAACTTCTTACAAAAAGAAGAAACGGGCTGGAAATCACTGAAATATGAGATTTAATCCAAAAGGCAACAAAATTTCAGGCGACCAGTTGCATAAGAATGGTTTACATGCATAAACCTTGACGTACGTTTCGGCAGAAGTAATTTTGCCTTCTTCAAAAGTATTTCATTTAGCTCACATTAAAATAGTTGTTAAATAAAATGTGGCTGACTCCATGTCAAAGAATAAAACGTAAAATTTAAAACATGTCTACAACATAACATTGTGGAGCACGGCCACACACAGGTCGAGTGAGCAGTGCACACTCGACCTGTGTGTGGCCGTGCTCCACAATGTTATGTTGTAGACATGTTTTAAATTTTACGTTTTATTCTTTGACATGGAGTCAGCCACATTTTATTTAACAACTATTTCAATGTGAGCTAAATGAAATACTTCTGAAGAAGGCAAAATTACTTTTGTCGAAACCTAAGTCAAGGTTTATGCATGTAAACCGTTTTTATGCGACTGGTCGGCTGACTTTTGGATCTTGATGCACCGTTGCCGAACTGCAGCAATGTTTAAAATTCTGAGGAGATTTAAGGTTAAACCTAACAAAATGGAAACCGAATATTGATAATTTACTAGGAAGCATCATCCACATCCCTCCCATTAAAAACTTGTATGCATCAGTTTGTTATACAGGGTGTCCCAGCTATCTTGTCCACCCAAAATATCTCTCGAATAATAAGTGCTATTGGAAAACGACTTACACCGGTATCAATGTACGGCTGGGACCCATGAATGTACACATTTGGAAACATTTTAAAACGAAAGCAAATGTGTTTTTTAACACTAACGTATTTTTTTTAATGTACACCCTTTTTTTCAGCAATCCATAGCATGACAAATCACAAAAACAATGGCGTTGATTGCATCGCAATATTCCAATTACATCTCGAGATATTGCGACGCGAAGTTGACGCTTGAAAAACCCGAAATGCGCTGCTAGCGCACGTCCTGAGGCTCAGGCGTGGACCCCATGCTGCCTGTAATCGCGATGTGATTGACATGCATAATCGCACTTCCATACTTACCAAGAGGTCCGAAACGAATAATACGGTCTGCTGCCATCCTGCATTGAAGTCGTACATTCCAGCAGGTATTTATCCCATAGGCTAGAGGTGATGCGGTTCTGTAACATATCTGTGTACCGCAACGTTAGTCACAAAGTTAACTTCGCTTATCGTTAATCCGTTACTAAAAAGGTAATGCCGCTCAACGTTAAAACTTTACTTTACTGTAGATCTAGCGCAAGTGACATCATTCACTCATAATAGTAAAAATCATGTTGACGGTTTTAGTGAAACGAGCAAATGGACTAAAGGTTTTACCGTTGTTTAGGTAAAAATGTTTTCATTTTGGATGTTCAGGTAAGACATAGAAGATGAATGTAAACATGTTTAACCAATCAGTTTTATTACCACATAATTATCAATGTTATGTTTATCTAATGCATTACATGACAAATTGTTTCAAACAAATGTTTCTGAACATCACTGGGTAAAATGGCCCTTTGTAGAAACTTGCGCTGTGAGACCAGCACTACATACTAAAGATAGCGTTCACATATCATGCTCAAAGTGATAACCATTGGCTTGCATACATAGGGTCACTCTGCGGATGAAGGATGCCCTTCTTCGTGCTACTGTTTCCTCTTTGATGGCTGTACAAGCATCAATAATGCGTTGCTTCATGTCCACTGATGTTGTTGGTTCATGTTGGTAAACAGCATCCTTCACTGCTCCCCAAAGAAAAAAAATTCAGCGGTGTTAGGTCCGGAGATCGGGCAAGCCACCTAACTGGGCCACCACGTCCAATCCACCTACCAGGCAACTTACGGTTCAGAAGTCGTCGTGCTCTTAAGTCGTTATGTGTAGGGCATCCGTCATGCTGATACCACATGACCATTCTCCTGTTCAGAGGTACGGTGTCCAAGAGAACAGGAAGATTGTGTCGTATAAATCTGGAGTACTGTTGCCATTTTGGGCGCCATTTACAAAGAAAGGTCCGATAATGGTATCTCCAATAATCCCACACCAAACATTCACTTTCCACGGACGTTGATGCTCTACCTCACGGAGCTATTTTGGATTGTCTGCGGACCAATAATGCATATTCCTCATATTGACAATTCCTTTGTTGGAAAATGATGCTTCGTCGGTAAAGAGAACATCTGCGAAAAAAATTGGATTAGTCAGAAGTTTTTGCTGAGCCCACTGACAAAATGTTACCCTGTTGCTAAAGTCATTTCCATGAAGATCCTGGTGTAAATGAACATGGTGAGGATGAAATTTATGACGTTGAAGAATACGCTGTGTACTTGATTTCGACACACCAGCTTCATGTTCAATTTGACGTGTGCTGATTGAGGATTCACAGCTACGGTAGCGAGCACAGCAACTTCAGCACGTTTATCTGTGCGTGCTCTAGGGCGATGTCTAGGTCTTAGATTTAAGGTTTCCTTTTCACGTAGACGAGATGTGAGACGACCAAACATGCGGCGCGAAGGCGATGGCTTGTCAGGGAATCGTCTTCTGAACAGTCGTTCTGCCTGAACAGAATTTCGCTCGCCTACAACAGGGTACAGTACAGGTATGTAGAGTAGGGTAGAAAACAGACATATTCTACATCTACATACATACTCCGCAATTCACCGTAAGGTGCGTGGCGGAGGGTACACTGTACCACTACTAGGCATTTCCTTTCCTATTCCACTCCCAAATTGAACGAGGAAAGAAAGAATGCCTATATGCCTCCGTACGAGCCCTAATTTCTCTTATCTTTTCTTTGTGATCTTTACGCGAAATGTATGTAGGCGGCAGCAAGATCGTTCTACACTCACCTTCAAATTCCGGCCCTCTAAATTTACTTAACAGAAATTCACGAATAGAACGTCGTCTTTCTTCCAGCGATCCCCAATTGAGTTGCCGGAGCATTTCCGTGACACTCGCGCATTGGTCGTACCTACCGGTAACAAATTAGCTGCTCGCCTCTGAACCGCCTCCATGTCTTCCTTCAAACCGATCTGCTGCAGGTCCCAAATACTTGAGCAATACTCAAGACGTGGTCGTACAAGCGTTTTATACGCGGTCTCCTTTACAGGTGAAGTACATCTTCCCAAAATTCTCCCAATAAACCGAAGTCGGCTGTCTGCCTTACTCACAACTGTCCTTACATGCTCGTTCCATTTCATATCGCTCTGCAATGTTACGCCTAGATATTTGAACGACGCGACCGCATCAAGAAGCTCACTACTGATGCTGTATTCGAACATTATAGGATTGTTTTTTCTACTCATGCGCATCACCTTACATTTTTCTACATTGAGAGCTAGCTGCCATTCTTCGCACCAACTAGAAATTTTGTCTAAGTCAACCTGTATGCTATTACAGTCAGTTACAGACGACACCCTCCCATAATCCACAGCACCATCAGCAAACAGCCGCAAATTACAACTTACTCTGTCCATCAGATCATTTATATAGATAGAAAATAATAGCGGTCCTATCACACTCCCCTGGGGCACGCCTGACGATACACTCGTCTCTGATGAACACTCGCCGTCGAGAACAACGTACTGCGTTCTATTACTTAGGAAGTCTTTCAGCCAGTCACAAATCTGTGAACCTATTCCATAAGCTCGTATCTTCGTTAGCAGTCTGCAGTGTGGCAGCGCGTCGAACGCCTTTTTGAAGTCGAGAAAAACACAATCCGCCTGTTGCCCTTCGTCCATGGCTCGCAAGATGTCATGTGAGAAAAGGGCAAGCTGAGTTTCACATGAACGATGTTTCCTAAATCCGTGCTGATTCATGGAAAGAAGCTTTTCCGTTTCAAGGAAATTTACTATATTCGAACTGACAATATGCTCCAAAATTCTACATGAAACCGATGTCAACGATATTGGCCTGTAATTGTATGGGTCAGTTCTCTTTCCTTTCTTATACACGGGAGTCACCTGCGCCTTTTTCCGATCACTAGGAACTTTGCGCTGAATTAAAGATTCGCTATAAATGCAAGCTAAGTAGGGGGCCAATGCCGCAGAATAGTCTTTGTAAAACCGAACTGGTATTCCATCCGGACCAGCAGACTTTTTCGTATTTAGCTCTCTCAGCTGCTTCTCTACACCGGAAATACCTATTGCTATGTCCCCCATTTCGGAATTAGTACGTTGATCAAATGATGGTATATTTGTGCGGTCCTCCTGCGTGAAAGATTTCTTAAAGGTTAAATTTAGAACTTCAGCTTTCCGTTTGCTTTCTTCTATTACTGCCCCGGAATGATCAACTAGTGACTGGACAATGGGCTTTGACCCGCTTATCGATTTTACATAGGACCAGAATTTTTTCGGGTTCTCGGAAAGATCTTTTGCTAAGGTATGGCTGTGATAATTATTGTATGCTTCACGCATCGATCTTTTTACAGACGCACGAATCTCTACTAACTTTTGCCTATCATCATTTGCATGTTCTTTTTTGAATCGAGAGTGCAACAGCATTCGCTTATTCAGCAGCTTTCTAACATTATTATTATACCACGGTGGATCTTTTCCATCCTTAATCGTCTTTACTGGCACATATTTCTCTAACCCTTTATTAACAATGCACTTAAATTTAGTCCACAATTCCTTTACATCCATAGTCCCAGAATTAAACGATGCCCATTCATTTTCTAAGTGCGATCGTAACATTTGCTTGTCGGCTCTTCTCAACAAAAACACGCTCCTAGCCTTCTTGACTGGTTTATGAACTTTGGTCACCATCGACGCTATGACGATATCATGATCACTAATTCCTGTCTCTACACAGACATCGTTAATAAGGTCAGGCCTGTTTGTGGCTATAAGGTCTAGAATATTTGCATTGCGCGTGGGTTGCCGGTTTAACTGCTCAAGACAGTTTTCGGAGAATGTGTCCAAAAGTAGCTCGCAAGACTGCTTGTCTGTACCGCCTGAAATGTAACTAGCGAGGTCCCAATCTATACTCTTAAGGTTGAAGTCACCTCCGACTAATATTACATGGGCCGGATACCTATGCACTACCTGGTGTAGACTTTCCTTGAATGATTATAAAACTGCTACAGCAGCACTGGGGGGCCGGTAAAAACACCCAACTATTAACTTTACTTCTTTTAGACCTGTTATACGTGCCCAGATAATTTCACAGTTACTTTCAATCTCGATCTCAGTAGAAACAATATCTTTGTCCACAGCGATGAACACTCCTCCTCCAGTTGTATCAGATCTATCTTTCCGATATACATTCCACGCTTCGCTAAATATTTCTGAACTTGCCACATCATCATTTAGCCAGCTTTCGGTGCCTAAAACTATCTGAGCGCAATAACTTCCATGCAGCGCTGCAAATTCGGGAAATTTGTTTCTAATACTCTGTAAGTTCGCGGCTAATATTTTTATGTTAGAATTTTTGTTCCGAACGTTGTTTGAATGCTGACAGGCGAGTGCTCATCAGAGTTAGCGCCTAGCCTAAAAAAAACCATGTACACTCCACAAGTACTCTGCTACCCGAGTAGCCGCTTCCTTAGTGTAGTGCACCCCTGATCTATCTAAGGGCACCCTACAATTCCCCACCCGATAACGCAGATCCAGAAATCTGCAGCCATGACTGTCACAGAGTCGGCGAAGCCTCTGGTTCAGACCCTCCACTCGGCTCCAAACCAAAGGACCCCGATCAATCCTGGGAAGAATGCTGCAAATCGACAGCTCTGCTTGCACCCCGCGTGCGAAGGCAGCAGCCTTCACCAATTCCACCAGCCACTCGTAGGACCTGAGGATGTCCTCAGAACCCAAGCGACAAGCGTCATTGGTGCCGACGTGAGCCACGACTTGCAGTCGGCTGCACCCCGCACCCTCGATAGCCGCCGGCAAGGCCGCCTCCACATCTCGGATGAGGCCCCCCGGCAGACACACCGAGTGCACGTTTAATAATCATAATGTATTCTAACAGTACTATAAACAAACAAGCAATCTAATAACGTATTTTCCCTCAACGTACATTCTCCATAGATCAGCAGCATTTCTACCACATCTTCATGTGTGTACATAATACAGTATAAGTTCCACAACACAACGTTTATTCACGATGTGTATTACCTCCGCGCCGTCACTAGATTACTCTGATGCACGACTACACTGGCAAGCGGTGTACTGCACGCCAAAGCAATAACAAATGGGATGCTCGGAGGGTGGTGTACAGGAGTTTGCATGGGTCGCAAATCATAAACAAGGCGAAGTGGTAACTGTGGCTCTAGTGGGAACTACGTTGGGCACGTGTCTAGGTAGAGCTAGGCCCTGGATGAACGAGTACGCGAAAGGCTCAATGGGTCATTTAACGCATTCGATAAACCTTATTTTAGGTGTGCAGGATAAATAAGACAACCTGACTTGTGTATACCGATCGGTACTGGTTCATAATGTGTACGTAGACATATAAAACGTGCAAGAGGGAAACCATTATGTGCTACTGAGAGCTGATGGCAGCAGACCGTATTATTCGTTTCGGACCTCTTGATAAGTATGGAAGTGCGATTAGGCATGTCAAGCACATCGCGATTACGGGCAGCATGGGGTTCACGCCTGAGCATCAGTACGTGTGCTAGCAGCGTATTTCGGGTTTTTCAAGCGTCAACTTCTCGTCGCAATATCTCGGGATGTAATTAGAATATTGCAATGTAATCAACGCCACTGTTTGTGATTTGTCATGCTAGGGATTGCTGAAGAAGAAAATATGGGGTGTCAATTTAAATAAACATAAGTTTGTGTTAAAAACACATTTGCTTTCGTTTTAGAATGTTTCCAAATATGTACATTCATGGGCCCCAGCCGTTCATTGATACCGGTCAAAATCGTTTTCCAATAGTTGTTATTGTTCCAGAGATATTTTGGCTAGAGAAGATAGCTGGGACACCCTGTATATATATTTGTGTTATTTAAATTAATAAATGTATAATACTTCACATATTTATTTTCCTTTTTGTTTTTCACGCCACCGTTTTATGGTTAAACTTATCATAGTTAGTAGCACCATATCAGGCGCGAAAACACATTTGAAGTTATGAATTCGTAAAAAATTAAGTACACAGAAGGCAAGCGGTCTACACAGGGCACAAAAAGTTGGAAAGGGGTCTACGAGACAAAAAAGTTTGGGAAACCCTGGTATAGCATAAGGTGCGTCTGAAACGTTGGTGAATGCTCTCAGGAAATGTAAGGCAAGAGTTTCAAACAAAATACGTTCTAAGTAATGGATCATACTCGACACCTACCTTTCTGTCTCTAAAGCGTTTAAGACACACACTTTTTACCCACTGCTTCAACACCACACACTTGTACTAACATCTCATGGGTCTCCGTCGACGTTTTGCCTAATTTGAAACGAACATTTAGCTAACGCGTTGCTTCATTTTGCGCTCCACGTTGCAATGACACGAGTTCTCTCACTGACGCTGTTATCTGGGTCGCTTTGCACGACAGTGGTCGCCTGTTGACAGCCTCTCAATGTGAATCTGCGTGTACCTCATCCGCGCCAGAACGGCCTATAAAATATGGAACCATTCACTGAACTTTTCAGACGTACCTTGTCATTAGAACTTCTGTCTCACTGAATCTAGGTTACAGAATAAAGTGTGTCACATGTATAAGTGTACGTTAATATGCACCGATACCAGTGTCTTGATTATTTTCTATGCTTCAAATAGTGGTCAAAGTTCAAAGTTTGTGTAACGTAGGGATCAAACTGATAGGATCATGTAACTAACTTACGCTAAGGACAACACACACACACACACACACACACACACACACACACACACACACACGCACACATGCTTGAAGAAGGTCTTGAATCTCCAGTGCGAGCAGCCACGCAAGTCGTGGCAATACGCCTCACGCCGCGCGACCATCCCAGAGTGGCGAATAGTTAAACGCAGCAAACACAAACGTTGCAACCTGATGTTTGCTGTTTTACAGTACCTCGGTTGCAGGAAAGTGATTTTCGGTCTTACTATCGCTGGCTGTACCTCATGGCTTTACCCCTGATCTCGGAAATGCAGGCGTCTGGTGCAACGCATGTGTGGAGGTATTACCTCACCTGAAAACATGCGACTTTTAACATATTTCAAAGTCTCCAAATGACAAAACGCGCTTACCTTGTTCGGTACATCTCTAGAAACATTTGCACCTACCCATGTTACACCCTGTACAAGCAAAGTTTGAACTATGAACTGAAGTTGGACCAAAGACAACGTACGTGAATCGATAAATAAATGGCTTTTGCAAAATGTCAGTTCGGCTGAAATTAACACTCAGTTGGCACCATTTTTAAGTGCAGCGCTTGGGTTTTATTTGGATTTTACGGGTACGAAATTGTTTCTCTGGGAGATTTTGTAAGCATGTCAGTTCTACACTTTAAACTTGCACGAATCGGTTCAAAGTTTGCACGAAAGTAGATAAATGGATAAAGTCAAAACGAATTTTTTCATCGTTTACACACCATCTGACATCAAGCTATGAAGGTTTCAAATCGTTCTAAATTTAGCTAGTGCCGAGAATAGCTGGACGTACGGACAGTGGTAGAATTAAAAGTTGCCCATATTTTCTGAGTTAATTACCGTTTCGTTGTTTACACATTACCGTAATGAGCTATAAAGCAAATACATTAAATAATCCTAAAGAACTCGTTTATTTAATTGTTCTTGAAGAAATTGCAAAGACCTTCTAATTGAGAACCACCATCAGCTAAATCACCTATGACAGAATAAAAGATAAGAACCAAAATTAAACATCACCTGTCACAGTTTTAAAAAAAAGGTGATTTTGTTCTAGTCAGAGTCCAATATGTTAAACAGGAGAACTACCTTCAGGGGTTACCGTCAGCTTGAAAATATAAAAAAAGTCATATATTTTCGGTTTTTTAAGAGTTAATCCCGATTCCCTATGACACTGACCTCTCGAAGAAGTTAATCTGTAATAGCAAGTACCCTGAGTGACCAGATTACATGCATCCAAAACTTCATATTGCGTGACATGAGGAATGACTTCTTGGCCATCATTATGCATGTGCAATATTATACAACATGATATTACGTATTGTGTTCCTTTATATGTTAAGATTTTGTGGTTATTTAAATGCTTTTGAAGCTGCTAGATAGTTCGAGAAGTCATTTCTCCTCTTTGTGCTGTGATATGAGCATTATTAATTCGAATATTATTTCTTTACGTCTATTAGTACACTGGTAGGAAAATGGCACCTTGACCTCCTTAACGTCTTATGCAAATTACAGGGTGATGCAAACAGGTATATCCGGTTTCAGCAGACTTTATCAGGCGCAGTCCAGAAGAAGCCACACGAGCAATATTCTGGCACGTGTGCAGGTCTCGCTTGGGTGCACACTTCCCCCACCATCGCGCCTAGGTATCCGTGAGAGGAAGGGAAAAGGGGGGGGGGGGGACTGCAAACACGTCGCAATAAGATGGCAAAGTCGCACTGCATACAACTTGGTATCACATTTCACATTCGTCAACAACATAAACGACGATTAAACAAATTTTTAGTATTATTTAATTACTTTTCGCAAACTGAATGTAATTTTTATTTCGTAAAAACTGTGAGCTAACTTGGAAGGAAATACCTTTGACTATATCCATAATCAACAAACAAGACATTGCACACTATATATTCTCCCCATCGTGAAGGGCTTGTCTCACCTGGATCGTTTATCGCTTAAAACAGACATTTCTACAAAACACGTCAAACCGAGACAAGAGGAATAGCTGATTGTCATTGGTGTCGGATAGGCATCTATAGAGGTGTACAATACGTCTAGATTTTCCCTTGTAGAAATTGGAGGGAAGGCAATAATAATAATAATAATAATAATAATTAGAAACCCTGAAAAGACGTCATTTGAATCCGATTACGATATGCTATTTGGGGGATTGTAGACGTAAGGGCGGTATTACACAGTCAAATTTTTGATCAACTCTTTCACATAAAAATATCATCAAAATTTTTTTGATGTAGATCTTTGACGTGACGCTAAAAATGGGTATTACACTGTCGTCATATTTTAGTTCATATTTCAAGATGACGGACATTAAATACATGTTGTCATGCGCTGTCATTGCTAATACTTTAACTGCATTTTCAAGAAAAAGGAGGGGCTTACTTGTGTGAAACTGTGAAGATCATTGCGTGTTGCGGGAGTTGCAAGCGGAGCACGTCAAGTCATATATAAATTACTGGAGAATGGACGGTACAACGTATTGGTATTTATTCAGTAAAGTGGCTCCACATATTAAAATCAGTATACGCACGTGAAAAGACTATATCGGCAGAAAACTGGTTTACAGTGACACAGCAATTTCTTGCTACTTCGGTTAAATTTTACTTCCGGCGCGGCGGCGTAACGTGCTAATGTTGGCAACGAAATGTTTTCTTTACGATAAGGATTAACTTACTGGCCGGACAAAAGCGCATACAAGAACCTGTCAACAACAGAGCAGGTTATTATTAGGTTAAGAAGTGGAGAGCTTATAAAAATTTGCTTCATATATTTCTATTAATTTTGTGGTTGATGCAAGACACGAGGCCATTAATCTTCTTAATATTCTCAGCTGTACAGTGTACATCTAGGCCAAATTTCTCTATTGAGTACCTCCGCCATTCTCTTGTAACTTCGAGTCTCCTTAATCTCTTCTTATATTCAGGGTGTCTGGGATTATACAGTGCTTCGTCTTCTTCACAAAGTTCAATTAATTTTGTTGTAGACGGCACACACCAACTAAACTTAGAAGTCATGTTTTCAAATTAGGTGGTTTGTTTTCAAATAAGCGCGGTCCAAGATCTTACAGCGATGCTAGCGCTGCAAGCATTGTAGTGAACAGAAGACAATCGACTTTTATCATCAAATCTACTGCGAGCCTCTAGATATGATCATACTTTTTTGACGAAAGCAGAGATATGTAAAAGTTCCCTATTACACTATCAACATAGCTATTAAAAGGTACATAGCTATGTTCTAGGTTATCTGTTGGCGGTCGACCACCTGCTGCCAGCCACCCACTGTGGTTTCCGACCAGCTTACTCTGTTACTCTGCTGACGCCCAGCTCCTACGCCTCACCCAGATTCACTACCTCCAGCACAACTCTCGTCACTCAGCCCTATTTGTATCCCTCGACCTCGAGAAGGCATATCCCCATCTATGGCATTTCAGCCGCTATTACAAGTTTTTTGTGAAAAATTTACATCATGTATTTTCATATGATGTAAATTTTTCACAAAAAAATGACCGTGTAATATTGGTCTAATGATAATGGTTTCAACGTCGACCGCCAACAGACAACCCAGTAATATAGCTATTTATACATTTTAACAGGGAGTGCTTAAAGCCGTAGGGATCAGTCTGATATCGACATGTGAAGCAAACAGGATCCATGCCACGGAGATACATTCGTGCTTCCTACAGCCAACTGAGGGAGTTTCAAAGGGTCAAATTGTGGCGTGATGGTCCTTTCGCAGGTCTGCCGTGCTGAGTTAGTTGTGCAACGATGCTGATTGCAACGGTCACGTGATCATCCTCATCCCCGTAGCCAAAGTTCTGGACGTCCACGCAGCCCAGATGTCCGTCTAGATGGCCGTACTGTAAGGGCAGCAGTGGCAATTCGTACTGCCTTCACAGCACAGGTATGAGGGTTTGTGAGCAGAGATGTGTCAACAACGACTGCTGCCAAGCGGCTACTGGCAGTGGGACTAGCGACACGCACGCCTCTAGCCTGCCTTCCACTCACGCCGCAGCATCGACATTCGCGGCTCGGCTGCTGCCGTCAGAAGGTCACTTGGAATGTCAAGCCGTGGACTTCAGCGATGAAATCAGATCCTTCCAGCAGCCAAGTGACGATCAATTGCGCGCACGACGTACACCTGGCGAGCGCTGTCTCGTAGGGGAAGGTTGCCGATATTGGACCACATTTTTATTTCGATATCCCAAGCCTACATTATTTATCTAATCGACACAAAATATGCTTTAGGAGAAGCGACATGTTGTACAATTTCGTCTGATAGTATTATACTTTAAATAAGTGTAAATGGGTATTATTTAAAATTTAAAAATGTGTAAACGGTCCAAATTAGGAAACCGCTTGCCTAATTTGGACCTTCAGTTTGTAACGAAGCATGTTGGGATTTATTTCCATCTTGTTGCATTACGGAACCTCCCGATACCACTGTTACATAATAATAGTTACGAATGTAATTAGTCTATTATCATTTTCTTTTCCAAAAATTTTGTTATTCTTTTTTATAATATAACTAGCGGCAGTCATTTTCTATTTGAAGTCGGAGAAGTTTGTTTAATTACTAAATATTTATTAATTCGTGTCAGAGGTATATTGTTAGAGTTCAGATAGTATGCTAATTGGTATTTCTGGTAAAACTAATTAAATTCTTTTCTCATCATATTAAAGTAGGTCTTATTATGTTTCACGAGTAATGTTAGAAAAAGTTTTGCCCTCTTCAGTTTCTTTATAATTACGAAAGTATTGTAGATAAACCTATTTTATTAGTGAAATAAATGAAATACTATTAATTGATCCGAGATATGTATATTACTTTAATCTGTATTTTTAAGCTATCTTTTATTATAACCAGTTGCGTGTAATTGTTTACTTTTCCATTATAATTAATGTAATGAACTCAATTAACAATACGTAAGTTCCAGTATCATTGTTTGAAAGGTAGAAATAGGATGCGTTCGCAGTATGTAATACAGTATTGTTTCATCCTCCATCTGATGCACAATCTTTGTTAGGTTCGAGTATTGTTTTGAGTATTGTTTCGGCCGCGATCTGAGGCACAAGTCAGTTTAATTTTGAACAATTATGTAAAAGTTCGTCAGTGTTATTCGTGCAGCAAGAGTATCTACCGTGATTAATCCATATTTGTGCCACACTGTACACCTCAGACTTGTGTATTCCACACATGAACTGTATAAATTCGTATTATTGATGTGTCGAATGTGCATTCCTGGTCACATTAATTGTAATTAATGAGACTTGTAGGCTGGCTATAAATGGGGACAACTGGTAATTTATGAATCATTAAAAGTGTCAAAGAACTGCAATTCTGTGTGTTGCCTAAGATTTTTGTAGTGAAATAGTTTTCGCTCTATGAGATTTCAGCCAGTAGCTACCGAGAGCTACGACCTTCGAAAACATGAAGACTCGTCGATCTACGACCAGGTAATGTTACAAGTTGGTTAAATTGAACCTTATCGCAAAACAATGACTACAAAGGAAATAAGACATGTGAAATTTTAAAAAAGCTTCATTTCAACATCTGGCCATCAATGTTCCTTCTAGCTGACGGAGGGAAAGCTGTGGATTTCAGTTCATAAATGAATAAAACCACTTTTTGCCCGCCATTTTTTCGGTTGAAAGAATGAGGTAGTTCATATTTCTCTGCTATGTCGAAAGCAAGTTTACGAACATCTCTGATTGTGAATCCAAAAATACCTCTCTTCATATAAAAGAAGGTGTTCTGTGACAGTTTTTTCGTTCTCAGTCGTAAAGGTTGATCGTCTTCCGAATAACTTAAGAACGTGTTTTTACCATCAACATACCTCTTTATTGTAGCTTCTGGTACTCCGTATATAGGAGCACACTCGCTAAGACCATGGTCACCGTGTCCGTACGCTGTCACAGCGCCCTTCAATTAATCTTCTGTCCATTTCCCGTACGTTCCCTCTTTCTTCCATCTTGCAGACCTAAAATTCTTACCATACTTATTACTTATTCTTCGAATTGTTTAGCCGCCTTGAAAAATAAACCTAAAAAAATTGAAACGTGTACCTATTACATATTGTTAAAATGACCTTAAGTATTATTTGTAATGAGTGACCCCTAAACCGGACCAGTCCAAATTGGGAAACAGCCATTGGTCAAACTTCGATAACTCGACGCCATATAAGTAAAGATAACGTTGCAGGAATACTCAACGCTAAATTATAGTATTGTGATATTGAAATATTAGCAAATGAATAGCACTTATGAACTATAGTGCTGATGATATTTTACTTACTTTTACAACAGAGGAGAGTTTATGATCTGTAGCAGACAACTTGCAGTAACAACGAAGAAAACCCAATCATGGAAACTGTTCTCACTCCAGTGACTATTGTCTACTGCCGAATGAGCCACGTGACCTCGACAATATTTCTCACAAGTTGAGCCATCTTAAAACTTTGATTTACCAACACACAGTGAAATAAGTAGGTGATCCAACTTGGTCAATTCTCCCCTACAATGCTTTCATCCAAGACCTTGTGGTGTGGGGTGTAATGAGTTACGACTTTTCTCGACCTTTGGAGTTTGTGGAGTTTGTATGCTGAACATAGGTGGGTACGTGCAGAATCTTCTTTTGCCATTCTTCAGGAAGGACAGAATAATGCTCGCCATCATCGCTTGTGAAACTCAACCTGTGCTGAAAGAGATGCGGCAAAGTTTCTTGGCCAGCAGTGTCTCTGGACTTGTCTCCTATAGAGCACGTGTGGCACATGATGCGACGAAAACTGGCACGTGCGACGCGTCAGGCCACACCTGTTGCAGAACCACGCGAGCAGCTCGAGCAGGCGTGGAATAATGTGTCCCAAGACAGAATGGGCCATCTGTATGGATTCCAGAATCAGCACCTGCATTGCCGCTCATACAGGCTACACCACATACTGATATGGGTGTTTCAGAATGCATCGACCCGTAGTATCTCAGTACCCCCTAAACTACTGAAGTGCATAAATAATGTAATCATTTCATGTACGCCATATGCATTCTTTAACCGATAAATCTGAAGTAAATTAGAAACTTCTATGCGGATGGCAGTGTATTATATCTTTGGCTATTCTGTTCACATTACTTAACAATATCTGCAGTAATATACCTAATAACGGTGTTAACGCTAATAACGCTCCAATCAATTAGGCCTAGCAACTCGTAGCTAGTTGCGGAAGTTTGCATGAACCGTGTGCAGCAGGCTCAGCATTGCCTCAGTTGAGATTAGTTCATACATCTAAATACACTTCCCCTGAATACTTTCACATTAATATATATATATATATATATATATATATATATATATATATATATATATATATATATATATATATATATAGCAAAAAATCTCCTCTTAATAATTGTTACCCTTGGACCATTCAACATTACTTCTTAAATTTTACTCAATATCTCTGACACGTACAGTAACGTATAGACAAAGCCATTGTTATCGATCTTTTCTTCCTATTAAATACCAATATTTTACTAATTCATACTTGAGATTTTATACTTGTCTCTTGACATCACGTACCATTGTCGAAAGTTTAGAGCAGTATGAGGTCCAGTTACGTAGTCTCCACAAAAATCACACCACATAGTTATGACTAAATTGCAGCTGTTAGAACAGAGAAATCAAAACGCTTTGTTTTCTTTTATTATCCCACATCGCTGTAATGACTGAATAAGTGAAGTAGTTTGCAGCACCACCAAACATTCGCAACACTACCTTACATCTATCATTACCAGTGGACCTATTCTGCTTTCTGGCCTTGTCTCTTGTCTTCATATGCTATTTTGGGTTTGGAACTGTTATCTGTAGCGATCTTTTTCTTTTTCTGTTTATTCATTTTTCTTCAGAGTAGGGCGGGCTATTTTAGATCGTGCCCATTAATCGCGGAGTTATTCAGCTTATTCCAGACAAGTTGATAGTGGGGCAAAACGGGATCCCTGTGAGGAATAAGTGATTTACCAGTCTTCAAAAAACCTTGGCCGAAACCGGGTGATCATAATAGCATTAATTTACTCCTGGGACGTCGTCCCATTGACAAGATTAACTATCGAAAGAGTGCGGGTGCATTACTTACAACCAAAAATTAGGCGCCCGAGTTATTCGCATTGTGAGCACTCGCATATATCAGGTTGACTAAATTGCAATGGAAACCACTTTAAGAAGCGCGGTATCGTCTGCGTCTTTCGAGTGGTGGCGATTGGCTAGGTGGCTTTCCTGTCATCACCACTTGGATGGAGTAAAACCCTTACAGACTGGCGGGCACACTAGCTCTACTTTTCGATCTGTCTGGCGATTTAGGGCCGCCATGCCTTTCCATTTCTGATTTCTCACTACCGAGCGCTTTAACCTACTCGGCTCTCTAAGCACGTCGAGGACTCTTTGTGTAAGTATTTTCTTCATTTACATAGAATATGATACAGGCGAAATACCCTCAGACTTTAAGAAAAAAAAAGTAATAATCCCCATTCCAAAGATATCAGGCGCAGACAGGTGTGAAAATTACAGAACCATCAGTTTGATAAGTCATGGTTGTAAAATTTTAACACGAATTATCTGACCTCGGGGAAGATCAGTTTGAATTCAGGAGAAACGTAGGAACGCCTAATCTTAGAAGATAGATTAAGGAAAGGCAAACCTACATTTTTTAGCTTTTGTAGATTTGGAAAAAGCATTTGACAATGTTGACTGGAATACACTATTTCAAATTCTGAAGTCAGCAGGGGTAAAATACAGGGAAAGGAGAGTTATTTACAACTTGTACAAAGGCCAGACCGCAGTTATTAGACTCGAAGGGCATGAAAGGGAAGCATCAGTTGGGAAGGGAGTAAGACAGGGTTGTAGCCTTTCTCCGATGTTATTCAATTTGTACATCAAGCAGGCGGTGAAGGAAAGCAAGGAAAAATTTGGAATACGGATTAAAGTTCAGGGGGGAGAAATAAAAACGTTGCGTTTTGCTGATGACATTATAATTCTGCCAGAGACAGCAAAGGACTTGGAAGAGCAGTTGAATTGAATGGGCAGTGTGTTGAAGAGAGCGTATAAAATGAGCATTAACAAGAGCAAAACAAAAATAATGGAATGCGGTCTTATAAAAGCAGGCGATGCTGAAGTAATTAGATTAGGTAACGAAACAATGAAGGTGATAGATGAGTTTTGTTACTTGGGTAGTAAAATAACATGCGATGGTCGCAGTACAGAGGATATAAAATGCAGAATGGCAAATAATTCATATACTGCATAAATCGCAACATCAATATTTTTTTACAAGATTAAATAAAGTGTTAATTCATTGTATCGTTTCCACGTTTTCCTTTTTCTTCCTCTATAAGCCTTGATTACGTGTTATAATTAATACAACACACACACATGTAAAAGGACTAATTTCTGCCTGATGTATGATGAAAATCGAGCAACGTTTTATTGTATGTACACTAGTCCATTAATGGACTCATGAGTGCGTGGTGAATCCGGTTTCACGTTGGCTACTTATTAGCATATCCAACACACTAGACTGCTGTTCTCCAAAGCATAAAAAATGTTCAAATGTTTGTAAAGCTTATGGGACTTAGCGCGAGGTCATCAGTCTCTAAACTTACAAACTACTTATGAACTATCTAATACTAAAGACGGCATAAACATCCATATACGAGGGGGGGATTCGAACCCCCGACGGGGAACGGCCTCAATGCGTAAGGTCGCTCCGCCGCGACAACAAACCATATTTAGGCTCACTGTAAGTTGCGGCTATATTTCATTTCAACGTTTTTTTTCCGTTGAGCATTTGCAGTTTTGCCACATATTATGCTTCCGACTGTTTGAATACTATTTGGCGCCAGTTAGCGAACTATTCTCACCTCCACACCTACGTGCAATCACCAAAGCCTTGAGACGCAGCATCCGCATTCACGCCATCTTCTTCTGTAGGTCAACATACTTCTGTGAAAATGTTTTTAAAATGCCGACACCAACAAGGAGACACGTTATTACAATGAAATTTATTCCGCTGATTAGGGACATGACAATACACGAATGTTTATGATAGCTCCGCCGGAACTTTGATGAGATGTAAATAAACTAGCTATCGTCATGAATCTTGGTGGGCAAGTGACGGAGTCAAAATAATTAAAATTTACTTTTTCCTATTGCCCAATCTCAGTTTCAAGGGATAAAATATGCCTCTTTCTTTCTCTTTGGCTATGTACCCGCATATGCAGGTTCGGCTTTGTTAATAGTTATAGGGTGGCTGGATGCCCTTCCAGTCCCCCCCCCCTCCCCGCCCCTGGGAGGAAATGTGTGCCCCAAATGTCTGCATACAGTGTTATACGTCTGAAAGTGAAAATTGTTACGAAATGTTTCCGAATCGTGTAACGGAGGCGGGGACTAGTCGGGTATTCACCTAGTAGGATGTGGAAAACCGCCAAAATACCACACCCAGGCTGGCCGGCACTCCGACCCCCTCCGTTAATCCGCCGGGCGGATTAGAACCGAGGCCGGTACGCTCTCATAAAGTTGTGCGTTATACCACACCGCTAACCGAGCGGGTAGGGGATAAAATACACCGCAAGAGTTGATAAGGTATACTACTTTTAGAGGCAAAACGTGCTTTGACAAACATACTCTTCTTTTGAACTTTTACCTCTTTAAACTATTATTTTAATATCTGTCCTGTATTTTCATTATTTCTTTTCGTTAAAATATTATCATCCGTTTTTTCGTGGACGTTTGTTCTCTTTTTGAAGTTTATTTTCTTTGCCTGTACTGGTTTACATAAAGTCAAGTGACAGTGTCAAATCGCCATTATTTTTGCCAACATCTCTGAAACGATGCGGAAAATGAAAAATTAAAAAATGAATAAATAAATAAATAAATAAAAGACAGCAAAGTTGTAGAGAATTTTCTCCTCTAGAAACTCAATTTTCATGTCAGATGGATGGTTAAGGCGTTATTTTCATTTAAATTTGGAGCTGTCAAAAGGTGATCGCAAAGGAGCACTTTTACGGCCGAGTGCACCAACCTCGATCAGAAGTTAATCGCGGTCAAGTCGGCATTTAACCGTGGTCAACTCAAGTTTCTGGTGCACCGACACCGATCAAAGTTAAACGAGGGAGTTGATCGCGGTTAAATTTGATCGCGGCTGACGACCGGTTTTGTAGAGATGATCAGGGTTATACTGGCAGTATCAAGATGGCGGCGCGTTTTGAAGTTTTAGACAGAACTGACAAAGATTTATTTTACCTCAATCATTTAAATCGGGATCAAAACCGGAACGTCGTGATTGTGGAAAGGGGGACTCTTTTGAAGATTACAGTGACAAAAAGTTCGAAGAAAGATTTTGTTTGTCCACATAAAGTGTGGTGCTTGTTAAACCAAATCAGTGACAGGTTAGAATTTCCTACCGATAGAAATAACCCTCTTGCATTTAACATACTTATTGATGACAACAGTAACATATATCGCGACGACACATTGCCAGGAAGAGCAGTTCGTCGCGCCATAATTAATGAATATTTCCAGTAAGGTAACTATCAAATTCAAAAAAGTTTTGAATAAAAAAATTACGATATGTTCCGTAACTATAATCGTAAAGCTTTCGTGTTATTAAAACATGTTATCTGTATATTTCTGTTACCAGGTGAACATGCGGTGCGTGGGAAAGTACGCTGTGAACAACAATGACATTTGAGTTGATTTGTTCGAAACAATAAATCATAATTAAAGTAATTATATAAATCTGTCTTAGGGTGTTTTTTTAATAATCATTTCTCTTTGCAACATGACTGAATTCGGTAAAATTTTACGACGCTTCTCGCTGGGCTCCAGTGCTTATGTTGGCAACAGATGAACAATGAATTGTAGAATTGCGTTAATATTTTTCACAAGCTACAGAGTAAATGTTATTGCTGCTCGTTTCACTCGCAGCAAAATTAATACTGTACCTGCTCTATGGTTGAAAGGTTCTTGTATGTACCCTTGTCCGTTCAGAAGAAAATAATTTTCGTTTTAATTGAAGTAGTCACGAAAAATATTTATTGGTCATTACCATTGATGCCAACATAACCACTGCAGCCCGGCGAGAAGCGTCGTACAATTTTACCGTATTTACAATCTTGTACATTCAAATCACGTGGTACTGTCGTCATTCACCAAAGATAGTCGAGAATACACATGTAGGTAAGCTCAACTAACACCTTTGCGTCACTTGGGTGCCTTCCATTGCGCTACACGGACTTGATCACGATCAAATATACGATTGGCTGACGACGGTTTGCTCACCGGTGATTAACGTTGGTGCACCGCAGAGATGTTTTAACCGCGGTTAACTTTTGACCGTGTTCTCGGAACCCTTGATTATCGTGCTTTTTGACCGAGGTTGGTGCACTCGGCCATTAGTGTTACTACCGTAACCTAAAGTGGGCCAAAATTCAGTGAAGATGAATAGAGCGCGCGTGCAGTATTACGTGGTCGCTCTGTTACGCATGCGGCGGGTTAGTTGAGGAAACGAGCGTATGAAAGGAAGGAAGGAAGGTTATAGTTTAACGTCCCGTCGGCATTATGATCATTAGAGATGGAGCTCTTGCTCGGATACTTTATATCAGGGATGGGGAAGCAAATCGGCCGCGCCCTTTGATAGAAACCATCCCGACATTTGCCTGGAGTGATTTAGGGAAATCATGCAAAACCTAAATCAAGATTGCCGCAGATGGATTTGAACCGCCTTGCTCCGGAATGCGAGTCCACTATGCTCACCACTGCCCCATCATCTCGATCGCTCACGATGGAAGCAACGGACTTGGGGAGGGTCCTTTGCTCACAAGTAGGCAAGGAGCGGGAGGTTTAGTTTTAGCGGCGAATGTCCGCCGTATTTAAACACCGTGATTAACATGTCAGACAGTATACTGGTCAAAATTCAGATGTATTCACAGAATAGTTTTCTTAACAGGTATGCACAAAATTCGGCAAACCACGTGGTTCACTTCGTGTGAATACCTTGAGAATTAAAGCAGACAGCAAAATACGCCGAGAATTCAACAACATATACTGTTCTCAGCTTTAAATAAAATTTCTGTATCTTAGCTACATTTCATGCAGAACAATACACAGCCGAAAATCTTGTAGTTTAGCTTATAGTTTGTAAATCTCTGAGACCGAAGGACTGCGGTTATCGGTCCCTAGGATTACAAACTACTTAAACTAACTTAAAATACCCTAAGAACAACACATACGCCGATGCCAATAGGAGGACTCGAACCTCCGCGGCAAGGCGCCTTAGAGCGCTCGGTCGTCCCACCGCGACGGTTTAAAATCAATCATACGCAAAATTTTCGCAATGCGAATTTTCCTCCGCAAACATTATTAGATATCGTGTTTAATTTGGTACAGGATAGCTACTACTACAAATAATCAAAATAAATTTCATCGCTTATCTAGTGAAAACGTCAAGCTGTTCACTGGACAAAAAACTAACTTTTCCACGGAATAGTATCCTCAGAATCGAATGACGTAGACACTATCAAGTCTACATGGACAGAGATCGGCGAACCACACTCATAATTTAGTGGAAATACAACTCAGTATCTCGAGTATAAAATGAGATTCTGCTATCTTAGTTCATTTCATATGCAGCAATGTATGACCAACATCAAACCTACTGAAAGTTTAAGCAATGTGATTTTTACCTCTGCAAACTGAATAGCATGTCGTGCAATACTGTACTTAATTTTATCCAGCACACTAATTATCAGTAACAGTGAAATACAGTTCTCGATAGTGCGGGATAGCAATTATCTGAGCAGCTCTCTTAGATTGTTAGCAGATAGCGCCGTCATTTACCGTCTAGTAAAGTCATCAGAAGATCAAAACCAACTGCAGAACTATTTAAATAAGATACTAGTATGGTGTAAAAATTGGCAATTGACTCTAAATAATGAGAAGTGTGAAGTCGTCCACATGAGTACGAAAAGAAATCCGTTAAACTTTGTTTACAAGATAAATGAATCGAATGTGAAGGCCGTAAACTCCACTAAATAACTAGGAATTACTATTACATCAGACCTAAACTGGAAAGAACACGTAGATAATATCGTAGGAAAGGCGAACCAGAGACTGCGTTTTATTGGCAGCACGCTTAAAAGATGCAACTGAACTACTAAGGTGATTGCATACACTACGCTTGTCCGTCCTCAATTGGAGTATTGCTGCCCAATGTGGGATCCTTATGAAGAGGGTTTGACGGAGGACATCGAAAGAGTCCAAAGAAGTAGTAGAGTCTATGGGACTTAACTACGGGGTCATCAGTCCTTAAACTTACAAACTACTTATGAACTACTTACAACTAAGGACAGCACAAATATCCATGCCCGAGGGAGGATTCGAACCCCCGACCGTAGTGGCCGTGCAGACCGTGACTGTCCAAAGAAGGGCAGCTCGTTTTGTATTGTCACGAAACAGGTGAGACAGCGTTACGGAAATGATAGAGGATCTGCGATGGGATTCATTACAACAACGGCGCCTATCGCTGCGGCGTGGTCTACTTACGAAACTCCAATCGCCAACATTCTCCTCCGAATGCGAAAATATATTGTTCACTCCCACCAACATATGTAGAAATGATCATCAGAATAAAATACGAGAAATCAAAGCTCGAACTGAGAGATTCAGGTGTTCTTTCTTCCCGCGCGCTATTCGAGAGTAGAATAGGAGATGAATAGTATAAAGGTGCTACGATGAACCCTCTGCCAGGCACTTAAATGTGATTTGCATAGTATCCCATGTAGATTTAGATGTAGATGTAGATTGTGTCCAGGTGGCGTGGTGGTCAGAGCGACTGACCAGTAAGCAGGAGACACAGACTCGAACCGCGGCCTGGCACAAATTTTCAGGTTTATTTAATTCAACTCACTAGTGTCGTAAATTCCATTGTCTCTCTACCGTAGTATCGCGTGCAGCGAATCTCACCTGATATTGATGCTTCCTTCAGGGTGTTTCGGTTTTGGTGTCCGGCAGCGCACGTGCTATCGAACGAGCATGTATGGGAACGTGTGAAGCGTCGTAACCCCCTCTTGGAAACCATCAATACCTTTTGCCCACGCAATAACTGCTAGAAGTAGTGTCGACAACTACCCACCCTGTTTATATCAGACTCTTCTACGAACGTGTCTTTACACGACTGTGAAAGTGCTCTGCAGTCACAAGGAGTTGCGATATATAATTGATATTTCTATCTCAGGCGTTTATTCCCTTGCTTTTAACTGCTCCACAGTACTTTATTATCCAATATTTGGCGCCTCCTGCTCCGTTATTCTACCTTTTCATGATCTGTAAACTCCCATAATCTCGTGAAAGAGCCTTGTGCAACATTCTCGTTAGAGTACTACTTAGACTGGCCAAATATATTATTGAAATCTGACGACGCCATCTTACCAGAACGCCAAGAATTTTGTGTATCGTACGATAAATTCCAGCCAAACTCGACGCATATATTAATCAATGTGGTGAAATTATTATATCAGTACATTCGTATTTCTTATGCCTTTTTGTCCATACCCACGTAGTTTGTTACACGAGCCTTAGAGTGGTAAGCTGGCGGCAAGTACAAAATCCTGGTTTCAGCGATAGCAATGATACTGCTCGTGTATTGCCATTCTTTTTAATGTATGTCTGCGATTCTAACGTAATAATAGCAGTCTGCGTGCGTGACCACCAGAGTTCCCTTCCTGGCGTTGCATTGAAGTTTCCAGGGACCGCAATGATTCACGAAGGAGAAAACCGCCTACACACTTCCGTAACAGTCACGGCGTAGTTTCTTAATATGTTTATCACTTGTTCCTCAGTCAACAGCTGGTTGTGTCCTGGGAAACTGGCTCAAGAAAATTTCCATGCCACTCTCCTGAGAAGTAAAGAAATGCTGAAGGTATTTGTTGTGCCGGAACACTTACAGATTTTCTGACGTTTATGCAGTTTCTCAAAGGCATTTGTATTTATTATAAAGGAATATAATGTACAAGGGTTGTCCGTGTATATTGTGAGCAGTACTCCACACAGTCTGCAACTATTTCACTTTAAAACTACGTTTACACGTCAGCTTACCAGTATACTAGTGAGAGGTAAGAATCGCGATGACCAATCTTCAGACGTTTCTCTATAACGGACATAAAAGCATAAGGCTTGCGATTCATAACAGCCTAATTTCAGTGACCTACAATCCAAACTAATAACATGGTCATATAGGTCAAAAGGGTTTGATGCTTTCAATCGTAGCATTCGAGTGTGCACTTCTTCAGTTAGGCAAATTTATCTGTAGAACGAACTATATTCTTTTTACACGAATGTTGACTGCAACTCAACGTTTATGATCTGCTGTGTTAAAAATATTGAAGCAAATGCGTTCCTTAACGTATTTAGATAAGAAAAACTAACAGGTGTAATACTAACAAGTGGTGCTAACGTTTGGATTCATCTTAACCTACAAATCCACCATGAAATTTTTCATATGTAGTACCCGCATTTCTGTCTGATTTAAAACATGCACTCGCGGTTTTGCAGCCTGAAAAAAGGCTTAATCGTCTAGCATATCTATTTGTCTTTTTTCGTGAAGTTATTTTTACCAAAGGAAAATGGTCAAGTATTTAGTAACACGTTGACGTTAAACTGAAGGCTCTTCCGCATGTTGTGACCTCCACAGTCCCACGTTATATATGTAAACAAAATGTTAAATTACCTTAATAGCTCTTGAGGAAATCGTTTTTTGTTAAATTGATTCAATACATTTACTGAAGAGCAGTATCCTTGCAGCTTCCATTTTGGAAATAGTGTCCTCGGGGTCTGAAATTAATTGCTTATCACGGACACTAGCGCAGTTGCTAAGCATCTAAAAGTTACCTTGCAACGTCTCGAATTGACTTCATTGGGCTGGGCAGGAGATTCTAGTTGACGTTCTCCACTTGGTCGTCGGGATCTCGCGTTCTTCCCCGAAGTTTTTACAGACATTTGGATTACTTTAATCATTCTGATTCCGGTGGTACACGCTGCACCATACAGGTAATTACGGACGCATTACCCACAAACACTTGCTAGTTCTCCTGGACGAATGCTGTCGTGGTAAGTTACACGTTCTCGGTAACGCAGTAAATCTTCGGGGGAAAAAAAATTAAAAAAAAAAGAAATAAATAAATAAAATAAAATAAAAAAAACGATATTTCGACTCCTATTATTTACGTGAGTGAACCGGTTGATCGTTTTCCTTGAATATGAAGGATAGTGAAATTCGTGCAATAAGGGCTGGAATTACTGTTGACCTAAATAATGATAATTGTGAAGTTAACCATATGAGCACTAAAAGAAATACGTTAAACCTTATTTACACGATAAATCAGTCAAATCTAAAGGCCGTAAAATACCTACAAATAATAATTAAGAACGAATTAAATTGGAAAGAGCACTCAGAAAATATTGTAGGGAATGCGAACCAAAGGCTACGTTTAATTGGCAGAACGCTTAGAAGATGCAACAGTTCCACTAAAGACACTGTCTACACTACACTTCTGCGTCCTATTTTTGAGTATTGCCGCGAATTGTGGGATCCACACCAAGTGGGACTAACGGAGCATATAGAGAAAGTTCAGAATACGGCAGCTCGTTTTGTATTGTCACTATATAGGGGAGAGAGTGTCACGGAAATGATGCACGAATTGGGGTGGAAATCATTAAAAGAAAGGCGTTATTCGTTGCGGCGAGATGTATCTGCGAAATCTTTCTCACCACCTTTCACTTACGATTTGTGTTTGTGGCAGTACGTGCAAATTCATGAATTTTCCTACTACTAAATTGTGTAAACATTTTCTTTTCATTAAACAGTTTCAGTAGATTTTTTGTGATTTATGTAAAATACGAACCGTTGAATGTATAATACATGTGTTTAAATAAAAAAATAATATAAAAATGAGATCATATTTTGTTAGTCCCCACCTATATAGGGGTACAGTATCATCGTATTAAAAGAAATCATTTCTAAAACGGAAAGATTTAGTGTTCCTTTTTTTCGTGCGCTAGTAGAGAGTGGAATGGGAGAGAAATATGATCAAAGCGGTTTGATGAATCCTCTACCATGCACTTAAATGTGATTTGTAGAGTATTTATGTAGATGTACTATACAAACACTCTGCGAACCAACGGAATACACGAGACACTTTTCCAATGGCGGACTAAGGCTATCGGAGGCCCAGGGAGCCGGAAAAACAAAATGACGCTCCCCGGCTACTTGGAAATACATGTATTACTTCAAATAAGTAACTTTTAAGAGAGACACGGGAAAGTAAAAAAAAAAAAAAAAAAAAAAAAAAAAAAAAAAAAAAAAAAAAAAAAATATGCTTTCGATATTTGGAGATTTTTGATTTAGCTGCTTTTCAATCTAGCTGTTTTCGCCACCCACTCGTGACGATAACGCTCTTTTTTTCATTTCTACACCGCTGCCCATTCAGAACGCTTTAATCACCACCTTGCTTCTGCGTATGCAAGATATTTTCAGTTATATGTATGGTGTCTGTACAGTAGAACAATTGCGAGAGATCAGTCATAAGTGAACAACTTAATAGGCGTATACAGTACTGAGCATCCGACAATGTGGAGATGGCGAAGTCAAGTTTATTTGGGAGATATCATGGTGTATAAAGATAATTGAAAATACAGCCACACATGAAGTGTAGAGGACGATGAAATAATCATTGTACGTTAGTGCCATTGTTGCCTAAAACCACTGCTACGGTCTTGGTAATGAGTTAAAGAGAATCTGCATGTAGATTAGATTAATACTTGTTCCATAGGTCATGAATACGACACTTCGTAATGATGTGGAACATCTCAGGTTAATAAAATGTGTCAGTACAAGATATTCTTCTTCTGTGGCGTTACAGTCCAAGGTGAACCTTGGCCTTCCAACGATCTTCCGCCAGCCATCACGGTCACATGCTACCCTCCTCCAGTTTCTGCATCCGAGCTTTCGTAGGTCTTCTTCCACTCCATCCAGCCACCTTGCTCGAGGTCTACCTCGATCTCTTTGTCCGTCTGTATCTCCAAACAGAATCTTCTTTGTCACCTCAGACTTCTCCATTCTTGCCACATCACCTGCCCACCTTATCCTTCCTGATCGCATGATATCTGTAACAGGAGCATCGGCATATATATATATATATATATATTGTACAATTCTGCATTGTACCTTTATCCTTCATTGTTCTCTGTCATACACACGGTCAATTATTCTTCTCAAAACTTTCAGATCCGTCGAGCAGCCTTTCATCAGTTTCCTTCTAGGGTCATGTTTCTGAAGCGTAAATGAGAACAGGTCGAACAAGAGTGAATTTTGTTGGGCGGCTGAGGAGTCTTGACTGGAATAAATTACTCAAGGCGAAATATGCCTTGTTTGCTGATATCAATGTCATTGCCGACAGCCGTATTGCAACAGGATATGCACCACTAGAAGCGGCAAGTATTGTTCAAGTTTTCTTGTGTTCCCCTCGGATTGTATGGTACCCTGGCCTCGATATTATTCCAGTTTCTCAACTATCGAAAACGTCTGGTCGATGATTGCAAAATGACTGACTCTGGATACCCCCGCGCTGCTACAGTACATAAAGATTGAGAATAATTGCGAGCAGCATGAACTGATGTACCGCAAAGCTTAAACGAAGAATGTAAAGCAATCACAGAATCTGGAAGATGACTTCATTAAAGACAATAAATAATTTTTAAAATCTTTTTCAAAAGTACAGTATCTGGGTGGATTTCAATATTTTCTGGGGGCGTAAAGTACCCCCGTTGGTATTGCAAGGGTTAAGGTTGGTGTTTCAGTTGGTGGGTTGTTGTAGATGAGACTTCTTGTTTTTTCCTTTTTTTCAGAAAGCTGCAGTAAACCGTCATATTGATTAAAGAAATGTTTCAGGTTCATAATGTTTAGTCTTTATGGCAGTGGAGGTACACAGTTGGATGTGACATTCTTAGCTGCTTTTAAAAAAGTTTGTAATATGTGGGTTTGACAAGGAACTTACTAGTTTTTGTGGTCTAGAGGTGGAGGGCCAGTCACGTAGGTGGATCGGGGGTTCGATTCTGGATAGGGTCAAGGTTCTTGTTTCATGGCCCTTCCCTCCCCCCTCCCCGCACCCTACCTGAAAAATAAATCTAGGCAATAAGCTCACATTCAACGTATTAAATATGTGTATGATTTTTATAACGGGAAAATTAATAATTTCAAAATAATAATTTTATATTGATTTTTCCATAATATATAACATTTTAATATAATAATAATAGTTATAATACCGAATAATTTGTTTAAGTCAGTAAACAGCACAAAAGTTGAAGGAAAGAACATTGGTATTTAACGTCCTATTGGCAAAAAATGCCACACCTTTACAGCATAATAATAAAATGCAATTCTTTTAAAAACTGTTTTCGTAAAATATGTGTCCAAATATTTGCAAACTAAAACAGTCATGCAGTTAATTTAAAAAATGTAATAGCATCTTTGACAACAGCATAATTGGTACACATGTTGCTGGGTGCAATATCTTTTTCTGTGGAACATTGTTACTGTGTTGCCAAGATCGGTTTTTTTATCTAACACAGTATGATGTGAGACGCATGTCGACGGCCGCGTATGTTGTGGGGGCCATGACTGGTTTCTTATATATGACTATGCAATTTTTTGTATTTGACAACTTCACAGAACGTCGTACAGATACAGGTATGATTAGATTCATCACAGTTCTACAGATCTGATGATGACTGCAAGCTCAGTCGAAACCGGTAATTGTGGTGGATAAAAAAGGGATGTTGGGAAAACAGTAACTATATTCCACATACTCTTATAGTCTGAAATCAGAGTGTATTTCAATTAGCATGACGACTGGAATTTGGTGTGCTTACTGTGGCTATAAGATGTTATTAATGAGAAGAATTCTGATTATTTCAATCGCCTATGTGGGAAAGAGAGGTGGGAGGGGGGGGGGGTGTTCAAAATACGTTATCGTTAGCGAATAATACAATAACTGCGGGTACTTGAAGTGGTTAATGGAAAGAGGAAAAATAAATGAAATTAATTCAAAAAAAAAAAAAAATACCTGGTGATGAAAAAGTCAGTATCAATTTGAAAACTTAATAAATCAAGGAATAATGTAGATAGACAGATAAAAATTAACACACATGGTTGGAATGACACGAGGTTTTATTAGAACAAAAAAAAGTTCAAAAATGTACGACAGATGGCTGCGTGATTCTGGTTTTGTAACTGATACCGTGACGGGTGAGAGGTACGCCTATGTGTTACAGAATCGCTTCATCCTCAGCCTGGCCGATAAACACTTGCTGGAACGTACGATTTTTGTGCAGGATGGCGCTCCACCCCATATTGCTAGACACGTGAAAGATTTCTTGCCCGCGTCGTTTGATGATGATGGTATGCTCAGCCGCCACTTTCGTCATGCCTGGCCTCCCAGGTCCCCAGACCTCAGTCTGTGAGATTATTGGCTTTGGGATTACCTGAAGTTGAAAGTGCATCGTGTTCGATCGACATCTCTAGGGATGCAGAAAGACACATCCGACGCCAATGCCTCACTCTGGACATGCTTTCCAGTGCTGTTCACAACATTATTCCTCGACTACAGCTATTGTTGAGGAATGATCGCGAACGTATTGAGTACTTCCTGTAAAGAACACCATCTTTGCCTTGTCTGAATTTGTTATGCGAATTATTGCTTTACTGGTCAGATGAAGCGCCATCTGTCGGTCATTTTTTGAACATTTTATTTTTTGTTTTGTTCTAATAAAACACCATGGCATTCCAAACATGTGTGTAATTTTTTACCTCTCAATCTACATTATTCCGTGATTTATTACGTTTTCAAATTGATACTGACTTTTTTGATCACCTTGTTTATTGCCACAGTTATTCGTACTCACTTCATATGTAAAAACACAAATGTTTTTAGCAAAACTTCTTTTTGCGGGGGGGGGGGGGGGGTCATGAACCCCATACACCACACCTTGGATCCACCACTGCAGTTACGTTGGGGAATAATTAGAAGTTGCGGCAGAAGTGCAGTAGTAGAGTAGTAAAAGTGTGGGTGTTGCAGCCGAAACGCGTCCGCGTCTCCTATCGGTGCAGCCCCCTGGCCCCTCGACCTCCGTTAGCGGAAAGCCCGTTGCGCGGGCGGGACAGTGAACCGCGCCCCACGTCAGCTTCCAGTAGCGCCGCCGCAGCCGCCGCCGCGGGTATATAGAGGCGCCCGTGCCAGCAACGGCCAGTACGGCGACAGCGAGCACCATGGCCGCCAACCCACGCAAGCTCCTGGCAGCCTCCACAGCGCTGCTGCTACTCGCTGCAGCCTCGGCGCGACCCGCAGAGCAGAAGGGTGAGTCACCAGCACCGCGGGTACATGCTTTGCCAAGTTAATGCAACGAACCAGTTCTTTCAAATGTTTGTATAGTCTATGGGACTTAACTACGGGGTCATCAGTCCCTAAACTTGCAAACTACTTATGAACTACTTACGAACTAGGACGGCACAAATATCCATGCCCGAGGGTGGATTCGAACCCCCGACCGTAGTGGCCGTGCAGACCGTGACTGAAGCGCCAAAGTCCCCTCGACCACCGCGGCCGGCGAACCAGTTGTATACGGAATGTTAGTGACCTCGTATTTGAAAGTAAACGTCTAGTTTGTTATAGGCCACCGAAATAAATTCAGTGAAGAAGTTGAAAATTTGTCCTGGACCGGGATCGAAAGCTTGCCTTAACACTTTTTCTTTTCTTTTTTTTTTTTTTTTTTTTTTTTTTTTGGTTGTGGGGAGGAAGGTGTTAATTAGGTCATTAAGGACGTGGGATCGTGTTTGTTCTGCGCTGATCGTTAAAATCTTGGCTCATTTTATAATTTTTGTTCGTTTATTTTAAGATAATATTGCCTCACTACTAGCTGTAGCTCGCGACTTTAACTGTATTCCCGCATGGGATCGGGCGTATTTGTGAATCCGCACAGAAACTGTCATTTTTTTATGAGGCATACATATGATTAAAAATACAGTGTGTATTGTTTCTTACGTGTCTGAAAGAATAGATATCGCATTAATCGTTGCTCTCTTCTCTGCTCGAAGGGGTCGAAACTTTTAATTCACTGCTCTTACGTTGCATCGGATGCCTAAGAGGGCTCTGCATCTTCATACTCACTCAGCAATTAACCTTAAGGGGCGTGGCGAAGGGTACCTAACAAATAGAACGAGAATAAGCCGAACGTGTGAATGCCTACGTAAGAGTTTAAATTCCTCTCATCTTTGTCAGCGGTCACCGTTCACCGTTTCTTCTCAGGATGGGAAGTCAATGAGCAGAATGCGCCTTCTGTATCAGAACACCATGCACTTCAAATGCCTAAATTTCGTCTTGATCGGAGATCCAATGTCACACCAATACACTGATTGCAGGTTCCTGTCCTGCGTCCAGTGTTTTGACAAGCTTAAGACGACTGTCACGAGCTGATTACATGCAGGTCGGATCCTTAGGCAAGACACATAATGTAGTCGGTTCCTGTAAAATAACTTGATCACCGATGTTAGTATCACTGTCAATTTGTAAATCGTCAATTGCTTTATACACAGTTGCACGGTGTCTTCTGTATCTCCTTGAACGAGGCATCTTCTCGGCTATGACACACTGCTGCGGCTACTCACAGTCCCGCCTCATATACACCAGGAATAACGACACAGGAATACAAAGTCTGATACCAAAATAAGACAAGTGCCACAATTCTATGACTATGTCGAAAAACTGCTTAAGCAGTTCTTTACCTGTTCACATTACATTTTTCATGGAATAAGTAGTTTCTGTTTAAAATAATTGGGAAAATTACTATATACTCGTCTTACATCTACATACATATTCCGCAATTCACCCAAAGGTGCGTGGCGGAGGGTACCTAGTTACTGGCTTTTCTGTTCAACTCCCATATAGAACGAGGGATAAAGGATATTTGTATCCATCAGTACTACCCCTATCTCTGTAACCTTGCCTTTGTGGTCTTCACGCGAAATGTAAGTTGGTGAAAGCGGAATAGTTCTGCAGTCAGTTTCTAATTAATGCCCTCTAACATTCGTCAATAGTGTTTCTCGATAAGATCTTGGCCTTCTTTCCAGCGATTCCCATTTCAGTAAAAACTCGCACTTTGATTGAAACAACCAGTAACTAACCTAGTAGCCCAACTCTAAATTTCGTCATGTCTTCCTTTAAACCGATCTGGTGTGGTCTCAAACACTTGAGCAATAGCCAGAACGCAATCACACAAGTGTTTTTTACGATAGTATCCTTAACAGTTGAACCACATCTTCTCATAATTCTCTCAACGCAAGTCGACCATTAGCCTTCCCCATGACTGTCAAATGATCATTCCATTTTATTCCTCTGAGACGTCTCGCCTAGCTATTTAATCGGCACTACTGTGTGAGGCAACACAATACTAATACTGTATTCGAATACTGTGGGAGTGTTTTTCCTACTCATCTATATCATCTTACATTTTATAAGTCTATAGGTAGCTGCCATTCCTCACAATAACTAGAGAATTTGTCTAAGTCATCGTGCATCTTACTACAGTCTTTCAGTGATGACTCCATCGCGATTACTATAGCATCAAACACATGCAAACTGCTAGTCAGTTTCTCCGTCATATCATTTATGTAAATAGATAATCTGCCAATATACTTATTTCTCTGATATTTTTTGACATATTCGAAAGAACAGACACCACACCATTTTCACCACTTATGTGATTCAAATTTACAGTGGTTTTTTTTTTTTTTTTTTTTTTTTTTTTTTTTTTTTTTTTTTTTTTTTTTTTTTTTCGTTTCTGTACACCTTATTTCTGGAGTTCTCACTACAAGGCTATTGACAATAGTCCATTTTGTTTATAACATCCGCACTATCGAGTCTCCAAATGGGAACTTTGCACTCAATTACTAGTACCATTCAGATTTATCTATTAAATTAGACTTGTGAAGCAGTGTTGCTAAACAAACTGATGGTCAGCTCCTCGCCAAGGACATGATCTGATGATGATCAACGTAGACCGAATGCGGTCATCACAATAAAATAAAATGTTATATGCGATCTTCATTGTTAAGTAATTACATTGTCAAAAATTTTATTCGCTGCTATTTTCCTTAGTAACAATGTTCTATAAAGTACTTCTGAAGTTGCCTTAAGAAATGAAGAATATTCCATGTGTTACATATCATCGAAAATACTCTACCATGGTGTCTGAGTGCTTGAGAGTGGTGCAGCATTAAATAAACTGAAAGGAGGGCGTGTGGCTGGATTGTTATGACAGCTACTTCGTTTATGTATATTTGCTGTTAATTGTGGATATGTTTCACTTCATGCGAATTACTCCGCTGAACTTCATTATTTCCATGAAAATATACGGGCTTCCTTTTCCTAGTCGCATAACCGATTATTTTAAGGATGACCTTCACAGGTGTTGCTACGTTCATCCATATTTACGTGTATGAGACAGTATTAGCATTTCTAAGAGCCTTATTACATCAGCTCATCTTCGAAGCGGTAACAACCAAGGTTCTGCAGGACATATAGAATGACTGTGCTATTCAGTTACGACAGGAGAGCCCACATAAGTGGCGTCGGAAAAAGGAAGACATGCATCGCAGAAGGAAAGTGCTTTTGACAGTGTATGCGAGTTAAGTATAAGAAGTACTAAGTATTTCAAATCACTAACAAAATGTTTGTAAATCTAGGTTATTAGTCCGTAGGTCTACAAACTACTTAAATTGACCTAAGGACAACACACACACACACACACACACACACACACACACACTCCAACCTCCGACGGCGAGCAACCACGCGATTCGCAGCAAGGCGCTTTAGACCGCTCGGCCACTCCACCGCGGCTAATCTGTAACATATAATATTGCTTCTTTTGTTCGGGGAGAAGTTAAAAAGAACTTATCACATAATTAGAAATGCTAAGCAGTTCTACTGCAGTATTTGTGACTTTTTTGACCTTGGCAATCTATATACTTTCATTATCTCTCCGATATGAATCCATCCATACGATACATGTGCAACATGGTTCAGACATTTATCACCTACTGTCAAAAGCTGCTTATTCCTTTCTGAGACGTCATTTACACAATAGTATCATAAGCAGTACGTACAGTGTTGCAAATTAACATTCCATATCAAATGTAAAACACCACCTGAATAAAGCGTGCTTAGATTAACTTCATTTCGTTTTTACTTAAGAGTTCAAATTCAAATGTATGTAGAGCTTATGGGACTTAACTACGGGGTCATCAGTCCCTCAAATGTTCAAATGTTTGTATAGTCTAAGGGACTTAACTACGGGGACATCAGTCCCTAATCTCACAAACTACTTATGAACTAGCTAATACTAAGGACGGCACAAATATCCATGCCCGAGGGGGGATTCGAACCCTCGACCGTAGTGGCCGTGCAGACCGTGACCGCTCGGCCACCGCGGCCGGCATTTAAGAGTTAAAGAAGTTTTTCTTAATTATAGAAAATTCCAGCATTGGAGGAGTGTAATTCTCTTGACATTGAGAGGAAATATGTGGCTTTGGAACTGGCTATTCAAGCTTTAAATAAATTACACATTTTTAAAATTATTTCTTTAGTCAGTGTATTAACGACAGAATTCTTCGGCATACATGTGTCTTATGAGGTCACCACGAAATAGTAACTAGGCTTCCTTTTCTGGGTATAACGTAGACACTGTCTCAACCAAACTAATCCCAAATCATGCTTATGGTTCAAAGTTAACTCCCAATTGACATACGTTTTGTTTTTTATGTACGATCCATACGGAGACATTTAGCTCTGTTATGCGTTACAGGTTAGTGAAATTATACTTCTTTTTCTCTGCAGGGAACAGACGTTTTAGCTACTGATATAATGATACCGGCGTTTACAGATGAAATATAATTAGATTAGTTACAACAAATTTAGCTTGATATTTTACCGCTTAGAAAAAGCGATAAGTATTGTTTATAACGTGCAGTCACATTAGTTAAAAACTAAAGTCGACTCAGGGATTCGGGACGTATAATTTATTACGATTATGATGTGACATGGTGCTCTCGTCTAATTTTACGATAAATACTTTACTAATACGCTGTAATTTTCACTTTTCCTTCGTTGTTAACTAACCGCTTTTGGTAGGATTTTCTTTCAAACAAAAATTATTTGTGGCTTTCGCGATCATACCGCAGTAATTAGTGGTAACAGCGCAAATGAATAATTCATTTTATCGCCATAATTTACACTGCCAGTGTATTACGTAGAGTACAATGGAGGACGGATTAATATGACAAAACGAAAACTAAGCTAACAGAAAATCACTGTCGTCATAAAAAAGTAGTGTGTCTGTGTGTTTGTGGGATTGCGTGTATCTATTGCATGGAAATCTACAGCTTTGTTCCAATCTTGTTGCAATTTTGTACACTTGTCTGTCATACCAAGAGGAAGGTCACCTTGGGTGTAAAGTTCGCATACAACACACAGTTAAGAAGATATGACGTCATAAACATTAAAATGCGCTGCATCCCGTGACACTGTTGAACATCTCTTCTTAAGCCACTGGACCGCTTACAAGCAACTTTCGTGTACATATTCCTTATCATGACGAAATAATAGCTGGTGGGGTAAGAACCATTGTGACACATAATTCAGGAGGTACGATGTCATAAACAATGAGGTGCATGATAAACCGCACACTCTCTCAAAATATTTCAATCTCTAATGTGTTCACTACTAACTCGATTCACAAAACATTTTTCTTGCATTCCACTTTCCACGTCCCTGGAAAATTACATTATTTTGTTCAGAAGAAATGATGTCATAGGAATCGAGCTTACCATTCTAAACAAAAGGAAGGTCATTGCCTATATCAGTTTTCGGGCGGAAGGTACGTTGGAACACACTTCAGCACTGTACGGCCAACCACCATAAAAGTAGGTAAGTTTTCACAACTACACAACTCACCTAGTACTTGGTAGAAGGGGTAAAAATGGACAGAGAGAGTGAGATGGGTAGGGAGAAGAGAGATCAGCCGAGAGGTGGGAAGGACACTGATGGGAGTGAAGGAACAGGTCAGAAGAAAGAGATGGTCTGAAGACATAAATATCCAGCCTAAACTACAATAGCGCTGGAGACGTCTCTTTCTGTTTGCTCTAGGACCATTGCACGATTGCTGCATCGATGACAACCGTGATGCAACTGATCACCATCAGTTCCCTTTCTGCGAAGTGCAATGCTGAAAATAATGTCGTAATGTGTGACGTCATTCAGTTCTCTTACAGCAAGGCCGTCGGTGATGAAAGAGCGGCGCTGCACACGCTCCTGATGACGCAGAGTCCGTCTGATGACGTTGTTGTTGTTTCGTTGTTTCAGGCGGCGTCAAGGGTGCAGTCAAGGGCACCGGAAAGGGCGACTCGGAGGAGCTGGGAGAACGCTTCGGAAGCGGACCCTTCTCTCCGGAAAGTAAGTATAAACTTCAAATTTTTGTATAGTCTATGGGGCTTAACTACGGGGTCATCAGTCCCTAAACTTACAAACTACTTATGAACTACTTACAAACTAGGACGGCACAAATATCCATGCCCGAGGGGAAAGTAAGTATATGTGTGTGTGTACACCACACTAGAAAACACTGAAATTCTGGTTTCTGTCCATGTCAACGGAGGGGAAAAATTAATCATTGGTGGTCAATTTTCATTTTACCTCGTTCCACCGGAGTGCTAAGGTAATCTTAGCATTCCTGTTAATGCGACATTTTCTGTATCTCAATCTATACGGCATTTAAAGTATATCACGATTAATTTGTATATTTCTGAATCATATAATCGTGTAAACTCATAAATATTCTTAATATCTTTCGATTTGCTCATGAATGTGCCACCGAACGATCCAGAAGTATACCTCCAGTTGTGTCCCGTCAGTTCAGTCCTTTTTTAAGTGGGGTGGGGATCTTTAGGGTAGGGATCTATCGGCGAGAAACGATTGGAAATTGTGTATCACTATCGTCTCTGACTAAAGTCTGAAGTGTTTCCTGTTTCTGTAAAAAGTAAAGAATCGATGTAATAGGCAGATTTTTAGTGAATCAAGTACTCGAAACTCATTTTAATTCTCGCCTAGATATAATTTATTTTTACTGTTACATGACTGCAGATGACTATGAGCCCTACAACTTATCACTTGGCTACCACGGAATAAGGGAACAAGCACAATAAATCAGAAACTTTTCTTTCTAAATGCAGAGTAGGAAACATGACATCAACTATACGTCATTCAAATAACGGTTCAGTTTGCTGAGTTCCAAAACTGTCTCTGTAAAGCTTCAGTTGATATCAGCTACTGTTGGTCGTCTGAACTATAGAATTGGTCCTGTTTTATTTGAGGACACTACAAAAATCTAGTGAGTGTTCGACTGCTATGAGTGTATAAGAGAGAAAATATGATCTCCGATTCGATATTTGTGTTCCACATCTTCTCCAATGTGCATAGAGACTGCTCTGAGGTCAGAAACAGATTTCAGCAGTTCGCTACTGTGAAATACTGTTTTGCTCCAGTGATGGAGATAATTTTGGAGCACTATGAATTAAAAATGAAATATTTCAGTTGCTAATGGTGTTTGTTTCTTGTCTGCTGCAGGCTTCAAGCTCGGATTCGGCAACCTGGGTGGTGGCTCGGGCAGCTTCTCCAAGTCGTCGTCCTCCTCATGGTCGTCTTCCGGCGGCGGTGGCGGTGGAAGCGGCAGCCAGTCTGGTAGCAGCTCCTCCTCCTTCGGCACTGGAGGATCGGGCTCTGGATCCAGCAGTGGGTCCTCTTCTTCTGCGGGCTCCCTCGGAGGAGGCTTCGGAGGTATTGGCGGGTCAGGATCTGGAAGCCACAGCGCCAGCCACGCAGGATCCACGTCCGGAGCAGGTGAGAAGACAACCAAGGGCTTTTCATTACGTACATAGCGCGGGTTACCATTTAGGGAATACCAAACGAGGGTAGTGTGCCTGATGGAGGTTGTCTTTCTAATGCTGTGCGCGGCTATTGGCAAATTTTCCCATCAAGTATACCATGCTCAGTACGGCTTATACACAATTTCGTAAATTTCATAGGATAAGCACCTGATAGAGCACCTTCTGTCTCTGTGGACTACAGTCAGACTCTGCAGTAAGTGAGACTGTAAGTCCATGGTAGTCCTCCTGACGCTGCTGACAATAAGTCGTTCGCAGAGCGCACCTAGTTCTTATCTGTTCGTGGGTGCACGATCCATGACATGCCAAATCTGCTCGATGAGACTAAAACAGTGGGCCAAGGTGGCTGTCTCAGTTTTCCCCCCATATGTTCTTGCAATCATTTCTGGTCGGCGTACGAGCGATACACAAATCAGTGACACAACAGAACTTCAGCTGACACAGGGGGATTGTGGTGCGTGAACAACACAGTTTCGCCATTTGTGACCCATTATCCCTTAAGATTTGTGGAGATCACCCGTAGAATCAGTATTTATGAGATATGAGGGAGGATTTGTCAATGCTAATCTTGGAAGTATAAATACACCAAAACTAAATCAGTTGTTAAAGTCACAGATTCAATCAGTTTTGGTTAACAAACTATACATTCACAAACGGCTTAAGAGAAATATCAATGTAAACAGAAATCCACGAACCATGAGACGGGTTTTCGTCTCGATCATGTCAAAGACATTAAAGATGAAGGTGAAGCAATCAATTTAAATTTGTGATACGGGCGACAATCCAACCCGGATCTACATGCTTACTAGGTAGACGTCTTACCCCTACACTACAGAAGCTGAATTAAAGTGGAGGGAAGTCGTACTTAGTCTATTCCGAGGCACCTTAAATGCTAGTGATGCAGTGGTCTAGCGGCAAGACGTCTGCCTAGCAAGCATGGAGGTCGGGGTTCGATTGCTGACTGCATCACAAATTTTAATTCATTGCTTGACCTTTAGCTTTAAGAGAAATTAGTAAACTTCTGCAACAGAATATCTGTATGCATCATATTCGTCCAATCTTGTAATGCAATGTGTTTGTTTAATTTGGATACTGATCTCAATGAACTTAATATACTTGAGACAAACTACTTGTCCCTGCTAAATAACAACTCATTGACATCTATGTTATAAATATAGCTGAGTTCGACACTAGTTACAAACGACAGACTCCATTAAAGTTCATCTGCTTGTGCTTTCTTCGAGATTGGAGCATAAACTTTTATTATAACTTTGGCAGTTAATATACCATCAGTAAAGTACGATAATAGATCAAACTCTTATTTATTTGATCAGTTGTTACTCCAGTTTTTAAGGTTTCTGTGTTTTCCTGTTATAATATAATTATTATAATATCGTTATGGTTCCTTGAAAAAATCACTAAAACTATGTCTTATCCCAGCGAATTATCTCACCATCACCTGTTAAACCCATATAGTGATTCTTTCTGTAACTGGCTACAATAATAACTTTATATTAATTTGTATTTTGCTATGAATTTGTATTTTGCTAGTTATCTTAACTCGCATGCCAATGTTCACAACAAATCTACTGATTTGACAAATGTTACTCACTTGGTTAAGTTTCAGTCACAGACTTACATAAAATTTTGTTACAAGTGAGAAAATAGTCAACTTCCTTCAATACACTTTTGAACGTTAATTTTACTTCGGTATTTCAGTTTACACACATGAAACACAAACTGAACATTAATATACCTAAAAAATTCTATACAATGTAGATCAGACTTCGTAGATCAAGTTTTACACAGGAACCCATGTTCAGAAATGTCATGCAAAGATAACAGCATTATTCAATTTCAATACTGCGAAACCAATCTTTTCTACTGCAAGCTCATTGTTTTTCACATTTTTGGGAAAGTTAATACTGGCGAAAAGAAAGAAAAATGGCCAGTAACAAAGGACTCTAAAATATATACCTTAAGAGCCGTGAACAACTGACAAGAATTCCGCAGTATCAAAGATGAAAAAACTTTAGGCAGGCATTTTAGAGCCCATGATTACTGGACATATTTTAGTTTGCTCCACTGATCCTTCTCAGAAAGTATGAAAAGCAAAAAGATTGTAAAGTAAGATATTTGTTTCATACTATCGACCTTGAATGAGAGCACATAATTTCATTGGATGAAATATCCGGGAATGGCTTCCCATATAAAATTTGATCTACTACGATATCTCAATTACACCTATTATAAACTTCCAATCACTTCAGTCATAATACAATGTAAAATATAATATGTAGTAGGACTATGATCAAAAAATTGTATTTTTTGATGTTTCAATATTTAGTTTTTTTCTGAAATTAAATAATGTAACATTGTGATTTGTTCAACAGGTGGCAGCAGCTCAGGGTCTAGTTCAGACTCAGCAGCAGGCTCTTTGGGAGGAGGCATTGGCGGCGGTAACCTGGCTGGATCAGGTGGCATAGGAGGTGGGCATGGTGGAGCTATCGGTGGTGGAGGCTCAGGACATGGTGGAATTGGGGCAGGAGGCATTGGTGGCGGTTCTGGATTTGGAGGCTCTGGTGGTATCGGAGGTGGACATGGAGGTATTGGAGGTGGACAGGGTGGAATTGCAGGTGGACATGGTGTAGGAGGTGGACATGGAGGCATAGGTGGCGGTCCTGGAGGAATAGTTGGTGGACCTGGAGCTGGAGGTTTTGGATCAGGAGGAGCTGGATCTGGTAGTTTTGGGGGTGGTAGCTCTGGTGCAGGAGGCTATGGCTCTTCTGGATCTGGAGGCATTGGAGGAGGAATTGGATCTGGTGGGTTTGGCACTGGTGGGGGACATGGTGGTGTAGGTGGCCTTGGAGGTATTGGTGGCTCTGGGTCAGCTGGTGGTGGACATGCAGCAGGTGGTCACGGATCTGACAGCCTGATATTTGGCAGTGGATCTGGAGGCTTTGGGCCAGGAGCTAGTGGACCAGGCGCCAGTGGACATGGAGGAATTGGTTCTTCTGGTGCAGGTAGCTCTGCTGGCGGCAGTGCAGGAGGCTATGGAGGAGCTGGTGGTATTGGAGGTGGCTCAGGATTAGGGGGTATTGGTCACAGTGGAGCAGGCGGTATTGGAGGTGGCTCAGGATTAGGGGGAGCAGGTGGTATTGGAGGTGGGCCAGGATTTGGAGGTATTGGACACAGTGGTGTGGGTGGAGCAGGAGGCGCTTTAGGACATGGTGGGTCTGGTGGTGTGGGAGGAGGTATTGGAGGCGGGCCAGGATTTGGAGGTATTGGACACAGTGGTGCTGGTGGAGCAGGAGGCTTTTTAGGACATGGTGGGTCTGGTGGTGTGGGAGGAGGATTCTCTGGAAGTTCCAGCGGTGGCTCGGCTGGATCTGCTGGCCTGGGCATTGGCGGAGGAAATTTGGGCCACAGTGGACCTGGTGGAGCAGGATTCGGGTCTGGACCTGTTGGTGGAGCAGGAATTGGTGGAATAGGTGGTAATGGAGTGGGAGGATCCCTGGGTCACAGTTCTGCAGGCAGCCATGGAGGAGCTGGAAGTAGTAGCATTGGTGGTGGTGAGTTCGGTACTGGTGTGTCCGGTTCTGGCCTGATCGGTGGTGGCGCTGGTGGTGGGTTCGGTGGTGGAGCTGGACATGCCGGAGGTGCCGGACACGGAGGTCTCGGTGTCGGAGTCATCGGTCACGGTGGCGGCGCTGGCTTGGACTCCGGTTCCTTGGTCGGCGGTGCAGGGCATTCAGGCGCCGGTTCGTCATCCGGCAGCTCAGCTGATTCCAGTTCTGGAAGCTCTTCTGGAGGTCTCGGTGGTGCAGGCAGCTCAGCGGGCTCTGAAGCAAGTTCTGGAAGCTCTGCTGGCAGTAGCGCCCTAGGCGGAGCAGGCTCTGGATCGTCTTCAAGCAGCAAGGCCAGCTCCAGTGCGAGCTCTGGCAGTGGGATTGGCCGAGACGTAGAGGAGCTGGGCATCAAGGGCCACAAGGGCGTCAAGGGTGGCTACCACTAGCAGTGCCAACTCTTTCACGTGCTTGTCAGAGAACACTTTCCAGATACACAATGAAAGACAGCTTCATAGTGCAAGTGTAATGTGATATCATCTCATAAATTCATTCTCCACTCAACCATTATCCATCAAAACATATCTATCGAGTTCTCGAAACGTATCAGCTGTACATAAAGTGATAAAGATGTATTTTTGTAGTTACATAATCTGGATTTATTGATGAACGAATATATTACTGCATTGAACCCATATAACTGTTATTTAATTTTAGTCATATGTAATAATTATGTATGACTGTCATATGGGTAAATTGTAACTCGCTGAACATTGTTGAAAATACATTTTTGTTGTATGACATTGTTCTAAAATAAATTTTTTATTACAATTATGTCTTCTTCATTTCCGTATTGTCCTCAGCTTTTTAAGTAATATTGTGTACATGATAACTTTTAATAGCACATTATTACGCTGCTGGCTCGTGAGTTCATTGACTGTGGTTTTCACTCAGACGTCAAATACAGTTACAATACTGTATGCAGTATTATTTTTGTCACCGCCATGTTTATACTGAGTAAAGAACGATTAAGTTGCCGGATGAAACAGACATTAGAAACAGAAGTAAACTCTTTATAAAAGTGTTCCAGAAAGTGAAGCATAAGATTTGTCGTTGATCACAAATAGCTTTATTCGTCAATGTGCACTCTACTTCAAACATGAGCATATGTTATTAGAAGTTTCTCTAATAACGCGATTCTACTTTTTATAAGTTACATTCAAGTACTACGCAACTATTAGCAAAATTAATAATTGGTGTAATGCACTTCAGACAGCTTAGAAACGTAATTTCACTTCAGAATATCGTATAAGTACCATACACAGAGTTCTGGATTTGTGACATATTTTGTCATCAGGCGTGAGTAACAGCTGTTCAAGGATAGAGGCATATATCGATTGGTGGATAGCGGTACCTTTCGTTAGATTAAATTAGATTAGATTAATACTTGTTCCATAGATCATATATACATTTCGTAATGATGTGGAACGTATCAGTTTAATAAATGTTGTCTATACATGACAATCAATATTTTATGAATTTTTTTATTTACTTTTTTGTTTGATTATTTTTTTATTTGCGTTTTATCAAAAAATTCATCTATATTATAGAAGGAGTTGTCATTCAGGAATTCATTTAATTTCTTTTTAAATACTAGTAGGCTATCTATCAGACTTTTATTGCTACTTGGTAAGTGACTGAAGACTTTTGTGGCAGCATAAGTCACCCATTTCTGTGGCAAAGTTAGATTTAACCTTGAATAGTGAATATCACCCTTTCTCCTATTTTGTAGCTTTGCACACTGCTATTAGTTTGGAATTGGGTCAGATTGTATATAACGAATTTCATGAGTATATATATATTGTGAAACTACAGTGAAGATCCTTAGATCCCTAAATAAAAGTGTGCAGGACGATCTTGGGTGGGCTCCAGCAATTATTCTGATTACACGCTTTTGTGCAATGAATACTTTTTTACTCAATGTCGAATTGCTCCAGAATCTGATGCCATATGAAAGCAGTGAATGAAAATAGGCATAGTATATCACCAATTTTTGCAATGACCCTCATTGCATAAGTAGCTGGACTCAAACGTTTCAGAAGATCTTCAATCTGTTTCTTGCAATTCAATCCCTCGTCAATGCAAACACCTAAAATTTCTAATATACTAGATTAGCTACAGAGTTATGTTCAAATTCTGAATTTATTAATGGTGTCATGCAATTTACTGTATGAAACTGTATATACTGGTTTTTATCAAATTTTAATGGGAGTCCATTCGTAGAGAACCACTTAATAACTTTCTGGAAGATATCATTTACAATTTCATCTGTTAATTCATGTTTGTCAGATGTCATAGCTATACTTGCATAATCTGCAAAAAGAACTAGCTAAGCATCTTCGTGAATATAGAATGGCAACTCATTAATATGTATTAAGAACAGCAAAGGACCCAAGACCGAACAGTGTGGGACCCCATTTTTGATAACTACCCAGTTAGAGGAATTAATTGTTTCATCTGTATCACGTAAACTGCTTTTTTTTAAACTTTCTGCCTTCTTCCAGTAAAGTATGATTTAAATCATCTGTGCGCTGTCCCACTCACACCACAATACTTAAGCATATCCAGGAGAATCCCATGATTTACACAATCAAAAGCTTTTCAGAGATCACAAAAATTCCGAATGGGTGATGTCTGGTTATTCAAAGCGTTTAATATTTCACCAGTGAAGGTACATATAGCATTTTCTGTTGAAGAGATTTTTTGAAAACGAAAGTGACATTTCAATTAAAACTATATTTTTTCCTAACAAACTACAGTTCACAACAGTAAGAATTTTTTTTTAAAAAAGACGGGGGGAGAGCCCTTCTCTGATTCTGGGTCCAGGGCCCGCAACCGCATGTGGGGGCCATGTGTATATAGTATATAATTCAGCGTTGTACCTTTATTCTCCATTGTTTTCCGTCATACAAAGGGCCAATTATTCTTCTCAAAACTTTCCTCTCGGATGAGCAGCCTTTCATCAGTTTCCTTCAAGCGCCACGTTTCTGAAGCCTAAGTGAATTTTGTAAATAGTGAATTGTGTTGGGCGGTGCGGTGGAACAGTCGATTCTTCCTTTATGTTATACTTCAAGAGTAAATCTTTGTTCCAATTTGGTTTAATCGAACTTCGACCCTGACCATTCCACTATAATCTAATTAAAAAAAATAAAAACTCCATTCAGAGTAAAAAATAAATAAATAAATAAATGTTCAATGCAAGGTTCTTGATACTAGAAGAATAAAACTGTTCAAAATAAATACTGCAAAAAGTTCAAAGGCTAATAAGCACTTTCGTTAAATATTCTCAACAACAAAAATATGCCTTGTTGAAAATTCCTAAGATAATCTTTTTCCATCACAGATATTGGTCACTGAATCCGACGTAAAATATATCGATTAAAGAGAGTTATTTCACTGTTTTCCAGTTAAACAAATTATTTCTGAGTCCCTACACTGCTATAAATCGGAGAAATTATTTTTCCAAAATAGGACTTAATTTTAAAGTAATACCTTTATCAATTATTCGTTTAAATAATTCCCTTAAAATAGTAAGATGTTCTTCCCAAGTTTTTGTGAATACAAGTATATCGTCGACATATTCAAATATTTTCTGTAACAACTGTTGACCTAATGCCCTAATAAAAATAGCCACCGATATATTAAGTCCAAAAGGTAGCACCTTGAACTGATAAGACTTCCCCTCGAAAATAAATACCGTATTTTTCCTAGAATTAGGATATAATCTAACTTGGTGGTAACCAGCTGTCAAGTCAATAGTACTCATGTAACGAGAACCTGCAACTTTTAGAAGTACTTCTTCTATGGGTAAAGGTCTATCCCTTTCCATCTCAATAATTTTGTTCAATTCTCTTGCATCCAAAACTAAACGATTTTTGATTTGATTTTTTTCAGGGAAGCCAAAACAGTCTTGGTCTAACCCGCCACTGCCCGCATCGAAACTAAGTTTATTGTGCGGTATGTGCTGTATGTCTAGTAAAGCCAACCAATGCCCTTGAACAGTGCAGGGAGCCCCTTTACTAATTCTTCATTAGACACAATTTCTTTGGGTCTGGTTGTCCCAAATGTTCTGTGCCTAAACTAAACGAACTCCACCTGTACCCTTTTTGACCACCCGTAATGGACTGTTGAAATCACTACATGATCTTTCTATAATACCCTGTTCTATCATTCTATTTACTTCTCTGGTGGCAGCTTCTTTAAGTTCCACTGGTATGGAATATGGTTTCTTAAAGAACGGTTTCGGATTTTTAACTTTAAGCTTACAAATATAATCCTTAACACAACCAGGTGTATCAAAAAAGACTGATTTAAATTCTAAAAGCAAAGACACTATTTCCTCCTTCTCTTGCTGCGATAAGAAACTATTTGAATAACATTTGTCCTTGATCTCTGCTTCGATGTTATCCTTAATATTACACTGATATATTTCATATGCAAACTCATTATAATGCCCACAATAGATCGTGGGGCAGCAAGGACACCATAGTAGAGGTGAGCACCTTCTTGAATTGGTCCTATCTAACAACTTGGAGATCCTGAATAGGGGTGATGAACCTACATTCAGGAATAGTAGAAGGGAAGAAGTAATTGACATTACTTTTGGTTCCATGATGATGGGAAGTTACGTCAAACAGTGGCATGTGGTCCTGGAGCCATCCTCATCAGATCACATGAATATTAATTTCAAGGTTGAAATGGGAACCAGACAGACCATGGCCTATAGGAAGCTGGCCGCGGTGAGCTTCAGTCACGGGAATGGATATTTGTGCCGTCCTAGTTCGTAAGTAGTTCATAGGTAGTTTGTAAGTTTAGGGACTGATGACCCTGTAGTTAAGTCCCATAGACTGTACAGACATTTGAACATTTTTACCTATAGGAATCCCAGGAAAACGGACTTGGAGACATATAGGAGAGACCTTGAATTCAGCCTATCGGAAATTAAAACTTCGATAAGGAATCCAGCAGAGTTTGAGGAAGTACCAGAGGCCGTAACCTCTGCTATAGTGACATCATACCAGGACAACTGCTCAATCACTAAGAAGTGCACAAATAGGAGTGTGCCTTGGTGGGATAATAACCTGCAAACACAAAGGAAACAGGTACGAAGACTGTTTATCCTTGCGAGGCGCAAAGGACAATGGGCAAAGTATCGTGAGGCCCTTGTCAATTACAACCTTGCCATCAGACGGGCAAAGGAGGCATACTGGAAGGTATTCTGTGAGGAAGTGGAGGGCACGGCTGCTTAAGCGAGACTTCATAAAATCCTCACTAGGGTACCAACTAATCCAGGAGGAACATTGAGGAAGGAGGATGGGGAGTATACAAAGACAGCACATGAAACGCTGGAACTGCTCCTCAAGACTCACTTTCCTTAATATACTCTGGGGGATAACTCAGACCAGAATGCGATTCCTGAGAGACAACGGTTCTCAGGTATTCGCAAAGAGGACTGGGATCTGGCCAAGGAGTGTGTCGATTTCAATAAGGTCCGATGGGCGGTGGGAACATTTCAACCGTTCAAGTCACCTGGCCCCGATGGAATCTTCCCAGCTCTCCTGCAACAAGCGGGAGAAAATCTTATTAGATTCCTATGCTGGTTATTCAGGGTTATCCTAGCAGCAGGAATCATTCCCAATGCCTGGAGGGCAGTGAAGGTTGTCTTCATTCCAAAGCCAGGGAGAATTGATCATACCAAGGCCAAGGATATGAGACCAATCAGCCTGTCCTCCTTCATTCTTAAGACATTGGAAAAGCTGGTTAATGTGCATGTTGGAGAAAGGAGGTTAAGTAGAGCTCCTCTACATTCAAACCAACATGCATATCAACCAGGTAAATCATGTGAGACAGCTCTCCACCAACTTGTTGGGAAGGTGGAGAAAGCAATACACTTTCAAGAAATAGCCCTCTGTATCTCCCTGGACAGTGAGGAGGCTTTTAGCAACACGACCTTCGATTCCATGGTTAGGGAAGCAGAGGTGCATCACCTAGGGACCACTATATGTAGGTGGACTAGGGCCATGCTCAATGGAAGAAAGGTTGAGGCTACCATGAGGAATGAAAAAATGGTAATCAACACCACTAGGGGTTGCCCGCAAGGAGGAGTTCTTTCCCCTTTATTGTGGAATCTATGGTGAATTGGAGAATTATACTCTAGGCAGTACTTTTGCAAAGGATACACAGATGATCTTGTCATAGTAATACTTGGCAAATTTGCTGACACTGTGAAGAATAAGGCACAAGGTGCATTGGACATTGTGCAAGACTGGTGCAGAAAACAGGATCTGGGGGTTAGTCCTAAGAAGACTGTTGTTGTACCATTCACAAGGAAACATATCCAACACTCAAGTTGGAATCTAAAGCTTTTTAATGAAGCGCTACCAGTGAATGGGACAGTGAAATATCTAGGGGTTACCCTAGATGAGAAACTGACATGGACCCCTCACATTAGGAATATTTGCTCCAAGGCAAAAGGTACTTTAGTAAGTACCAGGAGAGCTTGTGGCAAAAATTGGGGCCTGAGCCCCAAGGGTATGCACTGGATATACACCACAGTGATTAGACCCAGGATCACCTATGGGGCGGTCGTGTGGTGGAAGAAGGTAGAACAGCAGGTTGCTGCTAAGGAGCATGGTAAGGTGCAGAGACTAGCCGGCTTAGACATAACAAGCGGAATTAGCAGCACACCAACTGCTGGGATGGAAACCACGCTGGATATGCCCCCATTACACCTTTGGGTTAAGATGGAGGCAGCAGCTGGTGCCTACAGACTCAAAACTGGTAACAGCTAGAACTCTTTGGGATATCCAGAATCACACACTAAAATAGTGAGTGAGGTAAATATAGGAAAGGTTGGGGAAATGTCAGCCGACTATATTATAACCCCATACTGCTTCAACACGCATTTCAATATAACAATTGGAAGTAGGAAGCAGTGGGAGAAAATAGTTCGACACCATACGGGGGATATTGTCTGGTTCACTGACGGTTCGAAATCAGACCAAGGCGTTGGAGCCGGGGTATACGGGGTGCAGCCAAGACTGGAGGGCGTCATCTCTCTAGGGAAACTGGCCTCAGTATTCCAGGACGAAATCACTGCCATCAGGGCATGTGTGGAGGAGAATTTGCGTAGGTGCTACAAAGATCGTAGCATCTATATCTATTCAGACAGCCAGGCAGCCCTGAGATCACTGGCAGCTCCTGCAACAAGGTCTAAAATTGTTGCAGAATGTCACAGGGTTCTGGTGGAGTTAGGGGAAAGCAACAGAGTAAACCTATTGTGGGTCCCTGGCCACTCGGGGATCAGTGGCAACGAACATGCCGACAGATTAGCCATGATGGGGGCAGAGACTCCATTTATTGGAACGGAACCTGTCATGACAATCACCAAGGCAAGGATCAAATTGGGGCTACGTAACTGGCTCAGAAGACAACACGTAGAATATTGGACCACAGTCCATCAACAAAAACATGGCAAGGTAATGATGCCAAAGCCATGTTTAAAAAGAAGCTCTGCAATCCTGGGCCCGAACAGGAGAGAGATTAGACCCATGGTTGGATTGCTGACAGGTCATGGGGAATTTCAGAAAACACCTACATACAATGGGAATAACAGAAGAGGACCCAAAATGTAGGCTCTGTGATGACGGTGATGAAACTGCATCACATCTGATCTTCGAATGCATTGCATTGGAGAGTAAAAGGTACAGAACATTTGGGACAACCAGACCCGAAGAAATTTTGTCTAATAAAGAACTGGTAAAGGGACTCCTTGCACTGTTCAAGGGCATTTGTTGGCTTTACTAGATATACAGGGATCGATACCGCACAATAAACTTAGTTTCGGTGCAGGCAGTGGCGGGGTGGACCAAGACTGTTTTGGCTTCCCTGGGAAAATCAAATCAAATCAAATCAAGGTACATATAGCATTTTCTGTTGAAAAGATTTTTTGAAAACGAAAGTGACAATTCGTTAGAACTATATTTTTACTAACAAACTACAGCTCAAAACAGTAAAAAAAAATTTAAAAAAAAGACGGGGGGAGAGCCCTTCGCTGATTCTGGGTCCAGGGCCCGCAACCGCATGTGGGGGCCATGTGTATATAGTATATAATTCAGCGTTGTACCTTTATTCTCCATTGTTTTCCGTCATACAAAGGGCCAATTATTCTTCTCAAAACGTTCTTCTCGGATCTGTTAAGCAGCCTTTCATCAGTTTCCTTCAAACGCCACGTTTCTGAAGCGTAAGTGAATTTTGTAAATAGTGAATTGTGTTCGGCGGTGCGGTGGAACAGTCGATTCTTCCTTTATGTTATACTTCAAGAGTAAATCTTTGTTCCAATTTGATTTAATCGAACTTCGAACCTGACCATTCCACTACAATCGAATTAAAAAAAATAAAAAAAATAAAGAAAAACTCCATACAGAGTTAAAAATAAATAAATAAATGTTCACTGCAAGGTTCTTGTGCTAGATATTAGAAGAATAAAACTGTTCAAAATAAATACTGCAGAAAGTTCATAGTCTAATAAGCACTTTCGTTAAATATTCTCAACAACAAAAAATATGCCTTGTTGAAAATTCCCAAAATAATCTTTTTCCATCACAGATATTTGTCAATGAATCCGACGTAAAATATATCGATTAAAGAGAGTTATTTCACTGTTTTCCAGTTACACAAATTATTTCTGAGTCCCTACACTGCTATAAATCGGAGAAATTATTTTTCCAAAATAGGACTTAATTTTAAAGTAATACCTTTATCAATTAGTCGTTTAAATAATTCCCTTAAAATAGCAAGATGTTCTTCCCAAGTTTTTGTGAATACAAGTATATCGTCGACATATACAATTATTTTCTGTAACAACTGTTGACCTAATGCAAAGTGTAATGCCCTAATAAAAGTAGCCATCGATATATTAAGTCCAAAAGGTAGCACCTTGAATTGATAAGACTTACCCTCGAAAAGAAATACTGTATTTTCCCTAGAATTAGGATGTAATCTAACTTGGTGGTAACCAGCTGTCAAGTCCATAGTACTCATGTAACGAGAACCTGCAACTTTTAGAAGTACTTCTTTTATGGGTAAAGGTCTATTCCTTTCCATCTCAATAATTTTGTTCAGTTCTCTTGCATCCAAAACTAAACGAACTCCATCTGTACCCTTTTTGACCACCCGTAATGGACTGTTGAAAGCACTACATGATCTTTTATAATACCCTGTTCTATCATTCTATTTACTTCTCTGGTGGCAACTTCCTTAAGTTCCACTGGTATGGAATATGGTTTCTTAAAGATCGGTTTCGGATTTTTAACTTTAAGCTTACAAATATAATCCTTAACACAACCAGGTGTATCAGAAAAGACTGCTTTAAATTCTAAAAGCAAAGACACCATTTCCTCCTTCTCTAGCTGCGATAAGAAACTATTTGAATAACATTTGTCCTTGATTTCTGCTTCGATGTTATCCTTAATATTACACTGATATATTTCATATCCGAAGTCATTATAATCTAGGATTAAATCCATAGAACATACATACTTAATCTGTAGAATTTCATAAGTCATCTATAATCCGCTGATCATGAAATTTCACTTCAACAATACGATATTCGGTATGAACCGTCAGCATAGATTTCTTAAAATCTTCATGTTTATATAACCAGAAAATACCTAGAATTAAGAATATATTCATTTTATCTACGACAAGAAAAGAATGAGAAAACAACTGTTGGTCTATTATAAAAGTCAAGTAAATTTCCTCAGTAATGTTTTTGCTTTTCTTTCCAGTAACACCTACAAACTTTACACCACTTACTGGTAATACCGTGCAATTCCAGTACTTACTTTTAATTCTAAATAATTCTTTGGAGAGAATACTAACTTTACTACCCATGTCAATTATAATATTCACTTCATTGTCCTTAACATAGGCTTTAATAACGGGTTTACAACTCTTATCCTTTTTTTGTAATTATCTTCAAGAAGCAAATCGTGTTGCCAAGTATCCTCATCTTGGTGTAATAATCAAAAATTACATGTGGGTCGTACAGAACATTGCTCTGCCGTACGCTATAGCTGACTCGCACTAAGGGACGGTTCTAGTTTTCCGAATTCTCTATTATTATATCACCTATAATACCACAGTCATAAGTTACTTGCTTCTTTACCGAATCACTGTGTAAGTTACCTGTCCTCCGTACTTTAGAATTATTTTCCTGGCCCACTACAGTTTCTTTACCTCTGTATTGCCTCTTAACATGACGAATACGGCTCTGATTATTATTATTATTATTATATTTGCGAGATTGGGATTGATTAACATTATTATAATTACGAGAATTATTTTCTCTATTGACCAAGTTTCTTATCTTCCCGTTCTTTATTTAAATTATCAAGCTGTTCTAAATAGTTCAACAATTCCCGGGGCCGTGACCATTCCTGTTCTATCATTTTTTCTTTTACATAATACGGCAATCTGCTAATGAGAACCCATATCAAATACCCTTCCATATTAGGTTGTTCAATAAGTTTTACACGGTTTAAGTGCCCTTCAAAATATTGCCTGAATCCTCCCCACTGTCTAGAATAATAAGGTAGGTCTAATAACTCTAAGGTTAACCGTTGTTGTTCACCTTTTGACCAATACATTTCTTTAAACTGATCCACAAATTCGTCCCAATATTTAAATTCGATTTTATGTAAAATAGCCCTCTCGGTAGTATCCGCTTCCTAGCACAAACTGTATTCTTTTCCTATCGTTCCATTTAGGAGGAAAAGTATTTTCAAAGGCCTTCAAGAATATCATTGGATGAAGCTCGCCTCCAGGTTTAAAGTTCGGAAAATTACTATCCGTATTAGATCCCATTGAAACATTCAATTCCTCCCACCACGCATTAGCAGGTATTATTAGATTTGATTTCGCTTGCGATAGCAAAATCGTATCGTCTTTGTTGGTATTTGAAACTTTCTCAGTGATGGCATTGTTACCCTCTAAATTTTCGATGTCGACGCGACTATCGTTCCGCGAGATGTTGGCAGCCCTGTTACCACGAATGCTTTCTTGTTTATCGATCTCTGCCAAACGTTTGTTTATCTGCTGAATATTATCTCTGTATGAGATAAACGATTTATTAACTCTGACTCTCTCAGCTGTTCACAATGTGAATGCTCGCCATCAGATTTATTACTGTTATCTCTGACAGTTTCGAGGTTATTACATATTTCAGAGACCAGACCTTTAACATTTTCTAGTTCGGTGTGGTCTCTGTCAACTCGTTGAATCAGAGAGTTTAATTCTGGATTATCTATTGAATAAATTTCTACCGCTTCGATAGAAACCTCTTTAATAAATTCTAATAACTGCTTATGTACAGTTTCCGTTTTACTAGAAATCTTATTCTCTATTTCTTCGAACAATCTAATATTATTCTTTTCTATTTCTGTAACTACAAAGACGTTAAATTATCTAAACGGTGCGTTAACTTTGCGATATCATTACGCCATTGCACCTTTTCCTCCAGCGATTCGCGAATGTGCTCTTTTAGTCTACTATTAAGCACGGATATTAGGTTTTGTGTTTCAGTCTTGGATGCTACTATCTGGCCCGATAGTCGTTCCTGCGTTATCTTAACTTCTTCCATCTGGCCCGATAGCTGTTCCTGTGTTTCAATCTTAGATGCCTCTATTTGACCCGATAATTGTTCCTGTGTTTCATTCTGCCTGGATAGTATCTTTTCCTGTGCTTCAATTTGAGATTGTCTAAATTGTTCATTTTCTTTCTTTAATTGATCAAAAGCTTGCGAGACTTTATTTAATAGATCCTTAAAATCTGTATAAATTCTGTTTTCCAACTTATCTATTTTGCTATTCAACGCCCTTGCCTCTCTACCAGATAAAGTTTGTCCCTGTCTTTCGTCACCCGATAATTCACTCGTAGCTACCACACACAAAAATATGCCTGAAGGCATATGCCTATCAACCACAACAGCACTGCAAACTTGAAACAAACTTATCGCGTATATTATTACAGCACTATGATGTCGGTGGTCAGTCAGCTGTTATTGGCGGTAATTTACAAGAAAGCTTGCAATCGAAATAGACGGCCATGAATCGATATATATCGAACGTACGATATCGAATGTGTGATTATATTGATTACTATGACTACTTGCCTTTTGCGAAAAGTAAAACAAATATGGGTAATGTACTTACATTAATTAGACCGATGAAATCCTCTTCAACAACTCCATTTGTCGTATACGCAATGGCTGTAATCCTTTTCTTCAGTAACCAGGATAGACTTTACCGATATCTTGCAAAAAGAGCGTCAGTGATGCCCCGTAATTTTAAATTATGGAAATACAGGTATTGAAATAAATACAACTGATCTCTGTCTCCTGGACGGCCCTCTTTTTTAATGGTACACTTCAGAGATTTCCACAGACGTTCAATATTTTGTGTATGAATTTCAGGATCTTCAGATGAAATGAATTCAACTGAATGATTAACAAAAGAATGGTCAAATCCATCGTTCTTCAGCGTCATATATGACTGGAACCCATCCATTATTATTTTAGTCCCTGGTAGTGAAAATGCTTTATCAGGCTCACTAAACACTCTTTTCCTCTGGAATACACCCTATCTATGAAACACTTCCGACTTTCTCTCTCTATCCCTCCAAATACCCAAATATGTTCTAGTTCGTTTTTGAGTGGTCGTCCTTCTTGATATTTTCTTCTTGATATATGAGATTCGTCCACTTCCACTGTTTTCCCTGGACCCCCTATGGGAACACTTCCATTAGTCACGATTACATATGCTACTTCACGGCAGAATGCAAAATAGTCACATATGATGTTTAAAGATAAGTCGGTTTCTGTGGCTGTCTCTTGCGGGGTATAGTTTCTTATCCAACAAGCAATTAAGATGATGTTTTTGTCTACTGAAAATTTTGACGACTCGAACCAGATGTTTTTTTTTTTTCAAAGTAGTTCTCTTTCCGCATTTATTACAAAACAATTGAAATGGGATTTCGGTATCAGATGATATTACACCTACTCTCACACACTATACACCATGGCAATGTACACAATTTCTCTTTCTGTCGTCGGGTAGTAAACCATATTTTATACAAACCTCACACTCTTTTCAACACTCAATAAACATGGAATTAAATTTTTCCATGTTAAAAACCCATTTCCGGAAGAACAAATGCTGTCACTCATCACAAATGTATATAGAAATATACATGCGCTATCACGAACGAAAGTTAACAGAATGAGTCGCGGGTATCCTAGGTGAACACATCGAAACACGCGGTCTCGTAATGAGTAGCAATATCGCACGTTCGATATATATCGAATCATGCCCGTCTATTTCGATTACAAGCTTTCTTGGAAATTACCTTATTGGCTGGTAGTTGCTGCGACACGGATTGATGGAACTGTAGATAGGTCGCACCCACGGCAGCACCGCTGAAAGGCCGAAATCACGACCTCTCAGGAGATGGAATGGTGGACCGGTTGGTTTAAAGAGAGAGGTTGTCGGGAACAGCAATGTGCAGCTTCGCAACCGAAGCGTCGTCTCATTGATTGTCTGCAGGACCGTACGGCAAGGCTGCCCTCGTCGGTTGCTCTCGCCTTAGCGAGTCTCGTTGATTCTCTTCGGGACCGTACTGCAAGGCTGTCCTCGGCAGCTGCTCACGTCCGCGAAGTCATACCAGGCTGCTTCAGTGCGTCTTCTTTTCTTCTAATATCTTGCACCCGTATGCCAGATTCTGCACACAGGTCCTGTTTTGAAGGTCGCCACGTTGTGTTGGTACAGTCTATTCTTCCTTTATATTATACTTCAAGAGTAAATCTTTGTTCCAATTTGATTTAATCGAACTTCGACCCTGACCATTCCACTGCAATAAAATTAAAAAAATAAATAAAATAAAACTGTTCAAAAGAAATACTGCAAAAGGTTCAAAGTCTTATAAGCACTTCCGTTAAATATTGTCAAAAAAATGCCTTCTTGAAAGTTCCTAAGATAATCTTTTTCCATCACAGATATTGCTCACTGAATCCGACGTAAAATATATTGATTAATGAGTTATTTCACTGTCTTCCAATTAAACAAATTATTTCTGAGTCCCTACACTGCTATAAATCGGAGTAATTCTTTCAAAAGTTCCAAAATTATAAATTCAATTCAGTATATAAATATCTTCTTTCCTCAAAAATGTTTCAAATGTTTGTATAGTCTATGGGACTTAACTACGGGGTCATCAGTCCCTAAACTTACAAACTACTTATGAACTACTTACGAACTAGGACGGCACAAATATCCATGCCCGAGGGGGGATTCGAACCCCCGACCGTAGTGGCCGTGCAGACTGTGACTGAAGCGCCTCAGTCTCCGCGGCCACCGCGGCCGGCTCTTCTTTCCTTACTGGATGTAATAATTACTTTTCACACAGTGGTACTTGAAGTAAAAGTTTGCGTTTTATTACGAAAGTTATAAGTCCATGGAATACAACATATATAATCAGATCGGTCTAGTAGGAGCTCAACAAAAAGACTCACTTTCTTTTCTGAACATACAATACTGAACAACTCGGAACAACTCATGACAATACATTTTTTTCTTTTATTTCTATTTATTTCATTGTGACGGTTGGCAACGAAGGTCTTCAAACAGGATCTTCTCTGAGCGTGTGGCTGTCGACCCGCGACGTTTGGTGGCCAGGTACCTCATCTTTGGCTCCAGCAGAGAAGATGCTATTTTCGTAGGTTGCTCCGTTATCACCGCACATGAAACATAAAAAAACAACACACATTTCTTTTAAGAATGAAATAAACTTATTAAGACTCAACATTATTAACAACAACATATATAAACATGTTCTTTTACCTACGAAACAGAGCTGACGTAAAGGTAGTAGCAGGGAATAATATTTCGTCCCACTACAGCGGCTGATGAGTCTTGACTGGAATAAATTACTCAAGGCGGAATATGCCTTGTTTGCTGATATCAATATCATCTTCATTTCTGTTGAGGTGTCATTAAAGCAAGTGACTGTTGAACCAAGATACTTTCGAATGTGTATCCATTCACACTGAAAGTTGACGGCATATTAGGTTGATATACAGGCCATGTATTTAGGTTGATTTTCATTAATCATAAGATCAAATTTCTTATTTGCTTGACTTAAGGCTGTGAAAGCTTCTTTCAGTGATGTCTATATCATCTGCATATACTAAAAACTGCCCTATACAAAATATTACAATACACAAAATATTACAATACACAAAATATTATATTAATTTTATAATTTTTATTTCTAATTTATATAAAAAAATCATCCAATGTTTAGAAATAGTTCTCATTCATAAATTATTTTAATTTATTTTTAAATGCTGGTTGGGTATCTGTCAGGCTTTTGATACTGTTTGGTAGATGACCAAAGACTTTAGTGGCAGCATAATTCACCACTTACTGTGCCAATGTCAGATTGAACTTTGCATAGTGAAGTTCATCTTTTCTGCACACTGCAATTAATTTTGAACTGGTTTGGATTATTAACAACAACTTTTATAAGTGAATGTATATACCATGAAGTTACTGTGAGGATATCTAAATCCCTAAATAGATGTCTGCACGATGTTTGTTGGGTTCAATCCATGCAGCTTCTACATATCCACATATCACCAAAGCTGATCTGATATGGCAGTGGGTGGTGTATCATCGGCAGATGTTTTCAATAGGCGGTGGAATGGCCGAGCGCTCTAAAGCTCCTTGCTGTGGACCGCGCGGTTCTCCTCGTCAAGGATTGGAGTCCTCCCTCGGGCATGAGTGTATGTGTTGCCCTTATGTTAGTTTAAGTAGTTTGTAATCCTAGGAACTAATAACCACAGTAGATATGTCGCATAGATTTACAAACATTTGAACACTTGGACAATGGGAGAACAGAAAGGGCAAGACAGCAAACCGAACCGATGGATGATGAAGAAGTCTTCAACACTGGCTGCCTCACGTGGTCGGGTATTAGGCTGTTTCAATGTGGCCGTGCGAAAGCTCGAAAGGTATGGGAAGACAACCGGCATTAATGCTGGCTAGTTAGTCTCCCGACGGTGCGTACTAGGGTGTTGTGATATGGAATGTAGTGCCACCCCAGGCTATTAAACCAAGTGCAGTGCCAGTAAGGCGGTACATAAGGCCACAGTTCCACATTGACTGTGGTGTCTCCAGTCTCTAATCCGACCATAGTGACTGTGCAGAAACCACCGGGATTGTTTTTGCTTGCACCAATACATCTACATAAATACACTGCAACTCACATTGAAGTGCATGGCAGAGGGTTCATCGAACCGCTTTTATTATGTTTCTCTCCAGTTCCATTCTCTAAGAGAATACCTACATCTTTCTGTTTTCGATCTGATTTCTCTTATTTTATTATGATTGATCATGTCTTTCTATGTAGATGGGTGCTAACAAGATATGTTCGCATTCGGAAGAGAAAGCTGGGGATAGAAATTTCGCAAATAGATCTAATCGTAACGAATAACTTTGTTTGAATGATTTCTACCCTAACTCATGCATCATTTTCGTGACACTCTCCCTCCTATATCGCGATAATACAAAACGAGCTGTCCTTCTTTGTTCTTTCTCTAAATCGCCTATCAGTCCCACTTAGTGCGGATCCCGCAACGCGCAACAATACTCGAAAATAGGACGCACGAGCGTAGTGTACGCAGTTTCTCTAGTAGAGCTGTTGCATCTTCTAAGTATTACGTCCATTAAATGTAGTCTTTGATTCGCTTTCCCTAAAATATTTTCTAAGTGTTCTTACCCATTTCAGATGTTTGTAATTGTTACTCCTAGGTATTAGTATAACTGACAGCCTGTAGGTTTGACTGATTTATCGTGTAAGAGAAGTTAAACGGATTTCTTTTAATGGGCATAAGTTAAGTGTCAATTGTCATTTTTACACCATGCAGATATATTATCTAAATCATTTTGCAATTGCTTTTAATCTCCTTGTTACTTTACTAACCGATATGTGACAGCATCATTCGTGAACAGTCCGAGGGAGCTAGTCTCCTAAATCATTTATGAAAATAAGAAACAATTGGAGTCATATAACACATCCCTGTGGAACGGCAGATATCACTTCTACTCGATGACTTTCCGTCAGCTAAAACGGACTGTGTCGTTTCTGACAGGAAATTACGAATCCAATCGCACAACTGTGGCGATATTCCATAAGCACTTTTTTTCTTTTTTTAATTATCAGAACACATTTGTGAGGTTCATTGTTGGAAGTCTTCCGGAAATCTAGAAATACAGAATCTATTTGACATCCCTTGCCAATAGGACTCATCAATGACATCACGATGACTGGAATAGACTCTGCAATCAACGTGGTGAGAGATGGTTGAACTCTTGTCTTATGCATCCCTATACTGGTCCTGATCCGCTGGCATGATTTGGGATACTACCTCGACTGTACTCGTGTTCTCCACCTCTCACGCCTTGCCCTTGCCGACAGCCGTGCTGCAACATGATAATGCGCCACTAAATGCGGCAAGTATTGTTCAAGATTTCTTGTGTTCCCATCGGATTGTATGGTACCCTCGCCTCCATATTATTACAATTTCTCGGCTATCGAAAACGTCTGGTCGATGATTGCAAAATGACTGGCTCGGGATACCCCACGCGCTGCTACAGCACATAAACTTTGAGAATAACAGCGAGCAGCATGGACTGGTGTACCGCAACAACACATACAGAGCCTCCTTGGTTCCACGCAGATGGGTGTAACATGCGTCATAGCCATCAATGGCGACAATACAGTTTACTGACATCTTTCTCGCTTCACGTAGTCACTGTATGGAAAAATAGCTCAAACACAGTTGTACCTGTTGTCAGAGATACCCAACTGACGATTGCACCAAACAAATCTACTTATCTACTCTTGAAAGGGAACTTAGTGAGTAACCCGGGTTTTGTATGTAACGATGTTGTCTTCGGAAAAAAGAGAGAGGGAGAGAGAGAAAGGAATAGGGAAAATTACTTGCTGGATGTGCTTCGTACAATCTAAAGTAAGACATATAGACGTTGATTCACACATGATAGTTGCACCTGAACATTTCATTACTGCTTCAGTTAGAACAATACCGCGTGGTGTCGTTGTCAAACACTACTAACCACGTATTTAGTACACGTTTTGTCAAACGACGTACAGAGCCAACTTGCAGAATTTTGCAATTCAGCGGCGCCTTTGGCAACCTGTGGCGGCCTTCGCTCTTCTCTTAAGAACCAAGGGGTGTGGCAGACTTGGGCATGGAGTTTATTCTGAGACGAATAGAGAGAGGTGATAGCCTACGCCATCTTCTTCTGTTGGTCGGTGATTTTAGCCGCGAGAACTTGAGAGTTGCGAGGGCACTGAACATCCTAACATCATGGTGCCGAGATACCCAACTGACGATTGCACCAAACAAATCTACTTATCTACTCTTGAAAGGGAACTTAGTGAGTAACCCGGGTGTTCGATTTGACGGAGTACCGGTTATTCGGAGGAGTCACGCGAGGTACCTGGGGTTGTGTCAGAAGAGCGCTAGAACTTCACGCATGTGGCATTACACCGGCTAACTGGGACTGGGCATCGGAGGTTTCACCTTGACATGCATTATGTGCTCTGGTTCCGGCAGCTGGGCACACAGGTTCACTCGGATAGCGCCAGCCATGGCAGTGAGAAGAGTACAGCGTAATATCTTGCTACATTCGGTAGGGGCTTATAAGCAGGAGGGAGGGTCTCATTCTCCTATTGGGATCATATCTGTAGATACTTCCAAAATCTGTGATATGCCCCTGTCAGTAAGTGACTGTCGATACATTTTCAAAATGTTCAAGTGATTATTAAGCTTATAGGATTTAACTACTTATTAACTAACTATACGCAAACTGCGTTATCGAAATTTCTGGGCGCGGAGGGGGGGGGGGTGAATTATTACTGTTGGCCAGCCTGGGAGAAGCTTTATAAAACAATTTAAAAAACGTGAAATAAAAGATATTTGATTTTAATATTAAATGGCAAAACATGATATAATATCTCGGTGTGTGTGTGTGTGGAGGGGGGTGGGGGAAGTTGGTTGCAGTTTGGGGGGGGGGGCGCCTCTTTACTAAGGACTACACCAACATCCATGTCTGAGGGAAGATTCGAACCCCGAGGAGGAAAGCCCTCGCGCATCGGAGCATAGCTCCTTAATGCGCTCGGCCACTCTACCGCGGCGATACGTTTTCAGTCACACTTGTGTCTAAAACTGGACTAAGTGCCACTAAGCAGGATTGAGACCATTGTTACTGTTAACCCAGAGAAATATAATGTCCGTGTGTTCCAAGGTCACGTAATGTTATCTGTGGGGTAAGACGACCGTTGTGGGAAGTCGCATCTACTACCAAGGGCGGCAAAGGGGTGTGTATACTTCATGACCACCTCCCTTAAACTTAAATTTTTCGATTAAGCTTAAACGAAAAAAGTAAAACATTGATAGAATCTGGAAGAATACTTCATTAAAGACAATAAATATTTTTTACAAAATTTTCAAAAGTAAAGTAACTGAGTGAATTTCAGTATTTTCAAAAGGTGGGTATAAATTAACCCCCCTCCCCTCCCCGTTGGAATTGCAAGGGTTAAGGTCCATAAATGTTTCAGATGGTCGGTTGTTGTAGATGACGCTTTGTTTTCTTTTTTCTTTTCTTCAGAAAGTGACAGTAAACCGTCACAACTGACTAAAGAAATGTTTAGTCTCTATGACAGTGGAGATACATAGTTGGATGTGAAATTCTTAGCTGCTTTTAAAAAAGTTTATAATATGTGGGTTTGACAAGGTACTTCTTAGGAAGAGCGGATGTTCGCTTCTGGAGGGGGTCACAGTTCATGTTTCTTTGTGCTCCCCCCCCTTCCCCCCTCCCCCCCCCCCACCGCACCCTACCTGAGGAATATACCACGGCGATAAGCTCACATTCAACGTACCTTATATGTGTACGATTTTAATAACGGTAAAATTAATAATTTCAATATAATAATTTTATATTGATTCTTCCATAGTATATAACATTTTAATGACTCCATGTCATTCCAAGCATGTGTGTCATTTTTTACTTCTCAATCTACATTATTCCGTGTTTTTTTAAGTTTTCAAATTTATACTGACTTTTTGATCACCTGGTATATTCCCACAGTTATTCGCACACACTTGATATGTAAAAACACAAATGTTTTAGCAAAACCTTTTTTTCGGGGCGGGGGAGGGGGTCATGAATCCCATAAACCACCCTTTGGAACCACCACTGCAGTTACGTTGGGGAATAAATTAGAAGTTGCACTAGTAGAGTAGTAAAAGTGTGGGTGATGCAGCCCCTCGGCCTCCGGCAGCGGAAAGCCCGTTGCGCGGGCGAGACACTGAACCGCGCCCCACGTCAGCTTCCAGTAGCGCCGCAGCAGCCGCCGCCGCGGATATAAAGGGGCGCCCGCGCCAGCAACGGCCAGTACGGCGACAGCGAGCACCATGGCCGCCAACCCACGCAAGCTGCTGGCTGCCTCCACAGCGCTGCTGCTACTCGCTGCAGCCTCGGCGCGACCCGCAGAGCAGAAGGGTGAGTCACCAGCACCGCGGGCACACGCTTCGCCAAGTTAATGCCACGAACCAGTGGTACACGGAATGTTAGGGACCTCGTATTTGAAAGGAAACGTCTAGTTTGTTATAGGGCACCGAAATAAATTCAGAGGAGAAGTTGAAAATTTGTTCTGGATGCGTGCTCGCGGTTGCCGTAGGTTTTTTTTTTTTTTTTTGTTTTTTTTTTGTTGTTTTTTTTTTTGTGTAGGAAAGTGGTAATTAGGTCTTTAAGGACGTGGGATCGTGTTTGTTCTGTGATGATTGTTAAAATCTTGGCTCATTTTATAATTTTTATTCGTTTATTTTACGATTATATTGCCCCACTACTAGCTCTAGATCTCGACTTTAACTGTATTCCCGCATGGGATCGGGTGTATTTGTGAATCCGCACAGAAACTGTCATTTGCTTTTTGGAGGCATACATATGATTAAATATGCTGTGTTTGTTCTTTCTTACGTGTCCGAAAGAATAGACATCGTAATAATCATTGTTCTTTTCTCTGCTCGAAGGGGTCGAAACTTCTAATTCACTGCTGTGACATTGCATCCGATGCCTAATATGGCCTTACATCTTCATACTCACTCAGCAATTCACCTGTCCGCCTCCATAGTCCAGTGTACAGCGTGGTTGGTTGCCACGCAGGGGGCCCGGGTTCGATTCCCGGTCGGGTTGGAAATTTTCTTCACTCGGGGACTGGCTGTTGTGTCGTCCTCATCATCGTTCCATCATCATTGACACGCAAGTCGCCGAAGTGGCGTCAGATAAAAAGACTTGCTCCAGGCACGCCGAACACGACCCCATTTGGGGTCTAACGGTCATAAATGCCACACGATCATCATCAGCAATTCACCTTAAGATACGTGGTAGAGGGTACCTCGAAACTCTGCTGGTCATTTCCCTTCCTGTTCCACTGCCAAATAGAACGAGAATAAACCGAACGCCTGAATGCCCCCTTACGAGTTCAAATTTCTCTTATCTTTGTCAGCGGTCACCGTTCACCGTTTCTTCTCTGGACGGGATGTCAATGAGCAGAATGCGCTTCCTGTGTCAGAACACCATGCACTTCATTTGCTGCACAGACACAGTATGCCTCAATTTCGTCTTGACCGGAGATCCAGTGCCACACCAATGCATTGACTGCAGGTTCCTGTCCTACGGCCAGTGTTTTGAAGACGACTGTGACTAGCTGGTTACATGCAGGTCGGCACCCTTAGGCAACACACTGAAGTTCACAACATAACCACAGAATATACTCGGTCCCTGTAAACTAACTTGAGTATCGATGTTAGTATCACTGTCAATTTGTACATTGTCAATTGCTTTATACATAGTAGCACGGCGTCTTCTCTATCTCCTTGAACGAGGCATCTTCTCGGCTATGACACACAGACACACTGCTGCTGCTACTCACAGTCCCGCCTGACATACACCAGGAATACAAAATCTGCTTCCAAAATATGACAAGTATCTCAATTCTGTGACTATGTAGAAAAACAGCTTAAGCAGTTCTTTATCTGTTCACAATACATTTTTCATGGAATAAGTTGTTTCTGGTTAAAATAATTGGGAAAATTACTGGGTACGCATCTTATATCTACATCATATCCACCCAAAGGTGCGAGGCGGAGGGTACCTACTTACTGACTTTTCTGTACCACTCCCTTATAGAAGGAGGGAAAAAGGATACTTGTATGCATCAGTACTACCCCTAATCTCTCTGATCTTACCTTTGTGGTCTTCACGAGAAATGTAACTTGGTGGCAGCGGAATCGTTCTGTAGTCAGTTTCTAATTAATGCCCTCTAATTTTCGTCAATAGTGTTTCTCCATAAGATCTTCGACTTCCCCCCAGCGATTCCCATTTCCGTGAAAACTCGCACTTTGATTGAAGCAACCAGTAACAAACCTAGCAGCCCGCCTCTGAATTGCTTCTATGTCTTCCTTTAAACCGATCTGGTGTGGTTCCAGATACTTGAGTAATACCCAGAAAGCGATCACACAAGTGTTTTATACGGCAGTGTCCTTAACAGTTGAACCACATCTTCCCATAATTCTCTCAACCCAAGTCGACCATTAGCCTTCCCCATGACTGTCAAATGACCATTCCTTTTTATTCCTCTGAGACGTCTCGCCTAGCTATTTAATCGCCACAACTGTGTCAGGCAGCACAATACTAATACTGTATTCGAACACTGTGGGAGTGTTTTTCCTACGCATCTTACATTTTATTCATCTATTGCTAGCTGACATTCCTCACATTAACTAGAAAATTTGTCTAAGTCATCTTACTACAGACTTTCAGTTATGACTCCATCCCGATTACTACAGCATCTGTAGTATACAGACGCAAACTGCTACTCAGTATCTCCGTCATATCATTTATGTACATGGAAAATCCGACAAAGTATTTATTTCTCTGTTATACATATATAGATAGTTGGTATTTTTTGAGATATTCGAAAAAACAGACACCACACCATTCACTGCTTATATGATACCAAGTTTAATTTTTTTTTTTTTTTTAAGCTTATTTCTGGAGATCTCACTACAAGGTTATTGATAGTAGTCCATTTTGATTAGAATATCCGCACTATCCAGTCTCCAAATGGGCACTTTGCACTAAATTGCTAGTGCCATTGAGATTTATCCATTAAATTACAATTCTGAAGCAGTGTTGCTCCACAAGAGATGGGCCAACTCTTCGCCAAGGAGATAATCTGATGATGATCCATGTAGATCGAAACCGATCATCACAAGAAAATATTATATACGATCTTGATTGTTAAATAATCATATTATTCAAAAATTTTAGATCGCTGCTATTTTCCTTAGCAACAATGTTCTACAAAATACTGCAGAAGTTGCCTTAATAAATGAAGAATATTACATGTGTTACATATCATCGAAAATATTCTACCATGGTGTCTGAATGATTCAGAGTGGTGCAGCATTAAATAAACTGAAAGGAGGGCGTGTGGCTGGATTGTTATTACATCTACTTCGTTTATGTATATTTGCTGTTAATTATGGATATATTTCACTTCATGTGAATTAATCCGCTGAACTTCATTATTTCCATGAAAATATACAGGCTTCCTTTTCCTAGTCGCATAACAGATTATTTTAAGGATGACCTTCACAGGTGTTGCTACGTTCATCCATATTTACGTGTATGAGACAGTATTAGCATTTCTAGGAGCCTTATTACATCAGCTCATCATCGAAGCGGTAATAAATAAGGTTCTGGAAGACATGCGGAATAACTGTGCTATTCAGTTATGACAGGAGAGCCCACATAAGTGGTGTCGGAAAAAGGAAGACATGAATCGCAGAAGGAAAGTGCTTTTGACAGTGTGTACCAGTTACGTAAAAGAAGTACTAAGCTCAAATTCAAATGTTTGTTAAGCTTATGGGACTTAACTACGGGGTCATCAGTCCCTAAACTTACAAACTACTTATGAACTACTTACGAACTAGGGAGGGCACAAATATCCATGCCCGAGGGGGGATTCGAACCCCCGACCGTGGTGGCCGTGCAGACCGTGACTGGAGCGCCTCAGTCTCCTCGGCCACCGCGGCCGGCAAGTACTAAGTGTTTCAAAACACTAACATAATGTTTGTAAATATATGGAACTTAACTTCTTCGGTTATTGGTCCCTAGGCCAGCAAACCCCTTAAACTAAGTTAAACTAACCTAAGCAAAAACACAGACACACACACACACACACACATGTCACAGGGAGGACTCGAAACTCCGACGGCGAGCACCCGTGCTCTCTGCAGCAAGGCGCATTAGACCGCTCGGCCACTCCACTACTAATCAGTAACATATAATATTTCTTCTTTTGTTCGGGGACTTATCACATAATTAGAAATGCCAAGTAGTTCTACAGAACTACAGTATTTGGGACTTTTTTGACCTTGGCAATCTATATACTTTCATTATCTCTCCGATTTGAATCATTCCATACAATACATGTGCAACATGGTTCAGACATTTATCACCTACTGTCAAAAGCTGCTTATTCCTTTCAGCGACGTCATTTACACATTAGTATCATAAGCAGCACGTACAGTGTTACAAATTAACATTCCCTATCAAATGTAAAACACCACCCGAATAAAGCGTGCTTAGATTGACTTCATTTCGTTTTTAAGAGTTCAAATTCAAATGTTCAAATGTTTGTAAAGCTTTAGGACTTAACAACGGGGTCATCAGTCCCTAAACTTACACTTATGAACTAGCAAATACTAAGGACGGCACAAATATCCATGCCCGAAGGGGGATTCGAACCCTCGACCGTAGTGGCCCTGCAGACCGTGACTGGCGCGCCGCACACCGCTCGGCCACCGCGGCCGGCATTTAAGAGTTAAAGAAGTTTTTCTTAATTACATAAAATTCCAGCATTGGAGGAGTGTAATTCTCTTGACATTGAGAGGAATATGTGACTTTGGAACTGGCAATTCAATCTATAAATAAATTATACATTTTTAAAATTATTTCTGTAGTCAGTGTATTACGATTGAAAGCTACGGCATACATGTATCTTTTGAGGTCACCACGAAGTAGCCCCTAAGATCACTCTTCTGGGTACAACGTAGACACTGTCTCAACCAAACTAATCCCAAATCATGCTTATGGTTCAAAATTGACTTCTAATTGTCATATGTTTTGTTTGTTATAAAAATGTTTGTCAAGCTTATGGGACTTAACTACGGGGTCATCAGTCCCTAAACTTACAAACTACTTATGAACTACTTACGAACTAGGACGGCACAAATATCCATGCCCGAGGGGGGATTCGAACCCCCGACCGTAGTGGCCGTGCTGACCGTGACTGGAGCGCCTCAGTCACCTCGGCCACCGCGGCCGGCTGTTTGTTATATACGATCCATACGGAGACATTTGGCTCTGTTATGCATTACAGGTTAGTGAAATTATACTTTTTTTTCTACAGGGAACAGACTTTTTAGCTAGTGATATAATGATACCGGAGTTACAAATGAAATATAATTAGATTAGTTACAACACGTTTAGCATGAAAACAGATAAGTGTTGTTTATAACGTACAGTCACGTTAGTTAAAAACTAAAGTCGGCTCCGGGACTCGGGACGTGTAATCTATAGTAATTTATTACAATTGTAATTGGCATGGTGCTCCCGTCAATTTTATGATAAATATTTTACTAATACGCTGTAATTTTCACTTTTCCTTCGTTGTTAACCTAATGCTTTTGGTAGGATTTTCTTGCAAATAAAAATTATTTTTGTCCTTCGCGACCATATCTCAGTAATTATTCGTAACAGTGCAAATGAATAATACATTTGATCGTCATAAAGTACTCTGCCATTGTATTACGTAGAGTACAATGGGGGACGAATTAATATGGCAAAACGAAATCTAAGCTAACAGAAAATCACTGTCTTTATACAAAAGTAGAGTGTTTGTGGGTTTGCGTGTATCTATTGCATGGAAATCTACAGCTTTGTTCCAATATTGATGCAATTTTACACAGTTGTCTATCAAACCAAGAGGAAGGTCACGTTGGGCGTAAAGTTCGCCTACACCACACAGTTAAGAAGATATGACGTCATAAACATTAAAATGCGCTGCATCCCACGACACTGTTGAACATCTCTTCTTAAGTCACTGGACCGATTTCAAGCATATTCCTTATCATGACGAAATAATAGCTGGTGGGGTAAGAACCATTATGACACGTAATTCAGGAGGTATGATATCATAAACAATGAGATGCATGATAAACCGCCCACTCTGTCAAAATATTTCAATTTCTAATGTGTTTACTACTAACTCGATTCACAAAACATTTTGCTTGCATTCCACTTTCCGCGTCCCTGGAAAATTACATTATTTTGTTCAAGAGAAATGATGTCATAGGGATGGAGCTTATCAATCTAAACAAGAGGAAGGTCACTGCCTATATCAATTTTCGGGCGGAATGTACGTTGCTACACGCTTCAGCGCTGCACGGCCAACCACCAGAGAAGTAGGTAGGTTTTCACAATTACACAGCTCACCTCATATTTGGTAGAAGGGGTAAGAGTGGACAGAGAGAGTGAGATGGGTAGGGAGAACAGAAATCAGCCGAGAGATGGGAGGGAGACTGATGGGAATGAAGGAACAGGACAGAAGAAAGCGCCGGATACGTGTGTTTATGCTTGCTCTATGACCATTTTACGACTGCTAAACCGCTGAGTTAATCGTGACGCAACTGATCACCATCAGTTCTCTTTCTGCGAAGTGCAATGCTGAAAAGAATGTCGTAGTGTGTGACGTCAGTCAGTTCACTTACAGCAAGGCCGTCGGCGGTGAAAGAGCGGCGCTGCACACGCTCCTGATGACGCAGAGGCCAGCTGATGACGTTGTTGTTGTTTCGTTGTTTCAGGCGGCGTCAAGGGTGCAGTCAAGGGCACCGGAAAGGGCGACTCGGAGGGCCTCGGAGAACGCTTCGGAGGCGGACCCTTCTCTCCGGAAAGTAAGTATATGTACGTGTGTGTACACAACACTAGAAAACACTGAAATTCAGGTTTCTGTCCATGGCAGCCGAGGGGAAAAGTTAATCATTGGTGGTCAATTTTCATTTTACCTCGTTCCACCGGAGCGCTAAGGTAATCTTCTCATTCCTGTTAGTGCGACATTATCTGTATCTGAATCCATATGGCATTTATAGTATATCACGAATAATTTGTGTATTTCTGAATTATACAATCGTGTCCACTCGTAACACCTATCGCTTTGCTGATGAATATGTCAACGAACCACAAGTAAACTTGTAGTTGTGTCCCGTCAGTTCAGCTGTTTTTTAAGAGGGGTGGGGATCTTTGGGGTAGGGGTCTATCAGTGAGAAACGATTGTAAATTGTGTATCACTGACGACTTTGCCTACAGTCTGATGTGTTTCCTGTTTCTGTCAAAGTAAAGAGTCTCATTTTAATTCTCGTGGATTTAATTTATTTTCACTGTTACATTACTGCAGACGACTATGAGCCCTAAAACTTACCCTTGGCTTCCACGGAATGAGGGAAAAAGCACAATAAATCTAAAACGTTTCTTTCTAAAACAGAGGAGGAAACATGACGTCCACACTTACGCCATTCAAATAATCGTTCAGTTTGCTGAATTCCAAAGCTGTCTCTGTGAAGCTTCAGTTGATAGCAGCTCTCAAAAACTAATAAAAATCCGAGGCAACCCTGCCACTACAATTGGTCGCCTGAACTACAGAATTGGTCCTGTTTTATTTGTGGACACTACAAAAATTTAGTTAGTGTCTGACTGCTGTGAGTGTATAAGAGAGAAAATATGATCTCCGATTCGATTTTTGTGGTCTACATCTTCTCCAATGTGCATAGACTCTGCTCCGAGGTCAGAATCAGATTGCAGCAGTTCACTACAGTTTTGCTCCAGTGATGGTGATAATTTTGGAGCACAATGAAGTAAAAATGAAATATTTCAGTTGCTAATGGTGTTTGTTTTTTGTCTGCTGCAGGCTTCAAGCTCGGATTCGGCAACCTGGGTGGCGGCTCGGGCAGCTTCTCCAAGTCATCGTCCTCCTCGTGGTCGTCTTCCGGCGGCGGTGGCGGTGGTAGCGGCAGCCAGTCTGGTAGCAGCTCCTCCTCCTTCGGCACTGGAGGGTCAGGCTCTGGATCAAGCAGTGGGTCCTCATCCTCCGCAGGCTCCCTGGGAGGAGGCTTCGGAGGTATTGGTGGGTCAGGATCTGGAAGCCACAGCGCCAGCCACGCAGGATCAACGTCCGGAGCAGGTGAGAGGACAACCAACGGCCTTTCATTACGTCCATAGCTAGCGTTACCATTTAAGGAACAGACCACACGAGGTAGTGTGCCTGATGGAGGTGGTCTTTCTAATGCTGTGCGCGGCTATTGGCAAATTTTCCCATCAAGTATACCGTGCTCAATACAGGTCATACACAATTTCGTAAATTTCTTAGGATAAGCACCTAGTATCTGATGGGGCACCTTCTTTTCCTGCGGACTACAGGGAGACTCCGCGGTAAGTGAGACTGTAAGCCCATGGTAGTCCTCCGGACGCTGCTGACAATAAGTCGTTCACAGAGCGCACCTAGTTCAGGTCTGTTCGAGGGTGCAGGATTCATGACATCCCAAATTTGCTCGATGAGGCTAAAAGAGTGGGCCGAGGTGGCTGTCTCAGTTTTTCCCCCATATGTTTTGCAACCATTTCTGCTCGGCGTAGGAGCGACTTGGTGGCGTGTTATAGTCTCTAAACACCACACAACTGTCAAGGTGTTGGGAAACCAAAAAAAGAGGGACATTGTCCGCGAGCAGGTCAGCAGCATACCGCAGATCGTTCAAAGCCCATTCCAGAACAAATGGCAGTCAAGTACATATCAGGAGAATGGACACCAGACCATAACAAAGAATTATCGGCAAGGTGCAGTACAAATCGTTATTCGTCTGACCACGTCACAATACTCCATAGCTGAATTGTTTATTCCCGGTGATTGAAAAGAGTCCAATGACGTTGTGTTAATGTTAACGCACGTGCGCGCTACTGGTTTCCATTCCCCATGGTACCTATATTACTACGGATCGTCCACTAGGACATGTGTCTAGCACGTTCTGTTTTGGCAGCCAATATTCATTAGACTTTTGCCCTTGTGGTACTACTGACGATAGCTAATCACAGTCAACGAGAACGAATGAACTGGTGGTAGTTCGTCTGTTATCAACTGTGTTGCCATAATTAAATTATTCTTGATGCACCCTTGACTCTGTTGAATGTGTAATCCCTTATTCCTGTACCACTTACGAAATCGGAATTCACATCCTTTTTCTACGCAATACCATTTCCTGTTATAAAAGTATGAGCTTGCGACGTTGCATGTTACACAAATCAGTGACACAACAGAACTTCAGTACTTCAGGTGACACAGGGGGGGGGGGGGGCGTGGTGCGTGAACAACACACTTGCGCTATCTGTGACCCATTATCCCTTGAGATTTGTGAAGATCACCCGTAGAATCGCTATTTATAAGATATGAGGAAGGATTTGTTAATGCTAATCGTGTACGTGTAAATACACTAAAACTCATGTCTAAATCAGTTTTTAAAGTTACATATTCATTTAGTTTTGGTTAACAATACATTCAAAAACGCTTTAAGAGAAATATCAAGGTAAATAGAAATTCACAAAACCTGAAACGGTTTTTCATCTCGAACATGTCAAAGACATTAAAGATAAATGTGAAGCAATCAAATAAAATTTGCGATATGGCCGGGAATCGAACCCAGACCTAGTTGCTTACTAAGCAAACGTCTGACCACTAGACCACAGAAGCTGAATTAGTGTTTGTGATGTGGAGGGAAGTCGTACTTAGTCTATTCCGAGGCACCTTAGACGCTAGTGATGCAGTGGTCTAGCAGCAAGAGGTCTGGGTTCGATTCCTGGCTGCATCCCAAAGTTTAATTCATTGCTTCACCTTTAGCTTTAAGAGAAATTAGTAAACTTCTGCAAAAGAATATCTGTATGCATCATTTTCGTCCAATCTTGAAATGCAATCTGTTTGTTTAATTTGGATACTGATCTCAATGAACTTAATATAATTGAGACAAACGACTCGTCCCTGGTAAATAACAACACATTGACATCTATGTTAAAAATATAGCTGATTGCGACACTAGTTACAAACGACAGTCTCCATTAAAGTTAATCTGCTTGTGCTTTCTTCGAGATTGGAGCATAAACATTAATTATAACTTTGGCAGTTAATATACCAGCAGAATGTAAAGTACGGTAATAGATCAAACTCTTATTTATTTGATCAGTTGTTACTCCAGTTTTTAAGGTTTCTGCTTTTTCCTGTACTGATCATTATAATATCGTTATGGTTCCTTGTAAAAATGACTCTAAAATATATACCTTAAGAGCCCAGAACACTTAACAAGAATTCCGAAGTATCAAAGATGAAAAACTACCCATAGCTCTTTAGGCAGGCATTTTAGAGCCCATGATTACTGGACACATTTTAGTTTGCTCCACTGATCCTTCTCCGTAAATATGATGAGCAAAAAGATTGTATTGTAAGATATTTGTTTCAAACTATAGACCTTGAATGAGAGCTCATAACGTCATTGGTTGAAATTTCTGGAATTGACTTCCCATATAAAATTTGATCTACTACGATATTTCAATTACATCTATTAAAAACTTCCAATCACTTCAGTCATGACACAAAGTAAAATACAAAATGTAGTTGGACTATGAATAAAAAAATTGTATTTTTTTCACATTTCAATATTTCGTTTTTTTCCGAAATGAAATAATGTAATATTTTGATTTGTTCAACAGGTGGCAGCAGCTCAGGGTCTAGTTCAGACTCAGCAGCAGGTTCTTTGGGAGGAGGCATTGGCGGCGGTAACCTGGCTGGATCAGGTGGCATAGGAGGTGGACATGGTGGAGCTATCGGTGGTGGAGGCTCAGGACATGGTGGAATTGCGGCAGGAGGCATTGGTGGCGGTTCTGGATTTGGAGGCTCTGGTGGAATCGGAGGTGGACATGGAGGTATTGGAGGTGGACAGGGTGGAATTGCAGGTGGACATGGTGTAGGAGGTGGACATGGAGGCATAGGTGGCGGTCCTGGAGGAATAGTTGGTGGTCCTGGAGCTGGAGGTTTTGGATCAGGAGGAGCTGGATCTGGTAGTTTTGGTGGTGGTAGCTCTGGTGCAGGAGGCTATGGCTCTTCTGGATCTGGAGGCATTGGAGGAGGAATTGGATCTGGTGGGTTTGGCACTGGTGGGGGACATGGTGGTGTAGGTGGTCTTGGAGGTATTGGTGGATCTGGGTCAGGTGCTGGTGGGCATGCAGCAGGTGGTCACGGATCTGACAGCCTGATATTTGGCAGTGGACCTGGAGGCTTTGGACCAGGAGCTAGTGGACCAGGTGCCAGTGGACATGGAGGAATTGGTTCCTCTGGTGCAGGTAGCTCTGCTGGTGGCAGTGCAGGAGGCTATGGAGGAGCTGGTGGTATTGGAGGTGGCTCAGGATTAGGGGGTATTGGTCACAGTGGAGCAGGCGGTATTGGAGGTGGCTCAGGATTAGGGGGATCAGGTAGTATTGGAGGCGGGCCAGGATTTGGAGGTATTGGACACAGTGCTGCAGGTGGAGCAGGAGGTGCTTTAGGACATGGTGGGTCTGGTAGTGTGGGAGGAGGTATTGGAGGCGGGCCAGGATTTGGAGGTATTGGACACAGTGGTGCTGGTGGAGCAGGAGGCGCTGTAGGACATGGTGGGTCTGGTGGTGTGGGAGGAGGATTCTCTGGAAGTACTAGTGGTGGCTTGGCTGGATCTGCTGTTCAGGGCATTGGTGGAGGAAATTTGGGCCACAGTGGACCTGGCGGAGCAGGATTCGGGTCTGGACCTGTTGGTGGAGCAGGAATTGGTGGAATAGGTGGTACTGGAGTTGGAGGATCCCTGGGTCAGAGTTCTGCAGGCAGCCATGGAGGAGCTGGAAGTGGTAGCATTGGTGGTGGTGAGTTCGGTACTGGAGTGTCCGGTTCCGGCCTGATCGGTGGTGGTGTTGGTTTCGGTGGTGGCGCTGGACATGCTGGAGGTGCTGGACATGGAGGTCTCGGAGGCGGTGCCATCGGTCACGGTGGCGGCGCTGGCTTGGACTCCGGTTCTTTGGTCGGCGGTGCAGGGCATTCGGGCGCCGGTTCGTCATCCGGCAGCTCAGCTGATTCCAGCTCTGGAAGCTCCTCTGGAGTTCTCGGTGGTGCAGGCAGCTCAGCGGGCTCCAAAGCAAGTTCTGGAAGCTCTGCGGGCAGTGGCGCCCTTGGTGGAGCAGGCTCTGGATCGTCTGCAAGCAGCAAGGCCAGCTCCAGTGCGAGCTCTGGCAGTGGGATTGGCCGAGACGTAGAGGAGCTGGGCATCAAGGGCCACAAGGGCGTCAAGGGTGGCTACCACTAGCAGTGCCAACTCTCTTTTCTTTCACGTGGTTGTCAGAGAACACTTTCCATAATGTTGGAGAAGCACAGAAACACAATGAAGGACTGTCTCATAGTGCAAGTGTAATGTGATATCATCTCATAAATTCATTCTCCACTCAACCATTATCCATGAAAACATATTTATCAAGTGCAACAACTGTACATAAACTGATAAAGATGTATTTATTGATGAACGAATATATTACTGCATTGAACCCATATGACTGTTATTTAATTTTAGCCATATGTAATAATTATGTATGACTATCATATGGGTAAATTGTAACTTGCTGAACATTGTTGAAAATACATTTTTGTTGTATGACATTGTTCTAAAATAAATTTTTTATTACAATGATGTTCCTTCATTTCCAAATTGTACTCATCTTTTTAAGTAATATTGTGTGCATGATAACTTTTAATAGCAAATTATTACGCTGCTGGCTCGTGAGTTGAATTATTTGGCATAGGCCTCCCCAGTAACTTGACTGTGGTTTTCACACAGAGTTACATCAAATACAATGACAATACTGTATGTAGTATTGTTTTTGTTACCACCATGTTTATACTGAGTAAAGAACGACTAAGTGTCCAGATGAAACAGACATTAGAAACAGGAGTAAACCCTTGATAAAAGTTTTCCAGAGAGTAATGTATAAGGTTTGTCGTTGATCACAAATATCTTTATTTGGCAATGTGCACTCTACTTTAAACATGTGCACATGTTATTAGAAGTTTCTCTAATAACGCGATTCTACCATATGCAGAGTTCTCGATTTATGACGGACATATGTGAGAAACAACTGCGACTTTCCCAGTCTAATTAATGAATCTCTATGTGTTCTCACCACATTCTGTTTCTTAGTTGATGAACCTAACATGAACATGGACAATTGCCATACTGAATACACTAAATTGATAACAACATAGATGAAGTAGCAGAAGTTATCTCACAATGTAAAATTATCAGCATGAGTATGATGAATGTTTTATGTTCAAGGATAGAGGCATATATAGATATGTGGATAGATTAGATTAAATTAGATTACATTAATACTTGTTACATAGATCATATATACATTTTGTAATGATGTGGAACTTATCAGTTTAGTTCATGACAATCAATATTTTAAGGAATTTCTTATTTACTGTTTTGTTTTATTTTTTATTTTTTTATTTACGTTTTATCAAATAAGACATCTACGTAGTAGAAGGAGTGCCATTCAGGAATTCCTTTAATTTCTTTTTAAATACTAGTTGGCTATCTGTCAGACTTTTATTGCTACTTGGTAAGTGACAGAAGGCTTTTGTGGCAGCATAAGTCACCCCTTTCTGTGGCAAAGTTAGATTTAACCTTGAATAGTGAATATCACCCTTTCTCCTATTTTGTAGCTATGCACACTGCTATTACTTTTTAAATTGGGTCAGATTGTTATCAACTAATTTCATCAGTGAATATATATATTGTGAAACTACAGTGAAGATCCATAGATCGCTAACTAAAAGTCTGCAGGACGATCTTGGGTGGGCTCCAGCAATTATTCTGATTACACGCTTTTGTGCAATGAATACTTTTTACTCAATGTCGAATTGCCCCATAATCTGATTCCATATGAAAGCAGTCAATGAAAATAGGCATAGCATATCACCAATTTTTGCAATGACCCTGATTGCATAAGGAGCTGAACTCAAACGTTTCAGCAGATCTTCAATGTGTATCTTGCAATTCAATCCCTCGTTAATGCAAACACCTAAATTTTGAATATTCTAGATTAGCTACAGAGTTATGTTCAAAGTCTGAATTTATTAATGGTGTCATGCCTTTTTACTGCATGAAACTGTATATACTGGTTTTTATCAATGTTTAATGAGAGTCCATTTGTAGACAACCACTTAATAACTGTCTGCAAGATATCATTTACAATTTCATCTGTTAATTCCTGTTTTTCAGTTGTAATAGCTATACTTGTATAATCTGCAAAAAGAACTAGCTAAGCATCTTCGTCAATACAGAATGGCAAGTCATTAATATGTATTAAGAACAGCAAAGGACCCAAGACCGAACCTTGTGGGACCCTATTTTTGATAACTACCCAGTTAGAGGAATTAATTGTTTCATGTAAACTGCTTATTTAGACTTTCTGCCTACTTCCATTTAAGTATGATTTAAATCATTTGTGCAATGTCCCACTCATTCCACAATACTTAAGCATATCTAGGAGAATCCCATGATTTACACAATCAAAAGCCTTTGAGAATCACAAAAATTTAGAACGGGTGATGTCTGGTTATTCAAAGCATTTAATATTTCACCAGTGTAGGTATACATAGCATTTTATAGTGAAAAGGTTTTTTGAAAACCAAAGTGACATTTCGTTACAACTTTGTTTTTACTAACAAACTACAGCACATGGAACAGTAAAAATAAGTAAAAAAAATAAAAAGAAATAAAAGACGGGGGAAGGGCACGTCTCTGATTCTGGGTCCCCTGCCTGCAACCGGATGTGGAGGCCATGTGTATATAGTGTACAATTCAACGTTGTACCTTTATTCTCCATTGTTTTCCATTATAGACAGGGCCAATTATTCTTCTCGAAACTTTCCTCTCGGATCCGTCAAGCAGCTTTTCATCAGTTTCCTTCAAGGGCCATGTTTCTGAAGCGTAAGTGGATTTTGTAAATATTGAATTGTGTTGAGTGGTGCAGTGGAACAGTAGATTCTTCCTTTATATTATACTTCAAGAGTAAATCTTTGTTCCAATTTGATTTAATCGAACTTCGACCCTGACCATTCCACTACAATCGAATAAAAAAAAAAAAATACTCCATTCCGAGTAAAAAAAATCTTTCAAATGTTCACTGTAAGGCTCTTGTGCTAGTTATTAGAAGAATAAAACTGTTCACAACAAATACTGCAAAAAGTACAAAGTCTAATAAGCACTTCCGTTAAATATTCTCAAAAAAATGTCTTGTTGAAAATTCCTAAGATAATCTTTTTCCATCACAGATATTGCTCACTGAATCCGACGTAAAATATATTGATTAATGAGAGTTATTTCACTGTCCTCCAGATAATAAATTATTTCTGAGTCCCTACACTGCTATAAATCGGAGAAATACTTTCAAAAGTTCCAAAGTTATAAATTCAATTCAGTATATAGATATCTTCTTTCCTTGTTGGATGTAATAATTACTTTTCACACACTGGCACTTGAATTAAAAGTTTACGTTTTATTACGAAAGTTACAAGTCCATATAATACAACACATATAATCAGATCGGTCTAGTAGGAGCTCAACAACAAGACAAACTTTCTTTTCTGAACATACAATACTGAACAACTCATGACAAAACATTTTTTCTTTTATTTCTATTCATTTCATTGTGACGGTTGGCAATAGAGGTCTTCAAACAGGATCTTCTCTGAGCGTGTGGCTGTCGACCCGCGACTTTTGGTGACCAGTTACCTTATCTTTAGCTCCAGCAGAGAAGCTGCTATTTTCGTAGATTGCTCCGTTGTCACTGCACTTGAAACATAAAAACAAGACACATTTCTTTTAAGAATGAAACAAACTTATTAAGACTCAACATTATTAACAACAACATATATAAACATGTTCTTTTACCTGCAAAACTGAGCTGACGTAAAGGTAGTAGCAGAGGATAATATTTCGTCCCACTACATACCCCACCCACAAGCTCAGTTTAGCAGAGAACAAAATACGAAGTAAATGTAAGATGAATTGTAAAAGTCTTGTCTTCTTTTAATATAATTAATCAAACAGTGTTCTTCACAGTTCATGTGCCACCATACTCTAAATAATATTTCTTGTTTTTATTTCTGTCTAAATATAGAACAGTTCATAAGTTTCATACCTATCAGTTCATCCCTTATTAGCCTATGAATAGGTTAAGGTTTTTTATTAGTACTAAATGTTTATTATATATCATAAAATATTCCATTCAATAAAACTAACATCTATCCCTTCACGTCTACAATCTGTGTTATATATATTACATATATATTATTAAATGGATCTCCAATACACATTAATTACATACTCTTGCATAACATTTATTAAAATATATATAAATTATTCCATGGAAAAAATAATACATAGTAAAGACCTTTTCTTTTTTTTCATGTTGCCACCTTTAATTACTAATTTATATGATTACACTTTACATAAAATACATGTTACGACATTTGATTCCACTATTAAAACAATGAATATCATTTCAATTACCTTCTATACAAAGCATATGTTCTTCCTTTTTACACAGGAAACCCTAGAAATAATTTTAACTGTTTCTGATTTCTAGGACTTGGACATTCAACAATAGTCTCAATGCGTTCTGGGTCTGGCTTTATACCTTCACTATTGACTATATGTCCAAGAAATTTCACTTCTTTTTTTCCAAAATAGAACTTAGATAATTTTAAAGTAATACCTTTATCAATTAATCGTTTAAATAATTCCCTTAAAATAGCAAAATGTTCTTCCCAAGTTTTTGTGAATACAAGTATATCGTCGACATATACAATTATTTTCTGTAACAACTGTTGACCTAAGGCAAAGTCTAATGCCCTAATAAAATTAGCCACCAATATATTAAGTCCAAAAGGTAGCACCATTAACTGAAAAGACTTCCCCTCGAAAAGAAATGCCGTAGATTGCCTAGAATCAGGATGTAACCTAAGTTTGTGGTAACCAGCTGTCAAGTCCATAGTACTCATGTAACAAGAACCTGCAAGTTTTAGAAGTACTTCTTTTATGGGTAAAGGTCTATTCCTTTCCATCTCAATAATTTTGTTCAGTTCTCTTGCATCCAAAACTAAACGAACTCCACCTGTACCCTTTTTGACCACCCATAACGGACTGTTGAAAGCAGTACATGATATTTCTATAATACCCTGTTCTATCATTCTATTTACTTCTCTGGTGGCAGCTTCCTTAAGTTCCACTGGTATGGAATATGGTTTCTTAAAGCACGGTTTCGGATTTTTAACTTTAAGCTTACAAATATAATCCTTAACACAACCAGGTGTATCAGAAAAGACTGCTTTAAATTCTAAAAGCAAAGACACCATTTCCTCCTTCTCTAGCTGCGATAAGAAACTATTTGAATAACATTTGTCCTTGATTTCTGCTTCGATGTTATCCTTAATATTACACTGATATATTTCATATCCGAAGTCATTATAATCTAGGAATAAATCCATAGAACTTAAATACTTAATCTGTAGAGTTTTGTAAGTCATCTATAATCCGCTGATCATGAAATTTCACTTCAACAATCCGATATTAGGTATGAACCGTCAGCATAGATTTCTTAAAATGTAGTATATCTTTATGTTTATATAACCAGAAAATACGTAGAATTAAGGATATATTCATTTCATCTACGACAAGAAAAGAATGAGAAAACAACTGTTGGTTTATTATAAAAGTCAAGTAAATTTCCTCAGTGATGTTTTGGATTTTCTTTCCAGTAACAACTACAATCTTTACACCACTTACTGGTAATACTGGGCAATTCCAGTACTTACTTTTAATTCTAAATAATTATATGGATAGAATACTAACTTCGCTACCCGAGTCAATTATAATATTCACTTCAGTGTCCTTAACATAGCCTTTAATACCGTTTTTTTTTTTTTTTTTTTTTTTTTTTTTTTTGTAATTATCTTCACGAAGCAAATCGTGTTGCCAAGTATCCTCATCTTGGTGTAATAATCAAAAATTACAAATGGGTCGTACAGAACATTGCTCTGCCGTCCGCTTTAGCTGACCCGCTCTAAGGGACGGTTCTAGTTTTCCGAATTCTCTATTATTATATCACCTGTAATACGACCGTCATCACTTACTTGCTTCTTTACCGAAACACAGTGTAAGTTACCTGTCCTCCACATTTTTGAATTATTTTCCTGGCCCACTACAGTTTCTTTACCTCTGTATTGCCTCTTAACATGACGAAAACGGCACTGATTATTATTATTATTATTATTATTATATTTGCGAGTTTGGGGTTGATTAACATTATTATAATTACGAGAATTATTTTCTCTATTGAGGTTAAGTTTCTCATCTTCCCGTTCTTTATTTAAATTATCAAGCTGTTCTAAATAGTTCAATAATTCTCGGGGCCGTGATCATTCCCGTTCTATCATTTTTTCTTTTACATAATACGGCAATCTGCTAATGAGAACCCGTATCAAATGCTCTTCCATAATAGGTTGTTCATTAAGTTTTACACGGTTTAAGTGCCATTCAAAATATTTACTGAATTCTCCCCACTGTCTAGAATAATAACATGGGTCTAATAACTCTAAGGTTAACCGTTGTTGTTCACCTTTTGACCAATACATTTCTTTAAACTGATCCACACAATCGTCCCAATTTTTAAATTCGTTTTTATATAAAATAGCCCAGTCGGTAGCATCCGCTTCCAAATGTCCTAGCACAAACTGTATTCTTTTGCTAACGTTCCATTTAGGAGGAAAAGTATTTTCAAAGGCCTTCAACAACATCATCGGATGAAGCTCGCCTCCAGGTTTAAAGTTCGGAAATTTACTATCTGTATTAGAACCCGTTGAAACATTCAAACCTCCCACCACTCATTAGGAGGTATATTTAAATTTGATTTCACATGCGATAGCGAAATCGTATCGTCTTTGTTGGTATTTGAAACTTTCTCAGTGTTGGCATTGTTACTCTCTAAATTTTCGATGTCGACGCGACTATCGTTCCGTGAGATGTTGGCAGCCCTGTTACCAGGAATGCTTTCTTGTTTATCGATCTCTGCCAAACGTTTGTTTATCTGCTGAATACTTATCTCTGTATGAGATAAACGATTTATTAACTCTGACTCTCTCAGCCGTTCACAATGTGAATGCTCGCCGTCAGATTTATTACTGTTATCTCTGACAGTTTCGAGGTATTACATATTTCAGAGACCAGACCTTTAACATTTTCTAGTTCGGTGTGGTTTCTGTCAACTTGTTGAATCAGAGAGTTTAATTCTGGATTATCTATTGAAGAAATTTCTACCGCGTCGGTAGAAACCTCTTCAATAGATTCTAATAACTACTTAAGTACAGTTTCCGTTTTACTAGAAATCTTATTCTCTATTTCTTCGAACAATCTAATATTATTCTTTTCTATTTCTGTAACTACTAAGGCGTGAATATTATCTAAACGGTGCGTTAACTTGGCGACATCATCACGCATTTGCACCTTTTCGCGCCGAATGTGCTCTTCTAGTCTACTGTGTGGATGTGTATCCATTCAAACTGAAAGTTGACGGCATAATAGGTTGATATACAGGCCATGTATTTAGCTTTATTTTCATTAAAGATACGACCAAATTTCTTACTTGCTTGATTTAAGGCTGTGAAAGGTTCTTTCAGTGCTGGTACTGTCCATGCTATGATGTCTATATTATCTGCAGATACTAAAATCTGCCTTATACAAAATATTACAATACACAATATATATATATATATATATATATATATATATATATATATATATATATATATATATATAATTTTATACTTTTTATTTCTAATTTATTTAAAAAAATCTTCCAATGTGTAGAAATAGTTGTCATTCATAAATTCTTTTAATTTATTTTTAAATGCTAGTTGGGTATATGTCACGCTTTTGATACTGTTTGGTAGATGACCAAAGACTTTAGTGGCAGCATAATTCACCACTTCCTGTGCCAAAGTCAGATTGAACTCTGCATAGTGAAGATCATCTTCTCTCCTGGTGTTATACCTATGCACACTGCAATTACTTTTGAACTGGATTGGATTATTAACAACAACTTTTATAAGTGAATATATATACCGTGAAGTTACTGTGAGGATATCTAACCCCTTAAATAGATGTCTGCAGGATGTTTTGTTGGGTTCAATCCATGCAGCTTCTACCTATTCACACATCACCAAAGCTGATCTGATATGGCAGTGGGTGGTGTATCCCGGACTTGTCGCTCCGCAATCATCGACAGATGTTTTCTATAGGCGGTGGAATGGTCGAGCGCTCTAAGGCTCCTTGCTGTGGAGCGCGCGGTTGCTCCTCGTCGGAGATTCGAGGCCTCCCTCTGGCATGGGTGTGTGTGTGTTGTCCTTATGTTAGTTTAAGTAATTTGTAATCCTAGGAACTAATAACCACAAGAGATATGTTCCATAGATTTACAAACATTTGAACACTTAGACATTGGGAGAACAGAAAGGGAAAGACAGCAAACCAATCCGATGGATGATGAAGAAGTCTTCAACACAGGCTGCCACGCGTGTTTAGGTATTAGCCTGTTTCAACGTGGCCGTGCGAAAGGTCGAAAGGTGTGGGAGGACAACAGGCATTAATGCTGGTTAGTTAGTCTCCAGACGGTGCGTACTAGGGGCTTGCGGTACAGAATCCAGTGACACCCCAGGCCATTAAACCAAGTGCAGGGCCAGTAAGGCAACAGTTCAACATTGACTGCGGTGTCTCCAGTCTCTAATCCGACCATAGTGTCTGTGAAGAAGCAACCGGGATTGTTTTTGCTTGCACCATCTACATCTACATAAATACTCTGCAACTCACATTGAAGTGCATGGCAGAGGGTTCATCGAACAGCTTTTATTACGTTTCTCTCCACTTCCATTCTCTAAGAGGACACCTACATCTTTCTGTTTTCGATATGATTTCTCTTACTTTATTTTGATGATCATGTCTTTCTATGTAGATGGGTGCTAACAAGATATGTTCGCATTCGGAAGAGAAAGCTGGGGAAATAAATTTCGCAAATAGATCTCGTCGTAACGAATAAAGCCTTTGTTTTAATGATTTCCACCCCAATTCGTGCATCATTTCCGTGACACTCTCTCCACTATATTGCGATAAAACAAAACGAGCTGCCCTTCTCTGAACCTTCTCAATGGCTTCTGTCAGTCCCACCTGGTGAAGGTCCTACAAGGGGCAACAGTACTCCATGAGAGAACGCACAAGTGTGATGTAGGCAGTCTCTTTGGTGGACCTGGTGCATCTTCGAAGCGTTCTGCCAATGAAACGTAACTTTTGGTTCTCCTTCCGCACAATATTTTCTATGTGTTCTCTCCAGTCAGAGTTGTTCGTAATTGTAACTCCTAGGTATTTGGTAGAATTTATGACCTTAAGGTTTGACTGATTTATCGCGTAATTGAATTTCAGCTGATTTCTTTTAGTGGTCATGTGTATCACTTCACACTTTTCTTTATTTAGTGCCAATTGTCAATTTTCGCACCATGTAGAAATTTGGTCTAAATCGCTTTGCAGTTGCTTTTGATCTCCTGTTGACTTCACTAACCGATAAACGACAGTATCATCCGCGAACAGTCTAAGGGAGCTATTCAGATTACCTCCTAAATCGTTTATAAACACGAGGAAGAGTACGGGAACTTTAACGCTTTCCTGTGGAACGCCAGATATCACTTCTGTTTTACTCGATGACTTACCGTCAATTACAACGAACTGAGTCCTTTCTGATAAGAAATCGCGAATCCAATCGCACAATTGGGATGATATTCCATAAGCACGCAATTTCATTAGAAGCCGCTTGTGTGGTACAGTGTCAGAAGCCTTCCGGAAATCAAGAAATATGGAATCGATTTGAGATCCCTTGTCTATGACACTTAACACTTCATGTGAATAAAGGGCAAGCTGTGTTTCGCAATAGTGATACTTTCTGAATCCGTGTTGACTATTGGATAATAGGTCGTTCTCTTCGAGGTAGTTCATAATATTCGAACAAAGTATATGTTCCAAAATCCTACTGCAAATCGTCGACAGTGAGACTGGCCTGTAATTTTGTGGATCACTCCTATTGCCTTTCTTGAATATTGGAGTCACTTGGGCAACTTTTCATTCTTTGGGTACGGATCTTTCGCTGAGTGATCGGTTGTAAATTATAGCTCAGTACGGAGCTATTGCATCAGAATACTCTGAGAGGAATCTAGTTGGTATACAATCTGGCCCGGAAGATTTGTTTTGTTTAATGACTTAAGTTGTTTTACTACTCCAGGAACATCTACTTCTAAGTTTCGCATGCTGGCGGCTGTTATTGGATTGAATACTGGAGTGTTCACTTCTTTTGTGTCCCAACTTCGTCGCCTCTTTTGTGTCCCAGCCTCGTCGTACGTGTCGGTGGCCGAGTGGAACGAGACCGACACAGTAACAAAGACAGCACGCCGGTGCAGGTACGGAGGGGAGCAGCCAGAAACTACAAACACTAGAGTAAATTAGAAAGAGATATATATTGCACAGAATGTAACAATACTTAACTTTTACATAGTACTGCAGAATGTTGATACATAGTTGTTAGAGGCCTGCCTAGTGCCTGTACAATAGCAAAGTCTTCACTTGTGCCTATCTGATTACGAAGGTCCTAACTCGTTGCTATCTCAGTCCGAAGTGACCGGTCCTTCAGTGGTGGCCACGAGCGGCGTTCTCGCAAAGGGCGCTCGTGGCTGTCGTCGTAAGAACGCCGCGCCGTGCGTGCATGGCGGCGCGCGGCGAAAGTAGGTGGCGCGCACTTTGTACTTGTGCGACACCACACCCCTCCCCCCCAAACCGCCGCGCCGTCGTGGCGTAGGGCTGAGGGCCACGGCGACGGCACTGGGAGGAGGGCCTGGGCGGGGGCGTTACTGCTGGGACGGGCGTCGTAGCTGAGGCTGGGATCGAGACGCCGTCCGCGCCCCGGTATACACCTTGCGATCCGCTGGAAAACCCGCGAAAACCAGCGGAAGGGCGCCCGCCCCCGCCCAGAGGGAGCAGGTCATCTTCTTCTGAGGTGCGTGGCCCAAGCTGGGGGGGCCCGCACGGTCCCGGAGTCCCTCTCGGTGACGCTGTCATCTGCGGCGGCGACAGCGGCGGAGTCGCGTCAATCTCCATCGGGACGATCTCGTAGTCCGGGGACGCTGGACCCGTCGACGAACGATGTGGATGTGCTCCCTGGCGGTGAACTGGGTCTGGAATCAAGAAACCGGAGACAGGATCGCGCGGCCTGTGCAAGCGCAATTGGTTTGCGTGGCGCCGCAGCTCCGACCCTGTGGAAGAACGTACAACATACATATTACGACCGAGCACGCGCTGAATGGTGCCCGGCGTCCATCTTGTCTTGTTGCCAGCAAACACCCTGTACAGCACTGGCGTAGAAACCTGAAAATGCGTAGCGCCAAACGAACCGACTCGGTGCGTGGGAGGCTGCAGCAGGTGAAGGAGAGTGCGGTGACGGCGGCCGTGTAGCAGCTCGGCAGGAGACGGGCCGTCACGTGGCATGCACCGATACGTAGACAGCAAAATTTGAAGAGCTTGCTGCCTGGAGTGCTGACCTTTCATCTTCTCCATGTGAGACTTGAATGTTCGAACGAAACGTTCTGCTTCACCATTGGACTGAGGGTGAAAAGGTGCAGTGGTAATATGCTGAATGCCATTCACACGACAAAACTGTTGAAATTCCGCGCTAACAAACTGAGGTCCATTGTCACTGACGATAGTTTCAGGCAAGCCTTCGATGCAAAACACTGATGTTAAGGCACTGATTGTACTAGAAGCTGTCGTTGAGTTCATGGCAATCACAAAAGGAAACTTGCTGAAAGCGTCTACAACAATTAACCAGCGCGTATTCCAGAAAGGTCCAGCAAAGTCAATATGTAAACGTTGCCATGGTCCCTTGGGGCGTGGCCAGTCTGAGAAACGTTGCGGAGGAGCCGCCTGATGCTCCGCACAAACTGTACACTGTGATGTCATGCTCTCTATCTGAGCGTCCATACCAACCCAGGTACAATGACGTCTGGCCAGTTGCTTTGTCCTAACAATGCCCCAATGTCCTTGATGCAGGAGGCGTAACACTTCTCGTTGCAGGGAACGAGGAACAATCACTCTTGCTTGGTCGTTGTCGGTATGCAACAACAGTACACCCTGACTTAAAGATAATGCATGGCGTTGTGCAAAATAACGTCGAACCAGAGGCCGATCAATGTCTTTGGCTCTGGCAGGCCAACCAAAGCGAACAAAACGTGCTACCACACTTAAGTCTGCATCCGCAGCTGTTTCCTGTGCAACCCGACGAGAGTTCAAAGGGAAATCTGCGACAGCGGAAGCATCTCTGGAGGCTATCTGACAACATGCCATTTCTGAAGAATCAAACGACACATCCTGGCCAACCGGAAGTCGGGAAAGTGTGTCCGCGTTAGCATGTTTAGTGGTAGGTCGGTACAAAATCTCATACTGATAATTAGACAATATCAAGGACCATCTCTGAAGCTTTTGTGCCGTACGTGGCGGAATCGGCTTTGTGGGTGAGAACAACGACGTGAGAGGCTTGTGGTCTGTCAACAAATAGAATTTTCTGCCATAGAGATAATGATGAAACTTTGTGACGCCGTAAATGATTGCTAAGGCCTCCTTTTCTATCTGACTGTAATTCTGTTGCGTCGGCGTCGGTAGCTTGGATGCAAAGGCAATAGGACGATCGTGACATCCAATACGATGCGACAGAACGGCACCCAGACCGTACGACGAGGCGTCAACTGCTAACACTACAGGCTTCTGTGGGTCAAAGGGAATCAAACATGCATCACTGAGTAGTGCAGACTTTAGTTTGTCAAAGGCAACCTGACAATCTTTAGACCATACAAAAGGAACATTCTTCCTACGTAAGTGATGCAGTGGAGCTGCAATCTGAGAGGCATTGGGAATAAACCTGAAATAATAGTTAAGCTTTCCCATTACCGCTTGCAATTCATGCACATTCTTAGGAGGAGGCAAGTCTTTGATTGCTCGAAGAGGTGACTGTAAGGGATGAATTCCTTGGGCATTAATCACATGGCCTAGGTACTCTATTTCAGTCTGAAAGAACGAACACTTTGCTTTATTGCAACGTAGACCTGCTGCAGTCAAAACTTTGAAAAGGCACTCCAGGTTTGCTAAATGTTCTTCAACTGTACGTCCGGATACCACAATATCATCTAAGTAGTTTGAGCAACACGGTACAGAAACTGTCAGCTGTTCCAAAAAGCGCTGAAAAATAGCGGGGGCGGAAGAACTGCCAAAGGGTAGGCGCTGAAATTGAAAAAGGCCCATGTGAGTATTAATGACGAAAAACTTTTTTGACTCGTCATCAAGTGGAATCTGTAAGTATGCCTCTGCTAAATCAATCTTGGAAAAGAAGCGAGACTGTCCTAATTTGTCCATCCGTTCCTCAGGTCTGGGCAGAGGGTAAGTGTCTACAATTGTTTGACTGTTCACTGTTGATTTGAAGTCCGCACAGAGACGAAGTTTTCCTGACGGCTTGGGTATAATTACTATAGGCGAGGCCCACTGACTCGCAGAAACAGGAGAAATCACCCCACTATCTTGCCAACGTTTAAGTTCTTCGGCAACTGAATCACGCAATGCGATAGGCACTGGTCTAGCTTTACGAAATTTTGGAACTGCAGATTCGTTTAAAGTTACATGTGCCACGAAGTCTTTTGCACAACCTAGTTCCGGCGAAAACAAGTCACTATATTTGTCACACAATGCATTGATTTTATCCTGAGGCACTATTGACGAAATTTGAAGCACATCTCTTTGAATTGATAAACCAAACAAGTCAAAAGCATCTAGTCCAAAAATGTTCTGTGTCGATTTGGCCTGAAGAACTACAAAAGCAACTGTTTTTGTTACACCTTGAAAAGAGGCGGGCAGGCTACATGTTCCTAGCACGGGAATATTTTCACCTGTATAAGCTGTTAACACTTGCTGTGACGGCGACAATTTTGGCGAACCCAGAAGTTCATAAGTATCTTTATTAATTAATGTGACAGCGGAACCAGTATCAAGCTGAAATTGCACAGCCCTATTTTCTATGGAGAGATTTACAAAAAGTTTGTGCTTCTGGCGCACGACAGGTGCGCGAATGTGGGCAACGTCGGCTACGGTTTGTTTGCTGCGTATGCGCGGGTCGCGTAGTGAAGGAAGCGGCGCAGACTCGGCACGCAGCGGATTAACAACACTGTCACTAGATGGCACTACCGCCGGATCGGCGACCGCGCAGTGCGAGGCTACTACAGATTCACTAACTACTGCACTAAACTTTTGAGTAGCTACATCAAGTCTACAGTCACTAGCTACACAGTACTGGGCACTATTACAAGGAGAAGTTGCAGAAGGCACCATTTTCACTACAGGAATGCACTGTTCATAGTCATTTTGCGTGTCCCGAACCCTTTTCCGTTGCACTTTTTACACGCCCGTCGGCGCTTGCTACGTGGTGCACTATATAGTTTTGCCATAGGCGCAGAACTACTTTCTTGCAATTGAGATCCAAGGAAAGCACTGTTCAATTCCACAGCCCGTATAACATTTACAGAATGAACTGTTCTCGCACTTTGCGAAGCACTGTTTCCAACGTTACTGTTCGTTGAGTTTTTAATTTGCATACACACAGACTGTACATGTCCTGATTTGCCACATTGATAACAGGTTGCGTTGCGACTAGGGCAATGAGCACGCTTGTGGCGAGACACACACTGGGGGCAAGATTTACGTACATTTTTATGAAATGAGCGTTGGCGCCCGTTATTCAAATCACTGTTTCTAACACGACGGGGCGATCTTTGTGTCACACTTTTACACCGGCTACTGTTCACTGTCTGTTCAGCACGACCGTAGAAAAATAAGAATCACTAGTGCTATACTGAGAACTACGGCTAGGAAAGCGTCCGTTGCGGCGCACTGAATTAACACTGTGGCTTTGCATTGCTACATCTGCTAAGTCAAAAGTATCATGCGCTTCAATAAGCTGCAGTACACTGTCTAATGAGGGGTCAGACTGTTTCAGAATTGCTGCTCTAATTCTGGGGTCCTGAATATTCTGCGTAATCGCATCCCTCAACATCACGTCACTATACGAAAGTCCACAAGAGCAAGTAAATTTACATTGGCGGGTTAAGCCCTTCAATTCCGTAATCCACTCTTGGTGTGACTGCTGCGGTAATTTTTTAAGTCTGAAAAATCGGTATCGTGCAGCGGCTACAAGAACTTTTCTCTCATAATGAGCATTCAGTGCATCTACAATTTGTTCAAAGTCTACATCACGAGGGGATGCAAGAGGGAAAAGTTTTTGCAATAGTACGAAGGTCTGGGGGCCCACAATCGATAAGAAAAGGTTCTTCACTCTCTGACCTGTAATTTGATGAGCCGCGACGAGTTCTTGAAACTGTGCGAAATAGTCGCTCCATTCTTCCTCACGTTCGTTGTACTGGCGGAACGTCGGAAGCGGTGCGGCGTCAGGTGTGGGCTGCTGATGCGACGGCTGTTGTTGGTGAGCAGCCTGTGTCGTCAACTGTGACACGGCCTGCAGTAGTTGAGTGATTTGCGCCGTCTGTAACTGAATAATTTCCATTAAGTTTGGGTTCGGGGTAGTGGCTATGCTGACCGATTAGGCGCCGCGTATACAAGTAAATTAGTACAAAACACAAATGCAATATGAAAGAGGACGCTCTGCAACAAAAAAGTCCACAAAACACGTAACAAAATATCTTTCCCCAAAATTGTTATAATAAGGGTGGGTGGGCGGGAGCAATTTTTGCGTGCTCCGACTGCTGCTGTCTGGCTGCTGTAAGCGGGCTGGTCCAAGGTTTTATCACTCCTCGTCGCCACTTTTGTATCCCATCCTCGTCGCCACTTTTGTGTCCCAACTTCGTCGCCGCTTTTGTGTCCCAGCCTCGTCGTAGGTGTCGGTGGCCGAGTGGAACGAGACCGACACAGTAACAAAGACAGCACGCCGGTGCAGGTACGGAGGGGAGCAGCCAGAAACTACAAACACTAGAGTAAATTAGAAAGAGATATATATTGCACAGAATGTAACAATACTTAACTTTTACATAGTACTGCAGAATGTTGATACATAGTTGTTAGAGGCCTGCCTAGTGCCTGTACAATAGCAAAGTCTTCACTGGTGCCTATCTGATTACGAAGGTCCTAACTCGTTGCTATCTCAGTCCGAAGTGACCGGTCCTTCAGTGGTGGCCACGAGCGGCGTTCTCGCAGAGGGCGCTCGTGGCTGTCGTCGTAAGAACGCCGCGCCGTGCGTGCATGGCGGCGCGCGGCGAAAGTAGGTGGCGCGCACTTTGTACTTGTGCGACACCACAACTTCGTCTTCTTTGGTGAACGAATTTCGGAAAGCTGTGTTTAGTAATTCTGCCTTAGCAGTACTGTCATCGGTAGTATTACCATTGCTATCGCGTAGTGAAGGTATTGTTTGTGTTTTGCCGCTAGTGTACTTCACATATGACCAGAATTTCTTTGGATTTTCTGCAAGATTACGAGACAGGATTTCGTTGTGGTAACTACTATAAGATTCTCGCAATGACGTCCGCGCTAGGTTGCGAGTTTCAGTAAAATATTGCTAGTCTTGCAGATTCTGTGTCTTTTAAAATTTTGCATGCGTTTTTCTTTGTTTCTGCAACAGTGATCTGACCTGTTTTGTGTACCACGGGGGGTCAGCCCCCTCTTTTATTAATTTATTTGGTATAAATCTCTCGATTGCTACTGATATTATGTCTTTGAAAGTAAGCCACAACTGATCTACACTCGCATTTTTAGTTTTGAAAGACTGGAGACTATCACTCAGGAAAGCGTGAAGCGAATTCTTATCTGCTTTATTGAACAGATATATTTTTCGTTTATTTTTTGTGCACATGGGAATTTCGACATTCAGTCTCGCTACTACAACTCGATGTTCGCTAATCCCTGTATCTGTTTTGATGCTCTTTACTAGCTCAGGATTATTTGTTGCTAGGAGATCAAAGGTACTTTCGCAACCATTTACTATTCTAGTGACTTCATGAACTAACTATTCGATTAGTTTTCAGAAAAAGCATTCAGAACTAGTTCGGACGTTGTTTTATATTTGTCCCCGGTTTTGAATACGTAATTATGCCAACATATCGAGGGTAAATTAAAGTCGCCACCGATTATAACAGTACCGGATACCTATTTGAAATGTGATTCAAGCTTTCTTTGAACATTTCGGCAACCGCATCGTCTGAGTCAGGGGGCCGATAAAAAGATCCAATTATTAATTTATTCCGGTTGTCAGGTATAACCTCTACCCATACCAACTCACAGGAAGTATCTGTCTCAATTTCGCTGAAGGATAAACCGTTTGTAACAGCAATAAACACGCCACCCCCGTTTTTATTCTATCCTTTCTGTAGACAATATGACTCTTTTAAAAAAAATTCGGCCGAACTTATCTCAGGTGTCAGCCAGCTTTTAGAACCTATAACGATTTGTGCCTCAGTACTTTCTATCAGCGCTTGGAGCTCTGGAACTTTCCCAATACAGCTACGACAATTTACAACTGTTATAGTAATGGTTTCTAGGTCTGCTTTCTTCCCGTGTCTGACCTGCCCCCTATGAGACTGAAACTCATTTTGTATATTCCCGAGGCCCTGTAATCTAAAAAAACCGCCCAGTCCAGACCACACAGCTCCCGCTACCCGTGTAGCCGCTTCCTGAGTATAGTGGACTCCTGACCCATTTAGCGGAACCCGAAAACCCACCACCCTTTGGCGCAAGTCGAGGAATCTGCTGTCCACACGGTCGCAGAACCGCCCGAGTCTCTGATTCAGACCCTCCACTCGGCTTTAAGTGTTCTCCCCATTAAAGGTAGTCTTTGATTCGCTTTTCCTAAAATATTTTCTAAGTGTTCTTTCCAATTTACGTTGTTCGGAATTGTTACTCCTAGGTATTAGTAAAATTGACGTCCTGTAGGTTTGACTGATTTATCCTGTAAGAGAAGTTTAACAGATTTCTTTTAATGGTCATATGGATGACCCCAGAATTATCGTAATTAAGCGTCAATTGCCATTTTTTGCACCGTGCAGATATCTTATCTAAATGGTTTTGCAGTTGCTTTTGATCTTCTTCTGACTTTAATAACCGATAAGTGACAGTATCATTTGGGAACAGACTAGTCTTCTGTATTGTTTATAAAAATAAGAAGCAGTAGGGGTCCTATAACATTTCCCTGTGGAACGGCAGATATCACTTCTGTTCTACTCGATGACTTTCCGTCAGTTACAACGTAGTGTGTCCTTTCTGACAAGAAATCTCGAATCCAATCGCACAACTGTGGCGATATTCCATAATCACTTTTTTTTATTAGAAGACGTTTGTGAGGTTCAGTGTCGAAGGCCTTCCAGAAATGTAGAAATACAGGATCTATTTGACATACCTTGCCGATAGTATTCATGATATGATGTCACATTGGCTGCATTAGACTCTGCCGTCAAACGTGGTCACAGATGGTTGAACTCTTGTCTTATGTATCACCATACTGGTCCTGATGATGCCGCGATAGAGTAGCCGAGCGGTCCAAAGCGCCTCGCTGCGGAGCGCGCGGTTGCTCGCCGTGGAGGTTCGAGTCCTCCCTGGGGCATGGGTGTGCGTGTTTGTCCGTAGGTTAGTTTACCTAGGTTTAAGTAGGTTGTAAGCTACGGACTGCAGTTTGGTCCGATAGATTTACAGACATTTGAACTAGTCCTGATCCGCTGGTAAGGTTTGGGATGGTATCTGACTGCATTCGTGTTCTCCAACCCTCACCCCAGTAAACAGCACAAAAGGTGAAGGAAGGAACATTGGCGTTTAATGTCCTATTTGCAAAAAATGCAACACCTTTACAGCATAATAATAAATTGCAATTCTTTTAAAAAAACTGGTTTTGTAAAATATGTGTCCAAATATTTGCAAACTAAAACTGTCATGGACTTAATTTAAGCTGTAATAGGATCTTTGATAACGACATAATTTGTATACATGTTAATGGGTGCAATATCTTTTTCTGTGGAACCTTTTTACTGTTTTGCCAAGATAGCTTTTTTTATCTATGTGGTGTGAGACGCATATCGACGGCCGCGTATGTAGTGGGGGGGGGGGGGGGCATGACTCGTTTTTTATATATGAATATGCAATTTTGTGTATTTTACAACTTCACAAAACGTCGTTCAGACAGAGGTATGATTAGATTCATCACAGTTCTACAGATCTGATGATGACAGCAAGCCCCTTTCGAAACCGGTAATTGTGGTGGAGAAAAAAGCGATCTTGGGAAAACGGTAGCAAGATTCCACATACTTTTACAGTGTGAAATCGGAGTGTATTTCATTTAGCACGACGACTGGAATTTGGTGTGCTAATTGTGGCTGTCAGTTGTTAGTAAGGAGAAGAATGCTGATTATGACAATCGCCTGTATGGGAAAGAGGGGTGGGGGGAGGGGTGGTGTTCAAAAGACGTTATCATAAGCGAATAATAATTGCGGGTACTTGAAGTGGTTAATGGAATGTGGAAACATAACTGAAATTATTTCATAACAATATACCGGGTGATCAAAAAGTCAGTATAAATTTGATAACTTAATAAATCAAGGAATAATGTAAATAGAGAGGTAGAAATTGACACACATGCTTGGAATGACACGGGGCTTTATTAGAACAAAAAAAAAGTGCAAAAAATGTCCTACAGATGGCTGTGTGAGTCTGGTTTTCTAACTGCTACCGTGACGGGAGAGAGGTAAGCCGATATGTTACAGAATCGCATCATCCCCAGCCTGGCCGATAAACACCTGCTGGAACGTACGAATTTTATGCAGGATGGCGCTCCACTCCATCTTGCTAGACGCGTGAAAGATCACTTGCGCGCGTCTTTTGGTGGTGATCGTGTGCTCAGCCGCCACTTTCGTCATGCTTGGCCTCCCACGTCCCCAGACCTCAGTCCGTGTGATTATTGGCTTTGGGGTTACCTGAAGTCACAAGTGTATCGTAATCGACAGATATCTCTAGGGATGCTGAAAGAGAACATCCGACGGCAATGCATCATAATAACTCTGGACATGCTTTACAATACTGTTCACAACATTTTTCCTCGACTACAGCTATTGTTGAGGAATGGTGGTGAACATATTGATCATTTCCTGTAAAGAACATCATCTTTGCATCGTCTGAATTCGTTATGCTAATTATTGCTTTTCTGATCAGATGAAGCGCCATCTATCGGGCATTATTTGTTTGTTTGTTTCTTTTTTTTTTTTTTTTTTTTTTCTAATAAAAATCCATGTCATTCCAAGTATGTGTGTCAATTTTTACATCTCTATCTATATTATTCCGTGATTTATTATTAAAATTTAAACTGACTTTTTGATCACCCAGTATATTGCCACAGTTATTCGTACTCACTTCATATCTAAAACCACAAATGCTTTAGCATTTTTTTTTTTTTTTCGGTGGAGGGGGTCATGGTCCCCATAAAACACCCCTTGGACACACCACTGCAGTCACGTTGGGGAATAATTAGAAGTTGCGGCAGAAGTGCACTAGTAGGGTAGTAAAAGTGTGGGTGTTGCAGCCCCCTGCCCCCTCGACCTTTTGTACATTTGACAACCGCACAGAACGCCGTACAGACGAAGGTATGATTAGATTCATCACAGTTCTACAGATCTAATGAGGTCTGCAAGCTCAATAATAACCGGTAATTGTGGTGGATAAAAAAGCGATCTCGGTAAAACAGTAGCAAGATTTCACATACTTTTTACAGTGTGGCCGCGGCGGAGCTGCCGAGCGCATTGAGGCACTATGCTACGATGCACGAGGCCGTTCCCCGTCTGGGGTTCGAATCCCCACTCGGGCATGGATGTTCGTGTCGTCTTTAGTGTAAGCTAGTTCGTATGTAGTTTGTAAGTTTAGGGACTGATGAACCCGCAGTTAAGTCACATAAGCTTTACAAACATTTGAACATTTTTGTACATTGTGAAATCGAAGTCTATTTCAATTAGCTCGACGACTGGTATTTGGCGTGCTAATTGTGGCTGTAAGGTGTTATGAAGCATAAGAATGCTGATTATTTCAGTCGCCTGTGTGGAAAGGGGGGAGGCGTTCGAAAAGGCGTCATCATAAACGAATAATAACTGTGGGTACTAGAAGTGGGTAATGGAATGTAGAAAAATAAATGAATTTATTTCATAATAAAATATATTCCCGAAGTTATTCGTACACAATTCATATGTGTGAACACAAATGTTTTACCAAAAAAATTAAAAATTAAACTCTATTTGGGAGGGTGGTTACCTGCCCAATTACCCTCCCCTTGGATCCGCCACTGCAGTCACGTTGAGGAGTAAATTAGAAGTTGCGGCAGAAGTGCACTAGTAGAACTAGTGATGGACAGTTCGGATCATTTCACTGTTACAAAATGTTCAAATGTTTGTATAGCTTATGGGACTTAACTACGGGTTCATCAATCCCTAAACTTACAAACTACTTATGAACTAGCTAATAGTAAGGAGCGCACAAATACCCATGCCCGAGGGGGGATTCGAACCCCCGACCGCAGTGGCCGTGCAGACCGTGACTGGAGTGCCTCAGTCCCCTCGGCCACCGCGGCCGGCCTTCACTGTTTCGAAACATACGGATCATCTGAGTCTAGTGAGTGGACTCACTGTTTCGGCACACGAAACATCTGGCGTGCTGCGGAGACGTGCGCCGCGCTACCTTCCCTGATTCACGTGAACCGCGACAGCTGCAGGGCGCCGTAGTGAGTCGAGTCATTGCTTCGGAACTGAAAACACTTGACGTGCATCCGCTGATTCACGTGAGCCGAGAAAGCTGCAGTAGCGCGATACAGCAAATACGAAACATCTATGGAACATCAACATGGTTTTAATAAATTTTTAACTAGATGTAATTGAACGGCACAGCATTTATTTGCCACTACGATCTTACAATTGTGTTAAAGCGTAAACATTTCCAAAGTACTCGTATTTTCATACAAAAAATATTGTAACAAAGGAAGCACAAAATAGTAATGTCCAAATTCCAAAGTCATGAAACTCTTTCCAACTTTCAAAATTCCATAATTAATTTTAAATAAAACAAGAAAGGTCATGGTTCAAATGTCTACGTGTATCCAAAAATGAATAACTTTTTAACCAATCAATATAAACAAAATATTTAAGATTTGTTCCTAAGACATATTTAATGCACTCAACAGATATTACTACGAGTATTAACACAAGGAAACACATTTCACAATTGACGTGACGAAACCACAAAACTGAACTAAAATTTTTTAATGTCCAGATAGGTATTCTAATAATCAGATTCATCTTCAGTCAAATGAAAGAGAATCAGTTACAGTTCCTTTAATTTGAAATTTAAAAAAAAAAAAAAATAATAAAATAAAAATAAAACTTTATTTATTTCGTCTGAAAATGCGGTTTCATCTCACTGAAATTATTTCCCCTTGCTTCGAAAAGATGCGTTCACCTGGCACAGATGCAGCAACAATGCATGACAACGCTTAGATCAACCGAAACTACCTCAAAACACCGAAGGACTTGACAACTTTTCTCGGTGGTATCCCAGTTTTCAAACTGCTATATCGATAGCTGCGATATAGCGCCGGTCACATGGATGGGTTGGCAACATCACCTTCGCGGGCCGCCACAGAGAGCGCCCCGCGAAGCCACGGCCGATGGGGGCGCCGCCAGCGCCTTCCTACTGAGCGACCGAGGACACCACGCCAGATGATCTTCTGACGGCGGCCTGCGCTGATCTAAATACCTTGCTTGTATCTCAATATGATAGCTGCTGTTACCTGGTGTAAGAAAATAGCCTGTTGGAGGTCGTCAAAAAATCTCAAAATTCAGAATGCGTAATGATATGCTCTAGTAATAATAATTTTGTTATTGAATGTTGTAGCAAATCACAACTAATGGGTCGCAACAACACTTTCGCATTGTAAGTTAGAATTTTGAATGAATAAAAAAACTGATATTAATTAACTTAAAACAGTCACTGTAGTAATTAATTAAGCTTGGCCCTATCTGACTTAGCATTGACTACAGCCTCCAGCTAGCACCTCTTAAGATTCACGAACAGCACAACTTCACTAATAAATGTGTCAGAATTCGTGTAGTGGTGATGGCGTGTTCGTGTTATAATCAAAATCGTAATAGCTGATAGACTCTGATTGCAATGATAATAGAAGAGTACTGTGAAACTGCGTGGTGCAATGAGCTTCACAAATACTACAGTTAAAGTTCCCAAATATTTTAATAATATTGTTTAAGCATTCAACTTCCTTATAAAACTTTACGTAAACTATTATTTTTTTTTTTTTTTTTTTTTATTGGTTCCAGGGCCTGGGTAGCGTACGCGTGTAACTGGCTGAGCAGAGTTAGGCATTTAACGTATTTCATAAAAAAATTACTTCAGTCAAGTCTGGTTAATCAACTATAATACTTTGACTGCTGTTAGCCTGGTTACTTCTATATAAATAAAACCAACTATACTTTACTTGCAAACTCTCTTGTACTTTAATTACTAGTCTCTGTGGTTGTAACACGTTTAGCAATTCTTTAACTCGTCAATTACTTTGAAAATGATTGAACTTGTAGTCAATGTACAGGCTTGCATATTCAACATAATCTAATAATGGTGATAATAAGGTGACTACAACTACTTACAAAATTAAGACTGGTTTCAAAATAAGTCATGTATAATTGAACCAAAGTTCTCTTACTACAACAACGATCACACTCGGTGACAATAGACTTGATACCAAACAATTACTTTTCTTGCACACATGGAAAAGGATTACACTGATCGAGTATAAATAAACTTATTTCGCACTTCGTTCAATACATTAAACAGTACGCCTCTCAGGCTTATTGCAATTGCATAAAACTCGCGCCACACTGCGCCTACCGTGCCTCTGCACCATCAACAAAACATTTATGTGTTTACTATAGCGAGTCCGCTTCGCGACTGCTTCAGCAGCGCGACACTCACAGCTACTACTTCTGTACCAAAGACAGTCTTTACAACAGGTTCAACATTTTCTCTGACGCATTGCTAACTTACAGCATAAGAAGGTCCTTGCATTCATGCGGGTTTACACTAAATGATTCAATATAGAAAATGACGTTACATAAAAATATATATCTAGCGTATAACAAATAAAAATACATGAAATAAACAAATTTCACACAATATATACATTACGTTAAGTAAGATACAGCGACAGGTGTACTCTTACACAGGTTTCTATGCAAGTTATGTATTGTAAGTTATTCTGGAATATACTGTACAAGCTTCCTAGTGTTTTATTTGCGGACGGAGAGCTTCTTCCCGCAAGTCCCCTGAAACCTCCACATCCTTGGGGATGCTGTTGCGTAGCAGTGTGCGTTTGTACCGCCCTACAGTACGCACGAGGTGCCGTAGTAGCTATCCAAGTCTTTATGGAAAGCATAGAGTTCTGACTAACCTGTTGTCTTCTATAGTTGTGTCCCCAGCGCAGAAGACAGCACAGAGGTCGTTGGTTCTTCTACAGCATACAAGTGAGGCTAAAATAAGTTCTGTATGATGGAAGTATAAGAAACGACTCGCGAGATTTTTAATTGTCAGGGATGCCATTTATTAACTAAATAATAAAAAATAAACAAGTATTGTTAATCCGACTCGGCCTATGCTGCCCGTAGTTCATGTTCAGACCTCGACTGTTATCACAAATATACAAAATGTTACTTATGACCGGCGCGGTCCGGCGCGTATAGTGGTCAGCTCGAGACTGAAACTGCGGCGCGTTGCGAGAGGGCACCTGACACTCTATTTCGCGCCAAAACAGGGCCGTCGCGCGCCTTCTGCAAAATCGCTCTTCTCTTGTTACAATAAGAAAAGAGACCTTAAACTTTTTAAACTGTCAAAACTTAGCCTGTCCTTGAGAGATATTTATCACAAATACTCAGCTCTGATTAATTAATATTTAGTATATAATAATCAAAACTAATTTCAAAAGATATCACGTGATGTGAAATGCACCAGCCAATGCGAGGAGAGCACCAGTAACATAGACGGGCTTTCCCACGGGAACCAGCATCTACTGTGCCATATGCTACTGCTCCTCACCCCACATTTCAACATACGCTGCACTTCTGTCGTTCTTCCGCGTTTAAGACACGTACGATGTTAGCAAAGAAACGGCAGGCAGCCAGAAATATGAAGTGGTCACAGGTCTAGCAAATCCTCAGAGTTCCCGTCTGCGGCGTACCACCTGGAACCCACCTTCCTTCTGTGTGATTGCTAAGGACACAACACAATTCTCTGTTGAAGGTTACTGGTAGCATAATTCAAAATCTAGCGTGGCGGTTTAGCGGAAAACTTCAAACCCGTTGCACGCCTGGGCGCTGTGTCGAACACACCCAGGCAGACGGACAGCAAAAAGCATGTTAACGGTACCTAGCGTCCGATATATGAATCACAAGATTCGTTGTTTCGAAACAGTGCCGATTCAAGTTTCGACTCAGTCGAACGGTTTGCTGACTCGATTCACTGAGTCGAAACATCAACTCTGTAGCCAACTCTAACTGAAAAAGTGTGGGTGATGCAGCCGAAAGGCGTGCGCGTCTCGTGTCGGTGCAGCCCCCTGGCCCCTCGACCTCCGGCAGCGGAAAGCCCGTTGCGCTGGCGCGGACACTGAACCACGCCCCACGTCAGCTTCCAGTAGCGCCGCAGCAGCTGCCGCCGCGGGTATATAGGGGCGCCCGCGCCAGCAACGGCCAGTACGGCGACAGCGAGCACCATGGCCGCCAACCCACGCAAGCTCCTGGCTGCCTCCACAGCGCTGCTGCTACTCGCTGCAGCCTCGGCGCGACCCGCAGAGCAGAAGGGTGAGTCACCAGCACCGCGGGCACACGCTTTGCCAAGCTAATGCCACGAACCAGTGGTACACGGAATGTTAGGGACCTCGTATTTGAAAGGTAACGTCTGGTTTGTTATACGGCACCGAAATAAATTCAGTGAAGAAGTTGAAAATTTGTTCTGGATCGGCATCGAAGGCGGATGCTAGCTCGCGGTTGCCTTAACATTTTTTTCGGAAAATTAGGTCTCAAAGGAAGTGCGGTCGTGTTTTTTCTATGTTGATCGTTAATATCGTGGCTCGTTTTTTTTTCCGATTATATTTCCCCACTACTAGCTCTAGATCTCGACTTTAACTGTATTCCCGCATGCGATCGGGCGTATTTTTGAATCCGCACACAAACTGTCATTTGCTTTTTGGAGGCATACACATGATTAAAGATCCGGTGTTTGTTCTTTCTTGCATGTCCGAAAGAATAGACATCGTATATTAATCGTTGTTCTTTTCTGTGCTCGTAGGGGTCGAAGCTTCTAATTCACTGTTGGGACATTGCATCCGATGCCTAATAATGCTCTTCATCTTCATACTCACTCAGCAATTCATCTTAAGGTACGTGGTGGAAGGTACCTCGAACCTCCCTGTTCCACTGCCAAATAGAACGAGAATAAACGGAACGCCTGAATGCCACCGTACTAGTCCAAATTTCTCTTATCTTTGTCAGCGGTCACCGTTCACCGTTTCTTCTCTGGACGGGATGTCAATGAGCAGAATGCGCTTCCTGTGTCAGAACACCATGCACTTCATTTGCTGCACAGACACAGTTTGCCTAAATTTCGTCTTGACCGGAGACCCAGTGCCACACCAATGCACTGACTGCAGGTTCCTCTCCTAAGGCCAATGTTTTGCAGACGACTGTGACGAGCTGGTTACATGCAGGTCGGCACCCTTAGGCAACACACTGAAGTTCACAACATAACCACAGAATATACTCGGTCCCTGTAAACTAACTTGAGCATCGATGTTAGTATCACTGTCAATTTGTACATTGTCTATTGCTTTATACATAGTAGCACGGCGTCTTCTCTATCTCCTTGAACGAGGCATCTTCTCGGCTATGACACACAGACACACTGCTGCTGCTACTCACAGTCCCGCCTGACATACACCAGGAATACAAAATCTGCTTCCAAAATATGACAAGTGTCTCAATTCTGTGACTATGTAGAAAAACAGCTTAAGCAGTTCTTTATCTGTTCACAATACATTTTTCATGGAATAAGTTGTTTCTGGTTAAAATAATTGGGAAAATTACTGGGTACGCATCTTATATCTACATCATATCCACCCAAAGGTGCGAGGCGGAGGGTACCTACTTACTGACTTTTCTGTACCACTCCCTTATAGAAGGAGGGAAAAAGGATACTTGTATGCATCAGTACTACCCCTAATCTCTCTGACCTTACCTTTGTGGTCTTCACGAGAAATGTAACTTGGTGGCAGCGGAATCGTTCTGCAGTCAGTTTCTAATTAATGCCCTCTAACATTCGTCAATAGTGTTTCTCCATAAGATCTTCGACTTCCCCCCAGCGATTCCCATTTCCGTGAAAACTCGCACTTTGATTGAAGCAACCAGTAACAAACCTAGCAGCCCGCCTCTGAATTGCTTCTATGTCTTCCTTTAAACCGATCTGGTGTGGTCCCAGACACTTGAGCAATACCCAGAAAGAGATCAGACAAGTGTTTTATACGGCAGTGTCCTTAACAGTTGAACCACATCTTCCCATAATTCTCTCAACCCAAGTCGACCATTAGCCTTCCCCATGACTGTCAAATGACCATTCCTTTTTATTCCTCTGAGACGTCTCGCCTAGCTATTTAATCGCCACAACTGTGCCAGGCAGCACAACACTAATACTGTATCCGAACACTGTGGGAGTGTTTTTCCTACGCATCTTACATTTTATTCATCTATTGCTAGCTGACATTCCTCACAGTAACTAGAAAATTTGTCTAAGTCATCTTACTACAGACTTTCAGTGATGACTCCATCCCGATTACTACAGCATCTGTAGTATACAGATGCAAACTGCTACTCAAGTATCTCCGTCATATCATTTACGTACATGGAAAATATATTTATTTCTCTGTTATAGATATACAGATAGTTGGTATTTTTGAGATATTCGAAAGAACAGACACCACACCATTTTCACTGCTTATGTGATTCAAATTTACATTTTTTTTTTTTTTTTTTCGTTTCTGTCACAGCTTATTTCTGGAGATCTCACTACAAGGCTATTGGTAGTAGTCCATTTTGTTTAGAATATCCGCACTATCCAGTCTCCAAATGGGCACTTTGCACTCAGTTACTAGTGCCATTCAGATTTATCCATTAAATTACACTTCTGATGCAGTGTTGCTCCACAAGAGATGGGCCAACTCCTCGCCAAGGACATAACCTGATGATGATCCATGTAGATCGAAACCTATCATCACAATAAAATATTATATACGATCTTGATTGTTAAATAATTATATTATTCAAAAATTTTGGATCGCTACTCTTTTCCTTAGCAACAATGTTCTATAAAACACTTCTGAAGTTGCCTTTATAAATGAAGAATATTGCATGTGTTACATATCATCGAAAATATTCCACCATGGTGTCTGAATGATTAAGAGAGATGCAGCATCGAAGTATTAAATAAACTGAATGGAGGGCGTGCGGCTGGATTGTTATTACATCTACTACGTTTATGTATATTTGCTGTTAATTGTGGATATATTTCACTTCATGCGAATTACTCCGCTGAACTTCATTATTTCCATGAAAATATACGGGCTTCCTTTTCCCAGTCGCATAAGCGATTATTTTAAGAATGACCTTCACAGGTGTTGCTACGTTCATCCATATTGACGTGTATGAGACAGTATTAGCATTTCTAAGAGCCCTATTACATCAGCTCATCATCGAAGCGGTAATAAACAAGGTTCTGCAGGACGTACGGAATGACTGTGCAATTCAGTTACGACAGGAGAGCCCACATAAGTGGCGTCGGAAAAAGGAAGACATGCATCGCAGAAGGAAAGTGCTTTTGACAGTGTGTACCAGTTACGTAAAAGAAGTAATAAGTGTTTCAAAACACTAACAAAATGTTTGTGAATATATGGAACTTAACTTCTTCGGTTATTAGTCCCTAGGCCAGCAAACCCCTTAAACTAAGTTAAACTAACCTAAGGAAAAACACAAACACACACACACACACGCACACACACACACACACACACACACACACACACACATGTCACAGGGGGGACTCGAAACTTCGACGGCGAGCACCCGCGCGATCTTCAACAAGGCGCATTAGACCGCTCGGCCACTCCACCGAGGCTAATCAGTAACATATAATATTGCTTATTTTGTTCGGGGACAAGTTAAAAAGAACTTATCACAGAATTTGAAATGCGAAGCAGTTCTACAGAACTGCAGTATTTGTGACTTGTTTGACCTTAGCAATCTATATACATTCATTATCTCTCCGATATGAATCAATCCATGCGATACAGGTCTTCCACAGCTCATTATAAACTTCACATGTGCGACACGGTTCAGACATTTATCACCTACTGTCAAAAGCTGCTTATTCCTTTCAGAGACGTCATTTCCACAATAGTATCATAAGCAGCACGTACAGTGTTACAAATTAACATTCCCTATCAAATGTAAAACACCATCCAAATAAAGCGTGCTAAGATTGACTTCATTTCGTTTTTAAGAGTTCGAATTCAAATGTTCAAATGTTTGTAAAGCTTTGGGACTTAACAACGGGGTCATCAGTCCCTAATCTCACAAACTACTTATGAACTAGCTAATACTAAGGACGGCACAAATATCCATGCCCGAGGGGGGATTCGAACCCCCGAACGTAGTGGCCGTGCAGACCGTGACCGCTCGGCCACCGCGTCCGGCATTTAAGAGTTAAAGACGTTTTTCTTAATTACAAAAAATTCCAGCATTGGAGGAGTGTAATTCCCTTGACATTGAAAGGAAATATGTGGCTTTGGAACTGGCTATTCAAGCTATAAACAAATTTTACATTTTTAAAATTATTTTTTTAGTCAGTGTATTAACGACAGAATTCTTTGGCATACATGTGTCTTATGAGGTCACCACGAAATAGTAACTAGGTTTCCTTTTCTGGGTATAACATGGACATTGTCTGAACCAAACTAATCCCAAATCATGCTTATGGTTCAAAATTGACTTCTAATTGACATACGTTTTGTTTGTTATATACGATCCATACGGAGACATTTAGCTCTATTATTCGTTACAGGTTAGTGAAATTATACTTCTTTTTCTCTACAGGGGACAGACGTTTTAGCTACTGATAAATGATACCGGCGTTTACAGATGAAATATAATTAGATTAGTTACAACAATATAGCTTGATATTTTACCGCTTAGAAAAAGCGATAAGTATTGTTTATAACGTGCAGTCACATTAGTTAACAACTAAAGTCGTGTCCGGGACTCGGGACGTGTAAGTTATTAAAATTATGATGTGACATGGTGCTCTCGTCTAATTTTACGATAAATATTTTACTAATATGCTGTAATTTTCACTTTTCCTTCGTTGTTAACTAACCGCTTTTGGTAGAATTTTCTTGCAAACAAAAATTATTTGTGGCCTTCGCGACCATACCGCAGTAATTAGTGGTAACAATGCAAATGAATAATTCATTTGATCGCCATAAATTACACTGCCAGTGTATTACGTAGAGTACAATGGGGAACGGATTAATATGGCAAAACGAAAACTAAGCTAACAGAAAGTTACTGTCTTTTAGAGTGTCTATATGTTTGTGGGTTTGTGTGTATCTATTGCATGGAAATCAGCAGCTTTGTTCCAATATTGATGCAATACTTGTCTCTCAAACCAAGAGGAAGGTCACCTTGGGCGTTAAGTTCGCCTACAACACACAGTTAAGAAGATATGACGTCATAAACATTAAAATCCGCTGCACCCCGTGACACTGTTGAACATCTCTTCTTAAGCCACTGGACCGCTTACAAGCAAAATTCGTGTACATATTCCTTATCATGACGAAATAATAGCTGTTGGGGTAAGAACCATTATGACACATAATTCAGGAGATATGACGTCATAAACAATGAGATCCATGATAAACCGCCCACTCTGTCAAAATGTTTCAATTTTTAATGTCTTCACTATTAACTCGATTAACAAAACATTTTGCTTGCATACCACTTTCCACGGCCCTCGAAAATACATTATTTTGTTCAGGAGATATGGTGTCATAGGGATTAAGCTTCTCATTCTAAACAAGAGGAAGGTCACTGCCTATATCAATTTTCGTACGGAAATGGCGGAAGGTACGATGCATCAGCGCTGTACAGCGCTGTACAGACAACCACCATAAAAGTAGGTAGGTTTTCACAATTACACAGCTCATCTCATACTTGGTAGAAGGGGTAAGAGTGGACAGAGAGAAAGAGATGGGTAGGGAGAACAGAGATCAGCCAAGAGATGGGAGGGCGACTGATGGGAGTGAAGGAACAGAAGAGAAGAAAGAGATGGTCTGAAGACATAAATATCCGGCCTGAACTACAACAGCACCAGATACGTGTCTTTCTGCTTGCTCAAGGACCATTGCACAACGGCTGAACCGATGAGTTAATCGTGATTCAGCTGATCACGATCAGTTCTCTTTCTGTGAAGTGCAATGCCGGTATCTGAAAAGAATGTCGTAATGTGTGACGTCAGTCAGTTCACTTACAGCAAGGCCGTCGGCAGTGAAAGAGCGGCGCTGCACGCGCTCCTGATGACGCAGAGGCCGTCTGATGACGTTGTTGTTGTTTCGTTGTTGCAGGCGGCGTCAAGGGTGCAGTCAAGGGCACCGGAAAGGGCGACGCGGAGGGGCTGGGAGAACGCTTCGGAGGCGGACCCTTCTCTCCGGAAAGTAAGTATATGTATCTGTGTGTACAGAACACTAGAAAACACTGAATATCTGGTTTCTGTCCATGGCAGCCGAGGGTCAATTTTCATGCTACCTCGTTCCACCAGAGCGATAACGTAATCTTCTCATTCCTGTTTGTGCGACATTTTCTGTATCTGAATCCATACGGCATTTATAGTATATCACGATTAACTTGTATATTTCTCAATCATATAACGGCGTACACTCATAAAGATTCGTAACACCTATCAATTTGCTGTTGAACGGTCCAGAAGTATACCTCCAGTTGTGTCCCTTCAGTTCAGTCCTTTTCTAAGTGGGGCAGGGATATTTGGGGTAGGGATCTATCGGCGAGAAGCGATTGGAAATTGTGTATCACTAACGTCTCTGACTAAAGTCTGAAGTGTTTCATGTTTCTGTGAAAAGTAAAGAGTCGGAATAATATTCAAAATTTTAGAGAATCAAGTACTGAAAACTCATTTTCATTCTCGTGGATGCAATTTATTTTCACTGTTACATTATTGCAGTCGACTATGAGCCCTAAAATTTATCCTTGGCTTCCACGGAATAAGGGAACAAGCACAATAAATCAGAAACATTTCTTTCTAAAAACAGAGTAGGAAACATTACGTCCACTCTACATGAGTTTGCTGAGTTCCAAAACTGTCTCTGTAAAGCTTCAGTTGATAGCTGCTCTCAAAAATTAATAAAAATCCGAGGCAACCCTGCCACTACAGTTGGTCGCCTGAACTACATAATTGGTCTTGTTTTATTTCTGGACACTACAAAAATTTAGTTAGTGTCTGACTGCTGTGAGTGTATAAGAAAGAAACTATGATCTCCGATTCGATTTTTGTGGTCTACGTCTTCTCCAATGTGCATAGACACTGCTCTGAGGTCAGAACCAGATTGCAGCAGTTCACTACTATGAAATACTGTTTTGTTCCAGTGATGGAGTTAATTTTGGAGCACGATAAAGTAAAAGTGAAATATTCCAGTTGCTAATGGTGTTTGTTTCCTGTCTGCTGCAGGCTTCAAGTTGGGATTCGGCAACCTGGGTGGCAGCTCGGGCAGCTTCTCCAAGTCGTCGTCCTCCTCATGGTCGTCATCCGGTGGCGCTGGCGGTGGTAGCGGCAGCCAGTCTGGTAGCAGCTCCTCCTCCTTCGGCACTGGAGGATCGGGCTCTGGATCCAGCAGTGGGTCCTCTTCTTCTGCGGGCTCCCTGGGAGGAGGCTTTGGAGGTATTGGTGGGTCAGGATCTGGAAGCCACAGCGCCAGCCACGCAGGATCAACGTCTGGAGCAGGTGAGAAGACAACCAACGGCCTTTCATTACGTCCATAGCTCGCGTTACCATTTAAGGAACAAACCACACGAGGTAGTGTGCCTGATGGAGGTTGTCTTTCTAATGCTGTGCGCGGCTATTGGCAAATTTTCCCATCAAGTATACCGTGCTCAATACAGGTCATACACAATTTCGTAAATTTCATAGGATAAGCACCTGATAGGGCACCTTCTGTCTCTGTGGACTACATTGAGACTCCGCAGTAAGTGAGACTGTGAGCCCATGGTAGTCCTCCGGACGCTGCTGACAATAAGTCGTTTGCAGAGCGCACCTAATTCTGGTCTGTTCGTGGGTGCAGGAACCATGACATCCCAAATTTACTCGATGATGCTAAAACAGTGGGCTGAGGTGGCTGTCTCAGTCTTGCAACTATTTCTGGTCGGCGTACGAGCGACTTGGCGGCGTGTTACAGTCTTGAAACACCACACAACTGTCAAGATGTTGGGAATCCAAAAATGAGGGACATTGTCCGCGAGAAGTTCAGCATACCGCAGATCATTCAAGGCCCATTCCAGAACAAATAGGCAGTCGAGTACATACCAGGAGAACGCCATCCAGACCATAATATAGGCTCATCAGTACGGTGCAGTTCAAATCGTTATTCGTCTGACCACATCACATTGCACCATTACACCTGGTGATTGTGAAGAGTCCAATGACGTTGTGTTAATATTGACACTCGTGCGCATTACTGGTTTTCATTCCCCATGGTACCTATGTTACTACGGATCGTCCACTAGGACATGTGTCTAGCACCTTCTGTTTTGGCAGCCAATATTCATTACACTGTTGCCCTTGTGGCAGTACTGACGAATCAGATATTGCTAATCACGGTCAACGAGAACGAATGGACTGATGGTAGTTCGTCTGTCATCAACTGTGACGCCATAATTAAACCATTCTCGATGCCCCCTTGACTCTTTTGAATGTGTAATCCATAATTCCTGTACCACCGACGAAATCGGAATTCACATTCTTTTTGTACGCAATAACATTCCCTGTTATAAACGTATGAGCTTGCGACGTTGCATGTTACACAAATCAGTGACACAACAGAACTTCAGCTGACACAGGGGGGAGTGTGGTGCGTGAAAAACAAACTTTCGCTATCTGTGACCCGTTATCCCTTGATATTTGAGAAGATCACCTGTAGAATAGCTATTTATGAGATATGAGGAAGGATTTGTTAATGCTAATCGTGGAAGTATAAATACACCAAAACTAATGTCTAAATTAGTTGTTAAAGTTTCAGATTCAATTAGTTTTGGTTAAAAATACATTCACAAACGCTTTAAGAGAAATATCAATCCCTATGAACCACAGACATTGCCGAGGTGGGGTGGCTTGCGTGCCTCAACGATGCAGATAGCCGTACCGTAGGTGCAACCACAGCGTAGGGGTATCTGTGGAGAGGCCAGACAAACGTGTGGTTCCTGAAGAGGGGCAGCAGCCTTTTCAGTAGTTACAGGGGCAACAGTCTGGATGATTGACTGAGCTGGCCTTGTAACATCAGCTAATGTGGCTTTGCCACACAGCTACTGCGAACGGCTGAAAGCAAGGGGGAAACTACAGCCGTTACCTTTCCCGAGGACATGCAGCTCTACTGTATGGAAATATGATGATGGCATCCTCTCGGGTAAAATATTCCGGAGGTAAAATAGTCCCCCATTCGGATCTCCGGGCGGGGACTACTCAGGAGGATGTTCTCATCAGGAAAGACAATACTGGCATTCTACGGATCGGAGCGTGGAATGTTAGATCCCTTAATCGGGTAGGAAAATTAGAAAATTTAAAAAGGGAAATGGATAGGTTGAAGTTAGATATAGTGGGGATTAGTGAAGTTCGGTGGCAGGATGAACAGGATTTCTGGTCAGGTGAGTACAGGATTATAAATACAAAATCAGTGGGGGGTATCACAGGAGTAGGACTGATAATGAATAAGAAAATAGGAATGCGGATAAACTACTATGAGCAGCACAGTGATCGCATTATCATTGTCAAGATAGATACGAAGCCAACACCGACAACAGTAGTACAGGTTTATATGCCAACTAGCTCTGCCGATGATGAGGTGATCGAAGAAATATATGAGGAGCTAAATGAAATTATTCAGAGAGTTAAGGGAGAGGAAAACTTAATTGTGATGGGAGACTGGAATTCGGTAGTAGGAAAAGGAAGAGAAGGAAAAATAATAGGTGAATATGGACTGGGCAGGAGGAATGAAAGAGGAAGTCGCCTGGTAGAATTTTGCACGGAACATGATTTAATCGTAACAAACACGTGGTTTAAGAATCACAAAAGAAGGTTGTATACGTGGAACAGACCAGGAGACACCGGAAGGTATCAGATAGATTTTATAATGGTAAGACATAGATACCGGAACCAGTTTATAAATTGCAGGACATACCCAGGGGCAGATATAGACTCTGACCATAACTTGTTAGTCATGAACTGTAGGCTGAAGCTGAAAAAACTGCAGAAAGGTAGGAAAATAAGGAGATGGGACTTGGATAAAATGAAGGAAAGTGAAGTTCTGGAGAATTTCAGAGGGAGATTTAGGCAACAATTGACAGAAACAGGGGAAAGTAAAACAGTAGAAGAGGAATGGGTAGCATTGAGAGATGAAATAGTGAAGGCAGCAGAGGACAAAATAGGTAGAAAGGCAAGACCTACAAAAAATCCTTGGATATCACAGGAAATACTACAGTTAATTGATGAAAGGAGAAAATATAAAAATGCAGTAAATGAAACAGGTAAAATGGAGTACAGACGACTAAAAAATGAGATTGACAGGAAGTGCAAAATGGCTAAGCAGGAGTGGCTAGAAGCCAAATGCAAATCTGTAGAAGAATGTATAGCAAGGGGAAAAGTAGATACCGCCTACAGGAAAATAAAAGAGACATTTGGGGACAAGAAAAGCAACTCTACGAATATCAAGAAATCAGATGGGAAACCAGTTCTCAGCAAAGAAGGGAAAGCTGAAAGGTGGAAAGAGTACATAGAGCAGCTCTACAAAGGAAATGAACTTAGAGACGATGTTGTGGGAAAGGAAGAGGAAGTAGATCAAGATGAAATAGGTGTGTAGGATGTATGAAACAGGCGAAATGCCCTCAGACTTTAAGATAAATGTTATAATCCCCATTACAAAGAAATCAGGCGCAGACAGGTGTGAAAATTACAGAACCATCAGTTTGATAAGTCATGGTTGCAAAATTTTAACACGAATTATCTACAGGAGAATGGAAAAGCTGGTAGAAGCTGACCTCGGGGAAGATCAGTTTCGATTCAGGAGGAACATAGGAACCCGGGAGGCAATACTCACTTTACGTCTTATCTTAGAAGATAGATTAAGGAAAGGCAAACCTACATTTTTAGCTTTTGTAGATTTGGAAAAAGCATTTGACAATGTTGACTGGAATACACTATTTCAAATTCTGAAGTCAGCAGGGGTAAAATACAGGGAAAGGAGAGTTATTTACAACTTGTACAAAGGCCAGACCGCAGTTATTAGACTCGAAGGGCATGAAAGGGAAGCATCAGTTGGGAAGGGAGTAAGACAGGGTTGTAGCCTTTCTCCGATGTTATTCAATTTGTACCTCGAGCAGGCGGTGAAGGAAAGCAAGGAAAACTTTGGAATAGGGATTAAACTTCAGGGGAAGAAATGAAAACATTGCGTTTTGCTGATGACATTGTAATTCTGTCAGAGACAGCAAAGGACCTGGAAGAGCAGTTGAATGGAATGGACAGTGTGTTGAAGACAGCGTATAAAATGAACATTAATAAGAGCAAAACAAAAATAATGGAATGCGGTCAAATAATGGAAAATCAGGCGATGCTGAAGGAATTAGATTAGGTAACGAAACAATGAAGGTGGTAGATGAGTTTTGTTACTTGGGTAGTAAAATAACATGCGATGGTCACAGTACAGAGGATATAAAATGCAGAATGGCAATGGGAAGAAAAGCATTTTTGAAAAAGAGAAATTTGCTAACATCGAATATTAATTTAAGGGTAAGGAAGTCTTTTCTGAAGGCATTTGTGTGGAGTGTTGCCTTTTACGGGTGTGAAACATGGACGATAAGCAGTGCGGACAGGAAGAGAATAGAGGCTTTTGAAATGTGGTGCTACAGAAGAATGCGGAAGATTAGGTGGGTAGATCGCATAACTAATGAAGAGGTATTGAACAGAATTGGTGAGAAAAGGAATTTTTGGCATACCCTGACTAAAAGAAGGGATCGCTTGGTAGGACACATTCTTAGACATCGGGGAATCGTAAATTTGGCATTGGAGAAAAGTGTGTGGGGTAAAAATCGCAGAGGGAGACCAAGAGACGCGTATAGTAAGCAGATTCAAGTGGATGTGGGTTGCCGTTCTTATGAGGAGATGAAAAGGCTTGCTCAGAATAGAGTAGGGTGGAGAGCTGCATCAAACCAGTCTCCGGACTGAAGACCATAACAACATCAATGTAAATAGAAATTCACAAACCCTGAGACGGTTTTTCGTCTCGAACATATCAAAGACATTAAAGATTAAGGTGAAGCAATGAATTAAAATTTGTGATATGGCCGAGAATCGAACCTAGACCTAGTTGATTACGAGGCAGACGTCTTACCACTAGACCACAGTAGCTGAATTAAAGTTTGTGATATGGAGGGAATTCGTACTTAGTCTATTCCGAGGCACCTTAAACGCTAGTGATGCAGTTGTCTAGCGGCAAGACATCTGCCTAGTAAGCATGGAGGTCTGGATTCGATTCCTGGCTGCATCACAAATTTTAATTCATTGCTTCACCTTTACCTTTAAGAAAAATTAGTAAATTACTGCAACAGAATATCTGTATGCATCATATTCGTCCAATCTTGAAATGCAACCTGTTTGTTTAATTTGGATACTGATCTCAATGAACTTAATATACTTGAGACAAACGACTTGTCCCTGGTAAATAACGATTTATCGACATCTATGATATAAATATATCTGAGTTCGACACTAGTTACAAACGACAGACTCCATTAAGGTTCATCTGCTTGTGCTTTCTTCGAGATTGGAGTATAGACTTTTATTATAACTTTGGCAGTTAATATACCATCAGAAAGTAAAGTACGGTAGTAGATCAAACTCTTATTTATTTGATCAGTTGTTACTCCAGTTTTAAGATTTCTGTGTTTTCCTGCGCTGATCATTATAATATCGTTATAGTTCCTTGAAAAAAGCACTCAAACTTTGTCTTATCCCAGCTAATTATCTCACAGTCAACTGTTAAACCCAAATAATTATTATTTCTGTAACTGGCTACTATAACTACTTTAAAGTAATTTGTATTTTGCTAAGAACAATTTGTTTATATTTAGTGATCTTAACTCGCATGCTAATGGTCACAACAAAACTACTGATTTGACAAATGTTACTCACTCTGTTAAGTTTCAGTCACAGACTTACATAAAATTTCGTCACAGTTGACTTAATAGTCAATTTCCTTTAATACACTTTTGAAAGTAAATTTTATTTCAGTATTTAAGTGTACACACATAAAACACAAACTGAACATTAATATCCCTACAAACTTCTATACGATGTAGAGGAGACTTTGTAGATCAAGTTTTACAAAAGAACCCATGTTCGGAAACGTCATCCAAAGATAAGAGCACTGTTCAATTTCGATACCGCGAAACCTATCTTTTCTACTGCAAGCTCATGGTTTTTCGTATTTTTGGGAAAGTTAATATGGACCAAAAGAAAGAAAAAGTGACCAGTAACAAAGGACTCTAAAATATATACCTTAAGTGCCCTGAACACTTGACAAGAATTCCGCAGTATCAAAGATGAAAAACTGCCCACAGCTCTTTAGGCAGGCATTTTAGAGCCCATGATTACTGGACATATTTTAGTTTGCTCCACAGATCCTTCTCCAAAAATATGAAAAGCAAAAAGATTGTATTTTAAGATATTTGTTTCATAGGATCGACCTTCAATGAGAGCTCATAACGTCATTGGACGAAATATCCGGACATGACTTCCCATATAAAATTTGATCTACTATCATATTTCAATTACATCTATTAAAAACTCCCAATCACTTCAATCATGATACAGAGTTCAAAAAAAAATGTTCAAATGTTTGTTAAGCTTATGGGACTTAACTACGGGGTCATCAGTCCCTAAACTACTTATGAACTACTTACGAACTAGGACGGCACAAATATCCATGCCCGAGGGGGGATTCGAACCCCCGACCGTAGTGGCAGTGCTGACCGTGACTGGAGCGCCTCAGTCACCTCGGCCACCGCGGCCGGCTACAGAGTAAAATATAAAATGTAGTGGGACTATGACCAAAAAAAAATTTTTTTCACGTTTTAATATTTCATTTTTTCTGAAATTGAATAATATAACATTGTGATTTGTTCAACAGGTGGCAGCAGCTCAGCGTCTAGTTCAGACTCAGCAGCAGGCTCTTTGGGAGGAGGCATTGGCGGCGGTAACCTGGCTGGATCAGGTGGCATAGGAGGTGGACATGGTGGAGCTATCGGTGGTGGAGCCTCAGGACATGGTGGAATTGGGGCAGGAGGCAATGGTGGCGGTTCTGGATTTGGAGGCTCTGGTGGTATTGGAGGTGGACATGCAGGTATTGGAGGTGGACAGGGAGGAATTGCAGGTGGACATGGCGCAGGAGGTGGACATGGAGGCATAGGTGGCGGTCCTGGAGGAATAGTTGGTGGACCTGGAGCAGGAGGTTTTGGATCAGGAGGAGCTGGATCTGGTAGTTTTGGTGGTGGTAGCTCTGGTGCAGGAGGCTACGGCTCTTCTGGATCTGGAGGCATTGGAGGAGGAATTGGATCTGGTGGGTTTGGCACTGGTGGGGGACATGGTGGTGTAGGACATGGTGGTGTAGGTGGCCTTGGAGGTATTGGTGGATCTGGGTCAGCTGCTGGTGGACATGCAGCAGGTGGTCACGGATCTGACAGCCTGATATTTGGCAGTGGACCTGGAGGCTTTGGGCCAGGAGCTAGTGGACCAGGTGCCAGTGGACATGGAGGAATTGGTTCCTCTGGTGCAGGTAGCTCTGCTGGTGGCAGTGCAGGAGGCTATGGAGGAGCTGGTGGTATTGGAGGTGGCTCGGGATTAGGGGGAGCAGGTGGTATTGGAGGTGGGCCAGGATTTGGAGGTATTGGACACAGTGGTGCGGGTGGAGCAGGAGGTGCTTCAGGACATGGTGGGTCTGGTGGTATGGGAGGAGGTATTGGAGGCGGGCCAGGATTTGGAGGTATTGCACACAGTGGTGCTGGTGGAGCAGGAGGCGCTTTAGGACATAGTGGGTCTGGTGGTGTGGGAGGAGGATTCTCTGGAAGTACTAGCGGTGGCTCAGCTGGATCTGGTGGTCTGGGCATTGGTGGAGGAAACTTGGGCCACAGTGGACCTGGTGGAGCAGGATTTGGGTCTGGACCTGTTGGTGGAGCAGCAATTGGTGGAATAGGTGGTACTGGAGTGGGAGGATCTCTGGGTCACAGTTCTGCAGGCAGCCATGGAGGAGCTGGAAGTGGTAGCATTGGTGGTGGTGAGTTCGGTACTGGAGTGTCTGGTCCCGGCCTGATCGGTGGTGGTGGTGGTGGTAGTGGTTTCGGTGGTGGTGCTGGACATGCCGGAGGTGCCGGACATGGAGGTCTTGGAGGCGGTGCCCTCGGTCACGGTAGCGGCGCCGGCTTGGACTCCGGTTCCTTGGTCGGCGGTGCAGGGCATTCGGGCGCCGGTTCGTCATCCGGAAGCTCAGCTGATTCCAGTTCTGGAAGCTCCTCTGGAGGTCTCGGCGGTGCAGGCAGCTCAGCGGGCTCTGATGCAAGTTCTGGAAGCTCTGCAGGCAGTGGCGCCCTTGGCGGAGCAGGTTCTGGATCGTCTTCAAGCAGCAAGGCCAGCTCCAGCGCGAGTTCCGGCAGTGGGTTGGAGCTGGGCATCAAGGGCCACAAGGGCGTCAAGGGTGGCTACCACTAGCAGTGCCAACTCTCTTTTCTTTCACGTGCTTTTCAGAGAACACTTTCCATAATGTTGGAGACGGACAGAAACACAATGAAAGACAGCCTCATAGTGCAGGTATAATTTGTTATCATCTCACAAATTCATTATCCACTCAACCATTATCCATCAAAACATATCTATCAAGTTCTCGAAACGTATCAGCTGTACATAAACTGATAAAGATGTATTTTTGTAGTTAAATCATCTGGATTTATTGATGAACGAATATATTACTGCATTGAACCCATATAACTGTTATTTAATTTTAGTCATATGTAATAATTATGTATGACTGTCATATGGGTAAATTGTAACTTGTTGAACATTGTTGAAAATACATTTTTGTTGTATGACATTGTTCTAAAATAAATTTTTTATTACAATGATGTCTCCTTCATTTTGTACTCAGCCTTTTAAGTAATATTGTGTACATGATGACTTTTAATAGCAAATTATTACGCTGCTGGATCGTGATTTGAATTATTTGGCATTGACCTCGCCAGTAACTTGATTGTGGCATTCAGACAGTCTTACATCAATTACAATGATAATAATGTATGCAGTATTGTTTTTGTCACAGCCACGTTTATACTGAGTAAAGAACGACTAAGTGTCCAGATGAAACAGACATTAGAAACAGGAGTAAACCCTTTATAAACATTTTCCAGAAAGTAAAGAATAAGGTTTGTTGTTGATCACAAGTATCTTTATTCAGCAATGTGTACTTTACTTTAAACATGTTCATATGTTATTAGAAGTTTCTCTAATTACGTGATTCTAATTTTTATAAGTTACATTCAACTACTACGCAAGTATTAGCAAAATTAATAATTTGTGTAATGCACTTCAGACAGCTTAAAAACGTAATTTAACTTCAGAATATAGTGAAAATACTATATGCAGAGTTCTCGATTTATGACGGACATATGTTGTCATCAGGAATGAGAAACAGCTGCGACTTTCCCAGTCTAATTAATGAACCTCTGTGGGTTCTCACCACATTCTGTTTCTTAGCTGATGAACCTAACATACAATGGAAAATTGCCATACAAAGTACACTAAATTGATAATAACATAAATGAAGTAGCGGAAATTATCTCACAATGTAAAATTCTCAGCATGAGTATGGTGAATGTTTTATGTTCAACGATAGAGGCATGTATCGATAGGTGGATAGCGTTACCTTTCATTATATTAAATTATATTAGATTAATACTTGTTCCATAGATCATATACACATTTCGTAATGATGTGGAACCTATGAGTTTAGTAAATGTTGTCTAAACATGACAATCAATATTTTGAGGATTTTTTATTAACTTTTTTGTTTTATTATTTTTTTATTTGCGTTTTATCAAAAAATCTACATTATAGAAGGAGTTGCCATTCAGGAATTCCTTTAATTTCTTTTTAAATACTAGTAAGCTATCTGTCAAACTTTTGTTGTTACTTAGTAAGTGACAGAAGACTTTTGTGGCAGCATAAGTCACCCCTTTCTGTGCCAAAGTCAGGTTTAACCTTGAATAGTGAATATCACCCTTTCTCCTATTTTGTAGCTATGCACACTGCTATTAGTTTGGAATTGGGTCAGATTGTTAATAACAAATTTCATGAGTGAAATTGTGAAACTACAGTGAAGATCCCTAAATCCCTAAATAGAAGTGTGCAGGATGATCTTGGGCGGGCTCCAGCAATTATTCCTGATTACACGCTTTTGTGCAATGAATACTTTTTTACTCAATGTTGAATTGCCCCAGAATTTGATCCCATATGAAAGCAGTGAATGAAAATAGGCATAGTATATCAACAATTTTTGCGATGACCCTGATTGCATAAGTAGCTGAACTCAAATGTTTCAGTAGATCTTTAATATATTTCTTGCAATTCAATCCCTCGTCAATGCAAACACCTAAAATTCTGAATATTCTAGATTAGCTACAGAGTTATGTTCAGAGTCTGAATTTACTAATGATGTCATGCCATTTACTGTATGAAACTGTATATACTGGGTTTTATCAAAGTTTAATGAGAGTCCATTTGTAGAGAACCACTTAATAACTTTCTGGAAGATATAATTTACAATTTCATCAGTTAATTCCTGTTTGTCAGCTGTGATAGCTATACTTGTATAATCAGCAAAAAGAACTAACTATAGAATACATAACTATTTCAAAAATTTTGGTTAAAGCTGTCAGAAGTGAGATGTGGTGGTAGATGTACCCCTTTTTTATGCAAAGGTTTAATGATAGCATATTTCAGTCTATCTGGGAAAAAACCCTGCTTTAGAAAGCTATTACATTTATGACTGAGAATCCTACTTATCTTTTGGGAATAAGCTTTTAATAGCCTGCTGGAAATGCCATCAATTCCATATGACCCTTTACTTTTGAGAGAGTTTATTATTTTCCTAATTTCTGAAGGAGAGGGGGGTGTAATTTCAATTGTATCAAATTGTGTAGGTATGGCCTTTTCCATTAACAGCCTTGCTCCTTCTAATTAACATTTAGATCCTATTTTTTCTACAACATTTAAAAAGTAATAATAAAAAATGTTTTCAACTTTTGACTTTTTGTTAATAAAGTTTTCATTTGTTTGATGGTGATATCCTCTTTCTGTGCTCCTGGTTGCCCTGTCTCCCTTTTAATAATACCCAAATAGTTTTAATTTTTTTATCAGAGGGACTAATCTCAGAAATGTTACACACGCTTCTTCATTTTTTAATAACTTTTCTTAATGTAGCACAGTAGTTTTTATAATATTTTATTATTTCTGGGTTATTACTCTTTCTTGTGGATAGATATAGTTCTCTTTTTCGGTTACAAGATATTTTATTCCTTTAGTAAGCCATTGTTTTTAATGGTTTCTTACATTATATTTAACTAATTTCTTGGGGCAACAGTAGTCAAATACCCTTACAAATGTATCATGAAATAAGTTACATTTTAAATGAACATCATGTTCCTTATGAACCTCATATGAGTTTAACTGCTGTAGGCTTTCTTTTAAATTTCTAGTTATTAAGTCATTAATCAAGCACACAACTCTGGAGGACTGTTTCGAATTACTATATTGATACTAGTTGTTCACCATGATCAGAAAGACCTTTCTCAACGTGACAAACATTAACGTTGCTAAACTTATCTTGGTCTATAAAAAGTTATCTATTAATGTACTACTCGAGTAGGAAAATCAATAACGGATGTCAGATTGATCAGGGAAATTTTATGTAAGGGATCTGCTCCCTTTGGTGGCTTTTACAAGATAAAAGTATAAATAATGAGAAATAATTTCCACAAAATTTTTGGGTGTGTGCCTTGACTACGTCATACATGATTAAACCACCGAAATTTCGCCTATTATTCCAGGAAAGTTTCATCGCGATTTCTACGTGTGATATATGGATATGTATCTAATATAATAAAATAAAGAGCTTTGTGGCATAGTTGTAATGACTACTGACAGGATAAATGTAAGTTTTTTAAAATTAATTTTAATTTGTGAAATTATGGTAAGCTATGAACATGCAATAGTGCTCGTGTTGTCTGAAGTGTTGCGTTTACTGAGGCGGCTTGTAATTACAGGCGACCAAGATTGTGGCATCTGTAGTCGTTCTCACAATTTGTTACAGGGACACCACATTGGCAGGCTCCGTGTTATTTAACATAATTATCTCCCTATCGCATTGAAAGACTTTTTCAAGGCCGCTGAGCACTCGAATTTATTATAATTATTATTATCTACCTGTCCAAATAAGAAATGTTCTTACTTCCCAAAAGCTAACACCACATTTATAATTAATAGTGAAGTAAATATCTGAATAACACAAAACATCGTTGATGAATGTGCATCAATGGAACAAATAGCGACTAATAATGGCTTTTCATCATGCACAACTCTTCACTTATTTAATAACACATAAAGATGATATAAAACGAGCAACACACTTGTCAACATATGGTAAACCCACATAATATTTCAGTATTTCATTCATTAGAAAAGCTCCTTATGTAACTGACAATCAATTCTAAAGATTTACTATCAAAGTTAGGTAGGCCTATAACACATCTAGTACATTAAAGCGTACTCTGCCTCACAATTACAACAATCTTGCAAACATAATGAACCAGATGTTTACAAGATCACATGTCAAGACTGTCTAGGTTCTGCAACGGCAGGGAAGATAGACCGTTTGACTTAAGGGATACTTAACTTATGCCAGCTCTTCGGTTAAAGGTATATCACAAATCTGTAATGAGAACTCACCTTTATGTATGTCAGCAATCACGGCACTTCAAACAACACAGAAAACCTGATTGCCTGTCATAGACAATGTTCAGAAATAAATCTCAATATAGTATAAGCACTTGTAATGCTCTGACCATAGATTTTTTTTTTTTTTTTTTTTTTTTTTTTTTTTTTTTGCTCTATGGGTAGTTCTGTTCATTGCGGACGCTGAGCGTATTTGTTCGTTGATGTTCGAAGTGTTCTTGGCTCAGCTTCTTTATTACAGAGGGCGTTGAGTCCCCTGACCGGGCGCGCTGAGCCACGGCGCCCGCTACGGCTATAAAGTAAAATAGGAGTTGCTTAATCTCACACTATTGATGACCGTTGTTAACTGATGTTAATATGGCATTTGTAGACATTAGATTGTCATTTATCGTACGAAGAACGATGAGTTTTTGTTAATTCCTCAGTTTGCCGTTGCTTTGAAATGACAAGGTGTAAGTTACAATAAGAAAATCATCAAATACGCGAAGAATGTTACGTGACATCTCTGAACGTCTGGTTTTCGTTAATTCAATGCAGGGTGTCAAATCTCCGTTATTTTTGCAAATATGTCTCAAACGATACGAGATATGAAAAAAACTTAAGGGAGCTAAGTTGTAGATAATTTGCTCCTCTACCAATTAGGTTATTCAATTTTCGTGTCAGATGAACGGTTCGTTTGCAATTACAATTATATTACAAACGGCTTTTTTTGGTTTTACTACCGTATTGTTTGTCCGAAAAATTTGAAAAATGGAGGTTCTGGTCTCTGACGGCCTACAATCATGGCTGTAAAATTTGGTGCTGATCGGTTGAACGGTTCGTCTTAAAACAGGGAACACGTTACGGACAGACAGACTGACAGACATACATACCAAAATCGCCGTTATTTTTGCAAATATCTTTGAAACGCTACGAGATATGAAAAAATCATAAGAGAGCAATGTTGTAGAGAATTTTCTCCTCTACACATTCGGTTATTCAATTTTCGTGTCAGATGAATAGTTAAGCCGTTATATTCATTTAAATTTCGAGCTGCCAAAAGACGATCGCAAAGGCCCACTTTTAGTGTTACTACCGTAACCTAAAGTGGGCCAAAACGACCACGTGAGTTTTGTAAGGTGGCTACTGAATGGAAATTTCCTACCTTAAGTTTTGGGATTATATATGTTGGCAACAACATATATATAAACAACTTTGTTGGGTCCGGAAGGATTATCTTTGGAGGCCGATAGGCGGGGTTTGCTCGCTGTTGCTGCGCGGGGAGTCGGAGAGTAGTAGCGGAGCGTGACGATTGCACTGGAGCTCGCGGTGGACACAACCCGGAGTTCTTCATGATGCTGCTAATTTTCTGGTAATTTACTTTAAACATTTTTCGCATTGCGCAAGGTCGCTCATTTCATTTTATTTTATTTTATATCACTTTCCAGTCAGTAAGAACCTATACATGTTGTTGTTGTTGTGGTCTTCAGTCCGGAGACTGGTTTGATGCAGCTCTCCACAATACCCTATCCTGAGCAAGCCTCTTCATCTCCACATAAGAACAGCAACCAACATCTGTCTGAATCTGCTTACTGTATCCATCTCTTGGTCTTCCTCTGCGATTTTTACCCCACACACTTCCCTCCAATGCTAAATTCACAATTCCTTGATGTCTAAGAATGTGTCCTACCAATCTATCCCTTCTTTTAGTCAAGGTATGCCAGAAATTTCTTTTCTCTCCAATTCTGTTCAATACCTCCTCATTAGTTACGCGATCCACCCACCTAATCTTCAGCATTCTTCTGTAGCACCATATTTCAAAAGCCTCAATCCTCTTCCTGTCCGCACTGTTTATCGTCCATGTCTCACTCCCATACAAGGCAACACTCCATACAAATGCCTTCAGAAAGGACTTCCTTACACTTAAATCAATCTTCGCAGTTAACAAATTTCTCTTTTTCAAGAACGCTTTTCTACCCATTGCCATTCTGCATTTTATATCCTCTGTACTGCGACCATCATTTGTTATTTTACTGCCCAAATAACAAAACTCATGTACCTCCTTTATTGCTTCGTTTCCCAATCTAATTCTTTCAGCATCACCTGATTTTCTTAGACTGCACTCCATCACCCTAGTTTTGCTCTTGTTAATGTTCATCTTATATGCACCTTTCAGCACACTGTCCATTCCCTTCAACTGCTCTTCCAGGTCTTTTGCTGTCTCTGAGATTATTACAATGTCGTCGGCAAAACGCAATGTTTTTAATTCTTCACCCTGAACTTTAATTCCTTCTCCAAATTTCTCCTTGTTTTCCTTTATAGCTTGCTCAATGTACAAATTGAATAACAATGGAGAAAGACTACAACCCTGTCTTACTCCCTTTCCAACCACTGCATCCCTTTCATGCCCTTCAACTCTGATAACTGCTGTCTGGTTTTTCTACAAGTTATAAATTACCTTACGTTCCCTATATTTTACTCCTGCTTGCTTCAGAACTTGAAAGAGTTTATTCCAATCAACATTGTCAAAAGCCTTCTCCAAATCTATAAAAGCTAGAAATGTAGGTTTGCCTTTTCTTAATCTATCTTCTAGGATAAGCCGTAACGTGAGTATTGCCTCCCGTGTTCCTACATTTCTCCTGAACCCAAACTGATCTTCCCCGAGGTCGGCTTCTACCACCTTTTCCATCCTTCTGTATATAATTCGTGTTAATATTTTGCAACCATGACTTATTAGACTGATGGTTCTGTAATTTTCACACCTGTCTGCACCTGCTTTCTTTGGAATGGGGATTATAACATTTTTCTTAAAGTCTGAGGGTACTTCTCCTGTCTCATACATCTTACGCACCAGGTGAAACAGGTTTGTCATGGCTGGTTCTCCCAGAGACTTCAGTAGCTCTGAGGGAATATCATCTACTCCAGGGGCCTTGTTTCGACTTAGGTCTTTCAGGGCTCTGTCAAATTCTTCTCTCAATACAGTATCTCCTATTTCATCTTCATCTACATCCTCCTCCCTTCCTACAATATTGTCTCGGAGTTCATTTCCTTTGTAGAGCCCCTCTATATACTCTTTCCACCTTTCAGCTTTCCCTTCTTTGCTGAGGACTGGTTTTCCATCAGTGTCCTTGATATTCATACATCTGTTTCTCTTATCTTCAAATGTTTCTTTTATTTTCCTGTAGGCTGTATCTATTTTTCCCCTATTTATACATTCTTCTACATCCTTGCATTTGCCTTCTAGCCACTCCTGCTTAGCCATTTTGCACTTCCTGTCAATCTCATTTCTTAGTCGTCTGTACTCCATTTTGACTGTTTCATTTACTGCATTTTTATATTTTCTCCTTTCATCGATTAAATTTAGTATCTCCTGTGATATCCAAGGATTTTTTGTAGGTCTTGCCTTCCTACCTATTTTGTCCTCTGCTACCTTCACTATTTCATCTCTCAATTTTACCCATTTCTCTTCTACTGTTTTATTTTCCCCTGTTTCTGTCAATTGTTGCCTGAAGCTCCCTCTGAAATTCTTAAGAACTTCAGGTTCCTTCAATTTATCTATGTCCCATCTCCTCATTTTCCTACCTTTCTGTAGTTTCTTCAGTTTCAGCCTACAGTTCATAACCAACAAGTTATGGTCAGAGTCTATATCTGCCCCTGGGTATGTCTTACACTGTAAAACCTGGTTCCGGAATCTATGTCTTACCATTATAAAATCTATCTGGTATCTCCCGGTGTCTCCTGGTCTCTTCCACGTATACAACCTTCTTTTGTGATTCTTGAACCAGGTGTTTGTTATAACTAAATTATGTTCCGTGCAAAATTCTACCAGGCGGCTTCCTCTTTCATTCCTTTTGCCCAGACCATATTCACCTACTACCTTCCCTTCCCTTCCTTGTCCTACTACCGAATTCCAGTCTCCCATAACAATTAAGTTTTCCTCTCCCTTAATTGTCTGAATAATTTCCTTTAGCTCCTCATATATTTCTTCGATTTCCTCATCATCGGCAGAGCTAGTTGGCATATAAACCTGTACTACTGTTGTCGGTGTTGGCTTCGTATCTATCTTGACAATGATAATGCGATCACTGTGCTGGTCATAGTAGTTTACCCGCATTCCTATTTTCTTATTCATTATCAATCCTACTCCTGTGATACTCCCAATTGATTTTGTATTTATAATCCTGTACTCACCTGACCAGAAATCCTGTTCATCCTGCCACCGAACTTCACTAATCCCCACTATATCTAACTTCAACCTATACATTTCCCTTTTTAAATTTTCTAATTTTCCTACCCGATTAAGGGATCTAACATTACACGCTCCGACCCGTAGAATGCCAGTATTGTCTTTCCTGATGATCACATCCTCCTGAGTAGTCCCCGCCCGGAGATCCGAATGGGGGACTATTTTACCTCCGGAATATTTTACCCGAGAGGATGCCATCATCATATGTTCATACAGTAGAGCTGCATGTCTTCGGGAAAGGTAACGGCTGTAGTTTCCCCTTGCTTTCAGCCGTTCGCAGTAGCTGTGTGGCAAAGCCACATTAGCTGATGTTACAAGGCCAGCTCAGTCAATCATCCAGACTGTTGCCCCTGTAACTACTGAAAAGGCTGCTGCCCCTCTTCAGGAACCACACGTTTGTCTGGCCTCTCCACAGATACCCCTCCGCTGTGGTTGCACCTACGGTACGGCTATCTGTATCGTTGAGGCACGCAAGCGACCCCACCTCGGCAATGTCTGTGGTTCATGGGAGTGGAACCTATACATAACCTTGATTAATTCGTGGCTCGTCAATTGTAATTGTTGTAATAACATGGATAGGGCATTATAATAAAAAAGCAGTTCCTTTCAATTTTTGACATTTTGATTTTTTATAATTAATCCTTTCCTGAGGGTAGGGCTGCATCCCTGTTTTAGAAACTGCCTCATTGCACGACTTCGCAATAATATGCACATTCTTCATTTTTATAGTTTATGTTACTCGTGTCGAATTTGCAGATTTATTCAGTTTGATTGGTTTAATTTTGTTTGTGATTATTCTTGACGCTGTAAGTAAGTTAATGTTAATTAAGTACATTATAACAAGTGGGTGACATGAACGATATGAAATGAAGAATATGAGTTGATGTGAAGCGAGGTATCAGTTCCCTTTTTGCAACAAAATAATATTCATTATTTGTGTATGCAGACTGATTGTATAGTAATACTAAGACGGGGCCAACAAGTACGACATTCTTTTAATGTTCTCGTAAAGTGACTATCAGCCAACCAAGATTTTGCATCTTTTTAATCCTTCTAATATTGCAGTCAGATAGCGTAAGTTTCGACGTGCCCAAACTTGCCTTAGGCAGGTCAGCATTACGTTGCGCACTAATTGTCAAGTTACTCTCCTTGTAGTATTGCAGTCAGATCCATAATTTTAGTAGCCCGATACGATCTTTCATTTTTGTAGATCTCTGTTAGCACTGAAGGCAACACACGCACAAACATATTAAGTAGCTCCGTTAGACACACATCAACCAACCCCGTTGCAGTCTCATAATATCCATAAACATATAAATAGTCGCGGAAATATAAGTGCAATGAGGAAGTTTTACGACAACGTATGTTATGGAGTCAGTGCAGGTCATATGTTACTAGACATCATTCCTCTCATTTCCTACTATTTCTTTCACATTTTCTGTTTCATGTATAATTCATGTCGTTAGATCTGATAAATCTTTCGTTCTGTTACTGATACATGAAAAACTGAAGCAGAAGTAACTCCTTCAGTATGGACTTATAGCTCTAAAATTCGTTGGACAACAAGTAAAGTTACATTCTCCGACAGCTCACAATGTGTATTTCTAAGACATGATCTGACTTCATCTGAACGGACCTTCCACATTTTTGTACTTGCCTTAGCCGATTTAGTTGGCTGGCATGATGCATTCATCGCTCTTACTCTTCAATATGTGCAGTGATGACATCATGCTTTTCAGCGATACAAACCACTAAACAGCCGCAGGCAAGCTCGTATTGTGCTAAGGTGTAAGTTTTGTCCACAAAATCTTTAGTAGGCCAAGAACAATTTTGTTATAGTAGAATATAGGTTTGATTTCCTAAAGTCAGTCAATTTCGTTCAAACAAGCTTGTAGCTGGTGAAGTTCTCTCCTGGTCTGACCATGTAATCCATACGTTGTTTTCTCGTGATTACTCTATGAAAAAGACAGTCTTTTTGTTTAAATAACGATGGGATACAGCGTTCAGTTATGTGACTGTTCTTGTTGGCACATGTTCAAATGTTTGTTAAGCTTATGGGACTTAACTACGGCGTCATCAGTCCCTAAACTTACAAACTACTTATGAACTACTTACGAACTAGGAGGGCACAAATATCCATGCCCGAGGGGGGATTCGATCCCCCGACCGTAGTGGCCGTGCTGACCGTGACTGGAGCGCCTCAGTCACCTCGGCCACCGCGGCCGGCTTCTTGTTGGCCTCAAAAAACCTCTGTGTCTGTTTTCCTGTCATTTTTACAATAGATTTCAACGTCCAAATAGTCATACCAACAACTAATGAAGCACACGAGTAGGTGACGATGAATGTGGTTAGAACGTTCCAAATTTTTGTGTATACACGCTGATCAAAACGGGAACTAAAAAATTCATATTACCGAATTTCTCAAATTCAGATACTTTTCCTGTTTATATACTTTCCGGTCGTAGAAGCAACTGAACCAATTTAATATATTTCGCATGTCTTCTATGAATAATGTCGTATGAGATAAGTTTATGGGAACAGGCCATTAGTTAGAAAGAATGTACTGATGGCACATTAGCGAGCAATATGGATAGTATGAAGTGTTTGACCGTGGTAGTCAAGTAAGTACTTCGAGAAACTAAATATTTTAACTCTTCTTTCTTGTCATTGGCAGTCAGAATTTTATATCTTCTTTATATAGGTAATGAGAAGTTATTTCACTGCCCAAATAACAAGACTGATCTAAAACTTTTTTTACTCGTTTTCTAATGCAATTCTACCGAAATCGCCTGATTTAATTCGACTACATTCTATCGTCTATATTTTACTCTTGCTAATATTCATGTTATACCATCATTTCAAGACACTGTTCTTCTTTCCAAATATTCTTCCACATCCTTTTCTGTCCCTACATAATGTCATTGTCATCAGAAAACTGCAAAGTTTTTATTTCTTGTCACTAAGCTTGAATTCCCTATGGAAAATTTTCTTTCTTATATTCACAACTTGCTCGATGTACAGATTGAATAACACGGAAAATGCTACAAATGTGTCTTATTCCCTTCCAGACCACTGCGACCTTTCATGTTCGTCGACTCTTGTAACTGCTGTCTGGTTACTGTACTAATTCTATAGAGGGCGTAACAAAAATATACGGCAGAAATTACAGGACATACTTCTCAGACGAAGACAATGTTATATGAACATGACGTTTGGCCCACTTTAGGCGACGGTAGTAGTCGATTTCTACAGCGTATGTGTCTTAAATTTACGCACAACTGAATGTTGTTGTACAGGGTGATCAAAAAGTCAGTATAAATTTGAAAACTTAATAAATCACGGAATAATGTAGATAGAGAGGTAAAAATTGACACACATGCGGTTTTATTTGAAAAAAAAAAACACAGTATTGCTAGACGTGTGAAAGAACTCTTGCGCGCGTCGCTTGGTGATGATCGTGTGCTCAGCCGCCACTTTCGTCATGCTTGGCCTCCCAGGTCCCCAGACCTCAGTCCGTGCGATTATTGGCTTTCGAGTTACCTGAAGTCGCAAGTGTATCGTGATCGACCGACATCTCTAGGGATGCTGAAAGACAACATACGACGCCAATGCCCCAATATAACTCCGGACATGCTTTACAGTGCTGTTCACAACATTATTCCTCGACAACAGCTATTGCTCAGGAATGATGGTGAACATATTGAGCATTTCCTGTAAAGAACATCATCTTTGCTTTGTGTTAATTTGTTATGCTAATTATTGCTTTTCTGATCAGATGAAGCACCATCTGTCGGACATTTTTGAACTTTTTTCGGTTCTAATAAAACCCCATGTCATTCCAATCATGTGTGTCAATTTTTACCTCTCTATCTACATTATTTCGTGATTTATTCAGTTTTTAAATTAATATTGACTTTTTGATCACCCGGTATATTCAAGAAGCCGTTTTGTAGTTGTATATTTGAATGAGACATAGTTTTCGCGACGTAGCTCGAATGAATAGACTCTCTAATCAGTCCTATGCACATTTAATGTTGGCGCAGAAGTTTGCCACCATAATGGTCGCCAATGCGCACTTCAATTTACCCGCTGTTTGCAGTCGACCGCTTACGGCACTGTGGGGGCTTGGATCACTTTAACGTCTGAAGACTATCTCCGTGCCGTTTGTATAAATTAACGACAGTATTTTGTAAATTGATAAGAAACTGATGTCATGTTCATGTCGTAGTGGTTTAGCGGTTGCAAAATAAACGCACTTAGCAAATGTCGTGGGGTAGGCATGTGGTATCTTTTGGGAGTTTTTCTGGCCATCCTGACCGCAAACGACGCCATGCAAGTCAATCGCTGGTGCTTCTCTAGACACAACTGACACTATTTGGTTTCTAGAGCGGCATCAAATTCTGATGTGTTCGTGGGTGCGTTTCATGACATACAATTTATACTCCATGGGAGTCAAGTATAGTCTCTGGGATGGTCATCTTAGTCTCTGGACTTCCCTGCATGGTCCTGGAACCATTTGAGGCCGGGAGGAGGGTATAAGGCAGCACGTCTTCTTCTCGGAACTTCGCAGAACCGTATGAGTGTTGGAAGAGCATAAATGGGTGGTGACGGTCCTGGAGCAACTCAAATACCACGAGTCATTCAATTTACCTCCCAGAACAAATAGGACAAAATCCCCAGACCATAGCAGTAACTCCAACCCCTTGGACGACACTTGCTTACGCTGCGTGATGCATCGGTTCGTGTTGTCTGCCCACACATCGTACCTGTTGTCGGCATGGTGTAGCTGAGAGAACGATTGCCCCGACCGTATCACGTTCCGCCACTGTTCCGGTGTGATCCCTGGTAATTCGCGTAAAGTCAGGCCGTTGTTACCCGATGACGTTGCGTTAACAGCGGCGGCGGCACCGGCTACCAGACCCATTTCAACCGGTGTTCCTGAGGATTGCCTAGCACGTTCTGTGTTCAATTGAGCCGTCGCCCTTCTGTCACCACTGACGATGGATGGACAGCCGATAGTTTCTTTGTTACGGACTATGACACTAGCATTCACACAATCACGATACACCCCGCATACCTTTTAAAGACTACAACCTAAGTCCTGCAAATCGAAATTCCGACCCGTCTGTCAAATATCACCATACCCTGTTACGGTGCATGTTACGAACGTCACTTGCACAACCACGACTAAGTAGTCCTCTTATTCTCCAGAGACCCGAAGTCAGATGTATGAACTAATCTAGCTGAAAACCCGGCGTTGCCCGGATATTTATTTATTTATTCCTGCCTTGAGTTTTTAGTATTTCTCCTAGCCCTTCTCTCTGTCCATCTCCTTTTTTCTAAAATCATGTTATATTTATTGGAGAATATATAAGAAATAACGCTATCTTGCATAATGTACAAAATTATAAGTGCAGTATTCAAACAAAGAGAGATAGTAGTAAAAAAAAAAAAAAAAAAAAAAAAAAAAAAAAAAAGACATATAAAAAAGTCGTTCGATCTCATATTCATTGAAATATATGTTGTACAATTGTATAATTTTTCACGTATAAATTCATTTGCATAAGTTCTGTAAGTCGGTAAAATCTCTTGGGAATTCAATTAGTTGTAAAAAAGTAGTAGATTAAAACTTGGTGCTTGATGGGACGGTTTTCCATGAACGTTAGTGTTTATGTCCTTATATCTTATGAACTACGTGTCGTACTGTGATACAATTCAGAAGCTACATTCTAATATATGTGTGTATACAGTCTGTAAAATTTCCTGCAGCTACAATTTGTAGTATAGAAATTATAAATTGTAACGTCATACCGGATGCCGTAGTTTTTGTCGATGAACAGGGGAAAAGTAATAAGCAAGAAACTTTTTTCCTTTCATAATTTTGCTATGGTTGTCAGCGAGAAATAGTTCAATAAAGGTTTGAAATTCTTTTTAAAGTCTGTTGTAAGTCGTTAAGTAGTCTCGTTTTCATATACTATATTCATAAATCCTCGTCGCATTATGTGGTAGTTTCTTGCAACTCCTGTTGTTTATGACGTTATATCTCCTGAACCATTTGTCGTAGTCGTTCTTACCATTACAAAATTGGTACCTCACGGTAAGGAAGATGTGTACCAAATTTGTTGAAATAGGACCAGTGGTTTAGGAAGAAATGTGCATAAATGACGCATAAATCTGGATATTCTCACGCCTGGGCTATGTGTGTGCTCTTTTGTTTTTGGGCAGGAACCTTCGTCGCCATACGGTGAACAGTTCACCAAAGTTTCATTGCAATCGAATGAATGGTTTATGAACGCATAGAGGACGTACAGACAAACATTCATTAAACCATGCAACCTTTAATGTGTTGGAAACCCGAAGTCAGATTTATAAACTAAATTAAAGCATGCAACCTTCAACATGATGGTTGACACCACTGATGGTCAAATATTTAGTAATACTTTTTTAAAAATATTTTATATATTTCTGCAGCCCGTTTATCATATGCCAAACACCAAATTGCTAAAAATCAACACCTACATAAATACTCTGCAAGTCACATTGAAGTGCATGACGGAGGGTGAATCGAACTGCTTTTATGATTTATCTACAGTTACATTCTCTAATAGTTCGCCGGAAAAACGAACACCTATATTTTTCCGCTTTCGATCTGATTTCTCTTATTTTATTATGATCATCATATCTCCCTCCACTCCCATGAACCACAGTCATTGCCGAGGTGGGGTGGCTTGCGTGCCTCAACGATACAGATAGCCGTACCGTAGGTGCAACCACAGCGGAGGGGTATCTGTGGAGAGGCCAGACAAACGTGTGGTTCCTGAAGAGGGGCAGCAGCCTTTTCAATAGTTACAGGGGCAACAGTCTGGATGATTGACTGAGCTGGCCTTGTAACATCAGCTAATGTGGCTTTGCCACACTGCTACTGCGAACGGCTGAAAGCAAGGGGAAACTACAGCCGTTACCTTTCCCGAGGACATGCAGCTCTACTGTATGAACATATGATGATGGCATCCTCTCGGGTAAAATATTCCGGAGGTAAAATAGTCCCCCATTCGGATCTCCGGGCAGGGACTACTCAGGAGGATGTTGTCATCAGGAAAGACAATACTGGCATTCTACGGGTCGGAGCGTGTAATGTTAGATCCCTTAATCGGGTAGGAAAATTAGAAAATTTAAAAAGGGAAATGCATAGGTTGAAGCTAGATATAGTGGGGATTAGTGAAGTTCGGTGGCAGGATGAACAGGATTTCTGGTCAGGTGAGTACAGGATTATAAATACAAAATCAATTGGGGGTATCACAGGAGTAGGATTGATAATGAATAAGAAAATAGGAATGCGGGTAAACTACTATGACCAGCACAGTGATCGCATTATCATTGTCAAGATAGATACGAAGCCAACACCGACAACAGTAGTACAGGTTTATATGCCAACTAGCTCTGCCGATGATGAGGAAATCGAAGAAATATATGAGGAGCTAAAGGAAATTATTCAGACAATTAAGGGAGAGGAAAACTTAATTGTTATGGGAGACTGGAATTCGGTAGTAGGACAAGGAAGGGAAGGGATGATAGTTGGTGAATATGGTCTGGGCAAAAGGAATGAAAGAGGAAGCCGCCTGGTAGAATTTTGCACAGTGATCGCATTATCATTGTCAAGATAGATACGAAGCCAACACCGACAACAGTAGTACAGGTTTATATGCCAACTAGCTCTGCCGATGATGAGGAAATCGAAGAAATATATGAGGAGCTAAAGGAAATTATTCAGACAATTAAGGGAGAGGAAAACTTAATTGTTATGGGAGACTGGAATTCGGTAGTAGGACAAGGAAGGGAAGGGATGATAGTAGGTGAATATGGTCTGGGCAAAAGGAATGAAAGAGGAAGCCGCCTGGTAGAATTTTGCACAGAACATAATTTAGTTATAACAAACACATGGTTCAAGAATCACAAAAGAAGGTTGTATACGTGGAAGAGACCAGGAGATACCGGAAGGTATCAGATAGATTTTATAATGGCAAGACATAGATTCCGGAACCAGGTTTTAAACGTTAAAACATACCCAGGGGCAGATATAGACTCTGACCATAACTTGTTGGTTATGAACTGTAGGCTGAAACTGAAGAAACTACAAAAAGGTAGGAAAATAAGAAGATGGGACCTGGACAAATTGAAGGAACGTGAGGTTCTTAAGAATTTCAGAGGGAGCTTTAGGCAACAATTGACAGAAACAGGGGAAAATAAAACAGTAGAAGAGGAATGGGTAAAATTGAGAGATGAAATAGTGAAGGTAGCAGAGGACAAAATAGGTAGGAAGGCAAGACCTACAAAAAATCCTTGGATATCACAGGAGATACTAAATTTAATCGATGAAAGGAGAAAATATAAAAATGCAGTAAATGAAACAGGTAAAATGGAGTAGAGACGACTAAGAAATGAGATTGACAGAAAGTGCAAAATGGCTAAGCAGGAGTGGCTAGAAGGCAAATGCAAGGATGTAGAAGAATGTATAAATAGGGGAAAAATAGATACAGCCTACAGGAAAATAAAAGAAACATTTGGAAATAAGAGAAACAGATGTATGAATATCAAGGACACTGATGGAAAACCAGTTCTCAGCAAAGAAGGGAAAGCTGAAAGGTGGAAAGAGTATATAGAGGGGCTCTACAAAGGAAATGAACTTCGAGACAATATTGTAGGAAGGGAGGAGGATGTAGATGAAGATGAAATAGGAGATACTGTATTGAGAGAAGAATTTGACAGAGCCCTGAAAGATCTAAGTCGAAACAAGGCCCCTGGAGTAGATGATATTCCCTCAGAGCTACTGAAGTCTCTGGGAGAACCAGCCATGACAAACCTGTTTCACCTGGTGCGTAAGATGTATGAGACAGGTGAAGTACCCTCAGACTTTAAGAAAAATGTTATAATCCCCATTCCAAAGAAATCAGGTGCAGACAGGTGTGAAAACTACAGAACCACCAGTTTAATAAGTCATGGTTGCAAAATATTAACACGAATTATATACAGAAGGATGGAAAAGGTGGTAGAAGCCGACCTCGGGGAAGATCAGTTTGGGTTCAGGAGAAATGTAGGAACACGGGAGGCAATACTCACGTTACGGCTTATCCTAGAAGATAGATTAAGAAAAGGCAAACCTACATTTCTAGCTTTTGTAGATTTGGAGAAGGCTTTTGACAATGTTGATTGGAATAAACTCTTTCAAGTTCTGAAGCAAGCAGGAGTAAAATATAGGGAGCGTAAGGTTATTTATAACTTGTACAAAAACCAGACAGCGGTTATCAGAGTTGAAGGGCATGAAAGGGATGCAGTGGTTGGAAAGGGAGTAAGACAGGGTTGTAGTCTTTCTCCAATGTTATTCAATTTGTACATTGAGCAAGCTATAAAGGAAAGCAAGGAGAAATTTGGAGAAGGAATTAAAGTTCAGGGTGAAGGATTAAAAACATTGCGTTTTGCCGACGACATTGTAATAATCTCAGAGACAGCAAAAGACCTGGAAAAGCAGTTGAAGGGAATGGACAGTGTGCTGAAAGGTGCATATAAGATTAACATTAACAAGAGAAAAACTAGGGTAATGGAGTGCAGTGTAAGGAAATCAGGTGGTGCTGAAGGAATTAGATGGGCAACGAAGCAATGAAGGAGGTAGATTATTTTTGTTATTTGGGCAGTAAAATAACAAATGATTGTCGCAGTACAGAGGATATAAAATGCAGAATGGCAATGGGTAGAAAAGCGTTCTTGAAAAAGAGAAATTTGTTAACATCGAATATTGATTTAAGCCTAAGGAATTCTTTTCTGAAGGCATTTGTATGGAGTGTTGCCTTGTATGGGAGTGAGACATGGACGATTAACAGTGCGGACAGGAAGAGGATTGAGGCTTTTGAAATATGGTGCTACAGAAGAATGCTGAAGATTAGGTGGGTGGATCGCATAACTAATGAGGAGGTACTGAACAGAATTGGAGAGAAAAGAAATTTCTGGCATACCTTGACTAAAAGAAGGGATAGATTGGTAGGACACATTCTTAGACATCAAGGAATTGTGAATTTAGCATTGGAGGGAAGTGTGTGGGGTAAAAATCGCAGAGGAAGACCAAGAGATGGATACAGTAAGCAGATTCAGACAGATGTAGGTTGCCGTTCGTATGTGGAGATGAAGAGGCTTGCTCAGGATAGGGTATTGTGGAGAGCTGCATCAAACCAGTCTCCGGACTGAAGACCACAACAACAACAACATATCTCCCTACGTACGTGGGTGCTAGCAAGATATGTTCGCATTCTGAAAAGAAATTTGGTGAAAGAAATTTCACAAATAGATCTCGACGCAACGAATAAAGCGTCTCTTTTAATGATTTCCACCCAAACTCGTGCATCATTTCAGAGACACTTTCTCCCCTATATCACGATACTAAAAAACGAGCTGCTCTATTTCTGAACTTTCTCTAAATCGCCTGTCAGTCCCACCTGGTGTAGATCCCAAAATGCGTAGCAATATTTCCAAATAGGACGCACAAGTGTAGTGTAGGCATTTTCTTTAGAAGAACTGTTGAATCTTCTAAGTGTTCTGCCAATATAACGTAGCCTTCGTTTCGCCTTCCCTACTATATTTTCTGCCTTCTTTCCAAATTAAGTTGTTCGTAATTGTTACTCCTAGGTATATAGTTGAATTTACAGCCAGTAGATTTGACTGATTTTTCGTGTAAATGACATCTAACTCATTTCTTTTAGTGGTTATGCGCCGGAAAAATAATTGTTTCTTCTTTTTGATTATCAACACGAAACAAATTTTTCTTCATGCCATAAAATGTACAAAATATTTGTAAAATTTCTCTTGACAAAATGTTGTCAAAAATAAATAAATAAATTACTGAGAAACTGTCATTCTTTTATAAGTGTTACTTTAATTATTACATGATTTTTGTGAAGTATGAAACATTCTGAAATAATTTATTCCTTAAGTCATGCAGAAAAGACATTACATTCAGGACAAATTACGTTTGTAAGCTTTAAACAGCCCATTCGTCTGCATCTTAACTTGTTTATTTCTTCCGTATCATTTTTTGGCTTGTGCAAGGGACCTTTATATTTCGTGGCCGTTGCTGATATTGGCTGAAGGGATCTTGTCCTCTTCGCTTTTTCACTTTCATACTGATAGGCGTATGATACCCGTTGTGTCATATGTGATACATCTAATACGATTCGATATTTCAGAAGGAAATACGTCACTTTCTTTGACAGAATTATAGTCAGAGAACTTGTAACATTTTATTGCTTGTTTAGAAGTAAATAAATTATAAGTGGACAATACTAAACTTTCTTTCTTGAAGCCATGTTCACCTAATCAAAAATCATTTGTTACTGACTGCACCTGATATTTATCAGTCACTCTGAGAACTAATTACTGGATGTTCTGCGGAGTGATGGAATACGATACAGTCGACGTTATTACGTAAAACGGCACTTAATTTGAAGAAATGTAATTTAGACGGAATATGATGCAAAGTGACGTGACGGCATCTAGCAGAGAGAGAGCGTGATGAGCGAATTACATACCTGAGCTATCTGTGCATCCTCTAGCCATGACCTATGAAAAGTCAGTGTACGTTTTTTCTTCTTTATCACTAGAACCGCCGGAACATACTGTATACCTATAACCGCCGTTGCTGTCATTTCGACAGCCATATTCGAATTTTATTTTCAGTCCCGTTATCATGATATCAAATACGTATTTCTACGTTTGGAAAACATTAACTGTGGGATCTAGCACTAAAGTGAACCAAATTAGATAATTTTATCACAAATTTAATATTTTTTTAAAATTTTTATTACAAATACAGGTGATTCTTTTTAGAAACGAAATTATAAAACTATTAAACACACCTTTTATTCTGAATATTTCATCACCTAAGGTGACTAAAAAATGTTCGCATTATCATCAAATACATTTCTGTAACTCTGTATTTTGTGGAATTATCGTCTTGAGCGACTTTGTCAAACCTACGCACCACAAAACATTTATAAAATATTGTCTTACTTTTTATTCAGAGTATTTCGACAAATTAACGTTTAGTTACAGGAATACAGACTACTTCTTTTGTTATGTCCTTTGAGCAAGAACCACATACTCGCCGTTTGCACCTTTTGCATAAGTAACTCGTCTTATTCCTACATTTCTTCATTTGGCATTGCCTCCTCATTTGATTTGCTATCAAAAGCTCTCCAAATTTTGCTTCTGTTCCCGCAAACTTAGATTTTGAGCCCAAGTACCCCATTCAAAGCTCCTCTGCTAGCTTCAAGATGTAGTTTCGGGGAGAGTTCTTTTTCTCCTTCACTTTCTTGAAAATGATACAGGAATTGATAGCCGCCAAGTCAAGGATATTATGAAAAACATAAACTGGCCATCTTCGTGTTCCAGCTCGAACAGTGTATTTTCTTGCCATATTTTGTATTATTGTGGGAGTCTACTGTTTCCGGAATTCTTTTGGCGCTAGCTTGAAGTTCAATTTCTGAGTGCAGAGTGCTATATAAAGGACATTCTTGTTTCGTTTACCTTGATAAACCGTAAGAGTGCCATAACTATGTTTTAAGGGAGCCGAGTCGTAAAGACCAACTTTCATAGTCTTCACAGCATTAGGAATTTCTCTCCCGGATCTTCCAATTGTCCCAACAATGCCAGTACCATTACTTTTCAAATTCTTATTCAATTTCACAGTTGTAAAAAGTTATCTGTTGTTACTTTTCGCCCCTTGTTTTGAAACGGCTCCATCAATTTCATTACACACTTTCGGGAAGAGTCTCATTACGTGGTCTCAGATCGTCTTTTTCTAGGTACGGAAACCCATTTCACAGAAATTTCCATTCAACTTCTACAAGAAGAAAAAACTTCATACCAAATTTACCTGGGTTGTTGTGAATATACTCTAAGAATGGACATCTTGTTTTGCCTGGGAATAGCTGCTCATCAGCAGTCAGATTTTCACATGGAATATACGTCAATTGACAATTTTCTATAAATTTCTTCCATACCTGTGATACTAATGCAAATTTATCTGTCTTCAACCATTCTGAAATGGTTTTCCTACTGTAAAACCTCAAACATCTAAGAATTTCTCGAAAAGAATTCCTCCCCATTGTGTTACTGAGAAATGGTGGGCACCACTTTTTAGACCACAGTTCATCAAGTTACGTACTGTTGGCTCCAAGAACACCACGAGCACACAAGAAGGAAATGAAGGACTCCAGTTTTTCCAAATTTATACTCCAAAACTCTACAATTCATTTGTTACAACACGTGTAGCTTCCATTTCAGTACAGACTTTTGTATGTTTCAATATTGATTCATCAATAAAAAAAGCGCCATGCACTCGCTACACTGTCGTCAGAAATGTACCGCTTTGCGTATGGAGCAGCTCCTGTATTTTCTTTCAAGATGTTATGGCATGCCTGATGTGGTCTTCCCAAACTCCGCCACAGTCCACTCCGTTATCCCACCTGAGCCTTGTAACATATTTCGTTGTCTTGGGAACCTTGATTTGATTCGTCCCCTCTGATATCTTGCTTTACCTTTTACATTTTCTGCTCCTGTAATAGACCAACAGAATATGTCGATTGTAAATAAGGAATTTTATACTACAGTTGAATGATGACATGAAAATAAAAATTATTCCAACTAACCTGGATGAGCAACATCAGAGTCATCCTCATCAGCATCATCATCCGAATCACTGCTGAGCGGTCTGGATCGCCACGTTACGGATCGGGCGGCTTCCCGCGTCGGAGATTCGAATCCTCCCTATGTGCATATTACTGAAGTTCAGGGAATAATAATAACTGATTTAATCTCACAACAATAAGGAAACAGAATAAGCAAAACTCATTTAAAGACGATAATCAATACAACGGGCATTATGACTGCACTGGCGGTTTTAGGTATGCTCATTAACAACGACGTATCTAATTGTCAAAAAACAATTATTTTTAGTATGGATAATTCTGACTGGTAACCCGGTAAAGTCACTGAAGTTCGGAGCAATACTACAAAAACTACAGTCATAATAACGTTTTAAAAATTTTTAGGAGTCATATTGACAGCTCTGACGGTTCTAGTGTTCTTTAATAATTAGATCCGCAACAGTTGTTAATTTTGAACTCTTTTGTATATATCCACTACCAGAGTTTCGAGACCTGTGACTGTTCATCAGGTGCATCTGCAAATTACAATAAAATGAAAGAGTGACATGTGTCATGTAATAAAATAGCTACCCTATATCTTTATTAAAATGATCCAGTACAAAGGGAGTAAACGAATGAGTCCGTATAACTGTTACATGTAGGAACAAATCAAAACAGTGAGTCCCTGGTACATGCAAGAAGCCGGGAGGTATTGTAGACAACTTGGGCGCGACATAGCCACTCACTAGGCTGGATCTTTGAAATTTCTGGCGGGGGGGGGGGGGGGGAGGGTGAAAAATGAGTACTTTTGACTAGCCTGAGGGAGCGGGTACTTTATAGAACAATTTAAAAAACGTGAAATAAAGGATATTTAATTTTAATATTAAATGGAAAAACCATTTTATTAGGTAATAAACTAGGAATCCAGAACCTAATATCTCGGGGTGTCGTCGTCGGGGGGGGGGGGGGTCGCAATTTGAGGGGGGGGGGGGGAGGCATGGGCCAAGGGGGGGGGCACCTCTGCAGTCGGCTTTATTTATTTTGTTTAATGAGGCACCCCCCCCCCCCCCTCCTTCCTCCCCGAACCAAATCCTGGCTGCGCACTGGTGCTGATGGTTTTTCTTTCTTTCTTTCTTTTTTTTCCTGACTTATACAACAGAGGGAAGCTTATGATCTGTAGCAGAAAACTTGCAGCGACAACGAAGAAAACGCAATCATGGAAATTGTTCTCATTCCAGTGACTATTGTCGACTGCCGACTGAGTCATGTGACCTCGACAGTATTTTTCACCGTTCGAGCCAACTTGAAGCTTAAAGTTACCAACACACTTTGAAATACGTAGGTGGTCCAACTTAGACACCGGTACATGTTCGGCAACTCTCCCCTACAATACTTTCGTCCAAAACCTTGTGGTGCGGGGTGCAATAAATTACAACTTTTGTTCACCTTTGGTGTTTGTGTAGGGAACGTTGAACGTCGGTGGATACGTACAGAATCTTCTTTTGTCATTCTTCAGGGACAGGATAAGGCCCGCCATCATCGCGCGTGAAACTCAACGTGTGCTGTAAGAGATGCGGCAAAATTTCTTGCCCAGCAATGTCTCTGGACTTGTCTCCTACACAGCACGAGTGGCATATGATGCGACGAAAACTGACACGTGCGAGTCGTCAGGCCAGACCTCTTGCAGAACCACGTGAACAGGTCGAGCAGACGTGGAACAATGTGTCCCAAGACAGCAGTCACCATCTATGTGATCGACCAGATGCCAGCATCAGCTCCTGCATTGCCGCTAGTACAAGCTACACCACGTACTGCTATGGGCGTTTCAGAATGGACCGACTCCTGCTACCTTAGTACTGCTTAAGCTATCGATCTGCATATCGGCGCTCCGGAGACAGAATGACGCAACTGCGAAAGTCGATAAATCGATGTTATTGCATCAGTCACGTCAGAAATAGATAGCGTATACCATGGAACATACTCAGAAATGTAGTTACTCATAGTACCGCTAGAGATATAACTACTGTTCTGACGATATTCCACTGTAGGCACTAGCTACTTCTGAGACGACTAATGCAAAAATGAATTTTGCACGTGCGTCATTGTTCTTCCGGAACGACGATATGTAATCATTTCATGTACTTCAAACTAGAGCCGTAGCATACATTATGTATTCGGTACTGGGCAACGAGTACTTCGCCTCATACGAAATACTGAATCGTTACTCATGAATACTTTTCGTTACTCGCATCTTTTGTATCAATACGAACTTACTTATGGATGCATTTCATCATTTGCATCTACCGCATCGATACGAACTTTGTAACTAAAAATAATATGGAGAACCCGTATGTTCTGCGCTATTTATTATGAGATGAGTAATTCATACAGACATCCGTGACGAATTTTAAGCCCATATTGCGTAGCTCTACTATTTTAGATGATTATTATTCTTTATAAACATTTTGGATTATACTTCTTCGGCCGTGTTTGCAGGTTAATCCTCGATAATCTGACGTCCGCTTTTAATGCTAACATACGTTTTATTGTATTTTTTACTTGTAAAGGTTTCAGTTTAATGGTTAATTATTTGCTTTTGATCTTCTCTACTATAAAAAGTTTTGTAAAAAGTATGCAAAAGTTATCATCTATACATTTTCATTCAAAAAGGTATATGCGTCACTTCACTCACTGCAGAAATACAAAAGAGCATTTCCTTTACAGCTGAAAAAGAAACTCGTTGAGACACTAATACTTCCCAATCTAGATTATGGTGATACTATTCTGCAAGGACTGACACACGAAAATTCACGTAGGCTGGAGCTGGCGATGAATTCTTGTATCCGATACATTTGTAACTTACGTTTCTACGACCATATCAGTCCGGCATACCAGCAGTTATCTTGGCTACGTGCAGATAAGCTTCGAAGCTATCATGCATTATGTTTGCGGCATCGCTTTCTCAATCATTGCAAACCTTCTTACTTATGCTCAACGATTATGTTACTATCTGAACAGCACAGCAGAAACACACGTTCTCACCAAAATAAAACTCTCTCTGTACCATCACATAACACTGCAATCTTCTCTAAATCATTTTCTGTATCGGGAACAATTCTGTGGAACAATCTTCCTCAAAAGTTAAGAGAGATAAAATCAATTCAAAACTTTAAAAGAAAGCTAAGGGTTCACCTTCTGTCACAATAGCCATCTTTTTCTCCACTTACCAGTCTGTAGCCCGCTGTTGTCAATTCCTCCTCCCCCCATATATGTTTCCCTTTCCTTTCGTCAGCAGAGATCTCTATTCATATGTATCTCCATTTCCTCACATCCATTGGCACTGTCATTTTTCAATCTTCTCCTCTTTCAAAATCATTTCCCCCCTTCTGTTTATATTAAATTTAATTCAAATGTGTTAAACATCTATCTCCATGTAAATATCTCTTGTTGTTATTAGTATTACTGTGAGTTTTCTGTTATTATTATCATTATTAGTATTAGTATTATCATATATTGTTATTATTAATACTATTAATACAGTGTTTTTGTAATTAAATCCTTTGTTTATGTTGTTCCTGATTAGATGTAAGAGAGGGCCGTATGGCCCTAATCTGTCAGGTTAAGTAATCAAATAAATAAATAAAAAATATCTTAATTGTTAGTGTCGCATAATCCACTACGACAGTCCCGCTGCTCGCAATTGTAGTGCTACTAGTACGATCGGTCACACTGGCGTTCGTCACGAAATATTCCGATTGATTCTGACATTCCAAGCCTCTAAGTAAAGTGAACAGAATTTAAAATAGAGGTCGCGGGTGGGTCTCGCTAATTTTGATCAATTTGTATGACAATTGAATTTTAATTACGAGAGAAATGGACTGTACTGATCCTTTCTTCAGTAGTATAATTGCCTCAAAAAGCAGGAATACAGTATCTTCGTGGCAAATTTAAATGTTAAAGTAATGTTAACAGTAACAGTTTCAATTTTTTCACGGTTTCAAAGACAGTGTACCGACCGTATTTGTGGGTGGCATTAGTATCGAGTAACAATACGTTTGTGACGAGTACCGTTTCTGTAAGATATGGATACATAAGGATATGCATACTTTCGTTACTCTCACAGCTGTATTTCATACGCACTGCTTCAACAAAAAATCTGAAATGAATTGTAAAATTCCAAGTGGATGGCGGTATATTACATCGATTATTCTGTTAACTTCCTCGACAAAATCTGCAATAATAATTAAACGGTATGAATAGAATAGAATGCTGGTAAATCTGGCTAAGAGTTCCAGTCAGTATAATGCGGATTAGGTATAAGAACAAGTAGCTCGTTGTCGAAGCTTAGAATCTTGCAAGGACTGTGTGCGTAAGACTCAACATTAGCGACCAAGATCCTCACCCTCCATTCGAATGTACCGATACCTTTTGCAAAATATTATTAAATAACTAGTCAAATAATTACAGTTGCCTCTGTTGAGGTCAGTTCATAAAAGCCGGCCGCGGTGGCCGAGCGGACTGTGACCCTCCAGTCACGGTCTGCACGGCCACTACGGTCGAAGGTTCGAATCCCCCCTCGGGCATGGATATTTGTGCCGTCCTTAGTCTTAGGTTGTTCATAAGTAGTTTGTAAGCTTAGGGACTGATGACCCAGTAGTTAAGTCCAATAAGTTCTACAAACATTTGAACATTTTGAATCCTACAACAAAATACACTTCTAGTTAATACTTCCACATTAATAGATGAATAACAATATAATCAGATCTTGTAGAATCATCTACTCTGATTCCATCCTTTATATAATTACGTCGGGGAAAAAGAAGAAAAAAAAAAAAAAGAAGAAACACAAACACTCTTCCGAATAATTTTTACTTTTGGACCATTCATCAGAACTGTTTTAATTTTACTCAATATCTCTGACACGTAGAGTAACGTTTCCGAACGTTTCTTTCGATTAAATTGCAATATTTTACTAATTTACACGTCCGATATTATATTTTCCTCTCGACATTACCGGTGTCATTGTCGAAAGTTTGTGCAGTATGAGGTGTAGTTCCGTACTCTCGACGAAGATCACACCACACAATTGTGACTAAATTGCAGCTGTTAGAACAGAGAACTCAAAATGCCTAGTTTCCTTTATTATCCCACCTTGAGGTGAAACACTGGACAATGAATGAACGAGTAAGTGTAGCAGTTCGCAGCACCAACAACGATACGTAATAGTACCTTACATCTATCGCCACGCCCAGTGGTGCACCTATTCTTCTTTCTGGCCTTGTCTCGTGGTTTCAGTTGCTATTTTTGGTTTGTAAATGTTAGCTGTAGCAATCCTTTTTTCTTTTATTCTTGTCATCCTACAGAGTGGAGCGGGTTGTTTGAGATCCTGCCCGTACCGCTACAGAACTCGCAGTCTCATAAATAGTTTTTCTATTGAAATAATGGTCATCTCATTATCTCATTTGATCCATATACTGCAGATATCGCAACCTCAATATTTTTTACAATAGTTAAGAAAGTTTTAATTCATTATCTCGTTTTTATCTTTGATTTTTTCTTTCCTTTGTAAGCCTTTACTTTGTGTGATAATCAGTATAATACAAATACACACATGTAAAAGTTCTAATGTCTGCCTTATATATGACTAAAACCAACAAATGTTTATTATATTTACCCTAGTTCAGTAATGGGCTCTTGAGTACCTGGTGAACCCTGTTTCACGTTGACGATGTATTGGCTTATCCAATAGGAGAGACTGCTATTCCCCAAAACATACCTAGGCTCACTGTAACTTGCACCTATATTTCATTCCGACGTTTTTTCCGATGAGCATTTGCAGTTTTGCCACTTATTATGCTTCCGACTGTTTGAATATTATTTGGCGCCACTTAGCGAACTGTTCTCACCTTCACACCTATGTGCAATCACCAAAGCCTTGAGACGAAGCCTCCGTTTTCACGCCATCGTCTTGTATAGCTCAACATATTGTTGTGAAAATGTTTTTAAAAATGCCAACACCAACACGGTCACACACGAATACAATGACATTTACGTAACTGATTAGGGACATGAAAATACACAATTGTTTATGATAACTACTCCGGCACATTGACTGATGAGGGAGCATTCGCAGATATAAATAAACGAACGTTATGAATTTTGGCGGGCATATGGTGGGGTCAAAATAATTAAATATTTATTTTTTGCTATTGTCCAATGTCAGGTTTAAGAGATAAAACACACCCAATGAGGAAATAATGAATACTAGGTTTAAAGGAATTGTCTTCGATACCGTGAAATATAGAAAAGTTAATACATATAAGGATTGAAATGCAATAAACGATCTTGAAAAATGTTCAAATGTTTGTAAATCTATCGCACCAAACTGCGTGGTCATCAGTCCGTAGCTTACAAACTACTTAAACCGATGTAAACTAACCTAAGGATAAACACACACACCCATGCCCCAGGGAGGACTCGAACCTCCACGGCGAACAACTACGCGTTCCACAGCGAGGCGCTTTAGACCGCTCGGCTACTCCACCGCGGGAACGATCTTGAAAACTGTGTAATCAACTTTTGTTAGGATTAGAAATCTTGTAAAATACCGCATAGGCAATAAAAAATTTTAAACGCCTTTTCATTACAGGATTATATATATATATATATATATATATATATATATATATATATATGTGTGTGTGTGTGTGTGTGTGTGTGCGTGTGTGTGTGTGTGTGTGTGTGTTTGCCTCTGTTACTTATAAAATAATAGGTGACGGGAAATTTTAATGCGGCAGGTGAACACAAGAAATGTTACACTTTCTGCGGAGCTATGATGGTCATGAGACCATTTTGCAAAGGTTACACCACAAAGATATAATTTTTTAAATGGAACAATAGTTTTTTTCTATCGTGTATCGTATTCGTTTAAACCAGTTGCGTCCAAATCAATTTAAACTAGATTCCTATTACTGTTAGTTTGGGAGCTGCAACCCTTCAAAGCTCCGGGGGCGGAGGCTGCGATAGTGTAGCTCACTGGCCGAGTGGCTATCTCCTGGGGCACGGCCCACTGTCTCATGACCATCAGCCAGTCAGCTACGCTGTCGTAGCCTCCGCCCCCTAAACTTTGAAGGGTTGTAGCTCCCAAACTAACAGTGATAGGAATCTAGTTTAAATTGATTTGGACGCAACTGGTTTAAACGAATACGATACACGATAGAAAAAAATATTGTTCCATTTAAAAAATTATATCTTCGTCCTGTAACTCTTTGGAAAATGATACAATAAACTATGTTCATAGCTCCGCAGAAAGTGTAACAAATCTTGTGTTGACCTACCGCATTAAAATTTCCTGTCACCTATTATTTTATTAGTTACAGAGGCAAACACAGTGAAAGACCATATATATATATATATATATATATATATATATCCGCCATAGCCGGTCCCAAGCCAGGTTGAGAAAGGAGGAAGGGGAGGAGTAACACCTCGTTAAAAAACTTTGGTTCACCTGGTTCTGGTGATAGCACCTCGTGAGGGCCCCTTGCCAGGGTACGGTGAAGACCTCGACGGCAGTGAAGGCGGAGGATGAAGATCATCGGTACGGCGGAACTGGCGGAAGAGGCAGCCCTAATCCACTAGCGTCTGCCCTGGAATCCAGTGGTTAGTGGTCAGCTTCTGTTCAACTGGTTGGTGCGGCTGCTCCTAGTTCTTCTTGATCTCCACAATCATGTCGTAAACAGGTGACCTTCGTAGAAGATCAACACAAAACAAGTTTCAACTTGAATAAGTATGATGGTACAAAAGGAAAGAATTCCACTACCCCAGGCATCAGTCTCTAGACTGAATTCTCCTGGTCATCGGATTTTGGGGGACCAGGAACTTCATGCGCAGAAGAGTCGGAGCTTCTCAAAATCTCTAAGACCAAAACAGAAAAACTTCATAGGAAGTCTCAACACAAACACACTATCAAAAGTAGGTAAACTTAAACAACTCACAAACACTATGGAAAAATTCCACATAACAATCCTCGCGATTCAAGAAACACGATTTACCGATGAAAATCATTTTGATACAGGAAACTTAAGAATCTACAAAGGAAAACCTGGAATCCAGTTGAACAAAGGACCCAAACAATTTGGCACAGCTTTTGTTGTGCATAACTCAATTACAGACTCAATAATAAACTTCCATTCAACATCAGAAAGAATATCTACAATCTCATTAAAATCTGGAAACAAGGCATACACACTGATAAATGCACACGCTCCCACAAATGATTACAATAGAAAAGACCCACAACTAATAGAGGACTTCTGGGAACTACTGCAGAAAAACCTCAAATAAAATTCCTGCACATCATGTAAAAATTCTTTTAGGAGATTTCAATGGACAACTCGGCAAAGAGAAAAAATTCAGCAAAACAACGGGAATTCATGCAGCTCACAAGAGGACAAATAAAAACGGTGAGAGAGTGATAAACTTCTGTGAAAATTTTGATCTTAAAATTATGTCCACACAATTCCTAGAGCCTGTAAATAAACTTAAAACTTGGAAATCACTGAACTTAACTTTGAGTGAGTTTCAGGTAGACCATGTTGCTATATCTAACAAGAATACAAAAGAAATACTTAACGTTCGAACAAGAAAGGGACTTTTTGAATCAGACCACCATCTACTGCAAATAAAGATTAAATTTTAACCTAACGAGAAAAAACCACAAATGAACAAAACATTCAGAATTGATCCAGAATACCTGAAACTTAACAAGAAGGAAATTAGCCAGGAAATTAGGCAGTCAAACGCAGCGAAATGGAAGGAACTTGCAGAAGTATTGAAGAGCACTATGCATTTAGGCAAACCCCCAAGAAAGAGAAAACACAGATGGTGGAACAGCTCATGTGATCAAGCAATAGAAGAAAGAACACAATCATGAAAAACTTTCAGTAGCAACAAAACTACAGAAAAATGGCAGGAATTTCTGAGAATACAGAAGAATACATCCAAGGCAATACGAAGAGAAAAACGTAGATATGATATAAAACCGGCTTAAGGAAATTGAACAAGAATTTCTCAAAAACAACACCAGAAACTTTTACACAATTTTCAAAGAGAACCTAACAGGGTATCAACCACCTAATCTGTGTTTTCGCCGGCCCGATGGATCACTGAAAACCAACACGAGAAACAACTGTCAGATTTTAGCAAAATATTTTCCCGCACTCCTCAACTGCGAGCCGCCGACTAGCTTTCGAAAAAAAACCTCAAATCCCGATTCAAAACCACCATCACTTAAAGAAGTGAAGAAAATAATCAATTCTCTGAAGAACAACTAGTTTCCAGGTGCAGATGGGATCATAGCAGAACTTAAATGACAGTACTCTTACACAAGCAACTCACAGAATTATATCAAAGTTTTGGGAAACTGAACAAATTCCTGCAGAGTGGAAATGTGCACTAATCCAACCTCTCCACAAAAAAGGGAAAAAAACTGATCCAAATAACTACAGGGTAATTTCACTGCTCCCAGTATCAGGCAGGGTTTCGTAAAGGCCGATCTTGCGTCGAACAAATATGGAACCCGACTAGTTTACAAATGAGAAGATGCAGATACACTGTGCTGACTTTCGTAGATTTTAAAAAGGCTTATGATTGAATAGATAGGCAAATATTATTCCACACATTAGAGGAATTTCGGATTGACAGGAAAACAAGGTAAATTATCCAACAAGCATTAACAGGAACAACCTCTAAAGTCGAATTCATGGGAGAAACATCAGGAGCATTGCACATCCTTACTGGTGTCCGCCAAGGAGATGGACTCTCTCCCCTTTTGTTTAACTTGGTACTGGAGAAAATTGTGAGGACATGGGAAAAGGAAATTAAGGGAATTCGACTTGGAATTAAAAAGGAACAGAGAATCAGGGTGAAGTGACTGGCTTTCGCGGACGATCCTGCTATACTAATAAACAACAGAGAAGAAGCGAGACTCACACTGGAGAAGCTTCATGAAATGTCACAGAAAACTGGGCTACAAATCTCTTATGAATAGACTCAATACATGGAAAACAAGCCTGCAGATAGTCTCCCCATCACAACTCAGTATGGAAAAGTGGCACAAGTTTACACTTCAGATATCTAGGTGAGATGATCCAGCCATCAAGACTGAACTCAATAGCCAATCAAGAAAGGGTCTCAAGACTACAAAGAGCATATAAGCTAGCTTGGTACCATTACAATAAGAAATCTATTTATGTAAATGCAAAACTAAGGTATTACAACACAGTAGTCCTACCAGAGTCACTCTATGCTGCAGAAACTACAGTGTTTCACGGTCATACGAAGATCAGAGAGATTGAAAAACAGGACAGAAACATTTTGAGGAAAATATATGGTTCAGTGCTTCGGGAAGGAATTTGGATAAAGCGGCCAACTATAGAGATTTAAAAAGACATGGAAACAATAACGAACACCATCATAAAAAGAAGGATACAATTTTATGGACATATCAGCAAGATGAATGAAACCAGGCTCACAAGGCAAATATTTGAGATAGCAAACAAGAGCAAAAACAAGACGAAGTGGATCACTGAAACAGAAGAGAATATTAAAGAACTGGGAGTCACACAAGACAACATAATCAATAGAGAACAGTCCAGGAACATTATAAAGAAACATAAACTTAAACAAGAACACACGGAGAACAGAACAGGAAAAGAGTGGTCAGAAGAACGCAAGAGAGAACACAGTGAACGCATGAAGAGAATTTGGGAAGAACGAAGGAAGACGAAGAAGTCTTAATTACTCAAGTTCAATCGCTCTCTTTAGAGGGAATAATCGAAAATATATATATATCACGTGAAGGAAGGCTGGTTTTTGAAGTACCATTTCTGGAAAATGTACACAATGTATGGTACTCTAGAGGAATTCGTATCCTATTTAATTAAAATATCAAAGCGTTTATTATCCTTTGTTTCACTTATTTTTGTTTTATGTTTTTAAACTGTTATTTTAGATTTTTGTTTTTAACTTCACCCTTTTAAAATACGGGCATTTTATTAAAAAAAGGTAACACAAGTAACTCACTATTGTCATACAAAGTCATTATAAATATAGAAAAAAATGTTTATTGGATTTTTTCTAATTTTATGAATAAAATACCTTCAGCCGTTAACGTTGTGAAACTTTTGATTCGTTTCGATAATGTAATATTATTATCTTCAGCCCCTGCTCGGCACAGAAAATTTTGATGTGTTGAATTGTGTCATGTAAACAGCGTCTATATTATTCCTGAATTTCTCCTGTCGAATAACAACTTCGAAAAACTTGTGGGTATGTAGCCAGGTATCAAATTAAACATCGGCCGATATCTGGTTGCATATTCGAAAGTTATTCGAAGCGTTCTTATTGGTTAAGTATTTTCTAGATCCATCACTTTCCGACTTGCCTAATGCTGTTGTACTTTGGCCTGATCGGCCGATAACTGGTTGCATATCCGAAAGTTTTTCGAAGCGTTCATATTGGTTAAGTAGTTTCTAGATCCATCACTTTGCGACTTGCCTAATGATGTTGTACTATGGCCTGAAACTAAACCACATATTGGTTAACAAATATTGACATTGTTCACATGACACAATTCAATACATTAAAATTTTGTAAGCTGAGCAGAGAACTGAATATGATATTATTGGATTATCGACATTACTAAAATTACGTTTCACAACGTTAACGGCTGAAGGTGTTTTATTCATAAAATTAATATTATAGTCGTTACTCTAAATGATATTTGTTAAGATGAACATACAAAGGTTATTTTGACCACTCTACATAATCGGCAGGTTTTCATCAACGTCGCTTATTTATATCTGGGAAGGTCTCCTTGTTAGAGAATTCAGTACGGTGAAAAATCGCCACGTGTTGCCAATTAAGGCCTCTTAACATCGTCCTATGGAATGAAAGGGTGTCTTGATATGGTACTGTGGAACAGTGTCCCATGCCGTTATTAGACGCGTCCACAAAGAAAAACGCGAAAAACCGACTTTCATTTGTCCACCAGCGTTAAGTTAAAATACGTAATACAATAATAGCTTATTTGTATATTTACAGCAGTGGAGTCGTTATTTGGAGTGGCAATATTTCAGTAATCATGAGGCACCTCATTCAGTACTTGTTATACTTTTTAAAGTTATGTTTAAGGGTAATAATTTATCTAGAGGATGGATACGTTGCAATGCCAACAGGAGTAAAAGAACCTATAAGCTTGGAAATAAAATTATAGACTTACGCTTCCTAAATCAATATTCAAGGTATTTGTACTGATGCAAAAATTAATGCGAAACACCGAGCTACAGTCGTGTCTGACAGGCAGCGATCTTGGTGACATGCAACCGTGTCGTTGCCAGTGTTCAAATAAATTGAAAACATGAGACTTTGTAAATTTCTCTGTTCTGTTATTCTGTCCTTTCATGATCTGCAACCTCCCACAATCCCGTGAAAGAGTCTTGTGCAACATTCTCGTTTTAGCAATGTTCAGTCCAACCACAGGCATCCACTAATTACACTGGCAAAATCGCTGATATTGAAATCTGACGACGCCATCTCACGGATCGAAACGTCAAGAATTTTGTGTATTGTAGGAAAAATTCCATCCAAACAGGACACATGTATTCATCAATGTGGCGCGATTATCAGAACATTCGTATTTCTTATCCTGTATTATCCGACCCAAGTAATAGGTCACATGAGCTTTAGAATGGTAATATGGTGGCAAGTGCAAAATGCTGGTTTCAGTGGCATCAATAATACTGCATACGGCATTGACATTCTATCTGTGTGCGCGTGAGCGACAGAGTTTCCTTCCTGACATTGCATTGAAGTTTCCAGAAACCGCAATGATTCACAAAGGAGAAAACCGCCCATACACTTCCGTATCAGTCACGGCAACGTTTCTTAATATGTTTATAGCTTGTCCTTCAGTCAACAGCTGGTTGTGTCCTCGGAAACGGGCTTAAGAAAATTTCCGTGACACTCACCTGACAAACGTTGTTGTTGTTGTTGTTGATGTGGTCTTCAGTCCGCAGACTGGTTTGATGCAGCTTTCCACGCTACCCTGTCCTGTGCAAATCTCTTCATTTGAGAATACGTTCGGCAACCTACATCCTTTTGAATCTGCTTACTGTATTCGTCCCTCCGTCTCCCTCTACGATTTTTACCCCACACGCTTCCTACTAATCCTAAGTTGACAATTCCTTGATGTCTCAGAATATTCCCCACCAATCTATCGCTTCTCTTAGTCAGGATTTGCCAGAAACTCCTATTCTCCCCGATTCGGTTAAGCACCTCCTCATTAGTTACGTGATCTACCCATCTAATTTTCATCATTCGTCTGTAGCACCACATTTCAAAAGGTTCTATCATCTTTTTATCTGAACTCCTTATAGTCCACGTTTCACTCCCATACAAATCTACACTCCAGACAAATGCTTTCAGAAAGGACTTTCTAACGTTTAAATTAATATTGGATGTTAACAAGTTTGGCTTCTTTAGAAATGCTTTTCTTTCCAAAGCCATTCTGAATTTTATATCTTCTTTACTTCGGCCATCAGAAGTTATCTTGCAACCTAAATAACAAAATTCATCTACCTCCTTTATTATTTCGTTACCTAATCTAATTCCTTCAGCATCGCCTGATTTTCTGACATTGCATTCCATTACCTTCGTTTTACTCTTGTTAATGTTCATCTTATATCTTCCTTTCAAGACACTATCCATTCCATTCAATTGCTCTTCCAGAGGTTTTGCGGTCTCTGAGAGAATTGCTGTGTCATCGGCAAACCGTAATGTTGTTATTTCTTCTCCCTGCACTTTAATTCCCTCTCCAAATTTCTCCTTCCATTCCTACACTGCCTGCTCAATATACAGATTGAACAACATTGGGAAAAGGCTACATGCCTGTCTTACTCCCTTCCCATCGAGTCTAATAACCGCTGTCTGATTTTTGTACAGGTTGAATATAACTCTTCGCTCCCTATATTTTACCCCTGCTACCTTCAGAATTCGGAAGCGTGTATTCTAGTCGACATTATCAAAAGTTTTCTCCAAATCGACAAACGCTAAAAACGTAGTTTTGCCTTTCTTCAGCCTATCTTCTAAAACAAGCCGTAATGTGAGTATTGCCTCCCGTGTTCCTACATTTCTCCTAAATCCAAACTGATCTTCCCCGAGGTCGGATTCCACAAGTTTTTCCATTCGTCTATAAATAATTCGTGTTAGTATTTTGCAACCAAGACTTATTAAAATAAAGAAATGCTAAAGATATTTGTGTGCCGGAATAATGACAGAGATTTTATGATGTTGATGCACTTACTCAAAGGCATTTTCCATGTACTATAAAATAACATAATGTACAAGTGGTATATAGCATGAACAGTACTCCACACAATCTGAAACTATTTCACTTGAAAACTACACATGATTTTTCGTCAGCTTAGCAATACATCAAGGTGACCACTCTTTAGAAGTCCTTTAATAACGGTCATAAAAATATAAGGTTTGCGATTCATAATTTCGTCGTTCATTCAGTAACAATCGTAGCACTCCAGGGTGTACTTATTCGGTTAGGCAAATGAATCTGTAGATCCGACTGTATCATTTTCACGCAGTGAAGGATTTCACTACCGGATGAAATAGTTGCTGTTGAATCTTCCGGGTTGTATGGTCATGGTCGAAGAAACATTTCTGCTCCTGACGTTTCGTCCAGAGCTGCGCTGGACATCTTCAGAGGTGCTTGTGGTAGCGATGAGTTTTGCCGACCGACGAGTCGGGCGTCGGAGAGCGGTATAAATGCTGTCTAAAAGGGTCGTGGTCAAGTGCGCAGCAGAAATAAGCCTTTTCAAAGACAAGACCATAACTATCGATAGTCGATAGTAGCGTAACTACCTACTCTGAAAAGCCATTGTCCATATGTCACTAAGTTTTTCAATTATCCTTCCTTTTGAAGTTTTAGTAGAAACTGCTGCGAATAAATCAAAACGAAATTTTGTAGCAAAAAGTCGGTCTCTTTCGGGGTATCTAGGTCCCTAATTTCACTCCCACTCCAATATACCTAGGCCATTTTCATGTTTTATCAAACGATTAAAAATCATTAAAATCACCTCACTGATCTTAAGTTATTGTAACTTTCCCCTTTTCGACCCCATATTAGAGGGAGCGTTTCACTACTTAAAATGTTTTCCAGCAGTTCCTTAGTTTATCTTATATTATAACATGTCCAAATTTAAGAAAAATCTGAGATTGATACTTCCGTAGGTTTACTTGTTAGCTTTTGTGTGTAGAGGTGGAGGGGCAGTCACGTTGCGGAATACTAAGAGAGCTTGCAATCGAAGCAGCTCGCTCTGAAACGATACATATCGAACATGCAATTCTAAATCGATAACGCTCGCATTTACGCATGGGATGACAAGATATGAATGAGATCAGAGATTAGCAATGAATGTAGGTCATCATCAGAATCTTATTGCAACAGAGCAGGAAATATGTAATGATATGACAGATACGCAAATTAACGTTAATGAACCGACTATGAAGGAAGGAAACGAAGAATCGCAGAAAGGAAATAGAGCTGAGAAAGATATGGTAGATGTACTTTTAAGAGCAATACAGGGACAGGAGCGAAAAATACAGAAATTATTTCAAGAGCAGAAACAGGAAACGTCAAAATTAATGCAGGAATCGAAATTAAGACAGGAGCGAAGAATGCAGGAATTATTTCAAGAACAGAAACAGGAAACGTCTAAGTTACTAAAATCAGCCGAAGAACAAAAAAGGGAAACGTCTAAATTGATACAAAAATTGAATGACACAGCAAACGTTCTGCGAGAAGAGATCAAAGAGGGTGAAAAACGTATTGAGGAAAGGATAGAACGCGAACTCCGAGAGCATAGGCAAAAATGTGACGAAGCTATTCTTGAAAGCGTACAGTCATTAGAAGAATCATTTAATGAGAAAATGCAAAAACTGAATTCTGGAATTGATGAAAGGATAAAAGGAGTTGAAAACGAAACCGACTTAATTAAAACGGCTTTTGCCAATGAAAAAACGAGATGCACCAAGGACGCGAAAACAATACAGAGCCAACTGAAAACTACGAATAAGAAATTAACTGAGCATGATGACGAAATAAAAACATTGCATCAGAAGTTAAACGAACAACATGAGCGAATAGAAGAGGTAGTACAAAACCAGAGTATATTATCGCGCACATTAAGTATTGGACAACAATTACCACGGGCGCGAAGTGATGAAGCGATAGCGTCAGGCTCCGATATGCAGGTAGAAGATAATTGTCACCCATTAATCAGACAGGATAAATGCAGAAGCTTTGATCTAGGCTCAGAAAGGACGCTCAGACGTAAATGTATGTGCCGAATCGGACTCAGCGTATGCGAAAACGGTGGCATACAATAACGACCGAAATACGTATGAACGTGACAAAGAAACAACAACAAACAATATGAGCAGTAAATATTTGGTGAAATATGTGCAAGGACAAAACCCACCGACGTTCAATCCAAAAGGTAGACTGCATATAATAGACTTTTTACTGGCAATTGAGCGTATGTTTCCTTCAGAGTGGAATGACGACATGCGCTGTGATTACGTCATAAGTAATGTTCATGCGGACGTACAACCAGAGTTTATTCAAATGTATAATGAAAGCAGAAATTATCGACAGTTCAGATATCTAGTACTGAAGAAATATTGGTCTGATGCGAAGCAAGAAGAAGTCATTAGAGAAATTTATGAAGCCCCATTGTACAAATTTAGCAAAATTAAAACAATGGCGGAATTCTTCAAACATCACTGGTACAAGAACAAACATCTAGACAGCCCCATTAACGAAGGCAGCTATCTTAAGATAACGAGAGCAAGGCTGCCTAGATGGATGAAGCAACATTTAGTTTGCACACGAGTGACAACAGTCGACCAAATGATCGGGATATTGGAAGAATTTGATAAGCTGCAGGAGAGAGACGTGGATCACAGACGATGGAACCAGGAGAGAGGAACTAATAATGAAGATAGGAACGGATCAAGAAGCAGTTATGGAACAGAAAACCGCAATGACAATATTGAGAGACCACGTGATTTGCGAAATGAAGACCGAAGACGTGAAAGAAGAGACAATCGTCAGCAAGGCATTTGCGATAGCAGACAATTACATGATGATAGAAAGAGCTTTAATCCTAGAGGAAACAATGACAGTCGAAACAGAAAACTAGAAGAAAAGGAGTGGGAGAAGACCGGCGCCAAGCCGAAGAACAATTACGACCTGCGCGGAGACCGTCCAAACAATACCGGAGGATTTCAGAGAAGATACGACAATGGTGAAGGAAGTCCACATTATGAAAAATCAACGGCACAGAATAAACTAGTTTGTGCAATAGATACTCGCAATATGACTGAAGGCGCTACTGCTAATCAAGACAGGCGAAATTTCAATACTACGTCAGCAACCGATAGCTCGACACATTTAAACTGAATGAGCAGCTCACTGCACCCCAATGTGTGGCTGCGATAAGGCATATAGGGGTAAACAATAATGAATCTGTCCCGCAAATAACTGAGACAGAAGTAAGAGGAGACGAATATGAAGTGAACAATGAACGATTTTGGCTGCAGGAAGAATACAAGGATTTAATAACAATGTAGGAAACTTAAACAGCGACGTGAATTAAGTTAATTATTCCAGAAAGAAGCAAATAAATAATCTCAAGAAAACCAGAAAGGAAGATGTTGAATGTTGTCCAAAATTAAGCATTCTAGTAGGGCAGAAAAGGTATGAAGCGCTATTAGACACAGGATCGATGATTTCCGTCGTGACGAGAAAATTGTATTTAGATTTCAAGAAACAAGTACATCAAATTAAATAGATAAAATCCGGAGGATTAAAAGTATTCGGAGCATGAATTTAAAGTCGTGGAGGGCGTCAACATACTCTTTGTAATTGGATCTGATTGGCTGCGGCAGCAGAAAAATGTTATTGATGTCAGGAATAATCAACTAATATTTGAAGGTGAAGGAACAGAGTATACGACTGAGCTACTCACACAAGAGGAACCTAAATTTGGCACATTCAACATCAAATGCGTTGAGATGCCAGAAAGAAAAAGTTTAATGAGAACGTACTGGGAACAGAGAGGTACAAGTAAACGGTTTGAGTGGAAGAAGATGAACCCCGTGGAGAATTGTGAAGATCGACAACTGATTAATAAGAAATGTATTTTAGAAGTGGCGAGAGAAGATTCGCGAAAACAAGACTGTGTTGGGACCATGCAGAAGCAAGAAGAAAACCCGATACAATCAACAGTCAACGAAAATGTACAAAATAGTCACGAAAATACTCATGAACCGTTATGGTCGAGCCAAAAATGTCACATGTGAAAGACGGCACTGCAGAATTAAACGAACGCACAAGCCAGGCGAATGTCGCACTAACTAGAGAGAATGAATTTGTTGACACATCAGAAGATGAAGACGAAGAAGAGAATGATAGTGAAGAATCACTTGATACTAACTTTGCCGACTCAGATGAGAATTATAGTACAATATCAGAAGAGGATGAAATACCATATACTAAGATGATGATAAGCATTGCAAAGCATCGTAGTGAGACTGAAAATAAAATAAAATCGGCAATAACAGTGGCACTGAAAAATAGAACGAGACTAAAGAAAACTGATGTATGCAGGAAGATAGCATATAATCGGAGGCACAAAGTAAAACTGAAGACTCTCACTGACAGTGGTGAAGATGACCTTTACCACGACGCGAATTAAGGGCGCGAATGAACTTGATAGGTTGTAGATATTAGAATTCTTAAAAGGCATGCAGGAAATAGGATACAACCAAAGTTTACATTTGAATTGAAATGAAGAATAATATTTGTATATTATTTTGTTAAATTGGTAACAATGTGTATTGTAATTAATGTGAAGTGTAATATGCTAACTGTTCAATGAGTGACCATAGACTCTACACAAAGAGCGTCATTCAGGACTGCGACATATCTGAGCAGTGATATTTATTCTGCTACTGTATAAAATGAATGTACTGCTTAGATGGTTGGACGTTTTTAGAAACGCCGAGCCGCGGTGGTGTGGCCGAGCGGTCTAAAGCACCTCGCTGCGGAGCGCGCGGTTGCTCGCCGTGGAGGTTCGAGTCCTCCCTGGAGCACGGGTGTATGTGTTTGTCCGTAGGTTAGTTTACCTAGGTTTAAGTAGTTTGTAAGCTACGGACTGATGACCACGCAGTTTGGTCCGATAGATTTACAGACATTTAGAAACGCCGACTGTGAATAACAGAGTGGAAGGAGGAGTTTTGCGCCGGCTACCGGACAACAGTCGCCTGCGGCAAACATCAATACGCCGGCAGATGAGTTCCTGAGCCAGCGACAACAATGCCTTCCCTCGACCTGCAAGCGGCGGCACCGCGCCTCAAAGCAGCACCACGCCTCGCCCACCCCACCGCTTGGCGGTACAACAAAGTGTGAGTGCAGTGTTTATGCGAGTGGAATGCGTGTGTCAGGTTGCTGTGTTTACAAACAGCGTAGCGTGTGCCCCTTAGCTGTCAATCTAGGCGTCAAATTCAACAGGTGCAACTGCACCAATACAACATAATCAGAATGTTTAAATAATTGTATATATGTACTAATGGATCAAATTAATTTGTTTAATGATAAAAAATTTTCATCGACAAGTTTGTCTCTTAAATTTTTTTTTCTTAACGGAGGCAGTATGTAAGGTAGCCCTTAAGATAAACCTTACATTATAACGAGGAATGAGCTTTATTTTGAACACATTATTCGTTTGAACCTGTTTATAGTGAATATGTAGTAATTAACTTCTTGTGTGACTTAATTAATTATCGTGATGCACAATGTACGTAGGTAACTTAACTATGGATATTTTCTGTCATTTATTTATTATCTGTATTGTAATTGTTTATGTATATTTTATTTTATTTTATTTTTACTTTGTATGTTTTCTATATGACTGTGATTACTTGTTATGTTTAATTTGTCAGTGTAAAATATTTCTCTGTGAACAGTTATCGATACGGCTCCTCATGTCAGAGACTCTTATCGTATAGCAGCGCTTTCCTGTGGGAGAGCAGGCGAGCAGCAGTATCTGCCGCTCCGTGACGTAGATAAGACTTTCGTACGCGGTCCGCGGAGAGCTCAAACAATAAAAGTAATGACATAAAAGTTTTCTGGGTATGGTACCGCGTCATGATGAAGGCCACTGTAACGTTGGCCGAAACGTAGGTTATTTAAGTAATAGCCTTACATCATGACGCGGTACCATACCCAGAAAACGTTTATGTCATCTGACTCTGGCCGCGGAAGCCTACGTAATTATAAATAAAAGTAATATAGTTAAAACAAAGTGAAAGTTCTAATTTGTTATAAGTGCAACGATATGAAAGTTTATGTGAAACCAGTGAACATAAGTGAAGTAAGAATTGATTTTAATGAAACATTTACTCGTTCGTTCTGCTGAGGCAGAAATTCGTTACGTGTTCGGTGACCGTCCCAGACGTCCGAAACGCGGTAGCGTCATCGCGGATGCTAACGGTCGCGATTAATTACGCGATTCGCGAAGCAGCACGGCGAACTGCTAGCAAGCTGCCAAATGAGGAGCCACCATCAAAATGATTTCTGTATGAATTTATGTATCATTTATATGACTGCAGAGTTCCACGTCGCTTGACTGATAAATAAGATAAGTTAAATGCTATTGGTTGTAATTTACTGTGGATGCATATTTAAATTTTGTTTAAATACAGGAACATTAGACAGTACTTTTGCTATCTTATTTGAACAACTAATTTACCACACATGATTAGTATGACAATCCTCAATAATGCATGAATGATATTACTACACAATTTTACAATCATTGAGTGTCATTAATTATTGGAGACTGTGATAATAATTTCAGTTGAGACAATTTTGCTAAAATTGATGGTAGAAGATAACAGACAGTTGAATTAATGAATAATTTTTCTATTTACTTTTACACTGAGTTCATAAATAATAGCCACCGCCACATCTATCCTATAAAGAACCAAACCCGTACAATTGCAGCATGCATAGCATCAATTAAGACTGATTTACTAAAATTTCCTATTTGCTTGAGTGGATTAATTTTATTAGATACTGACTATAGTGGTTGGACTGCACCCACTTGCCAATCACTTGATCTTAAAAATCCTACTATTCATAATTTTCTAAATTATTATTACCATTAGCGTACTAATTGAGTTGTACGTATTGCACAGACGGAGTAAGTTAATTTCTGCTATCTCTTTGTGCACAGTCTCTGTAGGAGATTTTGTAAGGAAAGGAAAGGTGAGTGATCTTTTGAAAAGTTTGTCAGATAGGGCCATAGTATTTGTTAATTACACTAATTGTCTTGCTAAATATATTCAAAATTTAACCACACCACTTGCATTAATCACGAGTTTAACGTAACCAACCACAAAATTAAGGTCAGTTTTGTTATGTTGCTCAAACATTACAACAACAGCCACCACAGTTAATAACACGTAAAACAAAATTTATTTTTATTACCTCCACTCACACTTTTCTTCAGTAAAATAAACACCTTTCACCCATTATCCCCATACAAATATTTTTCTTTCCTAACAATGGTTGTTTCTATGATGCACTGGAATTTTTGACACCAGCTGTGGAAAAAGAATGTTGAATGACATTTTTGTCACGTTTAGTTTCTCAGTCGTTTCTCAACCGTTTAAAGCTTCGGGGGCGGAGACTGCGATAGCGTAACTGATTGGCCGAGTGGCTAGCCCCTGAGGTATGGTCCACTGTCTTATGACCACCAACCAGTCAGCTACGCTATCGTAGCCTCCGTCCCCAAAACTTTGAATGGCTGTAGATACCAAACTAAACGTGATAAAAATGTCATTCAAAATTCTTTGTACACATCTGGTGTGAAAAATTCAGTGCATGATAGAAACAACCATTTATCCATTTGAAAAATTGTATGTTTGTATAAAAATACACTTTCTAGGTATTTTTACAATCTGTTGATTGGCTAACAGTACGAGTCCTTGACTACCAATCCATTCTGTGAAAACCATACATCAATCGCACTTTCAGTTGCCAAAATATTTGCGGTGCAAGTGTTAGGCGATTCACCCTATATACCGGGTGATCAAAAAGTCAGTATAAATTTGAAAACTTAATAAATCACAGAATAATGTAGATAGATAGATAAAAATTGACACACATGCTTGTAATGACATGGGGTTTTATTAGAACCAACAAAAATAAAAGTTCAAAATATATCCGACAGATGGCGCTTCATCTGATCACAAAAGCAATAATTAGCATAACAAATTAAGGCAAAGCAAAGATGATGTTCTTTACAGGAAATGCTCAATATGTTCACCATCATTCCTCAACAATAGCTGTAGTCGAGGAACAATGTTGTGAACAGCACTGTAAAGCGTGTATGGAGTTATGGTGAGGCATTGGCGTAGTATGTTGTCTTTCAGCATCCCTAGAGAAGTCGATCGATCACGATACACTTGCGACTTCAGGTAACCCAAAAGCCAAAAACAGCACGGACTGAGGTCTGGGGACCTGGGAGGCCAAGTATGACGAAAGTAGGGGGCTGAGCACACGCTCATCACCAAACGACGCGCGCAAGAGATCTTTCACGCACCTAGCAATTTTTACCTCTCTATCTACATTATTCCGTGATTTGTTAAGTTTTCAAATTTATACTGACTGTTTGATCACCCGGTATATATACAGAGTGATGACAACTTTATTTGCATAAGAAAATAAAAATTTATAGATACGACTACCATCGCATAATAAGGTCCTACAGAATATCTCCAGAAACGAATATCGAGAACTAGTCACATGGGTGTGACACTTTTTCATTCCTTTACGAAATTGTAACTGCAAAGCGTTTAAAATCACTCTGTCACGCACGACAACAGAAACTAGTAAAATACGTTCCCGCGAATACGAACAAAATACAGTTCGTAAGTCGCGCGTCGATGTTTGTTTTATGCTGAGCTACTTCGTTTTTTTAGAACTTATGTGACTAAGCTATGGGGTCATCAGTCCCTAAACTTACAAACTACTTATGAACTAGCTAATACTAAGGACCGCACGGGGGATTTCCCGTCAGAGAGGACACATTTCGTAGTAATCGATAGTAAGGCATCGACTAAAACAGAGGTGATATCGAGCGTTCCACAGGGTAGTGTTATTGGTCCTCTGCTGTTTCTTATTTACATAAACGATTTAGGGGAAAATCTAAGTAGCTCTCTTAGGTTGTTTGCAGAAGACGCCGTCATTTACCGTCTAGTAAAATCATCTGAAGATCAAAACCAACTGCAGAACGATCTGAATAAGATATCTGTATGGTGTAAAATCAGCAATTGACTCTAATGAGAAGTGTGAAGTCGTGCGCATGAGTACGAAAAGAAATCCGTTAAACTTTGCTTAGAAAATAAATCAATCTAAAGTGAAGGTCGTAAACTCCAGAAAATACCTACGAATTACTATTACTTCAGACTTAAATTGGAAAGAACACGTATATAATGTTGTGGGAAACGCGAACCAGACGCTGCGTTTTATTGGCAGAACCCTTAAAACATGCAACAGAACTACAAAAGAAACTGTCCGTCTATTTTTGGAGTATTGCTGTCCTGTGTGGGATCCTTATCAGTCCAAAGAAGGGCTCTCGTTTCGTATTGTCACGATACAGGGGAGACAGCGTTACGCATCTGGGATGGGAATCATTACAACAACGGCGCTTATCGCTGCGGCGTGGGCTACTTGCGAAACTCAAATCGCCAACATTCTCCTTCGAATGCGAAAATATATTGTTGACTCCCACTTACATAGGTAGAAATGATCGTCAGAACAAAATACGAGAAATCAGAGCTCGAACAGAGAGATTCAGGTGTTCTTTCTTCCTGTGCGCTATTCGAGAATGGAATGGGAGATAGATAGTATAACTCTCTGCCAGGCACTTAAATGTGATTTGCAGAGTATCCCATGTAGATGTAGATGTTCATGTGAAACTCAGCTTGTCCTTTTCTCACATGACATCTTGTGAGCCATGGATGAAGGGCAACAGGCGGATTGTGTTTTTCTCGACTTCAGAAAGGCGTTCGATGTGGTGCCACACTGCAGACAGCTAACGAAGATACGAGCTTATGGAATAGGTTCACAGATTTGTGACTGCCTGGAAGACTTCCTAAGTAATAGAACGCAGTACGTTGTTCTCGACGGCGAGTGTTCATCAGAGACGAGTGTATCGTCAGGCGAGCCCCAGGGGAGTGTGATAGGACCGCTATTATGTTCTATCTATATAAATGATCTGATGGACAGAGTAAGTTGTAATATGCGGCTGTTTGCTGATGATGCTGTGGTGTATGGGAGGGTGTCGTCTGTAACTGACTGTAATAGCATACAGGATGACTTTGACAAAATTTCTAGTTGGTGCGAAGAATGGCAGCTAGCTCTCAATGTAGAAAAATGTAAGGTGATGCGCATGAGTAGGAAAGACAATCCTATAATGTTCGAATGCTGAGCACACGATCATCACCAAACGACACGTGCAAGAGATCTTTCACGCGTCTAGCAATACTGTGTGTGTGTGTGGGGGGGGGGGGGGTTTCCTAATAAAACTCCATGTCATTCCAAGCATGTATGTCAATTTTTACCTCTCTATCTATATAATTCCGTGATTTACTAAGTTTTCAAATTTATACTGACTTTTTGACCACCCAGTATATACAAAGAGTGAGGACAGAACACCAACAGCTTTATTTGCATAAGAAAATAGAAATTATAGAGATACGACTTTCATCGCATTATAAGTTCGTACAGAATATCTCCAGAAAAGAATATCGAGAACTAGTCATATGGGTGTGACACTTTTTCATTCCTTTACGAAATTGTGCCTGCAAAGCGTTTTGAATCACTCCGTCACTCACGACAACAGAAACTAGTAAACGTATTAACATAAGGAGGCGCATTGAATTAAAATTTATGCTGTGGTCGGGATTCAAGCCCGGGACATCCTACTTCCTAGGTAGGTGCTTTAGACCACTGAACTAACACAGTGTTGCAGCCGAAGCAACTACTCCTACATGGTAAGTAGGAGTTTCCGGGTTCGAATCTCGGCCACAGCATAAATTTTAATTCAATGCCTCTCCTTATGTTAATACCTTTGGTATAACGAGACAATGTTGTCTCAAGGAATTGTTTGTTGATATTTAGAAACTAGTAAAATACGTTTCCGCGACTACGAACAAAATACAATTCTTAAGTTGCGCGACGATATGTGTTTTATACTGCGCTACTTCGATATATATATATATATATATATATATATATATATATATATATATATATATTTTTTTTTTTTTACTTATAGGACTTAACTAAGGGGTCATCAGTCCCTAATCATACAAACTACATATGAACTAGCTAATAATAAGGACGGCACAAATATTCATAGAATATATGACATCAACTGCGATTGGGCAAAGCTGAAAATGTGTACCCAGCCGGGATTCGAACCCGGGTCTCCTGCTTTCTAGGCAGTTGCGCTGACCCCTACACCACTGGGGACACAGTGATCACAGCACCTGCAAGGACTACCTAAGCACGCCTCCCGTCAGATACAAATTCCCAGCTTTGCCCTGCCCTGCCCTGCCCTGGAAATTTGTATCTGACGGGAGGCGTGCTTAGGTAGTCCTTGCAGGTGCGGTGATCACTGTGTCCCCAGTGGTGTAGGGGTCAGCACAACTGCCTAGAAAGCAGGAGACCCGGGTTCGAATCCCGGCTGGTTCTCTCGCAACAGACGCCATATATATATATATATATATATATATATATTCATGCCCGAGGGGGGATTCGAAACCCCGACCGTAGTGGCTGGGCAGACCGCTTGGCCACCGCGGCCGGCCTACTTCGATTACATGCATTACTGGAAATTACCCAGAAATGCACTAGTGGAGTAGTAAAAGTGTGGGTGATGCAGCCAAAAGGTGCGCGCGTCGCGTGGCGGTGCAGTCCCCCTGGCCCCTTGACCTCCGGCGGCGGAAAGCCCGTTGCGCTGTCGGGCCAGTGAACTGCGCCCAATACAACGTCAGCTTCCAGTAGCGCCGCCGCCGCCGCCGCCGCAGCCGCCGCGGGTATATAGGGGCGCCCGTGCCAGCAACGGCCAGTACGGCGACAGCGAGCACCATGGCCGCCAACCCACACAAGCTCCTGGCTGCCTCCGCAGCGCTGCTGCTACTCGCTGCCGCCTCGGCGCGACCCGCAGAGGAGAAGGAGAAGGGTGAGTCACCAGAAATAGGTTTCAACATGACTCGAACTGTTCCAACAATTTACGTCACAGTTCGGGAAATCTCGCGATATGTTCCAACATTCGACGACGACGCTATCTACCGGTGTCAGGCGGTACTATCTCTACGATTTACGGCGATGATATCCATAAATCTTTTAAGCGCTGTGCAGTAAATTATTCATAATTAAGATAGTGTCATTAATGGGGATTAATAAATGTTAGCCGGCCGCGGTGGGCGAGGGGTCTGAGGAGCTCCAGTCACGGTCTGCACGGCCACTACGGTCCGGGGTTCGATTTCCTCCTCGGGCATGGATATTTGTGCCGTCCTTAGTGTTAGCTAGTTCATAAGTAGTTTGTAAGTTTAGGGACTGATGACCCCGTAGTTAACTCCCATAAGCTCTACAAACATTTGAACAGTTGAATAAATGTTAATTGTAGATTGTACTAACTTCTAGTGTGCCGGTCATAACTGAAAACAGTAACGAATTTAGGCTGTACGTACACAGCATTTCCGTTATTGGGTGTTAAATTTCTATTGTTTTTCCTATTTCATTTCTTCGAATCTTGTTTTCAATGTGTTTAAAAGTTGGTAACATTTTTGTATGTCACTGTACAGTATGAACAGAGAATGGAATGGTCATCTCAATCTATATGTTCTAATCACATTATCGTAATTTCTACTGATGTTCAAAATCAAAATGTTGTATAGCTTATGGGAAGTAAGTACGGAGTCATCAGTTTCTAAACTTACAAACTACTTACGAACTAACTAAGACTAAGGACAGCACAAATATCCATGCCCGAGGGGGGATTCGAACCCCCGACCGTAGTGGCCGTGCAGACTGTGACTGACGCGCCTCAGTCCCCTTGGCCACCGCGGCCGGCAATTTTCTACTGATGAAGGATACACAGTCATATAAAATACTTCCAGAAACTAACTTTTCTGCCTTTGAGTATTAGCTTTTGCAGTAATTTGATGTAGTGGTTCTATTATACTAGCAGATATTTTCAATGGATCATATCTTGAAGTGATATCAGACAGAACACGTATGCACTGTTTCAAGCAGAATATACAGTTATATATATAGTGATGCCCTTCTTTTCTTTTACTTGTACTTCCTATGAATATGCTTCAGAGGAAAGCGATAGCTCAATAACTTCAAAATGTTAGGGACCTCGAATTTGAAAGTAGCTGTCTTCTCAAGACTGCCACATCGAAATACTCGCGCAATTTGAAGGAAATATTCAAATGTTTCGACTGTTACAGTAGACCGGCATTCGAACGCCGACTTCCCGCTTCGTACTGGCAGTTGCCTTAACAGTTTTATATTCTAGGTAGTTCGGTCTTGGTGGATATGTGATTCTGTTAGTTCTGTGTTCGTAGTTGAATTCTTGGCTCCTTTTTTTTTATCTTATTATACTTTATTTTTCCGCGGTAATTTCCAAGTATGCTTGCAATCTAAGTAGTTCAGAATGAATCAAGTATCATTTACGCGACTATCGACTTGCGACATATAAATTGTTTTGTTCGCAGATAGGAGAACGTATTTTATTAGTTTCTGTTATTGTGAGTGAAGGAGTCATTTAAAAGGATCTCAAAGGAATAAAATAGAAAACTGTCACACTCATGTGACTGGTTCTCGATGTTATTTTCTGAAAATATACTTCAGCAACTTATTATGCGATGAAAGTCGTTTCTATATTTTTTATTTACTAATAAAAAATAAAGCTTTACATGTTTTGTCCTCGCTTTCCATATATATACTGTATACTTACCTAATGCTTCTTCCAAATTACATTACAGTGCATCTCATAAGAAACATTGAACAATTTTCTCCGAAAGTGCTACGATTTCCGAATGTGTTGATACGTAGATACGTACCTACCTCACCTTCAGTTTACGCCAGTCACAGTTACTGTACTCGAACATTATGGGATTGGTTTTTCAATTCATCTACATCACCTTATATTTTTCTACATCCAGAGCTATCTGTCATTCCTCACACTAACTAGAAAATTTGTTTAAGTCATCTTGCATGCTGCTACAGTCTTTGAATGATGACACCATCCCGAATACCACAGCATCAAGAGCAAACAGATGCAAACTGCTACTCAGTTTGTCCGTCATTTATGTAGCAAAATCCGCCAATATCTTTATTTCTCTGTTATAGATATATACATAGTTATAGATATATACATAGTTTGTATTCGAAAGAACAGACACCACACCGTTTTCACTGCTTATGTGATTCATATCCACAAAAATGTTTGTCGTTTCTGTCACAGCTTATTTCTGGAGATGGCTCTTCAGGGCTATCGATAGTAGTCCATTCTGATTACAATATCCGCACTTTGTACTCGACTAGTGCCATTCAATTTCACTTCTGAAGCAGTGTTGTTACACGAAAGATGGGCCAGTTCCTCATATGAACACAATCTGATGATGATCCACGTTGATAGAAACCGATCATCATAATAAAATAAAATGTTATAAGCGTTCTTCACTGCTTCAATTATTATATAATTCAAAAAATTTAGATCGCTGCTACTTTCCTTCGGAACATTGTTCACTAAAATCCTTCTGAAGTTGCCTTATGGAGAAACAATATTCCCTGTTTTGCATATCATCGAAGAAATTCTACCAGGGTTTGTGAGTGATTGAAAGAGGTGCAACATAACAGTATTACATAAACTGAAAGGAGGGCGTCTGGCTGAATTGTTGTTGTTGGCTGAATTCTTGTGGTTGAATAGCTGTATTCGATTATGTAGATTTGCTGTTAATTATGGATATATTTCACTTAATGTCAGTTACTCCGCTGAACTTGATTATTTCCATGAAAATATATGTGACTTCCTTTCCCGAGTCGAATACGCGGATATTTTAAGAACGACCTTCACAGGTGTTGCTACGTTCATGCAAATTGATGTGTATGAGACAGTATTGGCATTTTAAAGAGCCTTATTACATCAGCTCATCTTCGAAGCGGTAATAAACAAGGTTCTGCATGACATTCGGAATGACTGTGCAATTCAGTTACGACAGGAGAGCCCACATAAGCGGCGTCGAAAAAAGGAAGACATGCATCGCAGAAGGCAAGTGCTCTTAACAGTGTATACCAGTTACGTAAAAGAAGTACGAAGTGTTTCAAATCACCAACAAAATGTTTGTAAATCTAGGGGGACTTAACTTCTTTGGTTATTAGTTCGTAGGCCTACAAACTACTTAAACTGACCTAAGGACAACACACACACACACACACACACACACACACACTCTCACACTCACACACACACGTCACAGGGAGGACTCGAACGTCCGACGACGAGCAACCGCGCGATTCGCAGCAAGGCGCTTTAGACCGTTCGGCCACTCCACCGCGGCTAATCAGTAACACATTACATTGCTTCTCTTGTTGGGGCACAAGTTAAACAGAAGTTATCACATAATTAGAAATGCGAACCATTCTACATAACTGCAGTACTTGTGACTTGTTTGATCTTAGCGATCTGTATATATTCATTGTCTCTCCGATATGAATCCATCCACGCCATACACGTCTTCCACAGCTCATTATAAACCTCACTTACGCGTTCATTTGCAACATGGTTAAGGCATTTATCACCTACTGTCAAATGCTGCTTCTTCCTTTTAGAGACGTCATTTACGCAATGTCATAAACACCACGTACAGTGCTGCAAATTAACATTCCTAAACAAATGTAAAATACCACCTGAAAAAAGCACGCTTATGTTAACTTCATTGCGTTTTCATTTAAGAGCTATAGATGTTTTTCTTAATTGCGGAAAATTCCAGCATTGGAGGAGTGTAATTCTCTTGATATTAAGCGGAAATTTGTGACTTTGGAATTGGCTATTTGAGTTAGAAACAAATTATACGTTTTTGTATATTATTTCTTTAGTCAGTGTATTATGACTAAAAGCTTCTGATACACGTGTCTTACTGAAGTCACCACGAAACGGCCACTATTATGACTTTTTTTTAGGTACAACATGGATACTGTCTGAACCAAACTAATCCCAAATAATGCTTATGGTTCAAAACTGACTTTCAAAAGACTTACGTTTTGTTTGTTATGCACAGTCCATAAGGAGACCTCTGGCTGTTATGCGTTACAGCTTAGTGCAATTATACGTTTTTATTTTCTACAGGGAACAGGCTTTTCAGCTCGTGATATAATGATACCGACGGTTTCAGATGAAACATAATTACATTAGTTACAGCACAATATTTTACGGCATAGAAAAAGAGATAAGTGTTGTTTATAACGTACAGTCACATCAGTTAAAAATTAAAGTGTGCTTCGAAACTCGGGACGTGTAATCTATTGCAACTTTTATTACAATTATGATCTGTCATGGTCCTCTCGTCCAATTTGACGATATTCTACTAATAAGCTGTAATTTTCACTTGTCCTTCGTTGTTAACTGAAAAGGAATTATACGGGAGGAAAATGTATGTTATTTGAACTGAAGCCACTAGGCAGCAAAAACAGATGAAAATGATTTCCCGTTGTGAAGATGTATATATCGGTCACGTGCTCGTGCCTTCAAACTTTTAACTATAATAACTAATTTTACAACAGTAATATCGTGAAGCATCACAAGCTGTTGCACATTATAAATTTAAAGTAGATGAGTAAATAGCAAATTTGCATTCAGAATTACTAATGGGATGTTAACTAACTTCTAAGTATTTAATTTATATTTCCTCTCGCCGTTATCATGCAAATTTTTTCAACATAGATTTACCAACGATCGTATTTGCCAGTTTCATCAGCACAGTATCGTTTGCCTTATCGTATACTAAATCTGTAGGTTAATCGCTAAAATTGAGTTGTGTGCCGGCCGCGGTGGCCGAGGTGGCTGAGGCGCTCCAGTCACGGTCTGCACGGCCACTACGGTCGGGGGTTCGAATCCCCCCTTGGGCATAGATATTTGTGGCATCCTTAATCTTAGTTAGTTAATAAGTAGTTTGTAAGTTTAGGGACTGATGAACCCGTAGTTAAGTCCCGTAAGCTATACAAACATTTGAATTTTGGGTTGTGTGTACTGAGTTTTCTGTGGCAGCGAACACGTGGTAGCCCATGTTTTGGCTATAACGTTAGGAAACCACCTAAAATTCACAGTACAGGAGTAGTCGATGTTCTGGTGATGTATCCAGTTCCGATGTGGCTTTCCTGTCTGTTTCGCAAGTTAGGCCGCTGTGAGGTGACCGAATTTCGAATTTCAGTATTCGATTAAAGGCGTGTAACATTCTGGTCAGTCTCTGGTGACGTAGTTAATTACTCAACAAATATGAAACATTTTCGGAGTAACTGTTACAAATTACGTAAAATATAAAATATATATAAACTTTTACATCACTATATCAAGCTCCAGAAAATATTGCAACAAGTGTGTATATATATATATATATATATATATATATATATATATATATATATATATATATATATATATATATATTCGTGAATTTTCCATGATATATATATATCATGGAAAATTCACGAATATTTCATGAAATTTATAATAACAGTAACGTGAGATGTTAATGAACGTCACAACATCGTAGACGTAAGTCAAAATTTATCTGTAACTAGTCTTCCCGGCAATGCTTTGCAATTGCTAATATCTCTATACTCTTGCCCTGATCGTCAAATGTGCAAAATTTTATCGCAATCGTACGAATGATATTGATACCCCAAAGAAAAGAGCTCTTTCAGTTTTCCACATTTTTTTTTTTTTTTCTATTTTCTGGGCAACTATTCGAAACTTTTACTTCACTCAAACCTTTCTCTCGTTTTGAACGTCGAATGTTCAAAATTGTATCGCAATCAGACGAATGACATTGATATCCAAATGAAAAAAGCTCTTTCAGTTTCTCGCAAATTTTCAAAATTTCTGGGTAACTTTCCCAAATGTTTAGTTCATAAGAAAGTTCATCTTTCGTTGAACGCCATGAAATGATCAAAATTTTATCGTAATCGGATGAACGGTTCTCAACTTATAATGTTAATAAGTACGTTCAGAAACACATTTAAAAAGTAACTTGGTTCGAATTTTGCGACTTTCCTTTTCAACTGTCTCTCTTTTTATTCTTTTTTTTTTTTCTTTACTCAAAACTTTTCTAAGGCCATAATGAACAAAACAAAAAAAGAATTACCCCTCTCCGTCGTGCGAACAGTCAGTTATAGTGCTGAATTCAATCAAAAACACATTAAAAAACGCACTTTCTGTTTGTCTCATATATTACAATTTTCCGGTAGATTTTCCGAAAAATTTATTTCATACAAACCTTGTCCTGTCAAGCCGTACTCAAGTGATGCTCTTACAGCCATGTAGGAATGGACTTTTATTCATAGAAAAAAATCGCTCTTCGTTTTTCCTAAATTTTCCTACTTTCCGGGCGACTTTTCCAAATTTTTATTTGATGCGAACCCTCCTCTTGCTTTCAACATGAAATGTACAAAATTGTATCGCAATCGGACGAACGTATTGATAGCACACTGGAAAAAGCTGTTTCAGTTTTTTGCCGATTTTCCTCTTTTCCGGACAACTTTTCCATATTTTATCAGCGTTTAAACCGTCCCTGAACTTACACGAATATTTCGAGCCTAAAATTAGCCAAATCGGTTCAGCCGTTCTCAAGTTTTAGCAAGACTATCGAACAGCTATTCATTTTTATGTATACAGATTTTGTCACTTAATACTTATAACAAAATGTTTAATTACTCAATCTATTCTTATACACACGAAGGTGCTAGATAACGGCAAACTGCTGATACAACTGTAGCATTAAATATTAGACTTACAGCAGTGTTATTAAAAAGTCTTAAAACGTTAACGACATCTACATCTACATACATACTCCGAAATCCACCGTAAGGTGCGTGGCGGAGGGTACACTGTACCACTGCTAGGCATTTCCTTTCCTATTCCACTCCCAAATAGAACGAGGACAAAAAGAATACCTATATGCCTCCGTATGAGCCCTAATTTCTCTTATCTTCTCTTTGTGATCTTTACGCGAAATGTAAATAGGCGGCAGCAAGATCGTACTACACTCAGCTTCAAATTCCGGTCCTCTAAATTTCATCAACAGAAATTCACGAAAAGAACGTCGTCTTTCTTCCGGCGATCCCCAATTGAGTTGCCGGAGAATTTCCGTGACACTCGCGCATTGGTCGAACCTACCAGTAACAAACCTAGCTGCTCGCCTCTGAACTGCTTCTATATCTTCCTTTAAACTGATCTGATGCGGGTCCCAAGCACTTGAGCAATACTCAAGACGTGGTCGTACATGGGTTTTATACGCGGTCTCCTTTACAGGTGAATTACATCTTTCCAAAATTCTCCCAATAAACCGAAGTCGGCTGTCCGCCTTACTCACAACTGTCCTTACATGTTCGTTCCATTTCATGTCGCTCTGAAATGTTACGCGTAGATATTTGAAAAACGCGACAGCATCAAGAAGCTCACTACTAATGCTGTCTTCAAATATTATGGGATTGTTTTTCCTACTCATGTGCGTCACCTTACATTTTTCTACATTGAGAGCTAGCTGCCATTCTTCATACCAACTAGAAATTTTATCTACATCATCCTGTATGCTATTACAATCAATGAAAGACGACACCCTTCCATACACCACAGCATCAACAGCAAACAGCCGCAAATTACATGTTACTCTGTCCATCAGAAAACATTTATATAGATAGAAAATAATAGCGGTCCTATCACACTCCCCTGGGGCACGCCTGACGATACACTCGTCTCTGATGAACACTCGCCGTCGAGGACAACGTACTGCATTCTGCTACTTAGGAAGTCTTCCAGCCAGTCACATTTACTGCACAGCACGCTCAACAATCAGGAATTCTTTCCTCGCTGTTACGTATAGCATATTCCCGCTTTCATGCTTGACCCGCGTTCAGTTTTTGGTGGGCTACCCACTGCGCCAACTGTAGCACCAGATCTGAGGGGAGTGTCCCTCGCAAGTAACTCTGTCCAGTGTCTTGGCGCGCCAGCAACGTCAGTTTCTCGCCTGGCGGCCAAGGCCGCGTCGCGCCTCTCAGTGTTTATTGCTGGCTATTAGCGAGTGGCGCGCCAGTGCCGACGTCCGCCGCCAGGGGCGCATGGTGCGTCCCACCGCTGGGATTCCCACTAGCCTTCACCTGTGCGAACTGCGCGCTTCTCTGCGCTCTGTGCGTACACTGGTACCAACGCGGCCGCATGCGTCACTCACTTGTCAGCTGCAGCCACCCAACACTGACTTCCACGCGCCCGGGACTCTCCAATGTCAACTCCGTTCAGAACCTTGCTGTTGCAGACGTCAGATGTGTTTAGTAGAATTGAGCATAATAGTTCGCGATCGGGAACTGGTTCGTTCTTTTAGTTCGTCCGCTCCCAGTGACGGCTGAGCGGCGTGGTCTGCGCGTGCAGGTGGAGGGGGATGTTCCCCCACCTAGCTGCATCATGCGCTTGCTGCTTGAGCCGCTAACGATATCACGCAAAGCAAACGAAACAGTTTGTGGATAATTTCTCGCGTTTAGGTTTAGAGTTCTCTATATCTTGGCATTATGGAATTTATTAGTCAGATATTGCAGAATGGAAAATACTTCAAAACAGAAATGTTGTACCACTGAACTATGTAATCTAGCAGGCACACGCTCACCTCGAAATAGCAAAGAAGTTTCCACATGTCAATTGGACCGTTGTATGGAAAAACATTCACCTTAAGTGTCTGTCATCTGATTTTGTCTCTGCATGGTGCAAGGTAGTCAACAACATCAGCAGCACGAATGAGAGGTTGCATGCAGTGGGTATAAGCGACACTAATCTGTGCTCCAAATGCCAACTTGTGGACACGATTCTACACAGATTCACGTGTGCGGGTCACTTGGACAGTTGGAAATGGATCAGGCAAAGCATCGCACTTCTTTCGAGATCGTCTCATGATTACATTTCTCCTGAGATAATTTACAGACTTCTTTGGTTTCTACAAATGTCTGTCTAGGTGTGTTTGCATGTGGATATGTAAGGGTATGTGGTATTTGTTTACCTTCCTTTTTGTCCCCTAAGGTAAGTCCTTCCACTCCTGGGATTGGAATGGCTCCTTTTCCACTTCCTTAAAACCCGTATCCTTCCCTTTCTCCTCTCCTTCCTTCCTCTTTTTCCCGAAGAAGCCACCAGTGGTGGCGTTGAATGTTTGTGTTTTTTTGTGTATATTTGATGTTTCTGTCGACGAGCCTGTACTTTAGGTAAGTCAAATATCTTTATTTTATACCTATTTTTCCCACCTGGAAAGTCTCCTTCCAAACAATATATATATATATATATATATATATATATATATATATATATATATATATATATATATATATATATAATGTGAATGTCTGTTCAGTGTACGCTTCTCACGTCCGAACAACAAGACGCAGAGACTTAAATATTTATACAGTTACTAATTTATACCTGAGGGAGGTTTTAGGCACGGTTTTATAGCGATCTGATAGATATTTAGTAATATGAATAATATAACGCGAAATGCGGAAATTATATTTACTCTTTGAAAATTGTTTTATTGGTTGCTTTGTTGCTTGAGGGTTGATAATGATAAAAGGGTGGAGTATATTGGGATGGAAAGTTATCGGTGTATATAAAATTCTACGTGTGTGTATATGTGTGTGTGTGTCAATATTTCGGTCTGCAGCGAAAATTACAGGACGCAAACGAATGGTCCGTGTGTAATTGTTGTCCGAAGTATCCCGTTGTAGACGCTAACAGTTCCATGCCGATAGCTATAAGGGGGTGGAAGATATGGTGGTTGAAAGTCGTCAAATTATAAAAAAATTCCGACTGAAGGCCAGCAATGACGTTTTGCGACTCTGTAGCAAGGAGGTTACATACAGCGAAACGTGATGCCACAGACCATATCTTTGGTCTATGCGTGCTACAATGTCTTCAGGTCTTTCTCTGTACGGATAATCATAGGAGTAAGGAAATATGAGAATAAATAAATAAAGCAGTAAAAAGGAAATTTCTTGTAATACATCTCTTTAATAAAAGTCGATTTGACGTTTCGGGCATTACATCAAGTGATCGATCTGTGTATTATTACAATCATTAGTGTTGAATTTCGTGATTGGAATCTTGAAACGATTGCAATTTTACGTGTGATTTGATCGACACTACTTACTTTTCTGATAATGTTGATTAAAAATTTTGGTTTCTAAATAAGGTATTGTATTCCATTTCATCCTTCAAAACCAGTCTCATAGCATACTACTGAAAGATAGCTTATCTATCATAATCAACCAACACGCTAGCGGAGCCGCGGGTTTAAGCTATTCTTCTATAAATCCGCTATTATCAGTTTTTTCCCTCATGCAGCAAAACTCATCTATAGCTTTTGGACACTATTTTTTTTTAAATAATTCCTTGAAGATTGCCTGATGTAATACAATTACATAACATTGCCGTTGTTTTACTTTTCTGGTTTTCGTCTTACAACCTCTTTTCAAGACATGTCCATCCCACGTAGCTCCAAAGAGGTGTAAACATGGAACGAGCACATGAAGTCTGCATCTAAGGTGAATCGTCGAATATGTTCATTCAGAGATTCCAGGAAAGAATAACATCAATAAAGGAGAACGCGCATTTAATGACAAGTGCAACCAATTCTCAACTTGTACGCGAGTGTTTGGGACCAAAAAATTCAGAAGTGCGCTCCTAGATATCTGAGATTCTAGGAATGTGTATGTAACTGATTCTTGAGTACTGCTCAAGTGTTTGAAACCACCAGCAGGTCAAATTATAGGAAAGCGTGAAAAAATTAAGTTGTAGGCTGCTGGATTTGTTAACGCTAAGTTCGATAAACATTCTAGTATTATGGAGATTCTACGTAAAATGAAAAGGTCAGATGACGATCCGGACGACAGCTGAAGTCTTGGGTCGAAGACACCGATTTATACATTTAGATAAAACTTGAAATTATAAGGCAAAGGAAACATTGTAGTGGTTGTATCGCGGTACATTAAAAATGTTCGTTTAGTAAAGTTCCATGTGTGTTACTGACTATATATCATTTCCAACCCACATCTTTCGTTAAATGACAATCCTCTCCTCACCATGTCTTCAAGATTTGTTATTCTGATTCGTCCGCTGAAACGGATCTTCAAGCTCAGTACTATTTTGTTGCTAGTCGGGAAGAATATTCTACGATGAGTGGATATGCAATTATTCCTCTCCCTCTCTTTTCTCCCGCTTCCAATCTGCCAGATTCCTGATGACTCAGAAAAAATTGTAACACTCTTAGCATGCATCCTTTCTTCATTTCGCCATCTTTTTCAAGTCACGTAAATCTATTAATAAGGCATATATGTAAAAGAAATAACTTACAGGATGAAGTGCAGTTTTCATTACTGGAATAAAGATCGGTAATTACTTAGTAAATCTGCTCAAAAGTATCTATTCCATTATAACTGCATTGCTCACGCATTAAATATGTCACTCTGACCGTTTGCCTGTTCATATGTTTGTAATCGTTTAGGACGTAACTGCTATGGTCATTAGTCCCTAGACTTACAAATTACTTACAATAACCTACGGACAACACACAAACCCATGCCCAATAAAGGACTCGAACGTCCGACGGATAGCAACCGCGCGCTCCGCAGCGAGGCGCCTTAGAACGCTCGGCCGCTCCACCGCGGCGTGATGCATGTTGACGAGTGAAATGGGCTAACCGCTTTTTGTATGTTTTTTCGCAAACAATTTGTAATCTTCATGTCCATACTGCAGTAATTAGATGTAACAGTGCAAATGAGTAATACATTTCACCGCAATAAATTACACTGCTAGTGTGTTACGTAAAGTACGAAGGGGGACGGATTAATATGGCAAAACGAAAACTAAACTAATAGACAGTCACTGTCTTTATATAAAAATAGTATGTCTGTGTGCATGCAAATCCACAGCTTTGCTTCAATCTTGATGCAATTTTGCACACTTGTCTCTCAAACCAGGTGGAAAGTCTCCGTGGGCGTAAGGACCCCGTACAACACAGGGTTAAGAAGATACGACGTCATTAACATTAACATTCGGCGCATCCCGCGCCACTGTTGAATATCTCTTCTTAAACCACTAGACCGATTTGAAGCTAATTTGGTGTACATATTCCTCATCATGACGGAATAATTGCTATAAGAGTAAGAACCACCTATGACATCTAATTCAGGAGATATGACATTATAAACAATGAGATGCGCGATAAACCGCCCACTCAGGAAAAATATTTTAATTTGTAATGTCTTCACTACTAACTATTCACAAAACATTTCGCTTGCTGTTTCCTAACATTCCACTCTATGGCCCTGGAAAATTACATTATTCTACGATAAATTGTTCAGGAGAAATGACGTCATAAGTATTGAGCTGGACAAAACAAAAGGAAGGTCAGTGACTACATCAAATTTCTTACGGTCCATGGTGGAATATACGTCACAACAGACTTCAACGCCGCACGACCAATCACTATAAAAATAGGTACGTTTTCACAATTGAACAGATCACCAAGATACTTGGTAGAGGGAGTAACAGATGGAAAAAAAGTGAGATGGAGAGAGAAAAAAATGCCTGTAAATCTATCGGACCAAACTGCGTGGTCATCAGTCCGTAGCTTACAAACTACTTAAACCTAGGTAAACTAACCTACGGACAAACACACACACCCATGCCCCAGGGAGGACTCGAACCTCCACGGCGAGCAACCGCGCGCTCCGCAGCGAGACGCTTTAGACGGCTCGGCTACTCCACGGCGGCAAGGAGAGAGAGAATAGACGAGATGGGCCTCGAGATGGGAGGGGGAGATAAACAGATTAGGGGAGAGAAGGAGCTGGACAGAAGAAAGAGATGGATGGACTGAATAAATACATAGCCGGGTAGCGCCAGGTTTTCAGCTGAAAAATATAATTCACTGCAGAAATCAAAATAAAGTACTATTGGGCTAAAGTACAATAGCGCCGCGAAGGTGTGTTTTTCATTATTTTAGGGCCAATGCGCATGTACTGAGACAATGAGCTAACCGTGATTCAACTGATCACCATCAGTTCTCTTTCTGTGAAGTGCAATGCTGGTACCTGAAAAGAATGTCGTAATGTGTGACGTCATTCAGTTCTCTTAAAGCAAGGCCGTCGGCGGTGAAAGAGCGGCGCTGCACGCGGACCTGATGACGCAGAGGCCGGCTGATGACGTTGTTGTTGTTTCGTTGTTTCAGGCGGCGTCAAGGGTGCAGTCAAGGGCACCGGAAAGAACGACTCGGAGGAGCTGGGAGAACGCTTTGGAGGCGGATACTTCTCTCCGGAAAGTAAGTATATGTATGTGTGTGTACACTACACTAGGAAACACTAAAATTCTGTTTTCTGTCCATGACAGAAAGTTAATAATTGATGGTCAATTTTCATTTTACTTCGTTCCACCGCAACGCTGAGATAATCTTCTCATTCCTGTTAATGCGACATTTTCTGTATCTGAATCCATATGACAGTTATAGTATATCACGATTAATTTGTGTATTTATGAATCATATAATCGTGTACACTCTAAATATTCGTAATACCTATTGATTTGCTTAGGAATATGCCAACGAATGATCCAGGAGTACACCTCCAGTTGTGTCCCGTCAGTTCAGTCTTTTTTTAAGTGGGGTGGGAATCTTTGTGGTAGGGATCTACTGGCTTGAAGCGATAGGAAGTTGTGAATCACTAACGTCTCTGAATAAAGTCTGAAGCGTTTCCTTTTTCTATGAAAAGTAATGAGTCGGAGTAATATTCCAAAGTTTTGAGAATCAAGTTCTGGAAACTAATTTTAATTCTCTTGGTATTAATATAATTTATGTTCACCGTTACATTACTCCAGATGACTATGAGCCCTACAACTTATCACTTGGCTTCCACGGAATAAGGAAACAAGCACAATAAATCAGAAACGTTTCTTTCTAAAAACAGAGGAAACATGACGTCCACTCTACGTCATGCAAATAATCATTCAGTTTGCTGAGTTCCAAAATTGTCTGTGTAAAACTTCAGTTAATAGCAGCTCTCAAAAACTAATCAAAATCCGAGGCAACCCTACTACAACCGTTGGTCGCCAGAACTGCTGAATTGGTCCTGTTTTATTTGTGGACTCTACAAAAATCTAGTGTGTGTCTGACTTCCGTAAGTGAATAAGAGAGAAAAGATGATCTCCGGTTCGATTTTTGTGGTTAACATCTTTTCCAATTTCCATAGACACTGTTCCAAGATCAGTACCAGATTGTAACAGTTCACTTCTGTGAAATACTCTTTTGCTCTAGTGATAGAGATAATTTTGGAGCACGATCGAGTTGTTGTTGTTGTGGTCTTCAGTCCGGAGACTGGTTTGATGCAGCTCTCCATGCTACCCTGTCCTGTGCAAGTCTCTTCATCTCAGAATAAGTTCGGCAACCAACATCCTTTAGAATCTGCTTACTATATTAGTCCCTCGGTCTCCTTCTACGATTTTTGCCCCACACGCTTCCTTCTAAAGCTAAGTTGACAATTCCTTATTGTCTCAGAATGTGTCCCAACATTCTATCCCTCTTCTTATTCAGGATATGCCATGAACTCTTCTCCCCATTTAGGTTAAGCACATCCTCATTAGTTACGTGATCTACCCATCTAATTTTCATCATTCGTCTGTACCACCACATTTCAGAAGCTTCTATCATCTTTTTATCTGAACTCCTTATCGTCCATGTTTCACTCCCATATAATGCTACACTCCAGATAAATGCTTTCAGAAAGGACTTCCTAACATTTAAATTAATATTGGATGGTAACAAGTTTCGCTTCTTTAGAAACGTTTTTCTTACCATAGCTATTCTGCATTTCACGTTTTCTCTTCTTCGGCTGTCAGAAGTTATTTTGCTACCCAAATAACAAAACACATCCACCGCTTTTATTGTCTCATTATCTAATCTATTTCCTTCAGCATCACCTGATTTTCTGACATTACATTCCAATACCTCGTTTTACTCTTGTTAATGTCCATCTTATATTTTCCTTTCAAGACACTGTCCATTCCATTCGATTGCTCTTCCAGATCCTTTGCAGTCTCTGACAAAATTACTATATCATCGGCAAACAACAAAGTTTTTTTTTCTTCTCCCTGAACTTTAATTCCCTTTCCAATTTCCTCCTTGAATTCCTTTACTGCTTGCTCAATGTACAGATTAAACAACACTGGGGAAAGGCTACAACCCTCTCTTACTCCCTTCCCAACCTCTGCGGCCCTTTCTTGCCCTTCGAGTATAATAACTGCTGCCTAGTTTCTGTATTAGTTGAATATAACTCTTCACTCCCTATATTTTACCGCTGCTATCTTCAGAATTTGAAAGAGTGTATTTCAGTCAACATTGTCAAAAGCTTTGTCCAAATCTACAAACGCTATAAACATAGGTTTCCCTTTCCTTAGCCTATTTTCTAAGATAAGTCGAAATGTGAATATTGCCTCCCTTGTTCCTACATTTCTCCTAAATCCAAACTGATCTTCCCCGATCTTCCCACGATCAAGTAAAAATGATACATTTCAGTTGCTGACGGTGTTTCTTTCTCTTGTCTGCTGCAGGCTTCAAGTTCGGATTCGGCAACCTAGGTGGCGGCTCGGGCAGCTTCTCCAAGTCGTCGTCCTCCTCGTGGTCTTCCGGCGGCGGTGGCGGTGGAAGCGGCAGCCAGTCTGGTAGCAGCTCCTCCTCCTTCGGCACTGGAGGATCAGGCTCTGGTTCCAGCAGTGGCTCCTCTTCTTCTGCGGGCTCCCTGGGAGGAGGCTTCGGAGGTCTTGGTGGGTCAGGAAGCCACAGCGCTAGCCAGGCGGGATCCATATCCGGAGCAGGTGAGAGGACAACCAACGGCTTTTCATTACGTCCATAGCTCGCGTTACCGTTCAGGAAACACACCACATGATGGTAGTGTGCCTAGTGGAGGGGTTCCTTCTGATGCTGCAAATTTTCCCAGCGGGTATACTGTGCTCAACATAGTATACACATATCTAGAAAATATCGTTGGATGAGCACCTTACGGGGTCTCTTTTGACTTCTTCACTCCTTAGAAGTGAGCCTCTAAGTCCATGGTAGTCCTCCAGACGCAGATGGCATCAAATCGTTAGTAGAGCAGCAGGCAATTCTGGCTCTTTCGTGGGTGCAGCATCCATGACACCTGCGTTCCATGACATCCCACATTTGCTCGATGAACTTCAAATTAATGGGCCGAGGTGGCCACCTTAGTCTTAGACTTCGTCATTACGGTCTTCTAACCATTACCGGTCGGTGTAGGAGCGATGTGGCAGCGTGTTACCATCTCGATACACCACAAAATGCCACGGTGTTGGATCACCAAAAATGGGAGTAAATGGACCGCGAACAGTTCAACATACCACGGATTATTATACCGCTACTGCCTGTTTGGTTGGTGATTGAAATTTGAATTTTAATACGATTATGCGAAATGTTCCTGAGGCAAAGATTCGGATAAACAGAGCGAGAGTATCCGAAAAAGTACCGTTATAAACTGACTAAAGTGGGTAACGGAGGATAAGTATTAAGCGGTGCAATTATAAAACAATCACATGCTGATTTCTGACAATTAGTGTTATGAAAAGCGACGGAGTTCACCTTTCAGTTTTTGCCGATCTCGGCGACTGGAACAAAAGATTAGTTGTAATAAATAACATTTATGAATGTAGAGCACCGTCTTGACATGAATTTGGACGAGTTACACTACTTAGTTTTCGTCCAGGTGACCGTGTGCAAAATTTTGATAAAAGTCGCCATAGAAGAATTTGAAAAAAAAAAAAAAAAAAAAAATACTAGAAAATATTGGACCCCTGAATGGAAACAAGCTAAAAAAGATATGGGCTTGCGGGTTACAAGCATGTAACAAAAGACACGAAGTGAATGTTACCAAGGTAAATTCGCAAAAAAGGGTATCAATGGATGCACGAAATAAAGATTAGGTGTATAGACGTCCAGATTCATTCCATGACATGGTGACAGCTTGAATTACTGCACCAGGTATTTGCATAGCGCGACAAAAAATACAGTCACGCACTTGTTAAGTTTAAAAGAGCTCAAGGATAATTTATTCAAATAAATTGTAGCGCTCTGCTCACGTAATTTTAAATATATAAGAAAAGCGCCGACACAGACACTTCTGAATCTGCTGCAGGACAAACGTAAAGTGATACACGACGAACGCTAGTCTCTATCTTGTCCAGAAAGGATAAAAGTAGATTTTGGGATAATCTCGAGAGAGAAAAACTCTCTGAGGGGAAAAATATATCTTAGGAGAGGGGGTGGTTCGCTGTGTCGCTTCATCATTCAAAGTTCCTTCTAGAATAAATAGGGAGTCAATCCCATACCAGGAGAATACCAGACCCTAACAGAGGCACAAACGCCTTACGCCACACACCTACACTGGCAGGATTCATAGACATATGAAATGCCTCCCATCGGCATGGTGCAGTTGCAATCGTGTTTTGTCAGATCAAATCACATTCCGACATAGTTAAAGTATTCATCCCTGGTGATGGTGAAGAATCCAAGCCGCTGTGCCCGATGACGTTGTCTTAATATTGACACCCTTGTGCACCGCCGGTTCCAATACCCAAGAGAAACTATGTTACCACGGATTGCCCACTGGGACATGTGCCTAGCACGTACTGCCTTTGGAGTCAGTATTTATTGGCGTATTGGCGTACTGGCACTACTGGCGATTCGTCTTATATATAGCTAATCATGGTCATCGAAAATGACTGCACTAATGTTAGTTCGTCTGCTGTCAACTGTGACAGCCTCGTTAAACCATTCACGATGTTTCTTGAAGATGGTTGAACGTTTTATAACTAATTTGTGTATCACGGACGAAGAAGAAAATGCCATCCTTTTGGCACCCACCACAATTTCCCAGTCTAAATGAGTCAGCTTACGACATTGCAAGTCACACAAATCATGGGCACAACCACGCCTCAGAAGGTCTCGTTTGCAACCTCAGCCGCGGTGGAATGGCCGGGCACTCTAGGGCGCCTTGCCGCAGAGCTCGTCGCTGATCTCCGTCGGAGGTTGGAGTCCTCCGTTGGACATGGGGTGTCAGTTGTCCTTAGCGTAAGTTAGATTAAGCTGTTTGAAGCCTACGGACTGTTGACCACAGTAGTTAAGTCACCTAGATTTACGAACATTTGAATACTTTGTTTCCACCCTGTGTTGACGTAGGGGGGAATATGGTGCGTAAACAACACACTTTCGCCATCTGTGACCCATATTTCGTGAGATTTGATCACCATGAAATCGGTATTTATGAGATATAAATATTAAATTATTACTGGTAATGGAAGTACAAATACTCCAAAACAATTGTATGAATCAGTTGTTTAACTTAACAGAATCCATTACTTCTGGTTGACAATATATTCATAAACGCTTCAAGAGCAGTTGGTAATTTTTTAAAACAGGATATCTGTGTGAATCATATTCGTCCATCCTCGAAATGTAACTTGTGGTTATTTAATTTGGAACCTGATCTGAATGAACTTTTTGTTCTTGAGACAACTGAATTATTCCCACTCCGGAAGAATATATTATCTATGCCACTGTGCTACAGTCCCATTTAAATTGCGCAGTCACTCGCGGAAAATAACATCTCATTGACATATATCTTATAAAGATAGCGAAGTTCGACACTAGTTACAAACGAAGACGACATTAAGGTTAATTGCTTGTGCTTTCTTCGAGATTGGGGCATAAACTTTATTACAACTTTGGCAGTTAATATTTTATCAGAAAGTAAAATAATAGATCAAAACTTTATTACGATATTTCATTTACATCTATTCAAAATTTCCCTTTATTTCAGTCAAAATAATATAGTGAAGACTATGAAAAAAACATTGTATCATTTCACATTTAATATTTCTTTCTTTCTGAAAGTCAATAATGTAACATTGTGATTTGTCCAACAGATGGCAGCAGCTCAGGGTCTAGTTCAGACTCAGCAGCAGGCTCTTTGGGAGGAGGCATTGGCGGCGGTGACCTGGCTGGATCAGGTGGCATAGGAGGTGGGCATGGTGGAGCCATCGGTGGTGGAGGATTAGGACATGGTGGAGCCATCGGTGGTGGAGGCTTAGGACATGGTGGAATTGGAGCAGGAGGCATTGGTGGCGGTCCTGGATTTGGAGGCCATGGTGGTATTGGAGGTGGACATGGTGGAGCCATCGGTGGTGGAGGATTTGGACATGGTGGAGCTATCGGTGGTGGAGGCTTAGGACATGGTGGAATTGGAGCAGGAAGCATTGGTGGCGGTCCTGGATTTGGAGGCGCTGGTGGTATCGGAGGTGGACATGGAGGTATTGCAGGTGGACATGGTGTAGGAGGTGGACATGGAGGCATAGGTGGTGGTCCTGGAGGAATAGTTGGTGGACCTGGAGCTGGAGGCTTTGGATCAGGAGGAGCTGGATCTGGTAGTTTTGGAGGTGCAGGAGGCTATGGCTCTTCTGGATCTGGAGGCATTGGAGGAGGAATTGGATCTGGTGGGTTTGGCACTGGTGGGGGACATGGTGGTGTAGGTGGCCTTGGAGGTATTGGTGGATCTGGGTCAGCTGCTGGTGGACATGCAGCAGGTGGTCACGGATCTGACAGCCTGATATTTGGCAGTGGACCTGGAGGCTTTGGGCCAGGAGCTAGTGGACCTGGAGGCTTTGGACCAGGCGCCAGTGGACATGGAGGAATTGGTTCTTCTGGTGCAGGTAGCTCTGCTGGTGGCAGTGCAGGAGGCTATGGAGGAGCTGGCGGTATTGGAGGTGGGTCAGGATTAGGGGGTATTGGTCACGGAGGCGCAGGCGGTATTGGAGGTGGTCCAGGATTTGGTGGAATCGGTCACAGTGGTGCAGGTGGTATTGGAGGTGGGCCAGGATTCGGAGGTATTGGACATAGTGGTGCCGGTGGAGCAGGAGGTGCTTTAGGACATGGTGGGGCTGGTGGTGTGGGAGGAGGATTCTCTGGAAGTTCTAGCGGTGGCTCGGCTGGATCTGCTGGTCTGGGCATTGGTGGAGGACCTGGCGGAACAGGATTTGGGCCTGGACCTGTTGGTGGAGCAGGAATTGGTGGAATAGGTGGTACTGGAGTGGGAGGTTCCCTGGGTCACAGTTCTGCAGGCAGCCATGGAGAAGCTGGAAGTGGCAGCATTGGTGGTGGTGAGTTCGGTACTGGAATTGTGGGAGGAGGCCCCGGAGTTTCTGGTCCCGGCCTGATCGTTGGTGGTGGTGATGGTGGATTCGGCGGTGGCGCTGGACATGCCGGAGGTGCCGGACACGGAGGTCTCGGAGGCGGTGCCCTCGGTCACGGTGGCGGCGCCGGCTTGGACTCTGGTTCCTTGGTCGGTGGTGCAGGGCATTCGGGCGCCGGTTCGTCATCTGGCAGTTCGGCTGAATCCAGTTCTGGAAGCTCTTCTGGAGGTCTCGGTGGTGCAGGCAGCTCAGCGGGCTCCGAAGCAAGTTCTGGAAGCTCTGCGGGAAGTGGCGCCCTTGGCGGAGCAGGCTCTGGATCGTCTTCAAGCAGCAAGGCCAGCTCCAGTGCGAGCTCTGGCAGTGGAGTTGGTCATGAATTAGAGGAGCTGGGCATCAAGGGCCACAAGGGTGGCTACCACTAGCAGTGCCAACTGTCTTTTCTTTCGTGTGTTTGTCAGAGAACGCTTTCCAAATTTTGGAAATGGACAGAAACACGATGAATGACGGCTCAATAGTGCAGACGTAAAGTGCTGTCATCTCATAAAATCATTCCCCACTGAACCATTACCCATCATAACATATCTAAGTATGTTTCGAATTGTATCATCTGTACACAGACTGATATAAAAAATAACGATGTGTTTTATTAGTTACATCATCTGGTTTTATTGGTCAACGAATATATTACTGCATTGAACCCATATAAATGTTATTTAATTTTAGTCATATGTAATAATTATGTATGACTTTCATGTGGGTGAATTGTAACTTGCAGAACATTGTTGAAAATACATTTTTGTTGTATGACATTGTTCTAAAATAAATTTTTTTATTACAATTATGTCTCATTTCCTGGGTAGTACCCACATTTAAAGTAATACCGTGTACATGATAACTTCTAATAGCACGTTATTATGCTGCTGTTTCATGATTTCAATTATTTTGTATAACCTTCCGCAGTACCTTGTCCTTGGTTTTTACACAGACATAAGTCAATTACAAATTCCTTATGCAGTATTGTTTGTGGCACTCACCACCATATTTCTACTCTAAAGGTCGAGTAAACAAACACTTGTGTTCAGATGAAACAGTCATAAGAAACAGGAATAAAATAGCTATAAAATGTTCCTAAAAGTAATGTGTACTGTCTGTCGTTGATCAAATATATTTATTCATCAGGGTGTTCTTATGAAACGTGCAGTCTACTTTAAACATGTGAAATGTGATTAGAAGATTCTCTTATAATGCCATGACACTATTTATAAGTTAAATTCAACCAGTAAGCATATATTAGCAATATGTACAATTTGTGTAATCCACTTCTGAAAGCTTTAAAAACATAATTTCACTTCAGAATGTCGAATAGGTACCATACACAAAGTTCTTGATTTGTGATGGAAAGATGGCGGAGTAAGGTGTCAGTAATAGCTGCAACTATGCCAGTGTTTCTCAATGAATGAACCTAACATATAATGGATAACTGCCATACAAAACACGTTTGATGGATAACAACATAGATGAACTACTGGAAATTATCTTACAATGTAAAGTTCTCATTATGAATGTGATGACTGTTCCGTGTTCAAAGATTGAGATGTATAGCGGTACGCTTCTTGAAAAAAAAAAAAAAAAAACAAAAACAAAAAACAAAAAAAAAAAAACCAGCAACAAATTGTAGGAACTGAATTACATTTACTTTTACAGTACTTTATAACATCTATATCTTAATAAACTTGTACAACTCTTGTGTACGTCGTTAATCTGTACGAAAACACTAACCTGCAAAATTACTACATAAATGTACACTGGGGTTTCACAGAAAACTTGAACTTATCTTGGGGTAACAAAGAAGCTTTATTTCATCCTAATTGGACCAGGGAAAGAAAATATTTCCTAATTTAAAGATTTATCTACATTTGTAATATCTGTCGGTTTGGACACGCTAATCTCCCACAGAAGTAGACGAAATTCCATAGGGTTTTCACATTAAAGTGGCAGTAGCTTGGGACAACATGCAGGCTTTATATTATCAAAATGGGATAAGGTAAAGAGAAGATATTGAAATGTAAAGTTTCAGGAGTAGAAAATGAAAGAAGCAACAGATATTGTTGTAAATTTCGTAGTACAGCATATAACAGTTCTGATGCGAAGCACGAACGCCCGTCTAGGTTTGAGTGATTCCAATCAAGTCAAATTGAAAAGACACTAAAATGTTGGTCTCTAAAACACCGAAAAAATGCCGGGGTTTTCTTTTCAGAGAGATTGCAAATAAATAAATAAAATAAAAAATGTGTATGTGCCTAAGCATCTCAAACATGATTAAGCCACCGATATTTCGGCTGCTATTCTAGTGAACCTTCATCGTGATTTCTACCTGTGCTATATGGTTGTGTTAAATAATAAAATTAAAGAGTTTTATGGCATAGTTGTTATGAAAGCTGACAGGATCAGAGGCAATGGCAAAAAGGTGCTAATGTGAGTTTTTATTAATGTTCATTTGTGAAAACATGATAAGCTATGAACGTGCAATAGTCCTAATCATTTGTGGCACCTGGAAACTGTCAATGCTCCTGTTGGCTAAAGTGTTGCGTTTAATGAGGCGGCTTGCAATTACAGGCGATCAAGATTGTAGTCGTCCTCACAATTTTTTACAGGCCTACCACATAAGCAGGTTCAGTGATATTTAACATAGTTATCTCCCTATCGCTAAAGTGGCGCCCCATTGAAAGACTTGTTCAAGGACGCTGACCACATGAAATTCTTATCATTATGAATATGATGATAATTATTATTGTCTACCTGTCACAGTAATACATGGTATTACTACCCAAAAGCTAACGGCATATATATGATTAATACTGTACTAAATATCCCGATTCACAACAAGACATTGTTGATGAAATTGCATCTATTACACAAATAGTCACTAATAATGGATGTTCACCATGCACAACTCTTCACCTCTTTAATAACACGTAAAGATGATAAAAAATCGACAAGACACTTGTCACCAATGTCTGGTAAACCAACAAAATATTTCAGTATTTCATTCATTAGAAAAGCTTTTTATGCAACTGCCATTCAGTACTGAAGATTTAGTATCAAAATGAGGTAGGCCTAAAACACATCTAATACATTAAAGCATGCTCTCCCTCACAATTCTGACAATCTTAATAAACATAATCAACCAGGTATTTACAAGATCACATGCCGAGGACATTCCCAGTTTCTACATAGGCAGGGCAGACTAATTATTTGTCTTATTATAACACCACAGCTACGATCCGTGACTAGCAAACAGATAAAGAACGAATCTCTACCTACCCACCAAATCACGAAACGCAACCGCTAATGTTGCGCCCTTTTACAGGATTTTTTTTTGACCGTGAAGTGTACTCTAATGGATGAGGAATTGTTAGAATGACGACCTTTCCGGAGATATTGAACTTTGATAGAAAAACGATATACAGAAAGAATGTCAAAAGGAAAGTGTAAATTAAAGTGAATAAATTGCAGTCGTTAATGAAAAAGGACGCCGGCCTAATTAGGCAAATGTATACCAGTCACTAATTGTAATAGACAATCTCTTTCTTTTTAAGCCTACACCTGGTACTGAAGTAAGTGAAATTTTGAACATGGATCTTTAGATAAGTTGATTATTTATAAAAATTCTAGAGCAGTACTATAATAACTAAGTGATTCAAAAGATTTAGAAACAAGCAGAATTCACTGATAATGGGCACTATGGATTCCTTTTAAACACATTTACTTTCATTAAGAATTATGGCCTATTTCTGGCATGGGAAATATAACAAAGAATGTTATTTTTACAATAATATGGAAAAACAGTAAATTTGGTTTGTTGCAAGTTAACTGAGAGTGATGTTCAGCTAAGTATTTTATGCACAAAGTTAAAGAAAGCACAATTATAACCTGATGTGGTATTTTCAAATCAAATTTCCAAACAATCTAACTTTACAGGTAGCATTTTCTTCCCTACAGCTCTGAATTATTATTGTGGGGTTTATCTGAACTGATCAAAAGCAACTATAATTTTGTGCAGTTGGTAAGTTAATTGTAAAAGGCATTTATAAAATACTCACATGTGTCCACAAAGCATTTCAATGCATACACAAACTTTGCCTTGGTTGCATAGCTCTGATCACCTGTTGTATCATGCATAGTAATCAGTAATTAAAAGAAAATACTTTCTCTTTGGAAATTCACCAGTGCCAGAACATTACTTTGTAACTAAGAACCTTTAACTATGTAAAGTTCTGAACCTGAACTCACAGTTACTACTTCGGAAATTACTTGAATAATGAACAACATAAACTATTCCTTGATTATGATCACAAAATAATTAATGTGTCTTTATTATGTTTAGGCAATAGCACTTTAACTAACTGCTGTGCAAAAGATATAAAAGCATTTCTGCGACACTACTTTCTAGACTAATTAACGCTTACAGTATTTGATTCTCCCGCCAATCCCCACGTTTCACGTTAAACACATACAGTTTAGTTCTCAGCCGGCCACACTGTACAGGTTTTACATACCATCTATATCTAATATCTTTGAATGAACCAGCGAATTACAATGGAAAATGTTACAAAACCTGCTTGACAATTATATCAGTTTCATACATAATATTTACATAAGTGTGTCTTCACAAAAATAAGCAGGATTTAGTACCAAAATTAAATGGGCCCTTACAGTATAAACAATGTAACAAACATAACACATTACAAGGACATCATACATTACAATCTATATTTATCTACATGAAATAAAGAAATACAGAAAAAGCAGCAATCGAAGGGTGATCTACAGTGTTACATTATAATATATTGAACTTGTGTCAACTCTTCAGTTACAGGTATATCAGAAATCTGTACGGACAACTCACCTTTATGTCAGCAAACATGACATTCCAAACATCACAAAAAACCTCATTGTAAATCACAAACAATGTTGAAGAATAAACCTCAATATACTATAGACACTTGGAATACACAGACCTTAGATTTTACAACCTACTGATACACTGAATGAACAGACAGGTAATACACTGAATAGATCTTATTATTTTCAGCATTCAGAATGAAAGTCTCTCTGTACAGCATTTTCACAAGATGTAGTGTCATCTCCACCTCAGCTGCTGCTCCTCCCCCCCCCTCCGCCCAACGAAGACGCTCTCTCTCTCTCTCTCTCTCTCTCTCTCTCTCTCTCTCTCTCTCTCTGTCTCTCTCTCTCTCTCTCTCAATCTCTCATATACACACTCACACACACAGACACACACACACACACACACACACACACACACACACTGCAACTCCACCTTGCCTCTCACACAACCTCCAAGGATGTCCCAACAGCTTTTTGGAGGATATTTTCGATTTATTAGGTAATACAATATCTTCGATGTCAATAAATGTATACTACACACTAAAATATAAGATATTCATAGAGTATCGAGTCTGTATTTGTAAATAAGTGGTTCAAGACTCGTATTTAATCTGTAGACATGTAAATACTATTATTGTTCAGTACCTCTTCATTAGTTAACCGATCCACCGACCTAATATTCATCATTCTACTGTAGCACCACATTTCAAAAGCCTCTATCCTCTTCCTGTTCGCACTGTTTATCGACCATATTTCACTCCCACAAAAGGCAGTACTCCACACAAATGCCTTCAAAAAGGACTTCCTTAAACTTATATTAATATTCGATGTTTACAAATTTCTCATTTTAAAAAACAGTTTTTTCCCCTTTGGCGTTCTGCATTTTATATCATTTATAATGTTGTACAATGCAACTATACAAAAACACTTATTTATAAAAACAACCAAAATAAATAAATAAGCAAATAATCTAGCGTTATTATTGCCAAATCCCGATTAAAATGGTCCACAAATATATTGGATATGTAAAATATCAGAAATACGTTTGTATACATCACATTCATACTCCACAAGGTACCTCCAGGTGTGTGGCGGAGGGTACATTGCGTACCACTATCACTTCATCCTGTTTCAGAGGTGTATGAATCGAGGGAGAAATTATTGTCTGTATGCCTTTGTGTGGATCCTAATCTCACAGATAATATCCTTGTGGTCTTTTCGCGAAATTTACGTAGGAGGAAGCAGTATATTGGTTGATTCTTCATGAAAAATTTGGTCTTGGAACTTTTACAGAAGCCCGTATCGTCATACGATACTTCTCTGTTGCAGAGTCTGCCACTGTAGTTTCTCTGCCTTTCACACTTACTTAATGAGTCAGTAACGAAGCATGCTGCTCTGCGTTGCATCTTCTCTATGTCTTGTATTAACCCTACCTGGTGTGGATCCCACATAGATGAGCAATACTCGAGCGACGGATGGACGAGAGTTTTGTAACCCACTTCCTTTGTTGACAGACTACACTTCCTGAGAATTCCTCAAATATATCTCACAATAAGTCTGGTATCTGCGTTACCCACAACTGATTTTATATGGCCTTTACATTTGAGATCTTCCCTTATGTCTACTCCCCGATATTTTATGGAAGTAACTGATTCCAGAGTTTCTGCTGCTATTGCTTAACTGAAATCAGCATGGATAAAATATAGAGAACGGAAGGTACAACTTCTACAGAAACCAGGCAGCAGTTATTAGAGTCGAAAGGCATGAAAAGGAATCATTGGTTGGGAAGGAAGTAAGACAGAGTTGAATCCTTTCCCCAATGTTACTGTTCATCGAGCAAGCTGTGAAGGAAAGCAAGGAGAAATTTGGAGAAAAGATTAAAGTTCAAGGTGAAGAAATAAAAACTTTGCGCTTTGCCGATGACATTGTAATTCTATCAGAGATAGCAAAGAACTTGGAAGAGCAAATGAACGGACTGGACCCTGCCTTCACAGGAGCGTATGAGATTACATTAACAAGATCAAATCAAGGGTAATGGGTTGCAGTGTAAAACATCAGACGATGGTCAAGGAATTAGATTAGGTAATGAAATAATAAAGGTGATACATAAGTTTTGTTACTTGGGCAGTAAAATATCACACGATAGTCGCAGGACAGATGATATAAAATGCAGAACGGCAATGGAAAGTAAAACGTTTCTGAAAAGGAAAAAATTATTAACATGGAATCTTAATGTAACTGTTAGGAAGTCTATCCTGGAGGCATTTATGTGGTGTGTTGCTTTGCACGGTTGCGAAACATGCACAATGAATAGCCTAGACAGGAATATGATTGAAGCTTTTGAAATATTGTGCTAGTGACGAATGCTGATAATTAGATGGATAGATCGCGTAACTAATGAGTAGTATAATTACGTAGGCTTCCGCGGCCAGAGTCAGATGACATAAAAGTTTTCTGGGTATGGTACCGCGTCATGATGTAAGGCTATTACTTAAATAACCAACGTTTCGGCCAACGTTACAGTGGCCTTCATCTGGGTAGTAGTAGTTAACAATATTGGGGAGAAAAGCAACTTCTGGCATACCTTGCCTAAAGAAACTGACCAACCGGTAGGAGACATTCTTAGACATCAAGTAATCGTGAATTTAGCATTGGACGGAAGTTTATGGGTTTATAATCGCCGAAGGAGACTAAGAGACGAGTTCAGTAAACAGTTTCAAATGGATGTGGGTTTCAATTCGCAATAGTTGTTAATTTTGAACGTTTTTTTATTTATAAGCACTACGCGAGTTTCGAGATTTATGTCTCATTAAGAGGTTCATATGCAAATTACAATCAAATAATCATGAAGTCTATCATGTAATAAAATAGCATCCTTGCAACTTAACTGAAATGATTCATCTACATAGGTACTCTGCAAATCACATTCAAGTGCCTGGCAGAGGGTTATTAACCACTTTCATAACTTTTCTCTACCGTTCCATTCTCTAATAGCGCGCGGGAAGAAAGAACACCTAAATCGTTCCGTTTTCGATCTGATTTCTCTTATTTTATTGGGATGGTCATGTCTCCCTAAGTAGGTGGGTGCTAGCAAAATATTTTCACATTCAGAAGTAAAAGTCGGTGATTGAAACTTCGCAAACAGATCACGCCGCAATGAATAACGTCTTTCTTTCAATGATTTTTCCACCCCAATTCGTTCAACATTTGCGTGTCGCTTCCCCCCCCCCCCCCGTAACGTGATAAAAGAAAACGAGTTGCCCTTCTCTGATCCTTCTCAATGTCTTCCGTCAGTCCCACCTGGTGAGGGTCCCACAAGGGACAACAGTACTCCAGGAGAGGACGCACAAGTGTGATGTAGGCAGTCTCTTTGGTGGAGCTGGTGCATCTTCGAAGCGTTCTGCCAATGAAACGTAACCTTTGGTTCGCCTTCCCCACAATATTTTCTATGTGTTTCAGTACAAAGGGAGTATACGTAATTAGCAAGTCCGTAAAACTGTTACACGTAGTAACAAATTTCAATAGTTAAGTCTCTGGTCATGCAACAAGCCGATTGGCACTGTTGGCAACTTGGGGGCGACATAGCCACTCACAAGGCAGGATCTGCATGCGACCAGGTTTCTAACTGTGTCTTGAGGTTTGTTGCATATACCAGGGACTCAGTATTTTAATTTGCTTCTACATGTAACAGTTTCACGGACTCACTAAGTTCCTATACTTGCAGATGCACCTGATGATGAGATATAGGTCTCGAAACTCGGGTAGCGGCTATAAATAAAAACGTTCAAAATTAACAACTGTTGTGGATCTGATTATTAAAGATGAAGATAGAGAGTCGTGGATCTACCGAAAGAAGAAAGAGTGAACGTTTATTTACATCATCATTCTATTCATTACACTAAAAGAGTGATTGAAGCAATCGTCCTACATACACATACGTTAAAATGAGAAAGTAATTGTCAATGAATATTTAGATAACAGCTATGTCTCAACATGTAACTGTCCATAGAAATCATAATAACTGCATTTGTTTGCAATTTATGTAAGCAGTACGTATTGTGTAATAAATAACCACTGTCACGGCATATGGTATATAAGTAGTAGAGTACAGGCATATGACACAATCTCAATACTCTTTAACTACTTCAGTGACAAGCACATAGTTATGTAAATGCTGCTACGGGTGCTGGCTTGTGGTCCTCTGAACACATTTACTTTCGACGTTTACGGATCTGTATTTGTGGACTTGCGGTTGTGCCGGCAGCCAGCGTAAACGGCCCCAGGCCAACTGTGTAGCAGTTGACGTACATGAAGAGCTAAAAGTTAACAACACGTAAATAGTACTCTTCACAATTCAACGTTACTTTTTTTTAATCAGGTACGGCCACAGAGCATTATTTATATATCACAGTTGTGACTCATGCGTTTGCTTTATTGGAATTAACTCATCGTCTTCTTATCCATTTATTACTGGGCATGTGTATTCGTTTCATTGGCTAATAACTATCGATTTATTGAATGTGATAATAACTAAACAAACAACTTCCTATACCCAGTAGTGATTCTGACTTGTGACTGAATTTTTTCGTTTATACATTCCTAGCCATAAACATTGCTACACCTCGAAGATGATGTGCTACAGACGCGAAATTTAACCGACAAGAAGAATATGCTGTGGTTGTATGCAATTTACTTACTAGAGCATTCACACAAATTGGCGCCGGTGGCGAAACATACAACGTGGTGAAATGAGGAAAGTTTCCAACCGATTCAAATGTTCAAATGTCTGTAAATCTATGGGACCAAACTGCGTGGTCATCAGTCCGTAGCTTACAAACTACTTAAACCTAGGTAAACTAACCTACGGACAAACACACACACACCCATGCCCCTGGGAGGACTCGAACCTCCACGGCGAGCAACCGCGCGCTCCGCAGCGAGGTGCTTTGACCGCTCGGCTTCTCCACCGCGGCCCAACCGATTCGTCATACACAAACAGCAGTTGACCGGCGTTGCCTGGTGAAAAACTGTTGTGATGCCTCGTGTAGGGAGGACATATGCGTACCCTCACGTTTCCGACTTTAATAAAGGTCGGATTGCAGTCTATCGCGATTGCGGTTTATCGTGTCGTGACATTGCTGCTCGGGTTGGTCGCGGTGCAATATGGAATCGGTGGATTCAGGAGGGTAATACGGAACGACGTACTGGATCCCAACGGCCTCGTGTCACTAGCAGTCGACATGACAGGCATCTTATCCGCATGGCTGTAACGCATCGTGCAGCCACGTCTAGATCCCTGAATCAACAGATGGGAACGTTTGCAAGACAACAACAATCTGCACGAACAGTTGGACGACGTTTGCAGCAGCTTGGGCTATCAGCTCGGAGACCATGTCTGCGGTTACCCTTCACGCTGCATCAGAGACAGGAGCGCCTGCGATGGTGTACGCAACGACGAAGCTGGGTGCACGAATGGCAAAACATCATGTTTTCGGATGAATCCAGGTTCTGTTTACAGCATCATGTTGGTCGCTTCCGTGTTTGGCGACATCGCGGTGTACGCACATTGGAAGCGTGTATTCGTCATCGCCATCTGGCGTATCACCCGGCGTGATGGTATGGGGTGCCATTGGTTACACGTGTCGGTCACTTCTTGTTCGCATCGCGGCACTTTGAACAGTCGTCGTTACATTCAGACCTGTGACTTTACCCTTTATTCGATCCCTGTGAAACCCTACATATCAGCAGGATAATGCACGACCGCATGTTGCAGGTCCTGTGCGGGCCTTTCTGGATAGGAAAAACGCTCGACTGCTGCTCTGGCCAGCACATTCTGCAGAACTCACCAATTGAAAAACGTTTGGTCAAAGGTGGTATCGTGTTTGAAGCTGCATGGACAGCTGTACCTGTACACGCCATCCAAGCTCTGTTTGGCTCAATGCCCAGGCGTATCAAGGCCGTTTTTAGCGCCAGAGGTGGTTGTTCCGGGCATTGATTTCTCAGGATCTATGCATCCAAATTGCTTGAAAATGTAATGACATGTCAGATTTAGTATAATATATTTGTCCAATGAATATCCGTTTATCATCTGCATTTCTTCTCGGTGTAGCAATTTTAATGGCCAGTAGCGTATATTGAAACGCCGTTGCAGCAGAGCTACTTACGCGAGAGAGAGAGACTGCGTTAGTAACATGTTGAATCTTTAGCAGGTTTAGCTGTTGGTGGTGCAGTCTACGAACTATAAGGAAACGAATATCTATGCATGTAAGAACGGAATAGCACCAGACGACAAAAGGAAAAGGAGATGAAAAAATCTCTAAATGTGTTGTTGGGGGTACAGCAGTCTATGCTCCTCTCACGTATTCTCAAAATGTTCAAATATTTGTGAAGCTATTGGACCAAACTGCAGTGGTTATCGGTCCGTAGATTTATAACATACATAAACTAAATTATGCTAAGGACAACGCACACACATATGCCAAAGGGAGGATTCGAACCTCTGGCGAGGAACAACCACGCATTTCGCAGCAAAGCTCCTTAGAGCGCACGGCCATTCCCGTCGGGCAAAACTGAACACAGACCATCACGAAAACAGAAAGAAAGTCTACTAAACTGTGAAAAAGAGGCAAAATAGAAGCAGTGAACTGTCCAGGCGAAAGATGCGCAGTATCGAGTGACAATACAAGGCAACGGTGTCGCTGTTCCGGATCACGGTACTGAACCGCGAAGCGGAAGATCCGTGTTCCAGTCCCCTGGTATTCAGTTTTATTTTCCACAACATCATGAATTGTTTGCCCAGTCACTGATAGGTGTGTTCGATGTACTCAGTTCTGTGTCTGTGACGTGGCGTGATGTCCGTTTGCAACAGCAGTGGGTAAGGAAAGATCTTTCGTTCGGTTTTGGACGTTTTAACTCTTGAATTACTATGTTGCAACATAGTCCACAAACAGTTGTTGATGTAAATTCTTGGAAACGTCTATGTGGCATCTTGCCTGCTCTCACTATCCGTGACCCTTACTTGCGACCGTGATATATTCTTACTACCACGTGACTCATATTTTATAATGAACGTATACATCATGACTGAAACGTGGCCCCTGAGAGCAGAATATTGGGCGATAAGGCTTGCATTCAGCTCGTAGCGCATTGGCTGTTAGAACAAGCCCGCCTCTTTCTCCCAGTGCCGTCAACTTATGGCTTACAGGTTTTAAAAGAAACAACATATGTACTGGGTTAGCCCGCGAGGACTCGCGCGTGAGCATTTTGCTCACAGTAATTTTAAAACAATCGGCATTTTCCCAATTTTAAATAGTCAAATATTTGTGTTTTCTTATAAACGCAACTAGAAATACTTATTTAGACATATTAAGTACATTACAAACTGTTCTTTGACTGTCAGAAAAATGCTACACACGCGATCGATCGCGTAAATTTTAAAAGGCGGATTAAAGCGTCACAGATGAAACATGAAACTATCATTTTAATGTTTGAGCTATAGAAAACTGGAACGTATATCTAATAACTATTAATATTTTTTAGAAATTTATTAAGCGGGTGTGGCAATGCTTTCTGCCTATTTTTATTGTCGTAAATGAATAACAATCAGAATTAACATTCCTCACACCACTTTGAAGGACAGTATTCCTCTTTCTAAAAGAAGTCATCGGGGTATGTGGACCTATATTAGCATATAACAAAGTGGAAGACAACAATCAATACCAAGCACAAAACAACAAAACATTGACTATGTCTACGGTGTACAATGCTGTTACGAGGTAAGGTTGGTAGATAGCATAAACATTCCGTAGACACACGAACTCAGCCGAATTCCACCGATCACAGAGGGGCCACAAAAAGTGTGTGATCTGTACAGTAGGGCAATAGCCAGGATTATGAAAGACAACAGCCAAGCCATTGATCAGATGGACAGTTCATAATGTTGTCAAAAACTGAAAAATAAAAATAAAAAATTACAAGACGGAGCTTATAACACGGACTTCCGGACGTCCCAACCTACAGCATGACCACAAGCACAATGCTGCAGTCCTACCAATAGGCTCGATGTTACAAAACGTGAGCTTGGACTGTTCACTGTTTCTATTTTCTTCTCTAGCGGTTCTGCGTACCTTCTTCTTCATTTCAAGCTTGATAGGAGTGCAACTGTCTTTTCGAGTTATCTATTAAGAGTTTCCTTTTTTTTGTAAAGTATATGCACTTTAGACTGCTACTATAATTGCACATTGTAATGTGTTGTATGTGTGTTGTGGTCTTCAGTCCGGAGACTGGTTTGATGCAGCTCTCCACCCTACTCTGTCCTGAGCAAGGCTCTTCATCTCCTCATACAACCGACATCCGTTTGAATCTGCTTACTGTATTTATATCTTGATCTCCCTCTGCGATTTTTACCCGAAACACTTCCCTCAAAATGCTATTCACGATTCCTTGATGTCTAAGAATGTGTCCACCAATCGATCCCTTCTTTTACTCAAGGTATGCCAGAAATTCCTTTTCTCCCCAATTCTGATCAGTACCTCCTCATTCGTTACACGATCAGCACACCTAATCTTCAGCATTCTTCTGTAGCACCACATTTCAAAAGCCTCTATCCTCTTCCTGACCGCACTTTTTATCGTCCAAATTTCACTTCCATAAAGGCAACACACAAATGCCTTCAGAAAGGACTTCCTTGTGTGTCAACTAATATTCGATGTTAACAAATTAATCTTTCCAAAAACGCTTTTCTTCCCATTGCCATTTTGCATTTTATATCCTGTGTACTGCGACCATCATGTGTTATTTTACTGCCCAAGTAACAGAATTCATCATTATCGTTTCGTTACCTAATCTAATTCCTTAAGCATCGCCTGATATTCTTAGACTGCACTACATTACCGTTGTTTTGCTCTTGTTAATGTTCATCTTATAGGCACGTTTCAACACACTGTCCATTCCGTTTAACTGCTCTTCCAGGTCCTTTGCTGTCTCTGTCATCGGCAAAACACTTTGTTTTTATTTCTTCAAATGTTCAAATATATGTTAAGCTTAAGGGACTTAACTGCGGCGTCATCGGTCCCTAAACTTACAAAATACTTATGAACTATCTTATACTAAAAACGACACAAACATCCATGACCGAGAGAGATTCTAACACCCGACCGTAGCGACCGTGCAGACTGTGACTGGCACGCCGCAGACCGCTCAGCCACTGCGGCCGGCTTTTATTTCTTCACCCTGAACTTTAATTCCTTCTCCAAAGTTCTCCTTGCTTTCCTATACAGCTTGCTCAATGTACAAATTGAATAACATCGGAGAAAGTCTACAACTTTGTCTCACTACCTTCGCAACCACTGCTTCCCTTTCACGCCCTTTAACAATCGCCATCTGGTTCTTGTACAAGTTGTAAATAACCTTCCATTCCCTATATTTCACTCCTGCTTGCTTCAGAACTTGAAAGACTTTATTCCAGTCAACATTGTCAAAAGCTTTCTCCAAATCTACAAAAGCTAGAAATGTAGGTTTGCCTTTCCTTAATCTATCTTCTAGGATAAGCCGTAAAGTGAGTATTGCCTCCCATATTCCTACATTTCTTCTGACTCCAAACTGATCTTCCCTGACATCGGCTTTTACCAGCTTTTCCATTCTTCTTTAAATAATTCGTGTTAATACTTTCCATGACTTATTAAACTGATGGTTCTGTAATTTTCACACCCGTCTGTGGCTGCTTTCTTTGGAATGCAGATTATTACAATTATCTTAAATTCTGAGGATATTTTGCCTCCCTCATACATCTTACACACCAGGTGAAATAGTTTTGTCATTGCTGGTTCTCCCAGAGACTTCAGTAGCTCTGAGAGAATGTCATCTACTCCTGGGGCCTTGTTCCGACCTAGGTCTTTCAAGACTCTGTCAAATTCATCTCTCAGTATAGTATCTCCTATTTCATCTTCATTTACTTCTTTTTCCCTTTCTACATTATTGTCTCTAAGTTCCTTCCCTTTATATAGTCCTTATATATATTATTTCCACCTTTGAGCCTTCCCTTCTTGACTGAGAACTGGTTTTCCATCAGAGTTGGTTATATTCATAGTGCTGTTTTTCTTGTCTTCAAATGTCTCTTTTATTTCTCTGTAAGTGGTATCTATCTTTCACCTATTTATACATTCTTCTATAGACTTGCATTTGTCTTGTATCCAATCCTGATTAGCCATTTTGCATTTCATGTCAATCTCATTTCTTATTCGTTTGTACTCCAATTTGCCTGTTTCATTTACTGCATTTTTATATTTTCTCCTTTCATCGATTAAGTTGAGTATTTCCTGTGATATCCAAGAATTTTTATAGGTCTAGCCTTCCTACCTGTTTTGTCCTTTGCTGCCTTGACTATTTCATTTCTCAATTCTACCCATTTCTCTTCTACGGTGTTATTTCCTCCCGTTTCCGTCAACTGTCGCCTAAAGCTCCCTCTGAAATTCTCTAGAACGTCAAGGTCCTTTAATTTATTCAGGTCCCATCTCCTTATTTTCCTAAATTTCTGCAGTTTTTTAAGTTTCAGCCTAAAATTCATGACCAATAAATATGATCAGAGTCTATGTCTGCCCCTGAGTATGTTTTACAGTTCAAAATCTGATTCCGAAATCTATGTATTACCATTACAAAATCTACCTGGTACCTACACCCGGTATCTCCTGGTCTCTTTCATATACACAACCTTCTTTCGTGATTCTTAAGCCAGGTGTTTGTTATAACTAAATTATTTATGGTGCAAAATTCTACCAGGCGGCTTCCTCTTTCATTCCTTTTGCCCAGACCATATTCACCTACTATCTTCCCTTACCTTCCTTTTCCTACTACCGAATTCAAATGTTCAAATGTTTGTTAAGTTTATGGGACTTAACTACGGGGTCATCAGTCCCTAAACTTACAAACTACTTATGAACTACTTACGAACTAGGGCGGCACAAATATCCATGCCCGAGGGGGGATTCGAACCCCCGACCGTAGTGGCCGTGCTGACTGTGACTGGAGCGCCTTAGTCACCTCGGCCACCGCGGCCGGCACTACCGAATTCCAGTCTCCCATAACAATTAAGTTTCCTCTCTCTTGTCTGTATAATTTCCTTTACCTCCTCACACATTTCTTCGATCTTTTCATCATCGGCAGAGCTAGTTGGCATATAAACCTGTACTATTGTTGTCGGTGTTGCCTTCGTATCTGTCTTGACCAAGATAATGCGATCAATGTGCTGCTCACAGTAGTTTACCAGCATTCCTATTTTCTTATTCATTATCAGTCCTATTCCTGTAATACCACCAACTGATTTTGTATTTATAATCCTGTATTCACCTGACCAGAAATCCTGTTCCTCTTTCCACCAAACTTCACTAATCCCCACTATGTCTAACTTCAACATATCCGTTTCTATTTTTAAATTTTCTAATCTCCCTACCCGATTAAGGGAACTAACATTCCACGCTCTGATCCGTAGAATGCCAGTGCTGTCTTTCCTGATGACAACATCCTCCTGAGTACTCCCCGGCCGGAGATCCGAATGGCGGACTATTTTACCTCCGGAATATTTTACCCGAGAGGATGCCATCATCATATATTCATACAGTAGAGCTGCATGTCCTCGGGAAAAGTAAGGGCTGTAGTTTCCCATTGCTTTCAGCCGTTCGTAGTAACTGTGTGGCAAAGTCACATTAGCTAATGTTACAAGGCCAACTTAGTCAATCATCCAAACTGTTGCCCCTGTTACTACTTAAAAGGCTGCTACCCCTCTTCAGGAACCACACGTTTGTCTGCCCTTTCCACAGATACCCCTCAGCTGTGGTTGCACCTACGGTATGGCTACCTGTATCCTCGAGGCATGCAAGCCACCCCACCTCGGAAATGTCTGTGTTTCATAGGGGTGGGCAAATTGTAAGTGGACTGGGAAAGCCCAATGTTCTAAGCGATCACAGAAAGCACTGATGCATAAATATTTATACACACTGTAACCCGGGTAAGATGAAAAGCAGTCAACAATCGGAAGATTGGTTTGAACACCACAGTCCTTTACCATGCATGGTCCTGTTTGGAGGTGGTATGCCGTTGACTTCCTCCGACCTTCGAACTTGACTTACCCAGCCAGTTACAGGGGGACCTACAGTTTAACGTGGGTTCCGAACCACGGTGCTACTCGGTATTTTTCACGTGAGCAATACTGCCAGAGACGAAAGAAGTGGATAATAACAGATAAAAATCCTAGGGCCAGGCGGGGATCGAACCCGCCACCAACCGAGGCGCACACCAAACCAAACTGGGTAATGCTGGGGAAAAGGTGTGGAAATGACGTGATGATGTTCAGAAATGGTAGATTAAATTCATTTGGCGGTAGAATGTTTGTTGGTGTTGTAAGAAGTTGATCTTGTCGTGACTTTGAAGTAGGTGGTCTCTGAAATTAATGTGGGTGGTGATTATGCACAACAACCAGAAAAACGATATAATTGGTTCCTCTCCACGACCCAGTCTCAGAAAATAGAGCTATCGTATCATTTAAACATAATCTGAGTTTCATTGCGAAAATGTACGCAGCTGGTACTATTATAATAGGTGGTAATTACATCCTGTCCTTGATATATTGCTGAATTTACGAGGGTCGTCCACAACGTAAGTTCCGTTTCTACTTCTATTCGCACGATCGCAGTTCCGAGAATGCTCGACAGTTACTCTGACTCAAGGAGAAGACATTTACGCCATTTTCAGATCGCTGCTGCCGACGTGTGCTGTGTAGTGCTTCTTTATAATGTCAGCCGTACCTGAAAATGCCGCAGATTCATTTTCTAAATGCAAAGAAAGTTAAACCAAAGATATTCATCGGCAAATCTGCGAGGATTACGGAGAAAATGCTATGAGTGAGTCAATGGTTAGAAGATAGATCAGACTGTTCAATGAAGGACGTGATCAAGCGCACGATGAAGAAAGAAGTGGACGCTCGTCTGTGGTTACTGATGAACTGGTTACACACAGTTGAAGAGAAAATTAATCACAACCGTAAAGTTTACACTTAGTGCCCTTGCTATAGAAGTTCAGCAAATCTCACGATCACTAGTACATTAAATTACTACTGAAAAACTGAAATTTCGAAAACTTTGCTCACTTTCGGTACGTAAAATTCTTACTGAACAACACAAAAAACAACGGATGGGCAGTGCATTTCAGTTTTTGACACGCTGCAGTGAGGAAGGCAATAGTTTCATTACTCGGATAGTCTCAGGGGATGAAACTTTTGGTATCGTACGATACCCCTGAAACAAACCGGCAGTCAGTGGAATGGAGGCACACTTCATTAAGCAAATCTTGACACGTCGAAAAGTCTTATGCGCCATTTTTTTTTGGACAGAAAAGGCATTTCGCTGATTTATTTCTTACCACGAGGCCAAACAATCAGTGCACATGCTTACTGTGAGACCATTAAGAAACTGCGCCGCGCAATACAGAATAAGCGCCGAGGATTACTGTCAGAAGATGGTTTTTTCCACGATAATGCTGGACCAAACAAGTCTTACTGGAATTTCACTGGGACGTGTTTCATCATCCTCCTTGCATCCCGGAACTCGCTCCTAGCGACTTTCATTCTTCTTACACCTAAAATCTATCCTTGGTGGTCTTCATCGATGATGACGAGCTGAAAGAACATGTTACTACGTGGTTGAATACACAGTCGTCAATCTTCTATGAAGAAGGTGTACAGAAACTTGTGTCACGCTATGACAAGTGCCTACAAACTTTCGGAAGCTATGTGTAAAAGTTGTAGATTTTTGTACAATAAATATTTTTTCTGTATCTGTACTCGTTTGTTTTATATAACCAAACGGAACTTGTTTTGTGGACATACCTCGTACACAGAGATTAAAAGAGGCATGGGATACCACTTAATATCGGGAAGAACCTTCTGTTTTCCGGCGAAGAGCAGCAACTCGACATGGTTATAGGCTAAAGAAGTTGGTTAGAGTTCCCTGCTGGAAAATTAGGCTATTCTGCATCTACGGCCGCTCACAATTCCCGAAGAGTTGTCAGCTCAGGATTGTATGTACGAATTGTCCCCTTGATAAGGTCCCATACAAATTCGCTTGGATCATATACAACGATCTCGGTGATTTAATCATTCGTTGGAAATGTCCAGAATGTTCTAGATTAGATTAATAATAGTTTCGTTGCTAATATATACGATATTTCGATATGTGCAGCGAGTCAGTTTAATGAGAGGTCTCTTATATGACATTCATATGTAATATTCCGTTTTCTAATTACTAATTTATATCATGAAATTTATCTGCTGAGTAGAAGGAATTTTCGGTCCGAAATTTTTAAAATATACTTTTAAATGCTGATTGGCTATCTATGAGACATTTGAAACAATTTTGTAACCAAAGACTTTTTGACAGCACAGTTCACCTCTTTCTGTGGCGAAGTTAGTTTTAAGCCTTAGTAATCACATTTAGTAATGAATTTAGTAATGATGTTTATCCGTTCTCCTAATGTTGTAGCCACGCAGAAGGCTTTTACTTTTGAAAATGTTCAAATGTTTGTAAATCTATAGGACCAAACTGCCTGGTCATCAGTCCGTAGCGTACAAACTACTTAAACTAAGGTAAACTAACCTAAGGACAACACACACTCCCATGCCCCAGGGAGGACTCGAACCTCTGACGGCTAGCAATCGCGCGCTCCGCAGCGAGGCACCTTACACAGCTCGGCTCCTCCTGCGCGGCTTTTACTTTTGAATTCGGTCGGATTATTAATGACAAATTTCATGAGTGAATATATGTATTGTGAGGCTACTGTGAAGATCGCTAGCTCCTCAAATAAATGTCTGACTTGGCTTGAGTTATTCGTATTATTCTGATTACATGCTTCCTCGTCGAGGTCCACGTCCGCAGTCACGCGTCGGCGGTCGTTGAGACGCTGGTGTCGGTGTCTGTAGCCTCGTCGATGTACTTGCCTCACCTCTAGTCGGCAGACCGTTTCGTTTGCTGAATGTCCTCCTCTTAATTAGACTCCAGAACCAGCGCTGAGTCTAATTAAGAGGAGGACATTCAGCAAACGAGACGGTCTGCCGACTAGAGGTGAGGCAAGTACATCGACGAGGCTACAGACACCGACACCAGCGTCTCATCGACCTCGGACGCGTGCTTTAAAAATGCCTTGTTTTATAGCGGTCATAATTCTATGGAATAAAAATTCTATAATTGCATGAATCTTACTCCTACCACCAGTACAATTAAAACTTATGAGAGTTAAAGAATAAAATTAATTTATTTCTTGAGGAAAATATCAAGTATTAACTATTGAATAAAGGGGAATTTCTTTAATTTTCATCACTGTGGGCTCCAGCTGTATGTGCTTTTGGCGTTAGACGCTATCTGCGATTGTATTCCGCCTGCCTGGTGCAAGTCTTTGGGTGACGCAACATAGACGACTTGAGCGTCGACGATGATGAAATGGTGATGACGTCGACACAACACCCAGTCCCCGAGTGGAGACAAAATCAACGACCGCACCGAGACTCGAACCCTGGCTCCGACGTGGCAATCTACCACGCTGTCCACTCGACTAAGGAGGGCAAGCAGCTAATTCGGCATAATTCTTAGTGAACTTGCAGTTTAATGCCGGCTGGATTAGTTCCGTATTTCATCCCCTACATTTTTCTGAGATACAAATTAATAACTTGTACTTCAGGAAGGTCTGTATCTTCTTTGGAGATAATCCTCCTCCTTTTCTTCTTTTGGTATCATTTGTTGTACATCAGCAATGGATTTTCTTCAAGCCCACTCACTATCTTTTTTTTTTTTTTTTTTTTTTTTTTTTTTTTTTTTTTTTTTTTTTTTTTTTTTTTTTTTCTCAGAGGCTTTGATGCAACAATATTCAGGATACATATTGACAGCATATTGGCGCTCGCACTAACACCTTTATTGCACTAATCATCTCGACACATTCTCTAATATTCTTTGCTAAAGAATCTTTAACGCGACGCAATGATCTCTATCCCTGACGTGACGCCAAGGCCGATCCATAAATTTACGACCCATAGACCATCATACACTTATAGTTAATATACAGGGTGTTTCACTAAGTGTGTTTGCCTCTGTAACTTATAAAATAATAGGTGACGGGAAATTTTAATGCGGTAGGTCAACACAAGAAATGTTACACTTTCTGCGGAGCTAAGAACATAGTTTATTGTATCATTTTCCAAAGAGTTACAGCACAAAGATATAATTTTTTAAAAGGAACAATAGTTTTTTTTTTCTATCGTGCATTGGATTCGTTGAAACCAGCTGTATCCAAATCAATTTAAACTACATTCCTATCACTGTTAGTTTGGAAGCTACAGCCCTTCAAAGTTTAGGGAGCGGAGGCTACGACAGCGTAGCTGACTGGCTGGTGGTCACGAGACAGTGGGCCGTGTCCCAGGGGATAGCCACTCGGCCAGTTAGCTACGCTATCGCAGCCTCCGCCCCCGGAACTTTGAAGGGTTGTAGCTCCCAAACTAACAGTGATAGGAATGTAGTTTAAATTGATTTGGACGCAGCTGGTTTAAACGAATCCAATGCATGGTAGAAAAAACTATTGTTCCATTTAAAAAATTATATCTTTGTGGTGTAACTCTTTGGAAAATGATTCAATAAACTATGTTCATTGCTCCGCAGAAAGTGTAACATTTCTTGTGTTGACCTAGCACATTAAAATTTCCCGTCACCTATTATTTTATAAGTTACAGAGGCAAACACACTTAGTGAAACACACTGTATGTCTGTGGCACATCGATAATAATATCGCACTATCGATATTTCCCTACTGAAGATTCAAGACGATGATCTAAAAAAGATTAATATAGTCTAAGATTCCAATCCATAAACAATATGGTTGAATATAAATGTATGTTCTATTTTGTATACTATATCTGTGTCTAGTACACGACAGAATTTTACTTATGGCAGTGATGACGTAGGACCTAGTGTGCTGAAGATAGCAGCGACGACGAATGAGACACTTTGGAAAACCAGTCACGTAGAATGAGAGGCATAGTCTTTCCTGTTGACCATGAAGTAAATAATTAATACTGTTCCTGATCTGTTGTCAACAGGTTCTTGTATGTACCCCTCAGAAAGTGAACATTTCGTTGCCAACATTTGCACACTACACCACTGCCTTAAGTAAAACTTAACCTTAACGTCAAAACTCTAAATTTGTCGAAATTGTATCACTTTATCCCTATATCCTAGGACTGTTATATCCGTACACAAATAATTGTTGATTCGTTGTTTAAAGTGACAGGGAGACCAATAATACTGTATTCGGTAGTGCCAGTCTAGTAATGTGTGTCATTGGTTCTGCCGAGGATTGTTTGTTTTGGCACCCAACACATTTATCACTGATTGACAAAATTAAAACAAAAAAGAAAGCGGATACCTAACGCACAGAAACAAACAGATCACCATCAACAGGCTGACGCTGACACACCAAATACCAAAACACTCACACACACACTCACACACACACAATAGAAACACAAAGGGCACACACACAGAGAACACATGCACAAACAGATATGAGCTCAAAACACCTATAATAACAAACACTCTCACCTAAAACTACAAAACAACGCATAGAATAGGCAACATACATAAAAAAAGATTAAAAATAACCTACATAACTGACAACTCAGTACAGAGGAAAGTAAGAACAACCAACACAAACAAATCTGGTATCTACCAACTGACATGTCACGACTGCAAATCCATTTACATTGAATAAACATGCAGAAACTTTAACACAAGTTATACAGAACACAGAGTAGCATCAAAAGGTAACAGCTCCACTCTATATTTCCCGAACATCTTATGGACATGAAACACAGCCGAAAAGATATCGACACAAATCTAAAAATCCTCAAATGCAGCAACAGCCCCCCACAAAAATTAATAATTGAAGAAAATTAAAGCCATGGTTGAAGGAAAATAAATAATAAATGAATACACAGCTCTCTACAATGCAACTATATTCTCTGCACTCAAAGAACTGGCAGAAAACACCAGTCTATAACACACACACACACACACACACACACACACACACACACACACACACACACGCACCTTTACACACAGAATCAAAATTCGAACCTCCCGCCCCCAACACAGTTAACTTTCAACTTCACCCATCATCTTTCCAAGATTCAAACTTACCATTCCAAACACAGACAGCTGTCTACTCCATCCGCCATCTTGTTTTTAACTGTTCATAAACAGTAACAGTGAACACTAAAGTTCTCCTATTCTGCTTCTCTAGTCCACTGATGAAGAACCAACAAATATAAGTTGAACATACTTCAGTAGCAAACTATAAACACATACACACACACACACACACACACACACACACACACAGAGAGAGAGAGAGAGAGAGAGAGAGAGAGAGAGAGAGAGAGAGGGAGGGAGGGAGAGAGAGAGAGGGAGGGAGAGAGTGAGAGAGAGACATGCCATTCACATAAAATTAAGTGGTAGACACGACCTTAAAACAACACAAGAAAGCGGATCAAATATTTCAACAACAAATTGTTTTGTATATAAGTGTCATATGGTTGCAGATGACAAACTGTAAGCAAAGACCCACAGAGATGATGTAAGAAAACCAACCAATCAAACATGTAAAACAAGGTATATATACATATATGAATTTCTTGTACATAATTATAATTAACAGGATAAACTTGTAATAATTGTAAAAGCTAAAAGTATTTTTTTGTTTACTTTAAAACAATAACAAGGACCCATTATAGCGAAAGAAGAACAAAAAAACAATGTTTTGCTCAAGGCAGATCCTTATCCAAAAGTCACTAACTTAAATGTTTATAAAGCAAACACTGACCAAAAAGGGGCATCAACATCAAGATTATTATTTCTGAATTTGCATTCTATAAAGCAATCCGTGTCAAACTTAAATTTGTGTGGAAAAACTTTCAGTTACATTAAGAATGCATCACGTTGTAGTCTAAAGAAGAAGACAAAAACATTAAAACGTATTCATTCAACAATGGCAACGGCAAAAGAGGGAGAGAAAGACACATAGGATCCTGCCAATATGTAAGATTTCTAGAAGAATAATTCCTTTTCAATTTGCCAGGTCTTTTAGCCATTTATGAATTGGCAAGAGGGGCATCTGACATTATCGAAGCTGTGAAAACTGCCCAGAATGCTGTACAACGTTTGCAGGAAGCTTAACGTGGTGATGACGTCATTACAATCAGTGAGGGTCTGTATGTACATCCTACAGAAAAAACTCATAGCTACCAGACAGGAAACACATAGAGATATACATAGACCGTTTAGAAATGTCATGATGTTTCATGGTTTGTTGATGTGGGTTACATACCAAAGCCTATATTGAAATCTAACGGTTTTGGGATAATTAATTTCGATGTTATATGAAAAACAGGAGTCACTGGGTTGAATAGTTCAACAGGAAATAAAATACTTTACACTATTTTGATCCTTTCGGTAATCTTCACACGCTTGAAGAATTTGCCACTAATATACAGACAAGTGCCAGTTGTTCTAGAATTTTCAAAGCTACCTAGACTTCGTTACACATATCTTGATATATACATCTCAGTATTCAGCTGTGTGTAATGTTCCTTCTGATGACCATATTTAACAGGATGCGATCATATCAGTGCGTCAGTCATATTTTGGATGTGATGGAATGTCACATTCACTTTAACGCTAAAGGAGGAATATCAGCTCTACGTACAAATAACTGTCCAACAATTGATCTAAGCAAAGGTTAATGGAGTATCGCACTGGTAGATCTGGAACCAAATACACGAATTCCTAACATGACTGAATCAGACAATGAATTACATCTAGGGAGTACTTATGTTGTGAATAGATCTCCTAGAAAATTCTGTTTAAATGCTGTTTAATACGATGTTTAAAAGTCATGTGAACGGTAATACATTACATTACAGAATTAAAACCAACAGCAAAATTCATAAGCTTTACTCAGGAGAGTTTAGTAGTTCTGATACTGAGAATCTCCAGAACTTAGGTTTTGGAGAAGGGTCCTAAAACAGTTACGAGTCGAGACATCCACTTGACATACTAAAGTGTGCATAATTAGCGTAAAGTGTAATTCTGATTTAAATTCATACAAAGGCTGCTTAATACACTCCTCTCCATTAAATTTGCTACACCACGAAGATGACGTGCTACAGACGCGAAAGTTAACTAACTAACAGGAATAAGATGCTGTGATATGCAAAAGATTAGTTTTCCAGAGCATTCACACAAGGTTGGCGCCGGTGCTGACACCAACTGATTTCTCATACACAAACAGCAATTTACCGGCGTTGCCTGGTGAAATGTTGTCGTGTTACTTCGTGTAAGGCGGCGAAATGCGTACGAATCACGTTTCCGACTTTGATAAAGGTCGGATTGTAGCATATTGCGATTGTGGTTTATCGTATCGCGACATTGCTGCTAGCGTTGGTCGCGATCCAATGACTGTCAGCAGAATATGAAATCTGTGAGTGCAGGAGGGCAATACGGAACGCCGTGCTGGATACAGCATCATGATGGTCGCATCCATGTTTGGCGACATCGCGGTGAACGCACAATGGATGCGTGTATTCGTCATCGTCATGCTGGCGTATCACCCGGCGTGATAGTATGGGGTGCCATTGGTTACACGTCTCGGTCACCTATTGTTCGCATCGACTGCACTTTGAACAGTGGTCGTTACATTTCAGATGTGTTACGACCCGTGGCTCTATCCTTCATTCGATAGGTGCGAAGCCCTACATTTCAGCAGGATAACGCACGACCGCATGTTGCAGACCCTTTATGGGCGTTTCTGGATACGGAAAATGTTCGACTGCTGCCCTGGCCAGCGCATTTTCTAGATCTACCACCAATTGAAATCGTCTGGGCAATGGTGGGCGAGCAACTGGCTCGTCACAATACGACAGTCACTACTCTTGATGAACTGTGGTATCGTGTTGAAGCTGCATGGGCATCTGTACCTGTACACGCCATCCAAGCTGTTTGACTCAATGCCCTGGCGTATCAAGGCCGTTATTTCGGCCAGAGGTGGTTGTTCTGGGTACTGATTTCTCAGGATCTATGCACCCAATTTGCGTGAAAATGTAATCACGCGCCAGTTCTAGTATAATATATTTGTCCAATGAATACCCGTTTATCATCTGCATTTCCTCTTGGTGTAGCAATTTTAATGGCCAGTACTGTACTTGATTGAATTGTCTGGTAACGGCAGGTGATGCCCAGAAGAGCTATTATTTCAGGATCTGCTTGCATTGCCAGTGTTGCATAACAATAAATATGAATGCAATTATTCTATTGGCATTTTCTTTTCCAAAACTTTTGTTATTCTTTTTCCTAACGTGAATAGCTGAAAGTATTTTCTATTATTTTACGTCGCAGAAGTTTGTTTAATTATCAAATATTAATTAGTTCATGCCACGGTCATATTGTTATAGGTGATATATTAGGTTAATTAGTATCTCTGATAAAACTAATTCAATTATTTTCTCATAATATTAAAGTATGTATTATTATGTTTCACAACCCCGTGTTTCCAATTTAGTCATTTTGTGCCTAGATCTAGCCATTTTGAAACGTAAATAGCCACTAATTAGTGATATAAGCAACCAGTGGCTTTCCCGGCTATTTCCTTCCTTCCTTCTCTTTAGACACTTCTAGCCAATTTCATTTCCCCTTACAATGCAATATAGGCGCTGTTGGTTATTGATTCGCCGGATTTCCTAAGACCTCACTGCACCACGACTGGTAGCAGTTGGAGTAACCGTCCACATGACCTCATTTACCACGTGCCTCTACAGTGTTCAGTGTTCAGTCGAATGTATCTCACAGTGTTCGATGTTGTGTGAATATGGTGGAACAAAAGAGTTTTCGTCTTCTGAGACATACATATCAGATAATGATGTGCCTGTATTGTGAATTCATTGTCGCAGTCACTTATATCGGATCGTCTTCCTGGCTTCATTGTTCTGCAGATTTATTTTCAATACAGTATTACCAAAATAGTCCATAAACACTTCTGCTCTCATTCCATGTCTATCGATACCAATAGATTTACAACCCATTGTTACATCTCACACTTCAATAAGCAGAATGCAATAATGTCACGATTTACACTAACACGTTTCCTTGAAGACAGTTGACTTCTAAGAGAATACATCAAACGTTTTGAGCAAGAGCGGTGCCATTCCAGAGACAAATTAGATAACGTTCATGCTGGGGTCAAAAATGACCGCAAGATAGTGACTGAGGATTACGGATATCGCATAATAAGTGCCAAAGGTATGCCCTCATATGCTATGCCGGCACTTATACTTGGCTTTTATGCGAATGTGACACTATTTTACAGTATCTGTTTAGGCACGGACCTGAGAGTACAGTTTAAATTGCTACCGCTGAAATGAGCAGCAATCATATTTACTGTCTTGCTTGTCAAAAGTAGATTTGTTTTTTAGTGATATGTCATCATTGTAAAGAATGCACTTTAATTTATTGAACGGACAAGATTACATACAATAATCTGTCAACCACAGAGCAGGATTGCAGGAAACGTAAATGTAAAGCTTATGGGACTTAACTACGGGGTCATGAGTCAGGATTGCAGGAACAGCATTAAATAATTTTCCCTATTATATCCGCGAATTCCGAGGTCATTGTTAGGTTGGAATAGAAGAGTAGAAATAGAAATCAAGTCTAAAGTGTATCACTTGAAAAAACGTATTCCAACAAGCAAACATATTTCTGCAGCTAAAGCATTCAGTTCTGCACGTCAAAGTAAACTTAATTTTTAATCAAGTACTGAAGTTGCTGACAGGAGCAAAGCTGAAGCAAAACTTTCATTGTTTATTGCTGCTCATTCGTCTTTAATTTCTAGTGCTTGCTCCCCATTTTTTTACCAGTTAATAAGAGATATTGGTGACAAAAAGTTCAGTGTCATTATTGATGAATCAACAGTTATATCAGTTTCAAAGTTGTTGGTTGATTGTATTTGCTATTTTAGTGCTGAAATGATAAACATTGTCGAATTAGAAACATGTGATGCATCTAATATTGTGTAAGCTCTTAAGAAACTACTTCAGTCACTTAAACTAGATCCAAAAACAATTCAAGGTGCCGGAACCGACAACGCTAAAATTATGTGAGGTGTTAATAATGGTGCATATGTCCAAATGAAAAATGAATTTCAGAACAATTCCATTATACGTACTCGCTGTATTTGCCGTTCTCTGCAATTAACATTATAACATGCCACTGAAGAAGCCTTACCTAGAAAAATTGAATTTATGATTCTTGTAACATGTAAGTAGTTTTCACATTCCATAATGCGTCGCCTGGCTTACAAAGAAATATACAATGCTAAAAAATTGTGGAAGTGATCCTTTACAAAAAAACAAAATGTGTAACACACGTTGGGTGTCAACTGAACCGATTGTAAAAAGAATTGTTCATCAATATAATGAATAAACTTTACATTTCGATCTTGCACGAAGCAATGAAGATTGTTATACTGCAGAACAATTGTACAACATGTACAAGGATCCTGCCAATAATATCTATCTAAAATACATAAACACAATTTTGAATAAGGTTCAGAGTGTCAACAAACTTTTCGAGTCGGAAAGTGCAAAATTACTGGAGTCACTAAAAATTTGTTATGTTTATTAAGTAGCAGAATTTTAAATCCTACGGGTAGAAGTGAGCCCCTAAAAGCAGGTATTGAGATCCCTCTGCTTATCTCGAATATTCGGAAGAAACTGAGTTGAAAAATTTAAAGTTGCCAGAAGACTCCAACATATATATATATATATATATATATATATATATATATATATATATATATATATATATATACGTGAAAGATGTGTGAATTTTGCTAGTAAACTTGTGTGAGAGAGAGAGACAGAACAGACCGGATGCAGTGGCCGAGCGCTCTGCGGCGTGCCAGTCACGGTCTGTACGGCCACTGCGGATGTTTGTGCCGTCTTTAGTAAAAGCTAGTTCATAAGTACTTTGTTTTGTAAGTTTAGGAACTGATTACCTAATAAACAAAAAAAAAAAAAAAAAAAAAAAAAAGCAGAACAGGCTCCATGATAATGTAGAAGTCCTTCAGGCAATGTCACTATTTAGCGTCAAGTCCTGAAATCAGCTAAGCTGCCTGTAACTGACTTGCTTTGGCTTTAGGGTATGGGGATAATAAAGACAAGGTTAAAAATCAGTGGAGAAATATAAACTTCAATTAAATGGTCCAATCAGTCTTCCACTGTTGATTTTTGGCTAGAAGTGAGTCTACGTAGAAAGTAGTTTGGCATTCAATTATGCCTACCGAAACTCATAGTGAAGGAATAAATATTCGTGTAAAACATACGGCTGTTGGTATCTTACTTCCTACAAAATCTTGACCAGACGCAGTCCCAGTTCCACCAGCAATGATGGATTCAATAAGAAGGGAGTCTGTACAAAGATGCCGCTGGGGAGAATCCTTTTGCTGAATTGGTTTCATTGACTTTTTCCGTACTTATATTATCACATTCAAATACCGAGGTTGAACACGTTTTCAGTGAAGTCAATATTATCAAAAACAAACTTAGAAACAGGATGAAAATAGACACATTCACGACACTTTTGAGAATAATGTTTGAACTTCGCCGTGTGGAGAAATGTTGTTTGCGTACGAAATTCCATCCAGTGTTTTGAAATTTGTCGGAAAGAAGGCAGCATACACATCGCTGAAAACTGTACAGAAACCTAAATGTGTTACGTCGGCGTTTCATTCTACATCGGTGAAAGAGGGTGATATTTACTTCTGTAAGGTGAGTTTTTTAGTGAGAACATCTATTTCAGATTTTGCTTTTTGTTTGGATCAAAGTGGTATATAAGCTACTTTAACTTCAGAAACATAATTTGTTACAGTAACATTTGCTTTTATTCAGTATGTGCAGACGATAGGGTGGAAATCTGAGAACAGTTTAACTGTAACATTTGCTTTTCTTCAGTGGCATCGTGACGTTATAGATTTTCTGTGACTTTAACATTTGCTTTTATTCAACAAAAATAATTGCAGAAGTTATGATGGAAATTTGTGATCGCTTTTAGGATGCTGATTTGTACAGCATGTTACTCAAATGTATATCAGTAGAACTTCCATTTGAACTGTTTAGGGCCACACAAACAGTAAAAAAAAAAAAAAAAAAAAAAAAAAAAAAAAAAAAAAAAAAAAAAAAAAAAAAAAAAAAAGAGAGAAAAAAAACTCTGGCCTACATCACTAATTTACATCAATATAACGTATATCAAATCCGGTCAATCACGTTTCTAAACGTTTGTATAGGTCCTTCTTATATATCCTTTGATTTCGCTGTACTGTACCTCTTCATAAAGATGTAAAGTTTACTTCAAAGTGTGGAACATCATTTTAGCCAGAGGTTAGATTAACGGTAAGTAAAGGTCATTACGTAAGAATTAACCGGCTGAAGTTACATACTGCCCGCCCTCCTTGAAATATAGATCGTGGTGAGGGTGTGATCTGTAGTGCAGCCCGAGTCTTAGGTTAGGCTGTGAGGCAAAAGTTTGGTTGTGAATCAGCGAAGCTGACGAATGTGAAAGTTTGTACTAAAAAATGGATCGGTAATAGAACATAACGTTTACCACAGCAAATTAGCCTGTGTTACAGGGAAAGATAGGCATACAAACAATCGCTTAATTAAATTACAGTAAAATTACGAGACGTAATTACCAGTTCCATTATTGCGAAAATCACACTTCGGATGACGCAATAAAATCCAAACGCTGTTCGTAATGGGAATTATGTTTTTCGAAATGCGTCATGCAGAAAATAAGAAAAAAATTGTGACTTAGTAAACATTAGCATTGAGCTCATCTACCCCCACCCCCCCTCCCCTCGGTTTCTTAAAACCGATGTCCGGGGGTAATCGCCAATGAGAAATATGGTCACTTTGATGTTAACCATTTCTGACCATTTTGTGGGGTCAGTTCCAGCCACATTTTGTCATTGGGTGTTGGAGGCAAGATTGTTCACAAATAGTGTTAGAAAAGTTTTGCCCCCATTGATTTCTGTATAATTACCGTTAATTAGGAAAGTATTGTCTACAACCCTATTAAATTATATTTGGATATGAAATACCATTAATCTAACGAAGATTTGTATATTAATTTACTCAGTATCATTTACGCTATCTTTTACTGTAGCCACTTGAAATTGTTACCTTTTCGTTATAATTAGTTTAATGGACATAATTAACAATATGTAATTTTCAGTGAAATTGTTTGGATGATATAAATAGGACGCTTTCCCACCATGTAAATGAGTCTTCTTACATCCTTGATTTCAAGCACAATCCATGCCATTTCCTAGTATTGTTTCGAGTCGTACAACGTGATGTAATTAGACATAACTGACGTCACTTTGAACTTTGGTTTTGAACAAGTATTTAATAGTTATTCAATCTTAACGGTGCAGAAAGTGTATCTACAGTAATTTATCCTTCATATTTGTGCCACATTGTACACCTCGGACTTTAGTATTCCACACACGAACTGTGTAAATTTGTATATTGACGTGTGGAATGTACGTACTGGGTTGTAGTGATTGTAATTAATGAGATTTGTACGCTGGCCATAAATGGGTACAATTTGGCACTAATTCTACGTGTAGCCTACATTATTTGTAGTGGATTAGTTTTGCACCATGAAATTTCAGCCAACCGTTACCAATGAGATTAGATTAGATTAATACTTGTTCCATAGATCATATATACGACATTTCGTAATGATGTAGAACGTGTCAGTATAGTAAATATTCTCTATACATGACAATCAATATTTTAAGGATTTTTATTTACATATTTTTTTACTTTTACATTCGATCTAAAAATTCATCTACATTGTAGAAGGAGTTGCCATTCAGAAATTCCTTTAATTTCTTTTTAAATACTAGTTGGATGTCTGTCAGACTTTTGATTTTTCTTGGTAAGTGTCCGAAGACTTGTGGCAGCATAATTCAGCCCTTTCTGTGCCAAAGTTAGATTTATCCTTGAACAGTGAATATCACCCTTTCTCCTAGTGTTGTAGCTTTGCACACTACTATTACTTTTGAATTCGGTCGGGCTGTTATTAACAAATTTAATGAGTGAAGATATATATATTGTGAAGGTTCAGTGTAGATCCCTAAATAAATGTCTGCAGGATGCTCTTGGGTGGGCTCCAGTAATTATTCTAATTACACGTTTTTGTGCAATGAATACTTTTTTCTTCATAGTTAAATTGCCCCAGAATATGATCCCATATGAAAACAGGGAATGAAAATAGGCACAGTAAGCTAATTTACTGAGATGCATATCACCAAATTCTACAATGACTCTTATACCATAAGTAGCTGAAATCAAACGTTTCAGCAGATCTTCAATATGTTTCTTGCAATTCAATCCCTTGTCAATGCAAACACCTAAAGGTTTTGAATATTGTACCTTAGCTACAGAATTATGTTCAAAGTCTAAATTTATTAATGGTGTCATGCCATTTACTGTATGAAACTGTATTGGGTTTTATCAAAGTTTAATGAGAGTCCATTTGTAGAGAACCACTTAATAACTTTCTGAAAGATATCATTTACAATTTCATCAGTAAATTCCTATTTGTCAGGTGCAATAGCTATACTAGTCTCATCAGCAAAAAGAACTAGCTTAGCATCTTCGTGAATGTAGAAAGGCAAGTCATTAATATATATCAGGAACAGCGGAGGACCGAACACCGAATTTTGTAGGACGCCATTTTTGATAACTCTCCAGTTAGAGGAATTAATTGTTTCATCTATATCATGTGAACTGCTTATTTCAACTTTTTGCACTCTTCCATTTAAGTATGATTTAAACCATTTGTGCAGTGTCCCACTCATACCACAATACTTAAGCTTATGTAGAAGAATCCCATGATTTACGCTATTAAAAGCCTCTGAGAGATCACAAAAAATCCCATCTGATGATGTCCGGTTATTGAAAGCATTTAATATTTCACCAGTGAAGGTATACAGGGTGTTTCACTAAGTGTGTTTGCCTCTGTAACTTATAAAATAAAAGGTTACGGGAAATTGTAATGCGGTAGGTCAACACAAGAAATGTTACACTTTCTGCGGAGCTATGAACATAGTTTATTGTATAATTTTCCAAAGAGTTACACCACTAAGATATAATTTTTTAAATGGAACAATAGTTTTTTCTATCTTGTATTGGATTCGTTGAAACCAGCTGCGTCCAAATCAATTTAAACTACATTCCTATCACTGTTAGTTTGGGAGCTACAACCCTTCAAAGTTACGGGGGCGGAGGCTGCGATAGCGTAGCTGATTGGCCGAGTGGCTATTCCCTGGGGCACGGCCCACTGTCTCATGACCACCAGGCAGTTAGCTACATTGTCGTAGCCTCCGCCCCTAAACTTTGAAGGGTTGTAGCTCCCAAACTAACAGTGATAAGAATGTAGTTTAAATTTATTTGGACGCAGCTGGTTTAAACGAATCCAATACACAATAGAAAAAACTATTGTTCCATTAAAAAAATTATATCTTTGTGCTGTAACTCTTTGGAAAATGATACAATAAACTATGTTCATAACTCCGCAGAAAGTGTAACATTTCTTGTGTTGACCTACGGCATTACAATTTCCCGTCACCTATTATAAGTTACAGAGGCAAACACACTTAGTGAAACACCCTGTATATGGCATTTTCTGTTGAAAAGCTTTTTTGAAAACCAAACTGACATTTTGTTATAACTTTATTTTTACTAATATGTGAAGAAACTCGAGAATACATAACTTTCTAAAAAAATTTGATAAAGCTGTCAGAAGTGAGAGGGGGCGGTAATTGCTGACATCAAACGTATCCCCTTTGTTATGCAAAGGTTTAACTATAGCATATTTCAGTCTATACGGGAGAGCGCCGATCTACGAGAACTGCAAGAAGGATCTGCGACCGGATACGTTACAATGTCCAGGAGTACTCAGGTGCAGTATGACAATAAGATGGGTCTGTTGCAGGCCCCCAGCCACTTGAACTCTTCTTTGGGAAAGGTTAGCTGGCAGGTGCGGCCAGTGGACAAACAGCCGTCATCGTCAGCCGTAAGAGGGCCTCGAGTCATCGCCTCTCAGCGGTCCTGCCCGGTTCCCGGTAGACTATACAAGAGGCGGCAGGACGCTGTATACAAGAGGCGGCAGGAGGCTGTATACAAGAGGCGGCGGCGCCACGCACCAGCCAGTCCATAGCCGACAGCGACGCCACCATGGCCAGATGTCTGCCCGCCGTGTTTGCAATGCTGCTGCTGCTCGCTGCCACCCCGGCGCGACCGGACCACCAGGGTGAGTCCAGGGAGCGTGCGTTGCATTTTCGCCGTTGTCGTGACCTCGTTGCATTTTGTTGTTTCATTCTTTCTGCCATTAGCTGAGTACGCGTCCCGGTCTAGTTGTCAGGAGAGGTACTGGTTCAAAAACCGATGTCAACTGTAACAACTATTCAGATTAATAATACAAGTTTTATTGACTGAAAATTATAATACTCAACTTCAGAACATATGTCTGTTTCTTCTCTCTTCTCGTGGCGTCGTCCGTGTGATACTAGCTGCGCCGAGACCTAGTGACTGCTAAGTTCGTAGCCGCGTTCTGACTTAGTAACTGCCTGAGTTCTCACTAGTAACTGCCTGAGTAACTTCGTAGCTGACTAGTAACTGCCTGAGTTCTGACTAGTAATTGCCGTAGTTATGACATAGTAACTGCCTGAGTTCTAACTAGTAACTGTCGGGCCGTCCTGACGTACGTCGGCTTAGATACAGCCGCTTGTAGAGGACACGCATCTTCGGTTACTCCCTCTAGGATGCGCGGCGCCTGCTTGCGATTGGCTTTCGGTCTATCGCTGCCTTCTCCACGATCGTTCTCTTTCGTCTGGCGTGTTGCACTGACTTTACGCCACAACAGCCGTTATCTACGAAGTCTGTTCAAAAAATTCCGGAAATAGTGCACAACATTTTTTTTAAACTTTTAGCTACGATCTAGGTATATGTCCTTGTCTCTGTGACCTGTGCCTTTGACCAGGACACTCTGTGCCCTGTGTCCTTGTGCTGTGGACCCAGGTCTCCTGTATCTTAGGTTTCAACTCTCTGACCTGTGCTATTAATTGTCAACATGTGCCCTAGACCCTCTGTTCTGGATTCTGTGCCATGGACCGAGCGAGGTGGCTCAGTGGTAACACACTGGACTCACATTCGGGAGGACGGTGGTTCAAATCCACCTCCGGCTATCTAGATTTAGGTTTTCCGTGATTTCCCTAGATCACTCCAGGCAAATGTCTGAATGGTTCCTTTGAAACGGCATGGCTGATTTCCTTCCCATCCTTACTCAACACTCCAAGCGTTAGCTCCGTCTGTAATGACGAAGCTGTCGACGGGACGACGTTAAACCCTACGCTTTCTTCCTCCTTCCTTCTATGCCCTGGGTTTATGCCCTGGACTAAGTAACCTTCTCCCTGGTCTCTTCACTGTTACCTGAGCCTTGGTTTTGATATAGTAGATAACAGAACTCTGACTATTTTTCGCATTATTGCAACACGGTGCAGCTGTATTAATGTATAAACTATAGACTTTCGATATATGTATGTCGTCTTATTGTTTTGGGGACGTATATAATCCGTGTATTTCATTTATAAAATCGCTATTTACCAATAATTAATCCGTTTTCACTATTGGATTGTTGAGCTCCGTGGCTGTGGATTGTATTTTATTATTTTATTTTAATAAATTCAGCCACTTTTAACACGTTTTATTTAGCCAAGACACGTTTCTGGTTTGTCATCCATCTTCAGATGGCGTTATTAAAATTTGGTTTCGTATATAGGTGTCAACATCAGTTTGGAAGCTGCAGGTGGTCTGTGCAAAATAACGAAATTTTATTCAGGTTTTATTTATTTATTTTATTATTTTTTTCAATTTCCCGCATTTAATTTTACGATATGCTTTGCTTGAGAGTACTTGCAGTCTCATCTGCATATTGGTATTTGGGTTTTCTATTTGATGGTGTAGCACATGATTTGTGTGATTTGCACATGGTCACAGCACTATCCACCATCTTGTTGACTGACAGCTTTTTGTTTACAATGAGACCCACGGTCTTTACCAGTTCGTACATGTTAACAGCATCTGGTTTAAAAAGTGTAACTGTTGGCATAGCAATAGATCGTGACTGTGAAGGTGTATTAGAAATCGAGAATTTTTGCCGTTATACTGAAGATCAATTTATAGCGATGGATGGCGCACACTTACACGGTTGGAAGTATCCGATAGGAGAAGCTAAAATGTCCCAGTGAACAGGGGTCCGCAAACGAACCGTTTGTGAGATTATTACGAATCTGTGGTTCAAAATGTTCAAATGTTTGTAGAGATTATGGGACTTAATTCAAAAATGTTCAAATGTTTGTTAGGCTTATGGGACTTAACTACGGGGTCATTAGTCCCTAAACTTACAAACTACTTATCAACTACCTTATACTAAGGACGGCACAAATATCCATGCCCGAGGGGGGATTCGAACCCCCGACCGTAGTGGCCGTGCGGACCGTGACTGGAGCGCCTCAGTCCCCTCGGCCACCACGGCCGGCAATGTATGGTTCCAAACCGCCACTGACATCATTGTCAGCATCGTCCTAGTTAGTACACATTAATTTGGAATGTAGATATTACTATCCTCCAGGATTGCTTGAGGATGTTCCCGTTCAGCAACGTGAGAGTATGTGGTAAATGCCTAATGGAGCTGCGGTACATTTTGCTGCTGCTGTTAGACGGCATCTAACGCGCAGTACGGCCAAAGATGGAAAGGTCGAGACGACCTGTACCTTGGGCTCCAAGATCACCTGATTTATACCCAGTGGATGTTTTGTGTCTGTGGTCACCTCAAAAGCGATGTATGTAGCACACCCGTTAACAGGGTTGAAGAAGTGGAGCTGAGATTTGTACAGGCTTGTCAAGAATTCCGAAATGATATAGGTTTTTTCGAAAGAATTCGAAATTCATTGCAGAGACGAGTACAGTATTTCATCTAGATACAAGGAAGACACTTCGAACACCTCCTTTAACAGGTAACCCATACGTGATATTTGAACTAAATGCGATGTAAACCCTAATAGAAAATTCTAAATTTCAAATTAATTTCTACTAACTAGGACAATGTTTACAATAAAGTGGGAGAAATGTGAACCAAATTCGATGAAAAATCTTAATAGTAAAGTTTAAATTTCAAGTGAATGCGTACTAAATAGTACAATGTTTACAATGACGTCAGTGGCGGCTTGGAACCATATATTTGTAATTATCTCGCAAACAGTTTGTCTGCGGACCCATGTTTACTGGTACAGTTTTTCTTCTATTATCGTGTGCTTTAAACCGTGTAAGTTTGCGCCATCCTTTTCGTTACACCCTGTATAGTGGTGTCCGGAAGACGGAGAAGGCCGAAAGAGAAGTGCCAATGATAGTAAAACGATAAGAAAAGCACTAAGCACTACATAAAAGAATTATTATTGTAGACTCTTCGAAGTACGGTTATGAATGCACGTTAGTAAGTGCATGACTCAAAATATGACGCTGATAGCAAAACGTAAAACAAATTTTATAACGAACTGAAAAGCAGACGATAAAGATAAAGCTTTAGAAGGGAAAAGTTTAGGAAAGAATAGCTACGGAGATAGATGTTTAAATAATGTCAAGCTATGGGAAGGCTGTTCCAAATGAAAATGGCTGAAGATTAGGAAATGCATGATTTGAAAATTCTGAATAATTTCTGTCCCCATAAGTGTATACTTGAAAACACCTCCCAGAGGCTTCAAGAGTTTTCAGAAGTACGTTACATTTACTTCATATAAAAGAAAAATCCTGGTCATACGGTAATTTACTTAAGAGTATACAGATGTCCTGAATGTGACTCCGGAAATTTGTTGCTTGGCGGAAACAGAGTTTTTCCCCATAGTAAAAAGAATGCTTCAGTTCCGATTAGATTCCTGAATGCTGTAAAATATAGTGAGATATTGCCTTACAAAGCGAGACTAAGTAGCTAAGTGCAAAGTTTTGATGAGGCGAACGCTGGCGAGAAATATAAGCAAGTTAAAAGATGTATTCACGAGGTACCAGAGAGACACCAGTGCTGTGTGAGCAAATAGAATAAAGAAACCAGATCCCTGAAAGGTTGACGGTGAACAGGGGGGAAATGGAGGTTAGAAACAAAGTTATTAATAAGAATAATTAGATGCGAGAATATAGATAGATGTAGTTTGGGGATAAAGTTTCGAAAAAAATGAAGAATTTAAAAAGGGACGAATATGACATTTATCGGCTTTGCAAAATGGAGAAATCATTTCCAGACACTACTTACGGGAGAAAGAACATGGTATAAGACACATAACTGGATTTAGGGAACGAATTTTCTGTGGGAAACGTAGAACCTACAACTACAACAGAAACAGCCAAGTCTGGGAAAGAAATGGGAAATGAATAATCTCCCTGATCAGGAAACATAACAAAAGAATTAGTGGAGTATGGGCCGAGGTGGTATGGAAATGTTTGAGTAACTAATTTTGTACACATGTTAGAGGAAGAAGAATTCTTCAAGAAACTGAATTTGGTAAATCTAACAACAAGTTATAAGAAAATGTAGCAAGAAAGTATGTGCAAATTATCGTGTAATCACTGTTACAAACTCTATTTGTAGGTTGTTTCGTCGGGTTCGAAATGACAGGGTAAATGGGGTATTAATGTGCTTTAAAGAGAGGACTTCAGAAGGGAAGACCTTTTAATGACAATATTTTTACTTGAAGACAACTAATGGTAAAGTGGTTTTAATGTACAAATTTCTCTGAAATGAGTATTATACTGTACTGCTACAGAAATTGAAGTCTTGAGGGGAAAGTGTTAAGGAATAAAGAAGCTATACAAATTTGCAGGATGTGTTATCAAATTGGAGAATAAAATTTCATTATAGCGTTTACTAATCACAAAAGGAGTAATAGGAGGAATGTTTGTCTGCTGCAGCTTTCCAAATACATATTCATAAATAGTTAAGCTGTGGAGTAGCAATTTAGCAAGAAGGCGCACTCAGAAAACGAAGGATCAATGTATATACGCTTTGGTCTTTGCATATGATAAGGTATTGGTGGCCACTGAGGAAGATAATAACAGCATTTTGTTCAGAAATGGAGAATCTGGAACGCATGTGGAGAAACAGCAATCCAGAAAGTAGAAACACTGTTATGTTTGTCTCAGACAAGTTGAAAAGTAAAGAAGGTGCTCTATAGGAGCGTACAGTAACTTATTAATGCGAATGCTAATAGCTTAATGTAAAATAATCTGAGAGTTATAGAAATGGATTATCTCAGAACAACGCGTATAAGACTCCAGAAAGCATAACAGATAAAGTAGAAGAACGGCTTCTCTCCTTGTTTGGGCAATGATGACAATGGTGTGTTATCCTCAGGAAAGGAGAAGACTGAAGTTTGCAAGATTGGCTGACGTGAAAGATGACACCACAAGAGAAAGAGAAATAGGAGAGGAAAGGTAGAAACTGGTAGTGATGAATGTATGGAATATGGTGTCAGCTGAAGGAGAAGAACGAAGAGGAAGAGAAGGAAAACTACTAGAGCAATTTGGTCCCTGATATAAAAGAACTGAATGGGAGTCCACCTCTCAGAATTAAGCACAATGAGCTATTTAAGTGTTAACACTTTGTTTAAGAGTCATCAATGATGACTTTTACGAGAAGGATACATGAAGATACCAATATGTTTCGAAACGTTCGAAACAATTGCTAGTGAAAAAGAGGCCTAGTTATCACACTTCTCAGTAGAGTATCTCTTCAGTTAACCCTGAAAATAATCTGATTGTACCTCTTTGCCGACAACGCACAGGAGACACAGACGATTACCGGTCCGAATGCTAACCAAGCCCGATAGTGTTTAATTTCGGTGATCAGTGTATCAATTGCGGCATGACCGTTGACATAATGGAAACAAAGAACTGCAAAAAGCTGTTGAAACTGAGTAATTTTATGTTTTGAAATGCAAATTAAAGGCTTATTACAGCACTGTTTCCTTTACAACAGGGCGTCCACTGCAAAAATGGTTTAAATCATGAGAAATTAATCGGCATGGTTTCTAACAAATTTTAATGTTAATATTAGATAGAAGTGAACGTTCCTATATCAGTCTCCAATAAGAATCCCTTTCTCTTTCTAGTTAAGATCAATGGTGCAATCGCTGCATCAAACAGGCACTTCCACATTCGACATTATTGTCATTTATATGCAGAACTACATAAAATTAGTTCTAAAACTGCCTTAGGAGATGTAACACATTCCAAGCATCAAATGTCACTGAACAACTTCTACTGGAGAATATAAGCAATTGTTTGTTGCGTTTCTGTAGATTTACACTTACGTGAGGGTAGCCACATCATATGAATGATTGCGCTCGACGTGATCATTTCCAAGTAAATCATCGCTCCTAGGAAATCTTTTTCAGTAGTTGGATACTCAATTTTTAAAGGACGTTCTTGAGAAGTAACTTCAAGTTCGTACGGCTGGAATTTTTAAGAGGCAGTATTAGCATATGAAGGAGACTGATGACATCAGCCTCTCTTCGGAGCTGTAAATAAAAGGTTCAGCGTCACATATGGAGTGAGTGTGCAGTTCAGTTACGAGAGGACAGCCCGTGTCAACGTCACTGGTAAAATTGAGCCGTGTACCGTAGCAGATCTGTATTCTTCATTCTGAAGGACACATGCCTTACATCAACAATATCTGTTTTTGTTCTCTGGCAGACACTTATTTCATAGGAACTTATCAAGACATGGTTACAAACAACTTCTAGAGGTCTGCTATCTCTGTGACTTGTTTTTATGTTACCACTCTCAACTTTTTCTCATTCTTTGTCTCCACTACGAAGACTCATCTGTGATGTGACGAGAGATATCCACGCGGTACATTTCCTTAACAGAATGACAAATAGGACTGTGATTCTAAGAACGGCTGGTGATGTCGCCATTATTTAATGCAAGAAATGAAGAAGGAAGAGGGAAGAGGGAAGGAAGGAATGATCCTGGCTGCACAGAGTACTGAAGTAACTCCCTCTCTGTAGGTCTGCCAAGACTTCAGTAACCACAATTATGAATTTTTCTGTCTTTCATATTAACCCAATAGGCATAAAAACAGAGAATTAACATGTACCGGTACATAACAAAAATATAACTTTGAGAAAGTATCTCTGCAGTAACAAGAAACACCTTGAAAATATGACATAGAAGTTTTCTGGGTGTTGTACCGCGTCATGATGTAAGGCTATTACTAAAATAACCGACGTTTCGGCCAACGTTACAGTGGCCTTCATCTGGGTATACTGATGTGAGCTGCTTGTTACTACACTTTATATTACTTTCATTTAGACATTACGTCATAATTTTTAAAAATAAGCGATGTTATTGGTGAATTTTTTGGCGGAAGAATGTAACTTTATTTTGATAGGATGATGAGGTGGAGGGAGTGTGAGTTAGCCGTTGCTTCTTGCATAGCGAGACATGATTGGTGTTCATCGGCGAATGGGGTGAGGGCTTCCGTTTCTCTCCTGCTGGCCGTGGGCCGCGCGGCGGCAGTTGCTTACTAGTGACGCTCGCATGTTGTGTTGTCAGTGCGGCCTATTTCGCTGTGATGACTGGTAGCCAAGAGAAGGCAAGCCTGAGTCCATCTTCTATATTCATGTTATTAGGGTGTCTTACAATTTCGATGGCTTCCCTTATCTTGCGTTTAACCATCCCTGGTTGCTTGGCGAGTATTCTGGCATCGTTAAATCTTATATTTTTGCTGCAATCTTGCTGGTGTTCGGCTACTGCAGATTTATTGTGTTGCCGGCCGCGGTGGCCGAGGGGACCAAGGCGCTCCAGTCACGGTCCGCACGGCCACTACGGTCGGGGGTTCGAATCCCCCCTCGGGCATGGATATTTGTGCCGTCCTTGTTCGTGATTAGTTGATACGTAGTTTGTAAGTTTAGGGACTGATGACCCCGTAGTTAAGTCCCATAGACTTTACAAACATTTGATACATTATTGTGTTGGCCTAATCGAATGTAGCGTTCATGTTCGCGTATGCGTGTTGCCACTGCCCTCCCTGTCTCACCTATGTATACTTCCCCACACTCGTATTCCACCTTGTATACTCCTGATGCGTGTAGTGCCTCTATGTTGTCCTTTGTGGAACCAAGTACATCCTTGATATTCTGACTACTGACTAATATAGAAGAAAGGCAGGACTCCAACCCGGCGAAGACGTTCAGCAATCCGATCTGTGACGTTTTTCACATACGGTAAGCGTGCTGTTTGCGGCTTTTTATTGACTTCCTGCCTACTGCTGTATCTTTTATTTGTGTCCATGGCGGTGTGAATCACTCTATGGTTGTAGCCATTTGCCAGAATGACTCTGGCCGCGGAAGCCTAAGTAATTATACCTTGAAAATAATTTATAATTTGGGAATAAGGACTTACCAACAACGTAAATTATATCGAATGCCGTGGGTCGAGTGGAACGGCCAGACCGCAATTTTTGAGCATTCCAGCACCACTTCTCTATGGGTGCATGTCGCATGTCAGCGTGTCGGCTTACAAAGATGTGTGTCAAACAGGCCTAACATTTTACCACCCACACTTGAATAAAATCACAGTTGCAGTATCTTTGGCGGGTGTGTGTAAAATACTCACCACGTATCAGTATTCCAGAATCAGATTCACAGTTTAGACTATGCTTGCCGATCAGTGTTGCAGTTCAGCATGATACAGAAAGTGATACAGCTGGCTGGACTAGCAGGATATTGGCTTTTAGTGCACTTATTTCATGTACACTTGCCGTCAATAAACTCACTAAAATTTCTAGAAAGAAGCAGTAACAGCAGTCTACAGCAATTAAACCAAATCAAATGTTCAAATGTTTGTAGAGTCTATGGGACTTAACTACGGGGTCATCAGTCCCTAAACTTACAAACTACTTATGAACTACTTACAACTAAGGACGGCACAAATATCCATGCTCGAGGGGGGATTCGAACCCCCGACCGTAGTGGCCGTGCTGACCGTGACTGAAGCGCCTCAGTCACCTCGGCCACCGCGGCCGGCAGCAATTAAACCCTCACCTAGTGTTCCTCCTGCTCTTCGGACAAGATTTCATCTTCGTGTATTCATGAAAACTGCTTGGAAATTATGAAACAGTGGAAACATAGAAATGTGCAATTATAAGTTCAGTATCCAAAGAAAGAAAAATAGTAATGAAAGTACAAATAATTTGTATCATTCATTTAATTCAAAACTTAACAATATGTCTTGTTACTTGTTCAGGAGCTAGAATGAATAATCTCTTTCATAAGCCCAGTCTTGAGCAAGCGACAAAGTTGTCTACATGAGAAACACGGAGATGTCAAATCCACTCTGAAGTATTTATTAGATTGCCCCTGTGATTTGTTAATCTTAAGAGAAAATGTGGTGTCGCACAAGTACAAAGTGCGCGCCACCTACTTTCGCCGCGCGCCGCCATGCACGCACGGCGCGGCGTTCTTACGACGACAGCCACGAGCGCCCTCTGCTACAACTCCGCTCGTGGCCACCGCTGAACTACATCGTTCACTTGGGACTGAGATAACAACCAGTTAGGACCTTCGTAATCAGATAGGCACCAGTGAAGACTTGGCTATCGTATAGGCACTAGGAAGCAGTACTAGGCAGGCCTCTAGCTCAACTATGTATCTGCAGTACTCTGTAAAAGTTAAGTATTGTATAAATTCTGTTCAATATATATCTCGTTCTAATTTACTCTAGTGTTTCTAGTTTCTGGCTGCTCCCCTCCGTACCTGCACCAGCGTGCTGTCTTTATTCCTGTGTCGGTCTCATTCCAGTCGGCCACCGACACCTACAACGGAAAAGAGACACAAAAGCGGAGACGAGGCTGGGACACAAAAGAAAATGCAAGTCTCATCGGAAAAGTGCAGTCTCATATAGTTAAAAGATAGATCTTTTGGAATAAGAGGCATTTGAGGGAGGTACACTGTTTCATTCTCTCCCTTTCCTTGTAGGATGATAGTCTCAATCACGTTACATATCATCTTCCTAACACAAAGTCTTGTATCATTGCAAATTTTTGGCACATAGAGGTTCCGTAGTAAAGTAACTGTTGATACAACTTTCAGTAATAGTCGATAAGGTGGCAAACACATTACAGCATGTCTAAAGAAGTCACGAACATCTTCATTTAGTTTGATCCTACCTGATAAGTTCCGCTGCAGTCTACTCGGTGTGAGGTGATCCCGGTCTGCTGTAGGTGTGCGCCGCTGCATCACCTTTCCACAACGCGATATGGTAAACGTATCTATGGAAACGCCTCGTCATAATTCTATAGACGGCTATTGTTTCCCTCTGCAGCCGTTTGCGCTTCACAAGCTGTCAACGGCAATGTCAGCTTTCACGACTTCCTGTAAGCTGACTGGAATACTGGAATGGGTAATTTGGAAGAATCCATGTACATCGAAAGAAACGGCATTGCGATCGATATATATCGAACGTTCGACTCTCGCTTCGGTACCAATGACGGAAAACTGACATGGCAGAACAGATGATTTACATAGCCAATTACCATGTTGTTTATTGACGTGATGCTTTTATGAAATTTTAGCTTATCTGAAGACTGGGATGTCACCCGTTCGATTTGACCCGTGGCATTGGCATGCTGTAGTGTATGTGCGTATTTATAGGTGCCGTGAGTAATTATGTTGAGTCTGAGTTGTAGACGATGGTATGTCATGGATGGTGCATTCTGTTGTAATATGTAATTTAAGAAGATAACCACAGATATTTATTAACTACAATACGTAAGTATTAAGATATTATCCCGTATAAGTGTTTTCCGAGATTGTGATCACATCATGGGTTAAAGCTGGTGGATGGTATCCCTGTCTTCAGTTATGTCGATATTTCGTAATTTCCAAGAATGCTTGCAATCAAAGAACCTGGACCTGAAATGATATATATCTAACGAACAACTGTAAAACGATTGAGTTTTTCTTAACCGGAGATTGGGGCGCTACGCGTTCTCATGTACTAAAGGAAAACTTCTTGTTTAACCTATACCTAACGTAACTTTTATTCCAAAAAAAGTGGTCAGTAGCGAGCCTTGAGAAGTTTAAATATAGGTCAAACAGGAACTTTTCATTTTTAGTGCGTGAGGGCGCGCAGCGCCCGAATCTCCGGTTCAGAAAGACTAAATCGTTTACAGTTGCACGTTCGATATATACCATTCTTGGAAATTATCGATATTTCTTTCATTATTTCAAATGGCAACCACATATTGAGTATGAAAAGTACAAGAAAATATCACAAATTCATCACAATCAAAAATAGTATTTAAATCAACTGCTCCGCGTTTGTCATATCGAATGTGGAGGAAGAATCGAACGTTGGATATATATCGACCACAATGCCGTTTCCTTCTTCCAAATTACCCAGGAATGCTTTGGTAGTCAATAAGAAATGTAGTGACGTGAGAGGTTTTTGACCCATCGCAGTGTTTGTGATGTCATATCTATTGATTTATTGGACAACGATAATATTCTGCAGGTGTTCATCCACTGATATAAGTGCTGTATGTCTGTAATCTGTTGCGAATGCAGTTAGTAGTAAAGAAGAATAGATTACAATCTGATGACTGACCGGATTGGTGCCCATAAACCTAATTGTTTATGTTATCATATCTCATGAACTACGTGTCGTATGGTAGTGTAATTTCGAAGGTACATTTCGTTGTATGTGTGTTTTCTGTCTGTAAAATTTTTCTCGGTTACAATTAGTAGTGTAGAAGCAATAAATGCTGTGGATGTCAGCGAGAGAAAACATCATAAGGGTTTGAAATTACGTTAATATTTGTTCAATTCACTAAGTACTTTCATTCTCATATGGTTTATGAATAAAATCTCGTCTCATGATCAGACATTTCTTGACCGTCATATTGTTTGTGACATCATATTCTCCTGAACTATGTTCCACAGTGGATTCTAAGTACGCCACATGCACTACCCACATTTCCTCCAGCACACATCTCATGTTTCCATCGCTCTTTCTGTCCATCTCCCACTCCCCAGTTTTCTATGTTCATTCCCTGCTCCGCTCTTTTCTATCTCCTACTTTTTTCTGTCAACATAATCCTTCCTGTCTCTCTCACCCTAGATCTCCTTCCATCCCTATCTATGCTCAACCAAGCCCATCTGCACATGTAAATCACGAATGTCTTCAACACACTTCTCGGACACTTTTCTCTTTCCCATATTTCTAACCACCTCATCGTTACTTAATCTATGATCATCTTGTACACCCCTCCCGTCCATTTTCCCCATCTCTCTCTCTCTCTCTATCTCTCTCTCTCTCTCTCTCTCTCTCTCTCTCTCCCTTCCCTCCACTCTCTCTGCTGCATCTTCTCCTTCCCGCTCTATATTCCAGTATTCCACTCCCAAATGTTTCATGCCAGCATCTTCTCATCTGTCTCTTTATGGTTTTGTTGTTGTTGTCGTTGTTCCTTTAAGGGTACTAAACAGCTAGGTCATCAGTCCCTTCATGATTGTGATGTTGAAGAACTGGGAATTATGTATACAAGCACTACTAGCTCCATTAATGTGGCAGCCTATTAGGAACTTCTTGCGGCCGCCTGTGATGAGAAAAATATACACGTGCTTTCGCTAATTGGTGAAAAATATTTGTGTCTCAAACAGATGATCCAATGATCATAACTGTGTATCACCGAAACTAGTCATCCCTACAATAAAATAGCGATCTTGGCAACATTTGGTACTAATTACTTAAGATCGCCCCTGAGATGAGAACATGATGAAATCAGTTACTTCAGGCCGCGGTAGAGTAGCCGAGCGGTCTAAAGCGTCTCGCTGCGCAGCGCGCGGTTGCTCGCCGTGGAGGTTCGAGTCCTCCCTGGGGCATGGGTGTGTGTGTTGTCCTTAGGTTAGTTTGCCTAGGTTTAAGTAGTTTGTAAGCTACGGACTGATGACCACGCAGTTTGGTCCGATAGTTTTACAAACATTTGAACTTTTGAGTTACTTCAGTTGCCGACAGTGTGTATTTCTTGTCTTCTGCAGTATTCCCGTTCGGTTTTGGCAACTTTGGTGGTGGCTCGAGCAGCTTCTCCAAGTCGACGTCCTCCTCGTGGTCGTCGTCCGGCGGCGATGTCTTCAGTAGCGGCAGCCAATCAGGCAGCAGCTCCTCCTCCTTTGGCTCTGTAGGTCCGGGTGCTGTGTCCAGCAGCGGCTCCTCATCCTCAGCGGGCTCGCTGGGAGGCGCCGGGTCAGCAAGCCACAGCGCCAGCCAGGCAGCGCCCACGAACTGGGGAGGTGAGAGGACACCTTAGCACGTTGGCTCAAAGTTAGGCGTTTAGCCTGTGTTGCACGACACACAGCGCGAGGAGCTAGTATGTCTCGCATTGTAGGCCCTTCTAATAATCTGCACGATAAAGGGTTTTTAGTGAATAGCTGCTGTGTTTATTTTCCTCCTCATACCTTATAATTCAGCTTTACAAACACATAAAACATGAGTTCCTGGCGCATCTGAATTAAATATATGCTTTTAGGAGTAGTTTAATATTAACCCAGATAACGCAGAATTATTTTTGGCATACATTTTTTTTTTCTAGAAGCTATTAATTACCTTCATATGACTGCACGAGATCAATATACATGATTTTTTTAAATCACGCCATTAGTTTTGCAATACTGACTTTTTCCGCAGGTCCGTCAAAATAAAAGTTTCTGACCAATTATATACTTTTAACAACGTTACCGCCTTCATTTTAATGAAATAAATCGTAATTTGCGATCACTTATGGCATCACTATACTAGGTTTAGATGGATTACCAAAGTTCGGCGAATGAAAATTTGTGCCCGGCCGGGATTCGAACCCGGGATCTCCTGCTTACTACGTAGACGCTTTGACCACTCCGCCACCGAGCACACAGTGATGCCATAAGTGATCGCAAATTGCGATTTATTTCATTAAAATGATGCTGTAACGTCGTCAAAAATATATAATTGTACACAAGCCGAGGCTGGGCTCCTGACGACAATTAATTGTGTCTCGAAACCTCATGGTCCGTTCTTCCTGATGCGGGAATACAGTATTGTGGCTGCGAGCATTACAGAACAAATAGGCTTCGGTAATAGGAAAGAGACAGCATGGAAAGTGGAGATTTGGGTGTGGCGGGAGACGTGCAGGGAAGAGTCCTCTGCAGTTGGACTGGTCACTGTGTCCTCGGTGGCGGAGTGGTCAACGCGTCTGCCTAGTAAGCAGGAGATCCCGGGTTCGAATCCCGGCCGGGCACAAATTTTCATTCGCCGCACTTTGGTATTCCATCTAAACCTAGTACAGTGATGCCAATTGCGATTTATTTCATTAAAAGTTTATGAATTTTGATCTGAGGAATTATTATTATTAAACTAATATTTAAAATGAAATATACACGTATAAATGTCGCAAAAATGTATAAAAAAGTGTTCACCAAATATAAGTCCAACTACGAGGAAGTCGCCAATATCTTCTTTATGAACCTCCATTTCGCAGCCGTAACCAACCACTTCGCAATCAACAATACAAGTTAAAATTGATCTGAAATGGGAGCAGGATATTCAAAGAAATAAAATATGACACTGTGCACGAATTCTTAAATACAATAATGAAAATGTAAGCTGCCGTTCTAGTCTTTCTGGAAGGACATCAGTGCTATCTGGAAATCTGAATTTCCACAATACTTCGCGTGATTATCAATAATTTACGATCTTTCCGTGAATTCTCCAGAGCTATTTGAACTTTGTCTTGAATCTATTTGAGAGAGCGGTACTGCTCATGTAAGTGGAAGCTACTGTAAAATTGCATTGTTGTTTAGGAACACGAATTGAATGAATAGCTTGATAGTGACTCCAGGCTGTCGTGCAGCAATAACACATTGCAAAACTTTTCGCATGTATAACTAGAATATAAATGACAGTTCTGCAAATAGAGCATCCTTTGGTACGTTGTGTACCCGATACTGGCGTCATCTTTTATGTGGATATCCCACAAGTTTGTGTATGTACTCGAAAACTGCTATAGTATCAATTAAAGCAAACAAAGACCCGGTTAGACGGATTTTCCAATTTCATATACAGTACTGTAAAGCAGTTAATAAATTTCAATTACAGAACATGTTTGTATCATGTGCTTCCATTATTATAACTTGTATATGGTACATTATATTAGTGAATAATACATGGCATCGTTACATATTACGATAACCTTAAAAATAATCAAACGTATCCCTCATACCAGGGTACAAGTCTGACATTTCTGAATATCATCTTTGAAAAACTAGGAATTAATATGAATTATTCAAGTAATAACTTAATGTGCCTATATCTATAACATGTATTTGCAGTGCAATTTTGGCACATATTTTTGGTAACATGTCTACCAGTTTTTTCATGAATATTACAAAAGTAATACCTTTCATACAAATTTTAATCTATACTAATAATAAATCTGTAGATGTAGGCCTGTCGCTGTTCATTTCAATCTTCAAAACTACTGGACGAATCTTCATGCGATTTTCACAGGGAACATGAGAAAAGTTGGGGTCAACATATCAGCTATATTTTTTCCAAAATCGGATCACGAAAAAAAAAAAAAAAAAAAAAAAAAAAAAAAAAAAAAAAAAAAAAAAAAAAGATATCGTAATTTTAGGTGTTTTGAGTAACTGCTGTGCCTGTTTGTTCACTATTAAAAAACTCTTATATACGAAAGTACTTCAAGAATTTGCATGGGGTTTTCACATGTAACTTGAGCGTAACATGTTAGATATAGACTTCCTTTCATAAAAATCGGATCACGGAAAAAAATAATATCGTAATTTGAATTTTTTTATCTGTGACCGTCACGTCTGTCTGTCTCTTTGAACACGTTTCTTTCCAAAACTACTTGAATTTTCATGGGGATTTCACACATAACCTGAGCATATCGTGCCGTTACATAAAATCCTTCAATAATTAAAATCGGATCAGAGAAAATAAAGATACCATAATTTAATCATTTGTTTAAAAACCATCGTGTATGTCTATTTGTTGAGGATAATCTCGAAAAGTACTACACGAACTTCCATGGGTTTCCACAGCTAAAATGAGAATCAAAATCGGAATAGAGGAAGGAAAGAAATCGTAATTTGTAGTTTCTAGTGTATGCTATGCTTGAATTGCAGAGTAATATAGCAACGATCCGATAGAGGCGCTGTTACTTACATACCATACCATCGATACCAAATAACTAATAGATGGCGATGCTACGTTTTTTATTCACATAACTAAGGTGTAATCAAGGAGGTTTCTAACCTCCTTGGGTGTAATACACTGAAACAAAGGCTACGATTTTCCGTACGGCAGCGGTGTAGTGTATTGATATTGGCAACGGCCTTTGAATTCTTTTTGAAAAACCAGCCACGTACAATGAGGAGATAATTCTTCGTGTTGTTAATGAAATAAATAAATAATGTTTTTCCGGTCCCCCTAAAGCGAATATTTTGTTGCCAATGTTTACTAAACCACTGCTGCTGCAAGTAAAATTTAACCCAGGTACGACACAAAAATGTACTAGCTATATCCCCCATGTCTTGCATTGCCATGGAAAGAAAGTGCTTCTTTCCGAGCGTATCGTTTGACTTTAAAACATATAACGACGTTCCTTCGCGTCTATAGATGTTTTGATTTACTAAGAATTTTTTGCAAGGAAACACGAATTTATGTAGTTCCCTTTCTGATTTCGGTGTATCCTCATTGAATTTTGGGTGTGTTCTGTTTGGGAATGCCTCAAAAAGGTATTTCATAAACGCCAGCATTTCTTAGACGTAAATCATCTTTAACAGACCCAAGAAGTGCTCTAGTCTTAGCTGGCGGACGAAAAATACACTTTATTTTGTGTTTCTTTAAAATTCTTCCTATCTTGGCAGACACGTTACCAGCTTAAGGAAGGAAAGCAATAGAATTATAAGTGTTTTCAGCTGGTTCACGTGGTGGTCCGAACACAAAAGCCCGTCGAATCTGCCTGTCAGTATAGCCATTTTGATTGAACACATTCTTGAAAACACATTCAAGAGCTGTAACATCTCAAGACTAGAGCACTTCTTGGCTCTGTTAAACATGATTTAGGCCTAAGAAAGCCTGACGATTATAAAATACCTTGTGAGTGCGGCAAAACATACATTGGCCAGACTGTTCGTACCGTCAGTGACAGATGTGTTGAACATCACCGCCATACGTTTTTGATGCAGCCTGACAAATCCGCGGTGGCTGATCACTACCTCTCAGAGGGCCACAGGATGCTATACGACGAGACACAAGTTGTTGCAAACATCTCTCGTTACTGGGATTGCGTTTTGAAAGAATCGATTGAAATCAGAATAACAGATAATACAATTAATCGTGACAGTGGTTATTTTCTGAGTAAATCGTGGAATCCTGTGTTATCAGACCTGAAGAAACATCGGCATCTGCATCAAATAGTAACGAACGACAATCTATAACGATCTATCGTTTTTGACATTACCCACCACTGGAGGCGCTACAACTTCTCTCGCTCAAGGGGTCAGCAGCTACGAGTAAACGCACGCCGCCTGTACTTAGGGACCTTAGACTTTCGTTGCGTATATAGAGCCAGCCGTTCCACAGTTTCAGACAGTCACGGCGAGAGAGGCTTAGCTTCCTCACCTGATGATGGCGGCTAGTTGGACCGCAGATTCATTTTATACAGATGTCAGAATGATCCGCCTGGAAACCCGTGAAGAATTTGATCTACAATTTGTTATGCTATTTCTGTTGTAATTCTGATTCCACTATGGTACTTGAAGATGGCCTAAGGCCGAATTTAGGTAATGAAATAAAATAACATCAAAGCAGTCATATGGCGAAGAAATCTTTAAAAAAATTATGACATTTCATGAAATACGGTACACATGACAGCTTACAAAATACTATTGTAGGTTTCTTGTTGCTACAGTCCCATTTCGGTAATACTATCCTTTGGAGAAATTACATTAACGCTGCACTGAGAGCAAGGTTAAATACCTAGCCAGTATGTACTGTAGTAATGGCATTACACTCGCACTTATGGTGATCGGGGCTATTGTCTCTATGCACGTTTCCAGATTTGCGTTTTCTGTGTTTTTCCTAAATCAGTCATGCTAAAACTAGTCCGCTTCCTTTAAAAGGGCGCAACCAATTCTTTTGGCCAGTCCAAACCATCGTCTGGTTTTTAAAACCTCATGTTGCTTTTTTATGTATAATTGAAGACGGAACATGAACGTATTTGTATAAGATAAGGAATTTATTGTTGTTCAGTTATTGTAATTTTGGAGAAATCACACATGTTAGCAGGAAGCTAGAAGTAGGCTAACCACTGAAGTCTCCTGAGGTATGATTATCTTAAGTCCATAGAAATAATAGCGAAAAAATTCTTGTGATTTTTGTTCTAACAGAACGCAATATATTGCAATTTTATAGATATTTGCAAGTATTTCATCTTTTATAATTTACTCACTATTAGAATTGGTATCACACTATATATCAATGTTCACAACATAATATATTAGTTCACACATGTCTCACAATCTGACTGGTATCCTTTGTAGTGATTTACAAATTCTTATGCTGTTATGCTGCTTGGTGCAAATAGCATTTATTTGACGCACATTTCACAATTAATTGATCTTAGACGTTCTTTACATTTGGGTATTTCAGTGAAAATATATTTTAGCTCGGATACTTGACATATTGAACACATAGCTAAGTTGATATTCTACATACAATCTTATTGATAGAACGTTCCATCTATATTCATTAAATACGTTCATTAACTTCAGTCGCAACACAGAGTAAAATGACATACAAAATTAGCAGACAACTAAAACTATAATTTTCATTTACATCTTTTTTTTCTTTTTTTGTTGAAAGTCAAAACTCTAGCATTGTGATTTATTCAACAGGTGGCAGCGGTTCAAACTCAGCATCAGAAGTGTTGGGAGGACTTTATGGTGGCAGTCACCTAGCTGGTTCAGCACCCTTTCCTGGAGACGTATCGAGTGGATTGGGAGGTGTGTTAGCTGCTGGGCATCGTGAAACCGTTGGAAGTGGTTTAGCAGTTGTACCCGGTGGTGTAACACATGATTTGCCGGAAGGTGACTTTGGAACTGGAGGAATAGGAATTGGAGGTCATGAATTAAGAGGAACTGATGTTGGAGGAACAGGATCTGGGGGAAGTCGTGGACATGGAGGAATTCCAGGTGGATATGGGAGTGTAGTAAGTGGACTTGATGGATATTGGAGTTCAGGTGGTAGAGTTTTAGGTAGTGGACTCAGAGGGATACCTGGTGGATATGGTGGAAGTAGCGTTGGAGGATTTGGATCAGGAGGAGCTGCATCTGGTAGTTCTGTCAGTGGTACAGGAAGCTATGGTCCTCTCGAATCTGGAATCATTAGAGGACGAAATGAAGCTGTAGGTTTTGGAGACAGTTCACATTCATTGTCTGATGGTTTTGGCTATGGTGGTGAAGTCATTGGCACAGAAATCTACAGCGGACATGGAAGTGAAGGTGGTCTTGGGGGTATTGGTAAATCTGGGTCAATTTCTGGGACACCTCTAGCTGGAACAAACGGTCTACCAGTTGGATCTGACAGTGTGAATTATGACACCAGATCTGGAGAATTCGGTCTAGGTACTAGTCGATATGAAGACATTATTTCTCATGGTGCAGGTAGCTCTTCTGGTTTAATATCAAGAGGCTATGAAGCAGTTGGCAGCAATGGACGTCAGCCTGGATTTCATGCCCTTCCTTATGGTAGTTCTGGTGGAGCTGGAGACACTTTGGGACATATTATTTCTGGTGTGGCATCACATGGTGTGGGAGCTGGTGGAACAGATGTTATTGATAGAGTAAGTGTTGGACATGGAGTACATGGACCTAGTGGGGGAATATTAGGTGGTGTCCTTGGAGTGGATGGCGCCCTACATCATGTTACTATAGGTAGCAATGGGGCAGCTGAAGGTGACAGCTTAGATGGTGGAATCTTGAGAGGTGCTCCTGGAGTTTTTGGACCTGGAATGATTGGTGGTGTAAGACACTATAGTGGATCTGGATACGGAGGTCTTGGTATCAATGGGCATGGTGGCAGCATTGGCAGCTCTGGGAGTCCTGGCAGCTATGGGAGTCCTGGCAGCTCTGGTAGTTCAGGTAGTCCTGGGAGTTCAGGGAGCTCTGGGAGCTCTGGGAGTTCTGGCAGCTGTGGGAACGCTGACAGCTGTGGCGACTCAGGGAGATCTGGCACTGGCAGCTGTGGGAATGCCGAGACCTGTGGTGACTCTAGCAGCTCTGGTAGCTCTGTGAGCTCTGGCAGCTGTGGAAATGCTGAGAGCTGTGGAGACTCTAGCAAATACGGCAGCTACCCTAAACTCTAGAGTGTCTTCCAACAGCGATTCTAGTTTTAATTCTGGTAGTCAGACTCGCCAGCTGGGCGTTAAGGACCACAACAAATACAGTTTCTGGGCTACCTTGCCAATAGACGTTCAGCTGTTTCATAGTGCAATGGCCGGCCGCGGTGGCCGAGGGGACTGAGGCGCTCCAGTCGCGGTCTGCACGGCCACTACGGTCGGGGGTTAGAATCCCCCCTCGGGCATGGATATTTGTGCTGTCCTAGTTTGTAAGTAGTTCATAAGTAGTTTGTAAGTTTAGGGACTGATGACCCCATAGTTAAGTCCCACAAGCTTAACAAACATTTGAACATTTTGAACATAGTGCAATGTTGCAGGATATTTTCTAAAATGTTTCAGATGGATCGAAACACACATGTAAAAATTCTTAGTAGTGCAGACAACCCTCGAGCGGCCGCACTGCGGTATTTCGTATTGCTGCAGCATAGTGCAGAGACTTGCGGCTTTGCAGCTCTAGGTATTTGTTATTCGGTCTTTCTTTTCCCTCCTCCTCCCCTCTTCCCACCACGACTCAGAGCCTTCAGTATTGCGTTGTTTCTCAAGGAAGACGGTAGATGGGCACTCCGTAGCCGGCCGCGGTGGCCGAGGGGACTGAGGCGCTCCAGTCACGGTCTGCACGGCCGGGGGTTCGAATCCCTCCTCGGGCATGGATATTTGTGCCGTCCTTAGAATTAGCTAGTTCATAAGTAGTTTGTAAGTTTAGGGACTGTGACCCCGTAGGTAAGTCCCATATGCTATACAAACATTTGAACATTTGGCACTTCGTAACCCACGCCTGGTTGCGTAATACTAGTTTCTTTCTGACAATTTTGAAAGTGTGTGCCATTTTCTTTTTATGCAAGCTTGTAAAAGAATCTTCTCACGACAGAATTCATCGGGCATTGGTGAAAACACTTGAAAAGGAGATGGAGAATCATATTACTGCTGACCGATTTTTCAGAATTTCTGAAGAGGAAGTTCCCGTCACCGATACAGCAAGAGCGTCGGTGAAGAGTAAGAAAATCCGCCGCCACTTGTGTGGTAGGAAAAAAAGGTAACTCCACGTCGAAAGTTGGTGTGAAGTTCAATAATTTCACTCGTCAAGCACTTCTTACTACAGAGCTTATGCGTGTTACAGGAGACTGTCTGAAGCTTCCCTTGTTATACTTTCGTGACTGATTTATTGTAGGAACAATGCATTTGAAAAGAGATAACATAATCATAATTGAATTTTTTAGTCGTCTTGTATGAATTTAAAGTATTGTTGTATTTTGATTCCGAATTTCTTCATTCATGTGCTGAATAACGCTTTGGAAATACTAAGTAATAATATTAGTGCAAAATATACCCTGCAGAAATTGTAACTTACGAAAGAAGGTAGGGTCCTGAATACCCCATGTGCTGTCTCATGCAAAATAAATCAATAAGTATAATAATAATAAAATAAATAAATTCGACGCGCCTGCTCGATGGTTAATGTACTGATACTTCATAAATCCATACCGTTCTGATTAATTACCCTCCATTACATTTAAAAGGAATCTGTAACAGTTGTTGCTATGCAGTGACACAAGGAAAAAATTGTGGAATAGTTGTTAAAGCAGCTGGATTTTTTAATTGGTACATGCATTAGTCCATTAAACTCATATAATTTTTGTTTAAAATATTTACTGTTTTATGGACGTCATCTTGGTGAGTTTATAATTGCAGAACACTGTTAAAAAGACCTTTTTTCTGTATAATATTGTTGTAAAATAAAGTTTTATTGCAGTTATAACTGTATTCATTTTATTTTCAATACTAAATAAACTTTGAAGATACAAAATAAATAGGATCACTTTTAATATCGTTTCATTATGTTTCTCAGTGATTATTTCAGTTAAGTATATTAAGTAATTAATCAATAGCAATAATAAGATAGTGAATTTTATAAAGCCATGATAACACATAATAATTAGGTGCTAACAAACACACAAAATAGACTGGACGAATAACAATGTTCTGTGCTCACTCAGAATTAAGTTCCAAGTTTAGTTTCTCATCATATGTATAATGCTTAAGAAGCAAGATCTATCTTTGGCGTGACGTCACGAGTGCTGGACTGCTGTGCACATCGCTCTCGACTTTTTATATAATTTTAGGATTAATATAATTATTTTAATTGTTATTTCGTGACAATATTCAATCTAGAGGTGTTCTAGTAAAGGTTCGTCAGTTATTTTAGCGTTTGTTGTGCCGTAATTGCTTTAAGTGGTGTTATTTGTGTTCGCGTGTGCGCCGGCATCGACGTCTTACTGCTTTGTTTACATCTGGTGGCGAGTGGTTCCAGCCGTAGCGGTCTCCGAAAGCTAAGTTCTAATAAGTGTTTGTGTATTGTAGTTAAATTATTAAAGTTTTAGATTTCAGGAGGTGTTATCGCGCTAGTTGTTTATTAACTTTAGTACTTTTCAACAGGTGACTTGCTGTTTTTAACGTAGTTAAGGTTGGGAAACTTTAAGTTACGGTATTTGATAACTCTTGTACTCTCACAGTGTTTAGTTGTTTTATTAGTGACGCTTGAATTTGAACTTGTTTATACAAGCAACAGTGTAAAGTTTCTGTGGTAGTGTTATTTGCTCTTTTCTGATACTATTAGTTGTTGTTACTTGATTTGTAGAGACTGAGGTTTGTTGATTGCTGTAGTTAAGAGGTACTTCCTACTTATTTTGTAGAAACTTAACTTCATAACGTAGACGTCTAGTTTTTCTTAACAAATTATTGTAAAATTTTACCATGAGTGAAAAGTGTGGGCTCTGTCGTAGGTTCGTGCGTAGTGGGCTGCAGTGTGGGATTTGTAGTAAGTATTTTCATGGGGGGGAGTGCAGTGGGGAAGACAGTGGGCATTGTGGTGAGGTTCTCTCTTGGAACTGTAGGATTTGCAGCAGGAATAAGTTGATAGAGGAGCAGGAGCGTTTGATCTGCGCCCTTCAGGTGCAGTTGAAAAACGCTGAAGAGGAACTAGGTAGGTTGAGGAGGGGAAGGGGGGCTGGGGAATGGGAACTGGCAGTTGGCAAGAAGGTAGCTAGGAGAAGGTATTCAGATAGCTTTACATTGCAAGTTGCAAATAGGTTTGACCAACTGTCAGAGTTGAGTGGAGATGAACCTCCTGTAGCTGTAGGTGTAGGAAGTACGCAGCAGACCTCAGCTTTTGGTAAGCCGAAATCTGTAGAGAGGTCTCTTAGGAAGAAGAAGGTTCTGCTGCTAGGTAGTTCTCATGGCAGAGGTGTTGGCCAACAGTTGCAGGAAGTACTTGGGAGTGAGTACCAGGTCACTAGCATAGTGAAGCCTAGTGCAGGGTTAGATCAGGTCACTTGTAACATAAGGGACTTATGTAGGAATTTTTCAAAAGAGGATCAGGTAGTTATAGTGGGTGGGGCCGGGAACAGTCTTGATAGGGACGGGGAATATGATATAGGTGGTGATCTGGAAAGGATAGCAAATGAAACTGGTGGCACGAATGTGCATTTCGTGCAGCTGTTTCAGCGTCATGATAGGCCTTGTCTTAATACGGCTGTCAGCCGTCTTAACATGGGGCTTGAAAAGGCGCTGATGACGGAGGGCATGGATCACATTGCAGTGGTGCCAGTTGAAACTATCCAAAGGTCGGATTTTACTAGGCACGGTCTGCACCTCAATAGGTATGGGAAGGGGAGGTTGGCAAAGCTCATAGGTGACAGTGTAGTAGGGGGTGGGGGTTTCACTCATGGAAAAATTCCTGTAGTAGTTGGTGTTAGGGCTGCACCTTTTTTAGACTGAAGACAGCTGATAGATATTCCTGCTTAAAGGAAGTCCCTCTAAGAAATGAACCACCTTTGACAAAGTCTAAGAATATAAGTAATAAGGGAATTACTGTTTTTCATCAAAATATACAGGGTATCAGAGATAAAGTTAATGAAATGCTTATTGATACTGATTCTGACATTATTGGTATTTCAGAGCACTTTTTAAGTGGTGTGACAATTCAGAGACTTCCTTTGCCAGGATACAGGTTAGCTGCCTTTTACTCTAGGAGTTCCTTGCAGTGTGGGGGAGTGGCCATGTATGTAAAAAACGATTTTTCATTGGAGTCAATCGATTTTTCTAAACACTGCACAGAACAGATATTTGAATGTTGTGCAGGAATTGTTAATGTTAATGGAACTAAACTAGTAATAGTTGTTATTTATAGATCCCCTGACTCAGATTTTAAAATGTTTCTGCCCAAGCTGGAATTGGTTCTGGGTTCACTGTATAGGAAGTATAAAAATTTAATTGTGTGTGGAGATTTCAACATTAATTGTGTAGGTGATAGCTCAAGGAAACGTCAGCTGTTAGATCTATTTAATTCCTATAACATGATGCAAACAGTATTTTTTCCAACGAGAGTGCAAGGAAATAGCAGTTCTACCATTGACAATATTTTTGTTCATTCTTCATTGTTAGAGGGGCACTCTGTCAGCAGAATAGTAAATGGCCTATCAGACCACGATGCCCAACTTTTAATTCTAAAAAGTATTTGTTCTCAAACAAATGTTAAACATAAATATCAACTACTCAGAAAAGTTAATCCAGTTGCAATTGAGACCTTTTTAAGCCTAATTAAGGAACAAGAATGGCAGGATGTTTATAGTGCTGATAATGCAGATGATAAATATAATGCTTTTCTGAACACATTTATTATGCTATTTGAAAGTTGCTTTCCACTAGAACGCTCAAAACAGGGTACTTTCAGTAACAGACAGCCAGGGTGGATGACAAAGGGGATAAGAGTATCATGTAGAACTAAGCGGGAGTTGTATCAAAATGTTAGAAGCAGTCAGAATGAAGATGCAGTAGCTCATTACAAACAGTACTGTAAGGTTCTGAAAAATGTCATTAAGAATGCAAAAAGTATGTGGTACGCAAAAAGAATAGCAAACTCTCGGGATAAAATTAAAACTATCTGGTCAGTCGTGAAGGAAGTGTCTGGTCAGGAGCAGCAGGTAGAAGATATAAAGTCAGTGCGTAGTAGGAATGTTTCTGTTACTGACAAGTTAGATATATGTGCAATATTCAATAATCACTTTCTGAATATAGTAGAGGAACTAAACAAAACTCTAGTTTCTACAGGTAATCATATAACGTTTTTAGAAAATGCGTTTCCGAGGCTGTTGCCTGAAATGATCCTTCATGATACTTCCATAGGTGAGATTGAGTCAATAATTAAATCACTAAAGACTAAGGACTCTTGTGGATATGATGGGGTATCTAGCAGAATTCTAAAGTACTGTTCTCCATATGTTAGCCCAGTACTAAGCCATATTTGTAATTTTTCCTTTCGGAATGGTCAGTTTCCTAACAGATTAAAGTACTCAGTAGTGAAACCGCTTTATAAAAAAGGTGAAAGGGATAATGTAGATAACTATAGACCTATTTCTATGCCATCGGTTTTTTCCAAAGTTATTGAAAAGGCTGTATATTCAAGATTAATTGATCATTTCAGTTCACATAATTTCCTGTCAAACGTACAGTTTGGTTTTAGAAGTGGTTTAACGACCGAAAACGCTATATTTTCGTTTCTCTGTGAGGCACTTGATGGGTTAAATAAGAGGCTACGGACATTAGGCGTCTTCTTTGATTTAACAAAAGCGTTTGATTGTGTTGATCACAAAATATTGTTGCAGAAGTTGGAACATTATGGAATACGGGGAGTAGCCCACAACTGGTTCACCTCTTACTTTAATAATAGACAACAGAAGGTAATTCTCCGCAATGTAGAAAATGGCTATGACGTGCAATCCCAATGGGGCACAATTAAGTATGGGGTGCCCCAGGGGTCTGTTTTGGGACCATTGCTGTTTCTTATTTATATAAATGATATGCCTTCGAGTATAACAGGTGATTGTAAAATATTTTTGTTTGCTGATGATACCAGCTTGGTAGTGAAGGATGTTGCTCGTAATATTGACACAGTATCAAATAATGCAGTTCAAGAGATAAGTTCATGGCTAATAGAAAACAAGTTGATGTTAAATCACAGTAAAACTCAGTTCTTACAATTTCTAACACATAATTTGACGAAATCTGACATTATGATTACACATAATGGGCATGTGATAAGTGAGACTGAACAGTTCAAATTTCTAGGTGTTCATATAGACAGTAAGCTGTCATGGAAAGCCCATGTTCAGGATCTTGTTCCAAAACTAAATTCTGCTATATTTACCATTAGAACAATATCTGAGATAAGTGATTTTTCAACACGAAAAGTAGTCTATTTCGCTTACTTTCACTCACTTATGACGTACGGCATTGTTTTTTGGGGTAACTCGCCTGATGCAAAAAGGATATTTCTGGCTCAAAAACGGGCGGTTCGAGCAATATCTGGTGTAAGTTCGCGAACGTCATGTCGACCCCTTTTCAGTAGTCTGGGAATTTTTACTCTGGCGTCACAATACGTTTTTTCTTTAATGTCGTTTGTTGTTAATAATATCAGCTTATTCCCACGAGTTAGTAGCTTTCACTCGGTGAATACTAGACAGATGTCTAATCTACATTTGCACCGCACCACCTTAACACTTGTGCAGAAAGGGGTGCAGTATTCTGCGGCGTCCATTTTCAATAAGCTGCCACAACAACTTAAGAATCTTAGCACTAATCCACATGCTTTCAAATCTAAATTGAAGAGTTACCTCGTGGCTCACTCCTTTTATTCTGTCGAGGAACTCCTAGAAAAGTTAAACAATTAAGCTAATTTATTTTTTCTTTATTGATTCTTTTCACTTTTTCTATTACCATTATTGTGTAACAATTAATGTATTGACTTGTTCCATGACCATGGAGTCTTACTCCTGAAGTGGGTCCTATGGAACAGAATAAATAAACAAATAAATAAATAAATAAATAAAGATAATAGACCAATTCTGGTTCATGAATGACAATTAACTGCTTAGGTAAACAATAATTAAATCTACAAAACTACATAAAATGTAATTAAAAATATGTGTACATTAAATTTAAAGGGTACGAACAAGGTGAACTCAAGCACTACTCACAAAATTTTTGACGATGTTTCAATATTTAGCTGCATATTATTATTTCTTGTATGGCACTGTATTTCGGTCGCTAAAAATGGAAGTTCCATAAGACTGTTCATTATCAAATTGTCTATCCATCCGACTGTTAGGACGTAACATTATCTTAGCAGCAGGTCAGAAAGTTGAAATTTGCGTCACATACTGAAGTATATGGTGCCTTAGCAGCGTGAAAAAGAAAGAAGGGAAACGTATGCTTGTACGTTAATACCGGCAAAAGGTAGAGAAATGTTTTGAAACTCACACTTCGAAATGTATAACGGCAATAATTTCAGGGTGACCTGAAATCATAAAATTTGAGAAGTACGATTTCACAGTACCAGTAGTGGAATCGTTAATTTGTAATTATATTACATATAACATACGTTTTGTCATTACAGACTTCAGTTGCTTTCGTAGTCAGGCAAAACTATAAGGAGCTAGTGCAGGGATTTTGATATGATTTTCTGTAATAGAGTGAGTCACAGGTAAGTTTAATATGTATGATTTACAAACACTTTAAACATGCAAATCAGCAGCTTCTATCGTAAAATTTTTGCAATACTTTCCTACGGCAAATCTACCTAGTGACTGTGTGACGATCCTGCATACCAGAAATGTATGACCGACCGAATATTCGGTTTCCTTTCGTCAAAAATATTGTTTTCGACCGCAGCTTCGCTTTCCGCCAGAAATCAGCCGAATCTTCTGCTTGGCCGAAATTAGCTTTCGTGACATGAAGGATTAAGTTAGATCGCGTTCGGGATGGATTGGATTCAGTCAACAATAACGCCGTTTAACTACTGGGAATTGTATTTTATTGTTAATCAAAATGTAAAGCAATCTCACCTTATAGTGACATTCTTATACAGTGTTTGTGGCGTGCTAGGAACAAAACTTTATGTGATTAATAATATGATGTTTGAAGCTACAAACGTAATACTATCAAATACTATCAAATTATAAAAAGTCAACAAGTTCTTCTGGCAGACAGAGTAGAACTATTATTTAGATCGCTATCTGGTAAGATGTACTGTCAGATGCCTACAGAGGAGCGAAAACTTTAAACACTGTATGTGTAGTAATATAATTAAAAAAACGATAATATCTCACTATTTTGGGTTTAATTTTTTTTATGCAAGACGACGGGTTTCGAACTCAAGAGTGTTATCTCCATAGTTTTATGTAGGCGCTCAGCCTGCACCGTGAACTATGGTGGTTCTTCATGTATATTTAATTATTTTATGGTTTACTATCCAACAGGGCATTATTGTTTTAAGTTTTTGAGTATCCAGCAGCACAATTACTTTTTCTTTTTTTTTTTAAATTGTGCTGGTGGATACTCAAATACTTTAACGGTTTAACGATAGCATATCTCAGTCTATCTGGGAAAATGCCCTGCTTTAAAGAGCTTTTACAAATTTGAGTAAGAATCCTACTTATCTCTTGGGAACAAGCTTTTAATACCCTGCGGGAAATGCCGTCAATTCCATGTGAGCTTTTACTCTTGAGAGAGTTTATGATATTACGGATATCTGAAAAAGAGGTGGGTGGAATTTCAATTGTATCAAATTGTATCTTCCATTAATTGACTTGCTCCTTCTAATGAACATTTAGATCCTATTTTCTCTACAACATTTAAACAGTAATCATCAAAAATGTATTCAACTTCTGACTTTTTCTTAAAGTTTTCATTTGTTTTGATGGTAATACCCTCTTCCTCTGTTCTTGGTTGCCCTGTCTCCCTTTTAATAATATTCCAAATTGTTTTGATTTTATTCAAAAATGTTTGTATAGTCTATGGGACTTAACTACGGGGTCATCAGTCCCTAAACTTACAAACTACTTATGAACTACTTACGAACTAGGACGGCACAAATATCCATGCCCGAGGGGGGATTCGAACCCCTGACCGTAGTGGCCGTGCAGACCGTGACTGGAGCGCCTTAGTCCCCTCGGCCGCCGCGGCCGGCTTGATTTTATTATCAGAGAAACTAATCTCAGACATGATGCACATGCTTCTTGATTTTTTATAACTTTTCTTAATGTAGCACAGTGGTTTTTATAATATTTTTCGTTTCTGTGTTATTACTCTTTCTTGTGGATAGACATAGTTCCCTTTTTCGGTTGCAAGATATTTTTATTTCTTCAGTAAGCCATGGTGTAAGTGGTGTGGTAATCTTTGGAAGTTCGATTGTAGAGTAAGCACTCTGGCTGCGACAGAGCAGTGAGTTGCCAAGAGCAGTCAGATGCAAGCCAGTTGCAAGTTAGTTGCCAGAGTGGACAGTTGCTTGAGGTAGCTCGGGAAGCTGTTGGAGAAGGCAGTCGTTACGTATGTGTTGCAGCACGCCATTATTGTAATCCATGATGTTAATTTAATTTTCTGTAATAGTTTTTCTGCTTCGTATTCTTTAAGAATGATAATTTCTAATTTTCAATTCGCGTTCTGCGTTCTCATTTTGGTAGTTAGTATCCCCTCCCTGTCAGTTTCTTCATTTATGATTATTGTTGAACATAATTACTACCCACCTAACCTGCATGCTGCGAGCTGCTTGCTGATCCTTTGTCCAGTTTTGTAATAAGAATAAACGAGGTAAGTCCATTTTTATTTTATCTTTCATCGGTCTCGATTGGCCGCCATGTTCTCCGAATCTGAACATCTACGACTCCTTTTTGTGGGGCAACATTACAGACAAGGTGTACAGCAATAACTCCAAAACAGTTGAAGAGCTTAAAACGGCCATTCAGAAGCTCATCGACAGCATGGATATTCTGATACTTCAGCGGGCCACGCAGAATTTCGCTTTTCGTCCGCGCCACATCTTCGCCATGGAAGACAGGCATATCGATCACGACATAACCTAAATCCGAAAATCTGTAATGAATTTGACATGTTGAATAAAGTGTCTACACGCCAAAGTTCAAAACTAATTTACGTTTCATACAGTTAAATTATCTCCACTCTTTAAGAAGTATAAGGCTCCTGTTGTTGTTGTGGTCTTCAGTCCGGAGACTGGTTTGATGCAGCTCTCCACAATACCCTATCCTGAGCAAGCCTCTTCATCTCCACATAAGAACGGGAACCTACATCTGTCTGAATCTGCTTACTGTATCCATCTCTTGGTCTTCCTATGCGATTTTTACCCCACACACTTCCCTCTAATGCTAAATTCACAATTCCTTGATGTCTAAGAATGTGTCCTACCAATCTATCCCTTCTTTTAGTCAAGGTATGCCAGAAATTTCTTTTCTCCCCAATTCTGTTCAGTACCTCCTCATTAGTTACGCGATCCACCCACCTAATCTTCAGCATTCTTCTGTAGCACCATATTTCAAAAGCCTCAATCCTCTTCCTGTCCGCACTGTTTATCGTCCACGTCTCACTCCCATACAAGGCAACACTCCATACAAATGCCTTCAGAAAGGACTTCCTTAGGCTTAAATCAATATTCGATGTTAACAAATTTCTCTTTTTCAAAAACGCTTTTTTACCCATTGCCACTCTGCATTTTATATCCTCTGTACTGCGACCATCGTTTGTTATTTTACTGCCCAAGTAACAAAACTCATCTACCTCCTTTATTGTTTCGTTACCTAATCTAATTCCTTCGCATCACCTGATTTTCTTAGACTGCACTCCATTACCCTAGTTTCGCTCTTGTTATTGTTCATCTTATATGCACCTTTCAGCAGACTGTCCATTCCGTTCAATTGCTCTTCCAGGTCCCTTGCTGTATCTGACAGAATTACTATGTCATCGGCAAAACACAATGTTTTTAATTCTTCACCCTGATTTTTTATTCCTTCTCCAAATTTCTCCTTGCTATCCTTTATAGCTTGCTCAATGTACAAATTGAATAACAATGAAGAAAGGCCACAACCCTGTCTTACTCCCTTTCCAACCACTGCATCCCTTTCATGCCCTAGAACTCTGACAACCGCTGTCTGGTTTTGTACAAGTTGTAAATAACCTTACGCTCCCTATATTTTACTCCTGCTTGCTTCAGAACTTGAAAGAGTTTATTCCAATAAACGTTGTCAAAAGCCTTCTCCAAATCTACAAAAGCTAGAAATGTAGGTTTGCCTTTTCTTAATCTATCATCTAGGATAAGCCGTAAAGTGAGAATTGCCTCCCGTGTTCCTACATTTCTCCTGAACCCAAACTGATCTTCCCCGAGGTCGGTTTCTACCAGCTTTTCCATTCTTCTGTATATAATTCGTGTTAATATTATGCAACCATGACTTATTAAACTGATCGTTCTGTAGTTTTCACACCTGTCTGCACCTGCTTTCTTTGGAAGGGGATTATAACATTTTTCTTAAAGTCTGAGGGTACTTCGCCTGTCTCATACATCTTACACACCAGGTGAAACAGGTTTGTCATGGCTGGTTCTCCCAGAGACTTCAGTAGCTCTGAGGAAATATCATCTACTCCAGGGGCCTTGTTTCGACTTAGGTCTTTCAGGGCTCTGTCAAATTCTTCTCTTAGTACAGTATCTCCTATTTCATCTTCATCTACATCCTCTTCCCTTCCTACAATATTGTCTCGAAGTTCATTTCCTTTGTAGAGCCCCTCTACACACTCTTTCCACCTTTCAGCTTTCCCTTCTTTGCTGAGAACTGGTTTTCCATCAGTGTCCTTGATATTCATAGAGGTGTTTTTCTTAACTCCAAATGTTTCTTTTATTTTCCTGTAGGCTGTAGCTATTTTTCCCCTATTTATACATTCTTCTACATCCTTGCATTTGCCTTCTAGCCACTCCTGCTTAGCCATTTTGCACTTCCTGTCAATCTCATTTCTTAGTCATCTGTACTCTATTTTGCCTGTTTCATTTACTGCATTTTTATATTTTCTCCTTTCATCGATTAAATTTAGTATCTCCTGTGATATCCAAGGATTTTTTGTAGGTCTTGCCTCCTACCTATTTTGTCCTCTGCTACCTTAACTATCTCATCTCTCAATTTTACCCAGTCCTCTTCTACTGATTTATTTTGCCTTGTTTCTGTCAATTGTTGCCTAAAGCTCCCTCTGAAATTCTTAAGAACCTCAGGTACCTTCAATTTATCCAGGTCCCATCTCCTTATTTTTATACATTTTTTTAGTTTCTTCAGTTTCAGCCTACATTTCATAACCAACAAGTTATGGTCAAAGTCTATATCTGCCCCTGGGTATGTCTTACACTGTAAAACCTGGTTCCGAAATCTATGTATTACCATTATAAAATCTATCTGGTATCTCCCGGTGTCTCCTTGTCTCTTCCATGCATACAATCTTCTTTGGTGATTCTTGAACCAGGTGTTTGTTATAACTAAATTATGTTCAGTGCAAAATTCTACCAGGCGGCTTCCTCTTTCATTCCTTTTGCCCAGACCATATTCACCTACTATCTTCCCTTCCTTGACCGACTATCGAATTCAGTCTCCCATCACAATTAAGTTTTCCTCTCCCTTAATTGTCTGAATAGTTTCCTTTAAGTCCTCATATATTTCTTCGATTTCCTCATCATCGGCAGTGCTTGTTGGCATATAAACCTGTACTACTGTTGTCGGTGTTGGCTTCGTATCTATCTTGACAAATCATAATGCGATCACTGTGCTGGTCATAGTAGTTTACCTGCATTCCTATTTTCTTATTCATTATCAATCCTACTCCTGTGATACCCCCAACTGATTTTGTATTTATAATCCTGTACTCACCTGACCAGAAATCCTGTTCATCCTGCCACCGAACTTCACTAATCCCCACTATATCTAACTTCAACCTATCCATATCCCTTTTTAAATTTTCTAATTTTCCTACTCGATTAAGCGATCTAACATTCCACGCTCCGACCCGTAGAATGCAAGTATTGGCTTTCCTGATGATCACATCCTCCTGAGTAGTCCCCGCCCGGAGATCCGAATGGGGGACTATTTTACCTCCGGAATATTTTACCCGAGAGGATGCCATCATCATATGTTCATACAGTAGAGCTGCATGTCCTCGGGAAAAATAACGGCTGTAGTTTCCACTTGCTTTCAGCCGTTGGCAGTAACTGTGTGGCAAAGCCACATTAGCTGATGTTACAAGGCCAGCTCAGTCAATCATCCAGACTGTTGCCCCTGTAACTACTGAAATGGCTGCTGCCCCTCTTCAGGAACCACACGTTTGTCTGGCCTCTCCACAGATACCCCTCCGCTGTGGTTGCACCTACGGTACGGCAATCTGTATCGTTGAGGCAAGCAAGCCACCCCACCTCGGTAATGTCTGTGGTTCATGGGAGTGGGGGCTCCTGTTACGATACGGAAATACGTAGTGGCAGAAGCCATAAAAAAAAGTTCAAATGTTTGTAAATCTATCGAACTTAACTGCGTGGTTATTAGCCATAGCTTACAAACTATTTACACTAAGGTAAACTAATCTAAGGGAAACACAAACACAAACGCTTTTTCGTTGATATTATTTAGTGAGGAGTGAAAGGGGGGAGGGGGGTCGCCAGAAAACTTTTACTTGAAAGGGGGACGCATATTCTAAAAGGGTGAAAAACACAAAAACACTGGTCTAGAGAATTTACAGGTGTAAAAATTATCTCCTGTTATTTGCTGAATGGAGACTGAGTATTCACTCCAATATGTGAAATAAAATTGAGGCAAGAATTAATGTTACATTGCCGATACTTCAAATCGGAAATTTGGACAGCCCTATTTCATCTAATTAGAAAAGAAAAATACAAAGAAATTAAAAATTAAAGACATTGAGTAGTGTCCCTTCAAGAAATAGTATCTTGATGTTGAGTGTTTTTTTCCAGTTATATTTGATCACTGTACAGAAATAAGGACATAGAAATCCAGTTTAGCCTGCTGTATAACCAAAGATAGTTGAGTCTCCTTTTCAGTGGATAACCTTTAGAACCACCTCCATGAACCACAGACATTGCCGAGGTGGGGTGGCTTGCGTGCCTCAACGATACAAATAGCCGTACCATAGGTACAATCAGAACGGAGGGGTATCTGTGGAGAGGCCAGACAAACGTGTGGTTACTGAAGAGGGGCAGCGGCCTTTTAAGTAATTACAGAGGCAACAGTCTGGATGATTGACTGAGCTGGCCTTGTAACATCAGCTAATGTGGCTTTGCCACACAGTTACTGCGAACGGCTGAAAGCAAGGGGAAACTATAGCCATTACTTTTCCGAGGTCATGCAGCTCTACTATATGAATATATGATGATGGCATCCTTTCGAGTAAAATATTCCGGAGGTAAAATAGTCCCCCATTCCTATCTCCGGGCGGGGATTACTCAGGAGGATATGATCATCAGGTTCGAAGCGTGGAATGTTAGATCTCGTAATCGGGTAGGGAAATTAGAAAATTTAAAAAGGGAAATGGATAGACTGAAGTTAGATATAGTGGAGATTAGTAAAGTTCGATGGAAAGAGGAACAGGATTTCTGATCAGGTGAGTACAGGATTATAAATACAAAATCAGTTGAGGGAATTACAGGAGTAGGACTGATAATGAATAAGAAAACAGGAATGCGGATAAACTACCATGAGCAGCGAAGTGGTCGCATTATCGTAGTCAAGATAGAGACTAAGCCAACATCGACCACAATAGTACAGGTTTATATGCCAACTAGCTATGCCGATGATGGGGAGATTGAAGAAATATTTGATGAGGTAAATGAAATTATACAGACAGTAAAGGGAGAGGAAAACTTAATTGTGATGGGAGACTCGATTTGGGTAGTACGAAAAAGAAGGGAAGGAAAAATAGTAGGTAAATATGGACCGGGCAAAGGGAATGAAAGAGAATACCGCCTTGTAGAATTGTGCATGTAATATAATTTAATTATAACAAACACTTGGTTTAAGAATCATGAAAGAAGGTTGTATACGTGGAAGAGTCCAGGAGACACTGGAAGGTACTAGATAGATTTTATAATGGTAAGACATAGATTTCGGAACCATGTTTTAAACTGTAGGACATACCCAGGGGCAGATATAGACTGTGACCATATCGTATTAGTCAAGTACTGTTGGCTGGAACTGGGAAAAAATGCAAAAATGTAGGAAAATAAGGAGATGGGACCTGGTTAAATTGAAGGAACCTGAAATTCACGAGAATTTAAGAGGGAGCTTTAGGCAACAACTGACAGAAACGGAGGGAAATAAAACAGTAGAAGAAGAATGGGTAGCATTGAGAGCAGAGGACAATAAAGATAGCAGAGGAGAAAATAGGTAGAAAGGCAAGACCTACAAACAATCCTTGAATATCACAGGAAATACTAAATATAATTGATGAAAGGAGAAAATATAAAAATGCAGTAAATGAAACAGGCAAAAGGGAGTACAGAATACTAAGAAATGAGATTGACACGAAGTGTAAAATAGCAAAGCAGGAGTGGCTAGAAGGCAAATGTAAGTCTGTAGAAGAATGTATAATTAGGGGAAAATAGATACCGCCTACAGGAAAATAAAAGAAACATTCGGAGACAAGAAAAGCAGCTGTATGAATACAGAAAACTTAAATAAAAAACCAGTTCTCACCAAAGAAGGGAAAGCTGAAAGGTGGAAAGAGTATATAGAGGAGCTCTACGAAGGAAATGAACGTCAGGACAATATTGTAGGAAGGAAAGAGGATGTAGATGAAGATAAACTGGGATATACTATACTGAGAGAAGATTTTGACAGAGCATTGAAAGACCTAAGTCGAAACAAGGCCCCCTGGAGTGGACGACATTCCCTCAGAGCTACTGAAGTCTCTGGGAGAGTCAGCCATGACAAAACTATTTCACCTGGTGCGTAAGATGTATGAGACAGGAGAAATAGGCTACCCTCATAATTTAAGAAAAATGTAATAATACCCATTCCAAAGAAAACAGGTGCAGACAGGGGTAAAAACTACAGACTATCAGATTAATAAGTCATGGTTGCAAAATTGTAACATGAATTATTTACGGAAGGATCGAAAAGTTGGTAGAGCACGACCGTGGGGAAGTCCAGTTTGGATTCATGAGAAATGTAGGAACACGGGAGGTGATCCTCACTTTACGGCTAATCTTAGAAGAGAGATTAAGGAAAGACAAACCTACATTTCTAGCTTTTGTAGATTTGGAGAAGGCTTTTGACAGCGTTGATTGGAATACATTCTTTCAAATTCTGAAATCAGCAGGAGTAAAATATAGGGAACGGAAGGTTATTTACAACTTGTACAAAAACCAGACATCAGTTATCAGAGTTGAAGGGCATGAAAGGGATGCAGAGGTTGGAATGGGTGTAAGACTGGGTTGTAGCATTTTCGCAATGTTATTCAATTTGTACAATGAGCAAGCTATAAAGGAAAGCAAGGAGAACTTCGGAGAAGGAATTAAAGTTCAGAGTGAAGAAATAAAAACCTTGCGTTTTGCTGATGACATTGTAATCTGTCAAAGACAGAAAAGGACCTGGAAGAGCAATTGAACGGAATGGACAGTGTGTTGAAAGGAGCATATAAGATGAACATTAACAAGAGCAAAACAAGGATAATGGAATGCAGTCTTATAAAATTAGGCGATGCTGAAGGAATTAAATTAGGTAACTAATCAATAAAGTTGATAAATGAGTTTTGTTACTTGGGCAGTAAAATAACATATGATGGGCACAGTACAGAGGATATGAAATACAGAATGGTAATGGTTAGAAAAGCGTTCTTGGAAAAGAGAAATTTGTTAACATCGAATATTAATTCAACCATAAGGAAGTTTTTTCTTAAGGCATTTGTGTGGAGTGTTGCCTTGTATGGGATGAAACATGGACGATAAACAAAGCGGACAGGAAGAGGATAGAGGCTTTTGAAATGTTGTGTTACAAAAGAATACTGAAGATTACGTGGGTGGATCGCTTATCAAATGAGAAGGTATTGAACAGAATTGGGGAGAGAAGGTTTTCTGGCTTCCCTTGACTAAAAGAATAGATCGATTTGTAGGACACATTCTTAGACATCAACGAATTGTGAATTTATCTCAAATGTTCAAATGTGTGTGATGTCATATGTGACCAAACTTTGTGGTTATCAGTGGCTAGACTCACACACTAATTACTTAACTAACTTACACTAACTTACGCTAAAGACAACAAAAACACCCTTGCCCGAAGGAGGATTCGAACCCTCGACCGTAGCGGCCATGCAAACTGTGACTGACGCGACGCACACAGCTCGGTCACTGTGGCCGACGTGAATTTAGCGTTGGAGGGAAGTGTTTGGGGGTAAAAATCGCAGGGGGAGACTAAGGGATGAATACAGTAAGCAAATTCAAATGGATTTAGGTTGCCGTTCGAATGAGGAGATGAAGGTGCTTGCTCAGAATTGAGTAGGGTGGAGAGCTGCATCAAACCAGTATCCGGGCTGAAGACCACAATAGTTCCCTGTGACTGTTGTACGAATCTGTGCTGAAAGCAAAAGACAAATTATCGTACATTTCAGCAGCAATATTCGGTTAACAGCTACGAAGTTTGTTTATTGATGTCACCATAACAACACTTTACTACCAACACCTGCTGAGTCGCCTGTATACACTTTTTACTAACAGGAAGATACTAGTGTACGATCGAAGTCATTGAGGTCTTTTCTGCTGTTACTGACTCTCTACTGACATTACAAATTTTATTTATTTAATCTTTCATTCTCTACTCTAAGGAGTGGAACGGGCTGTTTAAGATCCGGCTCATTAAGATTACCGGTTCTATTCAGCCAATTATCAATCCGATAGTGGGGCAAGGGAGATCCCAGTTGGGAATAGGTGAGAGGGCTTTTCACTTACGGCATATGAGTTACAACCAAGGGAAATCTCCCAAAAACGCTCGTCGAAGCAGGGAGCTGGGACAATTTAAATTAATATATGTCATGTCTTTCGTAGAGGACGTTGTCTCAGGACAACAAATTATCGAGACAGCGTGATTTTAGTCCAAGAAACTAAATATTAGCCCCCGAGTTACACGCATTATGAGTACTCGCAAATATCAGCCCGACCAAATTGCAATGGATGAGCCTGTAGCCGGTGGTAACGCCTTCAGCACAGGTATCCTTTCAGAGTGCAGTAATCTACGCCTCTTTTTTATACTTGCAGGTCCACCTACCGTGATATCTATCGCTTCATTGCACATTACATAGGGGAGACCAGATAATTTTGATCCAATAGTGTACTTTTCACTGGCAGCCTAGTTAACTATGTTATCGTAATATGACTGATTGATTATAGAAAATGCAGCTCTTTTTCTGCATCGCACTCACTTACTCGCTCACAACTATCGCTGCTTATTCACATCACGTGTTTATATACCTTCCTGCATGACGTGTTCCCGCCATTCTCAGCGTCTGCGGTTTGTGACTTCACGGAAAAGTGAAGCGATCGCTTTTCTCACTCATCGAGGTCGTGGGATTTCCGCTGAATGACCTTAGGTCGTCCATCCTTAGCCTGGCAATCAGACATTAAAATTCAGTACACTACAATACGATTAGAATAATAGACGTGACTGAACCATTCAAGGACTGTGTGATCGGAGAACGATACGAACCTGAAGGCCACAAAGGTGGTCTGGTAATGCAAAACACGTTAAATGAATGCATTATTGACCGTCCAAAATGAAATCGGATTCTAGATGAATTTAGGAAAATATACTGTATACCAACATCATGAAGTAACTCGAGGGAAATAATTATTGGCGCACAGCGATTCAGAAAATGCTGTTTCGGTGAAAAGCACAGTCTGTTTTTTCACAGCATATTACGAGTTCAACAACAAATGATCTCGAATTGATTTCATATTGCGGTAATGTGACTATGTATTCTTATCTAAATTATGCAGCAGAATTCGTGATTCCCTCTTAGAACCATCACAGTAAGTAGTACCTGACGAAAGACATCTACTGTAACCGAAGTGATATCTAGATCACCAAAGCCTATATTAAGCCATCTGATGTTTCTAATGTATATATGACGCTTAGGAATAGACTCGTGATCTGAAGCACCATGATAGGGATTGCGCGGCCACTCCCGCCAGAGGTTCAAGTCCTCTGTCAGGCATGGGTGTCTATGTTGTCTTAGAGTATGTTAATTTATGAACTTTGTAGGTCTAGGGACCGATGTCCTCACCCACTTTGTTTCCTCAGCTTTCAAAACATTTGAACATTTGAATTTACACTGGTCAGAACAATTGAGGGATCAGTTGAAATATCTACGTTCTAAAGTACTGTCAAATGCAGAATGAACTAAATTGGTGCGACGTCTTTTTATCGGTTCTGCGGAGTGGAGACGAAACATTACGGCAACAGAGACAGTGGTAATAACAAAGCTGCTGCAAAGGAGATTGGTGCTGACTTGTGTTTGTTCAACCAAACGAATTACACAAGCAGTTGGGCTCAGATAGTGTAGTGAGCAGGTAGTGCCATGCAACAACACCATGACTTAGCCGAAGTTATGGCATGGAGGGCCATATGAAGGTCGAAAAAGGGACAGACACAGAGGGAGGTGGCTGCAGCTATTGGAGTCTCCCAGAGTGTAATTTCCAGGACCTGGACGCGATAATATACATAAACTGTTAAAAAAAAGCAAGGCAAGGATCGTCAACGGGTAACATCAACAAGAGACATCCGTTATATCGAGTTAACAGCCCGTCGAGTCAGGAGGCTGATTCCAGAATGGGGCGGCATCGTGCGTCGTGTCGGGATAGCTCAGTCGGTAGAGCGTTTGCCCGAGAAAGGTAAAGGTCCAAGGTTCGAGTCCCGGTTCCGCCACACAATTTTAATCTGCCAGGAAGTTACATATCATCGCACACTCCGCTGCAGAGTGAAAGTTTCATTCTGGAATCATCCCTTAGGCTGTGGCTGAGCCATGTTTCCACCATATTATTTCTTCCAGGAGTGATAGTCTTGCATGGTTCGCAGGAGAGCTTCTGTGAAGTTTGGAAAGTAGGAGGCGAGGTACTGGCGGAAGTAAAATTGTGGGGCGGCATCGTGAGTCGTGTCGGGATAGCTCAGTGGGTAGAGCGCTTGCCCGCGAAAGGCAAAGGTCTGAGGTTCGAGTCCCGGTTCCGGCACACAATTTTAATCTGCCAGGAAGTTTCAGGAGGCTGAGTACTATTCAGCTACAGCGCACCCTCCAGGTAGCAACTGGAGGCGCAATATCAACACACACACACACACACACACACACACACACACACACACACACACACACATATATATATATATATATATATATATATATATATATATATATATATATATATATATATATGCCGTGCGCTGGTGCCATAGGAGATAAGTTTTTCTGGTAGACGTTAACGCTGGTCTCCACAAAGCTGCACTGGTGGACAAAATGCTTGAAGCTGAGGGAATTGAACGAATGGAGCTTGTTTCTCGGACTTAAACCCGATGGAGAATGTTTGGGATGCACTTCGTAGACGCATTGCAGCCATACCAGCACCTCCCACATCGGTTGCAGAGTTGGATATTGCACTCATGCCTAATATCCCTCAAGAGCTGATTGATAACCTCATACTGTCCATGGAACACGAGTGCAACTGTACTGGCCGTCCGAGATGATCACACACAGCATTAGAGAGCAACGAGAATAACTTTTTCACTATTATGGTAGCCAAATAGTGCCTCACACTAAGTACACCTTATGTAAGCCTCAAATAAAGAGTTGAGACAGCAAAATATTGTTCTGTACTACACACGAATTACAACTGTAACCAATATCTGAATAAAATACGTTACCATGTGAACATTATGTGTGATATCTCATCTGATCCCCTAATTGTTGTGAGCAATGTATATAAACGGTTTATGATACAATATGAGCAGGTTTAGTACATTTTCAGGGGATGAACTGTTGTCAGAAGATGAAAACAAATTGCACCAAGATTGTCATAATATCTATGTAGTATGAAATGTGTCAATTATGTCTAGAGAAGTGTGAGACACTCCACATGAGGACTAAAAAGGATTCCGTTAATTATTGGTTACACGAAAAAATATGATATTTTAGGGTTACAAATTATGAAAATCGTAAATTAAAAAATCACATACATAACGTAGTGGGTAAGGAAAACCAAAGATTGTGTTTTATTGGTTACGGAAGTTCAGACTTTACCACCTGGTCTGTCATTATCTCGATTATGTCTTCGTTCTATGCCGTATTTATCGGATAGAATCGACGGTAGACGTTGGGGAGGTTATCGAAGATATGATAATCGAATAGAAACTGTCTTTCGCTACGACGGCACCCACTTATGAAATTTAATGTGAAAACTCCTCTGCGTTTTTACCCCATACACTTCCTTCCAATACTCAATTCGTGATTCTTAGATGTCTAAGAATGTGCCCTACCAATCGATCCCTTGTTTTAGTCAAGGTATGTCAGAAATTTCTTTTCTCCCCAATTTTATTCAGTATCTCTTCAGCATTCTTCTGTAGCACCACGTTTCATAAGCTTCTATCATTTTCATGTCTCAACTATTTATCGTCCATGTTTCACTTCCACATAAGGCAACTCTCTACGCAAACACCCTGAGAAAAGTTTTCCTTGCACTTAAATTAATATTCGATGTTAACAAATTTCTCTTTTTCAAAAACGTCTTTCTTCCCATTACCATTCTGCATTTTATTTCCTCTGTACTGCGACCATCATATGTCATTTTACTGCCCAAGTAACAAAACACCGTCTATATCGTCTGATTTTCTTAGACTGCATTGCATGACCCTTATTTTTCTGTTGTTAATGTTCATATTATGCGCACCTGCCAACACACCGTCCATTCCGTTCAGTTGGTTGTCCATATAATTTCTTCATCCTGTACTTTAATTCCTTTTCCAAATTTATTTTGCTTTCCTTCACAGCTTGTGCAAAGTACAGATTGAATAACACTGGGGAAAGGCAACAACCCTGTGTTACTCCTTTCCAACCGATGCTTCCCTTCCATGCCCTTCCAGTCTAATAACTACTGTCTGGTTTCCGTACAAATTGTATATTACTTTTCATACCCCACATTTTACCTCTTCTGACTTCAGAATATGAAAAAGTGTATTTCAACAACTTTGTGAAAAGCTTTCTGCAAATCTACAAAAGCTAGAACTGTAGGTTTGCCTTTCCTAAGGTTAAGTCCTGAGTATTGCCTCCCGTGTTCATACATTTCTCCTAAGGACTTACTGACTTTACCCGAGGTTACCTTCTAGCAGATTTTCCATTATTCTATAAATAATTCGTGTTAGAATTTTGCATCCAAAACTATTAAACTGATGATAATGTAATTTTCGCACCCGTCTTCGTTAGCTTTCTTTGGAATGTGAGTACCCATGTCAAATCCGATTAATTAGGCCGAACCTGGACATGCGACACAAAGGTGAAAGATGAAGAGTGAGGGATTTGCTTGAGTCGACCGATTACATTGGTGATTAAATGATAACGAATTTTTGTGCCCTTTAGGAAGTGCAGAATTATCTGTTTCTGTACATTCGAAGCAAATTGCCATTTCTTTAACCACATCAAAAAGATTCAGGGTGCAGTGCAGTTATGATTATTGTATGGTAACGAAGCGTAGAAGGTAGCCAATGCGTTAATGTGGAACAGATCTACGCTTTAAAAAGTTGTTGCAATTTTGATCACCGGGTGAAATTAGGAGAGAGTATGTTCCTGTCGACGATTCCGTTCATCTCATTCAATAAATTATGTAATCGACGGTTAATATAATCCATATTTGTTTGACCATTTTTGCCAATATCCCGTTTATAATCTATTACATATGGCAACATATACGTATTTCTTAGGTTAACTCGTTGCCATTCCTATCACGTTTCGCTGCCATACGATAATTACACTGTTGAACTCTGAGAGACGCTACAATATAATTTCTAATACTTGGTAGAAAACTGTAGCACCTGCAAAGTTAATGACGCTGGAAAAAATAACCAACATGAACATTGAGGGCTGAAACACACTTCAGCGGATCATGCCTCAAGCTACTGATATTTCTAGTTTAATAAACTCCATATTGTGCGTGACGAGATCGGGGCGACATATAGTAAGATACTAGTAGAAAAATCTTACAGCCGAAATTTTCAGAATTTAATTAATTAAGCGACCGGTTTCATTGCCCCAACGGCACCATAATCAGGCCCCATTCACGAGCACGCCGGCCGCGGTGGCCGAGGGGACTGAGGCGCTCCAGTCACGGTCTGCACGGCCACTACGGTCGGGGGTTCGAATCCCCTCTCGGGCATGGATATTTGTGCCGTCCTTAGTATTAGCTAGTTTGTAAGTAGTTTGTAAGTTTAGGGACTGATGACCCCGTAGTTAAGTCCCATAAGCTTAACAAACATTTGAACATTTATTCGCGAGCGAGTGAAACAATTTCTTCGATTGTGCTTATAAATGGGAGCCGTTGTAATAACTGGTGTTGTTGTCTGTCGTTTGTCATGGTTGTCGTTTATGTTGTCATGAGCAATAAAGATATGCACGGAAGCCGGTTATTAAAGTGGCTCAACATTTACAAGTGGAATCGATCAAATGGTTTTACTTGCTCGTGCGAGTGCGCATGAATGTATAATTAAATAAATTCTGAAAATACGGCTTTCTATCTTTTTTCTGCAAGAGACTTCTGTCGATGACTCTCCTTCCCGGGAAATATGCTGCTTCTTCTCTGCCAAGAAATCTTCAATGCAGTCACAATTTTTTTTTCTTCTCGTATATCATCGTAGTTTTGTTGTTCTGTTCGTTGGTTAGAGCTGTAGGACAGAAAATGACATAGGTTACATGATCTATATAGGTATGTGTGATAACTAATCAAATACGGAACTTACTGGAACCACATTAGTACATCAATGCATGACTTTGAATGTGTATATGAAACTACAGTCGCTACTTCTCCCGAGGACATGCAGCTCTACTGTATGGCTATATGACGATGGCGTCTTCTTGGGTAAAATATCCCGGAGGTAAAATAGTCCCCCATTTGGATCTCCGGGCGGAGACTACTCGGGAGGATGTCGTCATCAAGAAAAACAAAACAGGCATTCTACGGGTCGCAGCGTGGAATGTTCTAACCCTTAATCGAGTAGGTAAGCTAGAAAATTTGAAAAGAGAAATGGATAGGTTAAAGTTAGATATGGTAGGGATTAGTGAAGTTCGGTGGCAGGATGAACAGGATTTCTGGTCAGGTGAGTACAGGGTTATCAATACAAAATCAGTCGGCGATAACGCAGGAGTAGGTCTGATAATGAATAAGAAAATATGAATGCGGGTAAGTTACTATGAACAGCACAGTGAACGCATTATCGTAGTAAAGATAGACATGAAGCCAACACCGACCAAAGTAATGCAAGTTTACATGCCAGCTAGCACGGCCGATGATGAGGATATCCAAAAAATGAATAAGGAGATAAATGAAATCATTCAGAAAGTTAACGGATACGAAAACTTGATTGTGGTGGGGGAGTGGAACTCAGTAGTGGGAAAGGGAAGAGAAGGAAATGTAGTAGGTGAATATGGACTGGGAAAAAGGAATGAAAGAGGAGATCGCTTGGTAGAATTTTGCGCAGAGCACAATTTAATGATCACCAACACTTGGTTTAATCATCATAAAAGAAGGTTGTATACGTGGAAGTGACCAGGAGAAACTGGAATGTTCCAGATTGACTTTATAATGGTAAGGAATAGATTTAGAAACCAGGTTCTCAACTGTAAGAACGTAACTTATTGGTTATTAACTGCAGATTAAAACTTCAGAGACTGCAGAAAGGTAGAAAGGTTAGGAGATGGAACCTGGACAAGTTGAAGGAACCAGAGGGGTTGAGAGTTTCAGAGGGAGCATTAGGCAAGGAATGGCTGAAACGGGGGAAAGTAATACAGTAGAAGAAGAATGGGTAGCACTGAGAGATAGGGTAGTGAAGGCTACAGAGGACCATATAGACAGAAGGACAAGGCCTAATAGAAATCCCTGGATAACACAGGATATACTGAACTTAACTGATGAGATGTAAAAATTCAGCAAGTGAAACAGGAAAAAGGGAGTACAAACGCCTGAAAAATGAGATTGACAGGAAGCGCAGACAGGCTAAGCAGGAGTGGCTAGAGGACAAAAGCAGAACCGTAGAAGAATGCATAACTAGGGGAAAGATAGATACCGCCTACAGGAAAACAAAAGAGATATTTGGAGACAAGAAAAGCAGTTGTATGAATATCCAGAACTCGGACGGAAAACCAGTACTAAGCAAAGAGGGAAAAGCTGAACTGTGGAAGGAATATATAGAGGGCCTATACAAAGGAAATAAACTTGAAGTCGGTATTCTAGAAATGGAAGATGAAGTCGGTATTCTAGAAATGGAAGATGAAGTGTAGGCAGAGGACATAGGAGACACGATACTGCATGAAGAATTTGCCAGAGCGCTGAAGGACTTGAGTCGAAACAAGGCCCCTGGAGTAGATGATATTCCGTCTGAACTGCTGAAGTCGTTAGAAGAGCCAGTCATGAAAAAATTGTATCATCTGGTATGCAAGATGTATGAGACAGGGGAAATACCCTCCGACTTCAGGAAAAATATTGTAATTCCAATTCCAAAGAAAGCAAGTGCAGACAAGTGTGAAAATTACAGAACTATCAGTTTAATAAGTCATGGGTGCAAAATACTAACACGAATTATTTACAGACGAAAGTTGTGGAATCCGACCATGGGGAAGATCAGTGTGGATATAGGAGAAATGTAGGAACACGGGAGGCAATACTCACATTACAACTTATCTTAGAAGATAGGCTAAGGAAAGGGAAACCTACGTTTTTAGCGTGTGTCGATTTGGAGAAAGCTTTTGACAACGTCGACTGGAATACACTCTTCCAAATTCTGTAGGTATCAGGGGTAAAATATAGGGACCGAAGAGTTATATTCAACATATACAAAAACCAGACAGCGGTTATTAGAGTAGAAGGGCAAGAAAGGGACGCAGAGGTTGGGAAGGGAGTAAGACAGGGTTGTAGCCTTTTCCAAATGTTGGTCAATCTGTACATTGAGCAGGCAGTGAAGGAATGGAAAGAGAAATTTGGAGAGGCCATTAAAATGCAAGGAGAAGAAATAAAAACATTGCACTTTGCTGATGACATTGTAATTCTGTCAGAGACCGCAAAAGATCTGGAAGAGCAATTGAATGGAATGGACAGTGTCTTGAAAGGAAGATATAAGATGAACATTAACAAGAGTAAAACGAAGGTAACGGAATGAAATGTCAGAAAATCAGGCGATGCTGATGGAATTAGATTAGGTAATGGGACAATAAAAGTAGTAGATGAATTTTGTTATTTGGGTAGCAAAATTACTTCTGATGGCCGAAGTAAAGAAGATATAAAATGCAGAATGGCTATGGGAAGAAAAGCGTTTCTAAGGAAGCGAAACTTGTTAACATCCAAAATTAATCTAAATGTTAGGAAGTCCTTTCTGAATGCATTTGTCTGGAGTGTGGCGTTGTATGGGAGTGAAACGTGGAAGATAAGAGGTTCGGATAGAAAGATGATAGAGGCTTTTGAAATGTGGTGCTACAGACGAATGATGAAAATTAGTTGGTTAGATCTCGTAATGAGGAGGTGCTTAACCGAAGCCGGGAGAAAAGGAGTTTGTGGCATATCCTGACTAAGAGAAGGGATAGATTGGTTGGAGACATTCTGAGACATCAAGGAATTGTTAGCTTAGCATTAGAAGGAAGTGTGTGCGGTAATAATCGTAGAGGGAGACCGAGGGACGCATATAGTAAGCAGATTCAAAAGGATGTAGGTTGCCGGACGTATTCTCAGATGAAGAGACTTGCACAGGACAGGGTAGCGTGGAGAGCTGCATCAAACCAGTCTGCGGACTGAACACCACACCAACAACAACAACAACAACATGAAAAAAGTGCCATTTGTGATTCGAATGATGTCCATACTGATTTAGATGGAGGAAGACATTCTATTCGATACACCAAATTTATTTTTCAGAGAATGTAGTAGCGCTGACGTTCTGAATTCAGACCATTATTGAATTTTACACAATGGATATGTTAGTTTGGTATACTACAAACAGCGTGTGTGTAGTGCAAAAGAGGACCACTGTACGTGATAATAGCTTAATTCTGGTAGGAGGTACCCAGAAAAGAGTTTACTGTTGTAAAAAAGCTTAATTTTAGCAGCAAAATTAGCAAAAGGTCCGTGTGAACTACCGGCTACTCTCTACTGAAAAATCTTGTTCCCTGGCCCAAATTGAGAACTGACTTGGTTCAAATTACTCTAATAACAGGAAGTTAACGATACAGTGGCCAATATACGTAGCAGCTCACACGAAATTACACACAGGCATTAATAAAAAAGCCACCATAACTAAAGTTATTTCATAAAGGTGGCTAAGAAAAACATTTATAGCGCAACGGAACTTAAACATAAAATATTTGCATCTGAGCTTGTTCTCAGCAATGATGAAAAACAATAATAAATAAAAAGGAGGAAGGTACTCGAAAACTACTATTTATAGACAAGTCAAAAATTATACTGAACTTAACATGGTTATTAAGGTCGAATGCAATCAAAATGGGGAACCAATTTTGTTAATACAATAAAAACGCATCCCCTTTACATGAGCTAATGCTGACGAGGCCCAGCATTGAATTTAACATAAATTACACAGAGCTTAACGCTACTGGGGGGGGGGGGAGGAGGATTTACAAACAACACTCGCTCGCTCACGCACACAGAATGCAACAGCGAAACTTACCAAAATCGGCGTGCTGAAAAGAGGCAGAAACAAGCGCCGATATCGTAGGCGAAGTTCAGCAAACCTGGAGGTACCACACAACACAATATACAAACTGCGAAGATGGCTCTGGTCTGTCGTGCCTGGTTTGAGATGGTGCGTGAGTATAACAAAGGTAAGTTGTATTTAGATTAGACAGCGAGCAAACACGCTAACGGCGACACACGGCTACGTTACATGGTCGCACTCGTCCGAAGGTGAAGTGGTAAAAAATCGGATTCATTACACAAAATCACGGCGAATTTAAGTTATAATCTGCGAGTAAACTATCTAGGCAGTGGGTTTATGAGAAGTGGCATGAATTCAGCTGACTAGCTGCAAACCCCTGAAGACGGAGTTCGGACCCACGTGGTTCTGAAAACTGATAAAATGTATAAATTCAATTTCCGAAAAATAAAGAAAGTTAACTACGGCAGGCAACCCCTAGAACTGCGTTGTATTTCATAAGAAAGCTACTGAAATGCAGCAACATGCGATTGGGAGCGTTCACAGAGACGGGTGAAGTCCAGTCTCAAAAAACAGGAAAAGTGAAATAATTACAAAGACGGAAAAGTGAGAATAAAAACTTCGAAATCAACCCTTAGAAATACATAGAATTTCATAAGCAAGTGATTGAAGGAGGTTGTACAAGGCTCGGAGAGATATAATGACAAGGACTGAGTGCATACTACAAGTTCAAAGAAGAAACAGCAAAGTTAAAATAGGCGGGAAAAAGAGATCGCGAAATTTTAAGGAAACGATAAGAAAAACTTTACATGCAATGTACAGAAATGAACATATCGTCTGTTAGAAATCTGGCCCCACCAAGCTAGAAAGAATTTACACAGAGTTCGTACACCGCCACATAATCACAAAAGGTTTGAATATACCAGGCCATTAACTGCAACTAGTAACACATACACTACGTTTATCTGTTGGAAACCACTAGATGGCTGTAACGGTTGCTTTATTATTTTTAAACCACTACGGTCATAGCGCCGAAGCTATTGATGCGTCTAACGATGATGTGCATGTGTGTCATATGGTTTTTCTGTCGTTGTAAGTGCTAATGCACAATTAATTTCACTTGTTAATCGTCAGACGGTTGTAACAATAGGCAGGTAACATCACAGTCAATTAAGAGTCGACCATGACGTCATTATCAGTATTTCCCCCTCGTTCCTGTCTCGAATACCTCGTGGAACAAATGCTCACTTAAGTATTTCCATGAGAACTTCGATCACTCTTATTACGATAATCGTTTCTACCATTAAATCGGAGTATACGACCTGTTTTCGCATTCGGAGAAGAGTGTTCGGACTGGAATTCCATAAGAAGAGTTCACTACAAGCAGGTTCGATGCACGGTACACGTGCGGCGCGGCGATCGGCCACCTTCCAGCGATCGGTCGTGTGTCGGGCGTCAGTGAGGTTTCCTGGTAGCGACCGCAGGGCGGGCCGTGTATATAGCGCGGGGCTCGCCGGGGCTCTCCAGTCCAGCGGCAACCTCGCCATGGCAACCTCCACCACTACCAAGGGAACACTGGCGGTCGCCGTCCTACTGCTGCTGCTGGCTGCCGCCGCGGCGAGGCCGGAGCGCAAGGGTGAGTCCTAACGTTCTGCACGTCAACTGCGTGCCAGACACTTGTCTCACGTTTCCGCTCAGTACATTTAATGGACGTTCTCTTTCCTGATCACGTTAAGTTGATCGAAGACCGTTAGTAATAAGAAGCACTGAGTAACTGTAACTGCTATTTAGTACGCCTCCGTAGTTTGATGGATAGCTTGTTCAAAATGTTCAAATGTTTGTGCAGTCTATGGGACTTAACTACGGGGTTATCAGTCCCTAAACTTACAAACTACTTATGAACTACTTACGAACTAAGACGGCACAAATATCCATGCCCGAGGGGGGATTCGAACCTCCGACCGTAGTGGCCGTGCAGACCGTGACTGGAGCGCCTCAGTCCCCTCGGCCACCGCGGCCGGTGATAGCTTGCTGCAGTCAGCTGCCAGTGTAATGGTTGTTGTCATTGTCATCATCATAACTGACATGCAAGTCGCCGAAGTGACGTCACCTATAAAGACTTGCACCAGGCAAACCGAACAAGACCAATGTTGGGGGGCTAACAGACATAAAAGCCACACGATCATCATCACTGCTATTTTCTCGAAAACTGACATTATGAGACCGTAGCAGTGTATAAAACACAGGGTGATTTTTGCATAGAAGAAAACCAGCTACTATTAACAATACACTTTATGTTAAAAAATAAATAAATAAATAAATTTTCCGTTATCGGTTTCGACCGTAAATATTCATCATAAACTGCTTTCACCTCGAAATACCTTTTTTATTATTCACATCTTGAATGTAGACCATTGTGGCGAAATATTCTTGGGATAATGGTGCCCTATAGTACGCAAAAAGTTATTTAAATTGGCTATTTGACCGTGACTATCAGTAATAATTAGTATCTTCACAATTGTGAAGATCTGTTTACATTGTGTTACATCGTTATAAGTGCTAGTTGTGTTCAAATAGGCGATTTCCATCATCTTTTGTGTACTGTACGGTATCACCATCCGAAGAATATTTCACCACAAGGGTTAGAATCAAGATATGAATAATAACAAATTATTTGAAGGTGAACAGCTGCTTTGTGATGAACCTTTAGGTAACGGTAACGGTGCTGTTACTTTAATGAAATGGCATTATTAATAGAGGATGATTGCTGCTTTTTGCTTTGCAAGAATCAATCAATACAGCTGTAACTCTTATTCACCTAATACAGTATACAAAGTGCAACCCCTAGTGAACGATCAGGGGCATTTCTCTGGTGTTTCGCAGATATTAGCAATTTCGTTTTCTCTACGTGTGTCTGAAGGGACCCAAAACGACTGCTTCCTATCTTCGTCTATAGCTGCAGCTACATCAATCCACCGTAAGGTAGGTGGCGAAGGGTACATCGTATCACTAATAGTCATTTACATTTGTCATCCATTGCCAAGTAGAACAAGAGGAAAACGTATGTCTCTGTACGAGACCTAATTTCTGTTACCTTTGTGGTCTTAAAGCGAAATGTACGTTGGCGGCAGTAGAATCGTTCTAGTCAGCTTCAAATCCGGCCCTTCCTCGTTTCGGTTTCTCAAAGACAACATCGTATTTCCTACAGCTATTCTCATTTGAGTTTTAACACTCGCGCATTAATCGAACCTACCAGTAACACACCTAGCATTCCGCTCCTGAATTGTCTTCGTTTAAACCGATCTCATGTGGATCCCAAACACTTGACCAATACTCAAGACGGGGACGCCCAAGCGTATTATACGCAACATGCTTTACGGATGAACCTCGACTTCACAGAATTCTCCCAACAAACCGCTGTCGATCCACCCGCTTTCCAAACGACTGGACATTACATGTTACATATACGTGCTCATTGCATTTCATATCACTCTGCAACGTTACTCCTAGCTATTTAATCGACGCTACAGTGTCAAGCAGACCACTAATAGTGCTGTATTCTAATGGAATCGTTTCCCCTACTCATCTTCATCATCTAATTTTCACTATTTAGAGCCAGATTCGATTCCTTACGCCAAGCGGAAATGTTCTCAGAGTCATCTTGCATCTTACTGCAGTCATTCAATAACTGTTACCCGTACTTCTGTAAAGTTTGGGAAGTAGGAGGTGACATGCAGTCGTAAGTAAGGCTCTGAGGAGGGGGCGTCAAGCGCGCCGGGATAGCTCACTTTGCAGAGTGCTTGACGTGAAAGCCAAAGGTCCCAGGTTCGATCACCGGTTCTGACACACAATTTTAATCTGCCATGAAGTCTCATAACAACACACACTCCGTTGCAGATTCAAAATGTGTTTTTTAAGTAAGTACCTTGTTGAAAAAAAAAAAAAAAAAAGGTCGTGCTAGGATATCTCAATAATTTTATGCGCACTGGGTACCTACATCTGTTGATCTGTTGTCTACGCACTGACGCCATTACAGTCTGATTCTTCCTTGTTTACGTTGTGTACTGAGTGTTTAAGATGCCTCCGATAATCGTGAGTCTCGCTGACTGTGAAGTACAGGCTGTTATAAGATTTCATAGTGCTAAAGGCCTAAAATCGATATATTCATCTTGAGATCTGTGCAGTTTACGGAGAAAACATTATGAGTGATGGAATTCTAAGAAAGCGGGTAAGAGCATTTAAAAATGGCCGCACAAATGTGCATGATGACCAACGGAGTGGGCATCCTTTGGTCATTAATGAAAGTTTGATGCAGGAAGTGCAAAATAAGGTGAGAGATACCAGACGCTTCCTCCTTGCCTAATGTTTCTCGTAGTGTTCTGTATGACATTGTGACCGAGCAAGTCGATGACGAAGGCAAAACAGTTGTGATGCGGTGATTAACAAGTCAGGTGGCAGACTTCTATGAGGAGGGTATTCAAAAACTGGTACAACGTTATGAAATGTGCCTCAGTATTGACGAAAATTATGTAGAAAAGTCGATTAAGGTACAGGCTTTCATGTAAAAATAAAATTATTGAGATATCTTAGCACGTCTTTTTTTAAATTACAAAACGTTACTTACTTAAAAAAACACGCCTCGTAATAACTTTGAAAACGAAACATCATTCAAATAGGTGATTAGGAAAGATGTGGACGTAAGTCTGTAACTAAAAGAATTGATTTGACCACAAAAACTTTATTAACACGATGAAAGGAAAACTTGTGATAGTACAAAATCCTCCGAAATATTAAACAGTTCTGCTATGTTTCACTTGGAGTCCCGGCATTGGAACGCTGGTCCTGATTGCGCTAAGTTAACAGGAACAATGAACAGCCTGATCATAGGCTTAGAGCATGGTCACAGTCTGTGCTTCATTCCATTGTGGGAGGTGCCACATGACAACATTATATGAAATAACTAAAACTGTACTTGTATTTTCCTAATCTTATGTGTATTTGTTAGAGATATTACGGATTTTTAACTCTTGTTGGCCCACTTTAGGTTACAGTAGTAACACTAAAAGAGGGCCTTGCGATCGTTTTGTAACAGCTCTAAATTTAAATGAAAATAACGGCTTAACCATTCATCTGACACGAAAATTGAATAGCAGACTTTGTAGATGAGAAAATTCTCTACAACTTGCTCTCTTATGTTTTTTTTTTTTTTTTTTTTTTCATATCTCGTATCGTTTCAGAGATATTTGCAAAAATAACGACGATTTTTGGATGTATGTCTATCTGTCTGTCCGTAACGTGTTCCCACTTTTTAACTCCAACCGTTCATCGATCAGCAACAAATTTTTCAAACATAATTGTAGGCCACCAGAGACCAGAACCTCCATTTTTCAAATTTTTAGGACAAAAATACGGCAGTAATACCAAAAAAAGCAGTTTGTAACATAATTGTAATTGCAAAGGAACCGTTCATCTGACACGAAAATTGAATAACCAGATTTGTAGAGGAAAAATTCTCTACTAATTTGCTGTCTTATCTTTTCTTCATATCTCGTATCGTTTGAGAGATATTTGCAAAAATAACGGCGATTTGACAACGTCCATTGATTTTACGAAAACCAGCCGTTCGCAGTTGTTACGTTACATTCCATGCCCAGTACTCTCTCTGGCATACGCCATCTTGCGTTGTGTATGATCTTATTATAACTTACACGTTGTTATTTCAAAGTAACAGCGCACTGAAGAATTAACAAAACACGTAGTTCTTCGTACAATAAATGATAATCTAGTGTCTAAAAATGCCATATTCGCTTCAGTTAACAACTGCCATCAATAGTACGAAAATAAAGGACGAATTTCGTAATTGTTCGCTGTACTGTAGTTGGCAGCGTGTTGGATTGTGATGAACATGATCCGTGGCTCGGGACCCACTACTACCAAATATTTTTTTCTCCTTTTTTCCTAAAAGGTTGCATACAACTATCACAATAGTAGAGTCGTAATCATATAACTATAATTTTTTATTATTTACATTATTATTTTTGTCCGAAATGTTTGCAATAAATGATAAAACTACAAATTTAAAGTGGGGCGGTAAACACGTCAGTGCGTTTTTTTGACAAATACAGCGCCATCTATCATAGAAGTAACGAAATGTTGCATATTAAAGTTACATGTCTTTTCAAAGAGCATCCAAATCTGCAATAGAGAATAGGGCTTCATATTTGAGATTTCAAAGCCCGCCCCCCTTTCTCCCTCCCCCGGGAGTATTGAAGAGGGGTCGAGATTTATGGATGTCGCTCTGGGAGTTTGATAACTCTTGTTCCAACTTGTTTTAACATTGTTTTTATTTTTTCAAATAATCCGAAAAACAATTTAAGTGCCTCACCATGTATATGTACCGTAGAAGTCATTTGAATGACACTGTTCTTCAGTGACCTGTAGAGGTGCGTCATAGGATGAGTCAGAAGGTGATACGTTCTGCTCCGGTAATTGTTACACTACAGGGAGTTCATTGGTGTGAAACAACTACTGCTGCACGAAATTAAAATGTTCAAATGTTTGTTAAGCTTATAGGACTTAACAACGGGGTCATCAGTCCCTAAACTTACATACTACTTATGAACTACTTACGAACTAGGACGGCACAAATATCCATGCCCGAGGGGGGATTCGAACCCCCGACCGTAGTGGCCGTGCAGACCGTGACTGGACTGCACGAAATTAGATGTCAGTTGATGCCCAAACACCTCCCTAAGATTTAGAGTTTGAAAAAATAGTTTAAAGCTCATCTCATTATATCAAAAAGGTAAAAAAAGTAGTTCACTTTAATATACATCAAATAAACAGTGACGTAATGAGTCATTGAGACTATTATATTTCGTTTGGTCATCCATCATTGCACATTAATGGGAAATCCACTGTGGCGCTTTAAAGTGATGTCACCTTAGGGACTGTTGTTACTAATGGATATTTAGCACAAATTCTTAGTCACATTGTTACAAATGCTATGTAAAATACATACTACACAATCATTTGCACATTTAAACTGAACGACTTCTGAAGTTGGGACTGAATGGAGCAAGAGAACTCGCACGTAAAGATAAAACTGTAGGTAGCAACACATCATGTCTGATAAAGTAGAGCAGATAACAAAGCAATGCAGAAAAAATAATACCATCAGCTGTGTTCAATATATTTATTCAGCAAGCAGTTTCGACAGTCAAAGCTGTCATCTTCATGCCCTTAAAATAAGAAAAGGGCCTGAAGATAATGGCATTGAGCGTAGAAACCGGTTGCTGAATAAATATATTGAACACAGCTGACGATATTATTTTCCGTTATAAGATCCGTAATTAAGATGAACGAAGTCAAATAAGCAATGCAGATGTTCCCGTTATAGTCACATACCCTCAAAGAAATTTCAGGCGGATCTCGAAGTCCACACTATTCACTCAACATTTCGTTCAAAATATAAATCAAACAAATTGCAAAAACCAATGTAAGTGTAGATAGGAGCTATCTGTGTACATGTCAATAAAGCTAACGAGACATATTTCTTTTCGGAAATAGGTCGATTACACAATAAGTTAGTTTTCTGCAGAGTATTTTTCTATGTTACGTAAGGTGGTTGAATAATGCAGTGCCTGGTACGTCTGAGGTATTCACGGGTTGTCAAGTTTCACTGCACATCCGCCCCACTGATTTAGTGAGTGTGATGCAACAGAATAGTTGTATGCAGCGCAATGCAGCGCTGGTTAAGTCATGTGGAGTGACGTCATGCAGTGGTGTTATGCCGGTCCGGCACCGGCAGCTTGCACGCAGCGAGTGCAAGACCACCGAGAGACAAGGCCTCACAACAGCCCGCGCTACGTCATACTGACCAGCTGAATGGTGGGCGCAGGGGCACGCCCACTGCCTCGTAGCGGCCAGCCATTCAGCTGGTCAGTATGACGTAGCGCGGGCTGTTGTGAGGCCTTGTCTCTCGGTGGTGTTTCCGAGTGCCGCTCCGGTGGACCGCCGCTGCCCAGAGGCCACTTGTTGACGTTGTTGTGTTGTGTTGTTGCAGGCGGCGTCAAGGGCGTCGCGGCTCGTGCGGAGTGGACCTCAGACGGCGGGAGACACACTGGTGACGGTAAGTGTACATCCAGCCAGCAACGGTCTGTGGCGGCTGAGCGGAACAGCAATGCACGTGTGAATCCCAGCTTTCTCTTTTCGTCCATGAGTTCCAGAAAGAAGTAGATTCGTAGATGGCGTGATTGTTGATTTCTGTTCGATATGGCTCCTAATTGTCGTATAATGAACAAATTAAAGTACAGGGGACAAATGATGGCCAATCAAATGTTTATAAAGCTATGGGACCAAACTGCACTGTTAATCGGTCCCTGGCCTTACAAACTGATACAAACTTACGCTACGAACAGCACATACACCCATACCCGTGTTATAAACAGTAATAACACCAATGATATATCACCATCCAACTGTTTTATTAACAAAAATATCTTCGTTACCTCGAGCCCATAGTTTGGCGAAACTCCTCATAACAAAAGGTTATGAAGGTTATATCAAATTCCAACCCATCCCAGTCTGATGATAAACTCCGGAAGAAGTCCCTTGACGTTCTAAACCGTGTAAAACTTTAACTTATGCACTGAACAAAACACAAAAAATGTTCAAATGTTTCTAAGGCTTAAAGGACTTAACTGTGGGGTCATGAGTCCCTAAACTTACAAACTACCTTATAATAAAGACGACACAAACGTCCATTCCCGAGGGGGGATTCGAACCCCCGACGGCGGGCTGCCACGCGCACCACAACACGGCACTCCAGCACGCGCGGCTAATTCGCCGCGTCTGAATAAAACACACACACCTTTGTTATAAACAGAAATAACATAATCACGATAGAAATATTTTATGATCAAAATAGCATCGTTATAATTTCTGAAGGTTATACCAAAGTGCAAGCGATACCAGTATGATAATAAACGGCAGAAGTCACCATTGATATAAAGCATATAAATATTGGAGTCGGAATTCCGTATTTCAGGCAGAATCCAAGTCCACGGCACATGGGTCAATAGCAAACTGCAAGCGGCAGCAGTCCGTAACGTAGCACTTACTTGTTGTGGAGTCGAGCGTAACAGCGAGCAAAGAACTGGCTTCTAGACGCTGCTATGGCATTAAATAAGGTTGTATAGTATACAGAACCTGCGGCTGGGGTCGCTACGTCTTGCAGACGGCCAATCGTTTTGTTGAAAATGCCCAATCGCTGATAGTGCCGGCGAACGAGCGCGCGAAAGCGTCCTTCGGTGCTACAGTGGTCGCGCGCGAAGAAGTGCGCCCAGAGATAAGGTTTTCGGCCGCTCATGTCGTAGCGCGCTGAGATTTAAGAGTGGTGAATACCACAACCCGAAGAAAGACTCGAACCTCCGACGGGGAACAGACGAGAAGCTCGAATTAAGGCGTTTTGAAGCTCACGGCAATCGGTCCATGGAACAACTGGGTGACAGCGTTACTGGTAATCAGAATACAGCAACGATTTTCAGCGCAAAAGTCCTGCTTGCAGAAATACAATTTTAATTATTTTCAAATGTGGCGAGTTTGGCCATTTCTAGGCATCATCAGATAGCCAAATATCCATAACGGTTTCTGTACAAGTACAACGGGAATATGGGGTGGAGTGATTTCTTTATTCACTTCAATAATCACAATATTTCGTCGTTAGATAGCCGGTTTATGTCAGTGATGACTATCTTCAGATCTTCAGCAAAAATGCATATGGATTGTTGGGAACCGAGCACACCATACTGCCAAGGACATCAATCCCTGGTGCGGAAAGGAAGGAGTCAGGATAGGAAGGGAGAGGGAAGGGATCGTTTTCTAGCGAAGAAATATTGTGATCATTGAACTAAATAAAGAAACTAAAAAAAACTCTACTGGATCACTATTCATTCGCGACAATGTCGCACTTCGAAAGAACACGGCATGTCAATCTCAAGGGAGAGATTTCTGTCGACGTGCAAGTAATTTATGGTGTTCCCCCAAGGTCGAAGGATCTAGCGATATCGACGCTTGGAGGGCTGTGGAGCGATTGACTCTCATACAAATCTAACGTGCTGCGAATACATAGGAAGAAATATCATTCGTTATATAAATAAGTAATAGCAGATCAAACACAGGAACCTTTTATTTCCACAAAACATCTGGGAGGAAGCATACGGAAAATTCTGAAATAGAAAGACTATATGAAATAAAGCATGGGTAAGGCAAATGCCAGACCGAGATTCAATGGAAGAATACAGAGGAAGTTTAGCCCATCACAAAAAGAACTACAAAACACTGTGTCGACTAATACTTAACTACTGATCATCAGTGTGGGATCCGTATGTTTGTTGATAGGAGAGAGAGAGAAATTCCAGCAGAGAGCAGCATGATTCGTTACAGGTTCATTCAGTAAGCGTGACAGCGCCACGGAGATGACCGATAAACGCCAGTGCTTGACGGTATGGACTTCCGTCACAGTCTCGAAAATGAACGTTTCTAGAAGGGTCAACTAATATTCCTCCTACGTACGGTATATCTCGAAGAAAGATCTATAAATTTAAAACTGACAGAGATGATTACCTGCAGTATTTTCCCTTGGAGATTACAGTGATACATGAAGCACCCTCCGCCGCACACCGTGCAGTGGCTTGCGGAGTATTGGTGTTTTATTCCTCACCCGTCCATCGCTGCACTGTGCCAGTAGGCTCGCCGTGGGTTGCAACAGCGTGCATTAAAGCGGAAAAAAGTTGCCAAAACTCTAACTTTTTCATACATCAGTATTCCAAGCTGCTTGTTTTAGTCTGTGTATCATAGAAATTGTAGACCCTAAAATCTGTACTTTTTTTCAGATCAAACAGTATTCCATTGGTCGGGTACATAATCGTAGTCAGGTAATAATAATAAGTTCCTTTGTCCAGGGGCCCCTTAGTAACTTTGCCCAGCTATCGAATCGGAAAATTTGATCTATAGTTTAACGTAAAATCCGAAAAATGCATTGCTTCTGGCGACTCTTCACGTCGGTGAAAGCTGGGTTGAAACGTAAACCAAATAGTCCTTGATCCACATACGTTTCGAATAAGAGGCCGGAGACCATCAGGACCAACATCTAAGACGACTATCTCCGTTGGAGTTCTCATTGTCTTCAGTATTTACCACAGAGCGTGTTCAAGACCCGAAGACTGGGGTGTAATATGGAGTTAGTGCGACAATTACCTGAAGTCTGCTGTTTTTCCAACAGGTACGAACTTCTAGTGCGTATGGAACCAACACACTACAGTGCACATTTTTTCTGAGAATATTACAACTAGCAAAAAGGTCCGCTGTGTTTTTCATGTGCCAGTTACAATACTTGTTTTTGTGCCGCGTGGTAATAGGCGCGTGCTCTAAGGAGACATTGTACGGATTGCGCGGTCGATCCCTCTGAAGGTTGGAGTCGTCCTTTGGGCATGACTGACTGTGTGTGTGTGTGTGTGTGTGTGTGTGTGTCTGTGTGCTGTCCTAAGTTTAAGTTTCTGCAAGTAGTTTCTAAATCTGGGGGACCCGTGACCTTTGTTTTCTTTGAAACATCAGATCGAAGACGGAAAGATTCAGGTTTTCCTTTTTCCACAGCGCTATTAGAGAATGGAGCCCTAGAAAATATATCATGAGAAGCGATTTCATGGACCCTCCACCATGCACTTAAATGTGATGAGAGGAATATTTATGCAGATGTAGATTTTGAGATGCCTTTGGAGAATTGAAATCCGGCGAATATGGGGGATGTTCAAGTTGCTCGAAAACGCTCGCCAATACACAGACAATATCGTCAAACAATTCCTGGCAAGGCAAAGGAGATGGTGCAATTTCACAACCACCGTACTCACTGGATCTCAGTCTTCCCTTCTCCCTTTTCCCTCGACTCAAACTTGCCTTGAGAGGGAAAAGATTTGACAATGTTCCTGAGATCTAACAAAATATGGGCGAGGCTTTTGAGCACCATCAGAAAGGAAGATTGAGTGCAAAGTTTCGAGGACATGTATCGCGGAGCTGAGTCCTGCATAGTTATGGGAGGTGGCTACATCTAAGGACAGTAAGGTAGCTGTAGTTCAGAGATAGTGTAAGTTAATGTTACAGGACTAATCACAGAACTCCGTTGTCATAAGTTGTATTTATTGTGACGTGGCAGATAGGGAAGGGCTAGAGCATTGTGTAGTACAAGCTGAACAATCCGCCATTTTGATTTCCACGTTGAAGGCGTGCATTTAAAGACGACGGAACACTTACACCCTTTAACGTGCTCTTAAGGCCATTAAATATACTATCCAACGCAAAAAATATTACAGGATAGTAAATATATTTGCTTAAATTTGACTGTAAGAGGAAAGCTTCTTAAAGTTAGTGATTATAGGATATTTAGATATGTGATGCATTCACTTACATTCCAAAGTAAGGCATATTATGCCTTTCCAAATATTTACCACATACAGTTAAAATACGTTACCCTTATCGTATTTTCTGGATTATAAATGGTACATCCACACACATTGACGGCAACTAAGAGTTGCATTGAAAAACAGTTACGGAATACTGTTAAATTGCGATATTGTACTTCTCGTATCCCCCCGTCTAATGCCTCGCGTATTTTACTCTCACCTTATTTCAGAAAAGATTTTACGTCAAAATGTATTTAATAACTTTGAACGTCTGGTTTCGTTAGATAACGACGAAATAAGTATCTCTGGTAGCATGCACTTTGAAATAATGTTAATGTTTCATGCTAAGTCTTGAATTTAATGCCTTTCATGTACGGCTGTTTCCTGTTCGCAATTTAGTCGAAGTTGAATTTTTTTCCCCCACACACCCTGTTAATAGCTTAGCTTAGGCCTACATATTCTCATGTTGAGAGACAGATTTAAATTAAACACTGAACTAATGGGACCGGCCGCAGTGGCCGAGCGGTCTGTGGCGCGCCAGTCACGCTATGCACGGCCGCTGCGGTCGGGGGTTCGATTCCTCTCTCGGGCATGGGTGTTTGTGTTGTCCTAAGCGTACATTAGTTTAAGCTAGTTAAATAATTACTGTGTAAGTCTAACGATTGATGACCACGAAGTTTGGTCACATAACACCTCACACACATTTGAACATATGAACTAATGCGAAATAATATAATTTAAAAACCACTGGCTAGGTAAAGCCAGCTGCACTCAATGAATCACTTACAATGCAATCAAAACAGCCCTTAGAATAGCTCATTAGTTGGTCTACATAAAATCAAGTGAAATCGTTTACTTTAAACAGACTGTATGTCGTGTTATATTAACAATCTGTAGTAAAATTAAATTGTTGCTTACTTGTATAGGCTTAGCAACAACATCATTACATGATGAGTAGTCGGGTATTCTGCCGGATGTCACTGTCTACTCTGCACAACATTACATCTACGTAACTCATAAGGTGCGACCTGAGACTGTCCTCTGAGTGGACCGGGTCCAGTAGGGCACCTAGGGCCATTACTGACATCAGCGCCCCAAAATACCTCAGCGAGCTGGCGCGGACCGCAAACGGAGCGCCAGACCACAGACGGAACGATCAGAGGCGGTCCTGATGGGAGCGGACCACTGATGGAGCACCTAAAACCGCCAGTGGAGGGGGAAGGCAGCAGACATAGATACTGAACCCGGTCCACTCAGAAGGCAGTCTCCGGTCGCACCTAATGAAGGTTACGGCTTACGTAGCTGAAATATTGTGCAGAGTAGACACTGACATCCGGCAGAATACCCAATTACCCAACATGTCACTAGATCGCTGGGAGCCTGAAAAGTTACATCATTACAAATGAAAAAAAAAGAAGTGTTTCGTTACACAAATAGTTCCTCGATTTTGCCGGCCGTACTTGGCGTCTGGTATTTACAAGCCAACATTTAGGCCACTCTATGTTTGAAGGAAACCGATGAAACTTACAGCGACTATGTCTGCTACTATCTGGGCAGTTCGGAGCAGTACACTGTTGTGAAACAATAAAATCACAAAATATTCGCTGATTCACTTCGCTATACCACACAGTGCATACTACACTCTCATCAGATTAGGGTTGAAATGGCGGAGTGTTCGGTATATCTAGGACTTTAGGAAGGGCCAATTACATAGCCTGTACATGACCCCAAACGTACCCCTTGCAGCTGGAGATGTAACATTTTTGTTGACAGTGTTTACTGCCTTGTGACAGGTTTCGGCAGCGTGGGGTCGGTGTCTGGCAGCTCCTCCAGGTCTTCGTCGTCCTCGCGGTCGTCCTCTGGCAGCTTCGGCCCCGGCAGCGTCAGCGGCAGCCATTCTGGTAGCAGCTCCTCCTCCTCCTCCTTCGGCTCTGGAGGGTCAGCCTCTGGGTCCGGCTCTGGCTCCAGCAGTGACTCCTCCTCCTCTGCTGGCTCTCTGGCAGGCGCCGGTGGAGCGGCGTCTGGAAGCCACAGCGGCAGCCACGCGGGGTCCTCGTCCGGAGCAGGTGAGAGGGCAGCCTAGTCAAAAGAGATGTCTTCTAGGTCCTGCAGTAATCACCTTCTGTGGATAGCGGGGGTAGGGGACGTGGAAAGGGTTACCCTCTACTGAATCAAGGCACTGAAATACAAGGTGCGTCTGAAAAGTTCGGTGAATGGTCTCAGGAAATATAGGTAACAAGAGTTACAAACAAAATACCTTTACTGGCCTTCAAAGTAATCGCCATTGCCTACAATATACTTCTGACAGCTGTTCCATATTGCCACCAAACGCTTTTTGTGTAATCGCTCGAAGGAATGAGGTAACTCGTTGTTGAAAGTCCACAACGTTTCTATAGCATTTAAACGACTCGAACACATAGTTTTTACTCACTCCTTCAACGACATACACTTGCACTAACATCCCATGGATCTCCATCGCAGTTTTGCCTATTTTGAAACAAAACGTGAACTTGCTGGGTTGCTCCATTTTGCGCTGCATGTCTCGACGACACTGACTTTGCTAGCTGGGGTGTTTATTGACGTGTGTGCGGGAGCACCTGATCCTCGCCAGCGCGGTTTGAAAAATATGGGGCCATTCACAGTACCGGTACTTTCCAGAGGCTTCTTGCAATTCATCGGTACTAGTAGTGGACAAAGATTCGACACATACCTGAGTAGCCAAATGGATAAGGCAACATCTTTCCGAAAGCGGGAAACCCGGGTTCACATCCCTGCTCGACACAGATTTCCATTTGTCACCATTGATTATTTTAATGTAGTAATATAAACACATTTTTTTTTCAATCCCTCTTGCCGTTCCCTCTCCGTAGATATTTTAATATGGAACAAGGACTAGGACTGTTCGTTAATAATAATACCACAACTGCAGCAATTAATTTTTTATTTAATTTATTTATGCTAGCAATTTCGGCGACTGGCGATTTTGAGGTCCCTGAAGAGACGTAGCAAATGGTCAGTGTTTAGGATAGGCCAACATTCAAAAACTGACGCCTATAAAGATCTTATGAACTACGTTTTGTGTCCCATCAGTTGCCGTTTATTTCCACACCACAAAGGGAGTAATGTGTCCAAACGCACACGATGCCATCACTTGGCGTGATAATATTGTGTGCCTTTCCAAGGGCGCTATCATTGCAATAATAAATTTCTTTGTACAGCGGGAACTGGCGGGGAGGAAGGAATGGAAACGGTTATCGTTTGCTGTATTAAGGCACTAAAATACAAGTTAAGTCTAAAAATTTTGGTGAATGGTCTGAGGAAATATAGAAAACAAGAGTTACAAACGAAATACCTTTACTGGCCCTCAAAGTAATCTCCGTTGGCTACAATATACTTCTGACATCGGTTTACAGCTGTTCCAAATTGTCACCAAACGCTTCTTGTGCAATCGCTCGAAGGACTGAGGTTATTCGTTGTTGAATGTCCACTCGAACACGTAGTTTTTACTGACTTCTTCACCACCATACACTTGCACTAACATCCCATGGATCTCCATCGCAATTTTACCTAATTTGAAACAAAACTTGAAGTTACCGGGTTGCTCAATTTTGAACTGCATGTTGCAACGACACTGACGTTGTTAGCTTCCACCTCGCTACCTTCATCAACACATTACATCCTCACGTTTCCTATCTGATCTATGGATTATTAGTTACAATATATTTCAATTATCAGGAGCAGAGTACTCCTTATTTTTACATTAGATTTTTTAAAAAGAAAACGCCTTCTGCTACTGCAAATGAAGATTATTTTTATTTTTTTATTTTTACAATTCGCCCATACGCATTTTGCCTTGATCACAAGGCACCATAAGGGTGACATGAAATATTTAAATATTTTGTGTACACATATCGGTTAGGATTTAACATATGTGAAAACATTTCGTTTCTGATTCAGAACAGTTCGTTTCTCGATATGAAATAGTGTACTTAGAGCACATGCTACTCCATATCTCCTTCCTTCTGGCAACCAGATATAAATGTTGCACCATTTTGCAAAAAGCTCCGCATTTTCATAGTTCCACAACATATTTCTCTCTTCATGCGGCAAGAAATGTAAATTTCTCGATCGACATGTCTTTCGTTCTGATTTTTAAAAATTTGAAAGAACATTAGAATATTTACGAATAACTATCTGGCGTATTATATCAATGTCTGATACATTACTATTATATATTTGTCAATTTACGGAATTTATTTTTTCAAATTATGGAGTATTCTATAAAAGAAAATTTAGTGGATTAAAAAAATCAGGAAAATTATTAACTCTGTCTTAAAAACATTTATCATACTTCTAAATTTACATAATAACTCTAAAATTGTTCCTGCAGGTAGTATCAGCTCAGGGTCTGCACCTGGAGCTGTACGTGGGACTGGAGGAAGCAGTGGTAGCATTGGTGGAGGCAGTGCAGTCGGTGGGCATGGCGGAACGACTGGAACAGGAGAACCAGGATCAGCAGGCCTTGGAGGAGCATCAGGTGGTGTGGGATCCATTGGAAGTGGATCTGGGACTGGCGGATCTGGATTTGGCGGAATTGGTGGAAGTGGCGTAAGAGGAGGTTCTGGGTCAGGAGGAGTAGGGTCTGGTGGATATACAGGAAATGCAGTGGGTGCTAATGGAGGCATTGGCGTTGGAGGAACTGGACATGAAGGCCCCAGTTCAGGTAATTTTGGCAGTGGAGCCTCAGGCACAGGAGGCTATGGCTCTTCTGGATCAGGAAGTGCTGGAGGAATAACTGGAGTCGGAAGCAGTGGAGGGAGCACTGGCGCTGGAACTGGAGTTGCCAGTTCTGGTGGTTTTGGCAGTGGAGCCTCAGGTACAGGTGGCTATGGCTCTTCTGGATCAGGAAGTGCTGGAGGAATAACTGGAGTCGGAAGCAGTGGAGGTAGCACTGGTGCTGGAACTGGAGGTACCAGTTCTGGTGGTTTTGGCAGTGGAGCCTCAGGCACAGGAGGTTATGGTTCATCAGGATCAGGAAATGCTGGAGGAGTAACTGGAGTTGGTAGCAGTGGAGGCAGTGTTGGTGCTTCATCTGGTGGGTTTGGTACAAGTGGCACAGTTGGTGGGTCAGGGATCTCTGGAGGCCATGGTGGTGTAGGTGGTCTTGGTGGAGGGCAAGGGGGTTATTCAGGAAGCTCTACTGGTGGATCCACTGGCGCTACCGGCCTAGGTGGATTTGGCACTGGTGAAGGTAGTTTAGGAGGTGCTAGTAGTGGATCTGGATCTCTGGGCCATAATGCAGCAGGCAGCCAAGGTGGAGCTGGAAGCTCTGGTGGCAGCGCTGGTAACTTTGGTACTGGTTCCTTTGGAGGGGGTCCTGGAGCTTCTGGATCTGGTGTGAGTGGTGGTGCATCCAGTGGTGGTTCCGGAGGCTATGGTGGAAGTTCTGCTGTTGGAGGTGGCAGTGCTGGAGGAGCTGGAAGTGCTGGAGCTTTTGGACCTGGTGTGAGTGGTGGAGCTTCCAGTGGGGGTGTTGGAGGATATGGCGGTAGTTCCAGTGCTGGTGGTGGCGCTACTGGCGGTGCTGGTGGTGCTGGAGGTGCTGCTGTTGGTTCTGGACATGGAGGTGTCGCTGGACATGGTAGCGGTGCTGGCTTGGATTCTGGGTCCCTAGTTGGAGGGCATTCAGGAGCCGGCTCTTCTGCGGGGAGCTCGGCTGGTTCCAACTCCGGGAGCTCAACCGGAGGCCAAGGTGGCTCTGGCGGCAGTTCAGCTGATTCCAACGCCAGTGCTGGCAGTTCTGCAGGCAGTGGCTCCAGTGCTGGAAATGGGTCTGGAGCGTCGTCCGGCAGCGAGGCCAGCTCCAGCGCTGCCTCAGGGAGTGCCACAGGTCGCAAGGGCGTGAAGGGACACCACGGGTCCCACCACTGACCCTATCTGCTGCTTGCAAGTGGAAGTGCAAGCGACACTGAAGGATATTTGCACTGCATGAAAGTCCTGTACCTTAGACAATTGTCTTAGTGTACATCAGTGGCCTATTATGCTACACTACATGTCAAGCTAGTTTTCAAACTGTGCAATTTCTCAATTTCATAGCAATCAGAAAGTTTTATCATATTACTTTGGTGTATGAATCAAGTAAATCATCTATATTTACTCAGTTTAGCCATTTTTAATTTATTAATTTCTATCACTTGGTAATAATCATGTGTGAATGTTGTTATTATCTGACTTTAAAAATATATGACATTATTACTATTAAATGTCTGTTTTATTTTATTAATTCCAAATAGTTTTCCTGAATTACCTCCAGTGATCACACTACATGTTAGAGTTTTAGTAAACATTAAATAATTTTTAGAGTCTGAAGAACCATTTTTTATCCTTATTCCATCTTCCTCGCTCCATGTAGGTGGGGAGAGGGGTGGATTTCACTCTTTCAGACAACCCACTTTTCAGCCGAAAGCACACAACCGACATTAAAATGCATGAAAAACCACTCAAAATATTTGAAATTAATTTAAAATTTGATATGAATGGTGGAATCTATTTTTATGTAGCTGCCTTCTTTTAATTTTAAAATGAACGATAATAGAGACAGAAAGCACTAAAAATACATTAGCAGAAACACTTGAGTCAATGGTGGAACATGAGACCGATTGAGAAGGAGCACTTTCACTGTACACTTTCAGTAAATTAAAACTAGGGAACTGCCCTGACGTGGAATTTTAGATTAAAGGGATTACACAGGGATATAAACGCGGTGGTGATAAGGATAGGGTGTTGGTATCAGGAGAGGGCGAGACAGGAGTGGCTATTGGGGAACCATAGCATTGAGAGCAATGGGAAGAAGGGTTAGTTGTGGTATTGGGAGAGGACAGTGAGTGAGTGCATGGGAGGTGGACAGAATAGAGGAGATCTAGAGGTAGTATGATGGCTATATATCGGAATGGTGATCCGGGAGTGAAATTTCTTTAGGGTAGATTTGCGACAGAGTAGAAGGTTTAGAAAGGAAAGTGGAAGCAATATAACTGTTGGAGAAGAGTGTGCGAATGGTACAGGTTAGTTGATGATCAATGGGGGTAAGGAGAGGTTCATTTGTAAAGTTTGTAAGGGATCCTAGTGCGCGAAGGTAACTGGATGTAAGGATATATTTATGTATTTATTTATTTATTTTTTGTAGGAATAACTGGATGTACGGATAGATAATTTAAAAAAAAAAAAGCGAGGCAAAATGCATTGCTTTGAAGAACGGGGAGGAACTCACAGAATTTGCGTTAAGTGGATCTCCATGCAACGTTTGATTAAAAAAAATGGAGCAGATCATGGATTTGTGTGTGTACATAACAATGGAAGGGTGTAAATGTCAAGTTCGGCCATTCAGTAAATACTTGTGTCTATTGTGGGCTTCCTGTTGGATGATTAGTAGGTGAGGCCGGTCAAAGGTTAGTCAGAGAATTTGTTGTGCTAATTATCTGAACAGAACGATCGTAAATGGTGAGGAAGGAAATCGGTCGTACTCCTTTAATGATACCAACCGGACATTCGTGTGGAGCTGTTTAGTGAAGTGACGGAGAACCTAAATCTGGATAGCCAGAGGTGAGTTTGAACCACCGTACACTACGCTAACCACTACAGCAACTCGCCAGTTGGAAGGTGCGGGTGGTGAACCCTATCACTATCGCCTGTGTATTGGAGGTGTGTACCTTGAGGAGCAATTGGTTACACCAGGAGGTAAACCACGTCAGGCGAATTTGGAGGTAGGGTGGGGATTTCTGGTGCGTAGGACAAAGGAATGCAGTGCAATACTGAAGGAGGTGCACTCGAGGAAGTGGTTTTGGCACATCTTCAATGTAGATACAGGAAAGGAGACGGGACAGAATAAGACGGAACTCCTGCAATGGAGTGGAACACAATTTATTAACCTATTCTTGAAATATCAAGCCCAGAACTCTATTCTTACCATGAAAAAGAACTACAAGCTATGTTATGACCCTTCCCTAAAACTGAAAATGAAATGCTTCACTGGAGGCAACTATCCCAATTCATATCTACCAATGATTGTCACTGCGTGGCTCATTTCGCCGAATCTACAAAATTCTCCAATATCATTTATTATAGGCAGTTATCCTTTTTGGGTGCAGCAGTTCGAGCGATCACAGGTATTCCACTTGGTGTCCGTTAGATTAGTGTTGTTTAGGTAAACATGGCTGACAACAACATCGTGTGACTCACTAAATGTTCAAATTTTTGTAAACTTATTGGACCAAACTGCCATGGTCATAAGTCTATAGACTTACAAACTACTTAACCTAATCTATGGACAACAGACACACACCCATGCCCTGCAGCATGGCACATGAAAACGCTCGACTACTCCATTGCGGCTGCGACTCACTCCTAGTAAATTAAAACCCACGAACAACGTTCGAGAACTGGAATTTAGAAAATAACCACTGGAAGATAAATACTTTGGGATACCAATTTGGAGCACACATCGACAAAGCGAGGCGAGGCCCGGTGAAACAAATCCTGTAATAAGGCAATGTGATAGGTAATGTCCTCCAGTGCTGGTGTGTTGCTGTTTCTAACTTAAAAGCGAGTTTCGCAATGTTACTGATGTGACAGATACCTTGTAAATAACACAGCGTACCCCCTAAGACACTCGCCTCCATAGTCTATAAAGTTGGGCCGAAATACGACGATCCCTGGCACTTGAGCCAATCGGCTTTGAGCTCCGGCTGCGGCAACAGACCATTGGAGTAAGTCAAACGAGAACGTTGCTCTGCGCATGCGCGCGTCCTGCTGCGCTGTGTATTTCTGCCAGTTCTGTCAGGCAACAGCGACGGTTATAGCTATACTGTTCGGCAGCGAACTCACTATTTGGCAACATGGTTGCATTTCGTTTCTCCGAGCGAGGCGGTTTCTCAGCCCAGAAGGTGGAGCCAGGGATCATCGTGTTTCGGCCCGACAGTAGCGGACAGCGTGATGGGTTGCTACGCAGGAGGCCCCGGTTCGATTGTCAGTCCAGTTGGAGGTTTTCTCCATTCGAGAAGTGTGTCACTTCCATCATCATTAACGCGCAAGTTGGGTAAGTGGCTTAAACGGAAAAGACTTGCACCAGGCAAGCTGAACGTGCCAGGTGGGGTCTAACTGCCCCTAATTTTAATATAATTCTAACAAAGAGTCAAAAGGTACAGACGTTTTTTGAAACTCACACTTCGAAACGTATTAGGGTATTAATTTCAGGGTGGCATTATAACGTCACAGCTGCGTCCACCTAATCCTCGATGGGCGAAGATGCCGTTATATTCTATTTGCTGTATAATTAATCCTTAATCATTGTTACAATGGTTTGACGGTATGGGATGCGGATGATCCATAATAATAAACTTTGTTAACTTCCTTTATTACGGAACGACAAATGTTAATAACTCTTTGTTTAAATACACTGATTAAATAACCGCGTGCCACACTGAAACATTTCAATACGCAACTGCAACCGATACTCATATACGATACTACAGATGGGCAAAACATTAGCCACCGCTAAACGCGGGTTACCCGGTTCACTGTCGACGTGCTACTGCCTCGCTCTGCAGTCGGCGGGAGCCTGCCGCACACCGTCCAACAAACAAGAAACATTCAAAAGTAAGCACTGTCGCCCAGCAGCTATCGCTGCACGCCAACGAAAACTACTGTTCGACCAAAACGTACCAAAGAGGTTACTAAACTAAAACCCTGGTACCCTCACAGCCTGTAACCATAAAATTTGAGAAGCAAGATTCCACAGTACCAGTAATGCAAAAAAATCTGCAAATTGCTTATTTTTTATTATATTACATATAAGATACTTTTTATCATTACACTCTTCAGTTGCGCTCGTAGTCCTGCAAAACTATTAGGAGCTACTGTAGGGATTTTGATATGATTTTCTCTAATAGAGTGAGTCACAGGTAAGTTTACACGTATAAATTACAAACACTTTCAACGTGCAAAGAAGCAGCATCTATCGTAAAACTTTTGCAATCAGTTACTGCTGCAAATCTATCTAGCTACTGTGTGACGATCCTGCGTAACAGAGTGTAATAATAGCAAAATCAGACGTGAAGAACACAATTATAACTAGAAACGACCGAATATTCGGTTTCGTTTCGGCGAAAATATTGGTTTCGGCCGCAGCTTCGGTTTCCGACAGAAATCAGCCGAATCTTCGACTTTGTCGAAATTAACTTTCGTGACATGAAGGATTAAGTTAGATCGCGTTCGGGATCCATTGGATTCAGTAATCAATAACGCATTACCTCAGTTGACGGCGCGCCGTTTAACTGCTAGGAATGTTTCCTCATGCGTGAAAATCTTACTTTCTTGTTAATCAAAATATAACGCAATATTATAGTGGTATTCTTATACAGTGTTTGTAACAATTTAACCGATTTGGTGTTCAAGACGTGCTAGATACGAAACTTGATGTAATTAATAATACGATGTTTGAGGCTACAAACGTAATTCTAATATTCCTTCAAATTACAAAAGGGCAACAAGTTCTTCCGGCACACGGAGTAGAACTATTATTCACCTCGCTATCTAATAATAGGTACTGTCAGATGCCTACAGATGAACGAAAACTTTAAACACGGAATGTCTAGTAATATAATACAAAAACGCCAATATCGCAATATTTTGCTTTAAATTTTCTATGCAAGACTACGAGTTTTGACACTCAGTGGTGTCATCGCCTTAGTTTTAGTTTTATGTACGATTTCAGCCAGAAACGTGCACTATGGTGGTTCTTCGTGTATATAAAATTCATAATTTTATGTTTCACTACCCACCATTGTTTTAAGTACTTAACTATTCATGATCACATTTTCAAAATCGTATGTAGGACGTTTTAGTAAGCAGATAAATGCCGACTGTAGCAGAGACCAGAATATCACACCCTTGAATGTCGAAACCGGTCGTCTTGCTCAAAAAATAAAAAATAAAATTTAGCGATCTTGGCATTTTCTCATTATATTACGGACTGATGACCGCGCAGTTAAGTCCCTTAAGCTTAGCACCCATTTGAACATGTTTTAAACCTGTTTGCTCTAACTGCTGCATCTGTGGTTTTCAAAAATTAATAACAACAAAACTATATCAATAAGAATTCATAAAAAAACACTTTTTGTGTGGGATTTTCTTCAGCGTTTATGGTCCGGACAGTGATCGGGTATTTCCCGGAGTAGTCTATCATCGTATGGCGATCCCAAGTCTTGATATCTATCCTCTCTAATCATGATAACCTGGTGCATCCGTTACCCTTGTCCCTTGTTCTTTCTTCAAACCGCCCAAGTTGTCAGCAGGAAGTTTGTCTATATAACTGTGGAAATTGAGACCCATTTAAGATCCTAGGTTTTTTTTTTTTTTTTTTTTTAATTCTGAAACATTTTTCTACTATGTATGAGTATTCTTCGGCTTTGTGATACCCAAAACGTTTTTGACAAATGAAACGAAGCTTGTCGCTGTTACAATTTCACTTGAATCACGTGGCTGGTGAAAATATCGTTGTTTAGAAGAGTACCGATTTGTGATCCATCAAAAATTCTTGAAATTTTCTATAGTGAGAAGAGGAAACGACTGACAATTATGTTTGCAACAATCGCCATTACTATCTAAAGCTTGAAAAACTTTTTATTAGGAGAAGTTTAATATTTAGTTACAGAAGAGTGATTTTTCCCGACCCATCAACGATTTTGAACGACGTTGCCTTTTATAGGTCAAAGACAGTGTGTGTCATGTAAGAATAGACCGTAACAGTAATTTATGTTTCTTACTTTTAGCGGAATCAGCTGCAGATATACAGATATTCATAATTAGGTTAGAAAGGAACTGTTGCAGATACACTCACAACCGGTTTCAGGCATTTATTGCCCTTCTTCAGATCAGTGGTGGGCTGTGGCTGTTGGAGGCCCAAGACGACGGCAAAACAAAATGATGGGCCCCTTCCAGCTGGAAATCAATTTATTACTTAAAAATATATCTGATGAGATTTGGAGGCTCCAGAACAAGAGGGCAAGGAACAAGTACAAATATTACAGAAAATTCGAAGTGTAATTACTGAATTAAAGGGGCAAGAGGTACAGCTTTCTTGAAAAGTGACAAAATGTGAAATGCTAATACTAGTGCGCAGTACCGTAAATTAATCCTGCCTAGGGTAGCCTAAGTAAACAAGCCAGTAGTCACTGTTAGACGAATCCTGTTAGTGGATCGTCAAGTAAAAGAGAACTGCACTTAACTAAATAACGATTCCGAACAGTGGATCGTCTTAAACAAAAAACGTTTGTGAAATATAGACAATGAAAACGCTATTAGTTTTCTCACCTCTAGAAGGGAGCAAGAAACAGGTAAAAAATCTGACTTTGACTCAAATTTTAACTATAAAACATATAGTATGGGGAAAAATCAATTAGGACAAGGGATTAAAGTTTAACAAAGTGATTTATTGTCCAACTCGATGATCAGAACGGAGGAGGGCGGGCAATTTAAATGCAACAAAAACACACCTTACAAAACAGTTAAAATGTATACCTACATTATATGGTCCTAATACTGCCTACCTGCAAAAGTAGTACTTGCGTAATCACAGTCAGGGGTGAAGCGAGAAATTGATAACATTATCACACAGATTCACGCCAAGCGATGCAGGTACTTAACAAGCACCGAACGCACAATAGCAGCAAGGCCAACGCCAGCAATAGAACGCTGGTCGGAACAGCAGTTCCAAAGTTTCTCACTCGGGCAACATAGAAACAAATACTTCGTTCCGTGGCGTAGCACTAATTCGAAAACTAATACATAATATGGTCGTACTGGTGTTAATTCTGCTCACGGGGAAGAGAACTACTGAATCTAAAAGTTGCAAGTCAATACACCACTCTTCAGAAACAAAATCGCGACAAAGATCGTGTAACTATTCGTTGTACTCAGGGAAGTAAGATCTATCTAATAAGCAAGGTTAAATAATGATATAACATGCTAAGGGGTCGGATAACTAAATTTGAACAAAGTGAAAAACTTCAAACTGGATAAAAATAAAAACACGAGGTAGGTCGTGTAACGGTTCATTCTACTCAGTGAGAAAGGATCCTCCTAATGAGAATGATTGCAGAATAGAACACGCTATTTGGAACAGACGTGGGCCAGAGAGTACTGAAGTTGTGTTTAGAAGTTCCAAAAATCGGGGAATATTACCGCGGTACACATATTAGAAACAACGGCACCTAAAGCAAGTGTATCATTAAAAACTCGTGTACAAATCAGATAGTGATTCGTTCATTCATAGCAGGTACAGCCATTGTTCCATTGTTCACTGCTGATGATTTTGACAAATGCAAGACGATGCACCCGTTGACATTGAATCAACAGTGGCACCCACGCCAAATGGAACCATCTTCCTGCCAATTTCCCGTGATTTGTTACAGTGCTCCCGTTCTGTTGATGACCCATCTCAGAAGTCGCCGTTTACGATAAGAGGTTGGCTGCACTACCGGTATTTTGTCTGTTGTGCATTCTGAGACTCTCAGCTAAGCACTCACGAGACACCATGGACAAGATTGAAAATGTGAAGTCGAATTCCTGCGCCACTGTCAAAATCTAAATTCCCTTTGGTAGGGCACTGAGCACCATACTTTGTTCAAATGACGTCACCTCGCAAACACGTTAGATGTCACAGAACACCTCCAGAACCACACCTCAGGAGGTCTTCCTGTCAATTGTACCTTCCCAGGAGTGTGTTGCTCAAACAACTTACCTGATCCATCTTTACTCCAATATTTAATTATATTTTCTAAGTCAGTGTACTGTGAGGATATTGTCAGTACCTGTGGTGTCGCACAAGTACAAAGTGCGCGCCACCTACTTTCGCCGCGCGCCGCCATGCACGCACGGCGCGGCGTTCTTACGACGTCAGCCACGAGCGCCCTCTGCTACAACTCGTGGCCACCACTGAACTACATCGTCCACTTGGGACTGAGATAGGAACCAGTTAACACTTCGGAATCAGATAGGCACCAGTGAAGACTTGGCTATCGTACAGGCACTAGGCAGACCTCTAGCTCAACTATGTATCAGCATTCTGCAGTACTGAGCGATGTAAAAGTTAAGTATTGTATAAATTCTGTGCAATATATATCTCGTTCTAATTTACTCTAGTGTTTCTAGTTTCTGGCTGCTCCCCTCCGTACCTGCACCAGCGTGCTATCTTTATTCCTGTGTCGGTCTCATTCCACTCGGCCACCGACACCTACGACGGAAACGAGACACAAAAGCGGCGACGAGGCTGGGACACAAAAGTACCCACAACTGCTTAAAGACGGGTTATAGACTGACAGGTCCTACGGTCGGGGGTTCGAATCCCCCCTCGGGCATGGATATTTGTGCTGTCCTTAGTCTTAGCTAGTTCATAAGTAGTTTGTAAGCTTAGGGACAGATGACCCCGTAGTTAAGTCCCATAAGTTCTACAAACATTTGAACATTTTGAACTGACACCTCACGTTGTCCCACACTGCGTATTTCTGCGCAACGTCGTCAGTTACTGCACGTATGACAGTATATTCTACCTCTGTCTGCTATTATCCGAAACACAGGAATTACATGGCGTAGACGTTTATACCGATCAGTAAGATGTGACGTCCAGACCAGGCTATTATAAACACCAATTAATTCGGAATTTTCAATTTTTATTTCTTGGTATACATTCTTTCAAAGTTCGTAAAGAGTAGTCAGGCCTTGTGCGGTTATGAATTTCATGTTATGTGTGATCCACGATTTGCTCTTCATTTATACATATCGTTTGCTCATCATGAACTAACTTATACTAAAGACAGCAGAAACATCCATGCTCGGGAGGGGCGGGAGGGGGGGATTCGAACCCCCGACGGGGAACGGCCTCCCGCATCGGTGCATAGTAGCTCAATGCGCTCGGTCGCTTCGCCGCGGCTACCAACAGGCTTAAACGATGGCGTCGTGCTACACGCCTGGAACCAACAAACTTACCTAACAGACTCATTGGTTTGGCAGTAGAGAGTAGGAGTCAGAACGTTAAAGTACTTGGATTCGACCAAGAATAATTTCAAAGTAATTGTCTTGTATCTAGCACTACACTTTATAAGAATATCAATAGAAGACTGTTTTATATCAGACTTAGCATTACTGTTACCCTTGAACAGGGGATCATGGAGAAATTTTATAAGGGGAACTATGATGCGGTCTAATCACTGAAAGAAATAATTAGTCTTAAATGATGATGATTCCCCACTTTTTTATAATTTCCGGTATGAATTGATTTCTTTATTTCAAAAATTTTAGTAAGTTCAGCACAAATATTATTGTTCTCGTATTTGGTTTACCAAAATTACCTGAAAACTCTATCTATATAAAAGCGAAAGGACACTCATTCACTTACTCACTCACTGACTAAACGCGAAATCTCGAAAACTACTTCACCTATGAAGCTGAAATTTCGCAGGAATGTAGTTTATAGGTAGAAGACGTCAGGTAAGAAATGATTTTGCGATAGGGCCGATAGTTCAGGAGATATGATGTCATAAACAATTAAAACTTCCCTGTCTTGCGGCACTTGACTTTACCAGTCCACTATTTGAGAAAGAGCGCTTAGCGACTTGCAACAAACTTTAAATATAATTTCAAGCTTCAGGAAACTTCGTCGCTGACAACCCCAGCAAAATGATGAAAGAGAAAAAGTTTGTCGCTTACTACTTTTTCGACGTTGATGCAGTAAAATTACGGCATTTAGCATGACATTACAATTTACTACTCGAACACTATTAATTGTATTCGCGAGAAATTTACAGACAATATACACACATACCACTTAACGTAAGCTCGAAATTTTTTCATAGTAAGACACATAGTTCATGAGAAATGGAGTGATGAACAATAAGGTTCATGAATAACCGCCTCATCACGCATGACGTTTCGATTTGTTATGTCTTTCCTACCAACTCTATTCGCGACGTATTTTGCAGACATTTTACATATACACCACTGGATGTCCCTTCGAAATTAATTTCAAATGTTTGTAATTCTTATGGGACCAAACTGCGTTACTCATCACTCCATAGTCTTACAAACTACTTAAACTAAATTAAACTAACATAATGAAAACACATACATTCACGCCCGAGGGAGGATTCGAACGTCCGACGCGGGAGGCCGCGCGATCCGTAACGTGGCGCTCCAGACCGTTCGGCTACTCCCACGCGGCTCCTTCGAAATGATATCGTATTACGACATATAGTTCAGGTGGTATGACGTCAAAGACAATGAAATGGATGAAAATTTACCCTAACAAGCATGATGTTGTTATTTACTACGTTTTTACAACGAACTCCATTTACAACACAGTTTCATAATATTCCACTCTATGAATTTAGTAAATAATGTTTTTGTAGGACACATAATTAAGGAGATATTACGTCATAAATGTGACATCCGTAAATAGGTACTGCAATATGTCTGACATTTTGTTAAGTCTTTATTACTCTGTTCGCAGCACATTCCACAAGCAATATCCAAATATACCACTGAAAGGAGCTATAATATTGTGATCAACAAATGCGATGTCGTAATATTATAAATGAGAAAGAAGCTCTCTCCGTCACGCTTTCACGACTAAACCGCTTTACCGATATTAATTGAAGTGTTTATGGAGATAGCTTGAGAGCTGAAGAAGAATACTTTAGAAAGGGTGTAATTCAATATATTTGTTGATTTTAAGTATATAACTCGAAATATGGTACAGCCAAGCATCAAGGTTTCTCTTATAGCTTCTGATACGCTTGAAGACTCCTCGCAAAAGCTATTTATTCCTGGGCGATTAAAATTTATCCCGTTTAAAAATACTCTCAATGGTTGATATGTAGTACGTAATACGATTCATCATAATGAATACAATGCTTACACAAGACGTCAACACTTTAAAGCTACGAAAAAATATCAGTGACATTTGAATCCTGCATAATTTATACGTTGTACAACGTATAGCGTCCTCAGTCAGCGTCTTACTTACGAAGTAATAAACAGAGTTTCTTGTCTATTTGAACCGGAAAATTTTCTTTTAACCTGATGATCCTGATCTTAATTTTAAAAACAAAGTTGCGACATCATTTTCATTGGATTGTCTTTGACACGTATGCAAGGACATCAACGCGAGCGAGTTGTTTAATAAATCAGATGTCGCAGGCCACCGTGGGAGTAGCTGAGCGGTCTGGAGCGCCACATTGCGGATCGCGTGATCTCCCGCGTCGGAGGTTCGAATCCTCCCTTGGGCGTGGATGTTTGTGTCGTCTTCAGTATAAGTTAATTCATAAGTAGTTTGTAAATTTAGGGACTGATGATCCGCAGTCAAGCCCCTCAAGCTTAATAATCATTTGATCATTTTTTTTTAGATGCCACAGAATCATTGTTACCCTGTGTTATCGTATCCGAACTGTTCCTCTGTGGCACACAGTACACAAAACTGTGAAATGTGTTTATATCTCCCCGCATCTAGCATGGTATTCTCTTAAATGCAATAAGAGGACCTCACCCTAACCGCGGAAAACAGCCACGCGTGCGCGCTGGGGCGCCCCGCTGCGGTGCGCGCGGCCGTTCGCCGTCGGAGGTTCGAGTCCCCCCTAGGGCATGGGTGTTTGTGTTGTCCTTAGGTTAGTTTACCTTTGTTTCAGTAGTGGGTAAGCCACAGACTAATAACCATGCAGTTGAGTCCGATAGATATGCTAACATTTAAACAGTTTTGAACAGCCCCGTCCCGTAACGCCCCTCATCCGTACATAACCGCTAGCACCTACCATGAATGCACGTAAACTTCTCTAAGCATTCGCCAAACGCAAATTCTCCACCGAACAGCTGCTACAGATTAAAGCGTGACACATATCCAGCCAACTACTGGTCAGTGGCGTCACTAATTACACCAATGCAAGCGGTGCCATTTACACCACGGTAAGCGTCCATTACCTCGGACACTAACGTCGACCATTTGTAATCTTCTGGGCCCGCTGCGCCGTATACGTCATCTAGACACATTGGAAAACAGTTAATCACAGCACGCTGCTTTTTAATAAATTATTTAATTCGACAGGCTTGTTTCGGCGTGAATGCCATCATAAGGTAAAACTGGTAGCTTTTCTTATACTTCTAGGATGGTTCTTTATTTGATCTGTCTGGTTCTTATTTAACTGATGTATTAGAACTGTTGTTGTTGTAGCTCTTTATGTAGCTGTAATATACGTGGGTTGGAACTTAAATAGTGGCAACACTGCAGTGGAGACACTATGCAATGGAATCTACTATTGTCGCTGATAGCACACGTTGTTGACATACCTACCTTACCTCCTGGCAAATGGACTCGCCCTTCCCACGTCTCCCTCATCCCCCCTCACCCCCTCACCGTCCGTTCCTCCCCCTCCACGCCTCCCCTCCCGTCCTCACCCCCTGTGCCACCAGTTTTTAGCACTGCGTCTTCTGTGTTGCAGCGTCAGTGCCAGTGTTCGTGTTCAGTGTCTCCAGTTTTAAAACTGCAGCAGCCGCCGAATAGGCAGAATATTGTGTTGCCACGTGAGTTTAAGTGTGTACTCTCTTCATAGTTTTCTGTCTCCCGTGAGTGTTTTAATCTGAGTTTTAATTACTGCATATATATGAGTTTTAAACACCGTGGCAATTTTAATTTCTGGATGTTGTCAATTCTCCTTTTTTATCTCCTTGTAATGTCTTAACTTCTGCATTTGTTTTTCTCCTTGTATGTTTTAAATCTGCCTGTCAAAGTTCTTTTTTCAGTCAGCTGAAGAGGAGCAATGAAGCTGCTGCCAGCCTGCCACCACGGCGTAGATTTAAAACAAAAAAAAAAAAAAAAAAACAAAAAAAAAAAAAAAAAAAAAAGAAAGAAAGAAAGAAACAGGCAAGACGAGACTCGGCTTCAACTTTCTCACCTGAAGATGGCTGCCAGGGGGTCCACAGAAATATTGTGTACAGATGAATCGACGATCCGACTGAAAACCCGACAAGAATATCAACTTTAATGCCCCAGAAACTTTACGTAACCACACGAACCCATTTTATTGAAATTAGGGCCACTATGGATAATGGGAGTGAAATAATCTTCCAACATCTTCACGTACCGTTTAGTAGTCACCGCGCCATCAAGGAATATCCCACTGATTATTCCGTGACTGGCCGGCCGCGGTGCCCGAGGTGACTGAGGCGCTCCAGTCACGGTCAGCACGGCCACTATGGTCGGGGGTTCGAATCCCCCCTCGGGCATGGATATTTGTGCCGTCCTAGTTTGTAAGTAGTTCATAAGTAGTTTGTAAGTTTAGGAACTGATGACCCCGTAGTTAAGTCCCATAAGCTTAACAAACATTTGAACATTCCGTGACTGGACACCATACAGTCAACCGATGAGGATGAAGAGATTTCCCGCTCATGAAATGCGGATTCTCCATCCCCCAAATACACCATCTTTGCTCACTGACGAATCCATCCAAATGAAAATCGGCCCCCCGCTAAGACAAACCACATTCACATGGGTATGCGCTTACTAATTCTCAGCATGCAGTTTGAATGTCCTAACGCAAACCGTTCAGAAATTATGATGGTTTTATTTCATATAGTTCAGTAATTATAATCTTGTATATACTAGTGTTCTGTGCTCTGAAATTTGTGGTTCATTAACTTTCGAATGTTTCACTACGCTCAGCGCTCCCAGCAACAAGCTCCGCGATTCGCCGCTTTATAATGTCGTGTTAAAAGAATGGAACAAGCTAAAGTTGTTAAGTTTTAGAAATTTTGTTTCGTTACTAGTTTCGACGCTTCATTGTGTCATAGATGAAAAATGTTACCTGTATGTTGTTTAGTCAGAATGGGGGCTAGTACTAATCTACTTGTAACATATAATTCAGCTGAAATACATAAAAGCTGCGAAAGATGCCCAACGACACTACAACTTCAGAATAGCTTCCGCAAGTTTTATTTGTTTTAGATCACTTCTGTACATATCAGTAGATAAGTACTGTACCCCCTTTCTGGCTACGCAACATAACAAGAAACATTTTAATGCTGGACATGGGGCCTCAGGTCGACACACTCAAGTGCCGTACCTTGTTAGTGAAACAGAATCTCCATAACTCGACGACTGATGGTGTACCATTACTTTAATAGTACGGAAGAATTCTATCTCCAACTTCCTTTGAGATGGACACACAAGATCTTACGATGTTTCGTTTCAGTTTATTTTCATAATTTTAATAAGGATCTTTAGACGATGGCTTAAGTAATGTACTGGTCACTACACGTCATATGAGTAAAAGATCAAAATGTTCAAATGTTTGTAGAGCTTATGGGACTTAACTACAGGGTCATCAGTCCCTGAACCTACAAACTACTTATGAAGTAGCTTATATTAAAGACGACACAAACATCCATGCCCGCGGGGGATTCGAACCCTCGACCGCAGCGGCCGTGCAAGCTGTGACTGGCGCGCCGCAGACCGCTCGGCCACTGCGGCCGGCCCGGCAGTAACAGATCCATCACGGACATTTCAACCCTTATAACGCTGGTCAAGCTGGCTGTTGGAAATATGAGTGTGAAATGATAATGTAAAGGAACAGCCAAAGCTAACCAAGAACAGTCGGCCTCATGTAATGACCAACAGTGAGCGTCCAGCATTGCCGAGTGACGGATGAAGCTACAGAAAGGAATCACTCACGAGCTCTAAACTGGTACCAGTACTCTATTTACCACAGTGAATGTGCGTTGGGTTTTAAAAGGAATAGGGAAAAGAATTGGGGTACAACAGCCGATGAACTCCTTGTAAGCCACACAATTCTGCAGTCAGAGCTAAGAAACATTATAAAATATTTGTTCATGGGAGGATGCTTCTTAATAAATTATTTAATTCGAAAGGCCAGTTTCGGCGTGAATGGTCTCGTCAGGTTAAATTGGTAGCGCTTCTTTTCTTATATAATCCTGTTTATCTTTTCTGCCTGGTTCTTATTTAACAGATATATCAGAACTGTTGTTGTTTTGTCGATATGTGACAGATTTTTTTGAGAGATGTATCAGCGATATATGTATGTCGACAATGTAAGAACTATTTCAAAATATATATGAGGGTTGGAAATTAAATAGCAGCAACTATTTCTTCACAATCGATACAAAAGCGATACATCTGTTACTGTTCTTCAGAGTAGTCCCCAGCGTTGAGCTGAACCCGTTGCCAGCGATGTGGAAGGCATAGTATATCGTTAGCAGAGCCTGTTCTGTTGACGGTGTGCATGGAGCGGTCTATTGCCTGTCGAATCTCTGGCACAGTTCTGAAGCGAATGCCACGAATTGGTTCCTTCATCTTCGAGATCAAATCATAGTCACAAGGGTGTATGGTGAATCGTACAGTACTACCCAGTGCCATCAGCCAAACAGAGTAGGCACAGCTGTCGCTGTATACGCCCGCGCATTGTCGTACAAAATGATTGGTGGGTTGCGCAGAAAGTGTTGCCGCTTCTTTTGCAAAGCTGGTCGCAGGTGATGCTCCAAAAACGATCAGTAACACTGTTCATTGGCGGTCTGTCGCTCAGAGGTGACTGTGTTTCTCTCTATTGTGCTTCCATATACCTTTCTAACCCCCATCCCCCACGCAGCTTCTTTTTCACCTCATCCCCTTCCCCCACTTTGTCCGCGTCATTGAGCACCTTCGTCTCCATTTCCTCTACCGTAATCTGGATCCCCCTCATCCTACTGTCCATCCTCATCAATGCCGCTCTGTTGCCGTGCCATTACCATTGTTATAACCCCCCCCCTGCTCCCCACTTGTCCACCCTCCTTACCCTTTCCCGTGGCAATTTCCGCACTCTGCTTCTCCTTGACGATGCCCTCCGTCCAGACAAATACCCTTCTTACCAGCTCTGACATGCCCCTTCACCTCTTCTCCTCCCCCCTCTCCCGTCGTCCTCCCCTATGAGGGCTCTACTCCGTTCCTCCCTCCTCCTGCCAGACCCTCCGGTATCCCCCCTCCTCCTCCTTACTGCTTCCTGGGGTGTCCCACCCCCTCCTTTTCCGTATGGCCCAGTGGCTCCTTCTTCTCTCCTGCCGCCTCTACCCTGTACTTCCCCCTTCCACCGCCCCCCCCCCTTTCGCTCCTCCCTGTGCTCCTTCCCCAATATCACTATATTAGTTAAACTTATGTGTGTGACTTGTCTGTGTTCGTCGGATTGAATCTAATCAGTTTACTTTTAATGAAACTGGGAACAGCTACCCCGAAGCCGACGCCTGTGTATTTTACATGTCCGTGTGCATCAGTGTTACAGTGTTTGTGTAACTCCGTCATCGTCGCCTTGTATGTTTATCCATTCTTCAGTCCGCTCCATTTAACGAGGTCTTACCTTCATTTTTTTCGACAGGTTGTGTGTTTCTTTTGCTCCATTTATGCACTCATTGCCATCTTTGTATTTCTTCTTTGTTTTTGTAAATCTGTATGTGAAGAGCGCCTTAAGCGCAGCGATCATCGAGCTAAATAGCCTTACGTCTTCATCCTTAGCTTGGCAATCAGACATTAGAATTCAGTACACTAGCAGTCGATTAGAATAATAGACGTGACTAAACCATTCAAGGACTGTGTGCTCCGAGAAAGATACGAAACAGAAGAGGAGATAAGGGGTCTTGTAAAAGCAGAAAAGATGAAAGGAAATAATAGTAATCCTTCCTCAATTACGTCGGATTGCAGTTGGATTTCGGAAAATGTACTGAGTTCCAATACCATAAAGTATCTCGAAGGAAATAATTATTGACGTACAGCAATTCAGAAAATACTTTTTTGGTGAAAAACACTGTCTGTTTCGTCATAGCAAAAAATGAGTTCTAACAACAGCCGCGTGCGAATACACGAGCGGTCTGAGGTACGGGTACGGATTGCGCTGCCGCTCCCGTCAGAGTTCGAGTCCTCGATCAATCATAGGTGTCTATGATGTCCTTAACGTATGTTAGTTTATGTAGTGTTTAAGTCAAGGGACCGATGACCTTAGCACTTTAGTCACTTAGCTTTCAAAACTTTAGAACTTTTAAATCTACATTGATCAAAACAAATAGGGGATCGGTTGAGATGTAAGGTTCTAATGTATTGTCATAGGCAGAATGGGCTAAATTGGCTGGACGTCTACGGAGTGGAGACTGAGACAGTGGTAATAACAGAAATCTGCTGCAGAGGAGGTCGGTGCTGACTTGTGTTTACCCTACCAATCGAATTGCACAAGCAGTTCAGTTTAGGTAATTTAATCAGCACGTATTTCAATGAAACGACAACATGACTTACCCGAAGCTATGGTATGGAGAGCCATAGGAAAGTTCGACGCGGGACAGGCACAGAGGGACGTGGCTGCATCTATTGGAGTCTCCCAAAGTGTGATACCCAGGACCTGGACGAGATTTTAGACAACAGGAACCGTTAAAAGAAAGCAAGGCCAAGGTCGTCCATGGGTAACATCAGCAAGAGATGACCGTTATCTCCGGTTAACAGCCCGTCGAGACAGGAGGCTGAATGCAACTTAGCTGCAACGCACCCTCGAGGCAGCAACAGGACGCGAAATATCAACACAGAAAGTTAAAAATCGCCTTTGGAAATGTGGCCTGTAAGCTCGGAGCCCTATGCTGTGTGTCACATTAAAACTACGACTCCGTTTACGCCGCAGAAACTGGACAGAGGAACTTCAGGATTGGAGTCGTAACGAATGCTCCGAGCTGTGTTCATATGAGTAAAGATTTTGTCTTCAGTCGGACAATGGTCGTTACCTTATTGGGAGAGAACGTGAAACTCGTAAAAATCCGGTTTATGCAGTAAACATCACTAACTCTTGGTGGTGGACGAAAGTGTGGGCAGCAGTCAGTACTGACAGACGTACTGACCTCTATGTCGTTCAGAATGGCGCTTTGACTGTTCAGAAGTATACAGACGAGATCCTTCGACCTTCTGTTGTGCCGTACGCTGGTGCCATAGGAGATGGCTTCCATCTGGTGGACGATAACGTTCGTCCCCACAGAGCTGCATTGGTGGACAACATGCTTGAAGCTGAGGGAATTGAAAGAATGGAGTAGCTAGCTTGTTTAACGGGCTTACATCCGATTGAGAATGCTTGGGATGCACTTGGTAGACGCATTGCAGCCAGACCAGACCTTCCTTATAGAGCTGGATATCCGTCTCGAGATAATGGATCACCTCATACTGTCAATGGCACTCAGGTGAGCAACATTACTGGCCGTCCGAGGTGATCACACACCGTATTATAATTGAGAATGACTTTCACTATTATGGTAGCCTCATGGTGACTCGCATTACGTAAACGTTGTGTAACCCTTAAGTGAAGGGTTGAGACAGCAAACTATCGATCGGTATCACACAGAATTTACAGTTTTAACCAATATCTGAATAAAATACGTTACCGTATTCCCATTGTGTATGATATGTTACCTGATCCCCTAATTGTTTTGAGCAGTGTATATAAACGGATTATTTTGCAGCCTTCGTATATTCTTAAAATATGAAGTGTTGTCAGAAGATGAAAACAGATTGCACCAAGGCTTAGACAAAATATCTATGTGGTATGACGTATGTCAATTGTGTCTAAAGAAGTGCGAGGTACTCCACATGACTACTAAAAAGAAAATATGGGTTACACGAAAAAGACTGGGCTCCAGAATACGATATTCTATGGTTACGCATTATGAAAATCTTAAAGTAGAAATATCACATATATAACGCTGCGGGTAAGGAAAACCAAAGATTGTGTTTAATTGCTCTAACACTCCACGAAAGTTCCTGACTACACCACCTGTTCTGTCATTATCTCGATCATATCTTCGTTCTATGTGGTACTTATCATGCAAAATCAACGGAGGACGTTTAGAAAGCTCAGAGAAGGTCAAATCATTTATTATCATCGAGAAATATGGAAATATCGGGGAGGTTATCAAAGATGTGATAATCGAATAGGGACAATGTTCCGTTGCAGCGACATCCTCTTATTAAATTTAATTTGCAACCTCCCTCTGCGAGTTTTACCACACACACTTCACTCCAATGCCAGATTCGCGATTTCTTTATGTCTAAGAATGTGTCCTACTAATCGATTCCCTCATTTAGTCAAGTTATGCCATAAATTTCTTTTCTCTCCAATTCTGTTCAGTACCTCCAAGTGATCTACCCACCTAATCTTCAGCATTCTTCTGTAGCACCATATTTCTAGTGTCTAGTATCTAGTTTATCATTTGATATAGATACGGTAACAAAAATGCACCATTGTAATCTGTCTGTTTAATTTACTCTTCTTATGATGGATAATATCCGAAACAGGAAAAGTTCCAATTTCAATAAACAGCTCATGACTGACTACCCATTTTTAAAGTATGCTCGTATGCTCCACAAGCCACCTTTTGGTGTTTGGATGAACGGGCAGCGTCATGAAAGATTGTTGCAAGAGTCCGAACGAGGTAGAATATCTCAATTCCACGGTCATGGCCTTGTGCAAGGTAAACACGGAAGTAATAAACGTGACATATCACTTTATTTCAGTCTACTGCAGCGGTATTCTAACAAAAAATCATATTCTAGTAACTTGATTCCATAACCTTTTAATTTCACTTATGTTTTTTTGTTAAATACTGCTGAATCTATGCGATTTTTATTTTTAAACTCAACTTCAGCTTGTATTGTTGTGTATACCTTCTTACACACTTAATTTTATCTGTCAGAAGAAAATGAACAACGTAATGAACTTTTAAAATAAAGAGGGTGCCGGGAACCAACTACATCTACATAGATACTCTGCAAATCACATTTAAGTGCCTGGCAGAGGGTTCATTAACCACTTTCTTAACCTTTCTCTACCGTTCCATTCTCTTTGATAACGCGCGGGAAGAAGGAACATCTAAATCGTTCCGTTTTCGATCTGATTTCTCTTATTTTATTGGTATGGTCATGTCTCCCTATGTAGGTGGGTGCTAGCAAAATATTTTCACATACAGGAGTAACAGTCGGTGATTTAAATTTCGCAAATAGATCTGCAGCAACGAATAACGTCGTTCTTTTAATGATTTCCACCTCAAATTGTGCATCATTTCCGTGACGCTTTCCCTCCTGTAATGTGATAAAACGAAACGAGCTGCTCTTCTCTGAACCTTCTCAATGTCTTCCGTCAGTCCCACCTGGTGAGGATCCCACACTGGGCAACAGTACTCCAGGAAAGGACGCACAAGTCTGATGTAGGCAATCTCTTTGGTGGAACTGTTGCATCTTGGAAGCAGTCTTCCAATGAAACGTAACCATTGGTTCGCCTTTATCACAATATTTTCTGTGTGTTCTCTCCAGTTTAAGTTGTTAGTAATTGTAAGTCCTAGGTATTTGGTGGAATTTACGACCTTAAGGTTCGACTGATTTATCGTGTAATTGAAGTTCAGCGGATTTCTTTTAGTGGTCATGTGTATTACTTCACACTTTTCATTATTTAGTGTTAATTGCCAATTTTCGCGCCACGTAGAAACTTTGTCTATGTCGCTTCGCAGTTGCTTCTGGTCCTCTGTTGGCTTCACTAACCGATAACTGACAGCATCATCCGCGAACAGTACAAGAGAGATATTCAGATTGTCTCCTAAATCGTTTATAAACACGAGGAAGAGTAGGGGACCTATAACGCTTCCCTGGGGAATTCCATTTATCAATTCTGTTTTACTCGATGACTTACCATCAATTACTACGAAATGTGTCCTTTCTTATAGGAAATCGTGAATCCAATCGCACTATTGAGGCGATATTCCATAAGCGCGCAATTTCTTGAGAAGCCGCTTGTGAGATACAGCGTCAAAAGCCTTCCGGAAATGCAGAAATATGGAATCGATTTGAGATCCTTTGTCGATGGCAGTCATCACTTCATGTGAATGAAGGGCAAGCTGTGTTCAGCAAGAGCGATACTTTCTGAATCCGTCTTGACTATTGGTTAATAGGTCGTTCTCTTCGAAGTAGGCACCTCGCTGCGGAGCGCGCTGTTGCTCGCCGTCGGAGGTTCCAGTCCTCCCTGGGGCATGGGTGTGTGTGTTTGTTCTTACCTTAGTTTAAGTAGTTTGTAAGCTACGGACTGATAACCACGCAGTTTGGTCCGATAGATTTACAAACATTTGAACATTTCTTCGAGGTAGTTCATAATGTTCGAACGAAGTATATGTTCCAAAATCCCATTCCAAATCGACGTCAATGGGATATGTCTGTAATTTTAGGGATTACTCCTATTGCCTTTCTTGAATATCGGAGTGACCTGGGCAACTTTCCAGTCTTTGGCTACGTATCTTTCACTGAATGATCAGGTGTATATGATAGCTAAGTATGGGGCTATTGCATTAGCATACTCTGAGAGAAATCTAGTTGATATACAATGTGGCCCGGAAGATTCGTTTTTATTTAGTGAATTAAGTTGGTTTTTTTTTTTTTTTTTTTTTTTTTTTTTTTTTTTTTTTTTTTTTTTTTTTTTTTTGCCACTCCCATGAACCACAGACATTGCCGAGGTGGGGTGGCTTGCGTGCCTCAACGATACAGATAGCCGTACCGTAGGTGCAACCACAGCGGAGGGGTATCTGTGGAGAGGCCAGACAAACGTGTGGTTCCTGAAGAGAGGCAGCAGCCTTTTCAGTAGCTACAGGGGCAACAGTCTGGATGATTGACTGAGCTGGCCTTGTAACATCAGCTAATGCGAACGGCTGAAAGCAAGGGGAAACTACAGCCGTTACCTTTCCCGAGGACATGCAGCTCTACTGTATGAACATATGATGATGGCAACCTCTCGGGGAAAATATTCCGGAGGCACAATAGTCCCCCATTCGGATCTCCGGGCGGGGACTACTCAGGAGGATGTGATCATCAGGAAAGACAATACTGGCATTCTACGGGTCGGAGCGTGGAATGTTAGATCCCTTAATCGGGTAGGAAAATTAGAAAATTTAAAAAGGGAAATGGATAGGTTGAAGTTAGATATAGTGGGGATTAGTGAAGTTCGGTGGGAGGATGAACAGGATTTCTGGCCAGGTGAGTACAGGATTATAAATACAAAATCAATTGGTGGTATCACAGGAGTAGGATTGATAATGAATAAGAAAATAGGAATGCGGGTAAACTACTATGACCAGCACAGTGATCGCATTATCATTGTCAAGATAGATACCAAGCCAACACCGACAACAGTTGTACAGGTTTATATGCCAACTAGCTCTGCCGATGATGAGGAAATCGAAGAAATATATGAAGAGCTAAAGGAAATTATTCAGACAATTAAGGGAGAGGAAAACTTAATTGTTATGGGAGACTGGAATTCGGTAGTAGGACAAGGAAGGGAAGGGAAGATAGTAGGTGAATATGGTCTGGGTAAAAGGAATGAAAGAGGAAGCCACCTGGTAGAATTTTGTACTGAACATAATTTAGTTATAACAAACACCTGGTTCAAGAATGACAAAAGAAGGTTATATACGTGGAAGAGACCAGGAGACACCGGAAGATACCAGATAGGTTTTATAATGGTAAGACATAGATTTCGGAACCAGGTTCTACAGTGTAAGACATACCCAGGGGCAGATATAGACTCTGACCATAACTTGTTGGTTATGAACTGTAGGCTGAAACTAAAGAAACTACAAAAAGGTAGGAAAATAAGGAGATGGGACCTGGATAAATTGAAGGAACCTGAGGTTCTTAAGAATTTCAGAATTTCAAAGGGAGCTTTAGGCAACAATTGACAGAAACAGGGGAAAATAAAACAGTAGAGGAGGAATGGGTAAAATTGAGAGATGAAATAGTGAAGGTAGCAGAGGACAAAATAGGTAGGAAGGAAAGACCTACAAAAAAATCCTTGGATATCACAGGAGATACTAAATTTAATCGATGAAAGGAGAAAATATAAAAATGCAGTAAATGAAACAGGCAAAATGGTGTACAGACGACTAAGAAATGAGATTGACAGGAAGTGCAAAATGGCTAAGCAGGAGTGGCTAGAAGGCAAATGCAAGGATGTAGAAGAATGTATAAATAGGGGAAAAATAGATACAGCCTACAGGAAAATAAAAGAAACATTTGGAGATAAGAAAAACAGCTCTATGAATATCAAGGACACTGATGGAAAACCAGTTCTCAGCGAAGAAGGGAAAGCTGAAAGGTGGAAAGAGTATATAGAGGGGCTCTACAAAGGAAATGAACTTCGAGACAATATTGTAGGAAGGGAAGAGGATGTAGATGCAGATGAAATAGGAGATACTGTACTGAGAGAAGAATTTGACAGAGCCCTGAAAGACTTAAGTCGAAACAAGGCTCCTGTAGTAGATGATATTCCCTCAGAGCTACTGAAGTCTCTGGGAGAACCAGCCATGACAAAATTGTTTCACCTGGTGTGTAAGATGTATAAGACAGGTGAAGTACCCTCAGACTTTAAGAAAAATGTTATAATCCCCATCCCTAAGAAAGCAGGTGCAGACAGGTGTGAAAACTACAAAACCATCAGTTTAATAAGTCATGGCTGCAAAATATTAACGCGAATTATATACAGAAGGATGGAAAAGCTGGTAGAAGCCGACCTCGGGGAAGATCAGTTTGGGTTCAGGAGAAATGTAGGAACACGGGAGGCAATACTCACTTTACGGCATATCCTAGAAGATAGATTAAGAAAAGGCAAACCTACATTTCTAGCTTTTGTAGATTTGGAGAAGGCTTTTGACAATGTAGATTGGAATAAACTCTTTCAAATTCTGAAGCAAGCAGGAGTAAAATATAGGGAACGTAAGGTTATTTACAACTTGTACAAAAACCAGACAGCGGTTGTCAGAGTTGAAGGGCATGTACGGGATGCAGTGGTTGGAAAGGGAGTAAGACAGGGTTGTAGTCTTTCTCCATTGTTGTTCAATTTGTACATTGAGCAAACTGTAAAGGAAAGCAGGGAGAAATTTGGAGAAGGAATTAAAGTTCAGGGTGAAGAATTAAAAACATTGCGTTTTGCCGACGACATAGTAATTCTGTCAGATACAGCAAAGGACCTGGATTGAAGGGAATGGACAGTGTGCTGAAAGGTGCATATAAGATGAACATTAACAAGAGCAAAACTAGTGTAATGGAGTGCAGTGTAAGAAAATCAGGTGATGCTGAAGGAATTAGATTGGGAAACGAAGCAATAAAGGAGGTAGATGAGTTTTGTTACTTGGGCAGTAAAATAACACATGATGGTCGCAGTACAGAGGATATAAAATGCAGAATGGCAATGGGTAGAAAAGCGTTCTTGAAAAAGAGAAATTTGTTAACATCGAATATTGATTTAAACCTAAGGAAATCCTTTCTGAAGGCATTTGTATGGAGTGTTGCGTTGTATGGGAGTGAGACATGGACGATAAACAGTGCGGACAGGAAGAGGATAGAGGCTTTTGAAATGTGGTGCTACAGAAGAATGCTGAAGATTAGGTGGGTGGACCGCGTTACTAATGTGGAGGTACTGAACAGAATTGGGGAGAAAAGAAATTTCTGGCATACCTTGACTAAAAGAAGGGATAGATTGGTAGGACACATTCTAAGACATCAAGGAATTGTGAATTTAGCGTTGGAGGGAAGTGTGTGGGGAAAAAATCGCAGGGGAAGACCAAGAGGTGGATACAGTAAGCAGATTCAGACAGATGTACGTTGCCGTTCTTATGTGGAAATGAAGAGGCTTGCTCAGGATAGGGTATTGTGGAGAGCTGCATCAAACCAGTCTCCGGACTGAAGACGACAACAACAACACAAGTTTTTTTGCTACTCCAGCAACATCTACTTCTAAATTTCGCATGCTGGCAGCTGTTCTTGGTTTCTGGTGAATTCTGGAGTGTTCGTCTTCTTTGGTGTAAGAATTTCGGATAGCTGTGTTTAGCAATTTTGTTTTAGCAGTACTGTCGTTGGTAGTAGTACTATTGCTATCGCATAGTGAAGGAATTGTTTGTGTTTTGCCGCTAGTGTATTTCACCATCTTCTAAGGTATGCCGTAAGGTGAGTATTGCCTTCCGTTTTCGTACATTTCTGCTAAATCCTAACTGATCTTCCCCGAGGTCAGCTTCTACCAGTTCTTCCATTCTTCTATAAATAATTCGTGTTAGAATTTGCGAAATCCCATTTAACTACGGTGAACCTGGGCAAGAGGGGCAAAGACGAAAGATGAAGATTCAGCTATTTGTATGAGTCGCTCGATTAGATCAGTGATCAAATGATATCGAATACCTCTGTGCAATTTATAAAGTGATGAATTTTTCTACATTCGAAGCAAGTTGCCATTTCTTTAACCACTTCACAAAGGTTCAGTGTGCGCTGCAATTACTGTATGGTAACGAAGCGTAGAAGGTAGGCAATGCGATAATGTGGAACAGATCTACACTTTAAAAAATTGTTACAGTTTTGTTCACCGGGTGAAATTCAGAGAGAGTATGTTGTTGTCGACGTATCCGTTAATCTCATTGAATCAATTATGTAATCGACGGTTAATAAAATCCATACTTATCTGATCATTTGTGCCCATATCCCGTTCAAAGTTCATTACATATGGATACATACACGCATTTCTTGGGTTAACGCGTTAGCATACCTATCAAGTTTCGCTGTCATACGATAATTACACACTGTAACTCTGTGAGAGGCTACAGTTTAGTTACAAACACTTGGTAGAAAACTGCATCACCTGCAAAGTGAATGATCCTACTAAATATATTGTCTGCCATTTGATTAATAACCAACACGAACACGCCTCTAGGTATTACTGTTTCTAGTTTTATTGACTCCGTATTTGGGTGACGACATCGGGACTGCAGCTGGTTAGATACTAGCAGAAGAATATAACAGCCGTAATTTTCAGACTTTGTTTAATTAAACGAACGGATAAATTAACTCAACGGCACCATTTCACCTATTGTGCTTACAAATGGGAGCCGTTGTAATAACTGGTTGTTTGTCGTTAGTCATTGTTGTCGTTTTAGTTGTCATGTGCAATAAAGATATCTACAGAAACCAGTTATTAAAGTGGTTCGACATTTACAAGTGAAATCGATCAAATGGTTTAACTGCTCGTGTGAGTGCGCATGATTGTGTAATTAAGTAAATTCAGGAAATACGGCTTTTTACCTTTTTTTTCTACAGGAATCGTCTATCGATGACTCTCCTTCCCGGGAAATATGCTGCGTCTTCCCTACCAGGAAATCTCCAAAGCAGTCACAATTTTTCAATCTTATCGTATATAATCGAACTTTTGTTGTTAAGTACCGTAGGTCTGTTTGTTGGTTAGAGCTGTAGGGCAGGAAACAACTTAGGTTACATTATTGTATATAGGTGTGTGTGTGAAACCGAATCAAATATGGTACATATTGGAACCACGCTAGTACGTCAATGCATGGCTTTGAAAGTTGCTCTTCGAAAGATCGCTACTTTCGATGTCCATACTGATTTACATGGAGAACAACATTCTGTTGAATACACCAAATTTATTTTCCAGCTAATGTCCTGCTTCAGGTGTGCAGTCATTCTCCGATCCTGCCTCTGTCTCACCAAAGTATGACCTATTCAGACCAAATGTTTGAACAACACTTAATGTTTTTTTCCTGCAGTTAGTAGTAATGATCAATAAATAAAAATAGCTATCAACCCTAAAAGAACGTTTCATTAATCTGAAGCATATGCTCTCTAAAGACTGCCTCGTCTTCAAAATAAGCAAGTAACTTTCCTCTTGGAACACTGTTGCCATCTTAGCGAGGGTTTGTACGGCAAGATTACCACGATAAATAAGTTTTCCAAGAGAACTGGAAACATACTCTATCTGAATTAGGCTGCCTTATGTCTGGATTTTGCAGTATGTTGCAACTCGTTTCACAGGGAAACATGAAGAAGTTCACAGCTAAAGCTATAAAGTATTTACCATGGCGTCAATGATAAGATCTAACATTTCGAAGTAAGAACGAGTAGTAATCGAAAATCTATGAAAGGATCAGGAAACTGTAGATCTGCGAGTCGACAAGGAATACGCTACAGTCCTGCTCCCACGTAGTATTACGATAGAAAAGTTTTCGGTTTTTAATCAAGTTGGATCGATCCTACGAATAAAATCGAGGGCTAGATAATAAATCACCTCATTGAGTTTTAAAATTTTGAACGTAGCTGCTATTGTCAGTGACTGTTACAACGTCAAAGTTTAAAAATGCAGCCCTCGGTCGCAAAATTAAAAATTATTTAACCTGGTTTCGCCGGCCGCGGTGGCCGAGGAGACTGAGGCGCTCCAGTCACGGCCACTACGGTCGGGGGTTCGAATCCCCCCTCGGGCATGGATATTTGTGCCGTCTTTAGTATAAGGTAGTTGATAAGTAGTTTGTAAGTTTAGGGCCTGATGACCCCGTAGTTAAGTCCCATAAGCTTAACAAACATTTGAACATTTTTAGCCTGGTTTCGCCAGTAACTATGATTGCTTTCATCAAAAATTACAAAATAAAACAAGTCACATAATAAAATATACAACTCAGCTGTAAACTATACGTCACAAAATTTAAAAAGAATTCTCTTAGAAAAAGGTAGCACGACTGCACGGAGGCATCAGATGCCTCTTGTAATATGCACAACACAGTCGCCGACAACTTTGCACACCACGTCAGTGAATTGGTGCTCCAGGGTACGATGTCTTCCTCTTTACGGGTTCATTAGAATTCACGGAGGAAAACTTCAACGATTGTGTCAGAGAAATTATTAGACACGTTCTGCCTTCAAGCTTATTTTCTGTTCGAAGAAAAATGTTATTAACAACACGGAGACGCGGCGATGGCCTTGATGAAAAGGAAATCCAAAATTTTAAATTTCACGTTTTCGAAATCGTTCGCTTAGGAGATTCGTACAAACACACCGTCGTTTGACCATCGCAGAGACTTCGGATTGGAGGACACAGTAATAGACCTCCATGGTGTGAAGAAGCAGATCAGAAAGTTAGCCGCGCGGGAATCGCCGCGTTGTCTGGAGCATCTTGTTACTGATTGCGCGACCGCTCCCGACGGAGGTTCAACTCCTCCCTCGGGCATGGGTGTATGTGTTTTGTCCTAAGCGCCACTAAGTGTAAATAGTTTGTAAGTCTAGAAACAGATGACCTTAGCAAGTTGGACTCTTAGGTCCATCAGAACCATTATTTATAGAAGCCATCTTGATTGTGTACAAAAGTTATGACCAAAGGCTACTAACGGCCGTGCCGCAGTGGATACACTGGTACCCGACAATCACCGAAGCAATGTCGGGCTTGGCTACCACTTGGATGGGTAACCATCCGGCTCTGCCGAGCGAGGTGGCAGGCGGGCTGCACTCAGCCCTTGTGAGGCCAACTGAGGAGCTGCTTGATTGAAAAGTAGCGGCCCCGGCCTGGAAGACTGACGCAACGGCCGGGACTGCGTGGCTCTGACTACGCCCCCCTCCATACCGCTTCCGGGAGCGCTTTCGGACGGAGGACGACACGACGGCTGGTCGGTACCCGTTGGGCCGTCGAGGCCTGTGTGGACGGAGTGCAGTTCAGTCACCAAAGCTTACAGTATCAGTATATTTGTAATATAGAACGTGGAAACTTTAGCAAGCATTCGTGCTTTCTATCAATGTAATCATGTAATCTTTTACTTTTATTAAATCTATGACATGGAAACAGGCTCACTAGTAACAGTTAATTATCAGATTGAGCACATATTAATGATGTTAACTGTAGAAGAATTTCGTATTATAAATAGTAGCATAATTACCACGACTTTTCAACAGCAGATGTACGATGAAGGATATTTTTCAATGAAAAACTCAATTCTGATTTTAATTTTGATGCCATATTTGGCAAGAATGAACTCTTGTAATTTATTGATAGATCTTAAGCATTAAATTAAAATTTGTGGTGCGGCCGGGAAACGAACCCGGACCTCTCTTCTTACTAGGCAGACGTCTTAACCGTTAGACTACCACACCACTAACGGTTAAGGCGCCTCGGAATAGTCTATGTACGATTTCCCTCCACAACACAAACTTTAATTCAGCTACTTTGTTCCAAAGTTAATTGCCACTACTGCCAAGGCTTTCCATGCAGCGGAATAGCACCTCAGCAATGGACATGGTGGAACAATCCTGTTATGGTGATATAAATATCAATTAAATACAATGAAAGAATCCCTGAGACGGCCGCACCACAAATTTTAATTTAATGCTTCAGATCTATCAATAATGTCTTTGACATATTTGAGACGTAAATCCGTCTCGTAGTATCTTTGGTGAGTAAAATAAACAACACGGATTTCGGATAGCTTTAAAAATAATTAAAAGTATAGGAATAATTAGTATTTAAACAGTGTTTAGTTCTGCTAGAACACGTGATTTGCTTCGTGTTTACGTGTGGTGTTTTCCATTCTGCTGGTGATTAACAGGATTTCGGTTTATTTTTAACCGAAGTTCTCCTGTTACTGGCATCATGTCTACTAATCTACGGAAGAATACACTGGTTTTTTTCATTTGACAAGGAAACCCGCAATGTGCAGCCGACGTCGCTGGAAATTCACGATTGGATAACTGAGGTAATCGGTGTTACTGATGAATCTGTCCATACTTTTCAATTAGACAACGATAAATACTGTATATTTGTCAAGTTTTTGAGTCCTGTTTATATTGATAAACTGTTACTGAAGTGGGGTAATGAAGTCGAGTTTACTCATAGAGATAACAGGAAAAGCAAAGTATCTATTTGGAGAGCCGATATAGTTTATACAACCGTTAGAGTGTTGAACCTCCCAATTGAACTTGATAATGAAGTAATCAAGGATGTATTTAGTCAATAAGGCACCATCAAGTCTATTACAAATGAACGTTTTCGAGGCATTATAAATTACAGTGTTTCAATGGCATTCGTTCGGTGGAGATGGAAGTTAAAGCAAATATTCCGTCTCACATCGTTGTGGGTGGTTATAGAGCACAAGTAGTGTACTCAGGACAGGAACCTACGTGTCACATATGTAATGAGTCTGGACATTTCAGACAGGACTGTCCTCGGCGAGTTTTTGTGTTAAAAAGTAATTTAAAACAACGCCAGAGGCTTACTGTTAGTGATGTATTACAGCCTTCTGTTCTGGCGCAATCGGATGAGACTGAAAACGTAGGAAATATAGCAAGCTGTTCTGATGTCCCTCTCGAAGATAAGTCTCAGTTTCCACCATTAGTTAAGAAGCCTATTATTGACTCTGGTCATGATAGTGATGTTCAGTCGAAAAAAAGACCGCATGCAAATACTGACAGCTGTTCAGACGCGGAATTATCCGACACACCTCATTCAGTACGTAAGCAAAAACAGTGCGATGAGGTGATACAGCAAGAGATTCAGCAAGAGGTTCAGAAAGAGGTAGTGTCGATGGAAATCGACACTCAAGTCTCGAAAACTATGTTAGAAAGCGAGTCCGCAAGTGGGGTTTTATCAAGTAACGTACCCGAACCAACTGCAGAAGCAGTGGGTCGTACAGAACAACATTCATTTGTCTATAAAACTGTTCAGCAAAGTTTTCCTGACGTGCCCCCTACTCCTGAAATTTGCCCTCAGGAGATATATGTCAGTGGTACTGAATCATTAGTTGATAAACAGGGCATAACAATTGACAATGGCAAAGAGAAGATTTCAAAAACAGAAAATCTCAAAGTAGAATTGCAACCTCACGATGCCACACGTCGTAAAATAAAGCCTCAGTCTAATCTCAATGTTCAACGCACTCATGTGAAATCTAAACCTGGGAAAGACACAACCAAATCAAAGAATGTGAGACATGATATCGTCAGACGTGGATCACAAAATGACTTAGCTGATGAATCTAACGAAACTCGATGCTGTTTTGATACACATGACAAATCTCCAGATCCAGCGAATGCAGCGAATAATGCATAGAACTGTTAGTTTTTCTGTTTTTGTTTTATTTTTCATTGCATAACTGATAAAGAGACCAGGTTACAAAAGTGAGTACATCATGCCTCAGGCCTATACTATCACCACTGTAAATATAAACAGAATTCAATCAGATTTAAAAATAGCAGCACTTAGGGAATTTTTATATGAATCAGGGACCGATATTGCCCTTCTGCAGGAAGTAGTGATTCCCAAACTGACAATTACAGGGTTTGTTGAATATATAAATGTGTCACACGATACGAGTGTTGGGACTGCCATTTTGATACGAGAAGGTATTCCAGTCACAACAGTAGAACGTCTAGAATCAGGAAGAGGAATAAGCATACAGTTATTTGATTTGACTTTAATCAACATATATGCCCCTTCAGGCAGTGCCCATAGAACAGACCGAACGCAGTTTTTTTAGTGAGGAACTTATATATCTGCTACGAAATAATCCACAGAATCTGATAATGGGTGGTGATTTCAATTGCGTTCTTAATAAGAGGGACCAGCAACCAAATTTTAATTATTCTGCTGAATTAAAACAACTAGTCAAACACATGAATTTACAGGATGTGTGGGAGATAAAACATCCCGCATTTGTACAGTATACATATATTGCTCATAATTCCTGCAGTAGACTTGACAGATTTTACATTTCGAAGAATCTTGAATCATCTTTGTTAACTGTTGAAACTGTTCCTGTATATTTTTCAAATCACTCCAGTGTAAAGGCTTGCTTGAATCTAATGGTACAACCGATTCATCGTTTTAGAAATCAGTGGCATCTAAATGTCTCATTGTTACAAGAAACTGAATTAGAAGAAATGTTAACACATGTATGGATGATATGTCTGCGTGCTATAGGTAGATATTCCACAATATTAGAGTGGTGGAATAGAATGGCGAAGCCAAAGTTGAGAACAGTCCTTATGCAATACAGCGCACAAAGGACCAAGGATATAAAACAAAGTATAGAATATTATTACAGCCTGTTGAGGAACCTTTATGATAAAGCACCAGAGTCCTCCTTTCGTTTGGTGGATATAAAAAAAGTTAAAGCTAAATTATTAACCATAAAACGCAAACAGATGGAAGGGCTGAAAATAAAATCTAAGGCTAAAACCGCTTCAGAAGACGAAATGACCTCTTTATATCATTTGCTAAAGCACGCCAGAAATAGAAGGAGTACCCTTATTGAAGAAATCCGAACTACAAATGGAATGATCCTTAGATCACAAAAGGACATAATTAATGAGATTCATCACTATTATGAAGAACTCTATGCTGACAACCCTGTAAATGAAGACTCTCTTGTTGACTGCTTGGGAATTATCACTTCACAGCTTACCGAAAATGACAATGAGGAAATTCTTTCAGAAGTCAGTGAAGACGAAGTCCATGACGTTGTGAAAACCTCACCTCCAAGAAAATCTCCTGGACCTGATGGGCTGCCTATCGAGTTTTATGCACGTTATTGGTCACTTATAGGAGAGAAAATAACAGCCATTGCAAACGAGATTCTTCAGGGCCATACAATACCTACAGAATTTAAAGAAGCTAAAATTGTTCTTGTCCCAAAAACTAAAGAAAATAAAATGTTAAATAATTTTCGACCTATTTCTTTGCTTAATACAGATTATAAAATAATCGCCAGACTTCTGAATAGAAGAATTTCTTCGTTTGCAAACAAAATCATAAGTGTGCATCAAAACTGTGTAGCTGGTAGGACTATATTTTCAAAACATAGCTGAATATCGAGATATCATTTCAATAACTGATGTGACTAGAATCAAATGTGCATTGATCTTTTTAGATTTCCATATAGCATTTGACCTTGTCAATCACACATACCTGCTTAAAATATGCAAAAACTGGGTTTTCATGAGCGGTCTTTCCGCGTGATTAAAAACATTGCAACAGGGATACATGCAAGAATAGCGGTAAATGGACAAACAACGAAACAAATAGAAATAAAAAGAGGTGTTCCACAGGGAAGTCCTCTTTCCATGCTTTTATTCGCTATTTCACTTGATCCCTTGCTTCGCAATGTGCATGCAAATTTGACAGGCATAACAATGGCTGGCCATAAGACAGTAATCAGAGCTTACGCTGATGATGTAGGAGTTGTCGTCCGAAGTTGCAATGAAATAAGTACATTAGAAAACGTGACTAGAACATACTGTCAGGCTTCGGGAGCAAATATAAATGCTAACAAAAGTAAAATTCTGAAACTGGGAGGCTTTGACCATGTAAATGTTGATTGGGCAACCTCGGTCAGCCAACAAAAAACATTAGGAATAGTGCTCATGGCAAATGTGATGAAAATGGCAGCTAGAAACTGGAAGGACGCAGCGAATAAAGTACAAGGGGCCATAATGGATAACTTATCACGTCACATAAATCAAGTTCAGAGAGTAAAATATATAAATTTGTGGATACTATCAAAAGCTTATTATACGGCACAAGTATTTCCGCTCCCGAAAATGATAGCTAAAGAAATTATGTCAAAAGTTACAAACTTTCTGTGGAGGGGAGAAGTATTTAGAGTCACTGCTAAAGTAGCCACTCTAGATCCCAGTCACGGTGGATTAGGCCTTGTAGACATAACTACCAAAGCATCAGCACTCTTCGTTAAACGGACGATGAACATTATACAGGAGCAACCTGGAAGCATTACAAGTAAACTTTTCGATGTTCTTAAACCGTCAAGTCTTCAACCTCCAATCGATGTAAGAAACATCAATGTTTGCTTACAACACGTGAGGACCTTTTATATCGAAATGAGTTATGTCAACCATACACTTTTGTGGTCAAGTCACCTAACAGCAAGGGCTATTATGAATGAAAGAAAGAAATGTGAAAGAAGGAATAAAATAGAAGATAGGTCAAGAAATGTGGACTGGGATGCTGTATGGCGAAATATTAATCTAAAAGGACACTCTTCGGACGTAATAACAGCTTGGTACAAAGTCGCCAATAATATAATTCCCACCAACGAACGACTCTGTGGAATCGGTATAAATCAAACAGATCTATGACAACGATGTAATCTTGTTGATACAGTTATACACAGATTTACCTGTGGTGGAAACTTAAATAACTGGAAATGGATGAGAGCGCAAATAGCACTCCTCACAAGAACTTCACCTGAATACGTATCTCCATCCATAATATGTAGACCAGAAGCAAGATATTTTCCAGAGAAAAAAAGTAACGCAGTATACTGGTTATTGGGAAAGTACGTGAGCTACGTCGTTAACAATCTTGGACCGGACACCACCATTGACTTTAAACTGTACATGCAGGATGAATATAAAAAACTTAGCAAGTATATGGACCAAAAATCCAAATATGGAAACATGCTTATTATCGTATTTGAACGAATGGGGATAGGTTAATATATATACATGGACTAATTGAATATAAGTTTATATCGATACCTACAAGAAAAAAACTGAAAGTGTTTGAGAAGCCTACATGCTAAGGTTAAATTATTTAAAAATTGAACTGTAAAATAGGAGTAAATCAACATGTTTTCTTTTTTTTATGATTGTTTATGTGTGAGTATATCATTATGAGTACCTGTGTACTTGTGCATATGTATTCCAAGGTGTTATAATTGATGTTCACTGTATACAGTACAATGTACAAGGAATAGAGTAAATAAAAGTTTATTAAAAAAAAAAAAAAAAAAAAAAAAAAAAAAAAAAAAAACGGTTAAGACGTCTGCCTACTAAGCATGGAGGTCCGGGTTCGATTCCCGGCCGCACCACAAATTTTAATTTAATGCTTCAGATCTACCAATAATGTCTTTGACATATTTGAGACGTAAATCCGTCTCAGGGATTCTTTCTTGTAATTTATTTTCAATATCTTTTCTTTTCTTTTTTTTACCGACTTCATGTAATGAGATTGTGTAGTACCGCATAACTATTTCTTTTGATTATGTTTTTTTCACGTAGCTTTTCAGTCTCCTGTTGATACTACACAATGCTGAAATTCATAGAGCCCATTAAATAAAAATATTGTGCAGCTGTTGGTGCAAAAATGATTTTTTCTAAATACATTCCGGCTATTTAAAGAGATTTCAAGTTTGAATACTGTAATCGTAAACTTCATTGAACGATATTTCGGCTAGACATAAGCCAGTCATCTTCATGTGAGCCAACGAGGAGTGACGAAGACTTTTTTTTTCTTTATTGTACTTTTCAAGCCCACATGGCAGCAGGCCGGCGGTGGATTAGTACACCACTCTTCAGCCGATAGAAATTTACAATGAACAAGTAGACATAAAATACAAATGAAGATGCAATGAGCGAATGTAAAAATAAACATGTAGAGAAATGGAGAAGTTTAAAACAACAAAACATGCAGTTTAAAACAATGTTGAGAAATTGAAAGGCCACGGTGGAGGTAAATCACACGTAGAAAGACAAAAACTTGACATGGAGTGACAACAGAGACTGCAGTTAAAACACACTGGCAAGACCTGCTCTGCTGGGACGGCGGTTGCAACGATTTAAAAACAAGTACTGAGAAAGCACTGCACAAAACACGAAGCACTGTCATTGACGATAATGAAAAAGTACTGAGCTGAGAGGACGGAAGCTTAGTGTTGAACGTCCCGTCGACAGTGTGGTCATTAGGGATGGAGCTCAAGCTGGAATGTTTTTGAAAGGAGAAGGAAAGAAATCAGTCATATCCTTTTATAGGAACCATCCCGAAATTAGCTTGGTGTGAAAACCTAAACTGTATGGCCGGAGGTGGATTTGAACCAGCATCCTCCCGATGCGAGCCCAGTGCGTTACTACTGCGCCACTTCGCTCAGTTCTTTAAGTATCTCTCCACATGGACCATCCTAAGGTAGACAAGGAAGGACTTCCTGTAACAACCACACAAACTGTGATTAGTGAATGTTCAACTACATGTCAACTGGAGAAATACCTGAAATGATCTTTGTTAGAAGAGGGGGAGGATGCCAAGTGAGGGTATGGAGTGGGAGATGCGGGGAAGAGGAGGCGTTGTATCTACGAGGAAAAGAGGGGTAAAGCTAATGTTTTATCATATTCAGTTGTATGACCGCTGGAAATACTATGTTCCGCAACTGCAGACTTGCTGGGTTGTAGAAGGTGGATGCAACTTCCATGTTCTATGCAAAGTGCCTTCCACAGTTACAAACCATCCTACACTGATCTCAGAAGCTCAGACCATAATTCTTAGTTGGTGAACGGAAAATCACTTTCACCTGGAATTTATTAATTATTCTTGTTATTTTGAACGAGAGATTTCCAACGAAGGGCAAAAGAAGCTAGGTACTTAGCTGGCGCCGTCTCGTCTTTATCCGCTTCCGGTTCCTGGTTTTAGCTGAGAAGGCCATGTTAATTTTCTGAGTCGACTCTCCATGGGATCTGAACACTGCCATTAAATGCGCAAGCTCTATATGTAGACTTTCTACACACAACACGGTATGGCCCCTGTGTACAAGGGTTTTACGCACAATCATGGTTTGTGATGGGTTATGGCAACTCGAGGAATGTAAGTACAAACCAGTGCACGAAAAACAGAATTTCTCACTCTTCCGTTTAACCAAATATCCAGGAATGGGAGACAACTACTTTTCTCTAATTCTATAATAATTGAATGTGCTCATGAATTAAGATGGTGTAAAAACTCTATATATCTTCTCCATGGGGCCGCGCTATGAAAATATCGTCGACCTATCTCCAAAAACAGTTGGTGTACCAACCATAAAAATCTTAGTCATCAGGGGATCCAAGGGGCTACCAATGGCGACACTTTCAGTTTGTTGAAAACATTCTTGGTTAACATGTTGAGGAAAGAGCGTGTCGAATGAAAGCAGTGATGTCCGACTGCAACTGTTCACAATTAGTGCCAAGGAATCAGCAAGAAGTACCTTTGTAAAACGCGATACTACACCAAAACTCACAAAAAGATCCGAACTACTTACGTGGAGAGCTCCCAATCTGTTGATAAAATTGGCAGAGTTCCGTATATGATATAACAATTTGCCAACCAATGGTCTCAGCAACGAAGCAAGATAATTGGCTAAATCATATGCGGGAGTGTCAATAGTACTCACTATAGGCTGTAAAGACAGACCTACTTTGTGCATTTCAGGCAGACCGTACGCTGCCATGGTGTCTCCGGCTGTAGATTGGCATTTGAAAATAATCTTACTAGATATAAGTGAAACGGACGAGGAGATTAAGTGAAGATACGGGATAAATAGAAAGGGAGAGAGAGAGAACGAGGAGATGAACGGGGCAGGACAAAAGAGATGGGAAGGAGCAGATGGGCAGAGGGAGGGGGGGGGGGAGAAAGGGGCTGCAAGAGTGTGCGATAAATATACGGGGTGAATCACATAACACTTCCAACGAAAATATTGCGGAAACGGAAAGTCCGATTGATGTGTGGTTTTGACACTCGAAAACATATCTCTACCGAGGAGTCCAGCAGTATATTGCTCCCTCCTACTTATATCTCGCGAAGAGATCATGAAGATAAAATCACAAAGATTAGAGCCCACACAGAGCCATACCGGAAATCTTTCTTTCCGCGAACAATACGTGACAGGAATAGGAGGGAGAACCGATAGTGGTACTCAAAGTACCCTCCGCCGTACACCGTTGGGTGGCTTGCTGAGTATGGATGTAGATGTACATCTTCAAAAGTACAAAGACAAGATCGCAATATAATTATTTATTTTATGACCTCCGGTTTCAATAGGCTGTTCCACCCTCATCTGATCATATAAAATTGTACAAGCTGGTCATCTTCCATTATTAAAAATGGAGATTAAATAGTACATGCAACATAGCTCTAAGTCGAAATAAAAAATACATAAGATAAATCATCAATAACTTGTAAGAAACTAATAGTAAGAGACTCTATGTCTCTTACAAGCTGTTGATAAATTATGTGTTTTATATTTCGACTAAAAGCTATGTTGCACGTACTATTTAACTCCATTTCTAAATAACGGATGATGACAAAACTGTATAATTTTATATGACGAGATGATGATGGCATAGCCAATGAAATCGGCCATCATAAAATAAATAATTATATTGCAATCTTTGCTTTCTACTTTTGAATATAACAAACATTTGAATTTGAACAAAAAGGTAAGAAACAGGCATGGAGTTAAAGAGATGGACAGAGAGATTTAGAGAAGTACTGTAGGATATGTATCCCATTCCCGTGAATATTTAGCAATTGCGAAACATATCTGGGGTCACTATTGTGTGTGTGTGTGTGTGTGTGTGTGTGTGTGTGTGCCGTTTCGAACATGTCCAAAAGAACGGACGCTAGATACAGTCAATATGTTTCGAGACTGATAGCATGCCGGCCCTGTGATGCACTATATCTCATAGGTAGTTCCGTGATATAGTAGCATGTCAGTTAGTCATGACATGTCACAGTTTCAGTAAAGGGTAAACATCAAGTTCTGCCAGAAGTTAGGCAAAACCACTGCGGAAACGTTTGAATTGATGCAGTAGGTATATGCTGAGGACGCACTGAGTCGCAGTGCTGTGTTAATGTGGCACCGATGCTTTGTGCAAGAACAGGACAGTTTGGAAAACGATGTGTGTAGTGGTTAGCTAGGAACAGTTGGAAAGGAACGCAAGATCAAGGATGTTGCGACGTGCGTGCTAACCACTCCCAACAGGTAGACGCTCACAGTAATCGTGTTGTGTGTTTCACGTAGATGGCTGTAACGGTTGCTTCATTATATTTTAACCACTATGGTCATAGCGCCGAAGCTCTTAATAGGTCTAACGATTAAGTGGATTTGTGCCATATGGTTTTTCTGTCGTGGCAAGTGCTAATGCACAAGTAATTTCACTTGTTAATGGTCACACGGTTGTAATAATAGCGAGTTCTATAGGCAGGTAATATCACAGTCAAAATTGGCCATTACGTCATGATCAGTATTTCCCCCTCGTTCCTGTCTCAAATACCTCGTGGAATAAATGCGAACCTACATAATTCCGTGAGAACTTCGATCACTATAGTTTTATTACGGTAATCGTTTCTACCATTAAGTCGGAGTATACGAACTGTTTTCGCATTCGGAGAAGAGCGTTCGTACTGAAATTTCGTCAGAAGAGTTCACTACCAGCAAGATCGACGCACGATACACTTGCGGAGCGGCGGTCGGCCACCTTCCAGCGATCGGTCGTGTGTCGGGCGTCAGTGAGGTTTCCTGGTAGCGACCGCAGGGCGGGCCGGGTATATAGCGCGGGGCTCGCCGGGGCTCTCCAGTCCAGCGGCAACCTCGCCATGGCAACCTCCACCACCACCAAGGGAACACTGGCGGTCGCAGTTCTGCTGCTGATGCTGGCTGCCGCCGCGGCGAGGCCGGAGCGCAAGGGTGAGTCCTAACGTTTTGCACGTCAACTGCGTGCCAGACACTTGTCTCACGTTTTCGCTGAGTACATTTAATGGACGTTCCCTTGCGTGATGCGTTAAGTTGATAGAAGACCGTTAGTAATAAGAAGCACTGAGTAACTGTAACTGCTACATACGAGGCGCGTCCAGAAAGTAAGTTTCGTTTGGTTATATAAAACGAACGGGTACAGATACAGAAAAAATAGTGATTGTACAAAAATCTACAACTGTTAAACTACTTTCCTACATACCTTCCGAAATTTTGTAGGCAATTGTCATAGCATGGCACAAGGTTATGCGTGCCTTTTTCATAGAATGTTGCCGCCTGTGTATTCAACCATGGGGTAACATGTTCTTTCTGCTCGTCTTCATCGTTGAAGTGTTGTCCACCAAGAACAGATTTTAGGTGTAAGGAGAGGATTACTGTCAAAAGATTTTTTTTTCACGATAATGCCTGACCTCACACACCGAATGTGTCCAAACAATTCTTACGGAAATTTCAATACGACCTGTTTGATCATCCCCCATACAGCTCGGATCTCTCTCCTAGCGACTTTCATCTCTTCTTACACCTAAAATCTATCCTTGGTGGTCAACACTTCAACGATGATAAAGAGCTGTTACCATATGGTTGAATACACAGGCGGCAACCTTCTGTGAAGGATGCATGAAGATACTTGTTGCACGCTATGACAAGCGCCTACAAAATTTAAGCAGTTATGTGGAAAAGCAGTTTAAGAGTTGTAGAATTTTGTGCAATATAAATTTCTTCTGTATCTGTGTATAATTTCATTTTATTACGAAACGGAATTCACTTTCTAGACGGGCCTCGTAGTACGCCTCCGTAGTTTGGTGGATAGCTTGCTGCTGTCAGCTGCCAGTGGAATGGTTGTTGTCATCGTCATCATCATAATTGACATGCAAGTCGCCGAAGTGACGTCAGCGATAAAGTCTTGCATCAGGCAGACCGAACAGGACCTCAGTTGGGGGGCTAACGGCCATAAAAGCCACACAATCTGCATCACTGCTATTCTATAGAAAACTGATATTATGAAACCGTAGCAGGGTACAAAATATAGGGCGATTATTGCATAGAAGAAAACAAGCTACTATTAACAATACACTTTATGTTAAATAAATAAATAAATAAATAAATTTTCCGTTATCGGTTTCGAGCGTAAATATTCATCATCAACCGCTTCCACCTCGAAATACATTTGTTATTATTCACTTCTTGAATGTAACCCATTGTGGGAAATATTCTTGGGATAATGGTGCCCTATAGTACACAAAAAATTATTTAAATTGGCTATTTGAACGTGAATATCAGTAATAAGTAGTATCTTCACAATTGTGAAGATCGGTTTACAATGTGTTACATCGTTATATGTGCTAGTTGTGTTCAAATAGGCGATTTCCATCATCTTTTTTGTACTGTACGGTATCACCACCTGAAGAATATTTTGTCACAAGGGCTGGAATCAAGATATGAATAATAATAAATTATCTGAAGGTGAACAGCTGCTTTGTGGTGAACCTTTAAGTAACGGTAACGATGCTATTTCTTTAATTAAATAGCATTATCAATAGAGGATGATTGCTGCTTTTTGCTTTGCAAGAATCAGTCAATAGAGCTGTAAATCTTTTTCACCCAATACAGTAAACAATGCGCAACCCCTAGGGAACGATAAGGGCCATTTTCTCTAGTGTTTCGCAGATATTAGCAATTTAGTTTTCTCTACGTGTGGTTAGAGGGAACCAAAACGACTGCTTCCTATCTACGTCTATAGCTGCAGCTACATCTAGATACATAGGTAACAATTCACCGTAAGGTTCATGGCGAAGGGTACATCTTATCACTAATAGTCAATTACATTTCTCTTCCATGTCCAAGTAGAACAAAAGGAAAACGTATGTCTCTGCACGAGCCCTAATTTCTGTTACCTTTGTGGTTGTAAAGCGAAAAGTATGTTGACGGCAGCGGAATCGTTCTACAGTCGTTCAATACTCAAGACGAGGACACCCAAGCGTATTATACGCAATATGCTTTACGGATGAACCTCGACTTCACAAAATTCTCCCAACAAACCGCTGTCGACCCACCCCTTTCCAAACGACTGGACATTACATGTTACATATACTTGCTCATTACATTTCATATCAGTCTGCAACGTTACTCCTAGGTATTTAATCGACGCTACAGTGTCAAGCAGCTCGCTAATAATGCTGTGTTCTAATGGCATCGTTTCCCCTACTCATCTTCCTCATCAAATTTTCACTATTTAGAGCCAGATGCCATTCCTTGCGCCAAGCGGAAATGTTGTCAAAGCCATACTGCATCTTACTGCATTCAACACCTGTTTCCCGTACTTCTGTTAAGTTTGGAAAGTAGGAGGTGACATGTAGTCGTAAGAAAGGCTCTGAGGAGGGGGCGTGAAGCGTGCCGGGATATCTCACTCTGCAGACTGCTTGACGCGAAAACCAAACGTCCCTGGTTCGATTACCGGTTTTGGCACACACTGTTAATCTAGCAGGAAGTTTCATATCAGCGCACACTCCGACGCAGATTAAAAATGTCTTTCTAGATTTTACGAGGCGTGTTTTTAAAGTAAGAATCTGTGAAAATTAAAAAAAAAAAAAAAAAAAAAAAAAAGTGCTAAGATATCTCAATAATTTTATGGGCACTGGGTACCTACATCTGTTGTCTACGCACTGACGCAATTACAGTCTGATTCATACTGCTAGAGGCCTAAAAGCGATAAATATTCCTATTGAGATCTGTGCACTTTACAGAGAAAACATTATGAGTGATGGAATGGTAAGAAAATGGGTTACAGCATTTAAAGATGGCCGTACAAATGTGCATGACGAACAACGGAGTGGGCATCGTTCGGTCGTTAATGAAAGTTTGGTGCAGGAAGTGGACAATAAGGTGAGAGAAACAAGACGCTTTACGATTTCCTCCTTGCGAGATGACTTTCCTAATGTTTCTCGTAGTATTTTGTATGACACTGTGAGCAAGACGATGACGAAGTCGAAGCAGTTGTGATGCAGTGGTTAACAAGGCAGGCGACAGACATCTATGAAGAGGGTATTCAAAAACTGGTACAACGTTATGACAAGTACCTCAATATTGACGGAAGTTATGTGGAAAAGTAGATTAAGTTACAGGCTTTCGTGTAACAAAAAAATTAATGAGATATCTTAGCACATCTTTCCTAAAATTCAAAACGGTTCTTAATTTAAAAACACGCAGAATGGTTGTGTGCTCTAATGCGTCATGAAACCAACTGGACGGCCATTCCCGCCGGAAGTTAGAGTCCTCCCTAGGGCATAGATGGTTATGTTGTCCCTAGAGTAAGTTAAAGTAGTTTGTAAGTCCAGGAACTGATGACCATAGGGATTTGACCCAATAGGTTTACAAACATTTAATATTTTCAGATGAAAGAACTTATCAAAAATTAAATGGATAACAAATAAGTCGTGAATCAGTGACTAGAATATTTAGTGCGAGCAAACTTATAGCAGCAAGGGCGTTCTTACTTATACCATTCGCCAATTCTTTGCGGATCGTCCAGCATTTCGCTACACTCGCTGGCGTTGAAACTTTCGTAAAGACAACAGCATCCGATGCTTCCGGCGCATGCAACTGTCATTTACCCAGGAAAAAAGTGTCTGTTTCAGTTGCAAAAATTTTTATTGGGTCAAACACCGTCGGTTTCGGGCAATTCAAAGTCCATCTTCTGATGTCTAAAACTGTAAATGGTAAGCCGTGAGGCCGCTGTAGACTGCCAGTCTGAGGTGACAGTCACTCGTGAGGAATATAACATATACATGGTGAGTCTTTTAAAACTGTTTTTCGGAACATTGAGAGAAGTACAAAACAGATTTAAAAAGTTGTAATAAAAGTTGGTCACCTTCAGGAGGGCCTTCTATTAACATAAAGCTTGACTCCCTTCCCCCTGCACAACCTTTTTGAGCAGTGGGGGGTGGGGGAGGGACTTTGAAATCGAATTTTAGGATTTCTTTAATGGTACGTAAAGTTCAGAACTTAAATGACAATCAGCCAAATCTGTAAGACGCAACTCTCGCAAATTCTCGAGAAAATCACTTTGAACTTTTGTAAAGTACACGTAAATACCATTAATTAATATAGTTGCAGCATATGTTCTTGTAGCTCTTATGGTAACGTTCTGGCATAACGATCATAGCGGCGGTGGTTCAAATTCCGCGATTACAGATATTTTTTTCGTTTTCGAATTCAGTTATATAGAATATTTTTTTAAATCTCTAATTCCATGTCTAGTGAAACTTTTTGTTTATGTGTACGTAGACGAGCTGAAAATCTTGTCAAGTAAAACGACGGCTGCATAGTTAGCTGCTTGGAAAGCCATTAGTAGTAGCTCGGGAGATGACCTTCCAAAAACAGTATCGAAGCTCATCACAAATTGAACAATCAAAGACTACCGTCGTCAACTAATAGTGAAGCCAACACTGTAAAAGTGTAACTTATGTTTTTATTGAAACATTCCTATAAAACATAGGAAATTGCGAATAAACAAAAATATGTGCACTTTTCCTTAAAATTACCATTAGATATAAAATTTGTGTAAGAATTAGAACACAAAAAAGGGAAAAAAACTGTCACGGCAGAATTCGAACCACCGACCCTATATTTGTATGGGCATTACACAACTTCCTGACCTATCCCGACAAATGCGGCACTTTATTTAACGATTGGTACTTACGCTTACTTGCCAAACTTCAAAGTGGATTTTGTCGATAATTTTGGAGAGTTGGGTCGAATGGCTTTGGCCGATTGTTCTGTAGGTACTAAACATCACTTAGCTAAGTATAAAAAAATTCTAAAATCCGAGCCGTGGCGGAGCGGCCGAGCGCATTGAGGCGCTATGTTTCGACGCGTAGGCCGTTTCCCGTCGGGGGTTCGAATCCCCCCCTCCCCCGGACATGGACGTTTGTGCTGTCTTTAGTATAAGGTAGTTCATAACTAGTTTCTAAGTTTAGGGACTGATGACGCCGCAGTTAAATACCATAACTTTACAAACATCTGAATATCTAAAAATCCGACACCCATGTGGTATCCTTTTCAAATATGAACCCCTATTTTTATTGCATATTTAGAATATCCGTGAAAATATATGTTATTTTTGTATGAAACATTTTCTTTTGTTTTCGGTTTCACGATAGATGGCCCTCTAATTGGCAAAAATAACTGTCGGAAAACGGTATGATCTCGAACAAACAGACATCGGACTCTTTCTCCAGGTTTAACACTTCCAGCAAACAATTGGACAATACGGCGAAAATTCGTTGCAGAAGAAACATCCCTATCAGGGAATTGATTCGCATTGCTTCGACGAGCTTCTTAAACATTTTCTTGAGCCTCTAACTACGAGGAAATGCTATCTGCTGTCCCTGTAACCGTGGACCAATTGCGTAGATTTGTTTACAGTTCGAATGATTGATTTTGTGACTCCGGAATGCTGTAGTTTCAGTAGGTGATTACCAAGGATGTGGACGTAAGTCTGTAACTAAAAGAATTGATTAGACCACAAGAACTTTATTAACACAATGAAAGGAAAACTTGTGAAGTGCTTGTGATGGTACAAAATCCTCAGAAGTATTAAACAGTTGTGCTATGTTTCACTTGGAGTCATGGTATTGGAACGCCGGTCCTGATTGCGCTAATATAACTGTTGGCTCTCGCAGATGGAGCTATTCTTTTGAACTTCCTGGAACCATCGAACTCGTGGATGTTATTCTCACTGTCTGGAACTGTCTTGTACTGTCTCTGTGTGGTGCTGTGATGCACCGGCCTGTCTAGGCGACGACCATTCTTCCCATTGGCTGACGCGAGACGCAGACAAAAAGGTACTGAGACTGCGGGCGCCCCCGGCAGCCGAAGTACTATGGAGCGACTCACCACGCCTTGCTTCAGTGGCACGGCGTGGGACACCGGTGTTGTGGCGCATAGCGGCGCCAGAAGAATTGTAGCACCAGTGTGACCATAGGCTGAGAGCATGGTCACAGTCTGGGCCCAAGTCCATTGTGGCAGGTGCCACACGATAGCATTATCAGAAATAACGAAAACTGTACTTTTATTTTCCTAACCTGATGTGTATTTGTTAGAAATATTACCGATTTTCAACTATTTTCTACTCTTTTGGCCCACTTTAGGCTACGGTAGTAACACTAAAAGTGGGCCCTTGCGATAGTTTTTTGACAGCTCGAAATTTAAATTAAATTAACGGCTTAACCATCCATCTTAACCTAACCTAACCTAACCTAACCTAACCTAACCTAACCTAACCTGATGTGTATTTGTTAGAAATATTACCGATTTTCAACTATTTTCTACTCTTTTGGCCCACTTTAGGCTACGGTAGTAACACTAAAAGTGGGCCCTTGCGATAGTTTTTTGACAGCTCGAAATTTAAATTAAATTAACGGCTTAACCATCCATCTTAACCTAACCTAACCTAACCTAACCTAACCTAACCTAACCTAACCTGATGTGTATTTGTTAGAAATATTACCGATTTTCAACTATTTTCTACTCTTTTGGCCCACTTTAGGCTACGGTAGTAACACTAAAAGTGGGCCCTTGCGATAGTTTTTTTGACAGCTCGAAATTTAAATTAAATTAACGGCTTAACCATCCATCTTAACCTAACCTAACCTAACCTAACCTAACCTAACCTAACCTAACCTGATGTGTATTTGTTAGAAATATTACCGATTTTCAACTATTTTCTACTCTTTTGGCCCACTTTAGGCTACGGTAGTAACACTAAAAGTGGGCCCTTGCGATAGTTTTTTGACAGCTCGAAATTTAAATTAAATTAACGGCTTAACCATTCATCTGACACGAAAATTGAATAACCAAATTTGTAGAGGAGTAAATTCTCTACAACTTTGCTCTGTTATGTTTTCTTCATATCTCGTATCGTTTGAGAGATATTTGCAAAAATAACGGCGATTTGACAACGTCCATTGATTTTACGAAAACCAGCCGTTCGCAGTTGTCATGTGAATTCCATGCCCAGAACTCTCTCTGGCATACGCCATCTTGCGTTGTGTATTTGATGATCTTCTTATTATAACTTACACGTTGTTTTTTCAAAGCAACAGCGCACTGAAGAATTAACAACATACGTCGATCTGCGTACAATAAATGATAATCTAGTGTCTAAAAATGCCATATTAGCATCAGTTAACAACTGCCATCAATAGTACGAAAATAAAGGACGAATTTCGTAATTGTTCGCTGTACTGTAGTGGGCAGCGTGTTGGATTGTGATGAACATGGTCCGTGGTTCGGGACCCGCCACTCCCTAATATTTTTCTCCTTTTTTCCTAAAAGGTTTACGTTTTGGGTGCATAGAACTATTACAATAGTAGAGTCGCAATCATATCACGTAAATAATAAAAATGTTTGCAAAAAATGATAAAACTACAAATTTAAAGTGGGCCATAAAACACGTCAGCGCGATTTTTTTCTTTTTCTTTTTTCTGTTTTTGTCGAATACGGCGCCATCTATCATGGAACTAACAAAATGTTGCACATAAAAATTACATGTATTTTCACGGAGCATCCATAACTGCAATAAAGAATAGGGCTTCATATTTGAGATTTCAAAGTCCCCCCACCCTTCCTCCCGTCCCCAGGAGTGTTGCAGGGGGATCGAGATTTATGGATGTCGCTCTTGGAGTTGAATAACTCTTGTTCCCATTTGTTTTAACCTTGTTTGTATTTTTCCAAATAACCGAAAAACAATATTAAGTGCCTCACCCTCCATATGTACTGTATAAGCCATTTGAATGACACTTTTCTTCAGTAATCTGTGGAGGTGCTTCATACGATAAGTTTAGTCAGAAGGTGATGATACGTTCTGCTCCGGTAACTGTCACACTACAATGAGTTCATTGGTGTGAAACAACTACTGCTGCACGAAATTAGATGTCAGTTGATACCCCAACACCGTTAACACCTCCCTAAGATTTAGAGTTCGAGAAAATAGTTTAACTCTCATTTCATTATAACAAAAAGGTAAAAAACATGTAGTTCACGTTAATAAACATAAAATAAACAGTGATGTAATGAGTCATTGAGACTATTATATTTCGTATGGTCTCCATCATTGCACATTTATCGGAAATCCATTGCCGCGCTTTAAAGTGATGTCACCTTAAGGACTTTTGTTAATAATGGATATTTAGCACACATTCTTAGTCACAATGTTACAAATACTATACAAAATAATGGACATCATACTACACAATCATTTGCACATTTAAACTGGACGACTACTGAGGCTGGGACTGAATGGAGCAAGACAACTCGCACGTAAAGATAAAACTGCGGGTAGCAACATATCATCTCTGATAAAGTAGCGCAGATAACAAAGCAAAGAAAAAAAACCATCAGCTGTGTTCAATATATTTATTTAGCAAGCCGTTTCAACGGTCAATGCTGTCATCTTCATGCCCTTAAAATAAGAAAAGGGCCCAAAGATAACGGCACTGACCGTCGAAACTGGTTGCTAAATAAATATATTGAACACAGCTGATGGTATTTTTCTTTACAACCCTCTGCTCCGTAATGAAGATGAACAAAGTCAAGTAAGCAATGAAGATGTTCCCTTCATAGTCACATACCTTCAAAGAAATTCGAGTCGGAACTCGAAGTCCACACCTTTCTCTCAACATTTTGTTCAATATATGAATCAAACAAATTGCTCTAACCAGTGTAGGTGTAGAAAGGAGCTACCTGTGTACATGTGAATACAGCTAACGAGATATATTTCTTTGCGGAAATCGGTCGATTACACAATAAGTTAGTTTTATGCAGAGTCTTTTTCGGTGTTACGCAAGGTAGTTGAATAATGCAGTGCCTGGTACGTCTGAGGTATTCACGGTTTCTCAAGTTTCACTGCACATCCGCTCCACTGATTTACTGTGATGCAACAGAATATTTGTATGCAGCACAATGCAGCGCTGGTTAAGTCATGTGGAGTGACGTTATGCAGTGGTGTTATGCCGGGCCAGCACCGGCAGCTTGCACTGAGCGAGTGCAATATCACACAGAGACAAGGCCTCACAACAGCCCGCGCTACGTCATACTGACCAGGCCGCGGCCGCCAGCTGAATGGCTGGCCGCTGGGGCACGCCCCCTGCCTCGTAGCGGCCAGCCATTCAGCTGGCGGCCGCGGCCTGGTCAGTATGATGTAGCGCGGGCTGTTGTGAGGCCTTCACCGAAACGAGAGACGTACTGTAAACAGACTGAGGTGCGTGACCAAAGGTGGACAAAAGAGGGTCGCTGACTCAATGTGGCTGCATACGTTTTAGGTGTAAGGTCGTTGTGTGTTTTGTTATTTAGCAGCGCTATTTGAAGCCAAACATTTTAAATTCATTTCTCTTAATCCTTAGTAAAAAGTGTTTTTCTTCGTTAATTTACCAAATCTGCATCTTCGCTTACCACAGCAAGGACTTTGTCAAGTGCTTGAAATATCTTACAAAAACTTTTCTTCCTATCAAATTTCAGTCAAAGTCATCGAGACGTTCTGAAAGCTTGCTTTTTTCTTTTTCTTTTCTCTTTTTTTTCCCTAGGATGCTACAAAGAGTGTGTGGTTTTATATTTCATGTTTCCATAACAATAATCTATCAGTCATTGACTGTTCTGGACACAGCAGCTGCGTTTTATACACACTAGGAACCATGTGTTTCTCTAAAGAACTAAATTACTTCTTCTTTGACCGCTTTTCGGTGGACTCAAATTGAACTATGACGTAATGAGGTTGTTCTTACATGATATCAATGAGAGTGAAAAATAGACATATGCTGTTGTTATTATAAACACTAATACTTACGTTACAATTCAGAAAGCGATCCTTTAAGATGAAGTTGACAGTCAACATCTGTTACTACTGCTATATAACAGCACACACACAACGACCTTACACCTGAAACGGATGCAGCGAAATTGTCCACCCCTGGTCACGTGACTCAGTGTGTTTACAGTTTGTCTCTCGTTTCGGTAAACGGAGTATAGGTAATGTTGGCGAGTGCCGCTCCGGTCCACTTGTTGATGTTGTTGTTGTGTTTTGTTGTTGCAGGCGGCGTCAAGGGCGTCGCGGCTCGAGCGGAGTGGACCTCAGACGGCGGGAGACACACTGGTGATGGTAAGTGTGAGTCCAGCCAGCAACGGTCTGTGGCGGCTGAGCGGAACTGCAAGGAACAGCAACGCTCGTGTGAATCCCAGCCCTTTCTGTTCGTCCATGAGTTCCAGAAACAAGTAGATTCGTGCTCCCATAGATGGCGTGATTGTTGATTTCTGTTCGATTTGGCTTCGAATTGTCGTATAATGAACAAATTAAAGTACATGGACAAATCAAATGTTTGTAAAGCTATGGGCCAAACTGCTCTGTTAATCGGTCCCTGGCCTTACAAACTGTTTAAACAAGCTTACGCTAAGAACAGCACACACCCATACCCGTGTTATAAGCAGGAATAACACCAATAATATATCACCATCCAACTATTTTATTAACGAAAATATCTTAGTTACCACGGGCCAATGGTTTGGCGAAACTCCTCATAACAAAAGGTTATGAAGGTTATATCAAAGTCCAACCCATCCCAGTCTGATGATAAACTCCGGAAGAAGTTCATTGACGTTCTGAACCATGTAAAACTTAAAATAACTTATAAACATTTGAACATTTTTTTGTGTTTTGTTCATAGCATAAGGCTTAAGGGACTTAACTGTGGGGTCATCAGTCCCTAAACTTACAAACTACCTTATACTAAAGACGACACAAACGTCCATGCCCGAGGGGGGATTCGAACCCCCGACGGCGGGCTGCCACGCGCACCACAACACGGCACTCCAGCACGCGCGGCTAATTCGCCGCGTCTGAACAAAACACACACACCTGTGTTATAAACAGGAATAACATAATCACGATCGAAATATTTTCTTATCAAAATAGCTTCGTTATAATTTCTGAAGGTTATACCAAAGTGTAAGCAATACCAGTATGATAATAAACTCCGGCAAAAGTCATCAGTTCATTGATGTAAACCATATAAATATTGGAGTCGAAATTCCATATTGTAGGCAGAATCCAAGTCCAGGTCACACGGGTCAACAGCGAACTGCAAGCGGCAGCAGTCCGAAACGTAGTACTTACTTGTTGTGGAGTCGAGCGTAACACCGAGCGAAGAACTGGCTTGTAGACGCCGCGATGGTGTTAATTAAGGTTGTATAGTATACGGAACCGGCGGCTGGGGTCAATACCTCTTGTAGACGGCCAGTCGTTTTGTTCTAAATGGCCAATCGCTGATAGTGCGATAGCGTCCTGCGATTCTAAGGTGGTCGCGCGTGGATAAGTGCGCCCAGAGACAAGGTTTCCGGCCGCTCGTGCCGTAGCGCGCTGAGATTTGTTGTTGTTGTGGTCTTCAGTCCGGAGACTGGTTTGATGCAGCTCTCCACAATACCCTATCCTGAGCAAGCCTCTTCATCTCCACATAAGAACGGCAACCTACATCTGTCTGAATCTGCTTACTGTATCCATCTCTTGGTCTTCCTCTGCGGTTTTTACCCCACACACTTCCCTCCAACGCTAAATTCACAATTCCTTGATGTCTAAGAATGTGTCCTACCAATCTATCCCTTCTTTTAGTCAAGGTAATCCAGAAATTTCTTTTCTCCCCAATTCTGTTCAGTACCTTCTCATTAGTTACGCGATCCACCCACCTAATCTTCAGCATTCTTCTGTAGCACCACATTTCAAAAGCCTCTATCCTCTTTCTGTCCACTCTGTTTATCGTCCATGTTTCACTCCCATACAAGGCAACACTCCATACAAATGCCTTCAGAAAGGACTTCCTTACGCTTAAATCAATATTCGCTGTTAACAAATTTCTCTTTTTCAAGAACGCCTTTCTACCCATTGCCATTCTGCATTTTATATCCTCTGTACTGCGACCATCATTTGTTATTTTACTGCCCAAGTAACAAAACTCATCTACCTCCTTTATTATTGCGTTACCTAATCTAATTCCTTCATCATCACCCGACTTTCTCACACTGCACTCCATTACCCTAGTTTTACTCTTGTTAATGTTCATCTTATATGCACCTTTCAGCACACTGTCCATTCCGTTCAATTGCTCTTCCAGGTCCTTTGCTGTATCTGACATAATTACTATGTCGTCGGAAAAAACGCAATGTTTTAAATTCTTCATGCTGAGATTTAAGAGTGGTGAATACCACAACCCGAGGAAGGACTCGACCCTCCGACGGGAAACAGTCGAAAAGTCCGAATCAAGGCGTTTTAAAGTGCACGGCAATTGCCACATGGGACAACTGGGTGACTGAGTTTCTAGTAATCAGAACACAACAACGATTTTCTGCGAAAAAGTCCTGCTTGCACAAATACAATTTTAATTATTTTCACATGTGGCGAGTTTGGCCATTTCTAGTCATCATCAGATAGCCAAATATCCATAACGGTTTCTGTGTAAGTACCACGGGAATATGGAGTGGAATGACTTCCTTATTCACTTCAATAATCGCAATATTTCGTCGTTAGTTAGCCGTTTTCCGTCAGTCATGAATATCTTCAGATCTTCAGCAAAAAATGCATATGGGTTGTTGGGGACCGGGCACACCAAACTGCCAAGGTCATCAGTCCCTGGTGGGGAAAGGAAGGAGTCAGGATAGGAAAGGAGTGGGAAGGGATCGTTTTTCTAGCGACGAAATATTGTGATCATTGAACTAAATAAAGAAATTAAAAATAGTCTACTGGATCACTGTTCATTCGCGACCATGTCGCACTTCGAAAGAACACGGCATGTCAATCTCAATGGAGAGATTTCTGTCGACATGCAAGTAATTAATGGTGTTCCCCTAAGGTCGAAGGATCTAGCGGTATCGACGCTTGGAGGACTGTGGAGCGATTGACTCTCAAACATATCTAACGTACTGCGAATGCATAGAAAAAAGTCCATTCAGTATATTAGTACGGAATAGCAGAACAATCTCAGGAAGCTTTTATTACCACGAAACATTTGTGAGAAAGCATACGGAAAATACTGAAATAGGAAGACCATATGAAATAAAGCATGGGTAAGGCAAATGCCAGATCGAGATTCATTATAAGAATACAGAGGAAGTTTAGCCCATCACAAAAAAGCTACAAAACACTATTTCGACTAATACTTAAATACTGATCATCATTGTGGGATGCGCACGAGTGTTGATCGAAGAGAGAGAGAAATTCCAGTGAGAGCAGCATGGTTCGTTACAGCTTCATTTAGTAAGCGTCACAGCGTCACGGAGATGTCCAGTGGCAGACGCAGCAAGAAGTTAGTTTGCTTCACGGTGTGGGCTTCTGTCAAAGCCTCCAAAATGTACGGCTCTAGAAGGGTCAACTAATATTCCTCCTACGTACCGCATATCTCGAAGAAAGATAATGAGACCTGCAGTCTTTTTCCCTGGGAGGTGCAGTGGCTTGCGGAGTATTGATGTTTTATTTATCACCCGTCCATCGCTGCACTGTTCCAGTAAGCTCGCCGTGGGTTTCAACAGCGTGCATGTAGGCGGGGAAAAAGTTGGCAAAACACTAACCATTCCAAACATTAGTACTCCAAGTTACCGTTTCAGTCTGTGTATGATAGGGATGTAGACCCTAAAATCTCTTCTTTTTTACATTGGTCGGGTACATAATCGCAGTCAACTAATATTAATAAGTTACTTTGTCCAGGGGCCCCTTAGTAACTTTGCCCAGCTACCGAATCGGGGATTGTGATCTACAGTTTAACGTGGAATCCGAAAAATGCATTGCTTCTGGCGACTCTTCACGTCGGTGAAGGCAAGGTTGAAACGCAAAGCAAATAGTCCGGATCCGAATAAGAGATCGCGTAGTAACCAATCGAACGCATTACCCGGAGACCGTCAGGGCCAACATCTCAGACGAGTATCTCCATTGGAGTTCTCAATATGTTCATTATTTATCCCAGAGCGTGTTCAAGATACGAAGACAGAAAAGTGTAGTATGAAGTTAATGCGGCAATTACCTGAAGACTCATGTTTTTCAACCAGGTCTTAACTTCTCATGTGTATGGAACCAACACACTACAGTCCATTTTTTTATTTTATTTTTTATATTTCTGGGAGTATTGCAACTAGCGAAAGGCCGTACAGATTTTTTTTTTTTTTTTTTTTTTTCATGTGCCAGTTACAAGACTTGTTTTTGTGCCGCGTGGTAATGGCCGCGTGTTCGAAGGTGACATTGTATGGACTGCGCGGGTGATCCTTCCGAAGATTTGACTGACTGTGTGTGTGTGTGTGTGTGTGTGTGTGTGTGTGTGTGTGCGCGCGCGCGCGCGCGCGCGCGCTGTCCTTAGTTTGTTTTCTTAGGATTACAAACATTTGAAACATCAGATCGAAAATGGAAAGATTCAAGTTTTCCTTTCTATATAGACTCCATAGAACGGAGTCTTAGAAAAATATCATGAGAAGCGATTCGATTATGCTTCCGCCATGCACTTAAATGTGATGAGAGGAGTATTTATGTAGATGTAGATTTTGAGATGTCTTTGTTGATAACTGATGTTTCACGATTAATGCCTCCATCATGCACAGATTGCCATTGCCATTTGCAACAGTGGTATTCAGCAACAGCATTTGACAAATAGTCGTTTACTCCACAATTGTTACTTCAATATTAAATTTAAATTACATGAGGCTTGATTCAATTGTGGATGTTGTGCTCAACGACTGTAATTTGACTAGTATAATTTTTTTTCAGCAATCAATCATGAGTATTATTTATTCACAGATCTAGATATCCACGACAGTGTGGTCATTGTCAATGCTTAAAATAAAACGATTAAAACACATAAAACAGTATGAACGTAAACTCCAACATGGAGGTCGACTTGTTTTACGTGTTTTAATAGTTTCATTACAAGCATTGATAATGACCACACAGTTAAGGAATAATGTTAAGTTAGGATATTGTACTTCTTGTATTATCTCCTCTAATGCCTCTCAAATTTAACACACACCTTACTTCAGAGAAGATTTTAGGTCAAAAGTCTATATTTGAACGTCTGGTTTCGTTAGATAACGACGAAATAAAGTATCTCTGGTAGCATTCACTTTGAAATAATGTGACTGTTGCTTGCTAAGTTTTGAATTTGATTCCTTTCATTTATGGCTTCTTTACTGTTCGCATTTTCTTGAATCTTTTTTGCACACATCCAGTTCACAACTTGGCTTAGGCCTGCATATTCCCATATTGAGAGAAACATTTAAATCAAACACTGAACTAATACAAAATAATATAATTTAAAAACCACTATCTAGGTAAATCCAGCGGCACTCAATGAATCACTTACAATACAATCAACAGCCCTTAGAATAGCTCCTTAGTTGGTCTACATAAAATCAAATGAAGTAGCTTATTATAAACAGACTGTATGTCGTGTTATATTAACAATCTGTAGAAAAATTAAATCATTGCTTACATGTATAGGCCTATATTTTCATTATTACCTCTCTGTGACAATAACTATTTCTATTATAAACTACAAATTAAGATATAAGATGAACATCAACAAGAGTAAAACAAGGGTAATGGAATGGAATGTCAGAAAATCAGGCAATGCTGAAGGAATTATATTAGGTAACGAGAAGATAAAAGTAGTAGATGAGTTTTATTATTTGGATAGCAAGATAACTTCTGATGGCCGAAATACAGAAGATACAAGATACAAAATGGCTATTGGAAGAAAATCATTTCTGAAGAAACGGAATTTCTTGACATCCAATATTAGTTTAAATGTTAGGAAGTCCTTTCTAAAAGCATTGGTCTGGAGGGTAGCATTGTACGGTAGTGAAACGTGGACAATAAGGAGTTCAGGCAAAAAGATGATAGAAGCTTTCGGAATGTGGTGTTATAGACGAATGATGAAGATTAGATGAATAGATGACGTAACTAATGAGGAGGTGCTCAACAGAACTGGGGAAAAAAGGAGTTTCTGGCATATCTTGACCAAGAGAAGGGACATGTTGGTGGGACACATTCTGAGACAATAAGGAATTGTCAACTTATCATTAGAGAGAAGTGTGTGGGGTAAAAATCGTAGAGGGAGACCGAGGGACGAATATAGTAAGCAGATTCTAATCTATGTTTTGTGCCGTTCGTATTCTCAGATGAAGAGGCTTGTATAGGACAGAGTAGCGTGGAGAGCTGCATCAAACCAGTCTGCGGAATGAAGAGCACAACAACAACATCATTACATGATGGGTAATTGGGTATTCTGCCGGATGCCAATGTCTAATCTGCACAGTCTTTCAGCTACTTAACTCGTAACCATCAGGTGCGACCTGAGACTGCCTTCTGAGTGGACTGGATCCAGTATTTATGTCTGCAGACTTCCCCCTCCACTGGTGGTTGTAGGTGCTCCATCTGTGGTCCGCGCTCGTCAGAAAGCCACCTCTGATCGTTCCATTTGTGGTCTGGTGCTCCGTTTGCGGTCGGCGCCCGCTCGCTGAGGTGTTCTGGGGCGGTGATGTCAGTAATGGCCCTAGGGCACCTACTTACGTAGCTGACATATTGTACACAGTAGTCACTGACATCCGGCAGGCCGGCCGCGGTGGCCGAGGTGACTGAGGCGCTCCAGTCACGGTCAGCACGGCTACTACGGTCGAGGGTTCGAATCCCCCCTCGGGCTTGGATATTTGTGCCGTCCTAGTTCGTAAGTAGTTCATAAGTAGTTTGTAAGTTTAGGGACTGATGACCACGTAGTTAAGTCCCATAAGCTTAACAAACATTTGAACATTTGAACATCCGACATAATATCCGATTACCCATCATGTCACTAGATCGCCGGGAAAGCCTGAAGAGTTACAACAACATTACAAAATAAAAAAATTTGTTACACAAATAGTTGCTCGATTTTGCCGGCCATACATGGCGTCTGGTATTTACAAGCCAACATTTAGGCCACTCTATGTTTGAAGGAAACCGATAAAACTTTTAGCGATCATGTCTGCTATTATCTGAGTAGTTTGGAGCAGCATTACCAACCATTGCACAGTGTGATACAATGAAATCACGAAACATTCGCTGATTCACTTCGCTACACCAAACAATGCATACTACCACTGTCGTCGGATGGGGTTCAAAATGGCGGATTGTTCAGTTCGGTATATCTAGTGCTTTAGGAAGGAGCAATAACATAGCCTGTTCATGACCCCGAACCTACCCCTTCCAGCTGGCGATGGAACATTTTTGGTGACAGTGTTTCCTGCCTTGTGACAGGTTTGGGCAGCGTGGGCTCGGTGTCTGGCAGCTCCTCCAGGTCGTCGTCGTCCTCGCGGTCGTCCTCTGGCAGCTTCGGCCCCGGCGGCGTCAGCGGCAGCCATTCTGGTAGCAGTTCCTCCTCCTCCTCCTTCGGCACTGGAGGGTCAGCCTCTGGGTCCGGCTCTGGCTCCAGCAGTGGCTCCTCCTCCTCTGCTGGCTCTCTGGGAGGCGCCGGTGGAGCGGCGTCTGGAAGCCACAGCGGCAGCCACGCGGGATCCTCGTCCGGAGCAGGTGAGGGGACAGCCTAGTCAAAGGAGATGTCTTGTAGGGCCTGCAGTAATCACCTTCTGTGGATAGCGGGGCTAGGAGACGTGGAAAGGGTTACCCTAGACTGCATTAAAGGTAAGGCAGTCAACAATCTGAAGATTGGTTTGACCACCACATTGATTTACTAGGCATGGTTCTGTATGGAGGTGGTATGCCTTTGCCTTCCTCCGACTTTCGAACTGACTTGCCCAGCCAGTTATAGGGGGACCTAAGGCACTGAAATACAAGGTGCGTCTGAAAAGTTTGGTGAATGGTCTCAGCAAACAAAATAGCTTTACTGGCCTTCAAAGAAATCGCCATTGGTTGCAATATACTTCTGACATCGCCTTACAGCTGTTCCATATTGTCACCAAGCGCTTTTTGTGCAATCGCTCGAAGGACTGAGGTTACTCGTTGTTGAATGTCCACAACGTTTCTAAAGCATTTAAACCACTCGAACACATAGTTTTTACTCACTCCTTCAACGCCATACACTTACACTAACATCCCATGGATATCCATGGCAATTTTGCCTAATTTGAAACAAAACTTGAAGTTACCGGGTTGCTCCATTTCAAACTGCCTGTTGCAACGACACTGACTTTGTTAGCTGCGGCATTTATTGACGTGTGTGCGGGAGCACCTGATCCTCGCCAGCGCGGTTTGAAAAATATGGGGCCATTCACAGTACCGGTACTTTCCAGAGGCTACTTGCAATTCATCGATTAGAGTAAAAAATGTTCAAATGTTTGTAAAGCTTATGGGACTTAACTACGGGGTCATCAGTCCCTAAACTTAAAAACTACTTATGAACAACTTACGAACTAGGACGGCACAAATATCCATGCCCGAGGGGGGATTCGAACCCCCGATCGTAGTGGCCGTGCAGACCGTGACTGAAGCGCCTCAGTCCCCTCGGCCACCGCGGCCGGCCTCGATTAGAGTAGTGGTCGAGGATCCGATGCATACATGAGTAGCCAACTGAATAAGGCAACATCTTGTCGAAAGCGGGAAACCCGGTTTCACATCCCTGCTCGACACAAATTTCCATTTGTCACCATTGATTATTTCAATGTCCTAATACAAACACTTTTTTTTTCAATCCCTCTTACCGTTCCCTCTCCGTAGATCTTTTAATATGGAAGATTGACTAGGACTGTTCATTAATAATAATACCACAACTGCAGCTGCTAATTTTTTATTTAATTTATTTATGGTAGCAATTTCGGCGACTGGCGATTTTGAGGCCCCTGAATAGACGTATCAAATGGTCAGTGGTTAGGATGGGGCAACATTCGAAAATAAAGATCTTATGAACGACGTTATCTGTCCCAACAGTTGCCGGTTATTTCCACACTACAAAGGGAGTAATGTGTCCCAACGCACACGATGCCATCACTTGGCGTGATAATATTGTGTGCCTTTCCAAGGGCACTATCATTTCCTTCGTTAACTGATAAAGCGCTACAGAAAAAATCTTGCAATTTAGACCCAGATTATCGTATTTATTGAAGACACTTTTGTACAAAGAATGGTTTACTTGACACCTATGATTTGTAGAGCAGTAGGAACCAGTAATATGGTGAAGCTGTTTTAGTGTCACCAATCACAAATACTTACGGTTATCTATCCTTCTCCTTCCACATATAGACTATGAAAATTATCTGCTGCATATCAGTATACGTTGAAGAACTTCAGTAATTAATTGAGTTAATTATTTAGGTGAAATGTGATTAGCTCTTAATTCTGGCTCAGTGGAATCTGGAAGCGATTTCTGGGCTTACAGCTTCCACCTAGCCACCTTCATCAACACATTACATCCTTTTCACGTTTCCTATCTGATCTAAGGATTATCAGTTACGATATATTTCATACGTTGCTTGTAGTGGCCATTTTAGCAGGAACTGAATACTCCGTATTTTCACATTACAATTTTTTAAAGAAAACGCATCTGCTACTGCAAATGAAGATTATGTTTATTTTTTTATTTTTACAATTCGCCCATACGCATTTTTCCTTGATCACAAGGCACCATCAGGGTGACATGAAATATTTAAATATTTTTGTGTGTACACATATAGATTGGGACTTTATATATGTGAAAAACATTTCGTTTTTGATTCAGAACAGTTCGTTTCTCGGTATGAAATAGTGTACTTAGAGCAAATGCTCCTTCCTTCTGGCAACCAGATCAAAATGTTGCACTATTTTGCGAAAAACTCCGCATTTTCATAGTTCCACAGCATATTTCTCTTTTCACGCGGCAAGAAATGTAAATTTCTCGATTGACATTCTTTTGTTCTGATTTTTAAAGTATATTTGAAGAACATTAGAATATTTACGAATAACTATCTCGCGTATTGTATCAATGTCTGATACATTACTATTATATCTTTGTCAATTTATGGTATCTATTTTTTCCAAATTATGGAGGATTCTATAAAAGAAAATTTAGTGGACTTAAAAAATATCAGGAAACTTATTAACTCTGTCTTAAAAACATTTATCCTACTTCTAAATTTACATAATAGCTCTAAAATTGTTCCTGCAGGTGGCATCAGCTCAGGGTCTGCACCTGGAGCTGTACGTGGGACTGGAGGAAGCAGTGGTAGCATTGGTGGAGGCAGTGGAGTCAGTGGGCATGGTGGAACGACTGGAACAGGAGAATCAGGATCAGCAGGCCTTGGAGGAGCCTCTGGTGGTGTGGGATCCATTGGAAGCGGATCTGGGACTGGTGGATCTGGATTTGGCGGAATTGGAGGAAGTGGAGTAGGAGGTGGTTCTGGGTCGGGAGGAGTAGGGTCTGGTGGATATACAGGAAATGCAGTGGGTGCTAACAGTGGCAATGGCGTTGGAGGAACTGGACATGGAGGCGCCAGTTCTGGTACTTTTGGCAGTGGCACCTCAAGTACAGGAGGCTATGGCTCTTCTGGATCTGGAAGTGTTGGAGGGGTAACTGGAGTTGGAAGCACTGGAGGGAGCACTGGTGCTGGAACTGGAGGTGCCAGTTCTGGTAATTTTGGCAGTGGAGCCTCAGGCACAGGAGGCTATGGCTCTTCTGGATCAGGAACTGCTGGAGGAATAACTGGAGTCGGAAGCAGTGGAGGGAACACTGGTGCTGGAACCGGAGGTGCCAGTTCTGGAAATTTTGGCAGTGGAGCCCCAGGTACAGGTGGCTATGGCACTTCTGGATCTGGAAGTGCTGGAGGAATAACTGGAGTTGGAAGCAGTGGAGGTGCTGGAACTGGAGGTACCAGTTCTGGTGGTTTTGGCAGTGGAGCCTCAGGCACAGGAGGTTATGGTTCATCAGGATCAGGAAATGCTGGAGGAATAACTGGAGTTGGTAGCAGTGGAGGCAATGTTGGTCCTTCATCTGGTGGGTTTGGCACAAGTGGCACAGTTGGTGGGTCAGGGATCTCTGTAGGCCATAGTGGTGTAGGTGGTCTTGGTGGAGGGCAAGGGGGTTATTCGGGAAGCTCTGCTGGTGGATCCACTGGCGCTACCGGCCTAGGTGGATCTGGCACTGGTGCAGGTAGTTTAGGTGGTGCTAGTGGTGGATCTGGATCTCTGGACCATAATGCAGCAGGCAGCCATGGTGGAGCTGGAAGCTCTGGTGGCAGCGCTGGTAACTTTGGTACTGGTTCCTTTGGAGGGGGTCCTGGAGCTTCTGGATCTGGTGTGAGTGGTGGTGCCTCCAATGGTGGTGCTGGGGGCTATGGTGGAAGTTCCGCTGTTGGAGGTGGCACTGCTGGAGGTGCAGGAGGTTCTGGAGGTTTTGGATCTGGTGTGAGTGGTGGATCTTCCAGTGGGGGTGTTGGAGGATATGGCGGTAGTTCTAGTGCTGGTGGTGGTGGTGGCACTGCTGGCGGTGCTGGAGGAGCTGCTGTTGGTTCTGGACATGGAGGTGTCACTGGACATGGTAGCGGTGCTGGCTTGGATTCTGGGTCCCTAGTTGGAGGGCATTCAGGAGACGGCTCTTCTGCGGGAAGCTCGGCTGGTTCCAACTCCGGGAGCTCAACTGGAGGCCGAGGTGGTTCCAGCGGCAGTTCGGCTGATTCCAACGCCAGCGCTGGCAGCTCTGCAGGCAGTGGATCCGGCGCTGGAACGGGGTCTGGAGCGTCTTCTGGCAGCGAGGCCAGCTCCAGCGCTGCCTCAGGGAGTGCCACAGGTCGCAAGGGCGTGAAGGGACACCGTGGGGCCCACCACTGACCCCATCTGCTGCTCACAAGTGCAAGTGAAAAGGACACTGATGAATATTTGCACTGCATGAAAGTCCTGTTCCTTAGACAATTGTCTTAGTATACATCAGTGGTCTATTACGTTACACTACATGTAAAACCATGCAATTACTCAATGTGATTGCAATCAAAAATTTTGATCATATTAATTTGGTGTATGACTCAAATAAATCATATATATTTACCCAGTTTAGCCATTTTTAATTTATTAATTTTTATCACTTGGTAATACTCATGTGTGAATGTTGTTATTAACTGACTTTAAAAATATATGACATTATTACTATTAAATGTATGTTTTATTTTATTAATTCCAAATAATTTTCCTGAAATATCTCCAGTGAACACACTACATGTTAGAGCTTTAGTCAGCATTAAATAATTTTTAGACTCTGAAGAACAATTTTTTATCCTTATTTTGTCTTTCTCGTCCCATATAGATGGGGAGGAGGGTGGATTGCACTAGTTCAAACAACCCACTTTTCAGCTGAAAGCACACAACTGACATTAAAATGCATGAAAAACCATATAAAAATGTTTGAAATTAATTTAAAAGTTTATAAGGTGATATGAATGGTGGAATATATTTTTAAGTAGCAGTCTTCTTTTAATTTTAAAATGAACGAAAATAGAGACAGAAAGCACTTTAAAATACATTAGCAGAAACACTTGAGTCAATGGTGGAACATGACATCGTTTGAGAAAAAGCATTTTCACCGTACACTTTCAGTAAATTAAAACTAGGAAACTGCCCTGACATGGAGAATTTTTATTAAATGGATTACACAGGGATATAAAGGTGGTGGTGTTAAGGATGGGGTGTTAGTATCAAGAGAGGATGAGACAGGAGTGGCTATTGGGAAACCATGGGATTGAGAGCAATGGGAAGAAGGGTTAGATGTGTTATTGGGAGAGGACAGTGAGAGAGTCCACGAGAGGTGGACAGACTAGTGAAGATTTAGAGATGGTATGATGGTTATATATCGAAATGATGATCCGGTAGTGGAACATGGTAGAAATTTCTTTAGGGTAGATTTGTGGCAGAGTGGAAGGCTTAGAAAGGAAAGTGGAAGCCATATAACTGTTGGAGAAGAGTGTGCGAATGGTACAGGTTAGTAGATGTTCAATAGGGGTAAGAGAAGATTCATTTGTAAAGTTCGTAAGGGATCCTAGTGTGGGAAGGTAACTGGATGTAAAAATAATATTTTTTTTTTTTAAAAAAAAAGGGCAAAATGCATTGCGTTGAAGAACGGGGAGGAGCTCACAGAATTTGCGTTAGGGTGATCTCCAAGCAAAGTTTGATTAAAAAAAGATGGGACAGATCAGGGATTTGTGTGTGTGCAAAACAGTGGAGGGGTGTAAACCTCAAGTTCGGCCATTCAGTAAATACTTATGTCTATTGTGGGCTTCATGTTGGATTATTAGCAGGTGAGGATTCCACATTACTTGCCGGTCAAAGGTTAGTCAGAGCATTTGTTGTGCTAATTAACTGAACAGAACGATCATAAATGGTGAGACAAAAGTTATGTAAGCGGAAGAAGAAGTATTACGGTTTTACGTCGACAAGGCAATCATGACAGACAAAGCAGATGCTCGAATTGTTCTGGTAATGTTGAGGAAGGAAATCGGTCATACCCTTTTAAAGATACCATCCGGACATTCTCGTGGAGCTATTCAGTTAAATTACGGAGAACCTGAATCTGGATAGCCAGCGGTGAGTTTGAACCACCTTACATTACGCTAAACACTGCAGCAAATCGTCAGTTGGAAGGTGCGGATGGTGAACCCCATCATTATCGCCTGTATATTGGAAGTGTGTACTTTGAGGAGCAATTGGTTACACCAGGAGGTAAACCAAGTCAGGTGAATTTGGAGGTAGGGTGGGTATTTCTGGTGCGTAGGATAAACGAATGCTGTGCTGTATTGAAGGAGGTGCACTACAGGAAGTGGTTTGGGCACATCTGCAATACGGAAAAGGAGACGGGACAGAATAAGACGGAATCTCTGCAGTGGAGTGGAATTTATTAACCTATTCTTGAAATATCAAGCCCAGAACTCTATCCTTATCATGAAAAAGAACTATAAGCTGTGTTATGATCCTTTCCTGAAAATGAAATGCTTCACTTGCGGGAATTATCCCAATTCATATCTACCCATGATTGTCACTGTATAGCTCATTTACAAAATTCTCCTATAACAATGATTATAGGCAGTTCTCCTTGCACCCATTTGGGTGCAGCAGTGCGAGCGATCACAGGTATTTCACATGTTGTCCGTTAGCCCAGTGTTGTTTAGGTAAACATACTGCGAATCACACCTAGTAAATTAAAACCCATGAACAACGTTTGAGAACAGGATGTTAGCAAATAACCACAGAGAAAAATGCTTTGAGATACTGATTTCGAGCAGACATCGACAAAGCGAAGCGAGGCCCGGTGAAACAAACCCTGTAATAGAAGAGTGTGATGGGTAATGTCCTGTAGTATTGGAGTGTTGCTGTTTCTAGCTTAAAAGCAAGTTTCGTAATGCTACTGACTGAGACAGATACCTAGTAAATCACACAGCGGTCCCGCGAAGACCCTCGCTTCCATAGTCTAGTGGACAGTGGGATAGGTTGCTACGCAGGAGGCCCCGGTTCGATTCCCGGTCCGGTCGGAGCTTTTCCCCCATTCGGGAAGTGTGTCACTGGCATCATAATTAAGCACGTGATGCAAGAATTACCAACAAACGTGGAGAAATTTTTTGAAATGGTGTTTATACACTAAAGAACAATGTCTGTTATCATAAAATATAAAATTTTGTAGCAATTTACGTTATTCATGAAAAAATTCAGTTATTTCCACTGAAGTGGTCACTGCGCACATGAAATCTTAAGAGTTTTCTGTGAGTTTTTTTCCTTTTCCTATGGAAACTTTCGAAGAACTGTAGACGTAGAGAATCCTTGCATTTAGAGCAAATTTCGTGTGCCTCTTCTTTGTGCAACTGGTGAAAAGTATTTCGAAACAGCTCGCAGCCACTTCACGCCCTCCATCTTGACACGTGCTGCCTTCGGTTGAAAAACTGGCGCTTGTCAGTTTATCCGGCGAGACCTTCAATGCAGCACCCAGCCTAAGAGTCCCCTGGAGTGGACTTCATTACGAGTTCTAAAAGGATCGCAGATGCAGTCAAATACGTCCAATAACAGACGTCCACTACAGTGGACACTATGCGCCACAGGGTTAACACGCAATTCGGGGAAATGGCTTCAACTGAAAAGACTTGCGCCAGGCAGGCTGAACACGACCCCTCTTGGGGTCTAACGGTCCCTAATTTTAATATAATTCTAACAAAGAGTCGAAAGGGACAGACGTTTTTTAAAACTCACGCTTCGAAACGTATTGGGTAATAATTTCAGAGTGGCCTGAAATCATAAAATGTTAGAAGAAGCAAGATTTAACAGTACCAGTAATGCAAGAATTCTGCAAATCGTTAATTTGTCATTATATTACACATAAAATACTTTTTACCATTATAGTCTTCAGTTTCATTCGTTTTCTGGCAAAACTATTAGGAGCTACTGTAAGGATTTTGATATGATTTTCTGTAATTGAGTCACAGGTAAATTTTATACGTATAGCTTACAAACACTTTAAACGTGCAAAGCAGCAACATCTATAGTAAAATTTTTGCAATCATTTACAGCGGCAAATGTATCTGGGGACTGTGTGATAATCCTACGTGACACAAATGCATGATAACATCAGAATCAGACGTGAAGAACATAATTATAACTATGGACCGACCGTATATTCGGTTTCAGCCAAAATATTGTTTACGGTTCCAGTTTCGGTTTCCGCCAGAAATCAGCCGAATCTTCTGATTTTTCCGAAATTAGCTTTCGTGACATGAAGGACTAAGTTAAATCGCGTTCTGGATGGCTTCAGTCAACAATAACACTTTACCTCAGTTGACGGCACGGCGTTTAACTGCTAGGAGTTTTTCCTCGCTCGTAAAAATCGTATTTCAATAAAAAAATGATGCAATCTTATAGTCATATCCTTATACAGTTCTTGTAACAATTTAACTGATTTGGTGTTCATGATGTGCTACGTACAAAATTTGATGTGATTAATAATGCGATTTTTGAAGCTACAGACGTAATACTAGTATTCCTTCATATTGAAAAAATCAACAAGTTCTTCCGGCAGACAGAGTAGAACTATTATTCACCTCGCTATCTAGTAAGAGGTACTGTAAGATGACTACAGATGAACTAAAACTTTAAACACGGTATGTCCAGTAATACAATAACAAAACTCCAATATCGCAATATTTTGCCTTTTTTTTTTTTTTTTTTTTCTTTTTCTTTTGACGCTCAGTCGTGTCATTTCCTTAGTTTTAGTTTTATGGAGGCGCTCAGCAAGCAACGTGCACTATGGTGGTTCTTTGTGGATATAAATACCATTATTTTATGTTCACTACCCACCAGCACAAAGTAGTATGTGGAAAGTTTTAGTAAGCTCAAAAAGGCCAACTGTAGCAGAGACCACAATGTCACATCCTTCAGTGTCGACACCGGTCGTCTTGCTCAAATAATAAAATATAGAGATCTCATTATATTACTATAATAAAATCTGTCCCTATGATGAGCAAAAAGGTATGTCAAAATGAAGAGCAAAACGTGGAACACATTTCATGAAATTATGAATCGCACAAGGCCAGACTACTCTTTACAAACGTTGCAAGTATGTAGATCAAGAAATAAAAATTGAAAATTCCAAATTATTTGGTGTTTATAATAGCCTGGACGGAAAGTTATATGTTATTGATCTCTATAAACGTCTATGCCCTGTAGTTCCTGTGTTTCGGATAACAGCAGACGTAAAAGATAGAAAGCCTTCATCCACTAATATACTGCCATACGCTGCAGTAACTGGCGATGTTGCGCAGAGATGTGCAGTGAGGGACAAGGTGGGGTGTCAGTGTATAACCCGTCGTAAATGCTCTTTAAGCAGTTGTGCGTGCTGACAATATCCTCACAGTACACTGACCAAGAAAAGTCATTAGATATTGGAGCAAATATGGATCAGGTAAGTTGTTTGAGACCACACTCCTCCTGTGAAGGTACAACTGACAGGCGTGTTTCTGCAAGTGATTTGTGACATGTAACGTGGGCGTGAGGTGATGCCGTTCGAACAAAGAATGGTGCTGAGTGTCCTACGAACGAGAATTTAGATTTTGACAGTGATGGAGGAATTAGATTCCACATTTTCAATCTTGTCCATGGTGTCTCGTGCGTGGTTGAGTGAGAGTGTCAGAATACACACTAGACGAAATACCGGTAGTACAGCCAACCTCTGTCATCGTAAACGGCAAAATCTAAGATGGGTCATCAACAGAGCGGGATCACTGTAACAAATCAGGGCTCAGTTCAACACAAAGATCAAGACACGCCTCCCAGAGGGCAATTTGCAGAAAGATTATTCCATTTGATGTTGGTGCCACTGTTGACACAGTCTCAACGGGTACAGAGTCTTGCATTTGTCAAAATCACCAGCATGGACGCTGGAAAAATGGCTGTATGTGATACGGACGAACGAATCACTGTTTGATTTGCAACGTGCCGCCGGCCGCGGTGGCCGAGGGGACTGAGGAGCTCCTGTCACAGTCTGCAGGGCCACTACGGTCGGGGGTTCGAATCCCCTCTCGGGCATGGATATTTGTGCCGTCCTTAGGATTAGCTAGTTCATAAGTAGTTTCTAAGTTTAGGGACTGATGACCCCCGTAGTTAAGTCCCATAAGCTATACAAACATTTGAACATTTTTGCAACGTTCCGATGAGAGGCACTGTGGACAGTCTAACATACACAGTTGCGACACTCGCTGTTGTGAAGTTCATTCGAACTCAACAGTTGCAACGACGCTATCACTCGTAGTGGTGAGCAAGTAGCAGTGAGGGTAATGTTACTTTGGAATTACTTTTCTGCTTAATTAAGTAATTAGTTTCTGTAATTTTTGCATTCCAAGGGTTAGTAAAATATAGTGAAATAAATGTGACTTAAAAAGAACTTACTCATGAGACAATAATCATGAATATTAAATGTTTTATCCCTGACAGCAACTGTGGTTTATAGGTTAAAAATGAAACAGGCGCCAGTTGCAGGGTTGCAGATTTATTCAATGCCGGTTTAAGGCATTTATTGCCCTTCTTCAGGTATCTGTACAGGAAACAAATAAGAATAATATACAAAAACTAATATTACAGAAAATTCTTTGTATAATCACATAATTAAAGGGGCAAGAGGTACAGTGTATATAAAACTTTCTTGAAAAGTGACAAAATCTGAAATACTGATCCACTATTCTGCTGTATTTTAATGAAGTAAAGAGACTATACAAAGCATTAATTCCATATAAACGCATTTCTTTAACGTAACGAAAATTTTTCATATACTTGAACTCAATGCTTTGTATAGTTCCTTACTTTATAAAAATACAGCAGAATAGCGTATTAATACTGAAACAAGACCATACGTGTTCCATTTATTTTATCCCCTCTAAATAAATGTTATTAGGCTTCAGACTTTTTCGAATGTAGCGAGACACACTATTCGCACTAGGCGAGATAGCAGAATCGTATAAGGTTTTTTTTTACTTTTTTTTTTCAAATTATTAAATATTTTTGTGGTATTTTATAATTTTAAATGTCTATTTTCGAGTATGAGGCCTCACAGTGTAATTGTGTATGCTGTGTTATGTAGCCGCTAACCCCTGCTTGCGCAGTATAATTTGAACTAGGGTGTAAAGCGTTTCAAATAAGCGTTTGAGACGTGTCGTCTGCTACAGTCTTCTGCTGGTTCAAACAGCATAGAAAAAGCTTGACCCTGGGCTGGCTAAGTGTTACCAACTGCCAGCCAGAGCCAAATCTTTAGCAAAGTTGCCCAGAGAGGTTCCCCATTCATTCACTTACAAAGGAATAGTCAGACTTGTCATGTCGTATTTTTATCACTGTGAGTTAACTTTGAAGGAAGCCTGTATGCAGACTATTAGTTGCTGACATGACCTGGAAGTCTGTAAAAACTTATATGAAGTATGACATTATTGTCGCATGGTTTCCGCGCTCGTAAATGCCTGTTGTACAACCCAGACCTCTCGCTACGTTATACCAACGCCATCTAGGGACAAGGTGGCGTTAGCTACGCGCCGGTCTCCTGCCACAGCAGTGAGAGCTGATTTGCCCAGTGAAAGCGATCGTACGATAATTAATAAATACGATAATAATAAATTCGTTGATAAATGTAGGTGGATGGTTATAAATAACATTGTTTTAAATAGCTATGAAATAGACACATTTACATATACGGTTTAGAACACGTCAAACGTTAACAGTTAACAGTTCTCCGTTCCTCACCTCCGCCGTTTTTGTTTACTGACGAACCCATCCAAGTGAAATTCGGGCCCCCACTAAGATAAACCACATTCAAATGAGCATGCGCATACTAACTCTTAGCATGCAGTTTGAATGTCCTAACGTAATCTGTTCAGATATTGTAACGATTTAATTTCGTACAGTTCAGTAGTTTTAATCCTGTATATACAGCTGTTCTGTGCTCTGAAATCTCTGGTTCATTAACTTTCGAATGTTTCAATTTTTTAGTCATCCTGGTCGGCATGTGTATTGTCCTTCCCGGCCTGTCTTTCTGAAAAGGTTCTATCAGACCGCTTGGGATGCGTTGACATCTAAAACAGCTATACTGATTAGTAATACAAGTTTAACTTTTTACAATAATCAACTTCTATCAGTTCTTCACTTCTCACGGCGGCGTCTTCTTCGTTGATTCTGGCTGCGCTGGTCCTACGGACTACCTATTTCGGAGCCTAGTTCAGATGGGCTCTTCCAAACGCATGTCGGCCTAGATATAGCCGCTTGTGGAGGTCGCAGCTTCCGTTACTCCCTCCAGGAGGCGCGGCGCAGGCGTGTGATTGGTTGCCGGTCGTCCGCTGCCTTCTTCACGATCGTTCTCGTGCGTCTGGCGTGTGGCGCTGACTTTACGCCACAACATCAATACTCCCAGCGCTCCCTGCAATAAGCTCTACGATTCATCGCTTTAAAATGTCTTGTTAACAGAATGGAACAAGCTACAGTTGTTAGGATTTAGAAACTTTGTTTCGTTACTAGTTTCTATGCTTCATTGTGTCACCTTCCGTCTCTCTGAGCAGCATTAAAAATGTTACGAGTTACGTTGTTTAGTCAGAATGGGGGTTAGTACTAATCTACTGGTTACATATTGATTTAATTTGATTTGATTTTTTCAGGGAAGCCAAAACAATCTTGGTCCAACCCGCCACTGCCCGCACCGAAACTAAGTTTATTGTGCGGTATCGCTCCCTGTATATCTAGTAAAGCCAACCAATGCCCTTGAACAGTGCAAGGAGTCCCTTTACCAGTTCTTTATTAGACACAATTTCTTCGGGTCTGGTTGTCCCAAATGTTCTGTGCCTTTTACTCTCCAATGCAGTGCATTCGAAGATCAGATGTGATACAGTTTCATCACCGTCATCACAGATCCTACATTTAGGGTCCTCTCCTGTTATTCCCATTGTATGTAGGTGTTTTTTGAAATTCCCATGGCCTGTCAGGAATCCAACCATGAGTCTAATCTTTCTCCTGTTCAGACCCAGAATTGCAGAGCTTCTTTTAAAACATATTTTTTTTATGGACTTTGGTCCAATATTCTACGTGCTGTCTTCTGAGCCAGTTATGTAGCTCCAATTTGATCATTGCCTTTGTGATTGTCAGGACAGGTTCCGGTCCAATAAATGGAGTCTCTGCCGCCATCCTGGCTAATCTGTCGGCATGTTCGTTGCCACTGATCCCCGAGTGGCCAGGGACCCACAATAGATTTACTCTATTGCTTTCCCCTAGCTCCACCAGAACCCTGTGACATTCTGCAACAATTTTAGACCTTGTTGCAGGAGCTGCCAGTGATCTCAGGGCTGCCTGGCTGTCTGAATAGATATAGATGCTACGACCTTTGTAGCACCTACGCAAATTCTCCTCTACACACACCCTGATGACAATGATGTTTAGGTATATTTCAACTGAAATTAATAAAAGCTGCGAAAGCTGTCCAGCGACACTAAAACTTCAGGATAGCTTCCAAAAGTTTTATTTGTTTTTGATCACTTCTGTAAATGTCAGTAGATTAGTGTCGTACCGCATTATGAATACGTAACATAACTTGTAATATTTTAATGCTGGTAATGGGGCCCGAGGGCGACACATTCATGTGCCGTACCTTGGTAGTGAAACAGAATCTGCATAACTCAACGGCTGATGGTGTTCCATTACTTTAATTACTGTTAACGTTAAAATTCTTCTGAGCTCACAAGAATTTGAGCTCAGAAGAATTTTAACGTATAACTTAAATCTCATATATATAACTTTCATTCTACAGTTTTGTCACCATTTTAATATACTATACCTCTGGACAATTTGTATTAATGTTCGGCTGAAGAGTGACATACTGGCCGCTGCCAGGGGCTTGAAAATAACAATAAAGAAAAAAAGAAGCAAGACTTCAGTTTCTGACGAGACTAAGCGTCAGAACTATATTGCAGAAATATTGTGTTAAGATGACTCGACGATCCGGCTGGAAACCAGACAAGAACATCAAGATGGGTTCATGCCAGACGGAGCTCGGTTTCATCGAAGCAGGAGAGTGTTTGATGTTCAAGACGAGTACCTTGGGGACCACGTACTGACTCTGGGCCGCGGTGGAGTAGCCGAGCGGTCTAAAGCGTCTCGCTGTGGAGCGCGCGATTGCTCGCCGTGGAGGTTCGAGTCCTCCCTTGGCCATGGGTGTGTTTGTCCTTAGGTTAGTTTACCTAGGTTTAGGTAGTTTGTAAGCTACGGACTGGTGACCACGCAGTTTGGTCCGATAGATCTACAAACAAACAAACTGACTCTGGGGTACGCACAAACCACTGAAATGGGTCTCGATTGGGCACCATATTCTCTAGATCTGAATACACTAGACTCCTTTTTATGGGGCTATATTAAAACCAAGGCGTACAGCAATAACCCCAAACCATTGATGAGGTGAAAACAGCCATTAAGGAACTCATGACAGCATCGAAGTTCCGACACTTCAGCTGGTCAAACAGAATTTCGCTATCCGTCTGTGCCGCATCTTCGGCGTGAAAGGCGGGCATGTCGATCATGTCATAACCTAAATCCGAATACCTGTAATTAATTTTACATGTTGAATAAAGTGTGTGCACGCCATATTTTGAAGTAATTTACGTTTTGTTTCACGTAGTCCAATTATAGCCACACTTAAGAGGTGTAAGGCTCGTGTTACGATATGGAAAAAGAGCTGCAGCAGTGATCCAAGTGGCGGGGCTGTGAACATATATATAAAAAATCCGTACTTTTTAATTCCAAATACGAAGTTAAGCTTACTTACAAATCATATAAATGGATTCTTCCGTCGCTTCTTGGTAGAACGCTTCCATATTTAAGGTTGAAAACAAACAAACTGTTTTTGTTCTACTAAATTTTGTTTATTTACTAACTAGTTTTCGGCTTATTAGTCCATCGTCAGGTAAACTGTTGACATGCGTCGACAAAGAAGCTATTGCTTGGTTCTCAAAGATTGTAAAACAAAGATACAATACACAGATTACTTGGTCTTTGGATATGACATTTGTTGGAATTACAAACAATATCTGTTGCCATGCAGAATTATGTTCACGTAATCAGTGGCCTCCTTAATATTTTTACATTGTAATTTGCGAGTGAACAGGGTGAAACACTTTACATTTCAAATATTAATGAATTAAAAACTATGTTAACATTATTGACACTGTAGCATATGTTGGGGATCGTCACTTAAGGTGTACATTAAATTCGTTTTCTACGCTGATTTTACATTTTACTTACTTACAAATGTTTACATGACTACGAAGGTACAGCTACAAGAAGTTTTAATGGACATTTCTCGAATATATTAGATTGCAAGGTCTCAAAAACCTTTCAGTTTCCAGATTCAGAATGCTACTAGACTATAGTACCACAGGCGCTCCAAGTTATCAGCAGCTGACAACGACCACACGGTCGAAATGTGGCGCGACTATTCGCTACAACGCCGGCGCTCCACGCAAGTCGCCGCGCCACTACAACAAGACGTGATAAGCCGCACCGTAGTACTTCGACCACCGGGAGCGCCCACAGTCTCGGTACCTCTTTGCCTGCATCGCGCGCCGGCCAGTAGGAAGAAGGGGGCTCGCCTACATAGGCTGGCACACCACAGCAACGACAGATGTACGAAGCAGATCTACAGTCGACAGTTCCAGGAAGTTCAACAGAAGAGCAGCCAGTAATTTATCTTAGCGCAAGCAGGTCCAGCATTCCATCGCCAGGATTCTAAGTGATACATAGCACAACTGTTTAATACTTCGAAAGAGCGTTGTACCATCATAAGCACGACAAAGTCAAGTATTTATTTCATGTTATCAATAAAATATCATGTGGACTATCCAATTCTTCTAGTTAGAGACCTATGTCCACATTTTTGCTCATCATGGTGCACCTCCTCCTCCCTCGCAACATTCCGAGATATATAACGGCAGTAAGCAAATCAATTAATTTGCTGGCTAATGAAAGGTTTTCGTTTACACTAGTTGACGAGGGTAAACCGGATTGAAGGGGCTACTCATACGAATTAATTTTAAGAACACATCTTAATTTTTCTTGTAAAACCAAATTTCAAATGTTGTCTCATGATAAGTTAAAGGAGCAAGCAGTTATGCATTGGATGTTCTTAAGGTTTAAACTATTTATGTAGACAAATGGATGTATAAAAATCCTTCCTTTATAGTTTCTCAATTACCCCAAATTACAGTCTTTTCCAGCAGAAATTAAGTCTCGTATATTTTGAAGTGTGGAAGAACCTGCTAAAAATATATGGTTGTAATTACTTCTTTAAACAGTCAGCTAATATTAGTTTCGTCACATTTTCAGCAACGAAGAACATTTATTGTATGAGACGATCCAACCATGAACTTTATTTCAGTTTGTGACTCGACGAGTTGCTAGAGAATTTATATGTGGGAAGATTACCTCCCCTCCCTGGGGCATGGGTGTGTGTGTTTGTCCTTCGGTTAGTTTATCTAGGATTAAGTAGTTTGTAAGCTACGGACTGATGACCACGCAGTTTGGTCCGATAGATTTAAAATAAAAATAATAATTAAAAAAATTACCTCCTGTTGTTTGCTGAATGGAGACTAAATATTTAACTCAAATATCTCTATTTATATAAAAGCGAAAGGACACTCATTCATTCACTCACTCACTCACTAAACACGAAATCTGAAATTTGGCAGGAATGTAGTTTATAGGTAGAAGACGTCAGCTAATAAAGGAAATGCTGATAGGGCCAATAGTTCAGGAGATACGACGTCATAAACAATGAAAATTTCCCCGTCTTGGCGGTACGTGATACTGTGACTTTATCAGTGCACTATTTGAGAAGGACAGCACTTAGCGACTTGCAACAATTTATAAACAGAATTTCAAACGTTTACGAAACTTTTTGTAGCTGACAACCCCAGCAAAATGATGAAAGTAAAAAGTCTGTCGCTTACTACTTTTTCGGCGTTCATGCTGTAAGATTACGGCATTTGGCATGACGTTACAATTTATTAGTCGTACACTATTAATTGCATTCGATAGAAATGTTACAAGCAGTATACACATATACCACTGAACGAACGCTAGAAATTTTATCTTAGTACGACACAGTTCATGAGCTATGTATGGAGTCATAAATAATTAGGTTCGTGAAAAACCTCCTCGTCAGGCATGACGTTTTAATTCATTAAGTCTTTGCGACTAATTCTCTTCGCGACGTATTTTGCATACATTATACATATACACCACTGGATGCACCTTTGAAATAATATCGTATTAGGACATATAGTTATGTTGCTATGACGTCTTTACTACCAATTCCACTTACAAACACATTTCGCAGGCAGTTTCCTAATATTCCACACTATGAACGAGGCAAATAATGTTTTTCTAGAAGACATAATACAGGAGATATATATATCTCTCTCCGACTGCAGCTAAGAAAGTACTTTGCGATAGGACAGAATTAAGGTGCATGGCGGAGGATACGTTTCCTACAGACTGACGAAATGTACAGTTTCATACGATTCATGAGGGAGAGTACCTTGCAACATAAAAATGGATTCCTAAATACCTTGGTGGCGCCATAAATTAAGAAAGGCTCGAGCAATTTCACAGATCCTTTCTATGTTGTTTTCGTTATTCTCAGAACAAGGGTTGTCTGAAATAAAACTGGAAAATTTGAGAACAACAAAGTGCGTTTTTCAATGTGAACCTGTGATACTACTGAATACAAATTTGTTCCGAAATTCATGAAATTTTGCACACTTTACCTTAAAAAGAAGGGGAATGTCACTGTCTGTAAAAAATTTCGTTCGGTGCATGGTGAATGGTACTTAACTCAGGGACTTTGACAAAATGGATAGTTTTGTTCCGATCTTGATGAATTGCCTTTAAACCAAGAGGAAGGTCATTTGGTACATAAATGTTTGTATGGTACATGACACAAGGTACCTTTCAAAATACCTTGCCGAGAGATGGAAAGGTGGAAACGAACAGAGAGTATGATATAAAAGTTACATTGCCGATACTCCAAGTCGGAAACATGGACAGCGCTACTTTATCTAATTAAAAAAATAATAACTAAAATTTTGAAAAATTGCGTAGTTTCCCTTGGTAGAAATATTCATCTGAAGTTGAGTGATTTTTGCTGTTGTAATTGATGAAGAAATAAGGCCATATAAATCGAGTACAGCCTGTTATATAACCAAAGAAAGTTGAACCATCGTTTCAGTGAATAACATAGTTATTAAATAACCTTTAGAACGTTATGAGCAGTTTCATGTGACTCTTGTATGGATCTGTGATGAAAGCAAGAGACATTGTCACAAATTACTATATATCACTTTAGAGACAAATTGTCGTGCACTTCAGCAGTAATATTCAGTTAACAGCTACGACGTTTGTTTATTGTCGTCACCGTAGCAACACTTTACAACTAACACGTGCTGAGTCGCCTGTATACACATTTATCTCATAGAAAGACATCAGTCTATGATCGAAGTGCTTCAGATCTCTTCTGCTGTTACTGGTTCTCTACTGACAATACAACTTTTATTTATTTAATATTTTCAGTCCTCACTCTAAGAAGTGTAGCGGGCTGTTTGAGATCCAACCCATTACGCATGGCGGTTCTATTCACTCAAGCTGATAGTGGGACAACACGGGCTCCCAGTTGGGAATAGGTGGGAGGGCTTATCAGTTATGAAATATGAGTTCCAATAAAAGGAAATCTCCCGACAACCCTAGTCGGAGCCGGGTGTTTCGACAATTTATATTAATTTTTGAGATTTTGTCCATCGTAGAGGACGTTGTCTAAGTAAAACAAATCAACTATCGGGACAGCGTGATTGCAATACAAGCAGTCAAATATTAGGCCCACGTGTTACGCATTACGACTACTCGCAAATATTAGCCCGTTGAAATTTCAATGGACAAGCCTGTGCCGGAAGTACCGCCTTCAATAGCACAGGAATCCTTTGAAAACGCAGTACTCTGTGCCTGTTTTTATACTGGCAGGTCGGTCTATTGTGACATCTACCAGTTAGTTCCATATTAGATACGGTGTCCAGATAAGTTTGATCCCATTGTGGACTTTTCTCTGTACATACTAGTTGTCTATATTATCGGAATATGACTGATTATTGCAAATGCAGCTATCTTTCTGCACCGTACTCACTTACTCACTTATATCTCTTGCTACTTAATCACATCACATGTTTATATACCTTCCGTGCATGACGTCTTTCCGTCATTCTCAGTGTCTGAGGTTTGCGACGTCGCGGAAAAGTGAAGCGATCGCTTTTCTCATTCCTCTCTATGAGATCATAGACGTCGTGGGATTTCCGCTAAATCCTTTGCTTCGGAATAAGTAATTAGAATTCAATACACTAGAAGTCGAGTAGAATAAAAGACGTGACTAAACCATTCAAGGATTGTGTGCTCGGAGAAAGATATGGACCAGAAGACGGGGAAGGAGGTCTTGTGAAATTAAAAAAAAAAAAAAAACATGAAAGGAAATAATATTAATCCAATGCATTTTTGACCTTCCTTAATTACGTCCGATTGTAGCTGGATTTCGTAAAATGCACTGTGTTCCAACATCATTAAGTATCTCGAAGGAAATAATTATTGACGTACTGCGATTCAGAAAATACTCTTTTGGTGAAAAACACTGTCTGTTTCTTCACATCAAAAAATGAGTTCTAACAACAGATGATATCGAGTTGATTTCATATTGATTTAATGTCACTTTGGAGTATCATCTTAGTTGTGCAACAGAATTCGTGATTCCCTCTTAGAAACATCACAGTTGACAGTAACTGACGAAAAGACATTTACTAGAACATAAGTGATGTCTAGGTCACCAAAAGCAAATATAAAGGCCATTAAAAGGTTCTAATGTATATACGCTGCGTGCGAATAGACGCGCGGTTTGAGGTATCATGCTACGGAATGCGCTGCCCCTTCCTCCACAGTTCGAGAGCTCTGTCAGCCATAGGTGTCTATGATGTCCTTAGCGTAAGTTAGTTTATGTAGTTTTTAAGTCTGGGGACCGATGACCTCAGCACTTTGTTCCCTTAGCTTTCAAAACATTTGAACATTTTAATCTACATTGATCAAAACAAATAAGGGATCGGTTGAGATGTAAGGTTCTAAAGTATTGTCATCGGCAGAATGGGCTAATTTGGCTCGACGTCTTTCTACAGCTTCTACGGAGTGGAGAACGAGCTAGTGATAATAAGAGAAAGCTCCTGCCGAGGAAGTCGGTTGTGACTTGTGTTTACTCAACCAAACGAATTACACAAGCAGTTGAATTCAGGTTGTGTAGTCAGCACTACACTACCAACAACGTGCAACAACAACGTGACTTATCCTAAGCCATTGCGTGGAGAGCCATTGGAAAGTTCGGCGCGGGACTGACACAGAGGGAGGTGGCTGCAGCTATTGAAGTCTCCCAAAGTGTAATACCCAGGACCTGTACGCGATTTTAGACAACAGGAACTGCTAAAAGAACGCAAGATCAATATCGTCCACGGGTAACATCAGCAAGAGCCGACCAATATATCCGGTTAACACTCCGTCGAGAATGGAGACTGAATGCAACTCAGCTGCAACACACTCTCTAGGCAGAAACAGGACGCGAAATATCAACACAGTCCGAAATTGCCTTCGTAAATTTGGCCTCTACGATCGGAGACCTATGCTGTGTGTTGCATTAAAACCACGACACCCTTTAACCTGCAGAAACTGGACAGAGGAACTTCAGGATTGGAGTCGTAACGAATGTTCCGAGTTGTGATCAAATATGAGCCAAGATTTTTAGTTCAGCCGAACAATCGTCGTTACCTCATTTGGAAAGAACGTGGAACTCGTAAAAATCCGGCCTATTTGCAGAAAACATCAGCATGTTATGGTGGTGGACGAATTGTGTGAGCAGCAGTCAGTACTGGCGTGTCGTTCAGAATGGCGCTTTGACTGCTGAGACGTATAGAGACGAGATAGTTCGACCTTTTGTTGTGCCCTACGCTAGTTCCGTAGGAGATGGGTTCCGTCTGATGGACGATAAGGCTCGTTCAAATGTTCAAATGTTTGTAGAGCTTATGGGACTCAACTACGGGGTCATCAGTCCCGAAACTTACAAACTACTTATGAACTAGCTAATACTAAGGACGGCACAAATATCCATGCCCGAGGGGGGATTCGAGCCCCCGGCCGTAGTGGCCGTGCAGACCGTGACTGGAACGCCTCAGTCCCCTCGGCCACCGCGGTCAGTTATAACGCTCGCCTCCACAGAGCTGCACTGATGGACAACATGATTGAAGCTGAATGGAGGTTCTTTATCGGACTTAAACCCGACGGAGAATGTTTGGGATGCACTTGGTAGACGCATTGCAGCCAGACCAGCACCTCCCATAACGTTTGCAGAGCTGGATATTGTACTCGTGCCAAATATCCGTCTCGAGATAATGGATCAATGACATTCAAGTGCACAACTTTACTGTCCGTCCGAGGTGATCACACACCATATTATAGGGCAACGAGAACGACTTTTTAATTATAATGGTAGCCTCATGGTGACTCGCACTACGTAAACGTTACCTGAACCTTAAGTAATGGGTTGAGACTGCAAAATATCGATCTGTATCACACAGAAATTACAACTGTATCCAATATCTGAATAAAATACGTTACCATATGTCCATTGTGTTCGATATGTCACCTGATACCCTAATTGTTCTGAGCAGTGTGTACAAACGGTTTATGATACAATCTCAGCGGCCTTGTCAGAAGATGAAAACAGATTGCACAAAGTTTAAACAAAATATCTATGTGGTGTGAAGTGTGTCAGTTGTGTCTAAAGAAGTGTGAGGTACTCCACATGAGCACTATAAAGAAAATATTGGTTACACGAAAAAATGGGGCTCCAGAATACGGTATTCCAGGGTATGAATTATGAAGATCTTAAATTGGAAATCTAATATATAAAGCAGAGTGTCTGTATATTTGTATGTGTTGCATACAAATGTACAGTTTTCTTCCAATCTTTATGAAATTCTGTACACGTAAGCTTCAATCCATAAGGACGGTCGTCGTAAGTGTAAAGAATCACATACAACAATTAGTTCACGAGATATGACATCATAAACAATGAGATGCACGAAAAACTGCTGCGTTTAGAGACTATGCTGCTTATTTTCTCCTAAACCAATGGACCGAATTCAACCACATTTGGTACACACATTCCTTACCGCGAGGTAACAATTGCTGCAGGGTTAAGAATCACATACGACGCATAGTTCAGAAGATGTTACGTCATAAACAATAGGAATCGCAAAAAACTGTCACATAATGCGGCGAGACTTTATTGATACGCTATATGAGAATGAGATTACTTAGCGACTTGCAACAAACTTTAAACATAATTTCAAACATTTATTAAACATTTTCTCGCCGACAACCATAGCAAAATGATGAAAAGAAAAACGTTTCTCGCTTACTACTTTTCCGCAGTTCATGGACTAAAACTACGGCTTTCGGTATGACGTAACAATTTATAATTTCTGCACTACAAATTGAAGCCGCAGGAAATTTTACAGCCAGTATACACGCATATAATTGACAATACCTTCTAAACTGTATGACAGTGCGATACGTAGTTCATGAGATATGAGCACATAAACGGTAACGTTCATGGAAAACCGCCCCATCACCCACCAAGTTTTAATCTATTACTTATTTACTACTAAATGTATTCCTAAGAGATTTTACAGACATACAGCCCATATACAAATGAATATATACCTGAAAAAGGCAGGAATAAATAAATACATAAATACCCGGGCAACGCCGGGTTTTCAGCTAGTATTACATATATAACTCAGTGGGTAAGGAAAACCAAAAATTCTGTTTAATTGCTGGAACACTCTACGAAGTTCCTGACTACACCACCTGCTCTGTCATTATCTCGATCATATCTTCGTTCTATGTGATTCTTATCACACAAATTCGACGGAAGACGTCTAGAAAGGTCAATAATTTCGTATCATCAAGACATATGAAAATATTGAGGAGATTATCAAACATATGATTATCGAATAGGGTCAGTGTTCCTTGAGGCGACATCCTCTTATTACACTTAGTCTGCAACCCCCTCTGCGAGTTTTACTCCACACACTTCCCTCCAATGCTAAATCCGCGATTCCTTTATGTCTAACAATGTGTCAAGTCATGGCAGAAATTTCTTTTCTCCCCAGTTCTGTTCAGTACCTCTTCGTTAGTTACGTCATAATTCTTCTGTGATACCGCAAAAGCGTCTGACCTCTTTCTGTGTTAACTATTATCGTCCATGTTTCACTCCCATACAAGGCAACACCCCACACACAAATGCCTTGAAGAAAGTCTTCCTTACACTTAAATTAATATTCGATATTGACGCTTTTCTTACCATTGCCGTTCTGCATTTTATTTCGACTGTACTGCGACCATTATATGTTACTTTACTGCCCAAGTAACAAAACTCTTGTACCATCTTCAGTATCCCTGATTTTCTTAGACTACATTCCATTACCCCTGTTTTACTCTTGTTAATTTTGTCTTATACGCACCTTCCAACACACTGACCATTCCGTTCAGTTGCTTTTCCGTGTAATTTTTTCACCCTGTGCTGAAATGCCTTCTCTAAATTTCTCTTGCGTTCCTTCACAACTTGCTCAATCTACAGATTGAGCTCTAAAATCTGCTGTCTAGTTTTCGTACAAGTTGTATCTTACTTGTTGTTCCCCATATTTTACCCCTGTTGACTTCAGAATTTGAAAGAATGTATTCCAGTTAACATTGTCAGCAGTTTTCTACAAATCCACAAAAACTAGAAATGTAGGTTTGCGTTTCCTAAATCTACATCTACATAGACACTCTGCAAATCACATTTAAGTACCTGACAGAGGGTTCATTAACCAATTTCATAACCTTTCTCTGCCGTTCCATTTTCTAATAGCGCGCGGGAAGAAAGAACACCTAAATCGTTCGGTATTCGGTCTGGTTTATTTTATTGTGATGGTCATATCTCCCTTTGTAGGCGGGTGCTAGCAAAATATTTCCACATTCAGAAGTAAAAGTCGGTGATTGAATTTTCGCAAATAGATCTCGCCGCAACTAATAAAGTCGTTATTTTAATGATTTCCACCTCAACTCGTGCAACATTTCCGTAAAGCTTTTCCCCTGTAACGTGATACAACAAAACGAGCTGCCCTTCTCTGAATCTTCTCAATGTCTTCTGTCAGTACAACCTGGTGAGGGTCCCACAAGGGGCAACAGTACTCCAGGAGAGGACGCACAAGTGTGATGTAGGCAGTCTCTTTGGTGGAGCTGTTGCACCTTCGAAGCAGTCTGCCAATGAAACGTAACCTTTGGTTCGCCTTCCCAACAATATTTTCTCTGTGTTCTCTCTGGTTTAAGTTCTTCATAATTGTAGCTCCTAGGTATTTGGTAGAATTTACGACCTTAAAATTTGACTGATTTATCGTCTAATTGAAGTTCAGCGGATTTCTTTTAGTGGTCATGTGTATTACTTGACACTTTTCATTATTTAGTGTTAATTGCCAATTTTCGCACCATGTAGAAATTTTGTCTACATCGCTTTGCAGTTGCATTGCTGTTGACTTCAACAGCCGCGGCGGAACGGCCGATCGCTTTGAGGCGCTATGCTACGATGCGCGAGGCCGTTCCCCGTCGGGTGTTCGAATCCCCCCTCGGGCATGATTGTTTGTGCCGTATTTAGTATAAGGTAGTTCATAAGTAGTTTGTAGATTCAGGGACTGATGACCCCGCAGTTAAGTCCCTTAAGCTCTACAAACATTTGAACATTTATTTGACTTTATTAACCGATAAACGACAGCATCATCGGCGAACAGTCTAAGAGAGCTATTCAGATTGTCTCCTAAATCGTTTATAAACGCAAGGAAGAGTAGGGGAAATGTAACACTTCCCTAGGGAACGCCAAATATCACTTCAGTTTTACTCGATGACTTACCGTCAATTAGTACGAACTGTGTCGTTTCTGCTAGGAAATCGTTAATCCAATCGCACAATTAGGGCGATATTCTGCAAGCACGCAATTTCATTAGAAGCCACTTCTGAGGTACTGTGTCAAAAGCCTTCCGGAATTGCAGAAGTATGGAACTGATTTGCGATCCCTTGTCGATGGCACTTATCACTTCATGTGAATAAAGGGCTAGCTGTGTTTCGCAAGAGCGATACTTTCTGAATTCGTGTTGACTATTGGTTAGTAGGTCGTTCTCTTCGAGATAGTTCATAATGTTCCCAAATCCCACTGAAAATCGACGTCAATGAGATGGGCCTGTAATTTTGAGGATCACTCCTATTGCCTTTCTTGAATATTGGAGTGACCTGGGCAACTTTCCAGTCTTTGGATACGGATCTTTCGCTGAGTGGTCGGTTGTGTATGGTAGCTAAGTATGGAGCTATTGCATCAGAATTCTCTGAGAGGAATCTAGTTCGTATACAATCTGGCCGGTCGATTTGTTTTACTACTCCAGGAAAATCTACTTCTAAATTTCGCATGTTGGCAGCTGTTCTTGGTTCGAATTCTGGAGTGTTCACCTCGTCTTCTTCGGTGAAATAATTTGGGAAAGCTGTGTTTAGCAATTCTGCATTATCAATACTGTCATAGGTAGTATTACCATTACTATCGCGTAGAGAAGGTATTGTTTGTGTTTTACCGCTAGTGTACTTCACCATCTTCAAAGGTAAGCCGTAAGGTGAGTATTGCCTCCCGTGTTCGTACACTTCTCCTAAATCCAAACTGATCTTCTCCGAAGTCGGCTTCTACCAGATTTTCCATTCTTCTATAAATAATTCGTGTTAGAATTTTGCATCGACCACTTTAATAAACTGATGGTTCTGTAATTTTCACACCTGTCTGCGCCTGCTTCGTTTGGAATGTGAGTAACCATGCCAAATCCGATTACCTACGCCGAACCTGTGCATGCGAGACAAAAGCGAAAGATGAAGATTCAGGTATTTGTATGAATCGGTAGATTACATTAATGATTAAATGATAGCGAATATTTTTTTGCGTTTTATGAAGTTAAGAATTTTTTCTACATTCGAAGCAAGTTGATATTTCTTTAATCACTTCACAAATGTTCAGTGTGTACTTTAATTACTGTATGGTAACGAAACGTCGAAGGTATACAATGCTTTAATGTGAAACAGACGTACGCTGGAAAAAAATTGTTACAGTTTTGTTCACCGGGTACAAATCTGACAGAGTATACTTGTCGACGTTTCCGCTCATCTCACTTAATAAATTATGTAATTGACGGTTAAAAAATCCATACTTGCTTAACCATTTTGCCCATATCCGGTTCATAATTACATATGGCAACACATGCGTATTTCTCGGGTTAACGCGTTAGTATACCTGTCAAGTTGTGCTGCCTTACGATAATTACATAATGAAAGTCTGTGACAGGTACAGTTTACTTACAAACACTTGGTAGAAAACTGCATGATCAACAAAGCCAATGATGCTAGTAAAAATATTGTTTGACAATTGATTAATAACGAACATGAACATTGAGGGTCGCAACGCACTTCAGTGGATGATGACACAAGCTACTGCTGTTTCTAGTTGCATTCACTCCAAATTGTGGTTAACGAGATCGAGACTGCAGCTGGATAGATTATATTATGGTCTTCAGTCCGGAGACTGGTTTGATGCAGCTCTCCACCCTACTCTATCCTGAGCAAGCCTTTTCATCTCCTCATAAGAACGGCAACCCACATCCACTTAAATCTGCTTACTATACGCGTCTCTTGGTCTCCCTGTGCGATTTTTACCCCACACACTTCCCTCCAATGCTAAATTCACAATTCCTTGATGTCTGAGAATGTGTCCTACCAATCTATCACTTCTTTTAGTCAGGGTATGCCAAAAATTCCATTTCTCACCAATTCTGTTCAGTACCTCTTCATTAGTTATGCGATCTACCTACCTAATCTTCAGAATTCTTCTGTAGCACCACATTTAAAAGACCTCTATTCTCTTCCTGTGCGCACTGCTTATCGTCCATGTTTCACTCCCGTACAAGGCAACACTCCACACAAATGCCTTCAGAAGAGACTTCATTACACTTAAATTGATATTCGATGTTAGCAAATTTCTCTTTGTCAAAAATGCTTTTCTTCCCATTGCCATTCTGCATTTTATATCCTCTGTACTGCGACCATCGTATGTTATTTTACTACCCAAGTAACAAAACTCATCTACCACCTTCATTGCTTCGTTACCTAATCTAATCCCATCAGCATCGCCTGATTTTCTAAGACCGCATTCCATTATTTTTGTTTTGCTCTTGTTAATGTTCATTTTATACGCTCTCTTCAACACATTGTCCATTCCATTCAACTGCCCTTCCAGGTCCTTTGCTATCTCTGACAGAATTACAATGTCATCAGCAAAACGCAATGTTTTTATTTCTTCCCCCTGAACTTTAATCAATATTCCAAATTTTTCCTTGCTTTCCTTCACTGCCTCCTCGATGTACAAGTTGAATAACATCGAAGAAAGGCTACAACCCTGTCTTACTCCCTTCCCAACTTATGCTTCCCTTTCATGCCCTTCGAGTCTAATAACAGCGGTTTGGCTTTTGTACAAGTTGTAAGTAACTCTCCTTCCCTGTATTTTCCCCTGCTGACTTCAGAATTTGAAAGAGTGTATTCCAGTCAACATTGTCAAACGCTGGATAGATACCAGTAAAAAAAAATCTGAAAATCGTATTTTTCAGAATTTATTTAATTAAGTTCAAAATGTTCAAATGTTTTTTAAGCTTATGGGACTTAACTACGGGGTCATCAGTCCCTAAACTTACAAACTACTTATGAACTACTTACAAACTAGGACGGCACAAATATCCATGCCCGAGGGGGGATTCGAACCCCCGACCGTAGTGGCCGTGCTGACCATGACTGGAGCGCCTCAGTCACCTCGGCCATTTAATTAAGTAACCGGTTTAATTTCCTAAACGGCACCATTTCAACGATTGTGCTTACAAATGGGAGCCGTTGTAATAACTGATAGTTGTTTATCGTTAGTCATTGTTGTAGTTTTGGTTGTCATGTGCAATGAAGATATCTACAGAAACCAGTTATTACAGTAGCTCGACATTTACATGTGAAATCGATCAAATGGTTTACCTACTTCTGCTAATGAGCATGAATGTGTAATTAAGTAAATTCTGAAAATAAGGCTTTTTACTTTTTTTCTGCAAGAAACGTCTGTCGACGACTCTCCTTCCTGGGAAATATGCTGTGCCTTCTCTACCAAGAAATTTCCTATGCAGTCACAAGTTTTTTTTCGTAACGTATGTAATCGTACTTTTGTTCTAAGTAGGGAGCTGTAGGACAGAGAAGAACTTAGGTTACATGTTCCAATATAGGTATGTGTGGTGCCGAATCAAATATGGAACTTACCGGAACCACATTAGCACCTCAATGCATGAGTCTGAAAGTGTATGTGAGGAAAGTGCCATTTGTGTTTTGGATGAACGCTACTTTCTATATCCATACTGATTTAGATGGAGGACAACATTTTATTAGATACGCTAAATTTATTTTTCAGAGAATGTTATAGCACTGATGATGTGAATTCAAATAATTCTTGAATTTTACAAAACGAATATATTAGTTAGGTATAACACAAGCAGCGTGCGTGTAGTGATAGTTCACGCAGAGCAGCAATTCAGTACGTGTGAGATACCGTTAGCCTGGGGTGTACGAATTAAGGCGGGAGAAGGATGCCCTCTGAACACAGAGAGACCGGCAATGTATTGCGTTGTAACCAGTTTGCCTTCTGGCTCTGACGGAAGCTGCTGTTTTCAGGTACTTGTTGGTCGCGCAGTTTTTAATTCCGAGGCCGCTTCAGGTGAGCAACCATTCTCAGATCCTTACTCTGTCTCACAAGTATGACCCATTCAGCGACATGATTGAATAACACTTAATTTTTTCCCTGCAGTTAGAAGTAATAAACAATAAATAAAAATAGATATCAACCCTAAAAGTAGGTTGATTATTATGAAGCAACTGCACTCTAAAGACTGCCCCTCCTCAAAATAAGCAAGTAACAATCATCTTGGAACACAGTTTCCATTTTAGCGAGGGTTTGAACGGCAAGATTACCACCAGAAATAAGTTTTCCAAGAGAATTGGGAACATACCCCATCGGAATTAGGCTTCCTTAGGTCTGGATGTTGCAGTATGTTGCAACTCGTTTCACACGGGAAGCAGAATAAGTTCACAGGTAAAGCTATTTACCATAACGCCAACGATGAGATCTAAGGAAGAACGAGTAGTACTGGGAAATCTATAAAAGGATCTGGAAACTGCAGATGTGCCAGTCGACAAGGAAAACGCTACAGTCCTGCTACCACGTAGTATTACAACAGAAAAGTTTTCGGTTTTAAAATCAAATTGGGAACAGACAATGTCGATCCTACGAATAAAATCGAGGGCTAGATGAATCACCTCATTGAGTTTAAATTTTGAACATAGCTGTTATTGTCAGCGACCGTTACAACGTCAGAGGATAGAAATGCAGCCCTCGGTCGCAAAATTAAGAAAGGCAGTAGGAGTAACCCACTAAACTACAGGCCTATTTCATTGACGTCAATTTGCAGCAGGGTTTTGGAACATATCCTGTATTCAAATATTATGAATTATCTCGAACAGAACGATCTATTGACCCAAGGTCAACACGGATTTAGAAAATATCGTTGATGCGAAAGACAACCAGCTCTTTATTCACACGAAGTGATGGGTGCTATCGACAAAGGTTCGCAAATCGATTCCGTATTTCTTGATTTCCAGAAAGCTTTTGACACCATACCTCACAAACGGCTTTTAATCAAATTGCGTGGTTATGGTATATCGCCCCAAATTTGCGATTGGATAGGGGATTTCTTGTCAGAGAGGACACAGTTCGTAGTAATCGATGATAAGGCGTCGACTAAAACAGAGGTGATATCGTGCGTTCCACAGGGTAGTGTTATTGGTCCTCTGCTGTTCCTTATTTACATAAACGATTTAGCGGAAAATGTAAGCAGCTCTCTTAGATTGTTTGCAGATGACCCCGTAATTTACCGTCTAGTGAAATAATCTGAAGATCAAAACAACAGCAGAACGATCTGAATAAGATATCAGTATGGTGTAAAAATTGCCAATTGACTCTAAATAATGAGAAGTGTGAAGTCGTCCACACGAGTGCGAAAAGAAATCCGTTAAACTTTGTTTACAAGATAAATCAATCAAAAGTGAAGGCCGTAAACTCCACAAAATACCTAGGAATTACTATTACTTCAGACTTAAACTGGAAGGAACACATAGATAATATCGGGGAAAGGCGAACTAGAGACTGTGTTTTATTGGCAGAACCCTTAAAACATGCAACAGAACTACAAAAGAAACTGCATACACTACGTTTGTCCCTCCAATTTTGGGGTATCGCAGCCCAATGTGGGATCCTTATCAGGTGGGTTTGATGGAGGACATCGAAAGAGTCCAAAGAAGGGCAGCTCGTTTCGTCTTGTCACGATACAGGGGAGACAGCGTTACGGAAATGATACAGGATTTGCGGCGTGGGCTACTTGCGAAACTCTAATCGCTAACATTCTCCTCTGAATGCGAAAATATATTGTTGGCTCCCACTTACATAGGTAGAAATGCTGATCAGAATAAAATACGAGAAATCACAGCTCGAACAGAGAGATTCTTCTTTCTTCCCGCGCGCTATTCCAGAATGGAATGGGAGATAAATAGTATAATTGTGGTTCGATGAACCCTCTGCCAGGCACTTAAATGTGATTTGCAGAGTATCCCATGTAGATGTATATGTATTTAACCTGGTTTCGGCAGTAACTGTAATAGCCCTCATCAGAAATTACACAGTAAAACAAGACACATAATAAAATATACAACTCAGCTGTAAAGCTTACGTCACGAAATTTAAAAAGAATTTTTTTAGAAAAAGGTAGCCACTATGGGCTGCACGACTGCACGGAGGCATCAGATTTTCTTATCTGACTTGTTTTATTTTGTAACTAGATGACTCGGTGAACTTCGTATATCTTACCTCTTAATATAAACCTTATTAATTTAAATGTATTTTAGACCCAGTAGATTTATAAAGACATTATCAGATAGTCTAAGTATCGGCTCGATAGTGGGCGGAAAGAGTGGGCGAATCACGCATACATGCCCAGGATAATGTTCGTGTCACATTCATGGAAGTTCAGGTAAGGATTAAACGGTGATAAAATACGGATAAATTGCTCGTCGCAGATTTGATTGACTTCGACGACCTATGTTAGGTCTTTTTATCCTCGGCATTGTAAACAGTATCAGATAATAATGTTTCAGTGCACTAATTATGGTAACTATAATGGTGACAGAATAACAAATGAAGTTTAATTTTTGTTTTGTTTTTGGCATTAGTTTCAAGGCACTTTGCAGTGTCACTACGCTCAGTGTGCACTTTGCCTATATTTAGTGTATGTGTAATCTTTGACAGTGACTTTGACAGTTCATATACGGGTTCAGATCGTGTAAAGCGAACTTTAAAAGTGTAAAGTACATTTCTGCATGCACCCAACACAACAACCAAGTCAATATTTTACATGTCTTAAATCTAAATTTTCCTTGCAATTTTTCCATATTTTATCACCGTTTATACCTTCCCTGAACTTCCACGAATGTAACATGAACATTATCCTGGACATGTGTGCGTGATTTGTCCACTCTTTCAGCCCATTATCGAGCCGATACTTAGACTATCTGATGATGACTTTATAAAGCTAATGGGTCTAAAGTACATATGACTTACATTAATATGGTTTAAGAGGTAAGTGATACGAAGTTCACTGGGCCATCTAGTCATCTACTCGACTCGGCAATGCTTCGCAATTGCTAATATGTATGTACTCTTGCTTTTAACGTCAAATGTGCAAAATTTTATCGCAGTCGTATGAATGATGTCAATATCCCAAAGAAAAGAGCTATTTTAGTTTTACACAAATTTTCCTATCTTCTGGCCAACTATTCCAAACTTTTACTTCACTCAAACCATCCTCTCGTTTTGAACGTCGAATGTGAAAAATTTTATCGCAATCAGATGAATGGTATTGATGTTTCAAAGAAAACTCTTTTTTTTTAATTTTCCAATTTTCCGGGTAACTTTCTTAAATTTTTACTTAATGAGAACTTTCATTTTTCGCTGAACGTCAAATGATCTGATTAACGGTTCTCAACTTATAGTGTTTAGTACATTTACACATTGAAAAAGGAACTTCGTTCGAATTTTGCGACTTTCCGTTTTAATTGTCCCTATTTTATATATATGAAAACTTTTTCAAGACTATAGTGAACAAAAAGAAAAAACACTTTCAGGTATTCTCCAATTTTCCGGTAGACTTTCCAAAAAATGTATATCATACAAACCTTGTCCTGTCAAGCCGTACTTAAGTGATGCTCTTACAAACATGTGGCAATTGATTTTTATACATAGAAAAAAATCGCTTTCGGTTTTTCCTACTTTCCGGGCGACTTTTCCCAATTTGTTTGATGCGAACCTTCCTCTTGCTTTCAACATGAAATGTACAAACTTTTGTCGCAATTGGACGAACGGTATTGATAGCTCACTGGAAAAACCTGATTCAGTTTTTCACGATTTTCCTCTTTTCCGGACAATTTTCCATATTTTTATCACCGTTTAAACCTTCCCTGGACTTACATGAATATTAGAGAGAGAGAGAGAGAGAGTTTAACGTCCAGTTGACTGCATGGTCATTAGAGACGAAGTTCGTTAAATGTAGGGAAGGAAATCGGCCATGCCCATTCAAAGTAACCATCCCGGTATTTGCCTGGAGTGATTTAGGGAAATCACAGAAAACAAACCTGGATGGCTGAAGATGGATTTAAACAACCGGCCTCTGGAATGCGAGTCAAAAGTTACCCCACCTGGGGTAATTAAGTATCTCTAAACACGAACAGCAGTGTTTACTACAAGGTCATCCTTACATAAAGGAGAATGGACTTCCTATAACATCCACACACAACGTGCAACTAGCCTACATGCCAACTGACGAAATGCCTGAAATTCTTTTTTTAGCAAAACTATGGGAAGTACGGTCTGTAATGACCACGTCGTTTACGGGACGTTAAACCATTATCCCCACCTCTTCTAATACGCACAACACAGTCGCCGACAACTTTGCACACCGCCTCAGTGAATTGGGCCTCCAGGATACGATGTCTTCCTCTTTACGGGTTCCTTAGAATTCACGGAGGAAAACTTCAACGAATGTGTCACAGAAATTATTAGATACGTTCTGCCTTCGGCTTATTTTCTGTTCGAAGAAAAATGTTATAAACAACACGGTGACGTGGCGATGGCCTTAATGAAAAGGAAATAGGAAATTTTAAATTTCACGTTTTCGAAATCGTTCGCTTAGGAGATTCGAACAAACATACCGTCGTTTGATCATTGCTGAGACTTCGGGATACAAGACATAGTAATAGATATCCATGGTGTGGAGAAGCAGCTGAGAAAGTTAGCCGCGCGGAAATCTCCGCGTGGTCTGGAGCGCCATGATACGGATTGCGCTACAGTTCCCGACGGAGGTTCGATTTTGTAGTGGGACGGATTATTGTCTCCGCTACATATCTCATGTCAGCTCAGTTTGTGCAGGATAACTTACTTATAATTTTTTCTTAAATGATTTTAATGTAAATGTTTAATATTATATGATTCTTAAAGAAGTTTTTTTGTATGTCTTTTTATGTTTCATGTGCTGTGAAGCGATTCAACCTACGAGGGCAACATCTTCGATGCCGATTCCAAGGAATAAATATCCGGCCACATCAAGTCACGGGTCGACGGCCACGAGGCAAGAACATGTTGATCTCTGCGTTGTCGTCGCAAGAGTTGACATTATTATCGAAGTTTCATGTTAAAACAACAAATTTTAAAAGTCAGTTCCCTTTTGTCTGTCACTGACTACATATGTAATGCCATAGAAAGCAATAAATGTTATCGTGTTTAAACTTGACGAAAGTGTCAGAGTACATCATTTATGAAGAATTATTTTACGATAAATAATATATTAATGAAAAGAGGAGAATATTTAATTTAAATATTGTTCAATCTGAAGGAAGATTTTTTATGAATTTTTATTGGTGGAAAAGTTACGTCAAGAAGACTTCGATAAATGTTTCTTTTAGAACTCTGATTAATCGATCATACACATCGATCGATAATCATTGAAGAAATATTTTGTTTTATCTGTGGCTATAGCAACGACCAGAAACTGAAGAATTTCTTTTGAGAGAACTTAGAAATATTTTAACAAGAGTGACTGTTAAAGACTTTTTCCCTCGGAGCAAGAATCTGATTTTGAAATATTGCAACGTATAAAGATTTTAAATGAACATATTTTTTTTATTTTATATAAATTTTTATGGGCGAGTGGACACCTCAAGGTTTACGAAGTCTGACACGGCTACATTCAATCCTGATCATACAAGACGAGTGCTTTTAAAGATAAGGTTTTAGCACACGTTCCGCCGCACGAACAGGTCGTTCCGCCGCAACTTCTCTCTCGGGCATGGGTGTACGTGTGTAGTCCTAAGCGTCAGTAAGTGTAAGTAGTTTGTAAGTCCAAGGACAGATGACCTTAGCAAGTTGGTCTCTTAGGCCATTAGAACTTTCATTTATTTTTGGAGATTACCTTCGTGTTCCATCAGCTATAGAAGCCATCTTGACTGTCTACAAAAGTTGTTACTAAGGCTATCAACGGCCGTGCCTTAGTGGATACACCAGTTGTCGATAGATCACCGAAGCACTGTCGGGCTTGGCTAGCAGTTGGATGGGTAACCATCCAGCTCTGCCAAGCGCTGTCGGCAAGCGGGCTACACTCAGCCCTTGTGAGGCCAGTTGAGGAGCTGCTTGATTGAGAAGTAGCGGCTCCGGTCTGGAAGACCTTCAGGAGGAGGACGACACGGCGGCCGGTCGGTACCCGGTTGGGCTCTCGAGGCCTGTATGCAACGGAATTCAGTCCAGTCACCAAAGCTTACACTATCGGTATATTTGTAATATAGAATTTGGAATCTTTAGCAAGCATTCATCCTTTCTATCAATGTAATCACGTAATCTTTGAATTTTATTAAGTTCTATGACATGGAAACAGGCTCACTACTAACAGTTAATTATCAGATTGAGCACATACGAATGCTGTTAAGTGTAGAAGAATTTTGTATTATATGTAGTAGCATAATTACCACTACTTTTCAGCAGTAGATGTACGATGAAAGGCATTTTTCAATAAATAATCACAATTCTAATTTTAATTTTGATGCCATATTTGGCAGGAGTGAACTCTTGTAACTGAATTTAATTAGTATATATTTCTTTCAGTCACCTGTTGATACTACACAAAGCCGAAATTGATAGTGCCTATTAAATAAAAATATTGCTCACCTTTTGTCGCAAAAATGATTTTTTATAAATTCATTCCGGCTGTTTAAGCAGATTTCAAGTTTGAATCCTGTAATCGTAAACTTCATTGCACGATATTTCGGCTAGACATATGCCAGTCATCTTCATGTGAACCAACGAGGACTGAAGAGGTTTTTTTTTTTTTTTTTTTTTTTTTTTTTTTTTTTTTTTTTTAATAAAAAAAAAAGCCTCGCATGGGAGCAAGCCGGCAGCGGCTTAGTACGCCGCTCTTCAGCCGATAGATTTTTACAATAAACTAGTAGTCATAAAATAGACATGAAGATGTAATGCGTTAATGCAAAAGTAAACATTGAGGGAAATGGAGAGGTTTAAAACATTAAGAAATTAAGTTTAAAGCAATGTTGCGAGATTAAAAAGGCCACAGTGGCGGTAAAACACACGTAGAAAGACAAACACTTGACATGAAGTACGACAGAGACCCAAGTTAAAACACACTGGCAACACTTGCTATGCAGAGACGGCGGTTGCAATTTACTGACGAAGCACTGCACAACACACGAAGCATTGTCACTGACGATGACGATAAAGTTCTGAGCTGAGAGGGGGCCCGCATGAGGGAGAGGGAGGCGTGGCAGGGGATGGGGTGAGGAAACCTACGGGTGGAATGGGAGTGCATAAATTCCAGGAACAGGAAGGAAGGAAGCTTACTGTTTAACGTCCCGTGGACAGCGTGGTCATTAAAGGTGGAGCTCACACTCAGATTTTTGGGAGAGGATAAGGAAAGAAATCGGTCCAGCCCTTTCGAAGGAACCATCCATGCATTTACCTGAAGCGGTCTTCCGTTTACCAAAATATCCAGAAATGGAACACAACCATTTTTCTCTAACGCCATAGCAAATTGAATGTTCTCGTGAATGGAGTTAAGATGGTCTAAAACTCCATTAACTAATCTTCTCAATGTGGCCACAGTATGAAACTATCTCCAAAAACAGATGGTTTTCAAACCGCTTATTTCAAAATCGTCCATCAATAAGTAAGCCACCAGGGGAGACAAGGAGCTACCATGGCGACAACGTCGGTTTGTTCAGAATATTCTTGGTTAAACAGAAGAGCGCGTATAAACAAAGCAATCATGTCCGACTGTAACTGTTCACCAATTAACGCCAAGGAATCAGCAAGAGGTACCTTTGTAAAAAGCGATACTACATCAAAAACTCACTAAAAGATCCGAACTACTTACGTGGAGAGCTCCCAATCTGTTGATAAAATCGGCAGAGTTCCGTATATGATATAAACATTTGCCAACCAATGGTCTCAGCAACGAAGCAAGATAATTAGCTAAATCATGAGTGGGGGCGTCAATATTACACAATATAGGCCGAAAAACCGGAAAGGCACTTCAGCCAGACCATACGGTCTTGGTGGTACGCTGCCAAAGGGTCTTCACTGCTTGATGGTATCTCCGGCTGTAGATTGCCACTTGAAAGTAACCTTACTAGATATATCTTAAAGGGACGAGGAGATCAAGTGAAGAGGCAGAATGAATAGAGAGAGAGCGGACGAGGAGATGAATGGGGCAGGACAAGACATGGGCTGAGAGATGGGAAGGAGCAGAGGACAGAGGGAGGGGGAGGAAGGGAGGGACTGGGAGGAGAGGTGGGCTGCAAGAGTATGCAATAACTATATATCCAGCCAACGGCAGGTTTTCACCTAGTAGTTGATATTGTTGAAAAAATTACTATTGGCACACATTTTCAAATGGACAGTGTGTATTGGGAGGTTTCTGTTGTCAAAGATGTATTGCATGCAATAGAAAAGAACACAAACACAACATAAATGGTGCAATTTACTCAGAAACTTTAATCTTCGTAATGTACAGAAGATTTTTTTAATGACAACCATGCTGCAACAGAAAGAATTTTTTGTCTGTCAAATATACGCTACTGTTCGTGGAAATTGTAACACTAGGAAGGATACGAATGAATTCAATGAATTTAACACCACAGGTTAGGAACGTGACAAGTAACAAATGATTAACTTTTCATGGTAACTAATAAGGAAACGCATGAATTCAATGAATTTAATACTACGTTTTACATACGTGACAAATAACAGATGATTACCTTTTCAGATCTGTACATATTCTCTGAGCCCTACTATTCAGTATGTCGTGTGGCCATCATGCACTGAAATTAAAACTGCTACACACCGTGAAATTAAATCAATAAGATTCTGAGTACGTTCCTGGGGCATTGTATCCGAGCCCTCACTTCCGTGACACTGGTGGACCGTGACGCACAGGTTTCGACCAACCATATCCCATACACGTTCGTTGTGCAACATGTCGGGCGAACGTGCAGGCCATGGAAGCTATGGTACCCATCGCTCTTCGAAGAAGGCCTGTACATTCCTCGCAATATGTTCCCGTGCATTGTCCTGTTGAAATGTGGCCTGAGGAGATGCCTGAACCGGGAGGGGGTACCTCAGGTATCACAACTACCGTTAGATACCGATAGCTGTTTAAAGTGCCCTCTATACGCAGGAGGCGAGACCGGGTGTTGTAACCAATGGCGCCCCAAACCATCACACCTGGTGTTTGTCCGCTATGTCGCTCCACAGTACAGCACTCCAGATTGCGCTCACCAGGGTACCACTGGACACGTATAACGTCATCACTGTAGGACACGTTGAAGATTACATTTAGCCGCTCAGCACCCCAGTAACGGTGTTCTCGTGCCCATTGAAATCGGAGGAGCATGTGGGGATTTGGGCAATGGAAGCCGACTTAATGGCATCCGTGCAGCCAGTCCAACCTGAAGCAGACAGCGACGTACCACCGATGCAGACAAGTTCACACCTGTTGCAGTGCTCCAGTGACGAGCTATCACTGTGGATGCCGCTGTACGGCCCATTATGATCATGTAGACAGGATGACGCTCATCCCGTGCTGTGGTCGTGTTCCGTGGTCCAGTTGCCGCTCGTCGCTGCGTTAGAACTCGCTCACATCACGATGTGGCTCCCTTTGAAGTCGTCGTGGCATACCGGCACTTACTGTGTAAGGTAATGGTTATGGGAAATGAATGGATGGATGGTGGTACATTTTAAAATAGTAGATAGTTTATTCTGACGGTTCAGTGTCCGTATCAAGAAAAAACACGAGAAAAACAAATACCCGGTGATCAAAAAGTCTGTATAAATTTGAAAACTTAATAAACCATGGAATAATGTGGTTAGAGAGTTAAAAATTCACACACATGCTTGGGAATGACATGGGGTTTTATTAGTACAAAAAAGAAGTTCAAAAAATGTCCGACAGATGGTGCTTCATCTGATCAGAAAAGCAATAATTAGGATAACAAATTAAGACAAAGCAAAGATGATGTTCTTTACAGGAAATGCTCAATGTGTTCACCATCATTCCTCAACAATAGATGTAGTCGAGGAATAATGTTGTGAACAGCACTGTAAAACATGTCAGGAGTTATGGTGAGGCATTGGAGTCGGATGTTGTCTTTCAGCATGCCTAGAGATGTCGGTCGATCACGATACACTTGCGACTTCAGGTAACCCCAAAGCCAATAACCGCACGGACTGTGTTCTGGGGACCAAGCATGACGAAAGTGAGGGCTCAGCATACGATCATCACCAAACGACGCGCGCAAGAGATCTTTCACGCATCTAGAAATACCTTTCTTTCTTCTTTTTTTTTAATAATAATAATAAAACCCCATGTCATTCCAGCATTGTGTCAATTTTTACCTCTCTATCTACATTACTCCGTAATTTATCAAGTTTTCAGATTTATACTGACATTTTAATCACCCGTCAAAATGATTGAGAATTATATGAACACAAATAGTAACGAATACAAATGATTTCTTAATCCTATTGCTGATCTTTACATAGAAATAATTCAGTGACATAATTCCTATATTACTGGCCGGCAGGTCAAACCAATGCTTATGAAGTTCTATATAATGATAACGTTACGTAATCCACTGGTCAAATAGCTGTACGCCCGAAATATTCAATGTTGGGTTCTATTTGAGAACTCTTTCCCGAAGGGTTAGAAAACCGATGGATGTTCTGCTTTGTTACAGGCGTGAGAACAGGCGGCACTTTACCCAAACGTGGTACGGCCATGAGATCTCGGTGAGCAGTTGTGGAGTGGCGTCTGAGTGCTGATTGCTGTTATCACGTCCACGAAACAAAGTCTTTCTCCGAAAATCGGAAGCTGTTACTTCCTAAAATCAGCTTCTGCGTTCACGATAGTTCGCAGTGGCAACGATCTCAATCAATTCTGCGAAGTCTGTGCCACTTCAGTCTGCGTATACTGCTACGCGCAAATTACTTAAGAAAAAAGGTGACTCCAGAATAATGAGCAAGTAGTAATTAGAGTTTCGGTGCTACTAATAAGGCACGCTGACCTTACCCTCACTTCACTAGAACTCTCAGTTCACATTCAAGCTTCAAAGCAATCTCCGAAGTTTGCACCAAGACTAAAAGTTCAAGTTAAACGAAATAAACGTTCTTCTTCGACATCCTCCACCTTCGAAGACGAAGCGCGAATTCCTCGCTGCCGGCCGCGGTGACCGAGGGGACTGAGGCGCTCCAGTCACTGTCTGCACGGCCACTACGGTCGGGGGTTCGAATCCCCCCTCGGGCATGGATACTTGTGACGTCCTCAGAATTAGCTAGTTCATAAGTTGTTTGTAAGTTTAGGGACTGATGACCCTGTAGTTATGTCCCATAAGCTATACAAACATTTGAACATTTGTACAATTTCATTTTATTACCAAACAGAACTTACTTTCTGGACGCGCCTCGTATTTTATTATACTTAAACTACTATAGGTATAGCGCCCAAGCCCCGAAGGGGGTAACGATCATAAGCACTTGTGCCATTTGGTTTTTAGATTGTTGCCACTGCTAATCCACACTTGTTAATGGCCTCACTGTTGCATTAGTAGTGAGTTCTACACTCAGATATTATCACAGTCAATTAAAAGTCGCGTCATTTATCAGTATTCCTCACTTGTTCCTGTCTCGAATACTACATGGAACAAATACACACCTAAATATTTCCGTGAGAACTTCAATCATTCTAGTTTTATTACGATAATCGTTTCTACCATTAAATCGGAGTATACGAACTGTTTTCGCATTCGGAGAAGAGCGTTCGTACTGAAATTTTGTAAAAAGAATACACTACCAGCAAGATCGACGCACGATACACTTGCGGAGCGGCGGTCGGCCACCTTCCAGCGATCGGCCGTGTGTCGGGCGTCAGTGAGGTTTCCTGGTAGCGACCGCAGGGCGGGCCGGGTATATAGCGCGGGGCTCGCTGGGGCTCTCCAGTCCAGCGGCAACCTTGCCATGGCAACCTGCACCACTACCAAAGGAACACTGGCGGTCGCAGCTCTGCTGCTGCTGCTGGCTGCTGCCGTAGCGCGACCTGAGAGCAAGGGTGAGTCTTAACTTTCTTCCCGTCAACTGCATGTCTCACATCCTCTTTAATAGGAAATCCATAAAATGTATTCGAAGCCGCAGTTACTTGTTAAAAAAATCTTTTAATGGCCTCATATTTAACGCACAACACTATGAAACTTTTTATTTAGAATGCGACGGGTGAAAGCAAGGAAGGCAAAGAGCGCCGTACACTGTTTCGCACTTATGGTAGGTGGGCAATATATGAAACACTATTCTATAAATTAATACTAGCTGGTTTCCTTCTTTGCAAAAATCAACCTGTATTTTGTACACTGTCACCGTCTCATAATGACAGTTTCCGATAAAATAGCAGTGATGATGATCGTTGGCATTTACGGCCGTTAGCTCCCGACTGGGATCGTGTTCTGTCTGTCTTGTCAGCTGTCTTGCTTAGGCGACTTGCTTATCAGTTATGATGACGATGAATTTGATGATGACGACAACAACCGTTCCCAGACTGGAGACAATCTTTGACCCGACCGGGAATCGACTCCACCAGAATATCCGATAGACTGTGGACGTGGACTAAAGCAGCAGTTAAAGTTACTCAGTGCTTTTTATTACTAACGGTAAGGAAACGTTTATTAAAAGTACACAGTGAAGATGCGAGACATTTATAATCTGTCAGTAAGATGTGCAATTGGTTAAACTGTTTGATAGGGAAAACAAAGCGTATTCGTAGCCACAGATGCTTGTTAAAAAATCTTTTAATGACCTCACAATTTAATGAACAACTAGTTTCACGTACTATGCCGTCATTCTCAAGTGCTCAGCATTACTAAAATAAGGAAAATTTCAGCAGTGCTGAGCACCTGAGAATGACGACATAGTACGTGAAACTAGTTGTTCATTAAATTGTGAGGTCATTAAAAGATTTTTTAACAAGCATCTGTGGCTACGAATACGCTTTATGTTTTCCCTATCAAACAGTTTAACCAATTGCACATCTTACTGACAGATTATAAATGTCTCGCATCTTCACTGTGTACTTTTAATAAACGTTTCCTTACCGTTAGTAATAAAAAGCACTGAGTAACTTTAACTGCTGCTTTAGTCCACGTCCACAGTCTAACGGATATTCTGGTGGAGTCGATTCCCGGTCGGGTCGGAGATTATCTCCAGTCGGGGAATGGTTGTCATCATCATCGTCGTCGTCGTCATCATAACGGATACGCAAGTCGCCGAAGTGGTGACAGCTAACAAGACTTGCACCAGGCAGACAGAACGCGATCCCAGTTGGGAGCTAACGGCCGTAAATGCCACCGATCATCATCACTGCTATTTTATCGAAAACTATCATTATGAGACCGAGACAGTGTACAAAATAAAGATTGATTTTTGCAGAGAAGAAAACCAGCAAGTTTTAATTTATAGAATAGTGTTTGATATATTGGTCACTTGACATAAGTGCGAAACAGTGTACTTTGCTCTTTGCCTACCTCGTTTTCAAATCAAATGTTCAAATGTTTGTAGATCTATCGGACCAAACTGCGTGGTCATCAGTCCGTAGCTTACAAACTACTTAAACCTAGGTAAACTAACCTAAGGACAAACACAAACACCCATGCCCCAGGGAGGACTCGAACCTCCACGGCGAGCAACCGCGCGCTCCGCAGCGAGACGGTTTAGACCGCTCGGCTACTCCAAGAAAAATGTTCAAATGTTTGTATAGTCTATGGGACTTAACTACGGGGTCATCAGTCCCTAAACTTACAAACTACTTATGAACTACTTACGAACTAGGACGGCACAAATATCCATGCCCGAGGGGGGATTCGAACCCCCGACCGTAGTGGCCGTGCATACCGTGACTGCAGCGCCTTAGTATTCTCGGCCACCGCGGCCCTTGTTTTCACCTGTTGCACTCTAAATAACACGTTTACCACTGGAATTTGTATTATTCCATAGTGCTTAGTAATGCTTAATTGTTTGAATATTGTAGTGTTAAATTTTTGTAATTCAGTGAATTATATAACAAATTCTATATTCTTTGCATTCCAAATGCCGTTTTTTAGTTATCTATACCAGATATAAGAAGGAGGTCTTTTAAATGACCACCATCCATAGTAGTCTAAGGCCCACCCAAAATGGATAGTGGTCTGTACATCAGCCATCTATTTCTTCCTTTCACTTCCAAGTTAAATGAACATAAAACAATTCTGAGTATATTACATGCTTATATAAGTCAAATGGGATGAAGATATTACTTCTCAAATTTTCAGAAAAAATAGTTTTGTCCAATAAAGGGTTAACAATGCTATTTAGGAAAAAAAAGCCTCTGTTGCCGGTTTCGAGCCTAAAGTTTCGTCATCAGACAGCTTTTCACCTCGAAATACATTTTTTTTATTCACATCTTGACTGTAGCCCATTGTGGCGACATATTCTTTCGATAATGGTGCCCTATACTAAACAAAAATGATTTAAATTAGCTATTCGAACGTGACTGGCACTAATAATTAATGTCCTCACAATTTTGAAGATCTGTTTACATTTTTCACATCGTTATTAGTGCTAGTTGTGTTCCAATAGGCTACTTCATTTATCTCTTGCGTATTGTATGGTATCACCATCCGAAGAATATTTCGCTACAAGGGGCTAGATTCAAGATGTGAATACTAACAAATTATTTGAAGGTGAACAGCTGCTTTGTGATGAAGTTTTAGGTTAGAAACCGGTAACGGTGCTATATTTTTAAATAAATAGCATTATTAATAGAGAATGTTTGCTGTTTTCTGCTCTGCAAGAATCAATCCATACAGCTGTAACTCTTTTTCACGTAATACAGTATACAGAGTGTAAACACTAAGGAACGATCAGGGGCATTTTCTCTGGTGTTTCGGCACATATTACTAGTTTCGTTTTTTATACTTGTGGGTGGAGTGAACCAAAACGAGTGCTTCCTATCTAAGCCTACATCTGCAGCTACATCTAAATACATACTTTACAATCAATCGAAAGGTGTGTGTTGAAGGGTACTTCGTATCACTGTCATTTATATTTCTCTTCCACTCCCAATTACAACAAGGGGAAAACGAATGTCTCTATGCCTCTGTACGGACTAAAATTTCTCTTCTCTTTGTGGTCTTTACGCGAAATATAAGTTGGCAGCAATAGAATCATTCTGCAGTCAGCTTCAAATTCGGTCCTCCAATTTCCTGGATATCGCCTTCTCTCATTTAAGTTTTAACACTCGTACATTGATTGCACTTTCTAGTATCAAACCTATCAGCCCGTTCCTCAATTGCTTTTTTGTCTTCCTTTAAACCGATCTGATGTGGATCCCAAACACTTGAGCAATACTCAAGAATGGGACGCCCAAGCGTCTTACACGCAATATTCTTTACGGATGACCCTCGTCGTCACAGAATTCTCCCAACCTGTCGACCATCCTCTTTCCAAACGACTGGACATTACATATACGTGCTCATTACATTTCATGTCACTTTGCAACGTTACTTCTAGTTATTTAATCGACGCTAATAATGCTGTATTCTAGTGGCATCGTTTTACCCACTCACACAGAAGCGCAATCGGCAGCAAGGCGCCTTAAAGCGCTCGTCCATTACCGCGCTACTCTATAACTACTCTTCTCTTACAACTTGACATATTGAGTCGTTCCATGACCATGGAGACTTAGTCCTCAAAGGGGTTCTGCGGAAATGACTAAAAATAAATAAATATGTGGGATGACGCTGATTGCTAATGAAGGCCATAGCCATAGATTTTCAACATAGGCATCAATGTCCACGTAATCTAGAAGGAACTTCTGGGGCAACAAGAGAGTTTGCTGCCATGAGGACGTTTTCAGTGATTTTCCTAAATCACTCTAGGACAATGGTTGGATGGTTCCTTTGAAATGAAACAGAAGATTTTCTTCTCCATCCTTACCAAAACAATTAGAGTATGAGCTCCATCTCTGTTGATCGCGGTGTCAATAGGACATTAAATCCTATTCTTCCTTCCTAAACCGAGTGCTGCTCGTGAATGGTGGTGAGCTGCTAGACGCTACCTCATGTAGTATGCGGCAGTTCCCCTCGGAGGTTCGAGTCCTCCCTCAGTTATGAGTGTTGAACTCAGCATAGGTTGAAGTTTGTAAGTCTAGGGACTGATTATCACAGCAGTTTGATTCCTTAGGGTTACAAACATTTGAACATTTAAAATGAACGAATACTGAGGCTGGGACTGAACGGAAAGAAAACTTGCTGCGCTATTCGCGCGTAAAAATGAAACTGCAGCTAACAGCATAGTGTCCCTGACAGGGTACGCGCTCATATCGAAGCAATGCAAATATTACTTTCATGGACACAGACGCTCAAAAACGTTTCAACCACGTTCCGAAGTACACACCTTTCTTTCGGCAGTTCATTCAGAATATGAATGACGCTGCCGTAACCAGTTAACTCGTAAAAAATATCGATTTGTGTACACGTGAATATAGGTATGATGACGTTACAGATTTAAAAAATTTCTTCTTTGGACTTATAATTAATGTTGGGTATGATTTTTATAAATACGGTTTAAGGCTATCGTCTGAAATAAATGAGATCTAGCTTCTTTAATTTGCGTAAGTTATTTTAACGTCACACATACACACACACTCAGAATTAAAATGCCATAAATGAATTTTTTATAGAGCACGGAAATCTCAGGTGGGTTCTTTATAGTTGTTACTACAACAGGCTGGTAATGAATCGTAATATTGAGGGAAAATAGATCGATATTTCATGGCGTCATAGCTTACACAAATCTGGTGTGTGCAAAAAAACTATTATTCCTGGTAAAAATTCCGCACAAAAAATTTTATCTATTGTAAATGAAAGCCACAAGTAAATTCTAGAGATGAAATTGTCACGGTTATTAATGAAAATAATTTTTGGCGGTAAGATGGCTGCCAACAATTAACATATTACGTTCATTAAAGGCAATTGCGCGTCTAATGTTACACAAAATAATTAAATATTAAAACAGACATTTACTTTTTATGCTGTAAGATAACATATTATTAAGTTTAGTAACATACATATCACACACCATACATGAGTAATTACGGCCACTGGACAGAGGGATGTGCAGTCGTAAAAAAACACATGGTGACAACCACAAAGGACACGATGAGACAATAAAAACACAATCGTAACAAGAGGCGTGCTCTTTTATAATTGAGCAGAGTACATTCAGATTACTTTTTTTTGGGAAGGGGGAGTGGAGGGCACCCCAGGGGACGTGAGTCTAGCGAGATGTATTTCTTTGCGGAAATCGATAGATTACACAATACGTTAGTATTGTGCAAAGTGTTTTTTCTCCTCTACGTAAGCTAGTTGAGGTATTCATGGTTTCTCTAGTCTCACTGCACACCCGCTGCAATTATTTACTGAGTGTGATGCAACCGAATAGTTGTGTGCAGCGCAGCGCTGGTGATGTCGAGGCCTACGAGAAAGACAGGCCTCAGCGCAGTCGTCATGCCACGTAAGTAAGGTAGTTCCCAGCCGGTGCGATCGCTAGCCGATTGGCCGGCCACTGGGGCACAGCCCACTGCGTCATAGCGGGCAGCCACTGAGCTAGCGATCTGCGCCGGCTCGGAACTACCCATGAAGGTTAGAATAAAGGGAGATGGCATTATCTAGAACGAGCACATACGTCAGTTGAAGCCTGTCCGCCATCTTGCTCAGTTTTCGAATGCTATTTTTCCGTTAAACTATGCGTTAAGTCGACCTGCTTATTTAATGCATTCAATTGATAGTCACTACAACATATGTACTTTCAAAAAATATACTCTCTTGAATAAATAGTAAAAATACTCATCATAATATATTTGAAAATTTTAACGGCTAATTTGCACTCTTTTAACACATTGTACATCACATCAAAACCTTCGGACGTTTTATTTCTGTTTGAAGTGACATAAAACGTTAGCTCTACAATACGACAATACGAACACGTCTCCAAAACTTACCAATATGATGGAAGCAGGCTTCACTTTTTTAGCATAAGGGCGTCTCCCTGTATTCTAACCCCCGTGGAACTACCTTGCTACGTGGCATGACGACTGCGCTGGGGCCAGTCTTTCTCGTAGGCCACGAGTCATGTGGAGTGACGTCATGCAGTGGTGGTACGGCGGGGCAGCTACCGCACCTTGCACTGAGCGAGTGCAACACCACCTAGAGACAAGGCCTCACGACAGCCTGTGCTGCGTCATACTGACCAGGCCGTCTCTGCCAGCTGAATAGCTGGCCGCTGGAACTCGCCCACTGCCTCCTAGCGGCCAGACAGTAAGTATGACGTAGCACGGGCTGTTGTGAGGCCTTGATGCTAGGTGGTATTGGCGAGTGCCGCTCCTGTCGACCGCGGCTGCCCAAAGGCCACTTGTTGACGAGTTTGTGGTGTTGCAGGTGGTGTGAAGGGCGTCGCGGTTCGCGCGGAGTGGACCTCAGACGGCGGGAGACACACTGGAGACGGTAAGTGTGCGTCCAGCCAGGAGCAGGCTGTGGCGGCTCAGCGGAACCGCTAGGGACAAAAATGTTCAAATGTTTGTATAGTCTATGGGACTTAACTACGGGGTCATCAGTCCCTAAACTTACAAACTACTTATGAACTGCCGGCCGCGGTGGCCGAGGAGACTGAGGCGCTCCAGTCACGGTCTGCACGGCCACTACGGTCGGGGGTTCGAATCCCCCCTCGGGCATGGATATTTGTGCCGTCCTTAGTCTTAGTTCATAAGTAGTTTGTAAGTTCAGGGACTGATGACCCCGTAGTTAAGTCCCATAGACTTTAGAAACATCTGAACATCTGAACTTATGAACTACTTACGAAGTAGGACGGCACAAATATCCATGCCCGAGGGGGGATTCGAACCCCCGACCGTAGTGGCCGTGCAGACCGTGACTGGAGCGCCTCAGTCCCCTCGGCCACCGCGGCCGGCTTCGCTAGGGACAGCAACGCTCGTGTGAATCCCAGCTCACTCTGTTCGTCCATGCCATAAACGAGTACATTCAGGATCCCATAAATATGGCGTGATTCTTGATTTCCGTTCGATATGGCTCCGAATTGTGCTCAAATGAACAAATTAAAGTATATCGGACAAATGATGGTCAAATCAAATGTTTGTAAAGCTATGGGACCAAACTCCACTGATCACTGATCTGTAGACTTACAAACTGGTCAAACTAACTTATGCAAAGAACAAAAGACACACAGGAATAACATAACTATGTTATTATCAAAATAGCTTCGTTGCCAAGGGTGAATGCTTTGGCGAAACACTTCATAATTACTTCCAATTGAAAGACTTGCACCAGGCCAATGAGTCACACGAAATTATTATTATTATTATGTTTATACCAAAGTCCAAGCGATACCAGTATGATGATAAACTCCGGAAGAAGTCATCAGTCCATTGACGTTCTAAACCATTCAAATATTGCTGTCAAAGTTCCGTATATCGGGTATAATCCATGTCCAGGACGCACGAGTCACAAGCAAACAGCAGGCAGCAGCAGTCCGTAGCGTAGCACTTCCTTGTGATGGAGTCGATCATAACAGCGAGCGAAGATCTGGCTTGTAGACGCCACGATGTCGGTTCCGTACTTGAAGTAAATATGGAAAGTGCAATTTTTTGTGGGCCAACAGGGCTTGGATTCATGCACTGGGGATGGTCAGACACTGACCGAAATCGAAAGATTTCAATGCGGCCAAAGCTGGTTCTTCCAATTTTAATAATTTTAATGTGGTCGCTCTGCACCAGATTCCGGATGGAGTCGCCTACATATCTATTTGAGTTTAAAAGAAGATCGCCTATCCCAAACACTAACAAATTAAACAGATGGAATATACAGGGCGGCATGTCCGGGCTGTAGGCGCATGCTCAAGTTGCTCCCACTTGATCTTGGCCAGTGCACTTTGTGTGACCCAGGACACGTGTGGACGAGCGTTATTATAAAATACAATCGCTCCCTCATTGAGCATCTCGCCTAGGGCGGTATTTGTTTCAGCTAAAATGCAGAGCCAATGCGATGTACAATTATTCAGGCTTGCTACTGGGTGTCCATTGCAAGCAGAAAACATTTACGGTTCATTTGTGAGGGAGCTCCAGCCATGTGCGCGGCACACTGCATATACGAGGCGCGTCCAGAAAGGAAGTTTCGTTTGGATATATAAAATGAACGGGTACAGATACAGAAAAAATAGTGATTGTGCAAAAATCTACAATTGTTAAACTACTTTTCTACATAACTTCCGAAATTTTGTAGGCAATTGTGATAGCATGGCACAAATATTTGTGTGCCTTTTTCATAGAATGTTGCCACCTGTGTATTCAACCACGTGGTAACATGTTCTTTCAGCTCGTCATCATCGTTGAAGTGTTGTCCACTAAGGACAGATTGTAGGTGTAAGAAGAGGATTACTGTCAAAAGATTTTTTTTTCACGATAATGCCTCACCTCACACCGAAAGTGACCAAACAACCTGTTTTATCATCCTCCATACATCTCGGACCTCTCTCCTAACGACTTTCATCTCTTCTTACACCTAAAATCTGTCCTTGGTGGTCAACACTTCAACAATGATAAAGAGCTGTTAGCGCATGGTTGAATACACAGGCGGCAACCTTCTGTGAAGGATGCATGCAAAACCTTGTGGCACGCTATGACAAGTACCTACAAAATTTCGGCAGTTATGTGGGAAAGTAGTTTAAGAGTTGTAGAATTTTGTGCAATAAAATTTTCTTCTGTATCTGTGTACAATTTCATTTTATTACCAAACGGAACTTACTTTCTGGACGCGCCTCGTACCTACTGTGACATGGCAGAGAGCGCAGGCCCAATTCCATATCCTGTACATACCTCCGAAACCAGTATTTGGTGACAGTGTTTACTGCCTCGTCACAGGTTTGGGCAGCGTGGGGTCGGTGTCTGGCAGCTCCTCCAGGTCGTCGTCGTCCTCGCGGTCGTCCTCTGGCAGCTTCGGCTCCGGCAGCGTCAGCGGCAGCCATTCTGGTAGCAGCTCCTCCTCCTCCTCCTTCGGCACTGGAGGGTCAGCATCTGGCTCTGGCTCCAGCAGCGGCTCCTCCTCTTCTGCTGGCTCTCTGGGAGGCGCCGGCGGAGCGGCGTCTGGAAGCCACAGCGGCAGCCACGCGGGATCCTCGTCCGGAGCAGGTGAGGGGACAGCCTAGTCAAAGGAGATGTCTTGTAGGGCCTGCAGTAATCACCTTCTGTGGATAGCGGGGGTAGCGGACATGGAAAGGGTTATCCTCGACTGCTTTAAGGCACTGAAATAAGAGGTGCGTCTGAAAATTTTGGTGAATGGTCTGAGGAAATATAGAAAACAAGAGTTACAAACGAAATACCTTTACTGGCTTTCAACGAAATCGCTATTGGCTTAAATAACTTCTGACATCAAATGCAAACGTAGGCTTCCGCGGTTGTTGTCACTATCAATAAAATTCTTCTGGGTATGAAACCGCGTCGTCATTTTATAAATTCCACCGACGTTTCGGCCGCTGTTGCAGGCGGCCTTCATCAGGGTTTGTGTCTGACCCTGGAATTTATAAAATGACGACGCGGTTTCATACCCAGAAGAATTTTATTGATAACTTCTGACATCGTTTGACAGCTATCATTTAACAGCTGTCGAATCGCAAGAAGCACTGAGGTCACTCGTTGTTGAATGTCTGCAATCGTTTCTAAAGCGTTTAAACCACTCAAACACATACTTCTTACTCCACTGCTTCAACACCATACACTTCCACTAACATCCCATTGGTCTCCGTCGCTGTTTTGCCTAATTTAAAACAAGACTTGATATTATCGCATTGGTTCATTTTCGCTGCATGTTGCAGTGACTTCTCACAGTGGCTCTGTTGTCTGGGTCGTAATGCGTAACGCCGATTCACTGCAGTGCTTTGCACGATAGACGGCGTTTATTGACGTGTCCCTCAATGTGTATGCGTGGACACCTCATCCTCGCCAGCGTGGTTTGTAAAATATGGGACCAATCAGCGAAATTTCCTGGCGCTTCTTGTAATTCAACGGTAATTGTAGTGGACGAGGATTCCGGGCATACCCGAGTAGCCAAGACGATAAAGCAACATCTTGCTGAAAGCGGGAAACCCGGGTTCGCATCCCTACTCGACACATATTTCCATTTGTCACCATTGATTCTAATACAAAACAGTCTTTTTTCTACCCGTCTGGTCCCTCTCTCCCCCCGTAAAAGGCATCGTTAATACGCAATAAGGACTAGGGCTGTTAATTAATAATAATAATACCACAACTTTTGCCACTAATTTTTAATTTAATTTATTTATGCTAGCAATTTCGGAGATTTTCGCTTTTGAGGTCCCTGAGGAGACGTAGCAAATGATCAATGCATAGGATGGGGCAACATTCAAATACGGACGTCTATAAATATCTGATGAACGGCGTTATCTCTCCCATCAGTTGCCAGTTATCTTTCCCATCAGGTGTCTAAGAGTACACGACGTCGTCACTTGGCGTGATAACATTGTGTGCCTTTCCCAGGACACTATCAATGCAAGTTTCCTTCGTTAAATGCTCAGAGCGCTATAGAAAAATAAATCTTGCGATTTAGACACAGCTTTTTGAAAGTAGGATAATGATTTTACTTCACACTGGTATAGATTAGTAGGAAACATGGTCAAGGTATTTTAGTATCATAAATTAGAAATACGATTATCTATCCTTCTGCTTTCCGATGTAGACTATGAAAATTGTCTGCTGTACATAACTATACGTTGAAGAACTTCAGTAATTAAATAACTTTTTCGGTGAAATGTGAATAGTTCTTAATTCTGGCTCAGTGCCAATACGATAGTGATTTCTAGGGGTACAGCTTACAACTCGCCACCTCCATCGACACTGTACATTCTTTTCAGGCTTCCTATGTGATCCAAAGATTGTTAGTTACAACATATTTATCTTTTCACACAAAAAGAAATGTAAAGTTTTCGATGGACATGTATGTCAAACTGTTCAGTTCAAAGTATATTTGAAAGAACATTAGAATATTTTAGAATAACTATCTGGCTTACATTATCAGTGTATGATACGTTACTTTCACTTCTTTGTAAATTTACCGTATATATTCTTTCCAAAATATGGAAGATTCTATAAAATAAAATTTACTGAATTTAAAAACTGATCAGGAAACTGTTTAACTCTGTCAGTAAAACATTTATCCTACTTCTAAATTTACATAATGATTCTAAAATTGTTCCTGCAGGTGGCATCAGCTCAGGGTCGGCAGCTGGAGCTGTACGTGGGACTGGAGGAAGCAGTGGTAGCATTGGTGGAGGCAGTGGAGTCAGTGGGCATGGTGGAACCACTGGAACAGGAGAATCAGGATCAGCAGGCCTCGGAGGAGCCTCAGGTGGTGTGGGATCCATTGGAAGCGGATCTGGGACTCGCGGATCTGGTTATGGCGGAGTTGGAGGAAGTGGTGTAGGAGGTGGTTCTGGGTCGGGAGGAGCAGGTTCTGGTAGTTATACAGGAAGTGCAGTGGGTGGTCAAGGCAGCAACGGCATTGGAGGATCTGGATCTGGAAGCGCCAGTTCTGGTACTGTCGGCGGTGGCGTCTCAGGTACAGGAGGTTATGGCTCTTCTGGATCTGGAAGTGTTAGAGGGGTAACTGGAGTTGGAAGCACTGGAGGCAGTACTGCTGCTGGATATGGAGGTGCTGGTGCTAGTAATTTCGGTAGTGGTACCTCAGGCACGGGTGGCTATGGCACTTCTGGGTCTGGAAGTGCTGGAGGAATAACTGGAGTTGGAAGCACTGGAGGGAGCACTGGTGCTGGAACTGGAGGTGCCAGTTCTGGTAATTTTGGCAGTGGAGCCTCAGGCACAGGAGGTTATGGAACTTCTGGATCAGGAAGTGCTGGAGGAATACCTGGAGTCGGAAGCAGTGGAGGGAGCACTGGTGCTGGAACTGGAGGTGGCAGTTCTGGTAATTTTGGCAGTGGAGCCTCAGGTACAGGAGGTTATGGCTCTTCCGGATCAGGAAGTGCTGGTAGCTCTAGAGGCAGTGTTGGTGCTTCATCTGGTGGGTTTGGCACAAGTGGCACATCTGGTGGGTCAGGGATCTCTGGAGGCCATGGTGGTGTAGGTAGTCTTGGTGGAGTGCAAGGGGGTAATTCAGGAAGCTCGGGTGGTGGTGCTAGTGGTGGGTCTGGATCTCTGGGTCATAATGCAGCAGGCAGCCATGGTGGAGCTGGAAGCTCTGGTGGCAGCATTGGTAACTTTGGTACTGGTTCCTTTGGAGGTGGTACTGGAGCTTCTTTATCTGGTGTGAGTGGTAGTGCCTCCAGTGGTGGTGCCGGAGCCTATGGTGGAGGTGGCAACGCTGGAGCAGCTGGAGGTGCTGGAGCTTTTGGACCTGGTGTGAGTGGTGGATCTTCCAGTGGGGGTGTTGGAGGATATGGCGGTAGTTCTAGTGCTGGTGGTGGCACTGCTGGCGGTGCTGGTGGTGCTGCTGTTGGTTCTGGACATGGAGGTGTCGCTGGACATGGTAGCGGTGCTGGCTTGGATTCTGGGTCCCTAGTTGGAGGGCATTCAGGAGCCGGCTCTTCTGCGGGAAGCTCAGCTGGTTCCAACTCCGGGAGCTCAACTGGAGGCCGAGGTGGTTCCAGCGGCAGTTCGGCTGATTCCAACGCCAGCGCTGGCAGCTCTGCAGGCAGTGGCTCCAGCGCTGGAAATGGGTCTGGAGCGTCGTCCGGTAGCAAGGCCAGCTCCAGCGCGAGCTCAGGGAGTGCCACAGGTCGCAAAGACGTGAAGGGACACCACGGATCCCACCACTGACCCTGCCCACTGTTTGCAACTGCAAGTGCAAATGACACTGATGAATATTTTGCTCTGTATGAACGTCCTGTTCCGCAGGCAATTGTGTTAGTGTACTGAGAATTTGTACATTCATCCATAAGTGATCTATTACCCTACACTACATGTCAAGCTAGTTAACAAACCGTGCAATTACTTATTGTGATAGCAATCAGAAATTTTAATATATTACTTTGTTGTATGAGTCAAGTAAATCATCTATGTTTACCTAGTGTAGCCATTTTTTAATTTATTAATTTTTGTCACTTGGCAATACTCATGTGTGTGAATGTTGTTATTAAGTGACTTTAAAAATATATGACATTATTACTATTAAATGTCTGTTTTATTTAATTCCTAATAATTTTCCTGATTTATCTCCAATCAACATACTTTGCGTTACTGTTTTTGTTACATCTCAAGAATAATTTTTTTAAATCCTTATTTCATCTTCCACACCCCATATGGGTGGATGTGGGGGTTGCACTGGTTCAGTTGAAAGCACACTAGTGACATTAAAATGCATGAAAAAACAAGATAAATTAATTGAAAGGTTTATAAGGAGATAGGAATGATTGAATCTAGATTTAAATTGCTGCCTTCTTGTACTTTTAAAATGAACAAAAATAGAGACAGAAAGCACTTTAAAATACATTTGCAGAAACACTTGAGTAAACGCTTGGACATTACTCTGATTGGGATGGAGCACTTTCACTGTAAATTTTCAGTAAATTAAAACTAGGGAACTGGCCTGTTGTGGAGAATTTTTGATGAAAGGTGGTAGTAATAAGGACGGAGCGTTGATATGAGGAGAGGGCGATACAGGAGAGGCTATTGATGAACTATGGAATTGGGAGCGATGGAAAGAAGGGTTAGATGTGGTATTGGGAGAGCACGGTGAGGGAGTCCTGGGGAAGTGGACAGAATAGAGAAGATTTAGAGGTGGTATGGTGGATATATATCGGAACGAGAGAGGGACACGGTGGAAATTTCTTTAGGACAGAAGGTTTGGAAAGGAAAGGAGACCCTATACAACTGTTGGAGAACGGTGTCAGAATGGTACAGGTTAGTTATGTTCAATAGGAGTAAGGAGAGGTAAGTAAGGGATCCTAGTATGGGAATGTAACTGGATGTTAAAATAAATAAATAAATAAAATAAAAAGCAGGCGAAATGCATTGCGCTGAGGAATGTGGAGAGTTTGCTTTAGGTGGACCTCCATGCACCGTTTGCTTAACAAAAATTGGGACAGGGATTTGTATGTTTGCAGAACTGTGGAGGGCTGTAGACCCAACGTTCGGCCAATCAGTAAATACTTGTATCTATTGTGGGCTGTTAGATGATTAGCATGTGAAGATTCCACATTACTTGCCAGTCAAAGGTTAGTGAATTTCTTTTTGTGCTAATTACCTGATCAGGACGACCTAAATTGTGAGACAAAAGTTATGAATAAGGAAGATAAGGGTTTCCCGTTTCATAGACAACACGATCATTACAGACAAACCAACCTCGGATTGTTCTGGTAATGGTGAGGAAGAAAATCAGTCGTGCCCTTTCAAAGATATCATCCCGTCATTTACGAGGAGCTATTTCGTGAAATCATGGAGTACGTCAATCTTGATGGCTAGTGGTGAGTTTGAACCACCATCTCGCCAGTTGGGGACAGAAGGGATGGGTGGTGAATCCCATCACTATAGCCTGTGTATTTGAAGGGTTACACCAGAAGGTAAACTGAGTCAGGTCAATTTGGAGGTACGGTTGGAATTTCTGGAGCGTAGGATAAAGGAATGCCGTGTTATCTACATACTGAAGGAGGTGTACTTGAGGAACTGGTTCGGGCACATCTGCATTGTAGATACAAGGAAGTAGAGGGGACAGAATAATCCTGAACTCTTACAGTGGGTTGTAAGACATAGTTCCTTAACCTATTCTTGAAATATCAAGCCCAGAACTCTATTCTTACAAGGAAAAAGAATTATTACCTGCGTTCTGACCCTTCCCTGAAAATGGAATGCTTCGCTTGAGAATGAACTTTCCCATTTCAAATCTACGCATGATCGTCACTGTATGGAACATTTCGCCGAATTTACAAAGTTCTCCCAGATCATTTATCATTGGCAGTTCTCGTTGTATCCATCTGGGTGCAGCAGTGCGAGCGATCATTAGTGTTCCGCATGCTTTCCGTTAGACCATTGTTGTTTAGGTAAAGATAGCTGACAACAACATAGTGTGAATCAGTGCTAGTAATTTAAAATGCATGAATAACGTTTGAGAAAATAAAATTAGCAACTTACAATAAAAAATATACTTAGGAATACCGTTTTGGAGCAGACGTCGACAAACCGATGCGAGGCACAGTGAAACAAGCTCTGTAATAGGGGAGTGTGATAGGGAATGTCCTCTAGTATTGAAGTGTTGCTGTTTCTAGTCTAAAAGCAAGTTTCGAAATGCTACTGACTGAGACAGAAACCTCGTAAATAACACAGCTTATCTCTTAAGACGTTCGCCTCCATAGTCTAGTGAACAGCGTGGTGGGTTGCCACGCAGGGGCACGGGTTTGATTCCCGGTTCGGACGGGGTTTTACAAAAAAAATGTCCAAATGTATGTAGAACTTATGGGACTTAACTATGGGGTCATCAGTCCCTAAGCTTACAAACTACTTATGAACTAGCTAAGACTAAGGACGGGACAAATATCCATGCCCGCGGGGGGATTCGAACCCCGGACCGTAGTGGCCATGCAGACCGTGACTGGAGCGCCTCAGTCCCCTCGGCCACCGCGGCCGGCGGGGGTTTTTCCATTTGGGAAGTGGGTGTTGTGTCATTTTCATCATCATTAAAACGGAAGTCGGCGAAGTGGCTTCAACTGAAAAGACTTGCGCCAGGCAAGCTGAACACGACCCCACGTGGGGTCTGTTGTTGTGGTCTTCAGTCAGGAGACTGGTTGATGCAGCTCTCCACCCTACTCTATCCTGAGCAAGCCTCTTCATCTCCTCATAAGAACGACAACCTACGTCTATTTGAATCTGCTTACTATATACATCTCTTGGTCTGCCTCTGCGGTTTTTAACCCAAACAGTTTCCTCCAAAGCTAAATTGACATTTCCTTTATGTCTGAGAATGTGTCCTACCTATAGATCCCTTCTTTTGGTCAAATTATGCCATAAATTCCTTTTCTCCCCAATTCTGTTCAGTACCTCCACATTAGTTACGTGATCCACCCATCTAATCTTCCTGTCCGCGCTGTTTATCGTACACATCTCACTCCCACACAAGGCATACACTCCATACAAATGCCTTCAGAAAGGACTTCATTACGCTTAAATTAATATTCGATGTTAACAAATATCTCTCTTTCAAAAACGCTTTTCTCCTCATCGCCATTCTGCATTTTATATACTCTGAGTTCAACCATCATATATTATTTCACTCCCTAAGTAACAAAACTCATCTACCACCTTTATTGTTTCATTACCTAATCTAATTCCTTCAGCATCGCCAGATTTTCTAAGACTGCATTCCATTACCCTTGTTTAGCTCTTGTTAATGTTCATCTTATATGCTCCTTTCAACACACTGTCCATTCCGTTCAATTGCCCCTCCAGGTCCTTTGATGTCTCTGTCAGAATTACAATGTTATCAGAAAAACGCAATGTTTTTATTTCTTCACCCTGAACTTTAATTCCTTCCCCAAATTTCTCCTTCCTTTCCTTTATAACTTGTTCAATGTGCAAATTGAACAACATTGGAGAAATGCTACAACCATGTCTTACGCCCTTCCCAACTGCTGCGTCCCTTTCATAACCTTCACCTCTAATAACAGCTGTTTGTTTAATGTTCAAGAAGTAAGTAACTTTCCGTTTCCTATATAGTATCGCTGTTGACTTCAGAATTTGAGTGTATTCCAATCAATATTTTCAAAAGCTTTCTCCTAATCTACAAAAGCTAGAAATGTAGGTTTGCCTTTCTTCAATCTTTCTTATAATGTTAAGTCATAAGGAGATTATTGCCTCCCCTGTTCCTACATTTCTCTTGAATAAGAACAGATTTTCCCCGAGGTCAGCTTCTACCAGCTTTTCCATCCTTCTGTAAATAATTCGTGCTAAAATTTTGCAACCATGACTGATTAAATTGATAGTTCTGTAATTTTACACCTGTCTGTGCCTGCTTTCTTTGGAAAATGTATTATTACATTTTTCTTAAAGTATGAGAGCATTTCCCCTGTCTCATACATCTTACGCACCAGGTGAAATAGTTTTGTCATGGGTGACTCTCCCACAGACTTCAGTAATTCTGAGGGAATGTCGTCCACTACAGTGGCATTTTTCGACTTAGATCTTTCAGTGGTTTGTCAAATTCTTCTCTCAGTAGAGAATCTTCTATTTCATCTTTACCTAAGTCCTTTTCCCTTATTACAGTATTGTCTCCAAGTTCATTTCTTTTTTAGAGATTTCATACAGCTGCTTTTCTTGTCTCTAAATATTTCTTTTATTTTCCTGTAAGTGGTATCTATTTTCACCCTATTTATACATTATTCTACAGACTTGCATTTGCCTTCTAGCCACTCCTGCTTAGCTATTTTGCACTTCCTAAAAATCTCATTTCTTAGTTGTCTGTACTCCATTTTGCCTGTTTCATTTAAGACTGCAAGTAACACCTACCACTAAACAGGCACTAACAGTCCACAAAATGGGAACAAGAAAGAAAGATCCTGGATTTACTCATTTAGTAAATGATCTTAGCACATAAACTTTATATTAATCACGTATAATAACCTGTAGTGCGAAACTCAATGGCTAGTTCAACTGGATCGAGAGAACAGCTTTCGAAGCACCAGGGATAGGAAACAATTACACATTTTGAGGTCAGTATGTATTCTCTAGCGTCTAGTTTGCTCCCGACACTCGCCTTGGACTCGAGTGGCACTGCAGTGGGCGACCGAGTGGCGAGCGGGCAGTGTGGACGGTCGGGCCGGTCGAGCGTGCGCCGCTCGAACGAGCGTGCAGGAAGTCGAGCGCAGCCACACGCCTTGCCGCAAGCTGCAGCACCGACACCTGTCGGACTGTCAGAGAACGACATGTATCACGCGATTCGAGCGAGCAACCGAGCGAGGTGCAGACCTCTAGTCTGTGGTTCATGGGGGTGGAGTCTAATGGCCTCTAATATCTATCTATATTAAAGCAAAAGGACAGCCGTTCACTCACCCACTCACTCACTCAATGACTAAACACGAAATCACGAAAACTACCTCACCTATGAAGCTGAAATTTGGCAGGAATGTAGTTTATAGGTACATGACGTCAGCTAAGAAATGATTTTTCGATAGGGTCTATAGTTCAGGAGATATAACGTCATAAAAAATGAAAACTTTTCTGTCTTGTGGAACGTAATAGTGTGACTTTATCAGTCCACTATTTGTGAAAGGAGAGCACTTAGCGAATTGCAACAAATTTTAAACATAATTTCATATCTTTCGGAATCTTCTTCTTGCTGACAACCCTAGAAAAATGGTGAAAGGAAAAATGTTTGTCATTTACTACTTTTTCGGCGTTCATTCAATCAAATTACGGTATTTGGCATGACGTTACAATTTATTACTCCTACCTTATTAATTATATTTGCGACAAATGTTACAGACAGTATAAAAACATACCACTGAACGCACGTTCAAAATTTTATCATAGTAGGACACTCAGTTCATGAGATGTGGAGTCATAAACAACTACGTCCATTAACAACCGCCAAATCACGCATGACGTTTCGATTTATTACATTTTTCCTACTAACACTATTCGCGACGTATATTGTAGACATTTTACATATATACCTCTGGATGTACCTTCGAAATAATACCGTATTACATCATATAGATCATGTGCTATGAAGTCAATGACAATGAAATGCATGAAAATTCGTACAAATAACCATGAGTTTGAAATTTACTACGTCTTTATTACCAACACTTTTTTCAATACATTTCGCAGGCAGTTTCCTAATAATCCACTCCACGAGTAGGTAAATAATTTTTTGTAGGACACATATTTCAGGAGATATCTCTATATACATAAAAGGGAAAGGTCACTCACGCACTCAGTCACTCACCGAGCCGCGGCGGAGCGGCCGAGCGCATTGAGGCGCTATGCTACGGTGCGCGAGGCCGTTCATCGTGGGGTGATAGAATTCCCCCCGCCCCCTCAGGGCATGGATGTTTAAGTCACCTTTAGTACAACGTAGTTCATAAGTAGTTTGTAAGTTTAAAGAACGATGACCCCGCAGTTAAGTCCCTTAAGCTTTACAAACATTTGAACCTTTTTTTCCCCACTTACTGAAAGCAAGGGGACACTACAGCTGTTACTTATCCCGAGGACATGTAGCTCTACTGTATGAATATATGATGATGGCATCATTTCGGGTAAAATATTCCTGAGGTAAAGTAGTCCCCCATTCGGATCTCCGGGCGGGGACTCCTCAGGAGTGCATCGTCTTCAGGAAAGACAACACTGGCATTCTACGTATCGCAGCGTGGAATGTAAGACCTGTTAATTGGGTAGGGAAGTTAGAATATTTAAAAATGGAAATGGATAGGTTGAAGTGAGATATAGTGGCGATCATTGATGTTCGGCGGAAAGAGTAACAGGATTTCTGGTCAGGCGAGTACCGGATTATAAATACAAAATCAGTTGGGAATATTACAGAAGTAGATATGATAATGAATAAGGAAAGAGGATAGCGGGTTAACTACCACGAGCAGCGCAGTGATCGCATTATCGTAGTCAAGACAGATACGAAAAAAAAAAAAAAAAAAAAAAAAAAAAAAAAAAAAAAACCACCGACCACAGTAGTAAGAGTTTATATGCCCAATAGCTCATGCGATGATGAAGAGAACGAAGAAACGTGTGAGGAAGTGAAGGAAATTATTCAGTTAAGAGAGAGGAAAACTTAATTTGCATGGGGGACTGGAATTCGGTGATACAAAAAGAAGGGAAGGAAAAATATTAGGTGAATATGGACCTGGAAAAAGGAATGAAAGAGGAAGTCGTCTGGTAGAATTTTCTTTGGAACATAATTTAGTCATAACAAATAATTGGTTTAAGAATCATGAAAGACGGTTGTATACGTGGAAGAGACCCGGAGACACTGGAAGGTATCAGATAGATTTTATAATGCTAAGAAATAGATTTCGGAACCAGGTTTTAAACTCTAATACTTATCCAGGACCAGATATAGAATATGACCTTAACTTATTGGTTATGAACTGTAGACTGACACTGAAGAAACTGCAAAAAGATAGTAATATAAGGACATGGGACCTGGATAAATTGAAAGAACCTGAAGTTCTTGAGAATTTTAGAGGAAGATTTAGGCGACAATTGATAGAAACGGGGAAAATAAAACAGTAGAGGAGGAATGGGTAGCTTTAAGAAATGAAATAGTCAAGGTAGCAGAGAACAAAATAGGTATTAATGCGAACTCTACTAAAATAAATATCACAGGAAATACTTAAATGACGAAAGGAGAAAACATAAAAATGTAGTTCATGAAGCAGGTATCATGTAGTACAGACGACTAAGAAATGAGAATGTCAGGAAGTGCAAAAGGGCTAAGCAGGACTGGCTAGAGGTCAAAAGCAAATCTGTAGAAGAATTATAACTAGGCTAATAATAGATGAAGCATTCTCGAAACTCAGAGAGACATTTGAAGGCAAGAAAAATAGCTTTATGAATATAAAGGACTCAGATGGAAAACCAGTTCTCACATAAGAAGGGAAAGCTAAGCGCTGGAAAGTGTATGTAGAGGGCCTCTACAAATAAAATGAACTTCGAGACAATATTGAATGAAGGGAGAAGACGTAGATGAAGATGAAATAGGAGATACTGTTCTGAGAGAAGAATCTGATAGAGCACTGAAAGATCTAAGTCGAAACAAGTTCCCTGGAGTGGACGACATTCTCTCAGAACTACTTCCGGAGTCTCTGAGAACGCCAGCCACGACACAACTATGGGACAGTCGAAATACCCTCAGACTATACGAAAAATTTAAAAATCCCCATTGTAAAGAAAGCAGGCGCAGACAGTTTGGTATCCATCTTTAGCAGGAGGGTATCGCATTCATCAGTAATAGTACAGCATTTTCCTTGTTATTGGCTTATTAAAGAATTTTTCTTCTAATACGTTAAAAAAGACATCAGCTATAGTTCCTGCTATAGTTCATTCCACATCCCTTTGTACTCCATCTTTTTAGGTATACATAGCATTTTGAATTCAAGGTAATTTTTTTTAATATACATTTTAGCAAGATGGACTAATATGTCACTAATATAATATACCAAAATTGTAAACAGCTCTTATATAATCATTTTAACCTAAACTCTCATCCGCAGATAGCCTTATGATGGCCACATAAACAAAATAAGCCTATTTCTGTAAGGTAAAGCAATAAGCTATCACTAGCTATCACTAATATTATCAATATGTCCTTAAAATATATACACAAAAGAAAGGTCCAAAAGAAATTAAATTGTGATGCTAATGTCATACGATACTATAGGTATTTTAGGCGCTTTATTTGCATAATAATCGAGTCGTAAAAAATAAATGAAACTATGAGATTCAATAAACTATGTAAAAGTTCAGTTTGAAAAGAGTCAAAATGATTTTTTTTTTTTTTTGTGCTTAAGTACTAGTCCTTAGATAAATTTCTTAACAGAAGTGGTTGATGTTTGTTAATGTATAGAATATTCAGAAATGTGAATATTGTGTTTTGTCTAATTTCAGTACTAACTTGTTCAGTAATGTGATCATTGTAAATAAGTGTTCTAATAATTTTTGAAAACTAAAAAATTAGCCTAAGAATTATCATATGCATCTAGTATAATCAACATTTAGTATGTAATAAGAAGTTTTATGTCCTTTAAAATAAAATATTCTTAAGAAGTTTTTTTTATATTTTTATTTCTTTTTTTTTTTTCGACTCCAAAAGGGAAATTACATTTGGCATCTGTGGAAGGTACATTAACACATCTGACCTCATTTTGTAAGTAGTTACTGTAAATATTTTTTCAGACATGTTCTAGATACAAGAAGATCTCCTCGATTTGGATCAACTGAAACGAAAATACATCTGTATCTAATATAATCTGTGGAGGTAACAAATGCAGTATCAAAAATTAAATATCTTGTAACAATTTCTAAAGACCTCCAAACTGTAACTGGTGTCAGACAAGCAGACAGTACACCAGGACAAGCTTTTCAAAAGCTGGAAAAAATATAATAGATTGGAAAATGTAGGTTTTTCTTGTCCTTGTGGTCTTTGGTTTAACACTCGCTACTACTTTCTGTGCAGGCCGCTTCATTACTCAATAACTACTGCAATCCAAATCTTTTTTATAATCATCACTGCATTCATCCCTTAGTTCCCTCTGCGATTTTTACTCCTTACCTCCTCCACCACCATAATCCCCCACAGTCTATTTCCTTGTAATAAACAATTGCTGATTTCTACATGGCTCAGACTGAGACTTATTGACCTTTCTTATTTTAGTCTAGTTACAGCACGATTTTCTCTGTGCCCCAGTTATATTCAGCATTTCTAAATTAGTTAAATGATCTGTCATAACTTGGATTCTTCATCAACTATTATGCCTTCACATTTCTGTCTCTTGACTGCATTCTTAAAATTTTACCTGTTATTATGTGATAGTCTTCCAAGACAATCAGTTCATTCTTTCTCTCAATCTATCCACAACTGCATAAAGCTAAGTAGTTCGAAAGAAAGAAAGAATTAATCGTTTAAGCATCGCAAACAATCACTTAATGATACTCATAGATGGAACCTTAAAAATGCCATGATAAGGGGCATCTGAAAAGGTATAACATGTATCTAATGAAAGTAAGTCACAAACAATTTTAAAATGGAAACACCAGTAAAACAGAATGAAACTTTCACTCTGCAGCGGAGTGTGCGCTGATATGAAACTTCCTGGCAAAATTGTGTGCCGGAACCGGGACTCGAACCTGGGAGCTTTGTCTTTCGCGGGCAAGCGCTCTACAGACTGAGCTATGCGATGCCGCATAGATTAAAATTTTAATCTGCCAGGAAGTTTCATATCAGCGCACACTCCGCTGCAGAGTGAAAGTTTCATTCTGGAAACGTCCCTCAGGCTGTGGCTAAGCCATGTCTCCACCACATCCTTTCTTCCAGGAGTGCTAGTTTTACAAGTTTCGCAGGAGAGCTTCTGTGAAGTTTGGAAAGTAGGAGGCGAGGTACTGGCGGAAGTAAAGTTGTGAGGCGGCATCGTGAGTCGTGTCGGGATAGATCAGTCGGTAGAGCGTTTGCCCACGACAGGCAAGGGTCCCAGGTTTGAGTCCCGGTTCCAGCACACAATTTTAATCTGTCAGGAAGTTTCACCAGTAAAACAGTTCCACATAGATGTTGAAAAAGTAAACATGAAAAGTGAATGCGAAGAAATTAAAATCGGAACTGAAAACTGAAATGATTCTGGGCGGGAGTACAATAAAAATGTCTTTCTAAAGTGTTACAACTGAGACACTATAATACAGTTGCAAAACCAAACATCATCTGTCAGTCGAGACACTAGGTTTTCCATGTACAAAATGGCTTTAAATGTTTTGGAAAAGAAATAAAGTAGAATATTGTTCTGAGACCAAATAATGACAAAGAAGCAACATTTAAAAACGAATTATGTCCGATGGTGAAAAAAACTAAGTCTGATACGTAATCTGGTGTTTTCATATCCGCTCCACACACTCCTGCAATCAGATTGTGTCAAAATTCATTTTAACACCTAAAAATGAGCACTTAATAGTAGCAAACGCAATTTTGTCCTCTATTATGATTTAGTCAAAGCGCATTAAGTCCAACAGTTTTTTGTTTTGTTTTAGTAAGTTATGTTGGCTACAATGTAAGACTTGTCAATCGAAACGAAACAATGACTAATGAGCGTTTGTTTTCAATATCACAGTACTGTTGTGCATAAATGTTTATCACTCTGACTGGTAGATTTACAGAAGTCAGACTTAAATTTTTGTTCTACTAAGATGGAAAGCATTATAGCGCGTGCATGTGCGACTGTTGGAGACGAAAGGAATCGTGTGACCACAAAACGAATGACAGCGAAACCGAAATGGAAATTAGTGTATGAAAACAGGTAAGAGTGAAGAGTAATTAAGAGTAATAGAACTCCAGGAAGTGATACATTATCATATAATGTATCATCAAATTAAAAATGTTACAGGTATCTAAACAAAGAATAAGCTAAAGATTTAGTTCTACAGGTTTTCCCAGTGAGGCGTTGTCATCTTGGACAATCTGGTATTCTGCCGGTTATTCGCATCTTTTCTTGCACGATGTTTCAGCTGCGTACCACACAGTCTTCTTCAGGTGCTTCCTGATACTGATTACATAGTGCAGCCTGTCCGGTATTTATGCCTGTATGGTGCTAGGCGCAATCTGTGTTCTACAAAAATGTATACACCACTCGAGGTGTTCAAAAGGCACTATGCCCTGGTTCACCATCAGAGGCTGCCGCAGAGGTACAAAATTAAACTAAGAAGTTAACATATTTAGCATATGCTGGGCCAATTTCCGCCAAAATCAGCACAATTCTCTTCAAATCTAACATCAAGAGCGTGTTCCATCCACTCACCAAAATTAAGGCTCTTCTAGAGAGTGTGAAGGATGACCTGGGTCTGCAGAAACCCTGTGTTTGTCAATGTGGTATTGCATACATCAGCCAGACACTAAGTCCGTTGACATCAGGTGCAAAGAACACCAAACGCATACAAGACTGACTGGCAACCAACACTGTTAAGTACTAGATCATTCTATGAAATATGATGATGCCAATATTATAACACAAACACCGATATACAGGTATAGCGTCATCAGTCAATCTCTTGAAATTAAGATTACAGAGAATCTTATCAACCATGACAGAGGATACCAGTTGAGTTCTGCTTGTAATTGGCGATGGACCTTCCGAAGACGCAGCAAAAGCTACATGAAGATGCCATAGGACATACGTATAACGATGTGTGATGGTACTAGTTTTTAAGTGACTTCAGATATAACAAACCACCAGCTTCTTGAAGGAATGTGACTGTACCCAAAGTTATCTGGCACCCCAGCAACAAAAATTATAATAACCCATAATACTAGACTTCATATTCTTCTTGCTATACATCTTCAAATTTATAAATGAATTAATTCAAAATTATATTCCACAGGCAGATCCAATAAGTCGGCAAACCCTGTGAAAAATATTGACTACAATCACTATGAGAGTTTTTGTTTATTCCATAGCTTGTCTATAACTGCTACTGATATCGCAGTATCAATAGCCGTGCAACTTCAGTGACATGTAACTTCCTTGTAAGTTGTAAAGACCAAATTTAAAAATTTAATTTTTTACTAAAATGATGATTATTTTAAAATAATAATCATAATTTAATAAAAAATCAATTAAAACATTAGTAGGTACGCTATGAGAGTTCTGGATAGAAATTCTGGGCTTCTGGATAGAATTTGACCTTTGACCTCATGACCATCTGGTTGTCTACCATACAGGGGCCATACAACAACATGGCGGACATAAACAACAAGATGGCGGCTATAAACAATATGGCGGGCATAAACATTATGGCGCACATAAACAAGATTGCAGAAATAAACAATATGGCAGGCATAAACAATATGACAGAAACAAACAACAATATGGTGGACACAAACAATATGGCAGACATACAACAATATGGAAGACATAAACAGTGGATGTAAACAAGATGGCGGACATAAACAACAATATGGCAGTGGTGGACATAGCAATTATTTCATTATTGTGAGCTGTATTCCCATCCCCTTGGGTACCAAGTGATTTGCGATAAAAAAAAGTGTATAGCAGTGTTGTAAGTGGTGTTTATTTTTTTTTTCTACTTAGTGTGTTTGGGTACATGCAATGTACAGACAGTAGTCGGGCGCACATGTCAAGACTAGTACTTTCGAGTACAACTTCTGATTTCCAGCAATAATTGAACCCTCTCGAAGTTCTTCTTCAAAAGCAATTATTTCACTATCGGGAGCTATATTCCCAGCACACTTGGATGCTAGTAAAAGGAGCAATCGTTCCACCAGTTTATTCAGATCATTCCAATGCACATGACTGACATGTTCAGTATTATTTTTCCAATCTTTAACTTTGAGATCATTTTCGTTCTCACCATATCCGTCCAGCCACATTCCTTCTTTAGCCAACACGCCCTCTTTTTCTAACAAGGAACGAATATGCTAGTATACTTGTAACCCTCATTGACATTTACTGGTCTGCAGGAATTATAAATTTGTCTATATGCGTTAGTGGCAAATAGTATTTTAGCATAATTGCGAAGATCCATAGCTGTATAACTGTTTTTACTAGATGTGTTTTTAAGCAAGACATTATACAATCCTTTCGTTCCAGATTATTTTACTTTATGAATTATTAAATCAACTCGTACTGGGGAATTTCCAATCGCCCACGTCTTTAATTCATCATCAAACCTAATGCCATATGTAGGATCTGCTGTTTTTCTTTCTTGGGATTTATTGAAAAAATAATTTTGCCAGTCCCTTCTTTCTCATCAGCACTATCATTATCATCATTATACCTTCCTCCTTCTTCCACCAAATCGTCTTCTTCTTTTGCATCTAGAGCTGTGTCATCTGGTTTTCTCATTAATGGCTTCAAGTTTATTCTTTTTATCCACAAGTCCAGGTTTGAGCTGGTTTGAATCAATCTCTGTAGCAGTTGAGTTACTGGTTTCATTACTTTGTTCAGTACTCTCTCAGCATCTGCCTTACGTCTCTGTAGTAAAGCAAATTTCTTGCATATAGGACGTCGAGCTTCCAGTACTCGCTTGTTAAGTTTCATCTTCTCATTTAAGCGAGCGTGCAGTGGCGTGGTCTCGTGTCTTTTTTCTGTCTCACATCTTTGTAGTATATCCAAATTCTTGCTCTTAGCATGGTGAGCTTTGGATACTCCATTTTTAATGATTTATATTTTCATCAATGCAATTATGCACCAAACTGATGGCAGCTGGATTATAAAAGCATATATATATATATATATATATATATATATATATATATATATATATATATATATATATATATATATATATCAACATCATCTATGCTGGAGGACCATCTGATAAGAGATTATCTGAGCTGACTGTAGCACGTGCTCTACAACGCAACTCCTATATATAATACAAATATACTTATCAAACTTACAGTGATAACGACCATTACATAAATCATCATCTTTACTTAGTCTACTCCATAATGGCGACCCATTGAAACGTATGCTCTGATATTATCCTGTTTATCACAAAAAATGTCATCAAAAATGAAAATGGAGTGAGGAAGTGTGTTATCTGGTCGTATTACTTCATCATTACTCATGAATGGGAAATATCCAATATCTGCAATGCTGTCAATCACTTGAGCTAGAAATTTGTATTTATATTGCTGCAAAGATTTGGAATACATAAACGTCTTTAAATGACAGATCATTCTCATGCACAAGAAGATTGACTATCACATTCGTTTTTCCACAGTTTGAAGGGGCCAATATAATGCATCTAATTGTATCTGGAAATAGATCTCCATGTTTGTGACCTTTTTTTTTGTGGAGGCACAAAGTTAGCAAAACGTCTGCAAAGAGGTGACATTTGAATAAATAAACTAGACTCAGCTTGCAAAGAACACGATATTGTGTATGCAGAACACCCAAACAGTTTGCCTGACAGGCATAGAGTGGAGTTGATTGTAGCAAATAAAGCAGTACAATGAATAAAGACTTCAGATGCTAAGCTCAGTGAAAAAACAGCTGCCTTATTGGTGGCTGGTGCAATGAAGGCCAAAGTCAAACTCTGTATGGGTATTAATAAAAAGAAGAATATGAATAAGAATAATGAGAAGAAGATGAATATGAAGAGAATTAAAAGGTTGTAGCTAATGAGATGAAAGGATTGATTTAAAAAATTCGCTCTGGTCTTAAGTCAATGAAACCTGGCACTAATTTCTAGGGAGCAGTGAAAGCGGCTCATAAAATTGCTTCGGATCAGCTCCAAAAGCAAGAAAATCTACTATTAATTAATGCATACTACCACTTCCCAAGAGAGGTAGCTTTTTGCCCCTCATTCCAATTTTCACAGCTTTATCAGACTTGGCAGTCTGGTAGGAGGGGCAGCAGGCATTGCCAAGGCAGTTGTAGATGCAAAAAATGTTGGCAAAGAGCTGTCAGAGTTGCAACAACCTAACCCAAATTATGGAGGCCGTAGCACTTATAAACATCTAGTTAGTATGCTTATGCTAGGAAACTTTAAATACTCCACTTTCGAGGTGTCTTCATGAGAGGCACTTTACCAAATAAACCTATAAACATATGAGAGTGCAATTGTCAACCTCCAGACAGATAGTGAGCCTGGCTCCCACTGGGGTTCTTTTAAGAAGAGGGCAAATAATGTCTACTATTTTGATAGTTTCGGCAATACAGCTCATGATAATGAAATAAATGCTATGTCTTCTGCAGCTGCCGCCATATTGCTGTTTATGTCCGTCATCTAATCTCTGCCATTGTGTTTATGTCCGCCGTCTTGTTGTATGGTCGCCATCTTGTTTGTATCTGCCATGGTGTTGTATGTGTGTGTCATATTGTTTATGCCCGCCTTATTGCTTATGTCCCCCATCTTGTGTATGTCCGCCAAATTGTTATATGCCCCTCGCGAGGTAGGCATTCAGGCGGTCATGAGGTCAAAGGTCAAATTCTATCGATAAGCCCCCAATTTCTATCCAGAACTCCCATAGCGTACCTACTAGCATGCCGTGCGGGAGTAGCCGAGCGGTCTGGAGCGCCACTTTGTGAATCGTGCGGCCTCCCGCGTCGGAGGTTCGAATCCTCCCTCGAGTATGGATGTTTCTGTTGTCTTTAGTACAAGTTAGTTCATAAGTAATTTGTAAGCTTAGGGACTGATGACCCCACAGTCCCATAAGCTTTACAAACATTTGAACTATTAATAACTTGAATAAATATTTAGAAACATTGAAAACACTTCGAAGACCTCTTTTTTTTAACCTTTTATTGAAGTATGTGTAATGTATGACAGATCACATAGTTTGGTAATAAAATCATTTCCTATCAAGACCATATCTCTATACCAACTAAACATTTATTAAACAGCTCTCCTTCTCACGTTTATATACATTGTTAACGTTTTAAAAAATGTCAGTCGCGGTCCGCAAAAGAAAACAATGTCTTCAAGTTCACCGCGCTGACCTTCGGCTAATCAACGATAGCGAGCAGCATTTTCTCGCTGACGTCGGCGGAGAACCCGTCACAGCGTGCTGTCTCAGCACCGTCGTTACACATGAAACAAAAAAAGGTTAATCAAATTCACGCAAGTATATGTTCTCAAACATTAATAACATTCAAAACAGTACATTTTTAAATTAATCAATGAATAACTGCGAAGTTGAGTTTCATGGGGAAAATCGTGGATGGTTAAATACGTCCCACTACTGGTGGACCTGTATATGACGGTGCTCCACCGGGTCCAGAACGATAATTGGAACACCAGCGGTCTGAAAATGACATTGCAGACGCTCCTGGCGGGTAAGAAATCCGCAAGCATTTCCTGACACTGCACACTACGGCAGCAGACCAGCCCAAAGGAATGTAATTGACGCCCAGGAAAGATAAAATGTTCTGAACAACTTGGAGGTTATTCAGAAGGTCATACTGAAGGATCGGTAATGGATAACAACTACTAAGTGCGCGCCAACCGTAGGAACTGCCGCCACCAGATGATTTTGCAGTAGGGTTGTGGAACATATCGTGTATTCAAATATTATGAATTATCTCGAACACAATGATCTATTGACCCAAGGTGAACATGTATTTGGAAAATATCGTTCATGCGAAACACAACTAGCTCTTTACTCACACGAAGAAATGAGTGCTATCGACAAGGGTTCTCAAATTGATTGCGTATTTCTTGATTTCCAGAAAGATTTTGACACCGTACCTCACAAACCGCTTTTAATTAAATTGCGTGGTAATGATATATCGCCCAAAATTTGCGACTGGATAGGTGCTTTTCTGTCAGATAGGACACAGTTCGTAGTAATCGATGGTAAGGCATCGAATAAAACAGAAGGAAGGAAGGAAGCTTAGGGTTTAACGTCCCGTCGACAACTTGGTCATTAGAGACGGAGCTGACGCTCGGAGTTTTGGGTTAGGATGGGGAAGGAAATCGGCCGTGCCCTTTGAAAGGAACCATCCCGGCATATGCCTGGAGTGATTTGAATAAAACAGAGGTGATATCGAGCGTTCCACAGGGTAGTGTTATTGGTCCTCTGCTGTTCCTTATTTACATAAACGATTTGGGAGAAAATCTAAGCAGCTCTCTTAGGTTTTTTCCAGATGACGCCGTCATTTACCGTCTAGTAAAATTATCTGAAGATCAAAACCAACTGCAGAAAGATCTGAATAAGATATCACTACGGTGTAAAAATTGGCAATCGACTCTAAATAATGAGAAGTGTGAAGTCGTCTACATGAGTACGAAAAGAAATCCGTTAAACTTTGTTTACAAGATAAAACAGTCAAACGTGAACGCCGTAAACTTCACAAAATACCTAGGAATTACTATTACTTCAGACTTACATAATATCGTGGGAAAGGCGAACCTGAGACTGCATTTTATTGGCACAACCCTTAAAAGATGCAACAGAACTACTAAAGAGACTGCATGCACCACGCTTGTCCGTCCTTTTTTGGAGTATTGTTGTTCAGTGTGGGATCCTTATCAGATGGGTTTGACGGAGGAGCTCGTTTCCTATTGTCACGATACAGGGGATACAGCGTTACAGAAATGGTACAGGATCTGGGATGGGAATCATTACAACAACGGCGCTTATCTCTGAGGCGTGGGCTACTTACGAAACTCCAAGCATCAACATTCTCCTTCGAATGCGAAAATATATTGTTAACTCTCACTTACGTAGGTAGAAAAGATCATCGGAATAAAATACCAGAAATCAGAGCTCGAACGGAGAGATTCAGGTGTTCTTTTTTTCCCGCGCGCTATTCGAGAATGGAATGTGAGATAAATAGTATAAAGGTGGTTCGATGAACCCTCTGCCAAGCACTTAAATATGATTTGCAGGTTTTCCCATGTAGATGTAGACGCCACAGCCACTGGCACTGGTCGGCGCAATACACCGCCGGCGTGCATGACGCGGTGCGGACGGCATACGGAGCGCCTATCAACTAACACTCTTACAGGATATACAGGATGCGAAAATGTTTTCTACAGCTACTGGGTTTCTGAGGATAGCCTCCGTGACAGTGTTTCTTATAGTTTTAATCTGCTAATGGGTGTATTTACAAAGATTTCGAAGATTCAGTTCCCATATCCTGATCATAAGCTAACAAACCATAAAATGACTTTCCCTTTTTGTGTAAACTAGATAACAAATTAAAAAACAAAACAGTTCATTGATATATACACAATTTTTCTCTGAAAAAAATATATAATGAGATAGAATATACCGTAGTTGTAACTGCAGAAAATAATACGAAACCACACAGTTTCACATTATAGTACAGAATTTTCTTGTCGCAGTCGGTTTAGCAAAAAAAGCTGAAAATTCCTATTTATATATAGCCTTTGTCCATCCGGATCTTTGTTAGTGTAGCGCGTAAAATTTTTAAATAAATTGGTCAAGAACATTTCGAGATTTTTAGTGACAATATTGCCTTTTTATGTACTACATACAGATTTATATACAGGAAGAAATATTTATTCTGTGTCCGTTAGATTGTTAATTAAAGTATCGTTTAAAAATTTGGAGAAAATAGGGTTACGGTAGTACTTTCCGAGACATTTGGTCATGTTTAACAACGATATATTTTTATAAAGCATTACATGACCATAAACAACGACTAGTCTTTAGACTGTAGTGTAAAATACATGTATTTATTATATGCCATATATATTCAAAATTATACTACACTCTTACAGGCGTAAGTACCGGACAAGTTCCATTGCGGAATCGGTATCGGAAAGCACCTGAATAAGACTGCGAGGTACGCAGTTGAAATATCGTGCAAGAAAAGACGCGAATAACCGGCAGAATACCCGACTGTGCAAGATGACAAGCTAATGATTGACCTTGCGTCATATAAATTAAGAATTCTATGTTTTCATAAATTAATGAAGCAGACGTCTGAATCAAGAGCCAGACTTTTGCCTTTAATTTACAGCAGGTATGGGTCTCCCAAAATTATGTCTTAGTGAGGCATATTATGCCAGACAGACATCTCTGTGCTCTTTTTGTCTTACAAACACAGCAGCTACAGAACTTACATTTTACGTTTGACATGAAACTCAGTTTGCTAGAGGGTCACAAGAAATTTCTTCAGCCATCACTAATATCATAAAAAAAAATGGATTGTTTGCTTGTTTCTAAATCTATCGGACTCAACTGCTTGGTTATCAGTCCGTAGCTTACAAACTACTTAAACAAAGTTAAACTAACCTAAGGACAACACAACATCTAGGCCCGAGGGAGGATTCAAAACTCCGACGCGGGAGGCCTCGCGATCCGCAACATGGCGCTCCAGACCGCTACGCTACTCCCGCGCGACTGGATTGTTTGGAAGAGTTGAATGCAAACATCTAAATGACGTTTATGCAGAAGTGGGTGAAACAAGGATTTATGGGAAAGGTTGTAAAATATTTGATAACAAGGGACTAAGTACAATTTGTAGATGGGATCAGGGATCAGAAATGGATCCATTTGCTAAAATATATGGTAGACATATGGGCAACTAATGTGAAAATGAAAACGCAACATCACCTACTATGTTGATGATCCTTCAAAGTGTTTTTTGCCATTCGGAAACCGGGACTACTGGTTTAACGAAGTATAACATATCTTCCAATTGTCATTACTGATGAGGATGAAGCAAGAACAAGCAATATTGAGGTACATACAAAAACGATCTTGGCAAAAAAGTAACAAGGTTCCACAGAAAACGAGATCGCACGCTGCAACATGTGTAAATTGTACAAGAAAGGATAGACGATTTGGAAAAGTTACAAGGCTTCAGATTTGAAAGAAACTGAAAAAAGTTATATACTTAAATTTTTCACTGAGACTATCTTCCTTCCAAGTAATGAACTTACTGTCGAAAATACTAATTGGGGTTGTATAGAAGAGGATCCTCTTTTTGAAAAAAAAAATTGTGAACAATTTTATTGGAAATGAAGCACATTTCTGTTGTTATCCATACTTCTGGTACTAAAATTTCTTACTAAATGCTAGAACGTGTATTTCCGAACGATAAAAATGTATTTATCACAGTTCTGTATCCCTGATAAGTAATGAAAATGAATTATATTCAAAAAGCTTACATCAAAAGGCCTATAGGACTCCTCAAACCACAGTTTGCCCATCACTAAAGTTCACTAATGTAGAATATAAAAACAGCAATTTCCTTCTATTAAACACATTTTGATCAACTTCTCTACCTGAGTAAATGGTGTAAAACCTGTAAATACTAAACAAATCCCTTTTGCTTTGTACGTTTTCCACTTGTCCTGGAAAATTTATTTACGTGACATAATGCGTTTCTACATGTTGCTCCTATTACACTCTTCGGCCGTAGTCCGCAGATAGTGCACATTGACTATCTAGAGACAATGACACAATGGACGAAAGACGAAAATGAATCAACAAATACGATTCACGTATACTCCAAAAAGGGAAAACAGGCAGAAATGGGTGTGGAGGCACGACAAAAAAGCACTTAAAAGAAATGCAGGTTTAAGAAGAGAGCCAACAGACACAAATACCGAATGTAAGTCCATAAATTCGGAGATTATGACGAAACTAAAACAAACAAAAGAGCAATTGGAGTCAAATGGATACACGAGAGGAAAAAGCCATTCTGAGAAAATGTCGGAATGGACGAAGGAAAACACACATAAATAATTGTACGGGAAAAAGAAATGAATAATTGTTTGTCGTGACCATTAGTTAGTGTGTAAACAGGAATATATATGCATGGAACACAACACCAAGTAAGCGGGCCTTCGGATCGTTACAAACGCTTTTTCGCTAATGAATCTTTCTACCCGTTGAGGAGCCTGTACATCTGAATTTTACACGGTGCATCACGCGAAGCAATACAGCAAGAAACAACTTGTACATCGTGACACCCACTCGCAAAAAGGTTCTCGGTAGCTCGTTAAGCGGAGAGGGCAGGTGTTGTGCCGATCATACCGTATATAAGGACTTCCGAGAAGGCGTAGCGGCGTATCGTTGCCTTGAGGTGTTCACCTTCGTCGGTCTATGACGCCACACGGTCCGTGTAATTCCCGGGATTCCCGATGGGCACGACACGATAACGACTGCTGAGGCCGTGCTGGTAGGCCGAAACGCAGCTGGCCGCCGGCCAACTCTACACACTAACTGCATCACGAACACTAACCGACTCCAGCAAAACAGCCGAAAGGTGTGAGCATGAATTAAGTTACACATATTGGTGATATCTGCGTACATCAGGCTAATGACTGATTGTAAAATGTTCAAATGTTTGTTAAGCTTATGGGACTTAACTACGGGGTCATCAGTCCCTAAACTTACAAACTACTTATGAACTACTTACGAACTAGGACGGCACAAATATCCATGCCCGAGGGCGGATTCGAACCCCCGACCGTAGTGGCCGTGCTGACCGTGACTGGAGCGCCTCAGTCACCTCGGCCACCGCGGCCGGCGACTGATTGTAGAAGTGTTCTTACACTCGTACTGATTACAAAAACACATCTCACTAACGCGGATTATACAAGCACATATGACTACTAACGAATATAGGATCGTAACAGACTGAATTACCACAATGAATACGTACCTGGCTATACAAAATAATGGTCATTTATAGGACGCGATGACATCCGTCGGCTTTCACCCGTGACATCGGCGTGTTGTCGTGTCTGACGTCATCGCTACGCGGTAGTTTAGAAGTGCGTACGCGTTTGTAGGTTGCGTGAGTTATTTGGTGGCCTAGCTAAAGACAATAGTTTGTTTACAAGCATAACATAAATTATAGATTAAGATTTTGTTTTTAGAAAGTGACCTGTAGCATCACTCCGGTTGTTAGGTATAGGTTGACAGACAGGTTTATTTTTTTAATTTTTTTTTCCCAAGTGAGCACTGAATGCGCGAATGTTTAGGTAGAAACCTATGATGATGATACCTTCTATTGTTGTAATCAGTAATTTACGCGGATAACCACACATTATTTATTTCTATAACACGTAAGTTTTAAGATATGATATTATCCCGTATACGCATTTTCCGACATGTTGATGACGTCATGGGTCAAAGCAGATGGAGCGATTAGACTCGTAAAATAATGTCCAAAATCCTATAAAATCTGAAAATGCTTGTCTGCTTCTAAATATGGCTGGAAATAGTATATACATCCTAAACTCCTGTCCTACCCTCTCTCTCTCGTTTACTCTCTCTCTCTGTCTCTCTCTCTCTCTCTCTCTCTCTCTATCTCTCTCTCTCCCTGCCCATCACATATGTGTCACCTCTGTCCTCCTCCATCGTACCCTACATGCTCACTATGTCCATTTTCCCCCTTCACCCTGTTTTCTTTCGCCTATCTCTGACCTAGAGCGCTGTTTATAATTGGAAATGAAACCGGCACTCCAAATTTAAAACCAATTAGTAAATCTGTTGGGACCATTCGTATACAGGGTACAAATTTGTCTTCTACAGCTACTGGGTTTCTGAGGATAGCTTCCGTGACAGTGTTTCGTATAGTTTTAATCTGCTAATGGATGTATTTACAAAGATTTCGACGATTCAGTTCCCATATCCTAATCATAAGCCAACAAACCATAAAATAACTTCCCCTTTTTTTTCTATACTAGATAACAAATTAGAAAACAAAACAGCTCATTGATATATACACAATTTTTCTCTGAAAAATATATATTTTTAGATAGAATATACCGTTGTTGTAACTGCAGAAAGTAATACGAAACCACACAGTTTCACATTATAATACAGAATTTTGTTGTCGCAGTCGGTTTAGCAGAAAAAGCTGAAAATTACTATTTATATATAGCCTATGTCCATCCTAATGTTTGTTAGTGTAGCGTGTAAAATTTTTAAATAAATTGGCAAAGAACTTTTCGAGATTTTTGGTGACAATATTGCCTTTTTATGTACTACATACAGATTCATATATAGGAAGAAATATTTATTCTGTGTCCGTTAGATTGTTAATTAAAGTATCGTTTAAAAATTTGGAGAAAATAGGGTTACGGTAGTACTTTCCGAGACATTTGGTCATGTTTAACAACGATATATTTTTATACAGCATTACATGACCATAAACAACAACTAGTCTTTAGACTGTAGTGTAAAATACATGTATTTATTATTTGCCATATATATTCTAAATTATAGTACATAGTCTATATACATCAAAACGTTCGTTAAAGCCTAGTGTAGTTTTGAAATAAATTCATCAAGAATATTTCGAGGTATTTGCTACCAATTAACTGAGCGAGGTGGCGCAGTGGTAACACACTGGACTTGCATTCGGGTGGACGGTGGTTCAAATCCACCTCCGGCCATCCAGATTTAGGTTTTCCGTGATTTCCCTAAATCACTCCAGGCAAACGCCGGGATGGCTCCTTTCAAAGGGCACAGCCGATTTCTTTCCCCATCCTTACCCTAAATTCCGAGCGTTAGCTCCGTCTCTAATGACCAAGCTGTCGACGGGACGTTAAACCCGAAGCTTCCTTCCTTCTGCTACCAATGAATCTCCTTTGTATGTTATTTACATACTTATATTTTACGTGACTTAAAAAAGAAGTATAGCATGGATAAATCTACCATGACCAGCACAATTACCAAATGTCAGTATTGTTGAGCCTTCCTGGTACGGCTTGACGAGAAGGGTGCGTGATAACTGTTCACCTCAAACATCTTTTCATCTTTATCTACCTTCGATACTATTTTACAGGGAAAATGAGATAAGATCGCATGAAAACCATTTGGGTCTTTAAGTTACCCATTTAGAGGCAACTGGAAAATATTTTTACTGCCCACAGGCTTACTACAACATAACAGACATAGTGATGCTTTGCTTTTCAAGTCTTCACGGCTTTTTGTTCATACCTGCTAAATGCAAGGTTATTAATTTATTGTTATTTAAAGGAAAATTCACATATGGTTATTGTTTCTGACTCAGTGGGCTACATCGACGAGGGTGGGAATTTAAACAGGGGCAACTATTTATTCACAACCGATACAAAAGTGTTACATGTTTGCACCTGTTACTGTTCTTGAAAGTAGTCACCAGCGTTGTATAGAGCCCGTTTCCAGCGATGTGGAAGGCTTAGTATGCTGTTAGCAAAGCCTGCCTTGTTGTTGCCTTGAATGGATCGTCTACTGCTTGTCGAATCTTTGGAGCCGGCCGTGGTGGCCGAGGGGACTAAGGCGCTCCAGTCACGGTCTGCACGGCCACTACGGTCGGGGGTTCGAATCCCCTCTCGGGCATGGATATTTGTGCCGTCCTAGTTCGTAAGTAGTTCATAAGTAGTTTGTAAGTTTAGGGACTGATGACCCCGTAGTTAAGTCCCATAGACTATACAAACATTTGAACATTTTGAATCTTTGGAACAGTTCTGAAGCGAGTGCCAGGAAGTAGTTCCTTCATCTTCGGAATCAAATCAAAGTCACGAGGGCTTAAGAGCGGGGAGTATGGTGGATGATACAGTACTTCCCAGTACCATCGATCGAATAGAGCAACCACGGCTTGCGCCGTATGCGCCCGCGAATTGTGGTGCAAAATGATGGGCAGGTTGCGCAGAAAGTGTTGCTTCTTCTTTCGCAAAGCTGCTCGGAGGTGATGCTCCAAAAGTCGAACAGTAATATTGTGCATTGACAATCTCCATTGTTCCTGTTTGGAAAACATAGTAACTCCGTTACCTCAGACGGCTCGCTCACAAGTTACTGTGTTTCCCTCGCGTGTACGCACGCCGGTGACGTGTGACATTCAACTCCATTAGCTCGGAGGTAAGGTAGGTATGTCAACAACGTGTACTATTAGCGACAATAGTAAATTCCATTGCATAGTGTCTTCGCAGCAGTATTGCCACTATTTAAGTTACAAGCCTGTGTATCAATACTCCGCAAATCGCCAAGCACAGGTTATTTGGTATACCATTATCATTTCCCTGTATTTTTATACCTTTCCCGAATGGTTGGTGGAAAGAAAGATTAGCAACTAAGCCACTAGGGTTTCGAAGTTCTATCATTTTATCTTCATGTCTTTGTGACATTTACGCGAACTCTACAATCTTCTATATGGATCCGAAATAAACATTTCGGAAACCCTAGGAATTATAAAACAAACTTCTAACTAGCTGTGATACGGATCGCAATGCACTTAATATCAGAACATAAAGCACAAAGAAATTCAAACTTAAATTTAGTTCGTACAGTAGAACACTCGTTATATCCTGGGCCCAATATGTTACAGATGTCGTAGATTGACATAATTATAATTGGTTGGACCAGAACATCGTAATTTATTTGTACACCAGGTATATCTTTCGGCACAAGTGCTGTCGTCAGGTGTCTTTCTTAATTTAACTGAATTATTCGATATTTATGAGGTGTTAATATAATAAGAATACAGTATTCTGAGGCACTGACAAGAAACTAAAATTCGTAGAGTGAAGTGTAGGATTAAAAGAACATCTCATAAATATCGAATAAGTTAGTCTAAAGAAGAAAGACAACTGACGACGGCACTTATGCCGAAAGACATATAAATAAAAAATATATATTACAGTGTTCCGTCCAACCAGTTATACACTCCTGGCCATTAAAATTGCTACACCACAAAGATTACGTGATACAGATGCGAAATACACTCCTGGCCATTAAAATTGATACACCACGAACATCACGTGCTACGCACGAGAAATTTAACCGACGGGAAAAATATGCTCCGATATGCAAATGATTAGCTTTTCAGAGCATTCACACAAGGTTGGCGCCTGTGACGACACTTACAACGTGCTGACTTCAGAAAAGTTTCCAATCGATTTTTCATAGACAAACAGCAGTTGACCGGCGTTGCCTGGTGAAACGTTTTTGTGATGCCTCGTGTAAGGGGGAGAAATGCGTACCAACACGTTTCCGACTTTGATAAAAAAATCGGATTGTATCTATCGCGATTGCGGTTTATCGTATCGCGACATTGCTACTCGCGTTGGTCGCGATCCAATGACTGTTAGCAGAATACGGAATCGGTGGGTTCAGGAGGGCAATACGGAACGCCGTGCTGTATCCCAACGGCCTGGTATCACTAGCAGTCGAGATGACAGGAATCTTATCCGCATGACTATAACGGATCGTGCAGCCACGTCTCGACCCCTGAGTCAGCAGATGGGGACGTTTGTAAAACAACAATCATCTGCATGAACAGTTCGACGACTTTTGCAGCAGCATGGACTATCAGCTCCGAGAATGGCTGCGGTTACCCTTGAGGCTGCATCATAGACAGAAGCGCCTGTGATGGTGTACGCAACGACAAACCTGGGTGCACGAATGGCAAAACGTCATTTTTTCGGATGAATCCAGGTTCTGTTTACGGCATCATGATGGTTGCATGGGTGTTTGGCGACATTGCGGTGAACGCACATTGGACGTGCATTCGTTATCGCCATACTGGCGTATTACCGGCGTGATGGTATGTGGTGCCATTGGATACACGTCTCGGTCACGTCTTGTTCGCATCGACGGCACTTTGAACAGTGGCCGTTCCATTTGAGATGTGTTACGGCCTGTGGCTCTACTCTTCATTCGATCCGTGCGAAACCCTACGTTTCAGCAGGATAATGCCCGACCGCATGTTGCAGGTCCTGTACTGGCCTTTCTGGATACTGAAAATGTTCGGTTGCTGTCCTGGCCAGCACATTCTCCAGATCTCTCACCAACTGAAAACGTCTGGTCAATGGTGGCCGAGCAACTGGCTCGTCACAATACGCCATTCACTACTCTTGATGAACTGTGGTATCGTGTTGAAGCTGCATGGGCACCTGTACACGCCATCCAAGCTCTGTTTGACTCAATGCCCAGGCGTATCAAGGCCGTTATTACGGCCAGAGGTAGTTGTTCTGGGTACTGATTTCTCAGGATCTATGCACCCAAATAGCGTGAAAATGTAATAACTTGTCAGTTCTAGTCTATTTGTTCAATGAATCATCATCTCTTGGTGTAGCAATTTTAATGGTCATTAGTATAATTACAGTAAAAAAGGATAAAGTTAAGTACATACAACATCATGCAGTATACTATATCTTGTTGCACGTTGGCACCATTGCTAACGTGTTAACACTGAGACACGACCACAATGCACAACTGATGTACAAAGTCTTGGCCGTCATCAATATATTATACGTATAATTATGTGACGGTCACCACAAATGATCAGTGAAATGCGTGATCTCTCAGCCTTCTAAGAAGACCAACTTGATTGAGCGAGTTAGTGGGAGCATCTGAGGCGAAAATGGCTGCATTGTTCAACGTTTCACTAGCGATAGTGAGCTCAGTGAAGACAGCGTACTCAAAACAAGATGAAACGTAACTGGCAAAGTGGAATACATCGCGAAACCCACAATTAACAGACAACGAGCGACGAGTCAGATTGGGACCAGACAGCGTAGACCCACCACAGAAAAGGCAACTGTAAAACTTAGCACTCAGTTGGGTAACACTATTTCGATAAAAACAGTACGGTTGAACATTCCTGGAAGACATACAGATGCTAAAGCCGTAATATCGGAAACGAGCCTAAAGCTGGGAGGGAAGTGGTGGCACGTTCATAAAACTTGGACGCTTGGTGACTAACTTTGTGGTATAGTCCGATAACATCATCATTCATATTGCTTCCAATAAATAATCGGTTTTACGTATCGAAAACGCCAAAAGAAGGTTACGATGCGGCATGCCCACTCCCTACATCTTTTTGGCATTTACATCTCAATAATCAACTGCCTCTATCATTATCCTCTGTCAATGAGTATCTCATAATCCTCGACAATAAACTGCTGGCTGTGACTAGCGTATTGCTACTAATTAACACTGTCATATTCCAAAACAACAATGCCCCTTCCCATCCCCTCCCCCCCCCCCCCCCTGCACACACACAGCCAAAAATGTTCATCGCGCGGTAGTAGCCGAGCGGTGCGGAGCGCAACGTTGCGGATCGCGTGGTCTCCCGCGTCGGCCAATCCTCCCTCGAGCACGGATGTTTGTTTTGTTTTTAGTATAAATTAGTTCATAAGTAGTTTGTAAACATGTTCAAATGTTTGTAGAGTCTATGGGACTTAACTACGGGGTCATCAGTCCCTAAACTTACAAACTACTTATGAACTACGTACAACTAAGGACGGCACAAATATCCATGCCCGAGGGGGGATTCGAACCCCCGACCGTAGTGGCCGCGCAGACCGTGACTGGAGCGCCTGTCCCCTCGGCCACCGCGGACGGCGTAGTTTGTAAGTTTAGGGACTGATGACCCCGCAGTTAAGTCCCATAAGCTTTACAAACATTTGAAGAAACGTGTTCCAGCGTGCTTTGTAAAGCATCAGAAAATTAACAAAAATCTACTACAGACAGTAAAATCGCAGGGTCTCAAAACAATTGACCTGTTACGGGCTAGAGGTGAGACTGACGGTCAAATTTACATTTCCTAGATCTTTTAATATTTACAACATCTCGGCGGATGTTTTGGTGCAAGAGTGCATAACATTACATTGAAAACTATAAAGACACTGTTCTTCGAAGAGTTTCAGCTGTTCTCAAAGTCAGTATGGGCCAGCTCCTTATAAATAAATAATGTGTTTGTGTAAGGTGTCCATATTTTTTCTACCCTTCTGAGGTCAGTAGACGTTTGATTGAAACACGAAGAACATCAAAACAAATATTAATTGGAAGCCCTGACTTACGCTGCGGATGCTACTTCCAAATGTTCAAATGTTTGTAAAGCTTATGGGACTTAACTGCGGGGTCCTCAGTCCCTAAACTTACAAACTACTTATGAACTAGCTTATACTAAAGACGGCAGAAACATCCACGCCCGAGGTGGGATTCGATCCCCCGACGTGGAACTGCCTCGCGCATCGTAGTATAACGCCTCAATGCGCTCGGCCGCTCCGCCGCGGCGATGCTACTTCAACACGACATGTACACTTCATTAACGCATATAATTTTCCCTCGGGACTGATAGTCCTATTCAGCAGAAACCACGAGAGTGAGGAAATGCACGTCGAACTTTTTTTAAATTGTGTCCCTTCTATCGGGTGTGTTGGTGTTTTCCACGCAGGGGAGCTCCGTATTATACAGCATTGCAGCTGATCAATCTAATGAGATGCATATAATAAAGACCAGTTGAAGCAAAAATTACTTAATTCATAAACATGCAACGAAGATTCATTATTTGTAAATCGATGTCCAGATGTTTGAACTGTGATCCAGAAATCACATTCTTGATATAATCGAAAAATAAAAGTCCGTTTGTAATGGAGGGAAATCGACTTTCAGCATTTAATGGCTCTAATTCATTTCAGATACTTCTTTTCTACAGATTTGTTTTTTAGTGCTAACCATACGTAGATTTCCCATGTATAAAACGTCACTCTTCAAATAGATGGAACCGGACAGAGTTTCAGGGAGTTTGTGGATTGCGACAAGAGACGAAAGAACCAGAAATGATCAACGGCGTGAGGATGAAGGTGATGGAAACCACCTCATTACAGACAGTTATTTGTATACAGCCGTCAAGCAGAATGTAACTGAAAAATTATCATGATCACCTTTCCATTCACAATAATTTTTCGCGGGACTCCAGGAGGAAATTACCAGAGGAAGATAACTACGAGATATGGATTAATAACGAACGGATAACAACTCTGAGTTGGCAAGATTGATGTATAGAAGTGGGGAGAGAGTCGAAAAATCTGAAAAGCAAGATGTGTACATCAATGAATGGAAATGGAGAAAAAGTATTTCTGATTGGGCAATAAGAAAGGCAGCAGAAAAAGGTTTAATGGAAGTAAGATTTGTCATAAATCAGAGAGTGATTTACTATGCACAGTTCAGTGATTCTCTACCGAATAGACACTACACCATCTCCGACAAACATATGGGATCAGTAGTGGGAAGGAATGAGAAACGAGGAAGAATCTGTTCTGTAATAGACTTCGTTTATTCATAGTGAGAATACTATACCGTTATATTGCAAATAATATACTCAGCTGGCCATAGAAAATACGATACAAGGACTGTAGACATCACAGCCAAATTTAAATGGGAGGTAACGCGTTGTAGAAAGACTGCACGAGTGAAAATAATGCTCAAAGTGAAATGAGGAATATGATGAAAAGAGAATTTACTGTTTCCGATATTTCTGGCTATAACTGCTCCTACACAGCCCGACATTGAAACAAGGATTTTCAGGATGAAGCAATGATCTTTTATATGGGCAGTGCGGCTCACATAGGAAAGGCAGCGGGCGGGCGATGACCTTGCTGGACTCACGAATTGCCTGAGGCACTCGAGCCACGGACGCAACTCCGCTGGATTCGCCGAATCGCATTCGCATAAATATCTAGGGCGATCTACTACAATCGATAAATGAACGGCAACAGACGTCAATCCGTGGAGAAGTTTATCTACCTCTCAGAAACCAATAAGATGAAGACATTGGCTGAGAAGACCAGTTTTAGGTGTCGTCATTCCTTCGATTCTCTTCGCCAGAAAGAAGTATTCCGTCAGTTTGCTGACTATTTTTTTTCTCGTAAGTTCATAACGTTGCCGCGCAGCATGGGATACGTAAGTTCCCGTTAGAAGTAAGCATTGTCAGGCTTAGCTATCACTTGGATGGTTCACCGACCGCACCTGCGAGCATTGTTGACAAGCGGGGTGCAGTCAGCCCTTTTAAGGCCATTTGAGAAGCTGCTTGATAAGAATTTCCGCTCAAGAAAATCGACAGCACAGCCGGGGGGCCTTGACCAGGTTCCCGTCCATGCAGTATCCGAACGGAGGATGACAGGAACCTATTGGCTCTTTCAAAGCCTGTAAGACGAAGTTTACTTTTAGAACACATAACTTTAGGGCAGCGCCGAACAAGTGTTAATGGAATGAATGGTTTATTAACTATTGTTCAATCCGAATTCGGTTAATATGCTTCCTACGAATAACTAATATTCACAGTGCCTGTTGGTACTACTCTCCAGACAAATGCTTTAAAAATAATAAAGAAACAAAAATGAGAAGAAAGTTTCTCAACACTTCATCTTCGATGCCAACAGATGTGTCTTCTTTAGAAATGATTTTCTTCCCATACCCATTCTGGATTTTATATCTGAGTTCAAACAGAAAAATTATAGAAGATATTGTAATTTGATGTTACGAGACATTGCTGAAGATTAGATAGGTAGATCCGCGCAACTAATGAGGACGTACTGAAAAGTCTTGGAGAAACGAGAAATTTCTGGCATATCTTTACTTAAAACAGGGATCGTTTAGTAGAACACATTCTAGACATCAACTATCGTCAATGATTTAGATACCATATCTGCATACTGCAAAAACTGGCAACTGAGTCTAAATAATGATAAGTGTGAAGTCATTAATATGACCACTAAACGAAATCTGTTAAACTTCAGTTACACCATAATTCATTCAAATCCACATGCCGTCAATTCAACTAAATACCTAGGAATTAAAATTACGAAAAACGTACATTGGGAAGAACACGTAGAAAATACTGTAGGTAGGGCGAAACAAAAGCTACGTTTCATTGGCGGAACACTTAGAAGATGCAACAGTTCTACTAAACAAACTGCCTACATTACACTTGTGTGTCCTGTTTTGGAGTATTGCTGCGCATTGTGGGGGGTGATGAACGATGTAGAGAAAGTTCAGAGAAGGGCAGCTCGTTCTGTACTATCGCGATATAGGAGAGAGAGTGTCACGGAAATGATGCATGAGTTGGGTGAAAATCATTAAAAGAAAGGCGTTATTTGTTGCGGCAAGATCTATTTGTGAAATTTCTTTCACCAACTTTCTCCTCAGAAAGCAAATATATTTCGTTAGCATCCACCTTCATAGGGAGACAAGATCATCATAATAAAATAAGAGAATCAGATCGAAAACGGAAAGATTTAGGTGTTCCTTTTTCCCGCGAGCTATTAGAGAATAGAACTGTAGAGAATTATCATGCATTTCAATTTGACTTGCGGAGTATCTATGTAGATGTAGAATCTAACGTTGGAGGGAAGTGTGTGGATTAAAAATCGCACATGTAGACCCAGAGACGAATACAGTAAGCAAGTTCAGATGGATGATGATGAGGATGATGATGATTTCCTATTGAAATTCTGTGCGGGATTTCCATCGCGTCTTTACAGCCTTAAATGGTATCTGACTATGGCTGCCAGTACCTGTGTTTTGTGAAATTGAATAGGATAGCCTCCGGCTGCAAAGCACGTTCCACATCAGATGATCTGCTTAATCGTCCCTTTTACAGTTGTGAAGAAGGTATTTGGTTGCAGTTAGTAGCGATTCTGCGTGAAAATGTCTGCACAGATCATTGGTTACAATTAATTTCTGTCATTAACATTAGCGAAAGATTGTCGCGTGGAAGTTCAAGCTTCAGAAGGATGTCGCCATCGGGAAAAGTTTGGAAAACTCTGATGCCTACTTTCTAAAGATTTGTGTTTGAGGATGGTAGCAACACTGCTGAAACTAGTAATGAAATAAAAATATCTTTTCACTGACGTTTTGTTGGCAGTTAACATAATGAAACATATATCGGAACACTCCCTACAAAATGTGTGATCTATAAAGGAAAACACTATTTGCTAATTTGGATCACGTTCAAATTTCGTCAGATAGGTTTGGACAGTCGCTAATGGATCCTTTCTGAATGCCAAAGAAAAGATTGTATTACACTTCACTGCAATGCGTTCCGTTCACTCAGCCTACGATGTCCCTAGAGAAGCATTAATTTGTCCAGGTGGTGTCAGCAGTGTCGAAGATGTTCGATAACTTCGTCCTGTTGCACACCCCACTGACAACTCTGACCGCGATTATGTTTGTAACAGAACGCCTCAAGGGAGAGGAGAGCTTCATTGTGGTCTTCATGTCACCTCATGAGGGCTTTTCGTGTCCTTTGTGGTGGACGGTGCGTCTAAAAAATATTCCCACTTACCAACCACAAGAAAATCACAGACTTCAACGCTCGACCTCGCGATTCTGACATATCCATGATGGGTCCAGAGAAGGCGTGAGGGATGCGTTAAGAGGAGGTGTGAGGACCTTCACGTCTTTCAACACGTCCTTCGAGGTGATCGGCAGCATTGTAGTAAGGTTTGATACGAATGTGACGTAATTGACCCACCTAACATTTCACATGAACTTCGGAGATCTGGCCTTCTTTCTCGAATACTAGATTAGATTAATACTTGTTCCATAGATCGGGAATACGACACTTCCTAATGATGTGGAACGTGTCAGTTTAATGAAGGGCGTCTGTACAAGACGTTACATTACAGAAAAAATTACATGACAATTTTTTTTTTAATTTATTTATTTATTTATTTATTTTTTTAGATTTACTAATTTATAAATAAAATCTCGTCCAACGAATAGAAGAAGATCTCAATTAGAAATCTGTCAGGCTTCTGATGCTGCTTGGCAAGTGACCAAAGATTTTTGTGGCAGCATAATTTACCCCTTTCTGTGCCAAACGCAGATTTAGCCCTACATAGCGCAGATCATCCTTTCTCCTGGTGTTTTAGCTGTGCACACTGCTATTACTTTTGAACTGGGTTGGATTATGAACAACAACACCTTAGTGTTTGAAGAATCACCGAGCTTCCAGCCGCGCGGGAGTAGCCGAGCGGTCTGGAGCGCCTCGTTGCGGATCGCGTGGCCTCCTGAGTCGGAGGTTCGAATCCTTCCTCGAGCACGGATGTTTGTGTTGTCTTTAGTATAAGGTAGTTCATAAGTAGTTTGTAAGTTTAGGGACTGATGACCCCGCAGTTAAGTCCCGTAATCTTTAAAAACATTTGAACACAGCTTGCCCTTTATTCACATTAAGTGTTAAGTGCCATCGACAAGGGATCTCAAATCGATTCCATATGTTTGGATTTCCGGAAGGCTTTTGACACTGTACCCCACAAGCGGCTTCTAATGAAATTGCGTGCTTATGGAATATCTCCTCAATTGTGCGATTAGATTCACGATTTCCTATCAGAAAGGACACAGTTCGTTGTAAATGACAGTAACTCATCGAGTAAAACAGAAGTGATATCTGGCGTTCCACAGGAAAGCGTTATAGGTCCCCTACTTTTCCTCGTGTTTATAAATGATTTAGGAGACAATCTGAATAGCTCCCTTAGACTGTTCGCGGATGATGCTGTCGTTTATCGGTTAGTCAAGTCAACAGAGGATCAAAAGCAACTGCAAAGCGATTTAGACAAAATTTCTACTTGACCACTAAAAGAAATCCGCTGAACTTCAATTACGCGATAAATCAGTCAAACCTTAAGGTCGTAAATTCTACCAAATACCTAGGAGTTACAATTACGAACAACTTTGACTGGGGAGAACACATAGAAAATATTGTGGGGAAGGCGAACCAAAGGTTACGTTTCATTGGCAGAACGCTTCGAAGATGCACCAGCTCCACCAAAGAGACTGCCTACATCACACTTGTGCGTCCTTTCCTGGAGTACTGTTGCCCCTTGTGGGACCCTCACCAGGTGGGACTGACGGAAGACATTGAGAAGGTTCAGAGAAGGGCAACTCGTTTTGTTTTATCACGTTACGGCGGGGGGGGGGGGGGGCGTCACGGAAATGTTGCACGAATTGGGGTGGAAATCATTAAAAGAAAGACGTTATTCATTGCGACGTGATATGTTTGACAAGTTTCAATCACCGACTTTTACATCTGAATGTGAAAATAGTTTGCTAGCACCCACCTACTTAGGGAGACATGACCATCCCAATAAAATAAGAGAAATCAGATCGAAATCGGAACGATTTAGGTGTTCTTTCATCCTGCGCGCTATTATAGAATGGAACGGTAGAGAAAAGTTATGAAAGTGGTTAATGAACCCTCTGCCAGGCAGTTAAATGTGATTTGCAGAATATCTATGTAGATGTAGATGTAGAAAATTTGAAACCGAGCTTGCAAATTGGGCCGTGTCATGCTTCAAGTTTGATTTAAAAGCGAAAATCTGTCATTTGTTTGGTTTCGTCTGTGGCGCGGTTGGCTTCGATCTCCGCGAGACGGCGCGCGTACGGACGAGGGGTGTTGGAGTAACGACGGCCGCGGTGGAGTATCCGATCGGTCTAAGGCGCCTCGCTGCGGAGCGCGCAGTTGCTCGTAGTCGGAGTTTCGAGTATTCCATGGGGCATGGGTGTGTGTGTTGTCCTTGGGTTAGTTTAAATTAGGTTAAGTAGTTTGTAAGCTACGGACTGATGACTACGCAGTTTCGTCCGATAGATTTACAGACATTTGAACATTTGAGTAACGACGAGCAGTGGAGTTCTGGCTGCAGAGGTGAAGATTTTTACAGGAAGTAACGGTGGCATTGACTATAGCCGGCGCTGGTCAGGGCGCTTACTTTTGGTACCTTGTTGTGAGCTAAAGCTACTTACGGCTTCTCATCCGTGGAATTTGACCGACTGCGGCAATCCTTTTTTACATGCTGCAACCACGTTGATTAACAGATTTGAGTCTAGTTAATCTCAGCGTTCCATCTCTGAGTTTTATTAAATAAGATGGCACTAGCATTGTACCGCCATTAATCTGTGCAATCGTCGTGTCCTTTTCCACTTAAACCAGGACGATAACTTGTAAATAATCTCTAAGAGAATGAAGGTTGCCTCTTCTGCCAGTTACGCCGTTACCGATTATCTTCATCTGCACCTTCATTGTCGCTGAGATCTTCATCGGTATCCTGGCAAAGAGCTCTTACGTGGTACTAACAGTCGGGCCAAGGATTTATTCATTTTACATGTTCCTCCTTTCCATGATATGGCACAGCAACAGTAATTTCAATTCACGATAAACCAAAAATTGCGTCTCTGTTGCAGTTAAAAAAGGTTATTGATCAATGACGCGTTTCACGCTCGTCACGCATCTTCAGATTGGATGTGTAAATGACATACAATTGCTGTTACAAATGAATCAATATTGTCGCTAACCTAGCTCGCACTGTTTATAAAGTAAGTAAATTCGAATCGCGTAAGTCACTGAAACGACCTTATTGGCAAGTGAAATCGGAAAATTAAGAAGAAAAAGTAGTTATACGAATGACACTGATAAAATCGCGTAAGAACAAAGTAAGGAAAGGGACATACCATAGCATGATGGGGTAATGAGAGAGGTAGGCAGGCGATTAAACTTTGCTAGGAACAAACACTGGACTGACAGTTATTTGACAACAGGCACAAATTGCAAATGGAGCAAATTGATGGCGCTGATAACCGAAAACGACAAAAAGTATTGGATACAATGAAAATTGTTTGGAATAAAGAAACCACCACGCGTTATTTATTTGTTTGTTTTTAACTAGGCTCTTGTACCTACTGGGCTTAACGACGAGTATGGCTGAACTTCCAGGATTATAAATCATTAATTTTAAAATACATTCAACCAACACGAAAACGTTGAAATTTTCGTCACGTGACTTTTTACAAGTATTGCGTATTTAAAGAACTGCATTTTTCCATCAGATGTATAAACTTTCTTTTTTTCTCGACCGGTTGCGGTCACTCAGCCTGTTATGAACAGACATAAACCCTTTACTGCATGACATTTATTTGAAGCTATCAAAACTACCACGATTAATGTATAGTACGCATATACTGAGAAAAATATTGACAAAAAATGTCTTAAATTATTATGCACTATTAGCAACAAAAAATGTCATATCTGGTCAGCTATATAGTGCTTCCATGATGTACCCAGTGCAGTAAATGTCACTATGATGCCTCTAATCTTTCCCGAAAGTAGGTCATAATGCAACAGTAATATGTGATCGTCTACTTTTTTTACATGACAAATGAGGTATACAAAAGTAAACAAACACACATGTTCGGAGTCACTCAATGCATCTAACTGTCGAACTGATTCAGTAACACTCTCCAATTTATAATTTCTAGGACGAGCTATTTGCATATGTAACACTATCTACAGAAGCAGCTACAATTTATTTATGGTAAAATGTTGATCAGTTTGAGAGAAAATGGAAAAATAACGTATGTAGCTGATCAGCTACACTATGCATTAAAGGGTTAATAGTAAATGCAAATGCGCTTTGTCATAAACTGACGGAACGCCTCGATTTCGCGAGAATACACATGGAGACTGGATGTGAGCACTCGACAGTAATGAGAATTTCCATTTACCATTATTGTTTTTCCGTTGGTGACGGTCTGAGTTATCGTAACCGGTCGAGAATTCTAGCGCTGACAGAGAAAATTAATTTCTTTTAATACTACAACTACAGGTCGTTACGGAAATACATAAAAGTGTTTAACATATGTAATATAAATTCATGTCAGAGAATGAACTTTTTTTAAATCCGAGTTATTAAGCGAAATAAAAATGTACACTCTGTAGCCGCGACTGTCAGTTTACTTGCGTAAACATTGCTTTAGAGAACGTAAATCTGAGAGACAGTTGTAGCAATAAGTTCAAGGAGATACTCTCGTGGAATCGCAGATAGTACAAGCGATATAAGCGATAGTAAATCAGCCTTTCCTTCTGTTCATTTCCATTTCAAACCAGTTCACGTGGCTTCAGAAACCGCCGTGTTTCAATATTACTGTAACTACGCTGTGTGAGACGCAGCTTCTAACTCACTGTAAGCGCGCATTTATTAGCATCTCCTTATCTGCAAATCGAGGGACATCAGAAATGAAAAAACATTGTGGCAGATCGCCTAGATGCGGAACACCAAAAACGTATGTTTCATGATGTTAGATAATACAAGAGTGAAGTGTTAAAATGTTTATGTCAATTCTGTCATAGTTGCTTTTAATAATGTGGTGACTAGTTTAGAACCGTCAAATTCATTCCCAAACCAACCAGTTAAAACTACACTACCAGGGATTCCCAAATAATAACTTTTAGTGCAGTTTTAGTATCGCTTTCTCTTTCCAAGCATTAATCACGATTTACAGGATCTGCTGCTTTGCCACATCTCCTCCATTTCTTTCTGTCGTTGACATCTTCTGGTCTTAAACCAACAACGTGCATATCTGTCCTGATGTTGTCAGTCCACCTCTCTGCCGGTCTTCATGGTGGTCTTTCTGCTCCTGGATAGATTTGGAGCGCTGGTTTTGCAAGAGAGTTGTCCTGCTTCTTCGTGACATGGGCCGCACCAGCGGTGACGGTCTTCCTTCAGTTTCTCAGTGATGTCCGCGACACCAAATCTTTCCCGACATCAGTGTTTTCTATATGATCATATCGGGTCAGCTCCACGGACCAACGAAGCCTCTCCATGGCATGTAACATTTGCTCCTTTTGTTTCGTCATAGGACGACACTCAGTCCCATAGCTTCCTTCTGGACGTACCATGGTTTCGTAAACTTTTGCCTATAGACGTTGAGGCATCTTTCTACCGCGGAGGATTCCAGTGACCTGTCTCCACTTGAGCCAAGCTCCATTCACTCTCCTCCGAGTATCGAAAGTTGTGTCACAGTCTGAGGTGACAACGGACCCCAGGTACTTAAAATGCATGGTCTTCTGAAGGTCTTCTTCTCTGATACTTATGGTGCCTCTGGTTTGGGAGCTGCATTCTAGATATTCAATCTGGACATTGAGGTGCAGTCCATTTACAACCAGTCTGTCCTTCCACGTTTGAACCTGGTGTGTTTCTGGGCGGATTTGTTCGGCAAGTACCACATCATCGGCATAAAAAAGGGTCCAGCGATGAGAAGTCTGTATGTCACTCACAAAGATATCGAAGAGCGGAGAGATTCCAGCAGGATTACCGACCAGCACTAGTAGTATTACGGTGTACAAGTTGCACCAGCTTACATACTCTTCAGGGACGCCTTGACAACGAAGAACTCGCCAGATAAGGTCGTTTGGGATACGGTCAAAAGCCTTTTCTATGTCTATAAATGCCATGTGAACACTCTTCTGTCTCTCTTTGTACTTTTACATCAAAAGGCGTGTGGAATGGATAGCATCGATGGTATTGCATCCCTTAACAAATCCACGCTCGTTTGGTGTTACAGAGAGTATTCTTCTGAGTCTGCTATCACGTACACGTTCCACTATTGTTAAAGTGTGACAGCATTCGAATAGGGCGATAAGTCGAGCATTCATTCATATGTCCTTTTCCGTTCCATATTGGAACTTTTATGCTAGTGGAAGTGCAGTTTTATTATTATATTAGCTTGAAAATGAAATTGATGATTCCACACTAATCTCACATTATAATATGCAACTTAGAATAAAAGATGTAATCGTATCCAAGTATCTGTTCCTGCCTGATATTATGACGGTAAAACTGAAGGTTAAAATGTATTTTATTCCTAAAGTCAACGATTTATTGTGTTCTTGCACAAGTTGAAATTTTTTCCACTAAGAGTGAGTTTCGTTAAGAATTTCAGTTTGTTAAACTAGTTAATGGTGGAAGATCCAAATGTTCAAATGTTTGTAATCCTAAAGGATGACACTGTAAGGCGCCTGCCAACTTGAAGTGAGCACTCATTCCTTTCAAAATGTTCCCCCTATATTTACCTCGTGTAATTGATTGCAAATGGTCATTGCTGGACGGCAACTTCACCGGAATATCAGTTAAGGTAATATTCGCTCGACTTGGCGGTAGGAAGCGAGGGTGACCACCGGGAGTCCACGTGCTGCTCTCGGCGAGTTTGTGACACTTGCGGGGAGTGACACTTGCGGTGAAAGGGAATGTGTAGACACTTGCGGGGAGACCAGGACGCTGCAGGTAGTGAACAGGGTGTTCCAGAAGTAGGGATACACCACCCCTACTCCTCGCCCTCCAGCCGCTACCTGTGCCGTATTCAGGGAAAGGCCCACCGAGCGAGGTGGAGCAGTAGTAACGGCCCGGAGATATCACAGCCTCATTCAACAGGGAGATAACACGTCATACGAATATCACTCGATCTACAATACAGCACCATGTGAAGAGGAATGTGATGAAATCGGAATTGAGCGCAACCGTTGCTAACTACAATTTCGGATTTACTGCATTTTGATTCAGAATTCGCAGAATTCGCATTTATCGCAAATGCGAATTTTTCCTGTCCCTAGTAATACCTCTAAAAATAAACAGCTGATCAAGGCACTAAAAGCAAGGGCAGATCTTTGGGTGTATTACTACAAATAACTAAAACACAATTTGATCGTGGAATTATATACAATCTCATTATAAAGGTTTTTTGTAGGTGGTTTTGAGCAGCTTTTAAATATGTTAGGAATAGCATTATGAAATATAGACAGCTACACCTTATGTTTATTATGAGATATCGATTTCGGCTAATTTCAGGTCATCTTCAAGTCTCAAACAACAGGTGTTACTTATGCATTTTTCCAGTGGCACTCATAACCTTTAACTGTTTACACACGAGGTCTAACGTTGTTAATCGCGTTAGCGATGAAAACAGAACCCAGAATCTTTGCGTCTAAATGATACATATATTGGTGTGATGTCTTATTTCGAAAGAACAGACATCACACCAATACATACATATCTCTCGGTAAAGTGGAACGGTACGACGTCGTTACGTAGCACAGCACAGCCGACTGGAAACACAGGAGAAGTGCAAACAACGTTCTCTCCTCAGAGGTAAGATGAGGTTCGACGTAGACTTCTACAACATACAGTCTACACGGCGAAGATTACACCAAAAAATTTAACGTTTCGTCTACTTTGGCGATAGCAACCAAATTTTAAAATCGTGTCTATGTAAAGATTTAGCAAGACAAAATGCTTCAAGTCCAAAACTTCACTGATTTTCGAGTTCTGAATTTTTAATATGTTTTAATGTTATTACAGAAAAAACAAATTTGGGACTCACACTACAATTTTCATATGGCAGATTTTGTAGGTACATTCACAAGACATAATTCAACGGTTGTGTACATTCATCTTATGAGAAGTATCAATTATTTGTTTTCAGTGTTTATTTCAAATTTCTACATTTAAGTTTCTTTAATTATTAGTACTTAAATGTGGTTATGAACTAAATAAATTACGTGTATATGTGTAGTCTTATGCGGCCAAACTACTTAGGTTATTGGTCGCTAGACTTACACACTACTTAATCTTACTTAAAATAACTTAGGCAAAGTACAAACAGACATACCCATGTCCGACGAAGTACTCGAACCTCCGACCGGACCGGCCGCGCAATTTGTGACATGACATGTTTGATAATATTAATGCATAGAAGTATGAAATCACGTCAAGACTACTTCCTGAAAAATTTCGACAAAAAAAGTTGGCACCGAGTTTAGAAAAAGAAAATTCTGGTATATTGGATTTTAACATTTTATCAAAAAATGAATGTTACTACAAGAGATACAGCCATTCAAATTTACGGGCACCATAACGTTTTCCCTTCCTGAGTAAATGAGTTGCTTCTTGTAGTCTCAACACCTTTTTCTTGAATGTTCTGAATATAAATCTTCACACAGACTTCTTGAGGGGGAGAGTGATACGGATATCTGATTGTAAACCACTGCCTATTACCTTAGACCTTTTTGACTGCACTGAACAGTAGTTCCGCGTATTCCGTAATTTATATTTATACAGTTAACAGGCAATGTTTATAACCAACTATTGGCTGCCAATTTCGCTTCATTTTTCCTGGAAGTCTTGCAACTTGTTTCTCCCTGTTGGTTTATGCCAAGTTCGGAGTAAAAATGGTTCTATATGACGGTGATGGAAAATAGTTAGCATTTTTCGGTGTGTGACATTCCATTAGATGTATTTGTAATTCGAATACAGCCAAATCGTTTTGGGGTCTACGAATAAACGCTTCAAATATGTAAAATACTCATTGACTTATTATTAACGTTTTTTAATTGAAGGTTTAAGGTTGCGTCTCCTATTAAAAAGCATAGTAGATATTTTTAAAGAGATGGAAGTTGCGTGATAGTGGGGTTAACTACATAGCGGTCAATTACATCAACGTATCTGTACAGGATGCCTAATATATTTATTGCTTGCGCAGGTGTCTTGATATGCTTAGTGTTCTGAATAATATGCTTTTAGGGGGTATGACTGTGGAAAGTCATCGTCTTGTAGTAGCAGAGAATGTCTTAATAACTCTCCAAACATTATCACTATTAAAATACCTTTTTGTTTACAGGAGGAACACTCAACGGATTAATATGTTGTTAGAACAAGTTACTATATTGCTCTTCAGCTTTGAAAGGGTTGTGCAATTTCACTGATTTTCGTGTTATGTTGACAGTGTGGAAACTTGACAACAGCAGTGCTAGACTTCTTGGTGTGCCTGTACCCAGGAAAAGCCATTAGCCACCCCAAGGGCCCCGGGTTCCGCGCAAGTGTCACTCCGCGCAAGTGTTCCAACCCCGCTCTCGGCCGCAGCCACCATTCATAGAACTCGATGGGAGACGGGCCAGCATTCACACAATGGCCGTGCTATGCCAACCGTCGCCGGCGAGGTGGATTGCTTACGCAAACACACGCCGCAGCCCAACCGTGAGCGAAACAGGTGAACGACCTGACACAGTCCATGACCCTGAGGAGATCTGTTTGCAGGCGGTGATAGGCCGAATAACGCCTTCTCCATGTATCACTCCGTGTAAGACGTGGAGCGAACACCCATAGGCTTCCCTTTGAAATGACTGTCGGTGATTAGTGTGCAGAAAGTTTTGGAGGGAATTTTTCATAGCTTTCGAGCCAGCTAGAGCTGGAGAGTCGCTGGCGACGGCAGTCGTCTGACGAATCTCTCCTTGGGCAACCGCTTAGGTGAGTACTTTCGAGATTTTGCTTGAGCAGTGTTTCGTTTTGTTTGCACGTTTCGATCCTGATAGTAAATTGAGACAGTGTACAGAAACTCTGTGTTCACTTCTAATTTATATTGAGATCTTCCGACTTGCAGGCAAAGCTAAATACTTCTTACCGTTTCGTGGCTAGCTGGTTTTTCTAGAGCAGTTTTCGCTGAGTGTGTGCTCAGCCAGTATAGTGACCTTTTGTGTCTCGTTCACTTGACTGGACACGTACTTCCGCTTTCGTGTATTTGCATATTGTGTGGAGGAATATTTGGATAATCGTCTGTACCGACAGTCGAGGCTCCAATTCACTTGTTCACAATCGCAGTGAACAAGCAGTACGCAGCTTCCTTGTTGCTCAACCGCCCATTAACTGACCTACATGTCTCTCTCTCTCTCTAGAAGAGCACAGACGCAGGCTGATATCTAGCAAAAATCAAAATGCACCCAACAGAAGTTACTCAACTAGTCAGATATTTAGAAATGTGTCACTAGTGAGCACCATCTAATAACTAACCGGAACACTAAAAAGATTTCCATGAAATATATGAAGACTTACCTTGTTTATTAACACTAACTCGTTTAAAACCACCGCAATTGAAACAAAAGCAGTTGCCTCGCGTCCCAGCGTCTACTGCGCAACTGCAAAACGCATACATACGCTCTGTGGTGGTTTTTACCAAGCCTATGGGGAGAGGGGTGGTGTGCAGTCAACCGCATCCGGTAACTCTCCTGTACTTACTATATGAATTGAAAAAATGCTCCAGAATCTGGAGTTTTCCAGAACAGCCATAATTAAAAGTAAGAACAGCATCAATAACACCAAGTCCAAAGACTGAACTTCTAGCAAATCCAGAATCTAAAACACTGTTAGTCGATCACTGTTGTTTGTCAAGCAGAAACAAATTTACGGTTCGAAAAGATTCCTGTGAAGTACCGCTAGTGTAGGCGACTTACGAAACGGACAGTTCTCTACAAAACAAAAGAAATCAAAGCCTCCTAGAGAAAAATGCTAATATGCGAAATGATGGAAAACAAAATTCTCAGAAATGTCAGTGCACGATTATTTTCAAATATTTATTTAAAATAGTAAATAATGGAATATTTCAATAAAATCAATACTAAATTAAACATAAACATCCATATTTTCATAATTCGCATAAAGTATAAATGTGAAATTTTGTCAGTTTTGACGGTACGACTCCCCTTAAAAGTGTTCTGAGCAGTTACATATCAAATCATACGTATATTAGTCACTGTAACCTTAGTGTAAATCGTTTTATGGAGTCCCTCTCTCTGAATATCCATCAACTGTGTAGTCATCATTTGATTAAACGTGTCTGGTACATTGTTTTACTGACAACTTAATATATTTTGTTTGTTGAGATATATATATTCCAAGATCGCTAGTTCAGTATTTTATTTCAGATTATCGGTTTCGACAAACCTAGTTGTCATCTTCGGATCTCTACATTTTAAAGAATAGCACCTCACCATAAGTTATTTAGAACTGTGCAGTTCAGTCGTGTTGTGTCACGATTTATAAGAATTTACGTTTGCTCGTCGTTTATGATATCTTCAACGTCATATAAACTAGATATGACCTAATTTAAAATCATATGTTATAGATCGTCACGTTTAAAACCAATCACACAACAGATTTTTCGTCACTTGTTCACAATGTACTCTACACACAGTATCGTTTCTGTACTCACTGTATTATATTGCTTAATTTTGTACTCTCGTGAAAGGGATTTTTTTATTGTATTTTTTTTTTTTTTTTTTTTTGTTATTAGGAAGGCAAGTTCAATTTAATGTCACCTGTTTACTACTTCTTTATTGCATCATACAGGTATAATCCCATGACTTTATACTTTATACGTTTTATTTTATTCCTTTTATTTATTTATTTATTCGGTATGTTCTTCACGGTCACGCCATCTGGTGTGACAAGTTCGTTTTTTTCCGCTTTCGTACTTGCATCTCTCGATATACTTGACTGTCTTTGGATTTTGTGGGCCACACGACACAGCTTTTTATCTTGTGTAATCAACTATGTACACAAATACGTAATTCCACTTATACAATTTTTGTGAAGATCATTCTCGTGCTCGTGATTATGTGCCTTTTGACAACTTATCTAATGATGGGCCAAACCCGAAAGTCGTTTTAAAGAATTTGGCAATAGTAGATAATATAGGGTGACAAGACGTCCCGTATTTCACGGTATCGTCAGTTGTCACGACACAGTAAATACGGGAGTATATTGTCCCGTTTTTCTACTTCCCGTCCCATATATCATAAAGTAATGTACAGCATGACCAAATGTAGAACGAATTTTGTAATAATCAAACAAAGGAATCAAACAAATAATGCATGATTTTTTTATTTCTGTGGTTGGTACTATTTAAAGCTTTCAGATGACACGGTAAAGTAAACTGCAAATATTCAGTCTTTAATTAGCTCATTGCTAGAGAATAGCGTGCTGAAAGAGTTTGATTTCCTTGACATTTCAAGTTCATTTCACGAGACGTTAATTCATTATATCGAGAATTGGGTTTATTCATTTCATGTGCTGGGTTCATCTCAAATATCTTTTCAGTAAAGTCTTAAAACTTTAGCGGAGTTTGACAAAAAATTTGAAGGAAAGATTTGAAGATCAGTTTTTTGAGTTTGTAGAAATGTATGTGAATAGAAAAATTATTAATTGAGAACTGGGAAGCGAGTTGGTGAAAACTGGTCTCTCATTTTCAACATACTTGCATCTGAAGATATCTGGTGCAAAAATTTTCAGCTCATTACTGGGTTTGTTCTAGCTCTAACTGGCACTAACGCAGATGCAGAAAGAGCGTTCTCCAGTTCAAATAGTTTGCGAACAGACGGAAAGAACAGCTTTAGTGTGCAAAGGAAATAAGTATAACAAGATCTCATTTCCAAAATATTTCATGTACTACGAAAATCTATGGGAACATACCGAACTCTATAATGACATACATTCCTCTGAAAAATATTATTCAGAGAGAAATAAGTAAACTTTGTAAGCAAAAATTGCGGGTGACACCTATAAAACAATAATATATTTCTCTAATTAGTAATACACTTTATTTTGTTTTCTGTTGTACTAGTACCTCTTAATTAAAAGATTGCCATATATGTATTTTTACCCTTCTCAAAAGCCCCAAATTCGTATGTTTGTGTACATTTGCATTTACATGGAAACTCTGCTAATCACTTTGACGTGTATGGCAGAAGGTTCATCGTATCAATTTTATGATATTTCCCTATAGTTCCATTCTCTAACAGCTCGCGGAAAAAAGGAACACCTAAATCGTTCTGTTTTCGATCTGATTTCTGTATAATGGTCATGTCTCCCTATTTAGGTAGGTGCTAACAATATATCTTCGCATTCTGAAGAACAAGTTGGTGAAAGAAATTTCGTAAACAGATCTCTCAGCAACAAATAACGCCTTCCTTTTAATGATTTCCACCCTAGTTCCTTCATCATTTCCATGACACTCTCTCCTCCATATCGCGATAATACAAAACGCGCCGCCCTTCTCTGAACTTTCTCTAAATCTTCCGTCAGTCCCGCCTGGTGTGGATCCCACAGTGAGCAGCCATACTCCAAAATAGTACGCAGGAGTGTAGTGTAGGAAATTTCTTTAGTAGAACTGTTGCATCTTCTAAGTGTCCTGCCAATGAAACACCCAGTTGTTCTCATGTTTTCAGCAATTAAATACTTTTCGTGCTGTAGTAATTATTTTATAGTCAAAAGTTGCATTTTCTGCTCACAATATACAGCAATTTTTTAGGGACGCGAGAACCAACAAACACGACACGTCATCAGAATGAAACTTTCACTCTGCAGCGGAGTGTGCGCTGATATGAAACCCAGGTTCGAGTCCCGGTTTCGGCACATAATTTTAATCTGCCAGGAAGTTTCATATGAGCGCACACTCCGCTGAAGAGTGAAAGTTTCATTCAAAACATCCCTTAGGCTGTGGCTAAGCCATGTCTCCACCATATCCTTTCTTCCAGGAGTGCTAGTCTTGCATGGTTCGCAGGAGAGCTTCTGTGAAGTTCGGAAAGTAGGAGGCGAGGTACTGGCGGAAGTAAAGTTGTGAGGCGGCATCGTGAGTCGTGTCGGGACAGCACAGTTGGTAGTGCGCTTGCCCACGAAAGGCAAAGGTCCCAGGTTGGAATCCCGGTTCCGGCACACAATTTTAATCTGCCAGGAAGTTTCACGACACTTCAGCTTTGGGGTGAAATGGGGAGGGGCAGACAGAAATAGTAGCTTTGTTTCCTCCTACACTGTGTTCCATTAATTCGTGTGTTTACCTCCGTGTTAATAAGTAACACCAAGCTTTAAGGGATAACAGTCGTGTTGATGACATTTGATTTTGCAATCTCGGTACCCATAGTTGTATCGTATTTTCATTTTGGAGGTAGGGTCACCCTAATGTAACACTTCTATGTTGTTGTTGTGGTCTTCAGTGCGGAGACTGGTTTGATGCAGCTCTCCACCATACCCTATCCTGGGCAAGCCTCTTAATCTCCACATAAGAACGGCAACCTACATCTGTCTGAATTTGCTTACTGTATCCATCTCTTGGTCTTCCTCTGCGGTTTTTACCCCACACACTTCCCTCCAACGCTAAATTCATAATTCCTTGATGTCTAAGAATGTGCCCTACCAATCAATCCCTTCTTTTAGTCAAGGTATGCAAGAAATTTCTTTTCTCCCCAATTCTGTTCAGTACCTCCTCATTAGTTACGCGATCCACCCACCTAATCTTCAGCATTCTTCTGTAGCACCATATTTCAAAAGCCTCAATCCTCTTTCTGTCCGCACTGTTTATCGTCCATGTCTCACTCCCATACAAGGCAACACTCCATACAAATGCCTTCAGAAAGGACTTCCTTAGGCTTAAATCAATATTTGATGTTAGAAAATTTCTCTTTTTCAAAAACGCTTTTCTACCCATTGCCATTCTGCATTTTATATCCTCTGTACTGCGACCATCATTTGTTATTTTACTGCCCAAGTAACAAAACTCATCTACCTCCTTTATTGCTTCGTTACCTAATCTAATTCCTTCAGCATCGCCTGATTTTCTTACACTGCACTCCATTACCCTAGTTTAACACTTCTATACGGCATCTAAAACCCGTTATGAGCGACAGGTGCCGGCCGCGGTGGCCGAGGGGACTGCGGCGTTCCAGTCACGGTCTGCACGGAAACTGCGGTCGGGGGTTCGAATCCCCCCTCAGGCATTGATATTTGTGCCGTCTTTAGTGTTAGCTAGTTCATAAGTAGTTTGTAAGTTTAGGGACTGATGACCCCGTAGTTAAGTCCCATAAGCTATACAAACATTTGAACATTTGAGCATTTGAGCGACAGGTCGGTATTGATTACAGCTACTGTGTAATTGGAAACGGTGGCTTACCGCATCCAGAAGCCGCACCGCAGTGCCTCTACGGTGTTTTGGTGCAGAGGAGGCGGGCAGAGTCCCTGCCTAGTCCAGATTGCGCACACTCACTCTCAGCCGACCTCCGCACGATGGGCGTGCTTCCGCTTCCGCACCAGCTGCTCCGGTACAGCTAGGACACGCCTCTACGCGTTCTACTTTACGCGCATTTCTTCTCTGCCAGTGCGCACACGTGTCGCACACAAAGGGGGCAGCAGTACATCACGTGGAGTGCGATGCACCGTTGGCCTTCCACAACACAACAGCAAAGACCAGGGAAACGACAGCCAGATTTATTTTGAACATGACAGGTTACATGGAAATCTTTTTAGTTTTACGGTTAGTTATTAGATGGTGCCTAATAGTGACATATTTTTAAATATATGAATAGCTGCACGAACAGTAACTTCTGTTGCGTGCCTTCTGATTCTAGTCCGGCCAACGTGGCTGCTACGGTCACACAGTCATGGGGTGCGGCGTCTATCCCTGATAGATCGGGATACATGCCGCAATCTTCGATACTCATTGTGTTGACAGTTGCAGGGAAATTAGGAATAAAAGCTAATGATGGAGAGGAATTCTTTTGATAAACTCTGATAGACTAAGTTTAATCTTTAAATATAATTTAAAATTTAATTCATTGTTTCGATATAACAAAAATAAAGGATTTGTTTGCCAATTCTTCAGTGTTTATTTTTGTTCCTCAACTGTTACAATCATAAACTAAAATTTTAACATATTTTGTTTGAAAAATTATAAATTTCAACAAATATCATCGCATGGCATGTCAGCCATAAAGGCGCGGCTTCTTATTCTTACCCTTTTCTGAATGGTCAAATATAATGAGGAATGAGTACATGTGAAATTCTCAAAAGGAAAACTAGTTTGTTTACTTGTAAAAGAAATAATTTTTAATTAAGTGCATTATGGAATTTATTATGAATAATTTTGAAAATGTACGCCATGTCTCCCGCATTTACCCTACCACTGCATCAGTCAAATTCAGCTGTTTTACATTAATTTCCCGATTATGTATGTATCTTGATATTTTGCTGAGGCTTGAAACGCAAAAATTTAGTAACTATTTCATTAAATCGTAAAAATGTAATTATAAACAATCATTACTTCTTCGGCAACTTTTGCCCACCGCTCGAAACTTTATTGTCGCTGCAACTGTCAGCTGGTAATAACGTTCACAGCAGTGTGTGTCGCGACTCTGTATATTATACTGTGGTGTAGCAGTCTAGCTGTTTCATACATACTGTCAAAGTTGCTTTGGTGCAGCAGTGGGTGGTATATCACGGGCCAGCCGTTCCGCAGACTGAATATTATCGCTAGGCGAGACATGGGGACATCAATGCACGGTACCCAGTGCAGGATCAATAAGACGATACATAAGGCAACGGTGCCACGGTGGAGTGACAGAGCGTTCTAAGGCGCCTTGCTGGGGAGCGTGCGGTTGCTCGCCGTCAGGTGTTCAAGTCCTCCCTCGGGCATGGGTGACTTTTTTCCCCTGAGGTTAGTTTCACTTATTTTAAGTACTCCGTAAGCTAAGGGACGTAACCAGAGTAGTTAAGTCCCATAGATGTACAAACATTTGAACATTTGATATTAACTCAACAGTTCCACACCACCGGTGCCTTCAGATTCTAATGCGACAATCGTGGTGGTGAAGGGAGAATTATTGTGGAGACACCGTAGCATAAGGCTGTTGAACTGTTGCGTTATGTATTGTCTTACTAATCCTGTAACAGGTACATTGTAAACTGCTTAAAACAATTAAGGAATTAGGGGAGATATCATACAGAATATACAAATGGTAATTATTCAGATATTGCTTACAATTGCAATTTGTTTGTGATACAGGATATTCTGCTGTCTCAACTCTTTATTTGAGGATTTCATGGTGTTTACATACAGCGACGCACCATTCTCATTACCCTCTAATAAGGTGTGTGATCACCTCGGAAGGCAAGAACAGTTGTACACCTTCGTGTCATGGACAGTATGAGGTTATCAATCAGCTATTGAGGGATATTTAGACATTCTCACATGAGCGCTATATCCAGCTCTACAACCGTTGTGGGAGGTACTGGTCTGGCTGCAATGCGTCTTCCAAGTGCATCCCAGACATGCTCAATCGGATATAAGTCCGGTGAACAAGCTGCCCAGTTGATTAATTCAATTCCCTGAGGTTCAAGCGGGTTGTCCAACAATGCAGATCTGTGAAGACGAGCGTTATCGTCCACCAAAGGAACTCATTTCCTGTGGCACTACCGTAGGACACAACAAAAGGTCAAATGATCTGGTCTCTATACTTGTGTGCAGTCAAAATACCATTCTGAACGACATAAAAGTCCTTACGTAAGCCAATACTGACTCCCGACCACATCATTCGTCCACCACCATGATATGGTGATGTTTCTTGCACATTGGCAGAATTGTTCCAAGTTTCACGTTCTCTCCAGATTGTCTGGCTGAATACAAAATCTTGACTCATCTGTCCGGCACCATTCGTTACGACTTCAAGCCTGATTATCCTCCGTTCACTTACTACTGGCTAAACGGTGTCGTGGTTTTAATGGGACGCAGACCATAGGCCTTCGTGCGTTGAGGCCACATTTCCGAAGACGATTTTGGACTCTGTGTTGATATTGCGCGTCCTGTTTCTGCCTGGAGGGTACGGTGCAGGTGAGTTGAATGAGTCTCCTGTAGCGACGGGCTGTGAACCGGAGATAACGGTCTTCTCTTGCAGTTGTTACCCATGGACGACCTTGTACTTGCCTTCTTTTAACGGTTCCTGTTGTCTGAATTTGCGTCTAGGTCCTGGAAACTACATTTCTAGAGACTTCAGTAGCTGCAGCCTCGTCCCTCTGTGTCTCCTATAGCTCTCCGTGACATAACTTCGGGTACGTCACGTTATTATTGCATTGCACTACCTGCTCACTACACTATCTGAAACCAACTGCTTGTGTAATGATTTGGTAAACACACGTCGACACCAACCCCTTCTGCATCAACTTTCTGTTATTACCACTATCTCCAGTGCAGTACTGTTGTTGTTGTTACCACTACGTAGAACGGACGGAAAGATGTCGAACCATTTTAGTTCATTCTGCCGATGACAATACTTCAGAACCTAGATCTCTCAACCGATCCCATAATTGTTTTGATCAGTGTATTACAGCTCGCGGTGGTGCTGAATTCCACTTCCGTAATTTTCACGTAGCAAGCGGTACACTTCTAAAGCGCCTGTTGTCCTCCCTTACCTTCCGACCTGCCAGCAGCCTCATTTAAACGAGATAATGGGCGACAATACGTGATCGGCATATTGCAAGAATTCTTTGTCGCCAATCGGATTGCATTGCTTGTTAGACCTTCCGTTTTCTCTATTCTCGCATTTCTAAAATGTCCGTTCGATGACTGCGAAACGACTGGTCTATCCGCTGCATCACCAGAATAGCTTTGGCAATATATACATGCAGCGTAGAACACTGTATTCGAACAACACGTCCAGAGCGTCCTTCATTCATTGCCGAAACGTGTAGCAGCGGTTATAGCCATCAATGGTGACGACACTCGATACTGATTTCATCATATTCCTCACTTAACACGGGGCTGTATCTTCAATCATGTGATTCCATACATAGTTATCGCTCAGTGAAGGATCCGCACCCAAAGACAGGAAAGTTACACAGGTAACTCAAATCAAATGTTTGTTAAGCTTATGGGACTTAACATAGTTATCGCTCAGTGAAAGATCCGCACCCAAAGACAGGAAAGTTACACAGGTAACTCAAATCAAATGTTTGTTAAGCTTATGGGACTTAACTGCGGCGTCATCAGTCCCTAAACTTACAAATTAATTATAAACTAACTTATACTAAAGACAACACAAATATCCATGCCCGAGGAAGGATTCGAACCTCCAACGGGGAATGGCATCGCGCATCGGAGCATAGTGCCCCAATGCGCTCGGCCACTCCAGTGTTCAGGAAAGGCAATAAAAGTGATCCGCAAAATTACAGGCCTATATCATTCACGTCGGTTTGCAGTAGGACTTTAGAACATATACTTTCCTCAAATATTATGAACTACCTCGAAGGGAACGATGAACACGGATTCAGATAGTATCGTTCTCGTGAATCACAGCTTGCTCTTTACTCACATGATGTGATGAGTGCTATCGACAAGGGATGTCAAGTATATGCGATTGTAGACTTTATCGGCGTATTTCATTAATGAAGTCTACTCGGGTAATCAGCCGAGTGATGGCGGCGTCTTGTCGCAACGTTTCGATGAGCTTCGTGCTCATCATCTTCTGCCGAAGTGTCGGGATGTTCACGCTCACACTTCTCTTGACGGACCTCGACCTTGGTCCGACGGGTTGTAGGCTAAGCATTTACCGCTGTTCCTGCGGTACCTGAAACATAGCAAACACATATTAATGGCCTGACTGGAGGAAGGGTCTTAGGGTGTCAGATAATGACGATGTGATTTCTTCCACAGTTGCTACGAGATTATAAGATTAATCTCGTAGCAGGTCAGGCCAACGAGTCGTTGGCCTGAACTGTTGTTGTGTCCCAAGGTCCCGCACGAGCCGGTTTTGGGACTGCTGCGACTTCTCGAAGAAATTCGTGGCGGTGGCGCGGAACCTCTCCCGGAGTGGCAAAATGCCGACTTCGTCATGAAGCTGGGCGGTGGAGTACCGCGTCGGAAGATGCAGGGCAGTCTTCAGGGCGCGGTTCTGGATCCTCTGCAGCGGCTCGATGTGAAGGTCTGCAGCGTTTCCAAATACTGGGGCGCGTACTCGAGCACTGGGCGAACCAGTGACAAGTACAGCGTGATCCCATGTAATCGCCCAATGGCCCTCTGTCTTACATCACTGACGTGATGTTTCCAGGTGAGCCTTTGATCTAGGGTAACCCTTAGGTATTTCGCCATCGTGCTCCAGGGGATGGGAGCCCCCAGAATTTCGATCTTCTAGTGAAGACGACTGCCTGGCTTTTCGCGGCTTTGAATTTCAACCGCCACTTAGTGGCCTATGTCCCCAGGACTTCGCATCCAGCTTGCAGGCGGCGTCTCATCGTGTGCACGTTCATGCTGCGGGTAAACAGCGCTGTATCGTCGGCGTAGAGCGCCAATTCTACGCGTTCATGCTGCGGGTAAACAGCGCTGTATCGTCGGCGTATAGCGCCAATTCTACGCGTGGTACCCGAGGTGCCTCGGCAGTGTACAACGAGTACAGCAGGGGGCCGAGAAACGACCCTTGCGGCACTCCTGCACGTATCTGCCTTTCCGTCGATGTACCGTCTTCTGCCCTCACATGGAAGGTTCGTTCAGACAGGTACGTCTGCAACAGTCTCCCATGAGACATCGGAATTTCATGCACAAAGAGTTTGTACACGAGTCCGTCGTGCCAGACGGAGTCGAACGCGCGATAGACATCAAGGAACACTGCCCCAAGGAATTCCCTTGTTTCCAGTGCCCGCATTGCCGGCTCGACCAGCCGGAGTAGCTGGTGTGTGGTGGAATGGCCGGCGCGGAAACCGAACTGCTCGTCCGGTATGATGTTCTCGCGCGTGACGTGATCGAGCAGTCTCTTCACGTACAGCCTGTCGAAAACTTTCGAGAAGGATGACAGCAGGCTGATGGACCGGTAGCTGACAACCTGGCGCGGATCCTTGCCGGTTTTCAGGATTGCTACCACTTCCGCATGTTTCCATGCGTTGGGGAAGACTCTCGATCGGAGAATCTCGTTAAAGACGTCGGCAAGGAGCCGAGGTTCGTCAGCAGGCGGTTAGTGATACCGTCGCTGCCTTCCTCTGGTTCAACGTGCGAAGCTGCTTTGCAACCTCATTCTCCGTGATCGGCTCGATGACGTCGTCTTCTTCCCTGGTGAGGAACACTGGCAGCTGCTCGGCTACTCTGCGGGTGTGTTCCTCGTCGATGTCTTCTACTGGCGTGAAGTTGGCCCCGAATGCGTCAGCCAGCGCGCTGGTCTTCGCATCCGGGTCACTTGCGTATTCGTTCCCGATCCGGAGGGGCGTGACGGGATGTTGTATGCCGCACACCTTATATAGTCGCTGTCCGCTGGTCACCACTAGCGTCCAGCCAATCAGGCTCCTTCGGAAGAATGCGCCGCGTGCCGGCCGGTGGCTAATCGGATTCCTCCGGAAGCCGCTGCCGCGTGTCGAGGCGTTCCTCACGAATTTTGTCAATGGTGGGCTTCCACGCTGCACTGAGCTGAAAGACGCTGTCCCGATTTACCAAGTCGTTTTGTAAACGTATCTGCACTGCCTGTTTGAAAATTGAGTACCAAAAACCAGCGGCACTGCCCAACTTCCTTGTTTTTCCGAATTCGAAGGTGTGCCCTTCGAAAATCTGTGTTCTGCTACCGCGGACTTGTTTGCCTGTCCTAGTCGTACGTTCCTGATATGTTCGGTAAGGCGTTGGGAGATACAACGTAGCGTCAGCCCGATACATTCCATACCGCATTCGCATTCAATACTATAGATACCCGGGGTCTCCAGCCCTAGCTGGTCCTTGGTCGAGCCGAGGATGTCTTTAACTTTTCGCGATGCGCGGAAGTAGGTCGTAACTTCATGCTTCATTAGAATTCTAGCGATCTTCGCTGTCGGTGGTCCAATATAAGGCAGAAACGACACACGTTTTTCTTTTCCGTCTTCTTGGTCTTCGTCTGTTATCTACTCCCGCCTCTTGTCTGTACAAAGGGCGCGTCTAATTTGTGTCTCGGTGTAGCCGTTTTTTCGGAAGGTTTTCTTGCAGATGTGCTAAATCACGCGGCAGGCTCTCGCTGTCACACATGGACCTGGCTATTAGCACAAGTGTGTTTAGTACCGAGTTGCGTTGCGCTGGATGGTGGTAACTGCGAGCATTCAGATATAGGTCTGTATGTGTCTTCTTCCTATACAACGAGTGTCCCAACGTACCGTCTGGATTCTTCTTTATGAAAATATACAAGAAGGGAAGGCATCCATTCTACCTACATGGTGAATTTGATGTTGTCATGTATGCCACTAAGATGGCTCAGGAATTCCTGCAGGGTCTCTCTGCCATGAGACCACACAACAAACGTTTCATCCACATATCTATAGAACACCTTTGGTTTATGTCGGGCGGTGTTCAGAGCCACATCTTCAAAATGTTGGCAATACTAGGTGCCAAAGGGGATCCCATAGCACCTTAATAGCATACATGACATTATCAAATTCACCATGGAGGTAGAAGAGAATGGATGTCTTTCCTTCTTGGATGTTTTCATAAAGATTTATAAAAATGATTTAGATAAGATTTCTGCGTGGTGCAAAAATTGGCTATTGACCATAAAAAACGATAAGTGTAAAGTCATTCATACGAACACTAAAAGAAATCCGTTAAACTCCACATACACGATAAATCAGTAACGTCTAGAGGCCGTAAATTCACTTAAATACCTAGGAAATACATTTATGAACAATGAAAGGAACAAACAGAAAATATTGAAGTGAATGCGAACCAAAGGCTACACTTAGAAGATGGCAGAACACTTAGAAGATGCAACGATTCTACTTTAAAAAAATTGTCTACACTACACTTTTCCGTCATATTTTCGATTGGTGATGTATATTGCGGGATCCTCACATCCTATTTTGGAATATTGTCGCCCATTGTGGGACACTTATAAAATGTGACTGACGGATGATGTAGAGAAAGTTCAGAGAAGGACAGCTCGTCTTGTATTGTCGCGGTATAGGGGAGAGAGTGTCATGGATATGATGAATGATTTGGCGTGGAAATTATTAAAAGAAAGGCAGTCTTTCTTGCTGCGAGATTTATTTGCGAAATTTCTTCCTCTGCGTTCTCAACATGTGTGATAGGTGTTTTAATATCACTGGTGGGATCCTCGTAATTTTACTCACTACTTGAAGACGGAATTTTCTTCGCGATACCGGTCGTGACCGATTGAGTACAAATAGAGGACCTGTCGTTTTGCAACTGCAGCGTATTTATGGAAAATTCGTTTGAGAGCAAGTCATGGAAGAACTGTTCCACCTTGCGTGCATGATGTATGAATCAGGGGTAATACCGTCAGACTTCAAGATGAATATGATGATTCCAATAGGAAGCAAGTGCAGACAAGTGTCAAAATTACGGAACTATCAGGAAATAAGTCAAGTTTGCAAGGAACAAACGTGAATTGTTTAGAGACGGTCGGGAAAACTGGGGGAATACGATTTAGGGAAAGTATAATGTTCCAGCCTGGCTATTTATTTATAAATTTAAGATACGCGCACAGCACATATATTTACCTGAATGTACATGACTGCGGCCACATAAAAATAATAAAGTACAGCTCCCGTCTGCAAGATGCTATCGCTACGAAGTACAAAGCAAGAGTGTCTTCTTTCTTACAAAAAAATTTAAAGTGTTGTTCCTAAATTTTCTTTCTCTGACTTTCATAGATAATTATTTTAACATGCCGAAATAATATAAAAATACGAAATGTTCTCTGATAATATTGGGGAAACGAAACCGTGTCATTATAAAAGATAACTTTTCGCTTAGGAGAAATGAAGAAACACATGGGGCAATACTCATCTCATGACTTATCTTAGAAGAGACGTTAAGAAAATACAAACCTTCGTTTATAGTTGTTGTAGATTTGGAGAAAGCTTTTTTTTATGTTGAGTGGAATACACTCTTTCAAATTCATAAAGTAGAAGACGTAAAATAAAAGGAACACAAAGTGATGTACAACTAGTATAAAAACCAGAGAGCGGTTATAAGCGTCGAAAGGTACGAAAAGATCGCAGTGGGTGAGAAGTGAGTACGACAGTGCTGGAGCCTCCCCCCCCCCCTTCCTTATCATTGTGAAAGCTGTGAAGGAAAGCAACGAGAAAGTTCAAATCGGAAGAAATTCAGGGACATGAAACAAAAACTTTGCGGTTTGCCAGTGATATTTTAATTCTCTGAGAGATAGCAAAGGACATGGAAGAGCAATTGAACGGCATGGACAGTGTCTTGAAGGAGAGTGTAAGATAAACATTAGTAAAAGCAAAACAAGGTTAATGAAATGTAATCTAAGAAAATTAGGTAATACTGAGGGAATTAGATTATAAAACGAGACAATAAAACTACTAAATGAATTTTGTCATTTCAATGCAGAATATGATAGCCGAACTAGAGAAGAAATAAAATGCTAAATGGCTAGGGGAAGAAAAGCATTTTTGAAGAAGAGAAATTAGCATCTTATGTGCTACAAAGTCTCTTTTTGAAGGCGTTAGCCTGAGGTGCGCTCTTGTCTGGGAGTGGGCGACAAGGAGTTACAAAAATGATAATGGGGAGAATGTTGAAGATTATATGGGGAGAATGCGTAACTAATAAAGAGCTATTCAACAGAATTGCGGAGAAAAAACATTCCTGGCGTATCATGACTAAAAGAAGGGTTTGATTGGTAGGACACATTCAGGGACCTCAAGGAATACTCAGTATAGAACTGGAGTGAAGTATGCGAGGTAAAAATCGTTACTATACTATTTTAAAGATGAAGAGGCTTGCACAGCATATGGTAGCGAGGAGAGCTGCATCAAACCATCTGTTAGACTGAAGACCACAACGACATCTCCGTGTCTTTTGGTGTTGCATTCTGGATAATCAGCAGGTTCATCACTCTGAAATAAAAACATAATTACATCTAAGCGCAAACAATTATGTACTCCTTCACAGTAGCGATTTGTTATTACAACAAGATTACTTCTTGGTTGGCTATTTGTATGCAATTGTCAGAACGCGACTTCAGCTCAAGCAATTTTCTTTTGTAATTACACAAGCCGGGTCTCATATGCCTGAGGAGATTCCGAAAACTCACAGACTCACAACAGTTGCACAAGTTTCTGCTGAGAGATTATTCTTCTTACGTTAACGTTCTCATTTCCGATAACGTCAAAAGGTCTACCTAATATGTAGACATCATGACGCTACCTTCTCCTATTTAAAAACAAAGTCTCCTAAACCATTAAAGTAAAGGATCTTACATTCATTAGTTTTAAATAATGACTAACGTTCAGAAATGAATATTTCAGTTAGTAGAAATCTTAAATGAGCAGTCCGTGTAATGAACCTATTCGTGTACCTTTCAACGTACACAAATGTATGGGAGGTACACGTTATCTGCTGCTAGGATTAATGATCTGTACTCTGAGTGTAGCACTGTATGGAAGTGAAACGCGGACGATAAGAAGTACAGACAAAAAGATAATAGAAGCTTTAGAAATGTGGTGCTATAGACGAATGACGAAGATTAGACGGGTAGACCAAGTAACTAATAAGAAGGTGCTCAACAGAGCCGGCCGCGGTGGCCGAGGTGACTGAGGCGCTCCAGTCACGGTCAGCACGGCCACTACGGTCGGGGGTTCGAATCCCCCCTCGGGCATGGATATTTGTGCCGTCCCAGTTTGTAAGTAGTTCATAAGTAGTTTGTAAGTTTAGGGACTGATGACCCCGTAGTTAAGTCCCATAAGCTTAACAAACATTTGAACATTTGATTTGCTCAACAGAATTGGACTGGACTCGCATTCGGGAGGAAGGTGGTTCAAATCCACCTCCGGCTATCCAGATTTAGGTTTTTTGTGATTTCCCTAAATCACCCCAGACAAATGCCAGGATCATTCCTTTCAAAAGGACACGGCAGATTTCCTTCCCTATCCTTACCCAAACAATCCGAGCGTAAGCTCCGCCTGTAATGACCACGCTGTCGACGGGGCGTTAAACCCTAAGCTTCCTTCCTTCCTCCTTCAACAAAATTGGGGAGAAAAGGAGTTTCTGGCATATCCTGACTAAGAGAAGGATAGGTTTTTGGGAGACATTCTGAGACATCAAGAAACCGTCAACTTAGCATTAAAAGGAACTGTGTGGAGTAAAAATCGAAGAGGGAGATCGAGGGAGTAAGCAGATTCAAGTGGATGTAGGTTGCCGTATGTATGACGAGACTTGGACAGGACAGGGTAACGTGGAGAGCTGCATCAAACCAGTCTGCGGGCTGAAGACCACAACAACAACTACAACACTCATAGTTTGCCGCTTCACCTCCGAGGATATCTCGAAACGTCAGGAGAAAGATTTATGCATGGACCACGGCATATCAGCCCTGAAGTTACTAGTAATGAATCTGCAACGGTCATTCGTATGTATATACACTTCAATGTTCACTGTGTGAGCATAATCACTATTAGTTCTGCCTTGCAACATGGATTTAAAGAGGTGCCGACAAGGAGGGAATCTGGTCACCCGTCACATGTAATTACACACTCCATAGTCCACCGGAAGCTACGTGGCGGAGGGTACCTCGTACCACTACTACTCATCTTGTGTTCCAGTTCCAAATAGAACGAGGGAAACACGAACGACTATATACCTGTGTACGAGCCCTAATTTCTATTACCTTTGTGATCTTTAGCGAAATGTAAGTTGGTAACAGTGCAATCAAGAGTTTTTATGCCTTTCTGTAAAGGATCTGGCGGTGTTCCCAAACACAGATAATACGCAAGACAGAACACACACTAGCGTTTTATGCATGGTCTCAGTCACAGATTAACTATATCTTCGCAAAATTCTCCCGATAAAGTGCCTGATAATTGATATAAATGCCTCTCCATGTGTGGGAATTACATAATGGAATGTCCGAGCACTCACGGACAGCTGGCAATGTGTGACATATGCAAGGTTGGATCAGTCCGGGAGGAATGCACGGTTAATAGAATGGTTGACGCGACTGCTCAAGAAAAACGAGAAATTCGAGTTGGCATTCCTGTACCGCACAAACTTTCATTTCTCACCAATAAGTTGTATGGCTGATACTGATATCTATTCAGAATTGTGAATACATTCCCACATTCGATACTTAAACGTATATACTTCATACTGATATTCCTGCTGTCTTTATCAATTTATCATCTTTTGCGTCATTTGCTGTCTTGGCGTAGCTATAGTAATTATCCCGTCTGCAACACGACTAAGCCTGAGTTCTCTGCCGCCGGTTAACCTTCGCTGTATGTTGGGTAGCGGCGATTCAGGCGTGCATCGTTTGCTGAAGGGAGTATTTCGAACACAAGGCACTAACAGTGGCACATCTAAGAAAAATTATCTATGGAGAAAGTTTATAGTGTTGTTGACGTGACGAATGATGAAATATCCTACACGAAGAATGACAGTGCTTGCCTTAAGCGGACACATTGCGAGAGACAGACGTGACGTTTTTCGTGCAAGTTGGGGCTCATGAGACGTGTTTTTGCATAACTGAAGTTGTGTCACTAATTTTTTGAGGGTGCGATGTGAATCATACTACTGAAAGTTTATAAATTCGAGGAAACACGGATGTGGCGCCGCTGTCAATTATTTGCTTACTGATATCTTCTGTGGGACATGGCGGTGGCACTACGTGGCTAATTTGGAACCTTATAAAATGTTCCTCAAAAAACGATAGAAAATTGTCGTTTTCTAGATGAAGGTGGATGCTTCTATGGACTACTGTTCTTGAAGGCCTACATTATCTAAGAATGCCCACCTAAGCAACATTATTTATGGTAAAGCACTTCCTGTGTACCTGAAAAGGGTTCTCACAATTTCAAAATATGATTATCATTTCAGCAGAAAATCCTTGTAGTGTAACTAGCACCATGTTTATTTCTGGTTTGACAAGAGACACTTTTACTCTGAGAATAGTTCTACTGTCATTGTGAGTAACATCAAATAAACGTTACATATTGGTAGTGCCTAATTAAAACAGCAAGATGGATGAATTCAAAAAAATCTAGATGTTTATAAAAAGTAAGAAAACCTACACCGTGGACAAGAAATAAACTTGAAGATATAAATTATATTAAACAGGCTTTGTTCAGATCTTTTCTTGTTTCTACCATACAATGTGAAAATTTGGAAATCTTCCTTCGGTACCCGGATGATGTAATAATCCGCGCTGGAGAAAATATTGGACGAAAAGAAAGACATTGGTATTTGTCAGTACCAAATATATACACACAATCAACAAATCAAACATGCTTACATGCACAAAGTTTAATTAAATTATCAATTGGACTAATTACTGCCAAGACTAAATAAAAGAGTCTTTCATATTAGGCCTGCAACTAATCAGCAGCGTTAATATTTTAGAGTTTTCGAAATCCAGTTTTAAGGACTTGAGTATAGCACTGTTCACTGTCTCTACTTTTATACATAGTGATAGGATGCAATGTACGTGTTATTAGTGAGCGTTATGGTATGAACATGCAAATAAAATCATTTTGGCCCTGAACACTCTCACCGCACATTTCACAGGTCGCGCTAGCAATTGTTGGTATGTGCATTTACACGAGACTTAGCTCGCCAGGCGAGCTTCTGCTTTCAGTACTACCTTAATCAATAACTGATTTTAAATTTCTGAATTATGAAAAAGAGGAAACAACGAATCTACTGAATTGAAGAAGGAGGCATATTTTAAAATGTTTGTTAACAAAAGAAAAATCGAAGAAAAATATTTACTACAAGGCATTGAACTTAATTATCGTAAATTACACTGACAGCATTTGTTGACACAAAAAAGAGGAAAGATCACCGTAGTATCAGTATATGTAACTTACTTCAACATGATAACATTAGCAGGTGTTTATAATTTACATGAAAGCGTATATAATTTAGTAAGGTACTTCAAGGTCATATTACATAATGAATCAGTAACTTTCAGACAGGCAATATGTCCTTTCCTACACCCATTTCATCAATGTCACTTAACATTTTTCTCCGAACCAATTTAAAAATGCCATCTGAAGACAAAACATTACACTCATATTCGCATCCAAATGAATGGTTCATGTCTGTAACTGTTGCATTGCTAAACACAATTGCAAAAGAAAAGTGTGTAAGAGTGTATTATTTGCAACTCCACAATTTGCTAAATTATTTGGTCTAAGATCGTTCAGACAAACTACGGCTATGCTGCTAGGTGACGTCGTCGACCACCGCCGATTTTTCGACAGGAGGATATCCCGCCTCACCTGCGGATTAAGCACTATCGATATTTCTGATGTTGGTCATCTTTGGTTGTGTTGACTCTGCGATCACTTGTACTGTGAGTATGTTATCTTCCTTGTTCACCATTTGCAAACCGAGGTATTAGATTCGCTAGCACACTGCTTCCTTGAGTGCAGTTGTGCCTTGACAATGCAGGGGTGTGTACTATTCCTGCACTTTACCTGGTCGTAGTCACCCTAAATGGGTGTATGAAGCACTTATATGGTCATAACGAGGAATATTATATATGTTTTGTACACATGCATTCATGATTAACTCTAACCATCTTGTATTTTCCTTACTTGTACCATGCTGAATCATATCACAATAGTAAAGTTTCATCAGAACGAGTGATTGCATCAGTTTTCATGATACGAAACGTTTTAAGAGCATGCGATAGTCTTCCAGCATATGGCGACGGTATTAATTTAAATGTTCGTTTATAATGACACCCGAATTCTTGTTATTTGATCTGATATTAGGATACCCTTAAGTTGAATGGAAGGAAACTTCGCGTAATTCGGAACTTATTAATTTATGATTGGCGAATGAATTACTTATGAACTTTTTGCATTTAATTTTAGTCCCAGGCTTTTCGGCCATGTCATGACTAAAAACAGATCATCCTTCATCTGAGCAATTTCGGTATTTATATCTTCAGGTCTGGCACTTTGGTGGAGCTGAAGGTCGTCAGGATAGAAATGATATTTACAGAAATTTAAAACCTATGAAACATCATTGACTTACAGGAGAACAAAAGTGGACCTAAAACTGATCCTTATGGCACTCCACGAAGAACATTACTCCAGAAGGATTTTTCAATAGCACAGACAACAATTTTCAGACTATTTTTTAAGTTGCTTTAAAACCACTTCAGTGTACTATTGCAAAACTTTAGTTGTTGCTTTTTATTCAGCAGTACATCAGAATTAGCAGTATTAAAACTTTGCTGATATCTAATAGTGTCATCATAGTAACTTCGGAATTGTTCATGGCGAATTTCAGATTACCTTGATTAGTGCAGTGTTTCTGCTGTAGTGTTTACGAAAGACGGACTGATACTTGTCAAATAAGCTGAATTTGCAAACATTTTCAGTAATTTGTGATGGACAATGTATTCAAGGCTTTGGGAGCAGCAGGCAATATGCTGATTGGCCTAAAATAACAAGGTAATTTTGGGTTTTCTATTTTGTGTGTAGGTTGAGTTATGTTTCTTTTCCAAGAGGTAGGATAAGTTCCACTTTTTATCTCGATTAATGCCATATATATTTTGTGTTGCAAATTAAATGCTCTCACAAGCGTTGGGTAAGTATCCATTGATACTTAGTAGCGAAGTATTTGACTGATAAGTCGAAGGTCGAAACAGTTCTAATCAAGGATTTTTTCACTATTCGTTTAACCTATCCTTCACCTGTCAGTGATGTGAACCAGTCATTAGAAACTACACGCGGTTCTGATTTCATGTTAAACTGAAAGTACCCTTTTCCCGGTTCTATAGCTGCGGTAGGTTAGTGAAATGGAAGTCATTGAAGTGGCGTCCAACTGAAGCAGTTGCACCTTCGCAATAAGCTTCACAAGTTATTATCATATTCTATTTCAAAAATTACTATTTTTATAAAATTTTGTGTGTTTGTAGGAGAGGGTCCCTGGATGGATTAGATTCAAAACTGAATCTGGTGGATCGCTCAGAAAAAAGTAAATCGATGAAATTGGTAATTTTGTATAGGCACAGACACTTCGGAAGAAATTCGTATTTTCCGCATACTTGACCTTTAGCGGAAAGACATTGTAAAACGTTCAAATGTTTTTTAAGCTTATGGGACTTAACTGCGGGGACATCAGACCCTAACTTACAAACTACTTTATGAACTAGCTTATACTAAAGACAGCACAAACATCCATGCCCGAGAGGGAATTCGAACCACCGACGGGGAACGGCCTCGCCCATCGGAGCACAGCGCTTCAATGCGCTTGGCCACTCCGCGGCGGCTATGGCATTCTCTACATAATAAGTCGCACGCTAAGATTGAGCGGAATACTTTAGAACAAACTCCATCACGGTTGTACAGTTTTATTTCGACCTTGATGAAATTTAGTACACATGACCTACAACAAAAGAGAAACATCACTATCTACCTATGATTCTATACAGCACAAGGCGGAGGGCACCTCACTCCAGACTTCCACAGTTTTACCGTTCACTATGGTATTGGCAAGTATACACTATGTGATCGAAAGTATCCGAACGGCCCCAAAAACATACGTTTTTCATATTAGGTGCACTGTGCTGGAACCTACTGCCAGGTGTTCCACACCAGCGACCTCAGCAGTCGTTAGACACCGTGAGAGAGCAGAATGGAGCGCTCCGCGGAACTCACGGAATTCGAACGTGTTCAGGTGATTGGTTGTCACCTATGTGAGAAGTCTGTATGCGAGATTTCCACAGACATCCAAAGGTCCACTGCTTCTGATGTGATAGTGAAGTGGAAGCGTGAAGCGACACAAAAGGCTGACCTCATCTGTTGACTGACAGAGGCCGTCGACAATTGAGGAGGGTCGTACAGTGTAATGGGCAGGCACCTAACCAAACCATTACACAGGAATTACGAACTGCATCAAGATCCACTCCACATTGGCATGAGGTGAGAAATTTAGGATTTTATGCTCGAGAAGCTGCCCATAAGCCACACATCACGCAGGTCAATGACAAACTAGAGGGACAGTGTAAATACGTTTTGAGGGGTGACGAATCACGGTACATAATGTGGCGAACCGATAGCTGGGTGTGGGTATGGCGAATGCCCGGTGAACGACATCTGCCAGCGTGTGTAGTGCCGACAGTAAAATTCGGAGGCGGTGGTGTGTTAGAGTTTTTCATGGAGAGGACTTGCAGCCTTTGTTGTGTTTTGTGGCACCGTTCATGAGGAATTCGGGGATGGCGATTGCATCTTTGAACACGACCTGTAGCGGATTGGTTACACGACAATAGACTGGTTTTCACAGTCCTGACTTGAATCCTGTAAAACATCTTTGGGATGTTTTGGAACGCCTACTTCGTAACAGGCCTCACCGACCTACATCGATACCTCAGTACCTCTCCATAGTAACACCAAAAATATGCCGTTTGTGACAGCCTTTTGACAGCAGGAAATTTAATTGCAAATAACACCTTAACCGTTCATCTGAGACGAAAACTGAATAAACGCATTGGTAGAGGGGAAAATTCTCAACTACATTGTTCCCTTACGTTATTTCAATAACTCGTACCGTTTCAATGATATTTGCAAAACTATAGGCGATTTGACACTGCCATTTTATTTTGCGTAAACCAGTACAGGAAAATAAAATAAACTTGAAAAGAGGTGAAACTACCACGACAGGACAGGTGATAACATTTTACCGGAAAAAGATAACGAAAATATGGGAGAGGTATTAAAATAATAATTTAAAGAGGTAAAAGTTCAAAAAATGGAGTGTATGTTTGGAAAAGGTAAACTGAAATATCAAATAATTTTGGCTGTTTGTTAAAATGCGGTCAGGTAGAATATTACGTTTTGAGTTCATAGATATTATCACAATAATAGAGTAGTAATCGTATCGTCCATAATTTTTTTATATTTATATTATTTTTGTCCGAAATATTTGCAAAGACTCATAAAACTACAGGCAAATCTAAAGTGGGCCCTAAGAGACATCAATGCGATTTTTTGTAATACTGAAGGAAAAGAAGAAAATAAAAATACGTTTCGTGATGGTCTTAACTATAGCTACAGGAATACTGCGGGCAGAAACTATAAAGACAATTTTACGAATGTTTTTTGTAAAAGGGTAATTCGACAGATATCATAACGAATAGATGTGATCCAAGGACGTGGCAACACCAGTAACAAATATTTCCCATCATGAATTGAGGGCGACACCTTTGACTTCATTGGGAGAAAAGTGGATATATATATATACATGTGGCGTCTGTTCCGAAAGAACAGACGTCACTTCTGATCCTGCAGCTGTTATTATTTAATATTCATAGAATATATGACATCAACTGCGATTGGGAAAGCTGAAAATGTGTACCCAGCCGGGATTCGAACCCGGGTCTCCTGCTTTCTAGGCAGTTGCGCTGACCCCTGCACCTTTTTTTTTTTTTTTTTTTTTTTTTTTTTTTATTGGGTCTCCTTCCTCCCCTTCAACCCATCCTTACGCTCGCCAAATTTTGCCTTCTCGGCCCGGCTTCTTCGCCTTTAAAACAATTTATTTCCTCTATATAAAATAATATCGTAGCTCTCTACAAAAGAAGGTGCATAATCTTTTTCCGTCAGTGAAGTCACTGCATAGAAACTGACATTAACAAAGGAAACTTACAATTTCTTTGGGAAAGAAACTTGGAAACGTTGTCCCGCAGTACCGCAGTACCTTAAGTCACTAATTTAGTGTGTGTTCTTTTTATTTTCTCCATACTTCAACCTTAGCATATCGACAGCACTCAAGGCTCGTCTTCTCGATATGTGCTTTATTATGTTTCCCCAAGCAGTATGCCTGGTCTCCTTTTCCTGGTTACCCATTTTCATCGTGCGTTCTCTCAACTTGTCGTCTGTTAGCCCTGAGTGCGGTCAGTCACCGAAGGTCGCGCATGTCCTGGCGATTTGCAGGGATATGAAGTTCCTTTGTCTTTCCCTAAGTACTGGAGATGAAAGTCTTTTGAAAATAAAAAGGAAAATATAATAGAAAGGTAACTCAACCCCTCTGCGTCGAGGTTAGCCAAGGTGAAATAAACTATCTTCTTAAGGAATTGAAGAAAAATGATCTAAATGAGCAGTAATAGATAAACGGTGGCAAACCTTGAATACTGGATGCCACACGTCCCTTTATTTCCACATTCGTCTTTCTTTGTCCTTTGTTCGTGTCTTCTTTTTTTTTCCTGTTTGTTCTTTTTTCCTTCAGATCCTCGTTATTTGTAGTGCCGTGATGTAATTTGCAAATCTTTTCCTGTAGTTAGCACCCTTCATCAAGAGTTGGGCTCTTGTGGCGAGGTACACTCTATAGCCTGAGTATGAGGCCTTGTCTTGTGCACTGGTTATGTAGTGTAGTGTATGCCCTACTAACCAGGTCCACGTGTTTTTCTTGCTGATTGGATAGTAATTGCCGTCAGGTTTCAGTACCGACATGAGAGAGATGTGTTGCGGTGCTGTTCTGCAAATTGAAGCCAGGATTTTCCTGCACCATTCCCATATATGTTTATTTTCTCCACAGACAAATCTGTGTTGCAAGGAGTCGATGAGATGGCACTCCCTGCATTCGTCAGTGACGGACAAATGTATTTTGTGAAGTTTCTCTCTTGTTGGTATCGTCTCATTCACTATTTTGTACCAGGTTGATCTTATATCCGTATCGAGCACTTTGTTGTTGATGTTTTTCCATATAACAGTCCAATCCTTATCGGGGTATTTTAATTCCATTCGGTTCACCCTTCCACTGTCGTTCATAAGGCGGTACAGTTGAGCGGTGGTAAGTTCATGTAGAGGGGCAGTCGATTTCATTCGGAGGTAGCTAATTTCTAATAGAAACATCCTAATGTGGTTCACCTTGTAATGCGTGTCGCCAAGGTGAATTGGTACTTGTATACTCTGAGGCTTATATATCCTTATGGCCATACTTAGCGCACTATCCGGATATTTGTGGTACAGCTGAATAATGCGCCTTGTCAGAAGTGCCTTGCATTTAGATGAAACATCGTTGAGACCAAGGCCTCCTTTTTCTGGTGGAAGGGTAACGACATTGATCCCCACCTTGAATATATCTCCCCTCCAAATATACCAACCTATTGCCGACATAATTTTCCTGGCAACACTGTCTACCACAGGTATTATCTGTCCAACGTACCATAGTTTCGAGAGGATTCTGGTGTTGACGAAGTGTACTTTCTGCGCCAAGTCCTGTTCACGTCCTTTGTTGTATTGTAAGTAGCCTCTCGTCATGGCCAGAAGGTCCTTCCAGTTGCCTGCAGTTGTTTTCAGAGGACAACTGCTCATCTTTATCCCGAGCACCTTCATGGTATCACACACTCTGTATGGGCAGTTGGCATCTGTGCGAAATCCACTCCCTATCGGCATGAGACGAGTTTTCCTGTAGTTTAGTGTAGAACCCGATGCTCGTTCATATTCAGCCATATTAGTGGTAACGTCTCGAAGGTGCTGCTCCGAGCGTACAATGACACCCACATCGTCCGCAAATGCCATGCATTTTATTGTCGTAGAATAGAGGGTTAGACCATGAAGCGTGCAATTAAGCATTCTAACCAAAGGCTCAATTGCTATAACGTATAGGGGCATAGACATAGGACACCCCTGTCTGACTGACCTTTGGATAGGGATCTGACGGGTGAACTGACCACTGACGATGATTTTGGAGCTGGCAGAAGTGTACATATTTTGAATTATCGTAATAAAAGGTACACCAAATCCGAGATGATTCATGATGTCGAACAGGTAGCGATGTGAAACCCTGTCAAAAGCCTTACATTGGTCTAAAGCTAAAATTGCTGCCTGAGGGCGTGTTAAGGCACTGAAAGATATGATCTCCCTATAATCTGCTAGACTCTTGAAAATAGTGCGTCCCGGTACTGCTGCTGTCTGGCTATTATGTATGATGTTTTCGAGAACGTTTTTAATTCTAGCTGCTATGACACGGGCTACAATCTTATAATCAGAGTTCAGGAGAGATATGGGACGGAATTTATTGATATCTTCATGTGGGTGTTCTTTCGGAACCAGTACTATTATACTGTCATTGAAGCCTGCTGGTAGTTGCTGACCCGCTTTGATTTCATTACACATGCTTATAAAGCATCGGTCCATTAGATACCAAAACTGTTTGTAAAATTCTATTGGTAGTCCATCATTTCCGGGCGATTTATTAGGCTGAGCCTTTTTCAGTGCCTCCTGTACCTCGTCCGCGGCGATGTCATACCTTAATGATTCCCTGTCGGTCGCCGCAAATGTCATTGTAAGATAACTTTTCATTGTACATATTGCGTCGTCATCCTCCAGCTCTGCTGTGTACAGTCGCTGGTAGTAATCCGTTATATACTCTTTTATTTCAGCCTGAGTCGTCGCGAAATTACCATCTTCTTTCTTTATACGAGTGATAAGTTTTTGTCTTGCGCGACGCTCTCTCTCCCGAGGTGGAAGGGTGACGTATGTTCGTCGGAGGTGCAATTATCATCTCTGGAACGGATTTTAATTCCTTCCATTTGTTTCCGTTTCAGAAGGGATAACTTTGCTTTAATCCTTTTAATTTGGATGAACTTCTCCGGCGTGATAGGTATATCAGAATACAGTTCACGAAGACATCGAAAGTAAAACTCGAAAGTTTCTTTCTGTAGTCGGTTCGTCTCATAACTATACGCCTTCAAAACGCTGATTAATTTAGGTTTTGCGCAGTGGCACCACCACAGAAGTACCGATGGGAACGTGTGTTGTCGGCGTAAACAGGTATGCCAGGCCTCTTCCATCCGTTCTCTCAACTCTTGCTCCTTGAGAATATCGACGTTTAACTTCCATCCTGTTCTGCCATGGAACGTTTTCTGCCGTGTCATGCGAATGGTGCAGTGGTACGCCGAATTATCTGAAAAGTACAGTGGCCACGTTTCCGTTGCAGATACTGTCCCCCGCAAGGTTTTACTGACGTAAATTCTATCCAGGCGACTGGCAGTTGTCGCAGTATGATACGTAAAACACCGTTGGTCGCCGTTTATTATTTCCCAAGTATCCTCTAGTTCTAATTGGTGTACCATTTCTGCAAGAGTTGGACATCCATTAAAGTTCGGCCATTGGTCCTTGTGCTTCAAGACACAATTAAAGTCGCCTCCGACTACAACGTCCTCCCGATTTCGCCGGAGGAGATACAATAAATCACTGGCAAAGAACTGGGCTCTACTTGTTCTATTTTGGTTCCCGGAAGGGGCATATATATTTATGAATCTAACTCCATTAATGAGACACGATATCCCTCTGCCATTTTCCAATCGCTCGACATCCGATACAATCACACCCTCTTTGGTTAGGAGAGCAGTTCCCGAAGTACTACCTGGGGTGGTGTTTCTGAGTACTTCGTATCCCGGAATATCTGGGTGAAATTCGCTGTCTACCTCTTGCAGCAGAGCGATATCAGCATCACAGCTGTATAAATAATCACGAAGACTGTGTATCTTCTGTTGTGAGATGATCTTGTTTATATTTACGGTGGCTACCTTGTAATCCTGAAACGCAGGCATTCAGTGTTAGAATCACACTCTTCAACCAGGGCGCAGAGGTACGATGTCGTTAAAAGCATTAATGGTTGTTAGAAACGGTACTCTGTATCATCCGACGGGACTGGAGAGGCAGGTCGTATAATTCTTCTCCTGTTGTGGCTGATACATCGTCTGTTGGTGGGCCAGCTCTACCCGTTTCTTGCTCCATTGCCACATCTTCCCCGTCATCTGCCCAGTTCAGTATACGGTCTGAGGCAGTCTTGCTTTGTGCGCCGTTTTCCGGTAGACTTGGCCTCTCCCTACCGACGGGTTGTAATCCCGGTGGGTCTTCCACAGCTTCATAGTCCCCCGGCTTGATATTATGTGGGGAGATTTCCGACACCCGTTTGCTACCATTCTGCTGCTTCGGATCGGAATTTGCAGATGTGGTGTCAGGTAAAGTGAGACTGATTTCCGTCAGTTTCTCGGGCAATATTGGCACTGTCTTCTCTGTGTCTTGATGGGCTATTCTTCGTTTTTTGTGTTTCTTGAGAGAGACTGCTGTTTGATTTTTTGAGGAACAGGTTTCCTTTCCCGGAGTTCGTTCTTCGTTTACCACTGGGTTGGATTCCAGTTCGCTGCTGGGACTCGAACGCTTTCCGTCTTCTTGGGCTGGAGCACCGTATTGGAGGCCGGCCGAGCTCGTACCCTCCGGTTGATCATGTTCCATTGACACATCTTCGGTAGAATTATCTTGGTTGGGAATTTCCATAGATGTCTCCTGTACAGCTTCTGTAGTACCGGACGATTCACTGAAATGAGGGTGCTCCGGCGTGTTTGTGCGCAATCGGGCCGCAGCCACGTAAGAGATCGGGAAGGTCGTCATCCTGTCAGCTGGCTCTGTTTCTCCTGTAGGTACCTGTGTCACCCTTCTTTGAATACATTGGGCTCGAACATGACCAGTTGAACCGCAACCAGAACAAGTACGCGGTTGACTGTCGTACATGATAATCGCCCTATAGCCACAGATAGAAATATATGATGGGATATGTGTCTTTAATTCTATCTTCACCTGCCGAACACCGTTTAAAACAGGTACTTTAAACGACATCCATTTTTCAGGAACATTGCTGATGACCTTTCCATATTTCGCCAAAGCAGCATTAATTTCTTCTGCAGGAACTTCAAATGGTAGTTCGAAAATTCGGACTGTCCGAATACCAAACCCTGCGTGCGTCACTTTAACTTCACCAACGTTCCCATCACAGTGCTTGAATTTAAGATTACTAGCACGGGACTGCACAATTTCGTCACAAATTTCCGGAGTTTTGAACTTAATATACACAGTACTGCTAACTATTGAGAGATGGACACCGATAATATCGCCAAAGGAACGTTTCAGTGATTCCTCAATCCATGATTCAATTTCATAAGACTTCGGTCGTGCATAGTTGCAATCAAATACAAACTTCAAAGTATCTCTTCTTGGTACTTCAGTCATGTTCGTGTTCTAGTCATAATTCATACAATAACACGTTATTGCGGCCGCTACGAGAGCGTCAACTCACCCGAAAACAGCGCTCAGACGACAGCAGCAGGGACGTAAACACCGCCGCGTCCGCTCGCCACGGCCCCAGCCGGCCGACTTGCACCAAGGTGATCACAGGTGCGGTGATCACTGTGTCCCCAGTGATGTAGGGGTCAGCGCAACTGCCTAGAAAGCAGGAGACCCGGGTTCGAATCCCGGCTGGGTACACATTTTCAGCTTTGCCCAATCGCAGTTGATGTCATATATTCTATGAATATTAAATAATAACAACTGCAGGATCAGAAGTGACGTCTGTTCTTTCGGAACAGACGCCACATATATATATATATATATATATGCCAGTGACGGGCAATGATCCTATCGTTAGTGGGGAGGGGGTGAGCAAGTTTGAAGCCCTTACTCTTACGGGAATTAGTTTCATAACTACGAGTTTGAGTACTGTGGGCAGGGCGAAGCTGGAAATTTGTATCTGACGGGAGGCGTGCTTAGGTAGTCCTTGAAGGTGCGGTGATCACTGTGTCCCCAGTGGTGTTGGGGTCAGCGCAACTGCCTAGAAAGCAGGAGACCCGGGTTCGGATCCCGGCTGGGTACACATTTTCAGCTTTGCCCAATCGCAGTTGATGTCATATATTCTATGAATATTAAAAGTGGATATAATGTAAAAGAAGACAGAAATATTTGACTAACTTACCTTGGATATGACTGTACATCAAAGTGTACTGTGATACGAAAAAGTGTATATTTGTGCGCTGACAAACGAAAAGTTAAAGATAAGTTACTCAGCGGGCTTGTGAAACACATGACGAGGAAGACATTCCCACGTATCTACCTTCCGAAGTTCTTGTATTGAAGTTCTCAATTCTGGGCATGTGTTACAATGTGGGAACTGGTCCTTCGGTGACAGCACACAATTGAAATCTCTGCCAAGGATGCATTGAGCGTGTCGACCAAGAAATATCGGAGCTATTTCTTCCGCAAAGAAGTGGGATCGTTGTCTTCGTTTGTCCGTGCCGGACGGTGCGTAGATGTTGATAAAGCGCACTCCAAGTACTGTTATAGCAATTCCTCGTGCCGATTGTACGTATATGACATCTTCCGTTACAATATCTTCCTTAACGAGCATCGCTACTCCACTACCAGTTTCTGAAGCTGGTGACAGTAAGCTGTTGTAGCCATAGAAAGTCGGGAATTCGTCGACGTATACTTCTTGTAAAAGAGCAACATCTATATCTGCTGCGCGCAGCATATCCTTCAGGAGGGTAGTCTTGATTTGCGACCTTATATTATTGGTGTTGATAGATGCCGTGCGGTGAGCTTGTTGCCGTCTTACTCGTTGTTGGGCGTGCATATTACACGAGCATTGTTGTTGGTGGTGCGGTCTCGGTGGTGTTAGTGAAGCGTCAATTTTTAGTTATGATGGGACTCCGTGAGTTGTGTCACAGCAAACGCGGAGATCGCGGTTAACGGAGACGACTTCTTCAACGTCGTCGGGTTCGTCTGTCCAAGAGGGGCCTTGTGTCTGGAACTTTGCAACCACAGCTGATGGCACCTTATTTTATTTTATCTTGCCAAGTTGTGGGACTTCCTGTGAGTCGTCAGAGATGGTCTCGCTGGTGTGTCCCTGGTCCTCACGTTCAGCGTTGTGATGTTGTTCGTCGTAAGAGGCCCCATACTCTCCATCGCGGCGTCCTCATCATCTGCCCGGTCGGTACGCAGAAAGCTATCATCCGATAGTGTGCGACTTCGTTTCCTTCGTCGTTTTGGGTATTTCTGCTTGCCTTGTTGTACATCCGTGTCCGTGGCCTGTGTGGAGGCCTGGTCGTCTGGAGCGTTGGAGACAAAAGCGGCCGTGGGTGGCACCAGCTGATCGATGTCCATAGACGTCTACGTAGTAGCCATTTCGGTCACCTGTTGTGATTGTTCCGTAGCGGTTTCCTCGACTGCCATCTTGATAGTATTGTCGTCAACTTGTGTCACCTCTGCTGCGGAATCATCCACCACTTGATACTCAGTATCGTGCGACGGAACATCTTGTCGAATAGCGGTAGAGTAGGTAATTGGCATAGAAACTGTCGTGGGTGGTGGTACAGTGTCGTCCGCCAGAACTTGTGTGATCCTCCTTTGGATGCATTGTAAACGTGGCCCTCCTTGCCGCACGCGGAGCAGGTCTTGGGCTGATCGTCGTAAATAATTATAGCTCTGCAACCTCCGATGGTGAGGTACGACGGAACGTGTTTTGTAAGATCAATCCGCACTTGTCGCACCCCATTCCGAACGGGGTATTTCGGGAACACGGCTGAGAACACGACCTTATGGTGGAAAGCGTTGACCACTACATGTTCCGGAGCCACGAAGGGAAGTTCAAAGACTCTTATAGTGCGTGTGTTCCCAGGCGCGAAAGTGACCTTGATAATTGCCTTTCTATATGAGTGTTCTATTGCGCGTCAATAAGTAGGTACTCGCGAGAAACACAAACTGTAAATAGCCGCGCGCACGCCCGAGAACTCCGCGGTGAGACGTAAACACGTCTATCGCACCGCTCCGCTGCCTAAAGCAGACTGATGCCACTAGACCAGTAGACCTGATACGCGTAGTGTTAGCGCCAGCCGTATCACCTCCTAAGATGATGCTCAATGTTGGTAATTAGTGTTCTCTTTATAAAATCTGCTCAATGCTAATGAGAAGGCAGAGAAAAATTGCAGCCGACATACAAGGAAAATTTTGCACCAGTGCTAAGGGGAGATGGAGATGAATTCCGTGTAAAGTGCACGATCTCAATGCGTGTCTCGCTTCCATACAAATTGAGACACATAAGTTCTTCCTTCCTTTCCTTGCATACTCCGTCAAAAATGCGCTCGCCATGCACAATAATCCTCACTGAATAGCAAAGTTTCGCGCTGTGGCTCTAACAGGATATAGTTGTATGCTGTATGCCGAATATTACCTCCAAAAACTAAAAACCAATAACACACCGTTCGCAGGCAATGTTTGCTACCACGTGTTCTCTTCCGTTCCCTCTAGTATAAACGATTCAACCCATATACAAGCGAATGGTAGTGAATTTTCTGCGAAAATTGGCAATTGACACTAAATAAAGAAAAGTGGGAAGTAATACACATGACCACTAAAAGAAATCCGCTTAACTTCAATTACGCGATAAATCAGTCAAACCTTAAGGTCGTAAATTCTACCAAATACCTAGGAGTTACAATTACGAACAACTTTGACTGGAGAGAACACATAGAAAATATTGTGGGGAAGGCGAACCAAAGGTTACGTTTCATTGGCAGAACGCTTAGAAGATGCACCAGGTCCACCAAAGAGACTGGCTACATCACACTTGTGCGTCCTCTCCTGGAGTACTGTTGCCCCTTGTGGGACCCTCACCAGGTGGGACTGATATTGAGAAGGTTCAGAGAAGGGCAGCTCGTTTGTTTTATCACGTTACGGGGGGGGGGGGGGGGAAGCGTCACGGAAATGTTACACGAATTGGGGTGGAAATCATTAAAAGAAAGACGTTATTCATTGCGGCGTGATCTGTTTGCGAAGTTTCAATCACCGACTTTTAGTTCTGAATGTGAAAATATTTTGCTAGCACCCACTTACTTAGGGAGACATGACCATCCCAATAAAATAAGAGAAATCAGATCGAAAACGGAACGATTTAGGTGTTCTTTTTTCCCGCGCGCTATTAGAGAATTGAACGGTAGAGAAAAGTTATGAAAGTGGTTAATGAACCCTCTGCCAGGCACTTAAATGTGATTTGCAGAGTATCTATGTAGATGTAGATGTAGAAATGCTCATTCGTTCGTGTTCGCATCCATTCACTACATCGTAAACCAGACTTTAGGTGCTTAATATTGGTGACTGTGAACTCTGCACAATTCCGCTACGTGGCGCTGCGTGAGTGATTCGCCGAGTTGCGCGCTAAGCGGCCAGGGCTGTACAAACCGCTGTTATAAGCTGTTCTTCGCGCGACAAAAATGCGTAACTTCAAAACTTAAAAAAAAAAAAAAAAATACTTGCAGTGCCTCTTAGCAGGTAAAATTATGGGAGTGCATTTCTTTCGTTGTCTTCTTTCTGTGCAAAAAATTTCAGGGTATGTTTCAACATGTCTTACTGGACCGATCCTTGTCAGTAGTACATGCATTCAAAGCAAGAAGCAACTTGAGTTTCGCTAAGGAAACAAATTGGCCAAAAAGAAAACCTTCTAATTTTCCAACATATGAATAGGAACTGTATATCTACACCTCCGTCCATACTCCACAACCCAACCTCTGGTGTGTAGCGGAGGGTATTTTGTGTACCATTGTCTCTTCTTCCTCCTATACTGGACTCGTATTTTTACGGTAAAAAAAATAAAGAAAAGTAAAATTAAAATTAAAAAAGATTGCCGATATGCCTCCCTCTGGGGTTTAATCTCCCTAATTTTATCAAAAATGACAGATATTTTTAATTCTAAGGGACCAAACTACACTGGTTATCGTTCCCTAGACTTACAAACTACTTTAACTTATGCTACTACTACTACTACTGCTGCTACACACACACACACACACACACACACACACACACACACACAAACGCATACGCGCGCGCATGCTGAGGTGCTAATTTTATCATTTATCGTAGGAGAAAGAAATATATTGGTTGAATCGTCGAGAAACGTATGCCCTCGGAATTTAGACAAGAGTCTGTGATGCGATACAGAACGCCTGTCTCGCAGCGTCTGCCACTGAAGTTTCCAAATCATCTACTGTATGTGACGCTTTAGTACTTTTTAAATAAACCTCTAACGTAACATTCTGCTCCCCCTTTGATCTTCGCTATGTCTTCAACCATCCTACCTGGTACGGACCCCCCACTTATCAGCAACACTCAGGCTTTGGCCAAAAGGGTATTTTGTAACCTAAAGTGTGTCTGCAAAGTCAGGGCGACCTCCGTGAGTCTCGCGTTGCGGGGAGTGTAAGGTTGGCAGCACAGACAAAGCGCACCTGCACGTGGTCCGTGGACCTGCAGTGGTAGTAGGGTGGGGGCAGTGCTGCGTGTGCGCTACAGCTGTTACTGTGTTGTTCTCTTGTTCTCGTATACGCCGAGTGTAGGCGATCTGATCGTTTTAGTTTTCAAAATGAAATGCCAAGATCGCACATTAATAATTTACTCAATGACGAGCGATCATTGCCACGTCCTTCGATCAGATCTTCTTAACTGTTCGTTATGGTATCTCTCGCATTACCTTTTTACATAAAACATTTGTAAAATTGTCTTTATAGTTTTTGCCCGCAGTATTCTTTTGTCCAGTAGGTATAGTTAAGACCATCACCAAAGTTTTTTTTATTTTTTTCATTTTCTTCTTTTCCTTCAGCATTACAGAAAATTTCACTGGTGTCTTTTAGGATCCACTTTAGATTTTTCTGTAGTTTTATGATTTTTCGCAAACATTTCGGGCAAAAATAATATAGATATAAAATATTATGGACGATACGACTATTACTCTATTTTTGTGATAATATTTATGAAATCAACATGTAATATACTCCTTGACCGTATTTTAACACACAGCCAAAATTATTTGATCTTTGAGTATACCTTTGACAAACATACACCTTTTTTTGACATTTACCTCTTTAAATTATTATTTTAATACCTCTCCCATTTTTTTTATTTTCTTTTTCCGGTAAAATATTATCACCTGTTATGTCGTGGTAGTTTGTCCTCTTTTTTTGTTTATTTTCTTTGCCTGTACTGGTTTACGCAAAATCAAAAATGTTCAAATGTTTGTAAATCTATCTGACCAAACTGCGTGGTCATCAGCCCGTAGCTTACAATCTATTTAAACTAAGGTAAACTAACCTAAGGACAACACACACACCCATGCCCCAGGGAGGACTCGAACCTCCGACGGCGAACAACCGCGCGCTCCGTAGCGAAGCACCTTAGACCGCTCGGCTACTCCATCGCGGCACGCAAAATCAAATGGCAGTGTCAAATCGCCATTATTTTTGCAAATATCTCTTAAACGGTGCGAGTTAGAAATAACGTAAGGGAGAAAAATTGTTGATAATTTTCTCCTCTACAAATACTTTTATCAATTTTCGTCTCAGACGGATGGTTAAGGTGTTATTTTAAATTAAATTTCCTGCTGTCAAAAGGCTTACACAAACGGCCTATTTTTAATGTTACTATGGAGAGGTACTGATGAGAGGTATCGATGTAGGTCGGTGAGGCCTGCCACGAAGTCGGAGTTCCAAAACATCCCAAAGATGCTTACAGGATTGAAGTCAGGGCTCTGTGCAGGCCAGTCCATAGTGGTGTAACCAATCCGACACAGGCAGTGCATTATGAGCGAGTGTTCGTGTTGAAAGATGCAATCGCCATCCCCGAATTCCTCATCAACAGAGGGAAGCAGGAAGGTGCTTAAAACATAGGCCTGTGCTATGATGGTGCCAAAAAAAAATAACAAAGGGTGCAAGTCCCCTCCATGGAAAACTCAACCACACCATAACAACACCGCCTCCGAATTTTACTGTTGGCTCTACACACGTTGGCAAATGACCTTCACCGGGAATTCGCCATATCCACACCCTGCCATCGGAACGCCACATTGTTTGCCGTGATTCCTCACTCCACACTACGTATTTCCACTGTTCACTCGGAAAATGTTTACGCTCCTGAAACGTGTGCATAAAAAAATATTTTTGTAAGAAAATGTCTAATATTGTGCCTCCTGTTTTGTGTCGAGTAACTTGCTTGCAAGAAAATGTATAATATCACTTCTACTGTGTGTATCTATATGTATTCTTAACTCTGTGAAGTTTCATCTTTGGCAAAGATCATGTATTGCATAGTATTGTAGCTCGCGCTGAGAGAGAGTAGCACTTGTGGTTCAGCTCGCTTAGAGAGCGGTTGAGTTGTGTGTATGGCTACGATGTAGAGCAGATACTGCTGTGTCAGCAAGTCGATTTGATTGTATTTGGAATATATATTGTATTGTATTGTAACACCGCTGGAATGAAGGTAATTGCATTTGATGTCATTAGGAAGAAGTTGTATTATGTAGGTAATGTAATGCTGATTATTAATAATAAGTAACAAAGTTGACCTTTCTTTCCTGTTTCATTTACGTAGTTAGAAGATTAACCTACTTCCTTCATTTGATAATTAGTTATTAGTGGATTTAAGGTCAGGCACTTACTAGAGTATTGCCGTATCGACGTTGGCAGTTTATAGGAAAACTTGTGATTTTCTGCTGATAGAATGACGTAGTTAGCGTTTCTTTAAATACAACAGGATATTCCCAGAGGGCATGGTAGGTCGTTTCCGTGGTGATCCAAGGCAAAGAAGTCATTAACTTCTTCTGGATGAGAACAGCTAACAAGGACAGTAACTAAGTTTAATCATGTTTGTGATAATGATGACATGCACTTGATCTTTGAAGCGAGGTAATAGGAGGAATGCACACAGAGGAGTAGGTACAGAAGATATAGCTCGGGGTAGTCAAAGAACTTGTCTGGTTACAGTCATTCAAGTCGAGCGTATGAAATGATTTGACGGATATTGCCAAAACAGCGCACATAAAGTTCGTGCTTACTTTTAAGCGTCTTTTCATATCATCGCAATAGTGAAGGTTCAGGAAAAAGAGATATTGCAAATGCTTACGTTTTATATCTGTGGGAACATATTGCGAAACATTTTGAGACCATAAAGGTAAACGAAATTATTTTTTACTGTGGAGACAGTATTTTGTTTCCTAATCAGGCTTCTAATCTAAAATTAAAACCCAACGACTTCTAGTTTTTTTTTCTACTTCCTTTCTGCTTTTCTCCATTAACAATGTGAACGTTAAATGTACTAGTGAGTATTCATACATTTCCAGTATTAACATTTCCATCTGCATTGGAGAGCCCTCTGTTTTGAAATTACCTGATAAAATGAAATTGTGATCCGAACCGGGACACGAAATGATATATCAACTGAGTCAAACAGATTAACTCCATGAAGAACGGATGTAGGAGATAAATGTTTTCGTCAGAGCCTTTGACGTTATTTCACTCTGCAGACGAATCGGCAGCGTTATATAATTTTCCCAAAAATTAAAACTGTCTTCAAAGCGGAGACTATAAAACAGAAAAGAATTGTCCGCGGTTTCAGATCGTAAGAGTTTCCTATCCAAACATCGTGAGTTATCAGTTTGCTCAAGGCAATGACGTAGGCCTTTTAAAATGGACAATAATATATTGCTCAAACTAGTTAAGGGATCAGGTCAGAAATGGTACCCAATATACATATAGTAACGTATTTTATTCAGCTATTGGCTACACTTGTAATTTTTATGTGATATAGTAAGATATTGTACTACATCAACTCTTTACTGAACGTTTCCATGGCGTTTACTTATTGGGAGGCATCATGGGGCAACAATAATAGTGAAAAGATAATTCTCGTTCTCCTCTAATACGCTGTCTGATCATTTCGGACGGCCAGTACAGTTGCACTGCTGCGTGGCATAGACACTATGAGGTTATCATCAGACTTTGAGGCATATATATGGCCATTCTTCCGTAAGTGCAATATCCAGCTCTACAGCTGTTGTGAGAGGTGCTGGTCTGGCTGAAATTCGTCTGCCAAGTGCATTCCAGACATGCTCAACCGGGTTTAAGTCCAGTGAACAGTCCATTCGTTCAATTCCGTCAGCTTCAAGTACGTTGTCCACCAGTGCAGCTCTGTGGGGACGAGCGTTATCGTCCACCAGAAGGAAGCCGTCTCCTATGGCACCAGCGTAGGGCACAACAAAAGATCGAAAGATCTCGTCTCTTTTCCTCTGAGCAGTCAAAGCGCCATTCTGAACGACATAGAGGTCCGTACGTCCGCCAAAGTGGCTCCTATCCACACCATTCGCAGACCACCATGATATGGTGATGTTTCCTGCGCATAAGCAGAATTGCTCCGAGCTCTCCAGACGAGGGAACGACGATTTTCCGGATTAACACAAAATCTTGACTCATCTGTGAACAGAACCCGGTGCCATTCGTTACGACTCCAATCGTGATGTTCCTCCGCCCAGTTTCTGCGGACTAAACCGTGTCGTGGTTTTAATGGAGGGGGGGGGGCACCATAGGCCCCTTTGCCTAGAGGACACATTCTTGAAGGCGATTTCGGACTGTTTGTGTCGATATTGAGCGTCCTGTTGCTATCTGGAGTCTGCGTTGCAACTGAGTTGCATTCAGCCTCCTATCTCGACGAGCTGTTAAAAACTTTAGTTTTGACATTACGTGATATCGCAAGTTGTGGAGGGCGATCTGATAGAATAATAATCATCAAATGTGAAAAGCCAAGATCGCAAAATACTTATTTATTTTATAACGACAGGTTTAAGTGGGCTATGCCACCATAGCAAATTTTACAAGTTGGTCATCTTATTTTTAAAAAAAATGGAGATTAAACTGTACGCGCAATATAGCACTTAGTCTAAATATAAAACTACATATGTTAAAACATCCACAGCTTGTAAACGGAACCTTAGCTCCTACTAGTAAACTTCTAATTCTCTTAGAAAATAGCATATCCAGACTGTTAACTGAAGTAGTGATTCAGACGAAGGAGAAATTAATATTTAAATCACTAAATGTTAAGGACTCTTGTGGATATGATGGCGTATCTACAAGAATACTTATGCATTGATCTGGTTCTTTTAGTCCAGTACTTAGCAATATATGTAATTTTTTCTTTGAGAATGGCCAGTTTCCTGGCAGATTGAAATACTTAGTTGTGAAACCACTTTATAAAAATGGAAAATTGGATAATGGAGACAACTTTAGATCTATTTCTATATCATAAAACTTTGTTAAATTTATAGTAAAGGCTGTAGGTTCAAGCTATGTTGATCATTTCACCACAAACAATTTGTTGTAAAACGTACAATTTGGTTTCAGAAGTGGTTTAATTGCGTTGATCACAAGATATTGTTGCAGAAGTTGGAACGTTACTGAGTAATGGGAGTAACTCACAAAATGTTCGTCTCTTAGTTTAATAATAACAGAAGGTAATTCTCTGCACTGTTCAAATTTGCTGTGATATGCACTCATAATGAGGCACAGTTAAGTGAGGCGTGCCCCAGGGATCTGTTCTGGGGCCACTGTTGCTTCTCATTTCTGTAAATGATATGCCTTCTAGTATAACAGGAAATTCTAAAATATTTTTGTTCGCTTATTACGCTATCTTGGTTGTGAAGGATGTTGTTGGCATTATTGATGCAGTGTCAAATAATGCAGTTAAAGAATTAAGTCCATGGCTTGCAGAAATTAAACTGATGCTAAATCACAGTAAGACTGAGTTTTGCCGTTTCTAACACACAACTGAATAAAAACTGTCAATTCAGCTACACAGAATGGGCACATGATAAGTGAGACTAAATAGTTTAAATTTCTAGGTGTTCAAATACACAGTAAGCTGTCGTGAAAACCCATGTTTAGTAACTTGTTTACTATTAGAACAGTATCTTAAATAAGTGATACTTCAATACCAAAAGTAGTCTACTTTACTCATTCGTTTATGACGTATTGTGTTATTTTTACGGTTACTCCTCTGGTTCAAACAGGGTATTTATTACGTAGAAACGGACGGTTCGAGCAATATGTGGGGTAAGCTCGCGTATCTCTTGTCCCCTGTTAAGTAACCTTGGAATTCTGACACAGGGCCTCTCAATACATATTACCTTTAATATCGTTTGTTGTTAATCATATTTGGCTATTCCCAAGAATTAGCAGCTTCACTCAGTTCACACAAGACAGAAATCGAATGTGCATTTATAACCAACCTACTTAACTCTTGTGCAGAAAAAGGCGTAGTATTCTGCCGCATCCATTTTTAACAATGCCACAAAAGTTCAAAGCGCTTAGTAGCAATCCACGGACTTTTAAGGCTTAACTGAAATGTTTCCTCATAGATCGCTCTTTCTATTCTGTCGAGGAATTCCTGGAAAGATTAAAAATTAAGCTAGTTTCTGTGTTACGTTGTTGGTTTTTTACTTACGCGTTGGCCTGTTATGTCCATAGGTTTGCTATGTGTGTCACTCAACTACTACTCTTCTGTTAAAATTTAATTTAATGACTCCTTCCACGACCATGGAGACCTGCTCCTCAATTCCATATTGCGAAACACGATAAACATAAATAAATAAATAGTAGGGTTCCAGTTTGGCGCAGATCCCACACAGCCATGAACCCAAGTTTGCAATAAAGCTCAGAAATTCAATCACGTTGTGAACAAATTTTTGTCTTTTAATGGTTATTTTCTTTCATTTTCAGGGATTAATGAATTTCATGTTGTCGAACAAGGATAGAGTTTTTATGGACAGAAACTTGAATTGCTGGACTTTGTCAGTGCTAGAATTGTGATTGCTAATAATAAAGAAGGGAAATAAAAGGTGGAAGGGAATAATAAAGACGGAAAAGCTGAAAGATGGAATATATATATATATATATATATATATATATATATATATATATATATATAAGGCCTGTACAAAGGAAATAAATTTGAAGGCAGTAATATAGATGTGGAAATCGAAAAAGAGGAAATTGAGATAGGAGATCCTATATTGCGAGAAAAACTTGACAGAGCAGTAAAAAATTTGAGTAGAAACAAGGCCCCCTTAATTAGATGATCTTCCGTCTGAACTGTTATTGCGTTAGGAGAGCCAGTCATGAACAATTTCACCTAGTATGCAAGATGTGTGAGACAGGGGAAATACCACCCGACTTCAAGAAGAATATAGTGATTGCAGTTCCTAAGAAAGCAAGTGCAGACAAATGTGAAAATTACAGAACTATCAGTTTAATGAGTCAAAGTTGCCAGATAATAACACGAATTATTAACAACTAATGGAGAAAATGGTGGTATCCGACCTTGGGGAAGATCAAATTGGATTTAGGAGAAATATAGGAACACGCGAGGCTGTACTTACATTACGACTTATCTTAGAAGGTGGATTAAGGAAAGGAAAACCTACGTGGATCTGGAGAAAGCTTTTGACAATGTTGACTGGAATACATTTTTTTTTTCACATTCTGAAGGTAGCATGGGTAAAATACAGAGGGCTAAGAGTTATATTAACTTATACAAAAACCAGACAGCAATTATTAGAGTCGAAGGTCATGGAAGGGTCACAGTGGTTGGGAAGGCAGTAAGACAGGGTTGTAGCCTTTCCCAGTGTTGTTCAATCAATACTTGCTCAGGCACGTTGTGAAGAAATGCAAGGAGAATTTTGGAGAGAGCATTATAGTCCATGGAGAGGGAATATAAACCTTGCGGCTTGCTGATGACATAGGAATTCTGTCAGAGACAGCAAAAGACGTGGAAGAGCATTTAAACGGAAAGTACAGTGTCTTGGAAGGAAGATACAAGATGACCATTATCAAGAGTAAAACAAAGGTAATGGATCGTACTGTCAGAAAATCAGGCGATGCTGAAGGAATTAAATTAGGTAATGAGACAATATAAGTAGTAGATGAGTTTTGTTATTAAGGTAACAAGACGACTTCTGATGGTCGAAGTAAAGAAGATGTAAAATTCAGAATGGCTGTGGGAATAAAAGCGTTTCTGAAGAAGCGAAATTTGTTGACATACAATATTAGTTTAAATGTTAGGAAGTCCTTTCTGGAATGTAGCATTGTATGGGAGTGAAACGTGTACAATAAGGAGTTCAGACAAAAAGTTGATAGAAACTTTTGAAATATGGTGCTACAGTCGAATGATGAAAATCAGATGGGTAGACCACGTAACTAATGAGGAGGTACTCAACAGAATTGGGGAGAATAGGAGTCTCCGGCATATCCTGACTAAGAGAAGGGATTGGTTGGTGGAACACATTCTGAGACATAAAGGAATCGTCAACTTAGCGTTAGAAGGAAGTGTGTGGAGTAAAAATCGTAGAGGGAGATCGAGGGACGAATACAGTAAGCAGATTCAAAAGGATGTAGGTTTCCGTTCGGATTCTCAAGTGAAGAGGCTTGCACAGGACAGGGCATCGTGGAGAGCTGCATCAAACCAGTCTGCGGACTGAAGAGCACAACAACATCAATAGACAAGCAACATTGGGTGAAATAACGGCATAAATTAATGAGGGACGTAAAAGAGTGAATCGCTTACTACATTACAGCGCAGTTTTCTGTTAATGTGCTATGGCAGCAAACGGCCGACTCGAGTGACTTCGCTAACCTCACCACATCTACTGCGCCACCACTCCTAGGATCGTCAACACCTCGGGTGGACCTTAGATGGCAGAAAAACCTTAGCTTTGGTAGAAAAAGTCCCTATTTCTGTTGGTAGTAGCTGATGGTTGGGTACAAGTACTTCGCAGAACTGATAAAGTCATGAACCCAAGTCTTCAATTTTCAATGAAGTTGTGGTAGCACTGTGCTGTATGGTGTTGGCTCCCTGACCGTGTAAACTGTTGTTACAAGCAATGAATTGTGGCGTTTCTGCTCCAGCTGAATCGATCATTGGATATGGTTACAGCTGGCCGTTTGCAACCATTCATGGACTGCATGTTCTTAATCAACGATGAAATATTTAAGCTAGAAACTTTGGACAAATTGTTGACTTCATTCCATGATAAGCTGTGAGAAAAAGGATGTCGTGTACGACTGAGCAAACTGGCCTCCTCTTTTTGTTGTGTACATTAATGACCTTTCATAAGTTATATTGCCAGACGCAGAGTTCGTTTCCCGATGATACAAGTATTGCCTAAAATAGCATGTCAAGCATAATTCTAGAAAGATCTGCTAATGAGATTCTCATGGACATTAATAAATGGTTTAAAATCAACTCATTCACACTAAACATTGAAAAGACTCACCTCATGTAGTTCAGAACATGTAAGAGGTTTCTGTCCACCATATTCGTGAGGTATGAAGAAGAGCAGATAGAAGAGGTTGACAGTATTAAATTCCAGGGTTATAACTTGCTAATAAATGCAGTTGGGTGAAAGCCTTAACAAATTATTATTTCCAATTCGAGTGTTATTAGACGTAACCGACATAAAAATAAAAAAGCTTGCATACTTTGCTTACTTTCATTCCATAATGTCTTCTGGTGGAATATTTTGGGGTAACTCTTAAACCAGGGTTGTCAGAGTCCAAAAGCGTTTGATACCTATCATTTGTTGACTAAATTCACGAGCATATTGTAAAAGTTTCTTCAAAGAACTTCTTCTTCTTCTACGTGATCAGGCCCAGTGGACCGCACGCTGCTACAAGTCTCTGTCTCCATTGCTTCCTCTCCAATGCTGCTATCCGCCACCTGTCCACATCTACCGCTGCTTGCTTCAGGTCTTCATGGAGACCATCCCTCCAACGTTTCCTTGATCTTCCTGGGGGTCTCCTTCCTGCAGGAACTAAATCCAGGAGCTTCTGAGGCCACCTGCCATCTTCCATTCGGGCCGCATGACCGGCCCATTGCATACGCTTCGCTTTTATGGTTTCTGCTATACTGGGTTTTTGGTATAATTCCTGAAGCTCCTGGTTGTGCCTGATCCTCCATTCCCCTTTATGTGCATCCAAAACCAAACCGTAGATCTGCCGAAGAACTTTTCTCTAAAAACCAAGGAGCTGGCGAGCATCCTGTTTTCGGATACTCCATGTCTCACAGCCATATAGAACAACAGGCGGGATCAGGGTTTTGTACAGTCGGATCTTGAATTATCCGAAGGGGCATATGGAGCGAAGCAGTTGAGCTAGGGTGTGATAAGATCGGTTTCGAGCTTGAATTCGGGCTTTATTCTCCACTTCATAAAACGAGTTATCTGTGGAAATGACCCCAGTTATTTAAATTCACCATGCACTCTCTTGCAGTACTGGTCTATCATCTTCAGTGACTGTATATGTCTATCAGTCTGCCCACGGATCATAGCAAGGTACTCTGCCTGGGCATCGTTGATGCCTAGCCCAAATTTGCTGGCGGCCTCCTTTAGTACTCTAATCATATGTTTCAGTTTCTCTTCAGAGCCAGAGAGTAATCGTCTGCATAGGTCAAGTATGCCAGTCTGATTCCCTTAATTTCAGTCCCTTCGTTTATTTTAAAGGTCTCACAATTAATGTTTTCGAGAGCAAAATTAAACATAATAGGAGATATGCCATTTACTTGCCTGAGTCCTCAGTTAGAAGATTTCCCATTTTCACCTTAGCATGTTTGTCGCTCAGACAGATCCTTATCAGATTGAGGAGTTTCTCTACCATCCCAAACTCCCTTAAACAGCTGAACAGGTTCTTGTGAGGTATGCAATCATACGCCTTCTTGAAATCTACAAATGAAATTTGCAGTTCTTTAGCATATTCACCCAGTTTTTCAGTGAGCTGTCCGAGAGTGAAGATGTGATCTACTGTTGACCGCCCTGGGCGGAAACCCTACATGGTATTCCCTATTCACTAATTCTGTCTCTGTCTGAGGCAATTGGACAGGATCTTATAGCAGACGTTGAGCATAGTGATTCCTTGATCGTTGTCACATTTTAGCTTGTCACCCTTCTCATGAATTGGACAGATCAGAGCTGTTTTCCATTCTACTGGTAGTTCTTCTTTGGTCCGTATTGGTTTAATCTCTCTGCAAGTTTCTCTCCTGCTGGCAGAATCATTTCAGCCTGTATTCCATCTTCACCTGGACTCTTATTCTTCTTAAGGAGTTTGATTCTGGTTTTCATATCATCCAGGGTAAGTGGGGGGGTAATCTGCAACGGCTGTAACTGGGAACTGGAAATCAAACTGCAGTTCCGGTTCATCACAATTTAACAGCGTTTAAAATGCTCTTTCTTCAAAGAACCTGATACACTAACTACTGTCTCTTGGTATATTTATTATTTGATTAATACACAGGGTCAAGGTGAAAAACAGAAGGGGGGTTCCTGAAGTTCAAACTCCTCCCGAAACGATGACAAAGCCAACAGAAATGGCATAATTGTGATTATGAATAAAACCTGAATACATTTTGCCATGCCTAGGAAAATATTACACACGCTCCATACAGTCCGAATTTCTCATCATGATAATTCCATATTTCTGGACCCCTGAAAGAAAAAAAGACATTCATGGCCATTGGTATGCTTCGGGCTAAGAGATGCGCACCTGGGTAATCACCATGACCCTGTAGCTAACTGGAAACTTTTGAGCATGGAGGAATTGACCGTCTTATCCCACAATGATTTAAATGTACGGTATTAACTGTTATGATGAGTACTACCAAAATAATCAGCAGTTTACTTATTTATTTCCCAGGTGTGTTATTTTGTGTGCTCCTTATATATGAGTTTGACTAGCCTGTTTCCCAATCACTGGGAACAATTCCTTACTCAAGTACACAAGGTAAATTAAGTAAAGAGGGGGAAGAAATCCGGCTGAGATTCTAATGTCAATGACAGTGTCTGGCCCTGGAGCATAATTATGTTTTAGAGATTCGAGATGTTTTGCACCACCAACATTAATAATTGCAATGTAAGTCAGCTATATTTATTGATGTTACTATGTATATGAATCAAGGTTCCTGTGTAGTCAAACGTTAGGCTATCTGTACACTTATTTTTCGCCATTGACAACTTTCACGTAGCGCAAATTTTGAGTTAGGGCGCGCTTTTCTAATAACGTTTCAGAAGTTATGAAAGCTTCACGCAGTGCCTTTGTAATTTCCATACGTGTTTCGATCAAAATATGCCTTTATTCAGGATATGCCATATGCCTTTATTCATGATATGATTTGCCTCGTTCCTATATTGTTTCTATACCATGATGACAATTATACAGTGCAGTCCTTCGGGATGAAATGCAATTTGGTACATACAGTACTAAAGTCGTTGGCAGTTCTGTTAAGAATACACATTATTACAATGTCCAGTCATTGAGGACCCCTTCCGGAATCATATCCTGCCTACGCCTATGCATACAGTACTAGAAACAAAAACGCTCTACATACTAAAAAAATGAGTCCAATAAGCAGGAACACACATTCTCAATAATTTGGCAGAAACAATTAAAAATTTAGCTACAAATAAAGATCAGATTAAGAGGAGCCTGAAACGTTAACTAGTGGCCAACTCATTCCATTGACGAATTTTTAATAGAATCAAAATTATGTACTGTATTTATTCATACTGTTGGTATTATTATGCCACCTTGTATAGAATAAAAATAAAATAAAAAATATATATAGATATGTTCCATATCCACGAGGATATCAATACGGAACTATCCCTTTAAGGCCCTCCACGCATAATTGTGCGGTTCCGATTTTGCTCGCTTTATATCTTTGTAAGTCACGCTAAGATGTTCCGGGCCGGCATTACACAATCGTGGACGGACTATGGAAACGTGCGCAACGAGTTTTAGTTTCGTGTTTCTACCCTGGGTGACACCAGCAGTTGACAAAGCCGGCAAACTTCCAGTAAACTTACAATGGCGGCAAGAATGACTTCTTGACATGGTTTTGATATCCTTGTTTTGAAATGTGAAGCTGTCCTAACTGACAGCCAGTTGGTTTTAAATGATCCTGTGATGTTATTATGTCATTTCTTTCAAAGGCATGATACTGTAAGATAGTGGAAATCATAAAAATTTGTAGAAAGCCCAAAAGAGACAATTGTCTGGATACAAGATATTTGAAAAGAAAAATTATTTTCTTTTTTGTAATGAATTACTGTATGAACGAGGGATATTCCAAAAGTAAGGTCCGGTTAAAACAAAAACATCCAAAATCATACTTGTTTCCAACGCAATTGTTTTATTGACATCCTTCCATCATTCTCTATTTTTCTACATGATCTCCATACTTATTTAGACATTTGTCACATCATTCAACAAGCTTTTGAATGCCTACGTCGTAGAAATCGGCCGCCTGCGAAGATAACCAGTCTTTAACAGCTTCTTTCACTTCATCATATGAGTCGAAGGGCTTGCCGCCAAGAAACTCCTTTAGGCAGAGGAAGAGGTGGAAATCACTTGGCGCCAAGTCCGCACTGTACGGTGGGTGCTCCATCTGTCCCCATCCAAAGTTCTTGATTAGAGATTGCGTGTCCCTTGCAGTAAGAGGCATGGCATTGTCATGCAACAACAACACTCCAGACGACAAAAAGTCCACGTCGCTTATTCTGGATTGCACGCCGAAGTCACGAATTTTGTCGTCAACCGCATGAAGCAACTCTCTGAAGTCACTGATGGTCGTCCGGAGCGTGGTGCATCGCGCACATTTCCCCGTCCTTCATTAAAGGCTCGCACCCACTTGCGCACTTTACTGTCACTCATTATGTTAAGATCGTACACTTCAGTAATCTGCCGATGGATTTCTGCCGCTGAAATGTTTCTTACTTCACAATCGGCGGGTTGATCGATTGTCTTAAACATTGTGACCTGACACTATCAACAGCACATAGCAACAGGAACAGCGATACCGGAGGCGTCTAATGCGCAAGGTATGCCAGGAGCCGGGGCGCTTTCAAATATTTACGGCGAATCGGACCTTAAGTTTTGGAATAACCCTCGTATTTTGTATCTTAAACGTCCCTCTCTATAGTGTCCCATCTCTTACAGCCTTGGGTCTGAAAGGGCTATGGAACTATCAGCTAAACTACGGTAACGTAGCCGGCCGCGGTGGCCGAGGGGACTGAGGCGCTTCAGTCACGGTCGTCACGGCCACTACGGTCGGGGGTTCGAATCCCCCCTCGGGCATGGATATTTGTGCCGTCCTTAGTATAAGGTAGTTTATAAGTAGTTTGTAAGTTTAGGGACTGATGACCCCGTAGTTAACTCCCATAAGCTTAACAAACAACAACAAACGGTAACGTAAGAGATAACTTATGTTACCTCAGCTGGAGCATGCCACATTTCGCTAAGTCCTTCGCGATGTTTTGAAAGGTCGGAGACCCTCTGACATGGTAAACATGAACTGTTTCCATAGAACTGTTATGTGAACAGCTGAGCCGCGACATATGTCACACTCCGCAAATGTCGTTACAAACATGCGACATCAGAAAGACGACATCAACAACAAAAAACTTCGGCAGCTAAATGTCCTCCGTGTAGCAACACAGTTAACAAGAGGCTCTGCGTGTAGGATAGTGAACGGCGACACTTTGCGTGACGGGAGTCGCGAAACAAACGCCGGCCGGCTTGTGTTAGAAGGAGGCGGGAGGCCTTCGCACGGTCTGGTGGCAGCAACACTCGCAGAAGCAGAGGAAGCGGTGTGGTGGCAGCTTGGGGGGGGGGGGGGGGGGGGAGGAGGCCTGGCTGCCGAACGGGTCTCGTCGCCTCAGTCGGCTCATCTGCAAGCATGGCCGCCGCACCGCTACTCAGCCTGCTGCTCCTGGCCTCTGCCGTCAACACCGGTGAGTCCGCCCGCCCCAGCCCATTCTATATCAATAAATATATACAAGTATTATATATTCTCACTGTAGTATTCAGCTGCTGACCAAATGGCGACTACAAGAAACGTGTGTACATGAATGTCTGTCCAAATTCTCTCCGATTCGTTTATATTTTTGACACAACATTGCATTGTAATACAAGAAGAATTTTTTGGATATTTTGTTTTATTCCTTTTTCTCATTTTATTCCTACTTGTGGAGACGAGCTAGCAGCAGCGGCATAAATACATTATCTTAATACAAAATTTTAAACCCGTTACACTGCTTGTTATGCTATTAACTAGCAAAAAAACCCGGTGTTGCCCAGTTATTTATTTATTTATTCCTGCTTGAGTTAGTACTTCTCCTATGTCATCTCTCTCTCTCTCTCTCTGTCCATCTCCCTTTTTCTAAAAACATGTTTTATTTATCGGAGAATGTTGTTGTTATGGTCTTCAGTCCGGAGACTGGTTTGATGCAGCTCTCCACCCTACTCTATCCTGTGCAAGCCTTTTCATCTCCTCATAAGAACGGCAACCCACATCCATTTGAATCTGCTTACTATACGTGTCTCTTGGTCTCCCTCTGCGATTTTTACCCCACACACTTCCCTCCAATGCTAAATTTACGATTCCCCGATGTCTAAGAATGTGTCCTACCAAGCGATCCCTTCTTTTAGCCAGGATATGGCAAAAATTCCTTTTCTCACCAATTCTGTTCAGTACTTCTTCATTGGTTATGCGATCTACCCACCTAATCTTCATTCTTCTATAACACCACATTTCAAAAGCCTCTATTCTCTTCCTGTCCGCACTGCTTATCGTCCATGTTTCACTCCCGTACAAGGCAACACTCCACACAATGCCTTCAGAAAAGACTTCCTTACACTTAAATTAATATTCGATGTTAGCAAATTTCTCTTTTTCAAAAATGCTTTTCTTGCCATTCTGCATTTTATATCCTCTGTAATGCGACCATCACATGTTATTTTACTACCCAAGTAACAAAACTCATCTACTACCTTCAACGTTTCGTTACCTAATCTAATTCCTTCAGCATCGCGTGATTTTCGAAGGCCGCATTCCCTTATTTTTGTTTTGCTCTTGTCAATGTTCATTTTATACGCTTCTGTCAACACACTGTTCATTCCATTCAACTGCTCTTCCAGGTCCTTTGCTGTCTCTGACAGAATTACAATGTCATCAGCAAAACGCAATGTTTTTATTTCTTCCCCCTGAACTTTAATCCCTATTCCAAATTTTTCCTTGCTTTCCTTCACCGCCTGCTCGATGTACAAATTTAATAACATCGGAGAAAGTCTACAACCCTGTCTTACTCCCTTCCCAATTGATGCTTCCCTTTCATGCCCTTCGAGTCTAATAACTGCAGTCTGGCTTTTGTACAAGTTATAAATAACTCTCCTTTCCCTATATTTTACCCCTGCTGACTTCAGAATTTGAAAGAGTGTATTCCAGTCAACATTGTCAAATGCTTTCTCCAAATCTACAAAAGCTAAAAATGTAGGTTTGCCTTTCCTTAATCTATCTTCTAAGATAAGACGTAAAGTGAGTATTGCCTCCCGGGTTCCTATGTTCCTCCTGAACCCAAACTGATCTTCCCCGAGGTCAGCTTCTACCAGCTTTTCCATTCTCATGTAGATAATTCGTGTTAAAATTTTGCAACCATGACTTATCAAGCTGATGGTTCTGTAATTTTCACACCTGTCTGCGCCTGATTTCTTAGGAATGGGGATTATTACATTTTTCTTAAAGTCTGAGGGTATTTCGCCTGTCTCATAAATCCTACACACCAGTTCAAATAGTCTTGTCATGGCTGGCTCTCCCAGAGACTTTAGTAGCTCTGAGGGTTATGTCACCTACTCCTGGGGCCTTGTTCCGACCTAGGTCTTTCAAGGCTCTGTCAAATTCATCTCTCAGTATAGCAGCTCCTATTTCATCTTGATCTACTTCCTCTTCCCTTGCTACAACATCGTCTCTAAGTTCATTTCCTTTGTAGAGCTGTTCTATGTATTCTTTCCACCTTTCAGCTTTCCCTTCTTTGCTCAGAACTGGTTTCCCATCTGAGTTCTTGATATTCGTAGAGTTGCTTTTCTTATCTCCAAATGTTTCTTTTATTTTCCTGTAGGCTGTATCTATTTTTCCCCTATTTATACATTCTTCTACAGATTTGCATTTGGCTTCTAGCCACTCCAGCTTAGCCAATTTGGACTTTCTGTCAATCTCATTTCTTAGTCGTCTGTACTCCATTTTGGCTGTTTCATATACTGCATTTTTACATTTTCTCCTTTCAACAATTAAATTTAGTATGTCCTGTGATATCCAAGGATTTTTTGTCCTCTGCTGCCTTCACTATTTCATCTCTCAATGCTACCCATTCCTCTTCTACTGTTTTATTTCCCCCTGTTTCTGTCAATTGATGCCTAAATCTCCCTCTGAATTTCTCCAGAACTTCACTTTCCTTCAATTTATCTAAGTCCCATCTCCTTATTTTCCTACCTTTCTGCAGTTTTTTCAATTTCAGCCTACAGTTCATGACTAACAAGTTATGGTCAGAGTCTATATCTGCCCCTGGGTACGTCTTGCAGTTTGTAACCTGGTTCCGGTACCTATGTCTTACCGTTATAAAATCTATCTGATACCTTCCGGTGTCTCCTGGTCTCTTCCATGTATACAACCTTCTTTTGTGATTCTTAAACCACGTGTTTGTTACGATTAAATTATGTTCCGTGCAAAATTCTACCAGGCTACTTCCTCTTTCCTTCCTCCTGCCCAGTCCATATTCACCTACTATTTTTCCTTCTCTTCCTTTTCCTACTACCGAATTCCAGTCTCCCATCACAATTAAGTTTTCCTCTCCCTTATCTGTCTGAATAATTTCCTTTAGCTCCTCATATATTTCTTCGATCTCCTCATCATCGGCAGAGCTATATCGGAGAATATATAAGAAATAAGGCTGTCTCGCACAATGTACAAAATTATACGTGCAGTATCCAAACAAATAAAGATAGCAATAAAATTATAAATGGCATATAAAATTCATACGATCTCATATTTATTGAGGTATATGTTGTACAATTGTATAATTTATCATGTATATATTCATTCCTATAAGGGCTGCATGTCTGTGAAATCTGTTACGAATACAATTAGTAGTAAAGAAGGAATAGATTAAAACTTGGAGCTTGATGGGACGGTTTTATATGCACGTTACTGTTTGTTCTCATATCTCATTAACTACGTGTCGTACTGTGATACAATTTGGAAGGTGCATTGAACTATATGTCTGTATACTGTCTGTAAAATTTCCTGTGCCTACAATTTGTAGCGTAGAAATTATAAATTGTAACGTCATACCGAATGCCGTAGTTTTAGTCCATCAGCAGCGGAAAAGTAGTAAGCAAAAAATGTTCAAATGTTTGTTAAGCTTATGGGACTTAACTACGGGGTCATCAGTCCCTAAACTTGCAAACTACTTATGAACTAGCTTATACTAAAGACGGCACAGACATCCATGCCCGAGGAGGGATTCAAACCCCCGACCGCAGCGGCCGTGCAGACCATGACTGGCACGCCGCAGACCACACTTTTCCTTTCATAATTTTGCTATGGTTGTCAGCGAGAAATAGTTCAATAAAGGTTTCAAATCATGTTCAACATTTGATGCAAGTCGCTAACCAATCTCGTTCATAAAGTCTGGTCGCATTATGTGGCAGTTTCGTGAAACTCTTATTTTTTATGACGTGTGTCGTATGTTGTTCTTACATAACAAAATTGGTAACTCACGGTAAGGAAGATGCGTACCAAATTTTGTTGAAATCGGTCCAGTGGTTTAGGAGGAAATGTGCAACATTGTCGCGTAATGCAGCAGTTTTTCAAGCATCTCATTGTTTATGACGTCATATCTTGTGAGCTATCCGTTGTACGTGATGCTTGCACTTACGGCGACCGTCCTCATAGATTGAAGCCTACGTGTACAAAATTTCATAAAGATTGGAACAAAGTTGTAGATCTGTATGCAATACGTACGCACAAACAAACACACAAACATATGGACACTCTGCTTTATACATACAGATTACGATGACCCCATTTCGCCTTTGCGACCATCCTCAGGTTTCCTCTAAGTACATATCAGGTAATTTGCAGGTTGTAACTACAATGAAAGCTGTTGTTATGTACTATCAATCTTTGTTAATCATAATACACTGCATAAGACACATATCTTTTACACTTTCGATGCAGCAATGAAACAATTATATTCGATGAAAAGGTGGGTACTGTTTACCAGTTGCAATTTTCTAATGTTTGGTTTTGTTCTGCTTAAGGCCCATCTCAGGTCATGTTCCACATTGAGACGGTTTCTGGTCTTACTTTTTATTGTCAGTAGCTCTGAGAAGCCACTCTGATATCTATAAGTGGTACCGAACTTAACATTCTTAGAGCTCTGTCAGCTATAACAGGATATTCGGCTTCTGCTTTTCGCCAAAATGTACCAAGGTCATAATTTTGAAATTCCATTTTGAATGTGCTATCTTCGAGCACTCAGAAGGATTCTACTTTGGCTGAAACATCTCTGAAAATTTCCTCTTCAACAGAAAATGGTCTCAATATAAAAGTGTTGACGTGCTGATTATTCATAGCTGAGGAATATTGCTTAATTGAGTTTATAACTGCAGACGGATGCTAAATAATGGAAGTTTAAAACACGATTCTTTTATTTTCCTCGCCTACCCATTGATCACACAGTTGCTTAGTCATCGATAGATCTCCGACCTGGACCCTGTTTTGGTAAAGTTTCACTTTACGGACGAAACTTGAAATTTTATCCTGAGCTGTCAAAATATTAGTCCCATTTTCTTGCAATGAAATATTCAGACTTAATTTTACTTAAAAAGTCAGAAAGATACGCCGACAGTTTTTTCTTTTACTTTTGAGTAAATTTCTTTCTTTTTTTGTGTTCCTTGCTTTTCCAGGAGTCCTATTCTAAATGGGCAGAGAGAAGCAGTACTGAAGTGATGTGATGTTGCTCTGCAAAGTAAAATAAATCCTCGTTGCCGTGTTCTTTCGTTAAAACGGACTAAAACGGTCATCTGACGCAAAATAAAAACCGAAAGTACAGGAGGTAGTAAGCAATCTGTCATCCAAATGTTTTACAGTTGCACAAATACGTCTCTCCGACTTTATTGCAGTACAGAAACCCTGTAATGTAACGCGAGATGCGTTACTGGAAGGTGTGCACACACTGTTACAAAAACTCTGAATGTTTTTCCATTCAGGTTGATGGCTCCGTTGACAAATACGAAATTGATAAGTTCATTACTGCACGGTTCATTACAGAAGATAACGAGATGAAATCTGTGTTTCTAGGTGAAAGAAAATCGTGTCTGCGAGGGGTAGAGGGTCTTATGGAATTGGTCAAAGTTTTATTGGATACAGCTGGTGATACAGCAAAAGATAAGTTGACAGGGTTGACTACAGATGGAGAGAGTGCTAATTGAGGCAAATCCAGTGGGCTATGGGTTCGAATGAGAGTACTTAGGAAAAGACTTACTTTGTGTTTGGGGTAACATACTGGACTCACATTCGGAAGGATGGTGGTTCAAATCCACCTCCGGCCATTCAGATTTAGATTCTCCTGTTATACTAGGAGGCATATCATTTGTATAAATGAGAAATAACAGTGTCCCCAGAGCAGAACCCTGGGGCACCCACCACTTTGCGCCATTGTGAATGCGTATCACAGTCATTTTCGACACTACAGAGATCATCTTCAGCTGTCTGTTATTAAAGAGGTGAACCAATTGTGTGCTACTCCCATTACTCCAAAATGTTGCAACTTATGCAACAATATCTTTTGATCGACACAATCAAATATTTTTTGTCGACTGCAGATTTATGGACCTGCGTTATCGGTTGAAAACTACACCATACCCCCTGACAGGTCAGAGGTGCACAACATGAATTAGCTATTTGGATAGCAGAGTATTATAGAGTGTACATGGGAACTTTATAGGCTAGCCCTGTAGTCAAATAACGTGAAGGCTGGATCTTAGTTCAGCAGAGCGACTTCGATATCTTTATCGATGTTATATTATCGTTGCTGTTGAGACTTGTTTCTCGACCGCTTTTGTGGGATCTGTGTTAGTTTTCCTTAGGTTTTTAAGGGCATGCTAAGGACATGCAGGGCAGGACTCCTGGAGAGGGTACGCGAACCGAGTGACCGGTGACGGGAGTGTGTGGTTGTGTAGCGCCAAGAGCGGCAGTTCGTGCGGACAGGGATACGCCGGATGGCGCTGCAAGAATCCATCCTTGCTTAGTGACTGCTTGATTTCGGCCCTGGCCGACTTCGCTGGGCAAAGTGTCATGCGTTTAATAAGACCTACTGTACATCGTGGACGGTGATTTTGCCAGATAGTAACGAGCCCTCTCTTTGTTGACAACTATTTTGAGTGCCAGTCTGGATGTAAGACATTGGGAGTTATTTACGGCGTGCCCATATACACTGACCTGTGGACTTAAAGGTACGTCATGCACCACTGCTTCGCTCCCGTTCATCTCACGTCGTTTTCGGATTTCTGTTGGTCGTTTCCACGCGTCTCTAAGCCGCTTGGTCATTGCCGATCTTTCCCTAGCTGTTATTGACATCTGATTTATGCGTTATCCATCTTAGTTAAGTAAATATTGACTAAATTGTCAAGTGCGAGAACCCTGTGATAGGTAATTTTATTAATGTGTTTAACAGATTGGTATAAATTCTGGCTACAAGGTTGTTCCTGCTGAGATGGTTAATTTGGCTGACTCGTGCACCAACAGTCATAGATTCTAGTTACTTGGAATTGTTATCTCTAAATTTCTGGGGAACCTGTTTTGGTGGCTGTGTTCCCGACACCGCTTGCAGTAACTGAATAATACAGTTTCACTGTCGCATAGTGTGCTTCTGCTGCTTGCAAGTTGTTGTGCTGGAACTGTGTGTTAATTTCCCTGTACTGTTTTAGAAGTGCTGTTTTGTTTGTGGTGCGAGTCAGTGCCGCCGGGTGTATCTATTGAATCTGCATATACTGTTCAATTTCTTCACGCCCCGGTGTAGGCACAAACGCTATGGCTTGCAACTGTTGGAAGCGGGTTATGTCACCAGTCAGAGTCTTGACAAAGTCTGAGCTCATTTAGTATAAGAAGATTATTATGATTCTAAAATTGCACATGATCTTACTTGTGGAATGTTTTGTCAGTCAATTGGTTTCCACGATCACGTTATTTATTGTAAAGGTTCAGACCGAAATTTAACAAAATTTACTTGGGCTTTGTTTTTTTTAGATATATTGAATGTCCTTCCTAATTGTAGAAACCTTGAAAACAATTGTAGTGGGGGGAAAATTGTTGTTGAAAATTGTAATGTCCTTTCTAATCGGAAAGCTCTTAAAATTATTTGTTGATAATACTTACTTTAATATCTACCAAGCAAATGTTTTATAAAAACGTGAAGTTTGCAAAGATTCCTGGCTGCCCTGAAATTTGGTATGCCTAATTATCTATTAATTAATAAACATATATAAAATTTGACATTTACTGTTTATTAGTTAACAAATATAAATATTTGAATAAATGGTGTTCCACTGAAAATACCCCGCACTAGTTCTTACTATGTCCTTTAACTGTGCCTCTTCCCCTTTATTAATGCACCGTTTCAACAGTTTTAATGCGTTCTGGCGAAAACTTTCCTGTCGACATGTAGACAGTGAAATCAGACCGAAATAAGTAGAAAGACACTTAGACAGTCAAAAAGTTCGTAGTAAATTATTGTTGTATTTCTCATATATTTTATGAATTCACTGCGTTGCAGGAAATTTTCGGGAACGAGAGCTATCTGAATCCCGAGGTAGAAAGCTCTGAAATATTTAGCGAGGCATGGAATGTATATCGGAAAGACAGAGTGAGCACCATAGGAGGGGGAGCGGGTGTTCATTGCAGTTGACAAAAGTTATGTCTCCGCAGAAGTCGAAGTAGAATGTGACTTACATGTTTTCTGGACGCATATAACAAGTTTAGGAGAAATCAAGATAATGCGTGGATGCTTTTCCCAACCATCCATTTCATCGTGACAGTTTTAGAGTCTGTGAAAGAAAATCTACCGCAATTTACGCGGAAATACCCGGTGATCCAATGTTTGTGGCAGGCAACTTTAAATCACAGATTTTTCCGAAAATGGTCTTGAGCAGACAAATCAACAGCCCATGTCAATAATAAATATTTTTAATTTCTGCTACCAGTCATTTTATTTCAATACGTTTAATCTCTATATATAAAAAGGTTGTGTTGGTTTGTGTGTGTTTGAAAATCTCAAAAAAATTTTCTCCGATTGAGCTCTAAATTTGTCACAACGTTGCACTGTAAAACAGGAAGGTTTTTAGATACCTGTTTATTTAACAGATTACTCATAACCTATATATATGACACTTTTACGATTTTTGGCAACAATTTTTCCACATTGTAAAATTGATATAAATTCGTGTATGATATATATTTAAAAATAGGTACGTAAAAACAAACGCGTAATCCAGTAGTACGTTGTATCAACATTTCAAATCATTCGATCAAGAACCTTCGGAGGTACATTGCTCTAAGTTAGATTTCTAAGATGCGATACAGGAAGGGTAGGCAATGACGAAGAGAGGGAGAGGAGATATACACGTACTTTTTTAATTATAACCAAGACTCCAAACACCAAATTTTGTAGTTCAAAACTTCCTAGCAGCATTTTCAAAAATCTTTTCATCTCCTATTTCACCCCCTTAATGACTGATTTTCAGAAAAAGCTGAAAGACGCCTTTTTTAAATTCTAACCAAGAATCCATATACCAATTTGCGTAAGTCTAGCTTCAAAATTGACTGGATAAGAGCGTATTTTCAAAAAGATTGTTCATCCCCTACTTCACCCCCTTAGGGACGGAATATCAAAAAATCGTTTCATAAACGACGCCAACGGTGTGAGATGAACACCCTCTGTAAATTACAAGTTTTTATCATCAGCGGTTTTGGCTGGGCGATGATGAGTCATTCATTTTGTCACTCACTCGAAACATTGCCTTTCATGGACAGATATTATGGGTTACAAGCTGTTGTGATAACTCTCGATGGTGGTATATGCAGTGTCACCTGTTATACAGTATTACCAATCGGAGCGCAGTGGAGTTGCTTACAAAATCTCTAAGTCGGACGACTGGGAGGACGACCCTGCTACTCAACGAATTGATGCTCGATGAACATATCGGCTCCTTTAGTGGAGGAGGAGGAGATTGGAGATGGACGGAAGGAAAGGGAGTGATGAACAGAGGCCGGGAATTAAATAGAGGGAGGATGAAGAGGTAGAGAGTGCGGAAGCAGGAGATAGACATAGATGATGGGAAGTAGATGGAAAGAATATATAAAACAATAGCTTTTTACTAAGGCGAATTATACGTCACGTGGTCCAGAGTCGGTAAACTGATCGAACGACAAAAAATGTAATTCATCTTATGGGTTTAAAATAATGAGTATCTGCGAAGCTATATTTTCTATAACTTTCGTTTCACATAGCCACAGTAGCCTAATGAACGATATTGATATGACTGAGGCATTCCCTCGATGATTCTATGTTCACACGAATTTCAGTATTTCCTTTTCTATTTATTGCATATGGGAGTGAGCCACGGCGAAGCGTGGCCGTTTTTAGCTAGTCTATCATAAAGCTACACGTTTCGGGCATGTTCTGGTCATCATCAGGCATTGTTTGCTTTAGATTTTTTTTCACTAATCTAATGTCGGTTTGTTATTGTTTGTTGCTGGTGGTTGTTGGGCATCAGGTTAGAGGGTAGGGTAGCAAATGTTCAAATGTTTGTAGAGTCTATGGGACTTAACTACGGGGTCATCAGTCCCTAAACTTACAAACTACTTATGAACTACTTACAACTAAGGACGGCACAAATATCCATGCCCGAGGGGGGATTCGAACCCCCGACCGTAGTGGCCGTGCGGACCGTGACTGGAGCGCCTCAATCCCCTCGGCCACCGCGGCCGGCGGTAGGGTAGCGATTGGCCATAAACAGAAGTGCAGAGACATCATCTGCTGGTCCTGGTGTCCGATGTCGCCACCTGTGTGGGATGCAGACAATATTGCATCGTATGCTGTGATGACAGGGCGTGTGGTTCACTTTCATTAATTTTTTATGGTGATCGATTAAAGGGTAGCGAAGTATCACAAGTACACTACGTTTGCGTAAATTGCAAACCAAGAAGGAAAGGCATCAATTTCATACCACAGGTTAGAGGTGCCGCCAAGTAACAAATTATTCCCTTTTCAAAACTGTAAATTTCCTTTGAGGCCTACTATTCAGTATGTCGTGTGGCCACCAAACACTAATAAATTACAGCTGATATACGCTGTTGCATTGAATCAATAAGGTTCTGAATACGTTCCTCAGGGATATCCCTCCACTCAGTTTGAATTCGAGCCCACAAGTCCGTGACACTAGTTTTACTGGAGGAGCATGTGCCAACCAACCGTATCCCAGATCTGTTCGATAGGCGACATGTTTAGCTAACGTGCAGGACAGGGCAGCTATAGAATCCGTCGCTCTTCAAAGAAGGTCTGTACATTCCTCGCAATTTGTGACCGGGCATTATCCTATTGAAATGTGGCTTGAGGAGGTAACTCTAGCAGGGGGAGTACCTCAGGCTCCACAAGCACCGCTAGGTACCGGTTACTATTCAAAGTGCCCTCAATTCGCAGGAGGCGATATCGGATGTTGTAGCCAATGGCGCCCCAACCCATCACACCTGGAGTTTATCCGCTACTCCGCTTCCCAATGCAGCACTCCAGGTTGCGCTCACCACGGTACCGCCGGAAACGTGTGCGGCCGTCACTACAGGACACGTTGAAGCAGGAATCAACCGAAAAGATTACATTTTGCCACTCATCACCCCAATGACAGTGTTCAGCGTCACCATTGCAGTCGGAGGAGCTTACGGTTTCTGAACAATGAAAACCGACGTAATGACATGCGTGCAACCAGTCCAACCTGCAGCAGACGACGACGAACCGCCGATGCAAACACGTTTACACCTGTTGCAGATCTCCAGCGACGAGCCAACACTGTGGATGACGCTGTACGGTCCATTACGTTATGGCCATGCGGACAAGATGACGGTCGTCCCGTGCTGTGGTCATGTTCCGTGGTACGGCTGCCGCTCGCCGGTGCGTGCGACCTTCCTCTAGCCATTGCTTCCACACACGCTTCACTATCATGGGAGCAAGTCTTGTGCGAGCCGATATGTCACGGTACGACCGGTCATTCTCCCCTGTTCGAACACGCTCGCATGCCGATATTGGTCCTTTTGATGTCGACCTTTTGATGTCGACGTGGCATACTGCCGCTCGCCGGTGCGTGCGACCTTCCTCTAGCCATTGCTTCCACACACGCTTCACTATCATGGGAGCAAGTCTTGTGCGAGCCGATATGTCACGGTACGACCGGTCATTCTCCCCTGTTCGAACACGCTCGCATGCCGATATTGGTCCTTTTGATGTCGACCTTTTGATGTCGACGTGGCATACTGGCACTCACTGTATTGTTTCCACCTCGTGTGACAGTTCTGCAGCGACTACACTAGGCTCAACACCGACCGTGTCGGACCGACACCAGAGGGCTCTGCTCGGCCTATGTGTTCTCCATTACGCTGCAAAAAGTATCACTTATTGCTTGCACACCCATATCCATTTCTACCAAGTGTGGCACTATTTTTGTAATTACTTCTCGGTGTTGCACTTTTCACAGACGGCAGTGTACACCATCATTCATATCTGTTTTACTGTTGCGTAGTGCGCTGTCTAAAAATTTGAAATGGATCAAGACCTTTAGAGATTTTTGGTAACAATTTTGAAGAACAACTTGTCTCGTGTAGCAATAGAGACGTTGCCTATCCCAGGACAGTCTTTACAAAGTAATCTAAAACAAAACAAAATACTGTAAGAATTTTTATACAGTTTGCACTGACACGAACAATTCATTAAGACGGTTTCTGTATGTAGTTCATAACTTTTTTTATAGAAATCGATGAATTACAGTCCTCATTGCTGCGATAACAGTGCTCGGGCCATAGTGGTGAACGACAGAAATCCTCGGAGTCGAAATAGCTTGTGTGGTTCCCAGTAGCAATATTAGGTTGGAGAATTTAATAAGGATGTTTTGTGGAAGAGGTGTGTGATGTGTGATGGCAGATTTTGAAAGGTTTTGATGTTGCCAGGCAGAGAGTTACCTACTCATTTGTGCGATTGGATTCGTGATTTCCTGTCAGAAAGGACACAGTGCATGGTAATTTACAGAAAGTCATCGAGTAAAATGTGATATCCGGCGTTCCGCAGGGAAGTGTTACAGGGCCCCCACTGTTCCTTGTCTTCCATTTTGTACACAAGCTGAGCAACTGTTCATGTATGATGCTGTCTCTTATCAGTTAGTAGTCACGAGAAGATCAAAAGCGACTGCAAAACGATTTAGAAAAAGATATCTGCTTGGTGCGGAAATTGGTAATTAATCCTAAATAATGGAACGTGTGAAGTCATCAATACAGATACTAAAAGAAATCCGTTAAAATTTATTTACACGATAAATCGGTAAAATTTACAGGCCGTAAATCAACCAAATATCAAGGAATTGCAGTAAGAACAACTTAAATTTGAAAGAATTCATAGAAAATATCGTGGGAAGACGAAACAAAGACTAAGTTTCATTAGCAGAACCCTTATAAGGAGACCTCATGGATATAGGATTTTATTTTTTTATATTTATATTTATGGTACGTGAAGTTTAAAACTCAAATAACAATCAGCCAAAGCCATTCGACGCAACTCAAACATTCTCGAGGAAATCTACTTTGAAGTTTTGCAAGTACATGTAACACGAACCATGGCAGAATAGCCGTGTGCACTTCTATTTAAGAGGTTTATTTTCACGTAATTGGCGGATTTCGTTTGTGTTACTGTTTCAATAGTTTATTCTATCGTATTTAATAAATAAGTTGTGTATAGTTTTCGTCTGTGACTGGTGTATTTCAAAACAAGTCAGAGACAGTTACTATTGCAGTCCAGTGCCAGCTGCTGCCAGTATAATATAGTAAACAGCGCGAAGTATCTTAATTTATTTTGTGTAAAATTTATTTCGCCTATCTAGTTCATCATTTTTGTTAGTACTTCTGTTTTAGATGTTTATCCCCGCGTACTTGGCAGATTAGCGTTCAGTCAGTTAGCAGTCAGTTCAGTGCCAGCTGTTGTCGCTGCCCCATCACCCAGAGCGCTAAGTATCAGAATTTAATTGCGTGAAATTTCGTTGCCTGTTAATTTCTTAATTTTCGATAGTGTTTCTGTTTTTAAGAGGTTTCTTCTCACCTACTTGACACATTTCGTTTGTTCTACTGCTTTAAGAGTTTATACTCGCGTATTTTGATAAGTATCTTGTGTATAGTTTACATCTGCAGCAATCTACGTGTCATATTGTCACTTCCTTATTTCGTGTTCTGCTTTGAGAAAGCTTATATACCCCGGGTCTTTGATAACGGTGTATTCTTGTTTATTTTGAAAACTGCCGGAATTAGTTTCGTTCTTTTGATAGTGTACTTACCACTGACCACAGTTTAGTCAGCTGCCAGCCGCCATTATTAAAGTACTAGGCTAGTTAAAAGTTGATTATTTAGTTTTCTACTTTCTACAGTTAATTGTATCGATAGGATATGATGTGTTTCTGCTGTGTGCGGACGCAGGAGGAGTTGGCCACAGTTAGCGAACGGCTGAGCGTGCTGTTGTCTACGGTCAGCCGTCTTCAGGCTGCTGTCTCGGGGTGCAGCGATGGTGGGGAGTCTGGTGCGTCGAGTGGGACACCTCAGGTGTCTCATACTTCGCCCTCTGTCCTTGCTACCAAGGCACCTTCAGGTGTACTGGACGTGGTCGAGCCGCCCTGTCCGCAAGGGGTGTGGCGGGTTGCACGGCGCTCGTGTCGCTAGAGGCGGAAGGCCAATGTGGAAGCTGGACGTCCGTCCACGCTCGTTCGTCCTGTGAGTGGAGGTGTGGCCACTCTTTCAGCAGGGTCCAAGCAGGTGCATGGGGGAGAGGATTATTAGTTATTGGGAGCTCCAATGTTAGGCGCGTGATGGAGCTCCTTAGGCAGATAGCGTCGAGATCCGGAAAGAAGTCCAACGTGCACTCAGTGTGTCTGCCGGGGGGCCTCATCCGAGATGTGGAGGCGGCCTTGCCGGCGGCTATTGAGGGTGCGGGGTGCAGTCGACTGCAAGTCGTGGCTCACGTCGGCACTAACGACGCTTGTCGCTTGGGTTCTGAGGACATCCTCAGGTCCTACGAGCGGTTGGCGGAATTGGTGAAGGCTGCTGCCCTCGCACGCGGGGTGCAAGCAGAGCTGTCGATTTGTAGGATTGTTCCCAGGGTTGATCGGGGTCCTTTGGTTTGGAGTCGAGTGGAGGGTCTGAACCAGAGGCTTCGCCGACTCTGTGACAGTCATGGCTGCAGATTTCTGGATCTGCGTTGTCGGGTGGAGAATTGTAGGGTACCCCTAGATAGATCGGGGGAAGGAAGCGGCTACTTGGGTAGCAGAGTACTAGTGGAGTGCACAAGGTTTTTTTTTAGGCTAGGTGCTAACTCTGATGAGCACTCGCCTGGCAACATTCAAACAGCGAATTCAGGCCACGTTTGGCTCAAATATTCGAATATCAAAATATTAGCCGCGAACTTACAAAGTATGAAAAACAAAGTTCCCGAATTTGCCGCACTGCATGGAAATTATTGTGCTCAGATAGTTCTAGGCACCGTCAGCTGGCTAAATCATGATGTGACAAGTTCAGAAATATTTAGCGAGGTGTGGAATGTATATCGAAAAGATAGATCGGATACAACTGGAGGAGGAGTGTTCATCGCTGTGGACAAAGAAATTGTTTCTACTGAGATCGAGGTTGAAAGTAATTGAAGTTATCTGGGCACTTATAACAGGTCTAAAAGTAGTAAAGTTAATAGTTGGGTGTTGTACCGGCCCCCCAGTGCTGCTGTAGCTGTTCTAGAATGATTCAAAGAAAGTCTACACCAGTTAGTGCATAGGTATCGGGGCCAAGTAATATTAGTCGACAGAGACTTCAACCTTAAGAGTATAAATTAGGACCTCTCTAGTTACATTTCAGGCGGTACAGACGAATAGTCTTGCGAGCTACTTTTGGGCACATTCTCCAAAAAACTGTCTTGAGCAGTTAAACCGGCAACCCACGCGCAATAGAAATACTTTAGTCCTTATAGCCACGAACAGGCCTGACCTTATTAACGATGTTTGTGTAGAGACAGGAATTAGTAATCATGATATCATCATAGCGTCACTGGTGACCTATCAAGAAGGCTAGGAGCGTATTTTTGTTGGGAATAGCCAATAAGCAAATGTTAGGAGCGCACTTAGAAAATGAATGGGCATCGTTTAATTTCAGGACTATGGATATAGAGGAATTGTGGACTAAATTTAAGTGCATTGTAAATAAAGGGTTAGAGAAATATGTGCCAGTAAAGACGATTAAGGATGGAAAAGATGCACACTGGTATAATAATAATAATGTTAGAAAGCTGCTGAGAAAGCAAAGACTGTAGCACTCTCGATTCAAAAAAGAACACGCAAATGATGACATGCAAAAGTTAGTAGAGATTCGTGCGTCTATAAAAAGATCGATGCGTGAAGCATACAATAATTACCACAGTCATACCTTACCAAAAGATCATTCCGAGAACCCGAAAAAATTCTGGTCCTATGTAAAATCGATAAGCGGGTCAAGGCCCACTGTCCAGTCACTAGTTGATCATTCCGGGACAGTAATAGAAGAAAGCAAGCGGAAAGCTGAAGTTCTAAATTTAACCTTTAAGAAATCTTTCACGCAGGAGGACCGCACAAATGTACCATCATTTGATCAACGTACTAATTCCGAAATGGAGGACATAGTAATAGGTATATCCGGCGTAGATAAGCAGCTGAGAGCTAAATACGAAAACGTCTGCTGGTCCGGATGGAATACCAGTTCGGTTTTTATCGCGAATCTTTAATTCAGCGCAAAGTTCTTAATGATTGGAAAAACGCAGGTGACTACCGTTTATAAGAAAGGAAAGAGAACTGACCTACACAATTACAGGCCATTATTGTTGACATCAGTTTCATGTAGAATTTTGGAGCATATTCTCAGTTGGAATATAGTAAATTTCCTTGAAACAGAAAAGCTTTATTCTATGAATCAGCACGGCTTTAGGAAGCATCGTTCATGTGAAACTCAGCTTGCCCTTTTCTAACATGACATCTTGCGAGCCATGGAGGAAGGGCAACAGGCGGATTGTGTTTTTCTCGACTTCGAAAAGGCGTTCGACGCGGTGCCACACTGCAGACTGCTAACGAAGATACGAGCTTCCGGAATAGGTTCACAGGTTTGTGACTGCCTGGAACACTTCCTAAGTAATAGAACGCAGTACGTCGTTCTCGACGGCGAGTGTTCATCAGAGACGAGTGTATCGTCAGGCGTGCCCTAGAGGAGTGTGACAGGACCGCTATTGTTTTCTAACTATATATATATATGATCTGATGGACGAGTAAGTTGTAATTTGCGGCTGATGCCTGATGATGCTGTGGAGTATGAGAGGGTGTCGTCTGTAACTGACTGTAATAGCATACAGGATGACCTAGATAAAATTTCTAGATGGTGTGAAGAATGACAGCTAGCTCTCAATGTAGCAAAATGTAAGGTGATGCGAATGAGTAGGAGATACAATCCCATAATGTTCGAATACAGCATTAGTAGTGAGCTTCCTGATGCTGTCGCGTCGTTCAAATATCTAGGCGTAACATTGCAGAGCGATATGAAGTGGAACGAACATGTAATGACAGTTGTGAGTAAGGCAGACAGCCGACTTCGGTTTATTGGGAGAATTTTGGGAAGATGTACTTCACCTGTAAAGGAGACCGCGTATAAAACGCTTGTACGAAGACGTCTTGAATATTGCTCAAGTGTTTGGGACCCGCAGCAGATCAGTTTAAAGGAAGACATGGAAGCAGTTCAGAAGCGAGCAGCTAGGTTTGTTACTGGTAGGTTCGACCAATGCGCGAGTGTCAGGGAAATCCTCCGGCAACTGAAATGGGGATCGCTGGAGGAAAGACGACGCTCTTTTCATGAATTTATGTTGAGGAAATTTAGAGGGCCGGAATTTGAAGCTGAGTGTAGTACGATCTTGCTGCCGCCTACTTCCATTTCGCGTAGTGATCACAAAGACAAGATAAGTGAAATTAGGGCTCGTACTGAGGCATATAAGCATTTTTTTCCTAGCTCTATTTGGGAGTGGAATAGGAAAGGAAATGCCTAGTAGTGGTACAGTGTACCCTCCGCCATGCACCTTACGGTGGATTGCGGAGTATGTATGTAGATGTAGATGTAGAAGGCTACGGTGCGCAGGGTTCGAGTCCTCCCTCGGGCATGGGTGTTGTCCTTAGCATAAGTTACTTTAAGTTAGAGTAAGTAGTTTGTAAGCCTAGGGGCTGGTGACCAACGTAGTTAAGTCCCTTAGATTTACAAACATACGAATAATTAAAAGTTTTGCAGCATCTGTCGGCGTAGCTCAAAATCAAATTTGCGTTCTGGCCTCACAACCATAGGACAAGTGGTTCGAATCCCGCTGTGATAGATATTTTTATGTTTTCTAATTCAGTTGTATAAAACATTTTGGGATCTCTGATTTCAGGTGTTGTGTCAGTTTTGGTTTATGTGTACGTAGACGAGCTGAACACCTTGTCACTACCTAAAACAATGGTTTAGTAGTTTAGCTTCTTCAAAAGCCATTAGTACCTATGGAGATGAGTTTCAAATAAAAAAAAAATTAAAAAAAATTAAAAAAGAAAACGCGAACAGTCAGAGACTACCGTCGTCAACTTATAGTGAAGCTAATACTGTAAAAAATGTAAAAAAGGTTTTTTATGGATATCATCATTATTGTTAAAATGTTCAATTGTTTGTCAAGCTTATGTTACTTAACTGCAGGGTCATCAGTCTGTAAACTTACAAATTACATATGAACTACCTTATACTAAAGACAGTACAAATATTCACGCCCGAGGGAAGATTCAAACCCTCGATGTGGACATCATTATTAACAACCTTTTATAATATATAGAAAATTACGAATAAATAAACAAACGCGAATTTTTCGTAAAAATTACCGTAGCATGTTAAAATTGTGCAAGGATTCAAACAGAACGAAAAAAAAATGTGACGGCAGGTCTAAAGCTCTTGTCATCACATTCCGTCTCTTCACTTGGACAGACGACTTGTTCAACCTTGTAAGTCGTGCAAGGACTTAAACAGTTGCCTCTGGAGGTTGAACAAATCTGCCGTGACTCCTAGGCTTAGAAATCAGAAAGTAGTGCCCATCTCAGTTCAAGACAGATAAGTGGCCCTTAACTATACTCAAAAAGGTCTGTACTACCACTACTGCAAATTAAAAATTATGAAAAATTAAATAATGACTGATAAGTGACCTCACCAGGTATGGGAATGTGGTATTGGCAGTTTCTCAGTAAATAAAAGTTAACTAATTACTGACAGGTAAAAACGTAATTTATTATTTAACAACAAAGTTGAAATGCAAATATCCCAAAATAGTCAAAGAAATTTAATAGGTTCTTAAGTCAATATTAGATAAGATACGATACTGCCGTACAATGTTACTGAAATACAATATTTAAGAATGCCTGAGGTATTGCAATTACGCTTAACTCGTTCTTTAATAAACTGAAATACTATAAGACGAGAGGATGTCGCCCTAATATCAAGAATAACGTTGTAGTGGTGTGGCGTTTGCACGGACTCTGAAACCTGTAAAAAGTTAGCTGATTAAATCGATGGCTGGGATTATTTAGCCAAAAACTTCCTATTGCGCTTGGTGACACCAAGGCACGTTATTCTCCCTAGTCAAACTAATATTGGCTGGGTATGCTAATTCAGCAAATTAGCCCACCGTAATATACCACTCATTATCGTCCGCAGACGTTAACTATCAAAATTATGGACTGGCAAAATATCCACCGCTCTGGAATCGTACCGTAGTTACACGTTATGCATGTAACTCAACACTTGGTACCACAAACTTCGCTGTACACGCAATCAGGCGTAACCACAGCAAGTCGCTTTCAAATTCACAAAGAGCGCGTACCCATCGCCTGCGCAAGGCGAGAGAAGACGCATAAGTGAGTCTGCCAACAATTTCCTCCGGCAGCTCTCAATTTCTCCTACCACGTATCTTTCCTCAGCAGCCAATCAGCATTATAGTAGCAACACACCTTCTGCTAGCCTTCGCCAATAGCAGCGCGCGTCACATACAGTCTGGGCAATTCCGTTAATGTTTTGATCCTTTCTAGACTGACACTCTCATATAATTATGCGGCGCCAAGCTCGCCTCCCATTGTCTGTCTAAAGCTCTTCAGACGCGACCCCCCTGCTGTTTAACAGCCGTCGTCTTTTGTATGCCATCGCCTTTGTGTGTGGTGGGCCCTCTCTTTCCACCTGCCTGCCTCACTGTCGCCTCCTCGTTCCGGCTACGCGATGAAATGTTGCTTGTCTGCGTACGGGATCCTCTCGTTAAATGTTAAATGGAATTGACAATTTCATGTGTAATTGCTCATTACACTCATGACCAATATGAATATAAATATGATGTGTGAGGTATCAAACGAATCGGAATGACGAGTAGAATATGATTTTCTAAACAAAAATGTCATGGAAGGAAGTCAGAAAACGTTGACTCCTTACACAGGATTCAAACCACCGACCGTATGAATGTAAAGCTAGAACACAACCACTTTTTTTATCTCATTTTTCTCCAAGTAGACGTGATTTGCAATCGTTTGTTCAAGTCCCTGGCTGAATGTAGTGGAATTCTTGCTCCAATTTAGGAAATAGCTAGGTCTTTAGTCATCTCAATGTCTATGATCTCATACGTCCTGAACTATTTGCTGTACAGTGAAACAGTTTTACAGGTACAATCAGTGATTTGAGTAGATACTGTCTGCAAAGAGTGTTAGAAATCAAGAGAGGAGTTAAAAATTAAACGTCACGGCAGATGCTACAGTTTCACACCATCAACAACTCAAATTTAAACTTTCCCCTTTTATCATTTTTCAGTTGATGTCAGACATAAAATGTTTCGCAAAGGCTTGACAGTAATCATTTTCGAGTAATTGCTGAAAAAAGTGCACAAATATGAGTGCCGTCAGCTTCAAGAAAAACCAAACAATACTCAGCCATAATACTTGCCTTATTGTGTTACTATTATATATGTTACGGAGTACAATATGACAACATTTCAAAGCTTTAAAATCGACGAACAATTACGTAAATTATTTACAAATCAAATATTTCAAAGGTTTAGCCTTATATTAACACAGAACAGTGTCCTGAGGGCCGTGGCCTGCTGTTCCACTTCATGAGAATATTCATGGCGCTAGCGCTCCTCTCTATGACGTATGGATGACTGACATGTGCAAGAAAAGACACAAATGTGCATAGTATGAAGGAGGTTAAAATAATGGGGATGGCGCTACTATGCAAGGTTTATCTGTCGATTGAAGCCAGTCCGCCATCTTGTGGAGTCAAGGAAATGTTTCAAATTAAAACACTGTATGGTTCTTGCCATATTAACTGTCATGCGTTTAAATGAATGTCATTTCTGAGTACTTATTTGATGTAGTATACTTTTGTTGACAAATACAGACCTTCCAGATAGCTGAAATGTGATTTAACTTGTTGTCTGCAGGGCCCACAGTGTCAGTGGCGTCGTTCACCGACATTTTAATAATACAAAATATATATTTAAAACACTGTATACTTTAATGTTTGCTATAGTTCCACTATAAGCTTTTTTCAGCCAAGAAGCCATCATTCTGGCAAGCATTTCATTATGATCATATTGTGACGAAATATTTCTTATACTTTATAATATCTCGTAACTTATAGTACTACGTCTTCAAATGTAAGATGTTTATTAGTTCCTTAAGTTACGGATTATGACGTTTATTTATGTGAATAATATACATCTTACATATGAAAACGTAATATTGTAAGTTACGAGAGATTATAAAGTATATTAAAAAAGGGTCACAATAACGGCTTACCAGAATGTGGCAAAACACCTGAAGACGGCTTATTGGCCGAAATAAGCTTATAGTGGAACTATAGCCAAAATTAAAGTATAGAGTGTTATAAATATATAATTTGTATTATTTGAATGTAATTGGTTATCGCAAAATCTCATTCTATGAGTATGACTTACATATCGGAATAGTTCCCAAATTATTTACAAGAAATGAAATTGTCAGTTGTAGTAGTTCACAGCAAATGCAGAACAAGATTTTTCCAATAATGACGGAACCAAGAAGTATCATTTTCGTACGTTCAGTACCGAAAACATTATTGTCTGTTGAATACATACGAAAATTCCTTCTACAGGTTCCATGTCATTAGTCATACTAAAATACTGTACCACCAGGTCTATGAAGGTACCTATATCTCGTAAAAGTGAAAATTAGAAGTCATTGAGGGAAAAACACTGAAACAAATAGGGAGTGTTAATAAATTTTTTCTGTGTAAAATAATAGAGGACTTTCTTGTTCTGCTTGCATATCCATAGGTTAAGAAGGTAACCTTGTTTTTCTTTTTAGATACAGTAGCAATTTCAACTCAGGGCGCAATAAATACACACAAGTCTCCTCAAATATTATTGGCTCTGCAATATGGTGACAATGGCCTTCACTTCTGCAGTGGTAACGGTATCTCCCCTTATTCTAACCTCTTTGCACAGTACTTGAAGACAGAGAGTGATCTCCAGTTATCGCCGATTTAACTGTTTGTGACCAGTTGTGGTCTTCTTCGCCAAACTTAAACGAAAGTGAATGTGGTTCTCAGAACAAAACATTCATTATGCATATGTCAGACCAGAGCTTAAAGGGACGAGCTGATAAAATAACTGAATTTTCCCGGAAGTTTCATCAGTGAAGAGAGATAATAACGATGAACCTCATCTAATTTGAAATGAGAATTTCGACAAAATAAATTCGAACGTACGTAACTATTCGTCAGTTTTCTCTTATTATTTATTAGCCGTATGCTGTTCGTTTGTTCACTATACCTATAACATTGCATGTGTGTAGTATGCACCTTCACGTTGAAAGGTGCTGTTAGTATAATATAGACATGTTCTTTGCAGCCATAAGCGTTTCTGGTTTAAATTTTATATTACAGCACGACTGTTTCATTGTGGCGAGGAAATTACACAGCAGGGAAAAACTGTGTGCCACTGAAGGACTACCATTAGTTCCGCCTCGGCAGAACAGCTGAGAAACCACGTTTTCGTTACCCAACCTGTCTCCTCCCAGTTGTCACCACAAGTGCTGGTCTCGTGACGCTACTTGTCAGATTGTTCGTGGCAGTTTAATCTTCGTATACCTAAATTAAGACAATAAAAGTAGCACTATTCTCTTATCAGACATAGAAACGGTTTTAAGCTGTTGTTTCTTAAACAAGCTCCTGCTTCATTTCAAAGCATCGTTTTAGATATATTAATTTTCTCTAGGGATAATATTCTGGTACCTCAATAATTTGTTCCATTAGCTACGATGCAGTGAAGGCTATATTGGAAGACTAGAAGACAAAACCGCCGTAGATCTTCAGGAGACAAAGAATTTATTTCACAAAAGAAATCTTATGTGCTACTACTCATTTTAAAACCTATATTTAGTGACATTCGACATACAGTGTATTTATTGAATGTTCGTTGGAGGCTATTAACTGACAAAGTGGTTTAGATACACTGTAATATTATTAAGTGGTTTTCTGAATACTCGTATTATCGGCGCGTGCAACATTTATGCCTTAGACGCATAAGAAAATGGGATCAGAATGCTCTTCGAGAATGTTTTCAGCATTCTTGATTATTGTTGATCGGCTGTACTCAACACAATAACTAACAATCACATGAATTCTCTCGGTATATCCGGAGGATCGTTTGGATTCGTTGATGTCATTGGATTATTAGCTGGATTCAATTTTGTATTTTGAAATCTTACATCCGCACACGACCAAAGAAGGCCTGCGAGCTAAAAATATTGGGATAAATTGATGTTATCTTAGATGGTATTATAACGTTGTCTTCCGAGCGAGGTGGCGTATCGATGAAATAATGGAGTCGCATTGGGGAGGACGGCGGTTCAAACCTGCCTCCACCCATTCTCATTTAGGTTCTCCGTAGTTTTCCTAAATCACCCTGGGTAAATGCCGGTGTGATTCCTTTCAAAGGCCACGACCGATCTCCTTCAACATCCCTGACAAAAAGAATTCGAGAGTCTGTTCAATCTCTAATGACGACGATGTCTACGGAACGTTAAACACTGATCTTCATTCCTTCTTATCGTACGGTCTGGGAAAATCTTAATGTGTTGATGAGGTAATAAGGTAATAAGCCAATGTTAAGAATGTCAACGACCCGACAACGTACAAACTCTTTTTTAATCTTTTAAGTGGTCTGGGCAAAAGGAATGAAAGAGGAAGCCGCCTGATAGAATTTTGCACGGAACATAATTTACTTATAACGAACACCTGGTTTAAGAATTACGAAAGGAGGTTGTATAGTGGAAGAGACCAAGAGAAATCGGGAGATACCAGATAGATTTCTTAATGATAAGACATAGATTTCGGAACCAGGGTTTTAACTGTAAGACATACCAAGGGCAGATATAAACTCTGACCATAACTTATTGGTCATGAATTGTAGGCTGAAACTAAAGAAATTGCAAAAAGTTATGAAAATAAGGAGATGGGACCTGGATAAACTGAAGGATCCTGAAGTTCTTGAGAATTTCAGAGGGAGCTTCAGGCAACAATTGACAGAAACGGGGGGAAATAAAACAGTAGAGGAGGAATGGGTAGTATTGAGAGATGAAATAGTGAAGGCAGCAGAGGACAAAATAGGTAGAAAGGCAAGACCTACAAAAATCCTTGGATATCACAGGACATACTAAATTAAATCGATGAAAGGAGAAAATGAAACAGTCAAAATGGAGTACAGACGACTAAGAAATGAGATTGCCAAATGAGGAGCCAAATGCAAATCTGTAGAAGAATGTATAAGAAGGAGAAAAGTAGATACTGCCTACAGGAAAATAAAAGACACATTTGGGGACAAGAAAAATAGCTTTACGAATATCAAGAACTCAGATGGAAAACCAGTTCTAAGCAAAGAAGGGAAAGCTGAAAAGTGGAAAGAATACATAGAGGAATTCTACAAAGGAAATGAACTTAGAGGCAATATTGTAGGAAGGGGAGAAGATGGAGATGAGGGTGAAATCGTAGATACTATACTGAGAGATGAATTTAACAGAGCACTACAAGACCTAAGCCGAAACAAAGCCCCTGGAGTCGATGACATTCCCTCAGAGCTATTGAAGTCTCTGGGAGAACCAGCCGTGACAAAACTGGTTCACCTGGTGTGTAATATGTATAAGACAGGCGAAGTACCCTCAGACTTTAAGAAAAATGTAATAATCCCCATTCCAAAGTAATCAGCCGCAGAAAGGTGGTTGCAAAATATTAACACGAATTATTTACAGAAGGATGGAAATGCTGGTAGAAGCCGACCTCGGGGAAGGTTTGGGTTCAGGAGAAAGGCCGGAGAAAAGGAACTGACAGTCCTCGCTGCAAATATACTTTTTGAATGTGAACACAAGCAATTCGAGCCGAGTTGGGCAATCAAGAAACATACGAACAACAGGGAAATGTCAAGAAACTAAGACATAGAACTCCAACAGACGCAACACCTCAGTATTGTACTCATACCACTGTCGAGACTGTGCGACTGTAATACCTGTTGCATTAACTGTGCTCTGAACATGACCTAGCCGCTTGGTCCCCTCAAAATAACAACAACAACTGAACATAACGGTGGAGCATAAATTAGATTTAATGCCACCGTCTGTAGTTCCTAGTTTCTACCAAATGCCCACAACATCTGAAGCAGTGGATTTGTGGACAACAAAATGAACTACTTTGAGCGGGCGAATGGGCAAGATAATGAACTACAGTGAGCGAACGTATTCTGATTTACGTCGAGAGTTGTTTTACATATGCCCGGCAGTTGGCAATACTTGCCGTGCACGGAGCGGCCTCGTTTGTGTAGCGTGTTTACGCAAGGTCGCTTCGTGAGTGACAGCTGTGCTCACAACACGTGTGGCTCTTCTTTCGAGGTGGCACCTGGAAACTGAGAGAGCGCGGGATACAGTCCTAGTCACAGCGCCGAAATTATCATGACTTGAAGATATGGCAAGAACGATACGTTGTTCGGATTTGAAGTTCAACGGATTACTGTGGTAGCGTAAGGGTACGAAATTCTTCGAAGTGGTGCAGAACATTAATGAGCTGCTAACAGACCACTGAACGTCCCTTATTGGGGACTCAGTCATATTAATTCCCAAATAATTAAAAGAAGATTGTCGATCTTTTACAGGAGCTCTAACTTCATTGCGGGCTTCAATGCGAGAAGTTTATAGTAATTTTCACTGTGACTTAGTTTGGTAGAAAACTCAAAGAAAATCTGGAAGTACGTAAAATACACGACCGTCAAGATACAATCAGTATCGTCACTGGGCAATAACAATAATAATGCCACCGATGACAGATGCTACAGGATAATTACTCAACATAGCTTTCCGAAATTATTTCACGAAAGTAGAAGTAATAAATACGCCCAAACTGGAGTAAACAACAGTTGCCAGCACAGCACGCTTAACTTAGACGTACTAGGAACAACTTAAATCACTTAACAATGGCAAGTCTTCCGGTCCAGACTGTATACCAGTTAGGTTCCTTTCAGAGTACGCTGAGGCTATAGCTCCAACCTAGCTATCATATTCAAACGCTCGCTCAGCGAAAGATCCGTACCGCAAGATTGGAAAGTTGCACGGGTCAATCCAGTATTCATAAACGATTTAGGAGAGAATTTGAGCAGTCCTCTTAGCCTATTTGCGGATGATGCTGTCAGTTATCGGATAGCAAAGTCACCTGAAGATCGAAAGTAACTACAAGATTCGAAATAAGTATGGTGCAAAACATGGCAACTGACCCCAAATAAAGAAAAGTGTGACGTCATGCATATGAGCTGTAAAATAAATACGTTGAATTAATTTACACGATAAATCAGTGAAATCTAAGGGTAATAAATTAAATACCTAATCATTGCAATCACGAACAATTTAAATTGGAAAGAAAACACAGGAAATGTTATTGGAAAGGCAAACCCAAGGCTGAATTTCATTGGCAAAACACTCAGAGCATGTAGCAGTTCCACTAAAGAGATTATTGCTGCGCATGTCGGATCCCAACCAAATGGAAATGGAAGAGGATATGGAGCAAGCTAAGAGTAGGACAGTTCGCTTTGTATTATAGCGATGTAGGGGGGAGAGCGTTACGGAAATGTTCCTCTAGTTGGTGTTGAAATCATTAAAAGAACGTCGTTATTCACTGCGGCGAGATCTATTTATGATATTTCTTTCACAAAATCTTTGCTCAGTTTGCGAATATATTGTGTTTGCATTTGCCTCCACAAAGAGACATGATCGTCAGAATAAGCGAAAGCAGATTTAGGTGTTTCTTTTCCCTCGTGCTATTAGAGAATGGAACGGTAGAAAAATAGTCTAAAAGCAGTTAGATGAGCCCTCTGCCCATAACTTAAATGTGATTTGCAAAGCAACTATGTAGATCTAGAATTACATAATATGAATTTATTTTACTATTTACTTATGTCAGATGTAAAGCATCCACTATACCACCACAGCGACACTATGGAAGATACTACTTAACAGTAATGTTATCAATAATCTCACGATGTAACGTTCATGTTCAGTCTCAGTAGGACATGTACAATTTCTGTCTCCATTTAGCGACTCCTGATATATTTAGTTGCACAAGCAGCACATCATGTCCTTTTGGAACTACACATCAATTTTAAAACTAGTTTTGATAAATTGGCTGATTTCTCTCGTGACGAGTAGGTCGGCTAGAGTTAAAACCAGATGAAAATGTTCAAATGTTTGTATAGCTTATGGGACTTAACTACGGGATCATCAGTCCCTAAACTTACAAAGTAGTTATGAACTAGCTTATACTAAAGACGCTACAAACATCCATGCCCGAAGGGGGATTCGAAACCCCGACGGGGAACGGTCTCGCGCATCGTAGCATAGCGCCTCAACGCGCTCGGCCGCTCCGCCTCGCCTTAACCAGATGAAAATCATTATTTTATAATCACAATGTGTAGGCTTTAACGGCCGGCATCTTCAGTTATTAAAAGTCCGGGAAAAGAATTTCTACTGTTCGACGACGGCCTCCCAACCCGGAAGTTTTAATTTCATTATTTTATAGTTTGGGCAGGAATTAGATCTGGAAAATATGAAGAAAATTATATATCTGAGTAATTCAGTAAATTTGTGTAGCGGTAATAAGTTTCGAGAAAGCGGTAGTTTCAACAGTGTTTGTGTAAGTTTCTTTGACGAACAAAGTATTAACATAGCGTACTGAATAAAACCATGCATTGGAATTGGTTCCATTTGGACAACGTGAAATCCATTATGGATAGTAGAGTCAAAATATTATACAAAAACACAGACTGGGGCGCAAAGAATGCCTATTTAAAACGCAACCGGATCGAATGATGAGACCTGCTCCTCCAGAACTTCTAATGATCATCGTATTCAGATTTGAGGCGTGAAGGACAGATGATCCATCTTAACGATTTTGTGGACTAACACAGAGGCGTATCCCTGGAATCATGGTGAGGAGAACCATAGGATATGCGTTTGGTTAACGTCCAGTCGTGCTTCGGCAAACATTGATGGCAGAGCGATACATCACAGACATCCTGGATCCGCACGTCCTACCCCAGGTGACACAACGTCGTGCTCCTAAAGGATAATGTACGTCCACACATACCACGTGCTTCTATGGAGTACCTACGGTATGTTGAGGTCTCCCAGGGCCGGCAAGATCCCGGACCGCTCCATCATTGACGCGTGTTGGCTGACCTTGGAAGAGACCTCTCAAAGATCTTGGGGATCTAGACTGAAGCTACAACAACTATGGACAAGCTTGGATTCGGGAAGGTTCCGAAGGCTGTTTAACACCATTCAGAATCACTTGCTTCCAGAGTGAGTGGGACAACCTATTGACTTGGCGTCAACGTTCCACCTCTAACTACTAACAGCCTTGAGCTTTCATTCCATATTGTAACCGGTTCAATAGTCACATTGTCTTTTATGGTATATAGTTTAATTCACTTTCGCCGGCCGCGGTGGCCGAGGGGACTGAGGCGCTTCAGTCACGGTCTGCACGGCCACTACGCTCGGGGGTTCGAATCCCCCCTCGGGCATGGATATTTGTGCCGTCCTTAGTTGTAGGTAGTTCATAAGTAGTTTGTAAGTTTAGGGACTGATGACCCCGTAGTTAAGTCCCTTAAGCTTAACAAACATTTGAACATTAATTTTAATTCACTTTCAATCACTTCTTTTGGGTGCCTTATTCTTGCTAAACAGTGTAATTGTAAATTGGCTGTAACAAGTAAATAATAGTTATTATGGAATACCCTACCAGCCGGGGCAGGGTATAGAAGAGGCACGGAGAAAGTTATAACTGAGCACCGTCAAGGATGTGCCGATGTCTCTTACTGGTGAGAGAAAGCATCGTAAGTACCAAACAGTGTTTGGAAGTGTTTCCATTTGGTCGGATAGACGGCTAGTGCAATATCCTGTGGGTCATTCAGAAGAGACAGTGGCTCGATCGAGGACGCCAGCGCAAGCTTATTCATTAAGGTTTTAGTCTAACACATCAAACAACCACAAGGGACATAGAGTACTTGAATCCGAAAACAAGCCACGGACTACCAGCGATATGCTGTATCATTTCCCACTATTGCTGGGGCGTCAGGAGCAGTTGGACTAGTACACACACAAGTACCGTTCCATCTGTAAATTGTTGCTAGAGCGAACCCTCTCCAATATTTCCTGGGTTCTTCTGCATTAAAGTAACTTTATTTTATTTTTTATTTATTTTTATTCTCCAGTTTCCACTATCGACCTCTTGTTTGTCCCGTATGTTTTGTTAGTTTCTCGAGAGATATTATCCACAGTTCAAGTTTCCTGGTTGACAGATTTCAGAAACAATCGATGGTGTTGTCTTGATCTACCCTTATTACTAATGCTTCTACGGAAAGACGGCAGTCTGGTTCAAGAGGAAGTGAAGAGCGCAGAAAAATGAGTGTAACTGTGTATAGGATACAAGAAATGATTTACTTGCTTATCAGTCAGCATTGCGAACCTGTAGAAGCGCTCGTTTCTTACTGATCACACACAAGGATTCGCGAAAGCAGACTATACGGACGTTCGCGTTTAAACACTCCACTACATTCCTTATTGCTTAATCGTACCACATATCATTTTGCAGCACTTGGAAAGAGCTTGTGATGACAGATCACTGTAGTAGACAACAACCGAAGAGAGGGGACGTGATTAAAGTTAATCTGTGTTTTATTCCTAGTATTATTTGGAAAAAAGGCACAATAGTTTTTACAGCAAACTTCAGTAAAGTATAAATAGACTGAGGAAAAGAAGTAAATGTGTCTAACACTTTCGAAGTTGTTTGTCATATGGCTTTAATTTACATCGTGATTTTTTCTGTCTTTTTTCACTCTAAAACCTTCTTGTTCTTTTTGGAATCATCATAAAATATTGTTTAAATGAGGCGCTTGAAGACAGCGACAGTATAGTGTAGTAGATGAAGTGTTGCACTCTTAAGAGAAATAGAGAAAAAAAAATGTCCTTTCTCCAGAAAAAAATCATGTCTGAAAAGGTTAAAGTTATTAAAAATTTCTTGGATTGCATTAACTGAGAGCGAATATCTTAGTATAATTCCGAAACCAGGGCAATGAGACAATGCCTTCAAGAAAATTATTTTGGACCTTGTATTTGATTGTTTAGATTACAGTTCCAACTGTACTACTCTTTTGTCTACCAGTAATGGGTTTCCTGCTAGTAGCAATGGCTAAACAAATCATATTAAAAGATTTAATTTGGAGAGGTTTTTTTATCAACCACAAAGGTTAATTAACTTAGGTAAAAAATGTTATCCTTCAGCCTGATGTGTAGGAGATCAAAGATTCCTAAAGAGACCTTCAGGAGATGTATGGTAGGCCTGTCTCTGTTACACAATATTCTCATTATTGCTTCCTTTTGTCAAATAAAGTAATTTGGCTTACTGACTTAGGTGCCCTGCCCCAGAAGTATTTCCATAAAGAGAGCAAGAAGTGAAAATTTAAAAATTATGTAAGACTTCTTTTGGAACACATGATGAACTAAGCTCCCCGATTAGTTTTAGTATTTACTCTTTAATTTTTCAATAATAAATTTGTAGGCAATACCAAAAGGCCTGATACCACCAATTTGCTTTGACACAACACATCATGGGCAGGACAATACTGAATGTAGAAAAACTGCAGAAAACAACATTCTGAAACACAAAATAAAAACTTTGTATTACACACAATGAAACTCTCCTGTGCCACAGTGCGCTACCAAGCAGTTGTAATTTAAATTGATTAGTTTGCATAAAAGTGGTAAAGTTTTACTTCCTGTTCCAGCGAATTCGTGTGATTTAGTTGGCAGCATCAACAAGAAGGTAGAAAATCTTTGCCAAGATGTTAATGTTATAAATTCGAACCACACTGAATGACTTGATTAGTGTTTCATACATACCGTGAAGTAAATAAATAATGTCGTTCCTGTTCTATGGTTTACAGTTCTTGTACATACCCTTGTCTGCACAGTAAAAGTAATTTACCTTATACAGTCAAGATTTCATGGAAAAAATTGCTTTGTGTTGTGATTAGCTAAAGCCTGAACAAGATTACTGGCATTCATATTCTTTAGCAATGTTATTGCTTGAAGTTCCTTGGAAGGAATATAAATTTAACCATTAAAATTTGACACATACGTAACAAAAGAAAAACCCTCATTGCAGTGCTCAATGTTTCGAGTCATACTACACAACAGCTTGTACCTTCTAGCTGTATTGAGAAATAATTTTCCAGAAGTTTGGTAGTGTACATATTCTATGTTAGCCTCTGACCATTCAGTGCTCCTGTCGATGAATTTAAACCTGTGTTTGTCAAACAGCTTCCTATGATATACGACGCATGATGATAGGATGACTTAAAAGATTAAAAGTAAGCAAACTATTCCACGAAATGCGAGGAACTGAAATTTATTGTGACTAAATTTCTCTTAAAATCATGGCCCCATATCGGCAACTGATGGGCAATCTACGCGAGAACGACGCATCTTCAGACCCTGAAGAACCAATGAGAAGCCTATGCCGTCGCTGCCCAGCCGTCACCGTCATTGTTTCTGCCGCTGGATCACCTGAGCGAACCCTGTGCGCCTCTCGCGTGGGCCAACCCGCCTCCATCGTCGCTTCTGTCGTTTTGGTTGTACGTTCTCTGCCGCAACCGCCTGTGGCGCCGGCTCCGCGTAAGAAGCGGTCTATTTCGCGGCGAGCCCTCGGAAGCTGTCACGCGGTCCGCTGCCCCCGTATCCACTGCCGCCGGTGGTCGGGCAAACGGGAGCGCGCATCGCTGGCTGTCAGCGCCATCTCCAGCAAGCGGGACCGGCGGAGTGCGGCCAGAACAAGGAGCTTAGAATCTCTGGAGAGGCCCTAACACTGCCGCGAAAACACACGCTCTCACGTGGATAAAAGGCATGTCCATTTATTACCTTTTCTAAGAAGGTGAGAAGTCGGTACTTGATTACTGGCAATTCCTCCAAGAGCATCATCACAGACTCGAGACCACACCTCGATACCGACAGATCTTCGCCAATTACCTGCGTAGTGTCTTCACCGACCCCCCTCGCAGCTGGGGAGTGCCGGAGAGGGGACGACCGCCGTAACGAACCTTAACAAACGATCAAATGCATACGACCAGAATCAACGAAAATAGCCCGTAAATGGGATATAGTGCGGAATTTTTTCCAGGTTTATTTCTTTCTATTAGAATGTGAGTCTTTTGTTATATGTTTAGTGTTCTGAAGAAATCAATGGCGATGCACAATTATGGTAACTGACGGCGTCAGGGTTCACAGAAGTACACTATAGACTATGCATCTCGGGCAACCGAAGCCAGAAACACAACGTAATTTAGAGAACACGGAACGTCCTGCGACAGTAGACATACGAGAAGTCAAATCCTGAAACTGTCGGTGTACTGATATTTCGTGCAGCAACGGCCATGTGGGCAGAATGGGGCGTGATTAAAAATAAAAAAATAAATAAAAATAAATAAAGCAATCCAAGAAGAGACTATATCTTTTGTTATCCCTTCTCCTTTCCCTTAGTTTAATCTTTCATTAAGTATAAGGTAAAAGTGGCGGTGGTACTAGACTTTTTTTTTTTTTTTTTTTTTTTTTTTTTTTGGCAGGCAAGAAAAAAAAAAAAAAAAAAAAACACTGAAAAAGTGAAGCCAGAAAACTGGGCACACCGCCATTTGTTTGTGCCCAAAACATTGGGCATAGTGAGTGTGTATAGGAGATCTAGTAGGTGAAATGTACGTCATATGTAAGCAAATACTCCAATTTGACTGTCAATTTAGTTGCTTTACGTAAAGAAGGCAATATCCATATAGGTTTGGGCACAAAATCATGGCCCCTCTGTCTTCAACCAATGATCGTTCTCAGTACAGATAACACCGCCTCCCTATAGTCTAACCTCCTTGGGTCAGACCATAGAGTTACTACATAAATACTAGACCGCCCGCGGGCGCTGAACGTGACAGAAGTCGCCATTTTCAGGGAAACAGTGCGTAAACAAGGGACGCTCTGCGCTATTTTTAATTGTAACAGTAAGAATGGAAGAAAAGGCGAAGACGGAAACAATGTTACATTTCACATTTCAGTCATTACTTGTGTACCGTATAGCAGTTTCATGGGGAAATAATGAATCATGAGCGTTCGTTTTTGTTTAGGTTTCCTCTTACAAATGAGTCTCTAAAAGTAAGAAAAGTACTTTGTTGCATGTCAAGTGTTTCTATTGTATTTGCATATAAATTAATAAAAATACTAACACGATTAATGTACTAAGTTGAGATGAATGAAGAACTAGGCATAAGAGAGGTATTTAGATTAATAATCATATGCAGAGGTAGGTCGAATAATTGCTTTTAGATACTTAAGATGTGGTCATTCTACTTCGTAAATGGTTAATATTTGATCGACTGTTGCATACTGAACCACTTCAAGAGGTACTATCTCTGTTAAAAATTAATGTCAGATGCCTAGTTACAGTTATATGTGTTATTACAAGTATTCATACCCAAATTCAAGCAAGTTGAAAGAAAAATTGTATGTAATATGGAAAGGTATGTTGACAAAATTGTGCTACAGAAAAACAAGCATGTAAAATGTCCAGAGTAGTCAGCGAAAGTGAACAGAACCCGACAGAAAAATTACTTGATTAAATAATAATCGCACTCTCCCTACTTTACAAGTTTCCTGGAATCATCTTATGCAAATAACTTGATGCAAAATCGCTCCACCTTCTCAGAAAAGAGCCTTACATTCTTAAATATCGTGTCTCTTTGCAGACGTATTTCAGAAATTGGTAGACTTCATTCATTTAAGAATACTTTTTAAAAAGACTCCAATACTCATATAACGTTGCCCTTGCTTCGTGTGATGCCATAATTGTTAAAAGCAGATTCCGCGATTATATTTTTTGGACAAAGAATTGATGGTACCGAATGTTTGAATTTTGAAATACATTAGTTAAAGTACAGCACAAAATGAACATTAACGCAAATAAACCGCGGATTGCATATTAAAGTTGGGCACCATACAAGCAACAGCACGTTATAAAACTTACGGAAAGCATCTAGCTGGATCCTGCACTTCGTATTATAGAAGCTGGAAATGATAACTTTTATGTCTTATTTAGTAAGTGAATGTTCGAGATACTTTCCGCAGGAGATCAATGTTCAGACTGTTCACTTCGCTTTTCATTGTTGTGTGACCGTGGGTAGAACATGAAGTTACTGGTAATGATAAAAAATTAAAAAAAAAAAATTATCGGACTTCGTGAAATTACAAAAGAAATGACTGCAGGTTCTAAAATCAAGCAAAGTATAGTATAAGGATGATTGATTGAAATTTTGCAGACAATGCGAAGCGATTGTAATGGCGTCTGAACATTAAACTATTACGGACGTAGAGGAGCTGAAAACCTTAAAAAATTAAATATTTGGCGTGGAGGGATTCATTTAAATAAAAGCCAAAGAGAGGGGATGATTTTAAATTTAAGTAATATATTTTTACAACTTGCATGACAATACCTGAATAGATACATGAATGGAACGAACCTAAACAAGAGAGTGAGTAAAACCACTATCTCGGTTCCGTCTTCTCGCTTGTTTTTAAGTAAAAAATGACCAACGAAATTAAATTAGTTGCATCGCGAGTCAGAGGGAACCGGAGGCGATAAGTATCGCTGATCAAAGATAAAAAAAAAAAAAAAAAAAAAAAAAAAAAAAAAAAAAAAAAAATTAAATAAAAAATTTCAGTGTATCGTTACACTCAGTATTTTCTTTTTAAACATCCATTTTTTTTTAATTTGTGCTTTATTTTGCTCTCGTCGCGTCTCATATACTTCAAATCACAACCCTACACTAGGATTCTCCACTGCAAATGGCGGCGATCAATTGCTTCAATTCGGGGACAGTTGCCTCGCTTCGCCGCTACAGCGTGGTAGCGGCTTGGCTCAGACACGCTTCGCTCTCTCGTGGTCCAACCGTGCTGTGAGAGGTCCTCTGTTCTGTAGGACTTGCCACACGCCACTATGATATCCAATACGAGGGTTGGAACTTAAATAGTGGCAACACTGCTATGGAGGCACCATGCAATGAAATTTACCATTGTCGCTGATAGCACACGTTGTTGGCATACCGACCTTACCTCACCTTCTTGCGGAACACACGGTTTCTCCCCGTCGGAGTTTAGAGTCCTACAAACATTTCAGATACACACTGTTTACTCCGTTAGACATTTAAACATGAAGAGAATAATTCACACTGCATTTGAACAGTATTTCTCTATTTTCATACCTGGCCATGCGGGAACAGCATCTTAAAATAAGCTAATCACGGAGCACAATTATCCTGTGTTCAATTGTAAGGCATGTACTTGAAAGAAGACTGACCCGTCTAGTTTGTAGCTTTTTGCAGTAATCAGTTTACATAATGGGTCACTAGATCTAGCAATAGTTACATCTATCTCTCGATCACGGAATATCCCTTAAACTTCCTATATGGCGTTACAAATAGTATTTACATGGTTTATTTTTGTTTTCAAATTTCACAGCTGTAGTGTATCTCTTAACATCTCAACTTTAGAGTCTTACAATAAATTGTACATGCATTATCAATATTTGACAATTATTGTACCACATTCGAAAATATATACTGAAATATACACACATTACTCAGGAAACAAGTTGAAATGAAAGTGATTTGTCGCTTAAAGTCCATCTGTTGTAAGTTACAGTTACTAACATTTCTGCTTTAAATACACCATTCTGTTAAATCACTGACCCGTAACAGAAACTATAAGGAGAAACATGAACATCTTATTTGTATGCTTGCAAGTAAAATGATTACATTAGTTAGACCTATAGTTATGAATCAAAGTGAGATTAAGGTACTCGAAGTAATTACCATTCATTCCCTTCATATATTCAGACATATATTCAGAATAACTGATGTCTTTTGTAATATGAAAATAAAAAGAAAATTCCAGGTTAGGTAGAGTAATGTCATGATCTCATAGACCTATGTCTACGAATCACTTTAAGGTTAAGACAGTACTCGCGCGTCCCATGTCACCGGTATGTTCGCCAGACATGAACCCTATCGAACATTCCCGGGATATATTGGAGAGGGCTGTTTTTGTCGAGACGACCACTACCACAGCGAGAGTGCGGCAACCTGGAACAACAGTCTCTTGATCACCTAGTGGACAGTATGTCAAGACTATTGCAGGCACACATCAGTGCAAGAAAAAGCGTCACCGGGTATTAGCGGTATTGGTGTAAGTTGCAATGTGGAACACAAACTCAGAAAATCTAGGTTGGTGTTGTACAACTTGTCAACTTCTGTTTTCATGAACAAGAAAGAGAGCTGAAATGTTGTTTTCCTATATCTCTAATCCATTGTCGTAAAACGGTCATGAACCCCTAAAGTCGTGGTGATGTAACACTTTTTCGATGTATGTATTTAATACTTTTACTGTCATGAGTCCTCCGAAAATCACAGCAAACGGTTCTTACGAAATAAATAATAAAGACGATAATAGAAATATTAAATAGTCTTAGAGTTTAATGAGCCATTAACTAAAGCGGCATTAGATATGCCACACAAACTCGAGTCGGGAAACGCCATCGTTCATTTCAGAGCAACCAAGCCGACAATATTGTCTCCACTGATCTACCGATATGACGGAAATCTTGAATGTGAGTAGCCTGAAGAGGAACTTTGATTCTCGTAAAGACGGTACATTTCGGTGTGCTTGACAAAAGAGTCTAGAAACATTGTTGCTTATTTCCTAAGCTTGTCATGATTGGGCCAACTTCAAATTCGCTCAGTTAGCTGCAGGTAGCACGAGTCCGTCTCCGGGGCTTCACACGTTAATATCAGGCTGGTAGTAAAGTTTTCCTATCGAAGGGCACACACAGATGGCGCTTTGGCAGCTTGTCATTGCGGTGTTGGCGGACGACACTGAAACCATTATCAGTATATCTAACCTGGAAAAACAATTAAAAGAAGAAGGAAAGAAGCTTAGGGCTTAATATCCCGTCGACAGCGTGGTCATTAGAGACGGTCAAAACATTTAGGGGATCAGATGAGATATCTAGGTTCTGAAGTATTGTCATCAGCAGAATCAACTAAAACGGTTCGACGACTTTCTGTCAGTTCTACGGAGTAGAAACTACAACATTAAGGCAACCGAGACAGTGGTAAAAACAGAAACTTGCTGCAGACGGGACTGGTGTCGACCTGAGTTTACTCTACAAAACGTATGACACAAGAAGTTGGGTTCAGAGAGTGCAGTGAGTAGTCCAACGCAACAACAATTTTACTTACCTGACGCTATGACATGGAGACCCATAGCAAATTTGGAAGCGGGACAGAGGCAGAGGGAGGTGTCTGCAGCTACTGGAGTGTCCCAAAGTGTAATTTTCAAAGCCTTCGCGCGATTTCAGGCAACCATAACCGTCAAAAGAAGGCAAGTACAAGGTCGTCCATGGGTATAACAGCAAGATATGATCCTTATGTCTGGTTAACAGCCCGGCAGCCCGCCGAGATAGGAGGCTGAATGCAACTCAACTACAACGCACCCTCCAGGCAACAATATCAACACAAACAGCCCGAAATCGCCTTTGGGAATGTGGCCTCTACGCACGGTGGTCTGTGGTGTGTGCCTTATTAAAAGCACAACACCGTTTATCCCACCGAACTGGGCATAGGAACATCAGGATTGGAGTCGTAACGAATTGCGCCGGGTTCTGTTCACAGATGAGTCAAGATTTTGTGTTCAGTCAGACAGTCGTCGTTCCCTCATCTGGCGAGAACGTGGAACTGAACAACCCGGCTTATGTGCGGGAAACATCACCATGTCGTGGTGGCGGACGAATGGTATGGTCAGGAGTCAGTATTCGTAGCCGTCCGGACCTCTATGTCGTTCAGAATGGCAGTTTGACTGCTCAGAGGTATAGACCTTTTGTTGTGTCCTACGCTGCTACCATAAAGAGATGGTTTCCATCTGGTGGACGATAACGCTCGTCCCCGCAAAGCTGCACTGGACAACATGCCTCAAGGTGAGGAAATTGAACGAATGGAATGGACTTACACCCCATCGTGCATGTCTGAAATGCACTTGGTAGACACACTGCAGCCAGTCTAGCACCTCTAACTAAAGTAAGTGTTCATAATGACCACCATTGGATTCTACATATGCTTCATGATGACGAACTCAGTTACCTCGCACTCGTTCACACACATGCACATTTGCCTTCATGGTATTGGTAGCATCGAAAACCCCTCTTGCTGACCAAAAACAGGTTTCTTGACATGGAACCAAAAGTAAATTGCAGTGGATTTAAATCATGAATGCGTGCTGACTATAGACTTTGACCTATCCTTTGTCCTAGAAATGGTCTACTCAAAAATCAATCTGCGTTTTTAGAACGCTTCCTACAACGAAGACTTCCTGCACAATCGACATATGTTGCTGCTGTTCACCAAAGGTTTGCTTCGTCATAATTCTCTACTTTTTCTCAATTTGCTCTTAAAAAAGTACGGAAGTTGTCTTTAACTTTTTTAATTTACGACTTTATGCGAAATGGCGTTTCTACTCTCACACGCATTCCTTTTCTGTTAAAAAATCATAACTGAATAAAATTAATTTTTTTGTTGCATATTGTGACATTACAGATACAGGAGGAGGCTGATTGTTTCCATGTGGAAGCCGGGTTTTGTCAGGCTGTTGGGTTCCCCAGCCGACTGGCTAACAGTTTGGACCTAGTGAATGGAATACAGGTAGTTAGCATTTTCCTAATCTGCTCGGACACATGAAACGACGCTCTTGGCTGAGAGAGGGCGGCTCTCCCAGATTGCAACTGAAATACAATATAGCCCACACATTATTCTAAAAATCCATATAAAATCAGGAAATGATCATACTTCAAATATAATTATATGAATAGATTCAGGAGACTTGGGAGAATCAAACCCCGTAAGTCAATTTCAATATCCCTTACAGATAAAAACCCGACAAATTTCAGTACTATAATAATAAAAAGACTTATATTTACTATTATTAATACGTAGTGTTTATCAGGTTCAAATGGGAGCATTGCACCACGCTCCCTATCTTAAAAGACGTACCCTTCTGCTTTTCGTTGAGGTAGTAATATTCTTGTATCAGAACATAGATTCCACCACAGAAACACAAAACATGAACCCAGCAAAGCGCATTACATTTTTATATGTATTTTATTATAATTAATATTATTCTTAGTAACGTTCGTTTTTTATTTTGTAGATTACCACTTAAATATTTCATGGCCGACTAAAAATAGTAGGTATGCAGCAGATAATTTATATATAAACAATTATATTTATTTGTGGACACGAACTGATTATATTTGCATAAAAATCCATGATAAGTATGTAGGGAGGTGGTCAAAGCATTTAATTCTGTGATATTTATAATATTTTGGAAGGGAAATTGTATTTTAAATATGAGGCGTTAGGATGCGCGGAAGGATACAATTTTGGAAGCTGGTAGAGCACGCTTTCGATCGCTTCGGAAGGGAATCGTAACTTGGACGAGGTGGCGAAAGGTTTTGACGCTGGGCGGTCTGAAGCCACGTTACGAACTTCTGATTTGATGAGATAGGCATGTGTGTACTTCGAAAATTTAGGGGACGGTGACTGAAGAACTTAGTCTCTGGTTGAAAAGTGGTAAACTATGGACGGTAGTAGGGCTGTGGAACTGTGATAAATCATCAAGTATGTACTCGTGTGATGACAAACTGTGTTTTATAACAAATACTGTAATTAATCGCGGATTAATTTGGAATTGCAATGTTCGATGGACGTCACTAATTTACGAGTGATAATTTGGAACTTTTACTTTCGAGTGCGTGTGATACTTATTGTGCCTCTCATGAACAATAGTAGGAGAAATATTCAGTTATTTACCGATGTGTAAAGTAGAACCCCCTCCGCATTTCATGTCCAAAATGAGTAATAAACTTCATTTATAAAGAATTACTTTGTGAGTGAATCACATCTGTATCTTAGAATCCATTTTGTTGGTTATTCAGAGGTTCAATTTATTTTTGTTTAAATATATTTAGGGACTGATGACCCTGCAGTTAAGTCCCTTAAGCTTAACAAACATTTGAAACGTTTTGAAATATATTTTCGCGTCATCATATGCAGCTTGATAGACTGGTTGAACTACAGATTAATTATTGATCACGTTTAAACAGATTGGGAAGCTATTTAGTGCACAGAAGCTGACATACACAACTCAACCCTATGAACAGAGACAAAGAGCCATAAACCTTTTACTACCCCGAGTTATGTATTGCTCAATTCTTATTGGTGAGTACCGATATATATATATTGAGAGATACTGGCTCCTTACTGCACACAATGCGACTATTATACAATGGAAACTGAGGAACAAATTCTGGACTGTATACAGGTAGATCGTACTGAGAGTACTAGAAGCATCGTCCGCCAAGTGGGTGTATTCTACACTGCCTTTCATCGCACTTTGAAAGAGGAGCGCGGCGGGCCTTACATTCAACGTGCATCAGCCGTCCAAGAGCAAAATTTCCCTCCACGTTGACAGAATGATTTTTGATACAAGGTGCGCAGCATGACTTTGTAAGCCAAATACTCGTCACAGATGAAACGCGTTTCACTCGCGGCGAAATAACTACTTTCCATACAACGCGCATGTGGAGTGTACACAAACCTCGCCAAGTAGTAGCAACACATTTTCAGCAACGCATTTCGATAAATGTGCGAACGAATAAAACCAATGATTAAATTATTGGGCCTTATCTCTTGCATTCACTACTGACTGGTAACATCGAATCTTATTAGAGGAAAAACTGGTGAAAACTTCGTTAGAAGATATTCATACTCCACCCAACATTGGTCACAAAGTAGGCCTACAAAGATTCTTGAAGATATTTCTAGGACGATGGATAGTCAGTGTCGATAACCAGTGCGCAGTCCTGATTTAAACCCACTGCATTTTTGCTTTTGCGGCCGTATCAAGGAAATTGTTTATGCTCAGCAACAAGATTTTTCGACGCTGCCAGTACCATGAAGCCAAATATGCATGTTTGTGAACGAGTGCGATGAAACTCGGTTCGTCACCATGAAGCATATGTAGAACCCAGTAGCGGTCATTATGTACTCTTGTTTTAGTTGGAGGTGCTGGACTCGCTGCAATGTGTCTACCAAGTGCATACCAGACATGCTCAATCGGGTTTTAAGTCCAGCAAACAATATGGCCACTGCTTTCGTTCAACTTCCTCATCTTGAAGCTTGTCCACCACTGCAGCTTGTGGGTACGACCGTTATCGTCCACCAGAAAGAACCGATCTCCTGTGGTACCAGCATAGGACACAACAGAAGATCATAGGTTCTCGTCTCTATACCTCTAAGCAGTCAAAGCGCCATCCTGAACGACATAGAGGTCTGTACGTCCGCCAATATTGACTCCTGTCGGCACCATTGGTCCGCTACCATGATATGGTGATGATTCCCCCACATAAGCAAGATTATTCCGAGTTCCACGTTCTCTCCAGATGAGGAAGCGCCCATTTACTGCACACAAAATGTTGACTCATGTTGGAACAGTAACCGGCGTCATTCGTTACGACCCTAATCGTGATGTTCCTCCGCCCAGTTTCTGTGGGCTAAGCTATGTCGTGGTTTTAATGGGACACACGCCATAGGCCACCGTGCGTAGAGGCAACATTCACAAACGCGATTTCGGACTGTATATATTGCTGTCTGGAGGGTGCGTTGCAACTTAGTTGCTTTCAGCCTTCTGTTGGCCGGAGGAATCGGTCACCTCTTGCTGATGTTACCCGTGGACAACCTTGTTCTTGCCTTCTTTATATGGTTACGGTTGTCTGAATTCGCGTCCACGTCCAGGAAATTCCTCTTTGGGACACTCCAATATCTGCAGCCAGCTTCCTCTGTGTCTGTCCCGCTTCCAGTCCTCCTATGGCTCTCCATTCCGTAGCTTCCGGTAAGTCACGCTGTTGTTGCATTGCACTGCCTGCTCACTGACCTATCTGAACCCAACTGCTTGTGTAATTCGTTTAGTAAAGACAAGTCAACACAATCCCTCTACAGCATCTTTCTGCTATTACCACTGTCTTGGTTGTCTCCACTCCGTAGAAGCGATAGAAAGACGTCGAACCATTTTAGTTCATGCTGCCGATGACAGTACTTCAGAACCTAGATAGCTGATCCCCTAATTGTTTTGGCCAGTTTAGATGTACTGATAATGGTTTGAGTGTTGTGCGCCAACAGATAGCGCAATAACATAGCTGATGGTCGTTTGCGCGTAGGACAGACTTGGCGAGCACTGTCTCCAAGAGGGGATTCCTCCAAGCCTTGTAGTCTGGGATTCGATTAGTTATGAATCTTCTTCATCTTTGGTGTTTGAGTAGGGTACGCTGGCCATTGCTGAGCACGTGCAGAATGTTGTAAGACAGTTTTTTGCCTTTCTGGCAACAGGAAGGTGCTGTGTTGTTCCAACAAGATAATGCCCACACATTGCGCGTGTAAAGCAAGGTGCTCTGCAATTTGCGCAGCAACTTCTCTAGCCACTAGGCTCTCAAGACCTGTCTCCAATTGAGCATGTGTGGGATATGACTGGACAACTCGCAATTGTGTCTCGTCAAACCACATCTCTCAGAACTACGTCAACAAGTCGAGCAGTCGTAGAATGATGTGTCTCCATCTATATGAATGAATGGATAGCAGAAACGCAGCTGAAATGCCGCTCATAGAATCCTCTACCCGTGTTTCGCGTGGATACACATCTGGTACTGCCTCAGCTGTACATCTGAAGTCATACTGTGTAAGACACGTGACAGTGTGTGGCGGAGGGTTCTTTGTGTACCACAGTCACTTCCTCCTATTCCAGCTGGGTGTGGTTTGCGGGAAATATGGTTTCCGTTCAGCCTCCTTATGGGTCCTAATTTCTCTAATTTTGTCGTTGTGACCGTTTAGCGAGATGTACATAGTAGGAACCCATATTTATGTTGGCTCTTCGAGAAACGTACGCTGTCGGAACTTTGACAGAAGACCATACTTCCGTGTGTCTGCCACTGGTTGTTCCTAATGATCTGTGAGATGGTTTCGCGCTTCCTAAATGAGCCAGTAACGAAGCGAGCGGCTCTCTCCTTATCTGTAAATATCAACATTTCATTTAGTGAACATGCACTGTTTTAGCAAAATAATCTTGAGTGAATTGAAACAGTCTAGGCCTAAGAGGATGTAAACTTTTATTTCCGACAGTGTATAAGAATTGCCTAGTATTCATGCTAGTAGTCTAGGCCGGTTGGTACGTCGGTGGGGGTGGCTGCGAGTTTCTGCACGGCGTTGTTTTCGCGACGGCATCCGCTGCCACTCAGCGTCGTCTCGGCCCCGAGGCGGCGTTTTTGCGAGTATGACGCAAGATCCTGGCCTCGCTATTACCTGCAGGAAGCACTTATCGAAACGACCATCTCCGGCTCCACGAGACAACCGCGCTACCTAATGAGTTTCAACAGTTCTCTCTCAAAACTGTACAGATTCTGTGTCCACGTTCCACGTCAATACGTTACTACAAAGTTGTCACAAACAGCTCGAAAAGCTTCTAATGGTTTTGTCTGTGAAGTTGTACTAAGAAATAATTTCTAATAAAAAAATTAATACGTTGCGCAGTTTCCGATTGACCCCGTGATCTCTATACAACCTGGGCACATAACTTTGGTCTCTGACCATAGAACTACTGCGCGCCTGCACATTCATATATTTTGCGTATGCTTCTTCATTGTCCGTCTTGCTTTAATTTACCAAAACAATTTCCGACAGTTTTTGCTTAACAAACACTTGCTTGTTTACTTCTTATTTTGATGTTTATGACAATATGCGACGTTATAGACTGATATGGGAGCGAAATTGAAACTTATTTTCTTTCGAGTTCTAGTAACATTTCGGACCAGCCATGTAGAAATGACATATGAGCGTACGTAGCTGGCACGTTCACACAGATGACGTTCGACTTCCAGGTAGTATAGAGATCTGCGGATTAATCCTTTGTCACACCCAGAAATGACACGAAGGAAAAAAAAAAATCTTTGCGCCGTGTTTTAAAGCCTGATTTAGGTTTCCCTGTAGTTTCATGATTCTAGCAAATATTTCGAACACAAATAAAAATATAATATAAATTAAATATATAAAACTAATAATATATTTTATAATATTTAAAAAACACTAAGAAATTAAGTATGTAAAAATAATGCAAATATAATATTTTCATAATTTTAATTTTAAATTTAATTGATGAATGGAGAAAATGTAAAAATGCCGTAATCGGAGCAGGTAAAATAGAGTACAGACAACTAAGAAATGAGATTGACAGCAAATGCAAAATCTTTAAGCCACAGAGACTTGAGGGAAAATGCAAGAAGAATGTATAACTAGGAGAAATATAGATACCGCCTATACGAAAATAAAAATGACTTTTCAGGACAAGAAAAGCAACTTTATTAATATCAAGAACTTAGAAGGAAAACCAGTTCTGAGTAAGGAAGGGAAAGTATATGCAGGGACTCTATAAAGGAAATGAACTTAGAGACAATATTGTAGGAAGAGAGGAAGAAGTAAATAAAATAGGACATACTATACTGAGAGAATGACAGAGCACTGAAAGACCTGATTCGATACAAGGCCCCTGGTGTAGACGACACCCCTCACAGCTACTAAAGTCTCGAGGAGAACCTGAGCTATAAAAACTATATCACCTGTTGTGTAAGATGTATGAGACAGGGAAAATAACCTCAGACTTCAAGACAAATGTAATAATTCCCACTCCAAAGAAAGCAGGAGCAGACAGGTGTGAAAATTACGAAACAATAGTTTAATAAGTCATGGTTGCAAAATTTTAACACGTATTATTTACAGAAGAATGGAAAGTCTGGTAGAAGCTGATCTCGAGAAAGATCAGTTCGGATTCGGAAGAAATGTAGGAACCGGGAGGCAATACTCTCACCTTACGACTTATCTTAGAAGATAGATTAATCACAGGCAAACCTACATTTCTAGCTTTTGTGTATTTGGAGAAAGCTTTTGACAATGTTGATTGGAATACGCTCTTTCAAATTCTGATGTCAGCAGGTGTAAAATGTAGGGAACGGAAAGTTATTTACAACTTGTACATTAACCAAACAGCTGTTATTAGAGTTGAAGGGCATGAAAGGGGCGCAGTGGTTGCGAACGGAGTAAGACCGGGATGGAGCCTTTTTCCAATGTTATTCAATTTGTATATTGAGCAAGCTGTGAATGAAAGCAAGGACAAATTTGGAGAAGGAAAAGTTCAGGGTGAAGAAATAAAAACATTGCGTTTTGCTGATCACTGTAATTCTGTCACAGACAGCAAAGGGCCGGGAAGAGCAATTGAATGGAAAGGACAGTGTGTTCAAAGGAGCTTATAAGATGAACAAAAACAAGAGCAAAACAATGGAACGCAGTCTAAGAAAATCAGGCGATGCTGAAGGAATCAGATTAGGTAATGAAATAATAAAGGTGGTATATGAGATGTGGTACTTGGGCCGTGAAATATTATATGATGGTCGCATTAGAGAGGATAAAAATGTAGAATGGGAAGAAAAGCGTTTTTGAAAATGGTAAAATTATTAACGTAAAAAATTAAGCGCGAGGAAGTCTTTTCTGTGTGTCGTGTTATTTTGTACGTAAAGGGAGACTAAGAGACGAATACAGTTTGGGCGCTGATGACCACGTTGTTGAGCGCCCTAAAGCCCCAGTAACAACAACAACGAATACAATAAGCAGATTCAAATAGATGTGGGTTGACGTTGTTATGAGGACATGAAGAGGTATGCTCAGGATAGATTACGGTGTAGAGCTGCATGAAACCAGGCTCCGGATTGAAAACCATGTGTAATTTTATATTTTAGTGCCGTAGTGGCGTGGCCGAGCGCATTGAGGCGCTATGCTTCGATGCGCCAGGCCGTTTCCCGTCGGGGGCTCTAATCCTTTAGTATTAGGTAGTTTATCAGCAGTTTGTAAGTTTATGAACTGATGATCCCGCAGATAAGACCCATAAGCTTAACAAACTTTTGAACATTTAAAAAATATTTTAACATTATCAAAAAGGAAAACTTCGTAATTTTCCGCAAAATTATTTATTCGTTTACTATCGGTTTTCGGGTTCGTAGGCCATCGTCTGGTAACTACTGAGTATCTCTAACATGTCCTCACATATATGCCACCTACAAAGATGTTATTAAAGTACAGATAATACAAATTCACATGATCACAGGAAAGTGGGATACTGAATTTTTTTCCTTTTTGATTCAATGTGGCACTGCTTTAAACTTTGCCTTTTTCATAATATTATCGTGTTCAGTCAAGTACTGACGGAAAATTCAATTATCGGTTCATTTTAGTATTTCTTTGTCGGCACTATTTACCGGAGGGAGATTCTGGTCACTGGCGGCCAAAATCTGTCTGTAAAACTCTGTGCCGATCAGTTGAACAGCCCGAACTACGGACACACACGCACACAGTCCTAAAATGCCCTTATTTTTACACATATCTCTGAAACGCTGTGTGGTATGTATAAAACATAACAGATCAATTGTCAGTGACCACATACTTATGTTTCAGTCCAGTAGCTGCTCCCTATTGGCCTCACAAGAGCTGATTGCACCCAGTTTGCCAGTAGCGCAAGGCAGTCCGAAAGCGCTTATCTTCGGTATTATGACGGGAACCGAAACATTCCTGCGGTACAACCGTTGATTGAAAGGGTAAAAATATGCAGAAACAATGTGACTGCTCCCGGTCACGTTTTGACACCGTCACTCACAAACGGTTTCAAATGAAACTGCACACCTGTAGTGCATCATCTAAGTTCATGCCTGAAAGAACGCAGTTCATAGTAAACGATTTGAAGTCTTCTAGTGCAACTTACGTGAGAAAGTGTTGGAGGTCCTCCTCTATTTCTAATTTATATGAACGATTTGAGACAATTTAGAAAGGCATATTTAAAAAGTTGCCCACGTAACGTCGGATATACAGACTTGCTCTAGGCAGCCAAACAACCCTAGAAGGGGTGTGCCGACCATCAATACCATAAGATTATTTTAGGCTCACGTTTGATATCAAATGTTTGGAACCCCACAACTTATAAAAGCACTCGAAGCTTTCTTCGTTTTATTTTTTAAAAATACCTAGACTGGGTCATTTCTATATAAAGTCTTGCATTAAATCACAAGTGATATACAAAAGTTACAAGATATTAATACCATTGCAGGGAAATTGTACGTAATTGAATAATGTCAGTGCCTTATTACATTTTCAATCTACACTGCCGAAAAATTCCCTGTAATTATGGTAACACAAAGCACGCATATCCTACACACCACCCTGATAGTGCTTAAAATAGTCTTGAATTCAGATGCAGGAATGCAGTGAAGTTTTTAAAACAAAGTGGAAGAGGAACACGAAAGTTTTTTCACCGTCAAATTTCCTCTGTGACTTACAACCAAATTTCAGCACTGAAGTATAAGCCTATATTACAAAATGTTTGGCTTGTTGATATCCCCATTCGATTTGTGTGTGTGTGTGTGTGTGTGTGTGTTTTGATATTCGGTTACCTCAGCGTGTATGTGATTTGATAAATAAAATCGTGGCTTTACTGAGTCGTGCACATTGTTCTCCGTCACTTTGTTTTAAACACTTCATCGAAATCCCTCATCTGCAATTTGAGGGCTAATCTTCAGATGTGCGGGATATGTGTGTTTTTCATTATCTTCATATGCAGATGATTTTTGTTAGTGTTAATTGAAAATGTAATGATACACTGATACTGAATTAGGTGTAATTTCCTTCCACCGATGGTCATAGCTCTCTATCAAAATGTTAAATATGGTTTCGTGTGGTTGTCAGCCTTCAAGGTACAAGTTCCCCTTGTAAGATATTTTGTTGTTCTTTAGCGTCTAGTAAAGATCAGTACCAAGAACGAAATAACAGATTGATGTTGACTCTGATGTTAGTTTGCTATTTCAGAGAACTTCTTAAACAATGTCACAATTTAGATGCTTCCGTTACCAGTGTACAAATTGGCTGCCTTTTATTCTAGAACTAAGAGTTCTTTGCGGTGTGGGAGAGTGTCCATGTACTTGGAAAACGGTATTACAATGGAGTTCATTGATGTTTCTAAACATTGCAATGAAAAGACATTTGAGTGTTGTGCAGAAGTGGTTCATTGCAGTGTAGCTGAACTTCGAATTGTGGTTGTTTAAAGGTGCCCTCACTCTGATTTCAAAATATTTCTGCTCAAACTAAAGAAAGTTCTAAGTTCTGTTTATAGGAAGTATAAAAAATTTAGTTGTATGTGGTGATTTCAGCATTAATTGTGTAAGTGATAGTACAAGAAAGAAAGGATGCTTTTAGGTCACTAATTCTTATCACCTTTCCATCAAGAGTGCAGGGGAGCAGTAGCACAACCACAGAAAACATTTTTGTTCATCTTATATATTAAAAGAATCTAAGAAAATTAATGTCAGTCGCCAAGACCAAACTATCGGGCCGATTTCCTTCACTTTTGTTTTAAACGAAAGGTATTTATCCACAGATTTGTCATCAAGTATCAGAATTTACATAACTCTCGCCTTCCTTTTTCTATACTTAACCGTCATTTCCCTCTGTGTATTTCTTATGGGATGTGCTTGTTGTAAACTAAAGTCAGTCGGTCACGCCGTTCTTTCCGACCGATTTCTTTCATTTTTGCTTTAAACTAAAAGTATGCATTCGCAGATTTGTCATCAAGTCTCAGAATTAACTTAAGTCTCACCATCCATTATTTTTATTCAAACGCGATATCTTTCTGTCCTTGCATTGAATATTTTAATCGGTTTGTTTTATGATATCTTCGGTTCTAATTAAGGTACGCAGTTCTATTTGACTTCAAGACACTCAGCGAATCAAGCTCTTTCATTTGAGCTTTTAAGCACTTGCATTGATTGATTCTGAAGAAAGCTATGCGTGAACATTCAACTGCACTTCCATTTTTTCCCAAATTTTTTTATGATTCCAGTAACGGTGGGAGGTATTCGCACGGGTCCTCTAGTTTATTTTTATTTTTAGAAGGATATTCTGTTAGCATAATAGTGAAGAGGTTTCAAGACCATGAAGCTCAAATTTTAATTTTATAAGAGTTTTGTGCTCAATCATCTCTTAAATATAATTGTAAATTAAAAAATCACATCCATTTGCAATAGAGGTCTTTTCAAACCTAATTAAGGAACAAGATTTACAGGGTGTTTATTGTGCTGCTAACATAGTCGATAAATATGTTTTCCTTAACACATTTCTCATAATCTTTGAATACTGCTTTCCGTTAGAAAACGAGGTACAGGCTAACAGGCGGCCGGTAAGAGGAATAAAAATATCGTGCAGAACAAAGCGAGAATTATATCAGAATGATATAAATTGTAGTAACCCATTACAAACTGTATTGTAATGTTCTGAAAAATGTCATTAAGATGGCAAAAATTATGTGGTATGGAAAAAGAATCGCCTACTCTCAGGTTAAAATTAAAACCATATGGTCAGCCGTGAAAGAAGTATCTGCTCAGCAGCACAGAGGCGAGGGTATAAAGCCCATGTGTAATGGAAATTGTTCTGTTACTCATATGTCAGATGTATGTACAGTATCTAATAATAACATTCTGAATCTAACAAGTGAATTAAACGGAACCTAAGGTCTTGCGGTTCATCAGGTAACTCTCTTAGAAAATAACATACCGAGTCTGTTTCTTGAACCGTCCACCGACAGGGGAGAGATTGTAACAATAATTGAAACACAAAAAATATTTCGCTTTTACCAGGAAGCCTTGTTTACTTTTCGAACAGTTTCTGAAATAAGTGATATTTCAACGCTAAATGTAGTCTATTTTGGTTACTTCCATTTTTGTATTTTTTGGTAGCTCCTCTGGTTCAGAAAGGGTATTTATTGTGCAGACTCGAGTGGTACGAGAAATATTTGGGATAAGCACGCTTACTTCTTGTGGAACTCTGTTTAGTGGCCTGGGAATTCTGACACTGGCCTCTTAATACATTTTATCTTTCACGTTGATTGTTGTTGATAATTTTGTTAATATTCGACAGAAATCGGATCTGCACTTGAATCACACCTACTTGCCGTATTCTGCCGCATCCGTTTTTTATAAACTGCAACAAATATTCGAAATGCAATATAGTAGTAATGCTCGGATTTTTATGGCTAAACGGAAAAGTTTCCTCATTGGTCATTCTATTCTGTCGAAGAATTCCTTTAAAAATTAAAAAATAAGCTAATTTCTGTGTTATGTTGTAGGTTCTTTTTACTTACGGTTTGGCCTGCCGTTTTGTAGACAGTTATTATTTATTAATTAAATGAAAGTGACTATAATCACACAAATACTTTTTATATATAGATATATAAAGCAATTTAATAATATGAATTTTGAAGAAATTTAATAAAGTTTCATTTATGATCATAAGCAGTTTATATGTCACGAAACGTCCACTGTAACACTTAAATCAGAAATAAAATATTTATTAGTCTTGATTCTCAAAATAATTAAATTTTAATATGTTCTCCTCCATATACCGACATTTTCAATCTGCTGTAGACTCCTCTTCTGCTATTTCTGGATTTTCTCAGGGTTTTAGGTCCAGTTTTTTTACGCCAGTACTTAAAGGAAATTCAACTTCAACGAAATAAAGACCTCAACCCGTTTTGTTCACATGTATGTATATTTTGCAAAACTATATCTACATCTACACATGCCAATGGCTAGTTACAGACAGTCGAAAGTTTTTTATTATTTTTTTATCCAGATACAGATATCTTTTGTCTCTTGTATCTTTCTTTTTTTTTTCCTTAAAAAAAAGCACATCTCAGATTGAAAGTTCGTCTTTTTCTTAAGTCCAGATAGTGACTAACACATCGTTTTCTCTGATTCATTTAAATTTACTTCCTTTCAGAGAGAGAGAGAGAGAGAGAGAGAGAGAGAGAGCAAGAAATACAGACAATATACGAGATTGACAAGTAAAAAATAAATTAGATAAATTTTGTCCTTTACCTCCCCTGGTATCACACCACTCCAGCCCCATGGTAACAGCACAGTTTGTAAGTGACTTCTAAGCGTTTCACTTTACCTATTACACTTGTCACACTTGTATGTACTGACTTGTTCTATAACCGTGGAGACTTGTTCCTCATTTTGGTCCTGAGGAACATGAAAAATATAAATAAAATGAATTTAGACATCTGTACGATACAAAAAGTGGCAATTGCCGCAAAACTTTGAAAAATAAGTGGAATGGCCAATAAACAGTCAGAAAGGGGTTCTATGAATCCACTGAAAATCATTTGGACGTGAATTTCAAAGTAGTATTATCGTTGCACTTACAGTCGCAGTTCGAGTTTTTAATTGTGACTATATAGTATTGATTACCGTTAGGAAACGACATGGGATAGGCGCCTAATTTCATGTGCAGCCTCCTACGGCTCTGTGGGGTGCAGTGCCGCGGAAGTGAGTACAAGTCTCTGGTACTGCTGTCGACACAGTTGAACCCAAAGTGTTTGCAATCGGCAACCGACTCTGGTCTGTTCGACAGTGCATGGCACGGAGCCCACCTCTCATGACATCCCACATTTCTCGATGGGGCTCAAATCTGGACTGTGAGTGACCATTTCAGTCCTGAAATGTTCCCTGCTTGTTCTTGGGAGTGAGGGGTGCGTGGCGGAAGGGAGCGATGTAGCGGCGCGTTATCATTTTGAAACACCGCAGAACTTTCAAGGACTTTGGAACGCCGAAATTGGATGGAGATGGTCCCCGAAAAGCTGACTGTAACTCGGACCAGTCAAGTCACTTCCACAATCACTATTCGGCACATTCTACACCAAAATGATGCGTCACAAATAATATCAGAGTCACCACCACCTTTGACTATACCTTCTCTCCACCGCATGGCATGAGACAGCTGTTTTCATGATTCTGAAAGTTGTTAATAACAAAAATATTGAAATGATTGTTATTTATCAAATTAAATCTATAATGATTGGTATTGTAATTAAAATACCACTGTTTTATATTTTACTCGCAGGTTGTCAATAAAAATTGCTTGACTGTACTTTAGTGACTTCTGAAACAATTGTGTCGTGTGTAGTTGTGTAGCTGTAAAATGAATCTGCACAATAACTCAAACTTGCTAATCTGACTGAACACTTTGTCCAATTAGTTCAAAATGTTCAAATGTTTGTAGAGCTTATAGGACTTAACTACGCGGTCATCAGTACGTAAACTTACAAACTACTTGTGAACTAGCTTATACTAAAGACGGCACAAATATCCATGCCCGACGGGGGATTCGAACCCGCGACGAGGAACGACCTCGCGCATCATAGCATACCGCCTCAATGCGCTCGGCCGCTCCGCCGCGGCTCCAATTACTTAAGCATGACTTTGAACAAAAGCCAAATATGTAATAAAAATAAATTCTGATCCTGTGACTTTATTCATGGAATGAGTAATTTATGTCTGGTAGAAAATAATCTGGTTTATTAAAGATTGCAATTGTTTGGACAATAGGACTCCAGCTCGCTGCAGAAGTGTCTGATTGGCAAATAGAACTGTATTCGAAAATTTTTATGGCCGAACGGTGCGCAAGGATACATGTGAAACTGCCCTCACTGCAAAAAAAAAATGCTGCTGCTGCAAAGTCAAACACTAACTACAGATTCGCAGGAGTGGAATGCGAATCCACAAACTACACAAATATTAATTTTGTCCGTCTCTGTAGTACTTAAAACAAATAATTAATTGGGTTTTGGGATAAATGACTAAGGCGAAAAGACCTGAGGTTGAAGTTTAAACTTAGGCACTTTATACTTTTTTTATAAAAGGAGAATATGAACATTGCACAAAAATAGTGATTATCTTACCGAAATCTTTGCAGGATCCCATTTACTTCTGCTGTCATTTTCAACGAAGGAAAAACCAGCCAGTACTTTATACAATGTAAATAAAAAAATCAAAATTGTCTACATCACACTTCGTCCCGCCCACCCTTTTTATTTATTTATTTTTTTTTTTTTGTACAGTAAAAACATAATAAATTCCTGCACTATACTTTTAATTATTTTAAATAATGGACATAAAAGACGAAAATTAAATTGAATGTCTGTTAGAGATGGACTACAATTACGCGGAGAGCCTAATAATGAAAAAAATTGACTCTCCTTACCTTCATAAACACAGAACCTTTTCAAATACAAATATTGTTTAACATTTCAACACATAAAAAATATTCAAATGATTCAAGATCACACAGCAATTTCCGACTACATTCCAAGGCTGCGTGCACAACACTACTCCTGCTCACTCGTCGGAGACCGGCGACAAAACTCAGTAAGTTCAAACGAGGGACCGCACACCAAAGATTGTCCTCGCAGAGCCAAAGATATGATTTTACTGACATTCAGCGTCATTAACATTGCTTACCTACATTACAATTCGTCCGACCGTATCAATCACTGGTGAATGACGACATATGCCGGCGACGGATGAAGTTGTACTAATAGTGGCAACCGTGTGCGGCGCTAGCTTCCATCCCCACTGAACCCACGTTCCTTCGAACTGTCCACTGGGAGACGTGACTAGCGCATCCTGAGTTGAACTCGGTCGTAATTTGTTGCACTGTTGGCCCTGTGTCACTGCTGACGATTCGTCTCACATGTCGCCAAACACAGTCAACTAGGGTGCCTGAACGGGCGATAGTACGACGTTTATGGAGTGTAGCAGTCTTATTCAAACCTTCACGATACCCCCTGGACACTCTTGACGGTGTGAAACCTATTCCTGCAAAACTGACGAAATCTAAATTCCCATCCATTGGACACGGACGACCATACCCTTTCGAACGGTATTAGCTCACGAAGACGTTGCATGTTACTCAAACCTCTTTCACAACTACGTTTATCAAAGTCTCGTAGACAACTGACGACTTTCAGAGGGATGAATTAATGGCAGGGGCTTATGAAAATAAAGATTATGATACGTTCTGAAACGTAAACAAATATTATTTTCAACGTGCAACGAGCAGTTAACGTTAGAGTGCGCTGTATTTGCTTTAAACGTTAACTTCGCTTCTTTGTTTCTCGGGTTATAATTGACCTATTGCGTTGTAACCACTGCTATTCCTTTCGCGATTTTTCATACTATTGATTTCATTAGAAATAATACCAGATAAAAATTTTAAAAAATACTACTTTGTCATGAAAATATTTTATTTATTTTTATTTATTTATTTACTTATTTTTTAACTTTTAGAATGTCCCATAGTACTTACGTTCATAAACCTCTTCCCGAGGTTTATCCCTGTGAAAGTCTTATTTCAATATCTATTTTTGTTCCAGAGATATCCGGAGTGAAAGTTAACGTGAAACACCCTGTGGTTTATGTTCGCACTAATCTATAACGCAATTACGTCTATACTTAAATCGTTGAGGATAGATTCATTTATTTCATATCAGTCTAATTAATTAATTTTTACAGCAATGTCGTGATTCAGCGTTTTTTCATGTTTGTACAGCTTATGGGACTACGGGGTCATCAGTCCCTAAACTTACAAACTACTTATCAACTAGCTTATCATAAGGACAGCACAAATATCCATGCCCGAGAGGAGATTCGAAACCCCGACCGTAGTGGCCATGCAGACCATGACTGGAGCGCCTCAGTCCCCTCGGCCACCGCGGCCGGCTTCAGCGTTTTAATGGATACTTGTTCGTTAGCGAAATACTACCTTCATTTCTTTTACAGTTTACTTAATGAGAAAAATTTATATGACAGATTTCTAGGATTACAAATTTGACGTCGTTTACAAAATGCAATGACTCAGTACTGCCTGTTCCCGCATACTCCTTTTTCCCACGTACAAGGGTGATTTGATAAGTCTGGTAAATTTGTGTGAAAGATCACGAAATTTCTGAACCTGGATGTTGTTGGTAAGCCTGATATTTCCACGGATATTAAAGCAAGTTTCGAACGGCAGCTGTTGTTAGTTGATTTCTGACTCCCAGCTGAAGTGTTAACAGCGCAGTTAGTTCCTTAGGATGCAGAAAAACGAATTTCGTGCGGTCATTAAACATTTTAATTTGAAGGGTTGGACAGCTGTACAGATCAAATCCCACTTGCATTATGTCCATGTGGGTTTTGCACCAATATTGAAGACCATTTACTTTTAGATCAATGAGTTTAAACGTGGTCGGAGAAGCACGGAAGATGGTGCACGCAAGGCCCGTTGAAGTCACCAAACAGAAAACCATCTATAAGGTGCAAGATATGCTAATGGAAGATCGAAGATTAAAAGTTCGCGAGATAATTAACATTGTAGGCATCTCGACTGAACGAGTGCATTATATCCTCCATGAAAAACTGGCCATGAAGAAGCTTTGTGAGCGATTGGTGCCGCGGCTGCTCACTTTGGACCAAAAACGGAAACGAAAGAACATTTCTGCTCAGAATCTCACACTATTCAGGCGCAAATCACAGGACGATTTGCACAGATTCATAACTGTGCATAAAAGTTGTATGCATTATTACACTCCGGAGACAAAACATTTCAAACAAGGGACGAAGAATGTGGACAGTCCACCAAAGTAGGAGAATACTCTTTTGTCAGCTGGAAAGGCTATGGCCACCGTATTTCGATATTCCCAGGGCGTAATCCTGGTAGATTATTTGGAAAAAGGCAGATCCATAATGGGGCCCTATTATGCTGCTCTGCTGTATCGTTTGAAACAGGAACTAATTGTTAAGTGTCCAAGATTGGCACAGAAGAAAGTGCTGTTTCATCAGGACAATGTTCCATCTCCCACAGCAGCTATCGCAATGGCAAAAGCGCACGACTTGGGATTCCAACTGGTTCGTCACCAACCATATTCACCAGACGTGACTCCGAGTGACTTCTTCTTCTTCCCAGAATAGAAAATTTGCCTTAGTGGGTATAAATTTCCATCGAATGTGGAAGTGTCCTTCACTGTGATAGATTTTGCAGAGTTTGGCAAAGCCTACTTTGCCGATGGGTTGAAAAAAATTGGTAACTCGCTGTATCAAGTGTATAGCCTTACAAGGAGACTATGTCTAGGAAAAAAGTGATTTTTTGGCCTGTAAAACTAGTTTTTAATGTATTTATACCGGACTTATCAAACTGCCTTCGTACGGTGCTGAGCAGCCTCGTCAGTTGTCAACCTTTTGCAGGACTTTGCATCGAGGTGGGGAACAAGCTTGACTTCTGGGAGGACGAGGAACCGGCCATTGACGACAACGAGGTGGAGCCCCGCCCGCCGGTGGTGACCGTCGACGTGCACGTCGTCGTGGCCAACGGCAGCACCAGCCCCACCACCTCCACCGATAACCACCGCGACGTGCCCATCTACGTGCCCGTCGAGGTCGTCACCCACAAGCCGGCCACACACCGTCCGGTGAGTTCTCTGACAAGGAGAACACCTTTATCAATATTTCGGAATGAAACATTCTCCCTGCACCGGAGAGTGCACTGATATCAAACTTCCTAGCAGATTAAAACTATGTGCTGGCTCGATTTTCTACCCCAGAAGCTTTTACCTTTCACGGCAGGGCATAAGTTCCCGGGTTCGAATTCCTGTGCTGGCTCAGAGTTTTAATTTATCAATATTATTACGCAATTTAAACTGGTATACTTCTAGGCACCATTTCGGAAACAGTGCGACCGCTCTCGCCGGAGGTTGGAGTACTCCCTCGAGCAACGGTGTATGTAATTCTCAGTCTAGGGACCGACGACCACAGTAGTTTGGTGCCACAGGTTTACATTTATATACGGGATCAATCAACTAACACTTGCACCGCAGATATTGCGGAAACGGAACGTGTGATTGATGTGCGATTTTCACAGAATGGATTGGTAGTCAGGGGCTCGTATTTTTAGCCAACAGACAGATTGAAATATTATTAGATAGTATATTTTTTATGCAAACATACAGTTTTTAGATGGAACAATGGTTTTTCTGTCATGCACTGGAATGTTTGACACCAGCTGTGTACAAAGAATTTTGAATCACATTTTTAACATGTTTAGTTTGGCAGCTACATCCGTTCAAACTTTCTGGGACTGAGGCTGCGACAGCGTAGCTCACTGGCCGAGTGACTAGCCGCTGTCTCAGGATCACCAGCCAGTCAGCTACGCTGTCGTAGCCTCCACCCCAAAAACTTTGAATGGTTGTAGCTGCCAAACTAAACGTGATAAATATGTCAGTCAAAATTTTTTGTACACAGCTGGTGTCAAAAATTCCAGAATGATAGAAACAACCATTGTTCCATTTGAAAAAATGTATGTTTGCATATAAAATACACTTTATAGGTATTTCTACAATCTGTTTATTGGCTATCAATACGAGTTCTTGACTACCAATACATTCTTTGAAAACCGCACATCAATCGCACTTACCGTTTCCCCAATATATTTGCGGTGCAAGTGTTTAGTGATTCACCATATATATATATATATATATATATATATATATATATATATATATATATATATATATATATATATATATATATATATTTCAGTGTTTGTGTGTGTGTGTTTGGAGAGTTTGTGTCTGTGGGAGGCGAGCTTCAGTAATCCGTGGAGGTGTGAATGATGTGTTCCCAGTGGTGTAGGGGGTAGTACAACTGCCTAGAAAGCAGCAGACCCGGGTTCGAATCCCGGCTGGGCACACACTTTCAGCTTCACCCATTCGTAGTTAATGTCATACATTCTGTGAATATGAACAGTTGATCTGAATGTGGCAACGCACGCAGTCCTCCTATCACGCTAGCTATCCCGGATAACACAGGCGCCGGAAGGTTTGCCTAAGCAGTAAGGGGAACTACTCTCCAACAAAGAGGAGACATTACTAAACGCAATCAAATCCGGTTCGATTCCTGGACTCGATAAAGTTTGTGTGTATCATTGCCCATTACCAAATACGCCCAAGGGCCAAACCACATGAATCTTCTGCTTCGAGACATACTAACATATTCCAACTGCAAGGACATTTTTCAAATATATTGCAGCTATCAGGACGCTGCTGTTTATGAGCTTCATTTAGGTGCATTTAAGCTGTAAGCTTATTTCGACGCCAAGGCCATTTTTAAGCTATCTTCAATTACATTATTACCTAACTTTATTAGTATTTTTAAGATATAGCTGTAAATTTTCTGGCTGACTATTACTTACGACCGGCCGCGGGGGGCCGAGGGGACTGAGGCGCTCCAGTCACGGTCTGCACGGCCACTACGGTCGGGGGTTCGAATCCCCCCTCGAGCATGGATATTTGTGCCGTTCTTAGTGTTAGCTAGTTCATAAGCAGTTTGTAAGTTTACGGAGTGATGACCCCGTAGTTAAGTCCCATAGACTTTACAAACATTTGAACGTTTAGTACTTACGTCCACATCTCATCACTGACATCATTGCTGTAAATGTCAATGCGCAATACGTTTTAATGGCATTACGTTGTTATTTATGAATAATACACAACAGTAGATGTTATCGTTGTTATTTTTCGTGTCATATAATTTTTACAGCTTTCAGTTGACGGAATATAACGATTTTATACGGTCACAAGTTTCTCTTATTGCCCTATTGTGTTGCTTGAAGACTGCAGACTCTTTACATATGTTAGTATGACATCTTTTGTTGTTATGTCGTCTATCAACCTTTTAAAATTTCCATGATAATTTGAAAAACGTTGTTATATTTCAGGTATACCGTAAAAATTTAATAAGGGCGTTATATTATAATTTAATAGCGGATAGTTTGAAAATGGCCTAGGCGTCGAAATAACCTTATAGCTTAACTGTATCTCAAACTAAATAAAGTTTATTAATAGCTCAGTGTCCTATATTCCGCGTAATGATCACAAAGTCAAGATAAAAGAAATTAGGGCTCGTACGGAGGCATGTAGACATTCTTTTTTTCCTCGTTTTATTTGGAAGAGGAATAGGAAAGAATATGCCTAGTAGTAGTGGTATAGGGTACCGTCCGCCACGCACCTTACGGTGGATTGCGGAGTAAGTATGTATGTAGATGTGTAGATGTGGAAGACATCTATTACGCTGCAGACACAGAATAATATAAATTAGCAATTCAGATGATTCATAAAAAAAAACATATAATGAAACAATGCGTGCTTCGCAATTGACAGTATTAATTAAATGATATGTACTCTTTATTGCAATCAAGATTTGTCTTTATTATTTCATTATTCATACTACAAACGTTCAAATGCATGTCCGCCTTGTTACGTGCATTGATTAAACTCATCTGCCGCGCGGGAGAAGCCGAGTGGTCTGGAGCGCCACGATGCGGATCGCGCGGCCTCCCGCTTAGAGGGTTCGAATCCTCCCTCGGGCATGGATGTTTGTGTTGTCCTTCGGTTAGTTTACATTAGTTCAAGTAGTTTGTAAGCTACGGACTGATGACCAGGCCGCGGCGGAGTGGCCAAGCCCATTGAGGCGATATGCTACGATGCGCGAGGCCACTTCCCGTCGGGGGTTCGAATCCCTCCTCTGGCATGGATGTTTGTGTCGTCTTTAGAATAAGGTAGTTCATAAGTAGTTTCTATGTTTAGGGACTTATGACACCGCAGTTAAGTCCCTTAAGCTTAACAAACATTTGAACTAATGACCACGCGGTTGTGTTCCATAGATTTACGAACATTTGAACATTTTTCAGAACCTCTCGCTATTAGCATGGACTCCTTTAACATTATCTATTTACAAATCCGAATTTTCCAGTTCCGTTTCGTAAACCCTGGATTTCATACTGTATATACCGACTAGAAAAAATTCAAGGGCGATAAATCAGGCAATCACACTGTCCATCAAATACAGCCACGGGTCAAAATGCACACTATTGAGATATTCCCTAACATTTCTATAACAATGGTGCATCATTGTGCTGAAACCAGGGGCTCATAGGTAATTGAAATGAGATGTCTCTTAGGAAATGCCAAAAATTCAACTAATTGAATAGGAATTGCAACTACAGTCTGTTAGTCTGGCGGACAATTAAAATGGTGCAGTAATGAAGTATTCAAGAATGCCGCACAATACGTTATCATCCAAGTACGCTTTCACGTGATCTGCTCGTAACCAATGAGAATTTCCAGGTGCCCAGTAATGCAGAGCCATAGTACAGCAAATATATGGAAAATATTTCCAAAATATTTCCAAAGTATGAGCCTGCAGAAGTATCTTAAAGTAGACGGAAGATGTAAATCCGGATTTCATAAGATTTTATAGAGAGATTAATGCTTTGTTTGCCGCTGGATATGAAAATTAGTATACCCTCCTATAGTTTTCCAACTGTTACTGTTGACACAATGCTTATCAAGTACGTGCGGGTTTCGACGTAGACGCTGATGGGATAACACAGATGGCGAATACTGTCTTGGGCTACATTGTTCCACGCCTGCTCGACCTGTTGACGTATTTCTGCAAGAGTTGTGGCCTGACGAGTCCCACGTGTCAGTTACCCTTTGTGGCGACACATCAGTAGGACAGTGGGGAATGTTAAGAGGGAGTGGGAGAATTAATTTCTTAATTTATAAGTCGTAATATCATTTTTTTAATTCAATATGCACACGGTGTAAAGACATCGACTATCAATTACTTCTCTGATCATTTAGCATATCATTGAAACAAATGATGAGTAGATTGTCCTCTGTCACAAAATATGTGAAGAGAGAAAAAAGTCTTCTGCTGTCTGTATGTCGATGTAGATGCATTGTGTGGACGTGATGTATATAGGTTTTACTAACTTCAAAATATATGCCTGAAACTTTCTAAAGGTGTATAAAAATTATTTGTATTATGCTCGTGGTTAGTTTCACCGGCAGGTCTTAAGCCCCTTTTACACGACGAACTTTCTTGTCTCTTGACTAACCGAGACGAGTGTGTCTACTGCAGCGCCCCTGGCGTGCCATTCCCGTACTGCGTCTCGCCTGTCTCGAGCACTCGTTTTCGTTTAAACGGAAACACTAAAACTGTAGAGCTGTCTGCTATGTAGTTTCGCAACTGAATGAAGAAGTGAGATTATGAGGGCACTTCTTACGTAGAAGCAGGAAAGGATAATGGAGCTTATTAATGACGAAAGGGTATTTCATAGCTATTCTCCTCAAATGTCACGAAGCAAATTTTGTACACTATTGAGAACCTAAGTAATAGGATAAGTGTCAATCAATCTTTTGAAAACTTACACAGTCTTTTAATGAAGATAATTTATATCGGCAAACATATTGCCAATATAATAATACTGAAAACGCTGTAAAAAGTGACTGTTTTCTTAAGTTTTCATATCTTCGTTTCTTGCTGTCAAAATTACATCGAAAATAATTTTCTCATCTAATAATTTTGACTCTTCTGACGATATAATTTTCTTTAAAACGGGCTTATATATTTATGCTCGTATATACACATAGTGTAGGCTTTTACCCGTAAACCGAAAATATTTTTCTGCTTGCAGGTATTTCGTTTCTTTTGTAGAAGAAAACTAGTAGCAAGAAACAATATTAGGCTCTGGTGTAATTTTTTCGGTGTGATGAAAACACAAAGCAAACAACAGAACAAAGATAAAGAAGTAGTGAAAAGATTTCTGTAATATGAATGCACTCGACCGGAATAGATTTACTTTGACATTTGTCGGGTATTCGGGGAGAAAAATAAAATAAATAAAAAATTATAAAAAAACTAATTAGGAACTTTTCTCCGCATCGCATTTTATTTTGTGTTTGATACTGACATGACAAACGTCTGTAGAAGCAACTGTTTTCATGACAATATCCGTCATTGCCTTCTGGACACAATAGCTTCGTTTTATGCTCTCTAATAACCTCAGTTTCACTGAAGAACTTACTAATTTCTTCTTAGATCGCTTCTTGAGTGGATTCAAAATAGAAGATGATAGGCCGCATGGGAATGACCGTGTGCTTCTAGGCACCATGTCAGGAACTGCACGACAGCTCCCGCCGGAGGTTTCTTCCTCCCTTCGGCTTGGATGTGTGTGTGTGTGTGTGTGTGTGTGTGTGTGTGTGTGTTGTCCTAAGATAATTTTAAGTTAGTTTACTTTGTTTGTAAGCCTATGACTGATGACCACAGTAGTTTGGTCTCCTAGATTTACAACGATTTGAACTTATGAATGGTGAATGTGATCACATACTCTTATACTTACATCACTATGAAGCAAGTACTCCTTCAAGATGAAGTTTACAGTGGACTAATACCACAGGCAACACACACAGTGCCTTTACACCTGCAGTGACATTGAACCAGCGCACCCGTTTTGTCCACCCCTGGTCACGCGCCTCACTGTGTTTACAGTCTGTTTCTCGTTTCGATGAACGGGGTATAGGTGGCACCTGCCGTCACAGAATCGAAATCGACGTAGCCTTTCCAGGTCTACTACATATATTTTCCCAGCACTAAAAGGCATATCGGGCAAACAACAAGGATCAGAAATCACACAGGAAGTTTTTGAAGCAAAGCGGCAGTGTCGCTGGCATCGTCGGAGACTCTTTAATTGGACGTACATTCTCCCAGACACACTGGATAGTCGCACGTATCTCGTAGTCCTGCGAGAGGTTCTACAAGACGAGCCTAATGATGTGCCCATGAATATTCATCGCCGAAATCGAATTCAGCAGGGCAAAGCCCCCACAGTACGTCGGCAAGGAATATTTCCTGTCCGCTGGATTCATCGCGATGGATCAGCCGCATGGCCAGCCTATCACCCGAACTGCCTCCACTTTTTCCTGTTATTACAACTGAAGGGCCTTGTGTATGAACACGTTTTGTAGCCAGAGGATTTAGTTGGATTGTTGCGGCAACATGATGTCTTCAACATACACCAGGTCTCTTAGATTGGTGCAGAGTTCAATGTTGCGTCGATGTCGGGCGTGTCAAGATGCGTCTGTGTTCAAAGTGTTGGACCCGGTGGTCTCGGGGTAGAGCGCTCGACTGGAAACAGGAGGGTCGTGGGTTCGAAACCCGTTCGGATCTCGAAATTTTTCAGTCTGTGTTTTAATCCAGCCTTCACATCTCAACGATGTGAGGAGTCGCCAGTAGCGAAACGTGGTTCGGGGTCCACTTTAAGCTGTAGCTTCCCTTTCTCCGGTTGGATAACTGCGGTAGGTTAGGGACATTCATGTCGACGAATTGGAGTGAGTTCCAGGTCACCATCATTCTAAAGCTCGAGGAAGCGCTCCTGGCAGAAGGCATGGCACATATTTCAGTGGTACCATTTGAGTCTATAAGCATGTCTACGTTCACTAGACACGGCCTACACCTCAGTACGTATGGGAAGGGGAGGTTGGCAAAGCTTACAGGTGACTGTGTACTGGGGGTTGGGGGATCACTGAAGGAAAACTATCTGTAGTAGTGGGTGTTAGAGGTGCACCATTTCTAGAATGAAGTCACCTTATAGGTATTACTGCTTAAATGAAGTCCTAACAAACGAACCACGTTCGGCAAATGTCATGTATCCAAATAAAAGAGGAATCACCATATTTCACCAAAATATACAAGATATTAAACTTAGTGAACTGCTTGTAGATGTTGACTCAGATGTTATTGCTATTAACTTATGACACCATTCAGAGGCTTCCTTTCACAGGGTACAAGTTAGCTGAGTGTTTCTTTAGGAGTTCTTTGCAATGTGGGGGAGTGGCCAGGTAGATGAAGAACGGTATAACCATTGCGTCCATCACAGTTTCTAAACACTGTACTGGAAAGGTATTCGAGTGTTGTGTAGGAGTGGTCCACTGAAGTGGAGCTAATATTGTAATTATTGTTATTTATAGGTCCCCTGACTCTTATTTTAAAACAATTCTGATCAAGCTAGAAAGGGTTCATTGTTCACTTTTTAGGAAGTACAAAAAATTTGTTTTTCGTGGTTTCAGTGTTTGTGGAAGGAAAATAATACTTTTAGAAATCTTTAATTCTTATCACCTGCTGCAAACAACATTCTTTCTAAGCAGACTGCAGGAGAACAGCAGCACAACCATCGACAACATTTTTGTTCATTTTTTATTATTTAGAGGGGCATTCTATTATCAGAATAGTGAAGGGCCTTTCAGACGACGATGGACAAATTTTAACTTTAAAAGGATTTTTTGCTCAAACATCTGTTAAATGTAAACTATTTAGAAAAGCTAATCCAGTTGCAGTAGAGGCCTCTTCAATCGTAATAAAGAAACAGGATTGGCGTAGTGTTTATAGTGCTGATAATTTATACGACAATTAATATAATGCTCTCCTTAATAAATTTCTCATGCTCTTCGAAAGTTGCTTTCCGTTGAAACATTCAAAGTATTATCAAGTAATATCAACAGCTTGAGTGTAGATTCATGCTGTAGATGTTTGGTTTGGCTTTACCAAAGTGAGTAGCGCCGCAGGGGCAGGCAACCCATAACGCTGTGCAGGTTGGAGTGTTGCCGATGTGCAGGCGCAATACTGCGAACACGCCGCCCGTACGTAATAAGGGCAGGTTGAACCGCGCGTTGACGACGGCATCCGTACGACGTGAGGGAGCGCTGCCAGTGGTATCCTGAAAATCATTTTCCGTCTCGTAGAATCGCTTTCCTCACTTATCTCATTGTTTTTTCACGACTGATTGGCATTTACCGACTAACTTAACCTAGTGCCAACTAAGAGTAGTACAAGATCCGAGTGTTTTGCAGTCCATTAGCACGCGTTTCCTGTTGCTCTCTCTGGAGCATAGAGCCTTGACGAAATTCCTCCACACAGTACGGTTCCTGGCCATCCTCTTCACTCCAGGTGTTATTAACTTTGGGATTTCCTTTTCGATCGTCCTCCATGTCGACTTTGCTCGACCGCGCTTTCTGGTGCCTTGAGGGTTCCAGTCTAGCGCCACCCTCTCGACAGCTCCATCCGGTTTCCTTCGGATGTGCCCGATCCAGCGCCACTTTCTTTCCTTGCTCTAGTTATCAATAGGCAGCTGATTTGTCATGGCCCAAATATCTTCATATGAGATTATGTCCGGCAACCTCGCATTTGTTTTTCGACGCAAAGATCTATTTATGAACTCCTGCAGTCGTTTTTATCTGTTTTGTAGCTTTCCACGTCTTACAGCGGAATAGAAGAAAAGACTTAACATTGCTGTTAAAGAGGCGGAGCTTACAATTAGTCTTCCTGGAGATGTACCTATTTTTTCACACGAGGTAAAGCTGGACAAACGCACCATTTGCCTTCCGGATACTGCTTTGAAGGTCTTCCTCTGCTCTCCCATCTGTTATACTTCCAAGGTAGAGGAAGGACTCAACTCTCTCAATTTCTTTCCCATTTACTGTCAAGCTGGTCAAAACTTCAGGATGTATCCTCATCTATTTGCCTTGTTTGTGTTGATTATGTGACCTGCACGTTCCGCTTCTTTCTGCAACCTGTTCTGTTTGTTTCTTATATCCCGGTGCCACTGTGCCATAAGGCAAATATCGTCTGTAAAATCAAGATCTTCAATGCTCTCTCTCGTCCGCCATTGAACAACCCTCTTCCGTCCTTCCATTGCCCTCTTCATCTCGCTATCCAGGTCGAACAGAGTGGGGGAAACAACACACCCCTCTCTCACTCTTTTCTATTAGTTTCCTTTCATGAAGAACCTGACACTCACACCCCTCGTACTGCTGTTTCATGATCTTGATGATTTTTGAAAGAAGTCGGTACTCATCTACGGTTTTCCACATGACTCTTTCATTTACAAAATCAAAGGCTTTCTCAAAGTTCACAAATGTGAGGTAGAGGTGTGCCGCTATTCCACACTCTGCTTTAGGATAATTCGAAGTTTAATATTGAGATCTACACAATTGAGATGTTGCCTGTTCCTTTCGAAGCCTTCTTTCTATTGAGTCCTTCATACGATTCAGAAAGACTCCCGGCAGTATTTTGCTTGGAATGAAGAGCAATGGGATACCATTCCAGCTGTTGCAGTTTGTTGTATCCCCTTTTTTCCGCAACTTGACTGTCAGTCCCTTCTTCTAATCGTTGGCATTTCCTACTCTTTCCATATTTTCTCCAGCAGTAGGTGCAGTATATTGACTGAAGCATCTAAGCCAGCTTTCAGTACTTCCGCTGAAATATAGATAAACTTTCTACACGACTAACACTGAAGAACTTTTACATATTTATTCATAATTGTATTCAGGTACATTACGAAACAAGACTCGACACAATACTCCTTTCTGGCGTGGATTGTGCCCCCTAACAAAGATGAAACAGGATTCGTTTAGAAGGCACGAAATCGTCCTATTTATATCATCCAAACAATGTCACGGGAAATTATGTATTGTTAATTAGGTAAGTTAAACTCAGTACAATGGAAAAGTAAACAATTACCTGCAACTGGCTATAGTAAAAGATAGCGTAAAGAATACTGAGTAAATTGATATACAAACCTCTGCTTCACTTTCAAGTATATTTAAATAGAGTCATCAACAATACTTTTGGAACAAATGGTAATTACACAGGAATTGATGAGGGCACAACTTTCCTAACATTACTTGTGAAACATAATAATACCTAATTTAATATTAGGACAAAATAATTTAATTAGTTTTATCAGAGATACTAATTAGCATACTACCTTAACTGTAACAATACTCCTCTTGCATGAACTAATTATTATTTGCTAACTTCTGCGACGTCAAGTAATAGAAAAAATAACTTCAGCTAGTCCCGTCAGAAAAAAGAGTAACAAAAGTTTTGGAATAGAATATGATAATAGACTAATTCGAATATTAATTCAAGGGTAAGGAAGTCTTACCTGTACGCATTTGTGTGGAGTGTTGCCTTGTACGGGAGTGCAACATGGACGATAACAGTGCGGACAGGAAGAGAACAGAGACTTTAGAAATGTGCTACTACAGAAGAATGCTGGAGATTAGGTAGGTAGATCGCGTAACTAATGAAAAGGTACTGAACAGAATTGGTGTGAAAAGGAATTTTTGGCATGTTTTTGTGGCCTTCAGTCCGGAGACTGGTTTGATGCAGCTCTCCATAATACCCTATCACGAGCAAGCCTCTTCATCTCCACATAAGAACGGCAACCTACATATGTCTGAATCTGCTTGCTGTATCCATCTCTTGGTCTTCCTCTGCGGTTTTTACCCCACACACTTCCCTCCATACCTTGACTAAAAGAAGGGGTCACTTGGTAGGACACATTCTTAGACATCGAGGAATCGTAAATTTAGGATTGGAGGGTATAATACTCACAGTTCGTAAGAAATTTCAAACAATTCTGAAATCTCTCACCAAACTACGAAACGCAAGTGCTAATGTTACACCCTTTACAGGATTTTGTTATGAACGTGAAATGTGCACTGATGGCTAAGGAATCGTTTATGTGTCTGCCTTTCCGAAGATTTTGAATTTTGATAGGTAAATGATATACAGAATTAATGTCACCAGCCACGATGTAAGCTAAAGCGAATAGCTGCAGTTATTAAAGAAAACAGGTCGCCAGCCTGATTAGGCAAATATGTACCAGTAACTACCTGTAATAAGAACTTTCGTTTAAAGCCTACACCTGGTACTGAAGTACATGGAATTTTGAAAAGGGACAGTCTATAGTTAGGTAAATCGCCAAACACACAAAAGCTAGATCACTGCTATAGCAATTAAGTGGTTCAACAGATTTATAAATAAACAGCATTCACTTATAATGGACACTATGGATTCAAGAATTGTCCTCTGATTAAGTATGAAAATTGTAATACAAACTATTCTTTCAGTGAACTATGGAAAAATAATAAATTAGGATTGTTGTGAATTGCTTGACAAAGGTGGTAATCTAAAAACTTTGTGAACTAAGTTAAGGGAAACAAGATTCTGTCCTATTGCTGAAATTTTTAAAATCAATTTTCTGAAATATCTTTTCAAATAATATTTTCTTTCCTACTGAACTGAATGATTGTTAAGGGGGTTTGACCAAAGGCAACTAGAAATTTTCACGGATAATATGTACACTTTAGTGGAGAACATTAACTTTTGTACATAATGTCACTGTTGTTCACAAAACAGTTTAGAAGTATCAAAAACAATGTACACACACATCTTATCTTGTTGAACGGCTCTAGTCATAAGTTACACTAATGGATTCATTGCAATGAATGGCAATATACTCTCCTTTTGTTTCATAATAAATATTAGTGCCAGCAGTATAATGTTTTGGTAGCAAGAAACTTTGTATGTGAAACTATTGAAATTTAGTTAAACGCTTATTATTTCTGAAATTGTCTGTAATCAACAGCTAAAACAAATCGTGCCAATACTATAATAATAAGATGAAATGGCAACTGGCTGCTGTACAAAAGTTATCATGTAAGTGTCTCTATAGCCACACTTTGTAAAATAATCCAAAATTCGTACTAAATTATATAAATGACACTATTAAAAAAAACTACCAATGGCACTATTAAAATCACTTTTCAATTATTTTTTTAATATATATATATATATATATATATATATATATATATATATATATATATATATATTTTTTTTTTTTTTTTTTTTTTTTTTTTTTTTTTTTTAAATAGGGCACTCGGAAAAAGTATTCACTAGGAAAGGACCCTGTCTAGGTACAATGTTTAGGATAAATCAGGGTGCTTAACACAAAGTTGAGGTCAATATAGATAACTATTATTTAAACACTTTGCTGGTTCATTACACTACAGCCATTACACTGCAGCCGCAGACATAACTTACACACATGAGTACTTCCTTGCCGCCGAGTAACGTCTTTGGTGCGTTGTTGTATCTGTGGCCGCATGCGCAGTAGCGCGGCCCGCGTTTATAAGCACGAAGCGCGAGCTGGAGCGTCAGTCTTCGACTCTCTCTGAAGATGGCTGAACGTTTCTCAGCCGAAATATTAGAAGAAGTAAACCTTATGCGGCTCCACGCCCGAAACTTCTTTGAACAGTCATTGCGCCGCGAAAACATGAAGATGCACAGCCCGCGATTGTCACTCCCTCTGCCCGGCAGATCATTTATATATTGTGCAGCTAACTACTGTGTTGTTTTTCTAGTGGAAGCCCCAAGGCGGCTTCGTCTCTACGAGCACGGTCTCAGTGCCCGACGTGCCAATCTACGTTCCGGTGGACAACGGCGCCCCCAGCGCCAGCGGCGGCCACCAGGTGCACTACGAGGACGTGCCCGTGCTCATCGGCACCAGCGGGGTCAAGCACGTCAAGGCGGACGGCTCGCAGAAGACGGCGCCCGTGGTCGTGCCCATCAGCATCAACATCAGCACCGGCAAGCAGGACAAGGCGCCGCCCACTCACCACCGCGACGTCCCCATAGTCATCGGCAGCGACAAGGGAAAGCACCACACCGCCACCAGCACCGTGCCGCCGGACGTCCCCGTTGTCTACGGACTCAACCTAGGTGAGCCATTACTGGCTAAGTGCTGCGTGAAGCCGGGTTCACACAAGCAACCAAACTGAGACAACAAGGTGTGTCTTTCTGCAGTTGCACTGTGAGCTGTTGTTCACACAGAACTTAACAAATACCACTTAATAATAACAATTATATAATTACAACACTGTATATTTTTAATTTGTTAGTTACACTATAAGCTTACTTCGACATAATAGTCATCTTCAGGTGTTATGCCTGCAATACATAAGTTTTCATAATTTTTAGTACTATTCTGCCTACTTGGTTTACACTTGGTTTAAAGAAATGCTACATACCACATTCTGTTATGCTGAACATTTGAATAGTATTGTGACGTGATATATTTTATTATTATTATTTCCTCTTTTATATCACGTAACTTATAATATTGTGCTGTCATGCAAGATCTTTATCAAGTTACGGATTTTGACAGCTCTACAGAGATGTAATATGTTTACATTATTTGCACAGAGAATATATATCTATGAGGCAAAGCTTTTATTTAAAATTGAACGAAATATGTTGGGCTTCTTATCTTTGATAATTTTGTTGGATTATTTTTGTTAGTTCAAAGATGAGATTGTCTCTATGGACAATCATTAATGGTAATTTTGATATTGCGCTATTATCTATGATTGGCAGTGGGATTGTTTATCCATTGTCATGCACTAGAATATGAATGAAATTATCGAAATAATTTTTGTGCTTGAAATCCGTTTGATCGTTTAGCAAATTATTTGTGTTTTTAATTGCATATAGGCATACTTCCATTTCTTCAAGAATATTCATCTCGTATCCCTTCTGTACAGTATGCAAAATCTCTAGTGCGTTATCTATGGTGTCAACTGTGTGATTTTCGGACTGCAAATGTTGATGAAATGTGGAAGGGTTCTTTTCACTTTCTGTAGTGTGTTCTTTGTATCTTATAGTGAAATTTCGTCCAGTCTGTCCTATATAATACTTATTACATGAATTACAAGAACTTTTATAAATTCCAGAGTTAAGAAATTTTGAAGCTTTTGTAGCTCTGTAGAGCTGTCAAATAAATGTATCCGTAACTTGATAAAGATCTTGCATGACAGAACAATATTATAAGTTACGTGATATTAAGAAAAAATAATAATAAAATATATCACGTCACAATAATATTGAAATGTTCAGCATAACAAAATGTGGTATGTAGCATTTCTTTTACATCTGTATAAACCAAGTAGGCACCATAGTACTGAATATTATGAAAACTTATGTAATGCAGGCATAACACCTGAAGATGACTATTAAGTCCAAATAAGCTTATAGTGTAACTAACGAATTAAAAATATACAGTGTTGAAATTATATAATTGGTATTATTAAAATGTCGATGTACGACATCACTAACACTGTGGGCCCTGCAGATAACAAGTTAATAACAAAACACCACTTAGTTGTGCAGTTTGCAATATGGCATCTTCAGTCTCATCTGATCACGATTTGCATGGCACATTTCATTCGCGCCCAAACGACCGTTACAATTTGTTCCACAAGCACACGATGTGTTTTCTTCATTTATTCGACATTCTAGCCGCAAACAAAGACGTCAAAATTTAAACCTCGAACCCAAACACACCAATACGAAGTATAAGGGTTATAAATACCCCGCGGGGTGACAGTCAAATGTCAATATTTGGTGGTGGGGGAGGAAAGTGGCGAAACAAAGTACAACCAAGTTGAACTTTTTGTTGGGTGGAAATAGTAGTGACTCTTAAGTGGCGCTACTAAAAACTGGAAGTTCACACTTGCTACTGAGCAACATCTTCACTATGCAACTAGCTGTAGCACGCCATTAGTTGCTTGCCTGAACCCGGCGTAAGTGATATTATTATTATTATTATTATTATTATTATTGTTGTTGAGTAAGACTAGTCTGAGCCTTTGCAAGCTTCTTCATTTCTACGTACCTACTGCAACCGACACCAGACTGGTTACTGTAGTTAACCATAAGTCCACAATATTCTATTTCGATGGTGCACAAGTTAGTAAGTTTCTTTCATATGTTTAATAATCATAACAGAGACTTCACTCACGTTGTACCTTCTCTTATATTAACTAAATCAGGACAACATTCAGAAAGAATCGTTCTTGTGAAACACATCTAGCTCTTTCCTCACACGATGTGATCAGTGGTATCAACAAGGGATGTCAAATAGATTCCGTATTTCTAGTTTTCCGGAAGGCTTTTGACACTAGGTCACAAACGTCTTCTAATCAGATTGCGTGTGCATGTAATATCGCCACAGTTGTACGATTGCATTCGTGATTTCCTGCCAGAAAGGACACAGTATGTTCTAATTGACGGTAAGTCATCGAGCAGAAGAGAAGTGATATCTGGCGTTCCACAGAGAAGTGTTATAGGGCTCCTATTGTTCCCTATTTTTAGAAAAGATTTGGGAGAAAATCTGAGTAGCTGTCTTTCACTATTCGCGAATGATACTGTCGTTTATCGATTAGTAAAGTCACCATAAGATAAAAAGCAACTGCCAAAATGATTTAGATAAAATGCAAAAAATGCCAATTACCCTTAATAATGACAAGTTTGAGATCATCCATATGACCACTAAAAGAAATCAATTATACGATAAATCAGTCAAACATACAGGCCGTCAATGCTACTAAATACTAGGAGTAACAATTACGAACATTTTAATGACTATAAAATTGCTAGAGATTGCTTAAATAATCACTGGATTTTATTAGTAGATTATTTATTGTCAATTCACAACATGTTTCGGGCTTAGCCCATCATCTGATGATCGATATTCTATATATTTAGATTTTATGCATCCAAATTTAAAATACTGTTGTTATGTATTGCCAAATACAGGACGAGGAGGAGGTGACGGAAGAGAAGGAGGTAGAGTTAGGTATTGACAGGTAGGGAAGGCAGATGGAGATGGACAGAGAGGGAAGGGAGGAGGCGTGGATTAACTGAATACTGGAATAAATAAAGACCAGAGAAACACCGGTTTTTGAGCTACCTAATACAGAGAGAAGCCTAAGAGGACAGAGGTAAGATAAGAAACATCCACAGATATGGGGTCACTGATGGAAAGGTTTTAAGGGAAGAGACTGTAGCAGGTATATCCATTTTCCACGCATGTTGAGAATTTGCGAAGCATTGCCAGGTTTGTTAGTCAAGTGTTCTCCTTGGATTCAGGGGGGGGGGGGGGGGGGAGAACACGTAAAGCCATTTATGGGGCACATAGAGACCTGCAAAGGTGAGAATGCATCAGAATGCGCTCTCCGTGGTCGTTAATCTCAAATTGTGCAAGACATCACAGTTGTCAATTAATGTAAGCAGCGGCAGTTACATCTCGACGAAGTATTTTCGAAGTACAGGGTATTTTCCCTGTTCCACTAGATGGGAAACATTGTTTTGTGCATACGGACAGGTCTTAGTACAGGAAGCTGCTGATTTCTCCGACCTCAAACATTAGTTTGTTTTCCTCACGTTGGGTTAAAGGCACTATTTCTTGTCACCAGAAATGAAACATGAAGGGACTGTCTGTGTTGTTCACCAGTCAGCTGAAGACAAGGAAGAAGAGATGCAAATATCTCAACCAGCGGAGTGTGTGATTTTTTGTGTGTGTTTTTTCATACAATATGCAATACGCTTACACCCAGTTTTTGAACCTTCCCCGTTGTATGCAAATGTCGCCTGGTGGCGAAATAATCCCATTTCATAATATTTACAAATACTACAGCATACTGAATTTCATCAGTGTAAATGAGTACCTTTAAACGAAATTCAGCGAACCCGCAAGGTTTTCCAAAAGGTGGTAGTGAATGGGGGCCATAAGATCCGTTTTTAAAACGAGGAAAGCAATATCTAGTCGTGCTCTGTCAAATGACATCTTCCCCATCAAGGGCGCAAATTTTCTGGCTGCCTCCACTGCTGTCTCCACTCTGTTGATCTCAAAAAGAAGAACAGATCGGAAATGTTCCAGTTTCGCCACTTTAAAATTCTAGCCTTTACAGATCCATTCAGTGTCCCCAAATGACAAAAGGATAATATCTAAACTCAAATATCTACAGTGAACTACAAATAAAAAGTAATAATAAATAAATGCTAAAAACAAAAAGGCCACGAACTGATGTTTACACACGCAGTAACTGACATAAAATTTACATGTCCCTGTCTCTGCCGTGATTTGCTTTGAAACCAACCAGCAACAGTTTTTCGCAGTTAAAGCTGAAATAAACCACTGGATTTAAGAGTAGAACTAATTATCTTATTCCTATTATTTATGGTGAAGGAAACGAAATATCTCGAAAATTACCTATGGCCAGGTAAAACCTATTGACAGTTACTTTCACAAGCAACATAATTACAGAGCCTTTGTTTCGCTACTATTCTTTTACCTTTTTTTAACTGATGAATATAAAAAATCAACGGGAGCATAATTGCAAGTATGTTCATTGAGCTGAAGCAGAACATCATTTCAAACCTAAGAAAACCATTTTCCTCCAAGAATGTTTCACATTAAAAATCTATGTTCACCCACAGATACATAAATACTCTGCAAGTCAATTTGTAGTGCATGGCAGAGGGTTCATCCAACCGCTATCATGTTATTTCTCTAGCGCTCCATTCTCTAAACGTGCGCGGGACAAAGCAACACGTAAATCTTTCTATTTTCGACTTGATTTCTCTTATTTCATTATGATGAACGTGTCTCCTTATGAAGGTGGGAGCTAATAAAATATGTTCACATTAGCAGGAGAAAGCTGGTGAAAGAAATTTCGCAAATAGAATTCATCGCAGTGAATAACGTCTTTCTTTTAATGATTTCCACCCCAATTTGTGCTTCATTTCCATGACATTCTCTCCCTTACATCGCGATAATACAAAACGAGCTGTCCGTCTCTGAACTTTCTCTACATCGTCCTCCAGTCCAACTTCGGGGGATCCCACAATGCGTAGCTATACTTTAAAACAGGACGCACAAATGTATTGTAGGCAGATTCTTTAGTAAAACTGTCCAATCTTCTAAGGGTTCTACCAATGAAACGTATCCTTTGGTACGCCTTCCCTACGATATTTTCTGTGCGTTATTTACGATTAAAGTTGCTCATAATTGTAATTCTTATATATTTAGTTGAATATATGGCCAATAGATTTTACCGATTTGTCGTGTAAATGAAGTTTAACGAATTTCTTCTTTCATATAGATGACTTCACACTCTTCATTGTTTAACCCTTTCGCGGCTAAAGGGACGAGCGCCCTGGCTGCCCGCCCGGCGAAGGCGCGAAGCCAGCTGTGGGCCTGAGCGGCGGCGGCCTGACTCGGCCCCACGGCCGCTGTGGGCTACGGCCGCTGCAGCTGCACGCTAGTCACACGCTGCGGTGACCACACAACTGGCCCCAATAACACTGTCTATAAAATCAGTGTCTCACTGCTCTGCCAAAGCAGTTGCAGTTTGTGATACGAAACGGCCTTTCAAATCTAAACGACATTGTTATAAGATTATCCTCGGCTAAGAACGAAAATATTTAAGTAAAATCAAATACCTTTTTGATTTGTTGTTGAAAAAACTATAACTTGAGGTGTACGTTACCAAAATATATTACTACAACGTATTTAAGTTTCATTAACATCGGTCGAGTATGTTTCGCAACGTTTAGTTTTAAAGTCAGTTGTTCGTAGGAAAAACCTGCAAAACTCCGACAGTTCTAGCTATAATCGTAAATAAAAAACAGTTATTGAAATTTATGTTGTGCCATGTAGCACAATGAAGAATTAAACACGAAAAATGATGATGTAATAATGAAATGGAAACAATAAAATAAAAATATTGATAGGTCGTTTGCATCGTTTGAAATTAAAGCGTAATTTCGATTCACTATGCTAAATAATCCGATAATAAGCATCTGCATGCTTTATGCTAGCGGATTTATTTTTCAGATATTCACGAAGTGGTAGAGTTTGTTTTAGTGGTTTTCCATCTTCATTTCTAACGCAGGCATTCGACTGCCGCTGGCTGATTATTTCTATTGCTTTTATTGTTTTCTTATTTTTTCATTTTCTTTTCTTTCAACATTCAAAGTACCTGAAGAAACTAATACTTCCTTAGTTTGTGGTATGTCTCAAAACATGGCATCATACAGAGAGCAACATTACATTTTTTTGCACCTGATTCGTGTCATTTTTCGTTTTGTATGGGCAGTACACACTACACAATGTCTTTGCGGTGTCTCCTTTCTCTCCATTGCTCCGAAAAACCCGGGATAATGTTATTTCTTATTCCAGTCGAAAAGGGCTGTCCTTTTTGTTGTCAGTGGCTTCTAGCTTTTAGATGTTTATGAATGAAACTTCTCCAGTAACTGACGGGTGGAATTTCGCTAGTGGCTTCTTCTATTTATTCTGCATTTCAAAAATAGTTTTTGCATTGAGCATACTCAAGTCAGTTAAATGAAAGAATACTCTTTTTTCGTATGCTATGTATGGACTTAATATCATGTTAGTCCTATCAATCGCACCCACTGACTAATTGTAACTAACTACGCAAGTGTGATTCACTTTATTTCCTCCCATTTCATGATTCTTTTTTTCTGTCTGAGCAAACTCTGGTCTATTTACAGTGGATAGTATCCGGGACTTATTTATTGTCCACCCCAGACTTCAGTTGTATTTACCTTTCTTGAGTTTATCAGTTAAAGGTAGTAAATGTTTCCTGTTTTTACGCACTGTGCCAACGTCATTAGTGCACTTCGCATGGAGCCATAAGAACAATTCAGGACTCGAATACCAATTGTCTAAATAAATGCCATGACTTTTGTTGAGGTATGGTAACAACAAACTGACGACATCACCTGATTTGTCCCAGTCAGCATTTTCGGGTTCTAATTCAGTAACGGCACCAGTGTAGACAATATAATCCAGAATGTAACTGGTCTGTACGACACAAAGCACGGAAATTTTAATCTCATGGCTACATTTGTTTGGACTATACGGTTTGAACCGTAGCCTTCCTCTGAAAAGCAGCAACTTTCGTCAGTTACTAAGTTCTCAAATGGGACTGCAGCCTGTCGGAATCTCTTTTTGGCGTGTTCCACAATCATGTCTATTTTCACAAGAATATTTTGCAATGCGGACAAATTGTTACTGAAGTGTAATAAAGGCAGTATCGAGTAGCCGATCGCGTTGAGGCGCTGTGCTTAGTTGCGCGAGGCCGTTCCCCGTCGGGGGTTAGAATCCTCTCTCGGGCATGGATGTTTGTGCTGTCTTTAGTATAAAAGAGTTTATAAGTAGTTTGTAAGTTTAGGGGATGATGACCCTGCATAAGCTTAACAAACATTGTAACAAATGCAGAATCACCTTATACCTCTCTCTGGCCATTATGTCAGAAAATACTGGTGTTTGCATCAAGGAATCTTATTCATTCACTGCTAATGTTTGTACCTTGACATAAGGAGGGAACAAGCCAAAAAGCAATAAAATTCTGGAGGGTTAGAGGTTTCCATCTCGTTATCTGCTGGGCACTGTCGTTATTTTCTCGGTGAGAAATGTACAATACTTGTTCATATCAATAAATGAGACACATTCAAATGAGATAAAGTACAATAAATAAATAAATAATCTAAATGAGTTCCTTATTCATCGAAATCTACCTTTAAACCACTAAAAGTGTTCGCGAAATTGAGGCGATTCACCGCAGGACGATTATTTGACTAGTCATAAAATATTTTTCGTGTCGAAATTTCACGTTCTTCGTTGTGTTGAATAAATACCGTTAGTCCCATACACATCCAGCTCTTTGTATAAAGAAAGGATTGTAACGACAGTACAGTGAAAAGCTGTTCTCTCGCCAAACAGAAAATACAGGACAGGTCCGATGGAGAGCTCATGAGCAGGAAGGCCCGAAAGTGAACACTGTAGTGCTTACTGACATAACAAAGAAGACCTGTTAATGGCCGTGCCACCAAGAATGTTGAGCCGCGGGTAAAACCGAGTCGCCGCCGCTCCATTGTGCGTGCGGGCCCCGGGCGTACGTGAATGCCCTTAGCCTTCAGGCCGCTCTACCTGCTGGGCGTATATGTACGCCCGTAGCCGTCTGGGCCTCCTGCCTGCCGGGCGTACATATACGCCCGTAGCCGTCTGGGCCTTCTAACTGCTGGGCATACATGTATGCCCGTAGCCGCGAAAGGGTTAAGGTCAATTGCCAGTTTTCGCATCATGCAAATATCCTGTGTAAATCGTTTTGTAGTTACTTCTGATGACTTTACTAACCGATAAACGACAGAATAATCCGCCAACAGTGTAAGAGACCTGTTCAGATTGTCTTCCAAATCGTTTATATCGTGTATCTTTTATTGCCACAAGTATGCTTTACATGTGACCAGACTTTCTTCGGATTTTCTGACAAATTACGAGATAGCGTGTCGTTGTGGTAACAATTACAAGCTTCTCGCATTGGAGTTCGAGCTAAATTTCGAGTTTATGTAAAACATTACCAGTCTAGGGGCTTCTGTGACTGTTTAAATTTGGCCAACTTGTTTCTTTTACTGTTGATTTCTGGCACATTTTGCTCAGGTACACATAGGCATTGGCTATAACGGATGAACCGACTGATTTTTCTGTTGATGCTGCCTAAACTAGATAAATTAGAACTTCGTGCAAGTCGACAGAAGGGACTCTTCTGCCAGCCGCGGTGGCCGAGCGGCCTGCGGCGCGCCAGGCACAGTCTGCACTGCCGCTATGGTCGAGCCTTCGAATCCCCCCACGGGCATTGATGTTTGTGTCGTCTTTAGTATAAGGTAGTTCATAAGTAGTTTGTAAGTATAGGAACTGATGACCCCGCAGTTAAGTCCCAGCTGGCCGCGGTGGCCGAGGGGACTGAGGCGCTCCAGTCACATTCTGCACGGCCACTACGGTCGGGGGTTCGAATCCCCCCCCCCTCGGGCATGGATATTTGTGCCGTCCTGAGTGTTAGCTAGTTTGTAAGTAGTTTGTAAGTTTAGGGACTGATGACCACTTAGTTAAGTCCCATAGACTCTACAAACATTTGAACATTTTGAGTTAAGTCCCTTAAGCTTAACAAACATTTGAACAAGGGCTCTTCTCTTTTTTGTTCAAGTTCCTTGCCAAAGTGAATGAAACAGGATTAGGTACTGAAATAATCATCTTTTTCTGCTTTGATGCGCTTCTTCCTTCCGTGCTTGTTCAGAAATAAATGTGAGAATAATCCGCCTTATGCAAGACACTTAAATATATGGTGTTATCCCATACTTGTTTCAGCACTATCAGTGGGATTATTTTATCCTTTTCTTACATTATGGACTGAGTATAATTCTTATTTGTGTTTTCTGTTCTAATTTAGTCTAGACTAATTTGAGTCTTAATTTAGCGTGTTTTGCAGTGTTGACATTTGAGGCATCATTATTAAATATTTCTTACGTAATTTTCTGTAATAATACGTTAGGCTGTAGATGCCATTTGGCGTGAACATGCAAGCCACAAATGTACAAACCGCAATACACAGGAAACTAAGGGCCAAAATAAGTAAAAACTCACGACAAGTACTAAAGTAGAACAGCAATCACGAAGTAAGTCTTATATTCAGTCCATAAAGTAGGAATGGGAAAAAATTATCCCACTGATCGAGATCACAGATAGTGCTGAAACATGTATGAGAAAATAATATAAAGGTTTTGCATACAACGGAATATCCTCAACATTTATTAGAAATTATTTATTATAAAGGCACAGCGACAATTCTTTATCCGAATGTTCGACTGCAAACCCCACAGCCACCTTCAAGGCGAGTCGATCACTGAGATCTCAGCGTCTGTGGTGGCTGTTTATACGGTAAATCATGTGATACAAAGCTACTGAGGATTAGAATGCGCATGCACAGTTATTGTTTCCCTATACAATTATTTTGAGGTATATAGACAGTGTCTTGCTTTTTAATTTATTGACATCGCTATATGTGATAATATTCATAAAATATAAAGTCTCGTGCTGTGTTAAAATTAGACATTATGTATACAATCCGAATTCAGTTCTAATAAAGGCATAACAAAGTAAATCACACATATTGCTGAGGAATCATAAGAAAACTGATGATGCTTGTCCCTCTGACATTTGGTGTTGTGCGCCTGTGAATATGTAAACTAAAAGGCTCACTTAAAACAAAACATAATTTTTATATATCAGCTATCAGAAAGTCTGTTATATAAATAAGACCTTTCCAAAAAATGTTTGTAATCCTATGGGATCAAACTACGTTGGTCATCAGTCCCTAGACTTACACACTACTTAAACTAAGTTAAACTAACATAAGGACAACACACACATCCTTGCCCGATGGAGGGTTCGAACCTCCGATGCGGGAGGCCGTGCAATAAAACCTTTTGTACCAATACTCAATATAAAATCAAAGCCAAAATATACTGTAGTTGGTGATTAAAGAAATGTGAGGAAATATCAACCAAATTAGAAAATTTACTCTGGAGATTATGAAATATAAATGTGAACTTAGCAATTCATCTTCTGTACGAACATGGACGAACAACTCTACATCACAAAGAAAAAAGTTAGAACTTCAAGTTTTTTTGTAACACTCTTACGCAATTTTTTCTCTAAAAGTATATTCGTTTATGTGTTCATAATAGTTTCAATAATTAAAGAATTGCATTATTTTTAGGTCCAACTCCGTTCGTGGATGGCGGCTGAAATCTGGATTGAGAGAAATCATTGTCAATTGTAAAAAAACGTAACCTTAATTGTGTTATTCTTGATGTAGGTATAATTACATCAATATTTAAATATTTCCTATTCATCTGTAACTCCTCTTTTCATATGTCTTCTGTGGTTGTTTTCCCTTTAACATGGGTAATAATTATTATCAACATTATCCCTATTTCTATTTTCCAATAATTTGTTTTTCATTCTCAGCTGCTTCTGAATAATGTACCAGATGTACTAACCACATGTACATTACTTTAGATTCCTTAGACTCATCCTAATAAAGTAATTATAATTACATGTAAATTACGACACCATGCATAAATTATTGGCAAATATCAATTTAAAACTATAGCTAATAGAATGATAACAGTGAATATCTATTATGTAAATAAAGAAATTTACTGTAACAGTGAGCTATTCATTATTTTACTTATTTGATCAATATTCGTAAGTTCAAAGCGTGCTCTCTTTATTATTTTCAAAAGCACTGTGAGTTACCTAATACTAATTATAATTTATTTATTCTTTTCCTCCAGTTTCAGTTTAATTTAAGAAACAATTGAACCTCCTTCTCGAAACTTAAACATATGAAACTGGACAGTTACATTTCAGTCTATTTTTCTTACTGCGTTTGGTAAAGAATGGTCAGTCTGCTTCAGAATACTGGGACCTATTGGCGTTTAATTATTTGTAGGCTCCTATGCGGTTGATGTAAAAGGTAGTATTAAAGTTCAAAAATGAGAAAATTACCAGTTATCTTTGTGATGCCCCTCCTGATAATCTGAGTTTACAGTGAGAATTGAATAAAAGATGGGAAGAAAGTAAAGTTTACTGTTAAAATGGGTTTTACTAGCCGATAATGTCGAGTGGAATACAATGAAACGTCACAAAAAATATTTTGGAACTGAGGATGGAACCAGCTGTAGGAAGTGGATACGTCTGTAGCTACAATTAGAATGTTGTCCACAGTTAGTTCCAGTGTCATGATCAAGTGAATGTAATACCTAAACGTCTAAACAGTTACTGCTTTGTGCAGTTCAGAATAAATGATATTTTAAATAAAAAATAAAATAATCCTTTAAATTAATTCTAAGAGAATTACACCTAGTTAGAATAAATTGTTCGAACACAATACACCTAATATTTGACCTATACACAGCTCTGTTTAACAATGACAGCTGAGTGATGTCTTACAATCAAACAATACATGTCTGCTTTCATGTTCCACAACTAAACTCGCAACAGATAGTAACCTGTCCAGTGATTTTGCAATCAAATAGAATAAGCATTGAATAGTATAGCAAAATAATAATCAGAAAATGAATAATTAATAAAAAGGTTTTATTCAAAGCTCTATTATACATGTAGACAAAGAGAACTAAGATGAATAATGTTTAATCAGACACGTACATTCAAACAGACAAAAGGTGGTGCTAATATTTTAATAAATGCGGAAGTAAAAACCTTATAAAATTAGCAATAAAGTTGCGTTAAGTTCGTTACAAAAATGCTCGAAAACCATGTCAACTTTGCGAAGACGAAACACAAAATAATCACATGATCACGTAATTCAAAGTTCAAGGCTTTATACATATCAGCACTGGTGAAATAGTGAGTAGAGATACTTAATCTGTCCAGTTATAATTCCACAATGGAAGCGGGAATGTAACACGTTTATCATTCTGAATAATCGAAGTCTCCAAAAATAATATTCATGAATATAATCTATCGTTCTTATTTACAAATATAACCACTTTAGCACAGGCAGCTCTGCGTTCTCTAGATACTAGAAATAATGTAAAAGTGTTGCTCCCTAACGTTCTTCGTTTAAAACAGTTCAAGTATTCTACATGACTCCAGCAGTGTTTTGCTACTGATTGTCATTGCCTGGAAGTTATCCCTACTAATAGCGCAAAGTTTTTACATTATAGGGCACAATCTGACTGAGGTTTGACCATATTCGGCTCTGAACAAATACATAATAAAATTATTTAATAGAAATAATGTCATTAACATTCACTCACAAAAAGACTGTTTCAATACCATTGATTTATCATTAACAAATAAATCAGATTTCTTGAGTATAGTTACCGACAATAATCAACATTCAAGAAAAGTGACTGCTAAAATAACGAAATATACATTGAATTATTCCACAAGAATGACGACATATGAGGAAATTTTTGCTTTTAGATGCTGTGTTTTTGTGGAGAATACAGTGTTTTGATAACATTTTCATATTAATAATATATAAGAAACGTAATAAATACAATTGAATCAGTTGTATAGTTTTCAGAAAAGATATCTTCTAGTGCACTGCTATAATCCGATAGATTTTTTTTAATCTCTCGAAGGGTTTAGAAAAATTGGTAAACTAACGACTATTTGGAAATACTCGATTACTGTAAATGTTAACATTTTTTGTGGAAATAAAATCCGCTACCAGTCACATATGTATATGTATATCTATATGATACCTGTGTATGTATATCTGTATGATAAGCACAATGTAATTTACGTTTTCTTTAAACAGTCAACAACACTGAATGTAAACACCTGAAGATGGGCACAAGCCCGAAACCGGTAGTGTTTTAATAAAACACCAATAATTGTGACTGGTAGCGGATTTTATTTCCACAACCTATAAGGAACAGTCACGCGGTTCTTCAACATCCATAATGAAATGAAATGTTTGTAAATCTATCGGACCAAACTGCGTGGTCATCAGTCCCTAGCTTACAAACTACTTAAACCTAGGTAAACTAACCTAAGGACAACACTCACACCCATGACCCAGGGAGGACTCGAACCTCCACGGCGAGCAACCGCGCGCTCCGCAGCGAGACGCTTTAGACCGCTCGGCTACTCCACCGGATAAAATTCAGTTAACATTTGTAGTTTTAGGTACTGAAAATAATATTGTTTCACTAGATGCATATCAAATTTCAGATATCGCAGGATACTCAAATTTGACCGAGCGAGATGGTGCCGTGGTAACACACTGGACTCGCATTCGGGATGACGGTGGTTCAAATTCATCTCTGGCCATCCACATTTAGGATTGCTGACATTTCGCTCCAGTCAGATGACGAGATTGTACTTATCAAAGGGCACGGCCGATCTCCTTCCCGATCCTTATCCAAATTTCCGAGCGCATGTTCCGTCTCTACTGATCACGATATCTGCGGGACGTTAAACCCGGAGCTTCCTTCCTCCTAGTTTACTGTGGAAATATCTGCAAACAACCTAAGAGAGCTACTTAGATTGTCGCCTAAATCGTTAATGTAAATAAGGAACAGTAGAGGACCAATAACACTACCCTGTGGAACGCCCGATATCACTTCATTATTAGTCGATCCCTTACTATCGATTCCTACAAACTGTGTCCTCTCTGACAAGAAATCCCTAATCCAGTCGCAAATTTATGGCGATATACCATAACCTTGCAATTTGATTAAAAGCTGTGACCAGACAGATGTTGCGGCTGTTTGGTAACGGAGAACGGTTCGGGCGTGACGTTCAGTGTTCTGATTGGAGGAAAGCAGCTCCAGCGCGCGAACTGTCAACTACATCTACATCTACATACATACTCCGCAATTCACCGTAAGGTGCGTGGCGGAGGGTACTGTACCACTACTAGGCATTTCCTTTCCTATTCCACTCCCAAATGGAACGAGGAAATAAAGAATGCCTATATGCCTCCGTACGAGCCCTAATTTCTCTTATCTTATCTTTGTGATCTTTACGCGTAATGTAAGTAGGCGGCAGCAAGATCGTACTACACTCAGCTTCAAATTCCGGCCCTCTAAATTTACTTAACAGAAATTCACGAAAAGAACGTCGTCTTTCTTCCAGCGATCCCCAATTGAGTTGCCGGAGCATTACCGTGACACTCGCGCATTGGTCGATCCTACCGGTAACAAACCTAGCTGCTCGCCTCTGAACTGCTTCTATGTCTTCCTTTAAACTGATCTGCTGCGGGTCCCAGACAATTGAGCAATACTCAAGACGTGGTCGTACAAGCGTTTTATACGCGGTCTCCTTTACAGGTGAAGTACATCTTCCCAAAATTCTCCCAATAAACCGAAGTCGGCTGTCCGCGTTACTCACAACTGTCCTTACATGTTCGTTCCATTTCATATCGCTCTGCAATGTTACGCCTAGATATTTGAACGACGCGACAGCATCAAGAAGCTCACTACTAACGCTGTATTCGACCATTATAGGATTGTTTTTTCTACTCATGCGCATCACCTTACATTTTTCTACATTGAGAGCTACCTGCCATTCTTCGAACAACTAGAAACTGTTTCTAAGTCATCTTGTATGCTATTATAGTCAGCTAAAGACGATACCATCCCATACACCACAGCATCATCAGCAAACAGCCGCAAAGTACAACTTACTCTGTCCATCAGATCATTTATATAGATAGTAAATAATAGCGGTCCTATCACCCTCCCCTGGGGCACGCCTGACCATACACTCGTCTCTGATGAACACTCGCCGTCGAGAACAACGTACTGCGTTCTATTACTTAGGAAGTCTTCCAGCCAGTCACAAATCTGTGAACCTATTCCGTAAGCTCGTATCTTCGTTAGCAGTCTGCAGTGTGGCACCGCGTCGAACGCCTTTTCGAAGTCGAGAAAAACACAATCCGCCTGTTGCCCTTCCTCCATGGCTCGCAAGATGTCATGTTAGAAAAGGGCAAGCTGAGTTTCACATGAACGATGCTTCCTAAAGCCGTGCTGATTCATAGAAAAAAGCTTTTCTGTTTCAAGGAAATTTACTATATTCCAACTGAGAATATGCTCTAAAATTCTACATGAAACTGATGTCAACGATGTTGGTCTGTAATTGTGTGGGTCAGTTCTCTTTCCTTTCTTAGGCCGGTATTACACTATCAAATTATTGGACAAAGAATTAAACGAAAAAATTGGATGAAATATTGGTCATATTTTTTGAAAAAGAAATTGGATGAAACGCAAAAGGGGATATTACACTATCATCCAATATTTTGTCAAATTTGCTCCAAAATGGCGGTGTAATGCTCAGCTTTTGTTTATACTACAGTTGCATTGTGTCTGCATTTAGAAGAGAAGGAGGGAAAAAAGAAAAGGAAACGCACTTGGATGAAACCGTGGGTTTCAGAGCGAGATAAATAAAATTTGTTACGGGACCGGGAGGATTTTCCTTTTTTATGCCGTCGGTAGAACGGCCAGGCCGTTCACTGCTAATTATTTTGTCGCTCTTCATCCTTGACAGTTTGCAGTAGAGTAACAAAAAGGCTGACTCAAACAGTGTATACGAATAAGATTGTTAAGTTGATAAAGCAAGTTTCATTAAATAACGTTTTAAATGGAAAAATGTGAGCACTGACAAAGTGGATAATCTAAATTGTTTATGACGTTATTAACAATGTAAGGGGGGAAACATTGCTGATAAAGTAAATAGGCTCTATTTATTTCCTTACAAAAATTGGCTGACGTATTTATATGTACATAGATTCGCTTGCAAACAGATGTCGATGTTTAGAAAGTTGTTTCATTTCCCAGAACTTAGCACACCACATTACCAAAATCATACATTCTAAAATCTGCTTCGGCCGTATTAAGATTTAGGGGTATTACTTCTTCAATTCCGATATTATATAATGACTTTTTTATATCACGGATTGTAACTCAACCTCACTTTTGCCCCAGGGTGTCGGAGCTACGCATATTGACGTGACGGACAGTGTGAATTGGCCTTGTCACCTGTTATACAACGCCCCATCTGATTTTTTTTTAATTTTGTTGTTGCTAGAAAACACTACACAAACATTCCACTACTAGCCATGTTTACGAATACGAACGTTATGTCCAAGTAATGTCAGATATTTAACCTCCAAATAAAACAGCTGTAGTGGCAAGGAAGCTGTATACTACTAGCGCTCCAAGCGGTCACAATTCTCACTGCAGGAAACAGAAGACGAGCGATTTCTTTGATCAAATCTAGGCCGAGGCCTTAGATTGGATGAAATATTGAACGATGTTCCCATTACACTATGTCCAATTTTTCTTTGTCAATTCTTTGACAAATAATTTGATAGTGTAATACCGGCCTTATAAACGGGAGTCACCTATACACTAGCGAGTAATTTTAGTCAGACCATAGGTAGTAGTGACAGCAATGAGTGACGCTGGCGTGTCCCGCAGGTCCGCGGTTCCACCATCGCGGAGGCGGAGGCGTCGGCGGCGGCTTTGTGCGTCCGTCGCCGGGCCCTGGGCTGCAGGACCGCACCTTCTGGTGGCCGCCCGTCGTGGCCATCGCCCCCCGCCCCTGGCTGCCGCCTGTGCAGCTGCCGCACTTCCGCCCCCAGCCCCCGCAGCCACAGCCGCCTCCAAGGCCCGCGCCAGTAACCACCAGCACCACCACCACCACCACCACCACTACTACTGCCTCTTCGTTGAACGTCGACGGGAAACTTGACTTTGGCGATGCTTAGAACCTGTGTAGTACTAACAACGTCACACCATAACTTATTAATCCTTTCGTGACCAAATTAATTAAAATTATAACTACAACTGTAAAAAAATATTTTTCCTGGTTTTGGAATGGTTACGTAGTCAGGTCATGTTATTAAATACCAAATACTAGCTTAAACCTGCGGCTCCGCTCGCGTGTTGGTTGATTATGATACATAAGCTATCTTTCAGTAGTGTCCTGTGAGACTGGTTTCGAAGGAACTGAAAAATATCCCTATCAGTTTTTATACTTTGACGACTTTCAACCACCAGATTTTCCACCTCCCCCTTATAGATATTGACATGGAACTGCTATGGTGTACAACGGGAGACTTCAAACAATAGTTACACCCAGACCATTCGTTTGCGTTCTCTAGTTTTCGCTGCAGAGCGAAATATTAACCCATACACACACACGCGCGCGCGCGCGCGCGCGCGTAGTATTTTATATACAACGATAACTTTTCATCCCAATATACTCCACCCTTTTATCATTATCAACACTCAAGCAACGATGCAATCAATAAAACCATTTTCAAAGAGTAAATATAATTTTCAAAGAGTAATTATTCTTCCGCATTTCGCGTTATATTCTTCACATTACTAAATTCCTATCAGATCGCGATAAAACCGTGCCTAAAACCTTCGTCAGGTATAAATTAGCAATTGTAAAAATATTTAAGTCTCTGCGTCTTGTCGTTCGTTCGTGATAAGCGTACACCGAACAGACATTGACATTAGCTATCCGATCGCCAAAAAACCGTGCCTAAAGCCTTCCCCGGGTATACATTAGTAACTGTATAAATTTTTAGCTCTTTACGTCTTGTGGTTCAGACATGATAAACGTACACCGAACAGACATTCACATTTATAGATATAGATTGTACAAAGGTCTTCTTTTTTTGGGGGGGGGAGGGGGAAGGGAATACGTCCTGCTAAAATCGAGGACGAATAAATTTACGGAACCAGTTATCTTTATTACGGATTACTATATTTAAAAAAAGAAAGTAAGTACCACTATAATACCAAACAAATGGATAGCTTCTCAGGTAGACTACGACATATTTCAAAACATGGCTAATTACATTGTGTTACTTTGCATTAGCTACATATTAAATTAGTCGCTATGTGTTTGTTCCATAGAATATAGGTAACAGTCTGTGCATTATGTAATTGTACTGAAACCGACATGTAAGTCCCGATGGGCGGAGCAGTATATCGTCAATACGAACAATATGAAGTGGAGATCACTGCTGTAGTTTCTCAGTCACAGCTGAAACTAAGCATAGATTTCAACAATAAAACGTCTTATCAGGTTCTTATTACACATTTAGTATTATACTTAACGGAATATCCTCGCAATTCCTGATAATAATGCGGCGATTACAGTTTTACAGATACCTAAACGAAACGCTTTGATGGGTACTTAGTCAGGCCATGTTACTAAATATCAAATATTGGATGAAAGTCTTTATTTATTATTTATTTATTTGGGGGGATATACGTCCTGCTATAATCGAGGCCGAATAAATTTATGGAACCACTTATCTTTATTAGGGATTACTATCTGTAAAAAATGAAAGTAAGTACCATAATAATATCAAACAAATGGATATCTTCTCAGGTGGCATTCATAACGACATATTTCAAAACAAGGCTAAATACATTGTGGTACTTTGCAGTAGCTACATATTAAATTAGTCTCAATGTGTTTGTTACATAGACCAAAGGTAACATAGTCTGAGCATTATGTAATTGTACTGAAACCGACTTCACATTGTTCGTAGTGACGGAAACGGCATACTGCTCCGCCCATCGGGACTTAAAATTGGTCACGATAAGGTTCATATTCATTTGTGCTCCAATCCTAGCTTAAATTCCTGCCTTCCTTATCGATAATGATCAAAGTTTTAGTGAAAGATGAAATATTCCAAGATGAAATATTAATGCTGGTGGCCGTTTGACAGCACAAGACGGTGTGTCAATTTACACATCCATATTTTCAGTGTAAGAGTGCCTTACTTTTATTAGAGCAATTAATATTTTAGCTTAAGAGATTCAGTTATAAAATGTATATCATAATTTGAATTTGCGGAAAATAGTTTGTAGAGCCTTTTTTTTTTTTTTTTTTTTTTTTTTTTTTGTGACTTCACAACATCATGATTACTTAAAAGTGATCAACCAACGAAGGGCATTAATCGGAATTTTACAATTTACATCTAATGTTAATAGACGTTCCTTTGAGAATAGCTAGCGATGTGTTTGCTCTCTCCCATTATTTAATGGTGCCAAAATCTTGACCACAATATTGTTTTCTCTAAGCGTATCTCTTGGAGACAGAGATTTAATAAAATAAATACTGGTTGCTGTATTAATTTAAAATTGCTGTGTAAACACAGTTACAATTAATCTCATCAGTGTTTACGATCACATGTGTATTTAAAGTTGATCTGAAATTTAAATACAATAAATTAGATATATACTTTCAACAACGAATAATAGCTTGTAGAGTGTGTATAATACATCGCCACACAAGCCTTAGCATCCCTAGTTAAATAACATAAGATGACATATCAAACATGGATCCTGAAAGAAATGTAAATGTCAGTCAATACTCCTTGAGGGAGGTCGCTAATTGTAGTTGGTTTCTTTATATCTCACACATGAATTGTGACCAACTGATGTGAAGATATCAGTGGTCTTGGGGGTAAGTATAAGGAGTGTATCTCCAGAATACGATCTACATCTTGATACATATTCCGCAATCCGCCCAAAGGTGCATGACGGAAGGTACTCAGTACAATTACTAGTTTCTTGCTTCCCTGTTCCACTCACATACAGAACGAGGGAAAAATAAATCGCCGCGCGGGAGAAGCCGAGTGGTCTGCAGCGCCATTTTGCGCATCACGCGTCCTCTCGCGTCGGAGGTTCGAATCCTCCCTCGGGCAGAATGTTTGTGTTGTCTTTAGTATAAGTATTTCATAAGTAATTTGTAAGTTTAGGGGCTGATAACCCCGAAGTTAACTCCCATAAGCTTTACAAACATTTGAACATTTTCTTGAAAACTGAATTCTTGTATGCATCCGTACGAGCCCTAATGTCTCTGATACTATCTTTGTTACCTTCACGCGAAATGCAGGTTGGCGGCAGTAGAATTGTGTTACCGTCCGCCTCAAATTAAATTCCAGCGTTCTAAATTTATTCAACAATATTTTTCGAAAAGAAGGTTGCCTTCCCTCCAACGATGATACAATAGCGTTGAAAAATAAGTAAATGAAAACGATGAAGAAAAATTCGATTTTGAATAGTTCGTGTAATTATCAGCAGAGTCTAAAAATCTATACTAATAATAAATCGGTAAATGTAGGCCTCTCGCTGTTCACTTCAATCTTCAAAACTAATGGACGATTCTTCATGCAGTTTTCACAGGAAACAAGAGAAAAGATTGGGTCAACATATAGGCCCAGTTTTATCAAAATCGGATCACGGAACGAAAGATATCGTAATTTTAAGTGTTTTCAGTAACCGTCGTGTCTGTTTGTTCAACTATTAAAAATCACTTATCTCCAAAACTACTTCTCAAATTTGCATGGGGTTTTCACAGGTAACTTGAGCGTAGCTCTGGGCAACATATAGACTTCGTTTCATAAAGATCGGATCATGGAGAAAAAGAATATCGAAATTTGAAATATTTTATCGACTAACGTCATGTCTGTTTCTTTGAACACGTTTATCTCCAAAACTACTTGACGAATTTTCATGGGGTTTTCACACCTAACTTGTGCATATCGTACGGTTACATAAAGGCTTCAATAATTAAAATCGGATGTGACAAAATAAAGATATTAAAATTTAATCATTTGTTTAAAAGCCATCCTGTATGTCTATTTGTTGATGGTAATCTCCAAAAGTACTACACAAACTGTCATGGGATTTCATAGTTCAACTGAGAGTACTTGGCGCAACATATAAGCTTCTTTTAATCAAAATCGGATAAGGGGAATAAAATATATCGTAATTTTTAATTTCTGGTATGTGCTATGCTTGAAATTCAGTGTAGTATAGCAAAGATCCGCTAGAGGCGCTGTTACATAGTATACATAGACCAAAGATCTTTATCGATGCTGCGTTTTTTATTCATATAACTAAGGTGTAATACACTGAAACAAGGGCTACAACTTTCCTTATGGCAGCGATGTAGTGTATTGATGTTGGCAACGGCCGTTCAATCCTTTTTTTTTTTTAAACTCAGTCATGTACAATGGGGTGGAATAATTCGTTGTATTGATAATGAAATATATAATTAATGTTGTTCCGATCAGTAAATTTATTATCTCCCTAAAACAAATATTTCGTTTCCAACGTTAACATAGTAAACTGCTGCTACTTCAAGTAAAATTTAGCCCAGATACGACACAAAAAAATTCATTTACTAAGAATTGTTGGTTCTGTAGTGCTGCAATGAAACAATACATGATCGTTTGTGCGTATTCCCTCAGTAACAGAAGTATTTTGAGTAAGAGCCGCAATCTTAATCTCTGCAAATACGAACTTACATTCAACAGCGAGTGTCTGATTACACTTTGTATATTAACAGCTTAACGATGTATGTTTGCTTCTTTTGACAGGGAACATTTGAATTTAAAATATAACGACATTCCTTCGCTTCTATCGATGCTCTAATTTACATAAGAATTCTTTGCAAGGAAAATCTAATTTATGTACTTTCCTATTTGATTACCTTGTATCCTCATTACATTTTGAGAGCGTTATGTTTAAAAATGCAACGAAAACGCCATAGTACAAGAAACGACAAAGTGAGGCGACGTTAGTTACTTAGTATACCAAATAACTAATTATGACGTTGCTGCGTATTTTTCATTCTCATAAATATGGTGTAATACACTACAAGAAGGGGTACAATTTTACTTACGGTGGCGGCGTTGTGTGCTAATGTTGGCAACGGCCAAAGAATCCGTTTTCAAAAATCAGTCACGTAGATTGAGGAAAATATTTCTTTATGTTCACAATGAAATAAATAATTTATGCTGTTCTGGTCAGTAAATTAATCCTCCTCCTAAAGCGAATAGTTCGTTGCTAACGATATCAAACTAAACCGCTGCCACTGCAAGTAAAATATAACCCAGGTAGGATACATCTTTTTTTTCTGCCTAACTGTCTCCCATGTGCTTTGCAATGTCACGGAAAGAAAAGAAGTACATCTTTCGACGGGTAGAGCCACTAAATGGTACATAGAGTAGAAATATCTAAAGTGAGCATTGCTTTCTGTGCATCTTCCCAACATTAAGATGGAATTACCACGTGATATTGAGACAAATCCACTCTTTCCACCCATTTATTTGCTCTTGCGATTGGTTTGTACCGCAATGGCAGCAAAGACGCCCCCCTCCTTTTCGCAGAGCAACCACATAAAATGAAATAACATCTAAATAAATGTCACAGGAGCAACAAGAAAGTTTAGGAAGTGTCGCTAAAAGGGCCATTTACACATAGTCATCCGTCTTAACCGAACACAAAAAGGACCAAAATAGTCAGCGATTAGTAGATTTTTCCCAATATCACAACACATTTACATCTTATTGTTGAGGACATAACATCTGTTCTGCGCCTCTGAATGCTCAATGCAGAGATATTTCTGCTCTGTGTCTGCCACTAAAATACAAACTCATCAGAAACCTCTCTGCTTCCATAACTGTTCGGTACATTTTGTGATTAAAATTTGTAAATATTTACTTCTGGTACGGACAACATTAAGATAGAGAAAGACGTGTTTTCTTGTAGAGACAACTGTACTTAGAGTTATAATCCGGCTTCTGAATATATAGTTCTATTACACAAGGTCAATTTCAACTTCGTACTTTAATACGTGGGGACATGTATTAGCTGAAAGCGTGGCTGATGCTGCTAACACGGTCAAGACGATTCCCTGGAAATACTATATTTAATGGAAAGTTCTACACAGACGATCAGCTGACAGCATTCCTTCAACGATTACCCAGACTTACTTTACCGCACATTGACACCACCATGACGTCTTATTTAAGCAGACATGAACTGCTCTGTTGATTGAATTACCAGACTTTCAGCATTCGTCGATTTTTCGATAATAGGGAGCACTGCATACGGAATAACTACATTGTCCCCAGTGCAACATAGTAATAATTCAGAATGTACTTACTGTGAGAGATAAACAGTTTATTACCACACCATAGAAATAATACATGGCGCTGTTATTATTATTACTATTTCTCATCTCAACAACAGAAGTGTTTTAAGTAGTTTACGCCAAGCTGACAATTACACACAGTAGTCTTAACCTTATGAATACAAACTAACATTGAATTTACATCGTTCCGGAGTACGGACTTAAATTAATTTTACTTTTAGTATGAAAAACTTTATGAACATTCATCGTTTACGACAATGAATTTTACTTACATTCGACATCTTTGCTAGGAGAACTGAGTTTATTGACAGATCGATCCAACAAGGAATCTGTTTTTGCTGACCTAGGTCCGGAACCCGAAAAAGTCCCTCTTTAACAACCGTTGCGAAGCACGGGCATATAAGCTAGTATAAAATATAGCAAGAGTGACAGGCCGTCGCCGTTTATTATGGAATAGGTTTCTTATGTGTCGTACACCTCTCCGCGTACGACTAATTTGCAAAAATATGCTAGTCAAAACTGGTGCATCGAACAACGGTAGAGGAATGGCATCAGATAGTATTTTTGGACGAATCCAGGTTCTGTTTTATTATTATGGGCGCATTTTGGTTGGCCACAGAGGAAGTAGTGGGATCACAGTGACGGCATTCGCGCAAAATGTACAGCGCTAACTCAAGATCGTTTGAGTGGGGTACCACTGGGTACAACCACAAGTGCGTGTCCCGGCCACTGTGACCAGTCTGACCTACATGAATGGTGTCCACCGACCCGGACCATACCCTTTCTGCCCGACAGCTCAGACGTCACTTTTCAGCAAGACAATGCACGACCACATGTTGCTGCCGAACACGTACCTTTTCTTTCTACAGTTAGAGTATTTATTGATATTTCTGTTTTCAAGAGTTAAAAATTGAACAATTTACAAAAGTATTATGCTCCACACATATATTAACATGAAAAAAATAATACTTTTTACAACACACATAAATATGACAGATCCTCTTGAATCTATCTTTCACACTTCTGAGTCTGACCTCTTAGCAGTCTATTCCTTAATAGCTGGTAGTTCAATGACCTTGTTCATCATTGCAGCAAGGTTAGCAAGCTAGTAATGTCAAACCCAGCCATATGATTAACGTAGTGCAATATCCCAGCAAAATAGAAATCTGCCCACCAGAGCTTTCCATTTGCTAGATAGTCTCCATTCTCCTTCAGCAGGTTATCGAGTGTGGTATAAACGGTAGAAACTCACTTATAATTGGTGCTTTCTTATTCTCCTTCACAGCTTCATCTGATTCATAGGAAAAGCTACCCAGCTTCATTCTTAAAACTGTTACGCAAGTCAGCAGCCATATGAATCAGGAGAGCTTCCCAATAATTATCACCAGCAAATTTCAACTGCTTTCTCAAGTAACGACAAATAGCAATTGACTGATGTGTGTTCTTTCCATCAAATTCTAGAACAGGAACTTGTCCAAACAGCACTGATGGTTTAATCGCCGGCAATTTCTCCCTTTCGATACGATCATCTTCAAACTCGATATTGCCGTATGAAAACGGAAAACTGGTAGGTTCACCCAAAGCCTTGACAAGGAAATAAGTTAGATTATACTTCGGCGCCGTGTCAAACTCTGCACAACAGTTACTCTACACGGACCTCTTCTCTCTTCAACGAAATGTCACGGACCTGGCGTCACAGGGGATCAACCTTTTGCCCTGGCCCGCCTTATCACCAGACTTGTTGCCAATAGAAAATGTGTGGAACATGGTGAGACGACTGTCTCGTCGCTGTGAACCAATGCCAGTCACCACAGATGAACTCTGGAAGCAGCTACATGCAGTATATATCACAGGACGCCATTCACACCTTATACACATCGATGCCACCAAGCATGCAACAAGTTGTCAGGACCCATGCAGACCTTGTTCCTATTAGGCAATAGGACACATCCTGATCCGAGGTGACTGAACAGCTACTCATTTCTTCAGAACAAACTAATGAACATGGCCTTGCAAAATGAATTTGCTCTCTCTAATCTATCAAAGTGTTCTTTTTCTGCAATTCGCTGTTCATGCGGTCAGAATTCACAATATTCCATGCCATTCCAATTTCTTTTCAACTACTAAATTTATTCGCAACACACTTTGTACACAGCATGTACTAACTTCAGTAACTGCTCCTGCAAGATTATATCAATGCACATCACAGCACGCAGACATATTACGCAACAGAAACTTAAACGTTTCTGAAACTACCTGATGCTTACACAAACACACCTGCAGCAGAAATTAAGCATCAGGCGTCAAGTTTTAATTTATTACGTCTTAATATTTTGTAGACATTTTCCTCGTACAATCTGTAATTGAATCGACCTGCAAATTGATGTAATAGTTCGACACACAGTTTAGGAGATATGCCGTCATAAACACTGAGATGCAAAAAAAAAAAAAAAATAAATAAATAAATAAATAAATAAATAAATAAATAAATAAAAAAGCTATTGCTTATACTCATCAAATGTTTCAAAAAGAGAGCATTTAGAGTATTCCAACAAGCTTTGAAAACGATTTCACAACATTTTTTAACTTTTTCTCAATTACAAGTGTAAACTCAAATATTAGTCCTTTCAGATCTTCTAAGTAGTTGTATGCATGGGAATTCGGGCCGGCCGCAGTGGCCGAGCGGTCTGCGGCGTGCCAGTCACGGGCTGCACGGCCGCTGTGGTCGGGGGTTCGAATTCCCCTCGGACTTGGATGTTCGTGCCGTCTTTAGTATCAGCTAGTTCATAGGTAGTTTGTAAGTTTAGGGACTGATGACCCCTTAGTTAACATTTGAACATGGGAATTCGATTTTCATGGAATCCAGCCTTACACTAGGGTTTCAGATATTAGAAAATCAGTGTTTTGTGGGTAATTTGAATATATTGTGCAAAATGGATCATATGGAGAATGAAATTACAAACCAAATAACTAAACTGTTTCTGTGGAAGTATCAATGAGTGTCGATAACTGCTAGAAAGTCGAATTAGATAGTCAAATTCATTAAACCAAGGTAGAATACATAAACTAAATTCCCAATATGGTGATCTCGAAATGAAGTGGGTAACATGTTGCAGAATAATTTGTTTCGTGCTGTGCGTTAGACTGAGTAAGAAGTCTATTGACACTATTCGAGGGCGACCAGATAGCATGTTAATGGATCATCATAACCCCTACAGTTTGGAGGATTTGCAGCATGTTCAAATGTTCAAATGTTTGTAAATCTATCGGACCAAACTGTGTGGTCATCAGTCCGTAACTTAAAACAACTTAAACCTAGGTAAACTAACCTACGGACAAACATACACACCCATGCCCCAGGGAGGACTCGAACCTCCACGGCGAGCAACCGCGCGCTCCGCAGCGAGGTGCTTTAGACCGCTCGGCTACTCCACCGCGGCGATTTGCAGCATGACCTGCCTACTTGTGGCTTTCAGAAAGGCATGTAGATCGCTGGAACAATCTGCACAAGTGAAACTTCCGATAGAAAACAAGTTATTCCTAAGAGCAGTGTCTTCTGAAACCAGTAAAACGGAGCTCTTCCGTAATTCGCATTGTATCTGGTGTTAAGGCATGGAGAGACACATCTTAGTTCTGCCATACATTTCTTTAACAAATTACAAATATAAGAGCAATTTATCTCAGACGTAAAAACTTCATTTACTGCCAGAAAGCTGCGAACACATGGCGCCGGCGTTTCGGAAGCATAAAGTGAGGTGACAGAAGCCATAGGACAGCGATGTGCATAGTTATAGATGGCGGTAAGATCGCGTACACAAGTATAAAAGGGCGGTGTATAGACAGAGTTGTCATTTGCACTCTTGTGAACCCGGTGAGAAAGTTCCCATCGTCATTATGACCGCACGACGGGAGCTACATGCATGGGACTTCCCATTTCCAAAACCGTCGAGAATTCAATATTCTGAGATCCATAGTGTCGAGAATACTAAATTTCAGACATTACTTGTCATGGACAATTTAGTTCTTGCCTTCCTGCACTTAATGACCCAAAAGCAGCAGGTTTTGCGTAGAGTTGTCATTCCTATCAGACGAGGTACACTGCGAGAAATAGTCGCAAAAATTCATGTGTGACGTACGACGAACGTACGAATTTGGCGCAGTTCGGTGTTAATGTTCTATGGCAGCAGACGATTGATTCGAGTGCTGTGCTAAACAGCACGACATCTCGTGTAGTCCGCTTCTAGGATCACTACCATGCCGGTTGGCCCCTAGACGATTGGAAAACCGTGGTTTCGTCAAATGATGTCCGATTACAGTTGATAAGAACTGTCAGGAGGATTCCAGTGTGGCGTAAACTCCTCAAATTCATGGATCCTCATTGTCAACAAGACGCTGTGCAAGCTTGTGGTGACTCCATAATGGTGTGGGCAGTTTTCATATGGAATGATCTGCATCCTCTGGTCCAGCTCCATAGATCGTTGACTGGAAATCGTAATTTCGTAGGAATTAGGATACCAACAGCCGTATGTTTAACAAAAACATCTATTTGTTAACTACCAGTTTCGGCACTCCATTATGCCATCTTCAGGCCCCTGTGTATTACACTTACTCAAGTAACTAAGGCAAAAACATTAAACATATAAAAAACATAAAAGTATTGTACGGTAACTCACTGAAACTATAATATAGATATGAAAGCGCTATTCAATAACATGAGTATGTACAAGCGTAGTCATTAAATTCATGGTCTTTCAACTATTTGTAATAAATGAAATCGTTATACACACCTTTGAGTATAATTATTCCACGCATCCCCTGTACCAATGATAAAAGAGTAGTTCGGCAATTAGAATGTTTGCTCTCCTGTTTGGCATCAACATAGAAGACGATTACCAATTCGTTGCTAGTGCGTTGACTTTGTGTGCGTGACTTTATTATCTGTTGCGTATATTGATGTTAGTTACGATTTTCGCATAAAACTCTCAGAACTCACGAAAGTACAACCGAGTACGTGCACTTAGCCTCAGCACGTAGCAGTAGCAAATAATATTAATCACTTTTACGCCTTTTATTGAGTTTATAGGAGATTTGTGTCGTAAAACGATATTTCCTATGTCACGCCAGAAAAACTCTACTGCACTAGGATCAGCTATTTACACCACCCAGTCAGCAACAACGAGAACCGTAATTAAATAATCAAATCCACAAACACAAAAAAATTACAACGGTAACTGTGCAATTGGTAGTACATTGCGTTTGCAAGTACCACTTGACGAATTTTTAAGGAAAGAATTTTTGGTATAATTCACGATTGACACTAGAAAAATTGAAGAATAATTAAAGAAATAAAAGTAGTAGAAGTAACAGCCAACCAGTTGCAAATTAAAGTTCAATAAACATTACCGCGGTTTCGATTGATGTAAATCGATCTTCCTCATAAGATACATGGACATTACATTATTAACGTTAATAATGTAATGTCCGTATATTTACATTACCGCGAATCAATCGAAACCGCGGTAACATTAATAACGAAATGTCCGTGTATCTTCTGAAGAAGATTGATTTACATCAATCTATAGCGATGCCCGTCTCAATTGTTTGTCAAGATTTGGTGATTTAAGATTTGCCGCAAGTCGGGTTATATTTCACTATACGCGTCCAGCGGACCGCGCGGCCGGATTTAGATTGGTAACACAGAGATAAAATTTTATTATTGGTGCACGTTACGTCGCGTCGCAACAAAATCAGTTGGCATTATGAACACGACTAACAAGAAAAGTAAAGCAACCTATAATAATTTTTCTTTAAATTACGTAAAAGGGGTCGGCGAGCAACACTACAACAGGCGGAACTCTACCTACTTATCCTCTGTTAAATATTTTTTCCTTTTAAACTGATGTTACTATTGTAGTACATTAGTAGATAAATTTCGCCTATCATTATTTTTGAATTAAACTGTTAAGTTTCTATTTTTATTATTATTATTGTTTTACCAGAATTCTCGCGAGTCGTCATGACTCGCACAATGACGCCCAACAATGGTATGAACCTACAATTACTAAACTAAAGAATTACTGAAAATAGTCATTTATAAAAGAAATAAAAATGCATATTTAGGTATGAAATAATATTCAACACCCGTTTTTGTTAAATCTGATTTTAGTATTTTATTAGAAAAAATAAAAATCAATTTTGCTCGCTATAACACTTACATAATTAAGAGCAGCCAACAAAAATGCCTCCGATCTCGGCCACGATCAAATAAAAAGAACAAAGATTTTCATCACTCATCGTTCACATTCGTCAGTTGAAGCCTGTCTGCCATCTTGGTCAGTTTTGGAACGCTATTTTTCCGTTAAGCAGTGGCGTAACTATGGGGGGGGGGATGTGGGGGATAGAAACCTAAAAAAAAAAAAAAAAGAGAGAGAGAGAGAGAGAGAGAGTGAGAAAGAAATTGTACAACAGCAATCTGGTAAAGGTAAAGATTGGAATGTTTCAAATGTTTGTTAAGCTTATGGGACTTAACTATGGGGTCATCAGTCCACAACCTACTTATGAACTACTTACGAACTAGGACGCCACAAATATCCACGCCCGAGGGGGGATTCGAACCCCCGACCGTAGTGGCCGTGCAGACCGTGACTGGAGCGCCTCTGTCTCCTCGGCCACCGCGGCCGGCTGTGAATTTAGTCCACAAATGATACGTATTACTCGCATTTGTGATGAAAACTCTTCTTTGACTTGAAGAGTTACCCCTAAATATTATACCATAAGATAGTATGGAATGAAAGTAAGCAAACTATGCAAGCTCTTTCATTTTTATGTCGCCTACTTTTAGCGTAGTTCAGTGACTATGTAATTTTGTATGTGAGTGGTCGAATTGCCCTTATCATATTTTTCTTTCGTGCCATTTCTTACTTTCATCCTGAAGGTTCAAAATGTTCAAATGTTTGTATAGCTTATGGGACTTAACTACGGGGTCTTCAGTCCCTAAACTTACAAACTACTTACATACTAGCTAATCCTAAGGACGGCACAAATATCCATGCCCGAGGGGGTATTAGAACCCCCGACCGTAGTGGCCGTGCTGACCGTGACTGGAGCGCCTCAGTCACCTCGGCCACCGCGGCCGGCGTAAAGATTGAAAACTCGGGGTGTTTTACCATAAGCTTTCAATGGATGGGAGTGAATTAATCTTCAACGGGAGTGGTAGATGGTAGTCTGTCTGGAAACTGACTAAAAGTTTGCTCATCAAGCAGATCTATCCCCGCCCAAAGCCAAGTCCTAGTTACGCCACTGCCGTTAAGACTATGCGTTAAGTCGACACTCTTACTGTTAATGCATGCAACTGACAGTCACTACAAAGTATGTATTTTCAAACAATATACTTTCTTGAATAAATAGTAATGAATATTCATCTTAATATACTTGAAAACTTAATTTTTAACGGGTAATTTGCACTCTTTTAACACGTTGTACATCACGGCAAAACCATCGGCCGTTTTATACCTGCTTTAAGTGACGTGAAACATTACCTATATAATACGAACACTTCTCGAAAATTTAGAAATATGGCGGAAACTTGCTTTACTTTTTTAACGTAAGGGCGTCTCCCTGTATTCTAACCTCCTTGTTCTCATTCCTTGCCAGGAAAAGATAATAGAATGGGAAGACAAAGATCAGAGATGAGAAACGAGAACGATAGGGGAACAAAAAGTAACACCACTGTCTATGGCTTACGTATTTAATCGGCGATGTAATATTATAAATCGAAAACGCGGTAATCTTTATTAAACTTTTATTTGCAGCTGGTTGGCTGTTACTTCTACTGTGAACTACCGTTACTGAGTGCAGCCATGTTTAAGATTTTAAAGAAATAAAAGATATGTCAGTTGATGTAACTCAAATATCGTAGGCCTAGGTTTTATTGAAATTTTACTCTGCAATTTCTGAAACAATCAACTAATCACTAATCATGTTTTACTACCGAAGACGTCATTTTGAAAAGAAACGTGTTAATAACACTTCATGGGCGGTGAAATAAAACACGCAGCACTTGTAGTTATTAGAAACTAGCTGAAAACCCGGCGTTGCTCGGGTATTTATTTACTTATTCCTGCCATTTTTCAGGCAGATAATCATTCGTATAAGGGCTGTATGTCTTGAGAATACAGTTAGTAGTAAAGAAGTAATAGATTAAAACTTGGTGCGTGATGGGGCGGTTTTCCATGAACGTTGCTGTTTAAGTCCTCATATCTCATGAACTACGTGTCTGAATGTGAAACAATGTAGAAGGTACACTCCACTTTATGCATCTATACTGTCTGTAAAATTTCTTGCGGCTACAATCTGTAGTGTAGAAATTGAAAATTGTAACGTCACGCCGAATGCCGTAGTTTTACCCCATGAACAGCGGAACGTTACTGTTTATGTTCTCGTATCTCAAGAACTACGTTTCGGAATGTGATACAATTTAGAAGCTAGATTCAACTATATATGTGTATACTGTCTGTAAAATTTCCTGTCGCTACAATTTGTAGTGTTCAAATTGTAACGTCATACCGAGAGCCGTAGTTTTACTTCATACAGAGCGGAAAAGTAGTAAGCGAGAAAAGTTTTTCCTTTCATCATTTTACTACGGTTGCCAGTGAGAAAAAGTTTAATATAGGTTTGAAATTATGTTTAAAATTTTTTGGTAGTCACTGAGTGTCGTCATTCTGATACAGTGTATTTCGAAAGTCTCGCCGCATTATATGGTATTTTTTGCGATTTCTATTGGTTATGACGTAATATCTTTTGAACCATGAGTCGTATGTGATTCTTAACCATGCAGCAATTGTTACCTCATAGTAAGGAATGTGTGTACCAAATTTAGTTGAAATCGGTCCAATGGTTTAGGAGAAAATGAGCAGCATTGTCGCAAAATGCAGCAGTTTTTCACGCATCTCATTGTTTAAGACGTCATATCTCGTGAACTATATATCATATGCGATTCTTACACTTACGGCGACCGTCCTCATGGATTGAAGCTTACGTGTACAAAATTTGAAAAAGATTGGATCAAAACTGTAGTTTTGTATGCAACACGTACACACACACGGACACTCTGCTTTATACATTAGAAATCAGTTTAGTTTTTTATTGACATTTGGCACAGGTACAGTAAACGTGGCATTAAATTAGAGGAGGTGGCGGTGTAGAGGACGGAGCAGCTGGCGTCGTGCAGACTGTTGCGCTGTCGCCGCTGTTCCCTCAGCGTCGGCCGTACACCAGCGGCACGGCGTAGTCCACGCCGAATGTGGGGGCGTACGCCACGCCGCCGCCCACGCACACTCCCGGGTAGGCCAGCAGCAGACCTGAGGACACAATACAATACACCGGCGTCTCTCTCTGCTGCAACTGCTCAGAATACACACTAAAAGCACAGTCTAATACACACTGTACAGCCACGACACTTCCACTGACTTCTTTTCTTTTTTTTAAAAAAAGTCTATGTGACTTAACTACGGGGTCATCAGACCCTAAACTTACAAACTACTTATGAACTACTTACGAACTACGACGGCACAAATATCCATGCCCGAGGGGGGATTCGAACCCCCGACCGTAATGGCCGTGCAGACCGTGACTGGAGCGCCTCAGTCTCCTCGGCCACCGCGGCCGGCTGACCTTTGCTCTACTCCACGACAGTAGCGCTCCACGAGGCTGGCGGGGGTACATTTCTGAATACTGTATCGGATGAATGTGAACAGTGGCGTTAAAATTGATTTTAACATACTTTTTACAACGGGGGAGGTATGTTGTTGTTGTTGTTGTGGTCTTCAGTCCGCAGAATAGTTTGATGCACCTCTCCACACTACCCTGTCCTGTGCAAGTCTCTTCATCAGATAACACGTTCGGCAACCTACATCCTTCTGAATCTGCTTACTGTACTCGTATCTCGGTCTACCTCTATGATTTTTACCCCACACACTTCCTTCTAATGCTAAGTTGACAATTCCTTAATGTCTCAAAATATGTCCTACCAATCTATCCCTTCTCTTAGTCAGGATATCCCAGAAACTCCTTTTCGCCCCAATTCGGTTAAGAACCTCCTCATTAGTCACATGATCTACCCCTCTATTCTTCATCATTCGTCTGTAGCACCACATTTCAAAAGCTTCCATACTTCCATAATCTTTTTGTCTGAAGTCCTTATCGTCCACGTTTCACTGCCATACAATGCTACAATAGCAAAATGATGAAAATTAGATGGGTAGATCACGTAACAAATGAGGAAGTGCTTAACCGAATTCGGGAGAAAAGGAGTTTCTGGCATATCCTGACTAAGAGAAGGGATAGATTGGTTGGACACATTCTGAGACGTCAAGGTATAGTCAACTTAGCGTTAGAAGGAAGCGTGTGGGGTAAAAATCGTAGAGGGAGACCGAGGGACGAATACAGTAAGCAGATTCAAAAGGACGTAGTTTGTCGAACGTATTCTCAGATAAAGAGACTTGCACAGGGCAGGGTAGCGTGGAGAGCTGCATCAAACCAGTCTGCGGACTGAAGACTCCAACAAAAGCAACAACAATGCTACACTCCAGACAAATGCTTTCAGAAAGGACTGCCTAACATTTAAATTAATATTGGATGTCAACACATTTCGCTTCTTTAAAAACGCTTTTCTCCCCATAGCCATTATGCCTTTTAAATCTCCTTTACTTCGCCCATAAGAAGTTATCTTGCTACCCAAATAACAAAATTCATCTACTACTTTCATTGTCTCATTACCTAATCCAATTCCTTCAGCATCGCCTGATTTTCTGACATTACATTCCATTACCTTCGTTTTGCTCTTGTTAATGTTCATCTTATATCTTCCTTTCAAGACACTGTCCATTCCATTCATTTGCTCTTCCAGATCTTTTGCAGTCTCTTACAAAATTACTATGCCATCGGCAAACCGCAAACTTTTTATTTCTTCTCCCTGAACTTTAATGCCCTCTCCAAATTTCTCTTTCCATTCCTTCACTGCTTGCTCGATGTACAGCTTGAACAACATTGGCGAAATGTTACAACACTGTCTTACTCCCTTCCCAACCTCTGCGTCCCTTTATTGCCCTTCGACTCTAACAACCGCTGTCTGGTTTTTGTATAGGTTGAATATAACTCTTCGCTCACTATATTTTACCCCTGCTACCTTCAGAATTTGGAAGAGTGTATTCCAGTCGACATTATCAAAAGCTTTCTCCAAATCTACAAACGCAAAAAACGTAGGTTTCCTCTTCCTTAGCCTATCTTCTAAGATAAGTCGTAATGTGAGTATTGCCTTCCGTGTTCCTACATTTCTCCTAAATCCAAACTGATCTTCCCTGAGGTCAGATTCCACAAGTTTTTCCATTCGTCTGTAAGTAGTGCCATAAAAATACGTAATAACCATAAAATAACTCGGCATTTATCTTTGTAAGTTTTCCTAACAAGGGAACCTCCCCATCGCACCCCCCCCCCTCAGATTTAATTATAAGTTGGCGCAGTAGATAGGCCTTAAAAAACTGAACACAGATCTATCTAAAAAATAGGAAGAAATTGTATGGAACTATGAAAAAAAAGTAAAATATAAAAACTGAGCAGTGTATGTGATAGATAAGCGAAGTCGAGTAGGTTCTGAGAACCGGAGCGCCGTGGTCTCGTGGGTAGCGTGAGGAGTTTCGGAGCGAGAGGTCCTTGGCCCGATCGTCTGATTTTTTCATTTTCAGAAAATTATTATATATCCGTCTGATGCGAGGTAACTGCGCCGTGGTATCAGGACGCTGCGCCTAAACAAACATCTAAACACACGACGTCAGTCGACTACTGGCTAGCAGTTGACTGTTCGTTACCTTTGACGAGAATGTATTTCAAACTCTTCACATCCAAGAAAAACTAAATCGGGCAAGGTAGAATCTCTTTACCCATTCACCAAGTGTACAAGTTAGGTGGGTCGACAAGAGATGCCTGTCATATGACGTACATACCGTCACCAGTGTCGTATAGAATACATGACGTGTTTTCCTGTGGAGGAATCGGTTGACTTACCACCTTGCGATCAAATGTATTAGGTTCCCATTGGAGAGGCACTTATTTTCGTCTGCTAATCACACGGTTTTGCGGTGCGGTCGCAAAACACAGAAACTAAACTGATTACACCGAACAGAGACGTCAATGAACGGACGGAAAGTCATAATTTTGCGGAAATAAAATAATTCGTTCAAGGGAAATCTGAACCATAGACCTCACGCTCGGCAGCTCCTCTCGCTAGCCACGCGACCACGGCACTTCCGCGCTCATAACCTGCTCGACGTTGCCTATCTGTCGCATGGAGCGTTCAGTTTTTATCTTTTGCTTACTGTTTTATAGTTCCACACAACTTCCAGTTTTTTCGATTGATCTGTGTTCAGTTTTTCACGGCCTATACACTGCGCCAACTTATAACTAAATCTGAGGGGGCTGCGATGGGGAGGTTTCCTTGTAAGAACCATTGGAGGTTATGAAACGGTACTTCGGAAAAAAAGTTTATTCAACATTATCTTGAAATATATGACTTTTTACTCAAGAATTTTAATTTCTATTAAGAGCAAACCTTGGTACTAAACAACAGAAGACCGAACCATCTACATAACGACGTCGATTTTCTACTCAGAACTTCAGGTTTTCTTCATTACAATTCCAGCCAAAACAGTAAGTGCTGAACATAAGAAACTTATATCGAATGCATTATCAACTTTATTAAATATAGCTGAAGGGAAGTTCTCACAAACATGACAATAAAACATCGAAAGAAAGAACACAGTTTCCAAGCAAAGCAGAAATCAATTCCAGAATTGTTACTACGTCTGAAACACAAACGGGAAGAATCTTCAAGACATTCGTTTTATAATCAAAGGTAATTATACTCAGACGTATATTAGCTTGTAACAAAGATGATTGAAGTGTAAAAATGTTCGAATCATTAGACTACGTATTGAATTTTACACGTCAAAGAACGTTCCTGTCATATAGGAACAGACCACAACAAGATTTAATGTTTGTCGTTTATTTATATTCTCTCACTTTCAGCGGAGTATGCTACAAAATACACACATATTCGTAAGTACTTCCTCATGAATAACTTGCTATTTATATCACTGAATCAGGAAAATTCGCCTGTTTTTACATTTATTTCACGATTATTTATGTTGTTCTATATTTTACTAATGTTTGGAACGCAAAAATTACGAAAACTATTTGGTTAAGTATGTAAAAACTATTTTAAAAAAATCTTTCCTTCGATGGCTTGCCCACCGCTAGGAGCACTAGTGTCGTTAGAACTGTTGGTTGGTAACGACTTTCACAGTAGTGAGTGTCGCGACTGTGTATGTTAGACTGTGCTAAAAGGCTCTTAACAGGTAGCCTGTCTCATCCAAAGTAGCCGGACACCTGTTAGTGGATGTTAATATGTGCTTCATATCATAACTTTATCTATCTATTGCAATCGTATAAAACAAAAATTTCATTGGAACACGTGTTTCACTTTTATTGTTCTCAAAGCATGTTGACTGGCCTGATTTGTTTACAAATTACTTCGATTTATATTTTGGAGTTCGTATATGTAGACTATGTAATATCCCTATCCCTATGCAATTATATCAACTACTTACTAATTTTCCTTTAATTAATTCCAACTTGCAATTCTATACATGCAAAGTTATAAAGACACAGATGTATTCTATGACATCTTACGATCTCTTTGATGTTAATAATCTATGGAAAAAGGAGTCTTTGCTATTCTATGGTGATATTCAAGGAGGAAACTGATATATGATTTACGCATTCATGTATCTACAGAATGTTAATCGATGTTCCGAGGTGTAAACTATTATCACGTTGCGACCAGCAATAAACGGCACGAATGAAACGTAATCAGTTTTGTAACTTCATTTCTTAGATCTGGATGTCTGTGTATATCGTATTACGAAGGGACGGCTAGAACCTGTACACTGTCAACTTTAAATGTCTCTCAGTATTTAGCGTCAGAGAAAAAGCACACAATTCTTACGCCGTAAACCAGTATTGCTAGTGATCCACTTTGATTGCACAATAATGATCGACATCCCGACGTACTGCTGATATTTATCTGAGATTGGTTTTCAGAATCGACGAGACTGTCACTTCGACGCATTGTACCAGAATAGGCGGCGTCGAAACATCTCATCGAGCTACGAGAGAAGTACAGCAAACTTTAATCCCGTTCTCTTTCAGCTTACTCAGAATATTAACATAGTCAATCCCCTCAGAAAACACTGAACATTACCTGATAGTTCACCTAATTTTGACTCTGAAGTTTATTGACTGACAGATTGAATGATAGGTCTTTTATTATTATTATTATTATTATTATTATTTTACTATACTTTCACAACTACAAACAGTTCTAACGCTTTCTACTTGCCTGTGGTGTAGTGGTGGTATATATATATATATATATATATATATATATATATATATATATATCAAACAATTATGGGTATGTATCGAGGTACAGAAATCGACGTCGGCCGATATTTCAGCAGGAGACCACCCTGGAATTCTCAAGGCAATATTGCAGCAAGGATGCAAATAAATTCGTTAATTCAGTAACAAACCTTTTCTACATGTTCTGACTGCCACATAATTCTTATTCAATGACAAGTACTATGAATAGACACATGCAGTTGCAATGGTAAGCCACTTGTCAGCTATTATTGCTAATTTATTCATGGAGGACTATGAACAAAGTGCTTTTTTCAGATATGTAGACTATACTTTTGATGTAGACTATACTTTTGCTGTTTGCGATAATGGTAGTGAGAATGTGAATAAGTTTTTGGAACATCTAAATTTAGTCCATCCTAGCATCCGTTCCACCATGGAAGTGGAAAAGTATGGTTGCCGCAACTTCCCTGATGTGTTTGTCAGGTAGAACGCAGATGGTTCGTCGGGACATGCCGTTTACAGGAGGCCAACTCAAACAGATTTGTATCTGAAGACTGATAGTTGTCACCACCCAGATCAGTCATTTTAGACCTGGAAAGTTTGTCAATTGAGCTGTCTCATCTGAAGGTCACTTTTCTCCAGAATCGTTATAGTGAACGTCAGATTAAAAGAGCGTTGCGCTATCGACCATGTGTGCAACAGGCTAGTGTTTAGTGATGATAGCATAGAGGTGGCACCCAGGTCAGTGGCCTTTCTGCAATACGTTGACAGCACTTCCAACAACATTCATCGTATCTTACGTAAATATGATATGAAATGTGTGTTTTTATTAGCATATAAAATTAAGGTCCTGTTAGGGTCCGTAAAGGATGATCTTGTTTAGCGCAAGGCGGGTGTCTACTATATCTCATGCAGCTGTGGTATGTCATATATTGGTCAAACTATTAGGACTGTTTAGGACCGATGTATTGAGCATGAATGTCACACACTTTGACAACAACCCAAGAAATTTGCTATTGCCGAACACTGCCTAGACACAGATCACCCTATAGAATATAACAAAACTACAATAGTGGCGTGTACTTCCAACTATTGGGATTGTTTTATCAAGGAAGCGATTCAATTAAACTAGCGGAAATCATATGAATAGGGTTGGAGATATTTGCTTCAATTCTGCATGGAATCCTGCTTTCGCACTTGTCAATAAGCAGAGAGACAAAATTAAGCCACCTCACCCGTTGAAAACTCATGTTTATTATCGATATATCTGACCGGTTACATCTTTGGACGTGTGTCGGGCTGTCTGCTTGTTCTGTGTGTGTGTTGTCTTTGAAGACTGTGGTTTTGAACGTCGTTGCACGTTACTTGCTTGCTACAGTAATGCCTTGATAAGGGCATGGTGGTCTTCTTCTGAAATATCTGCCGACGTCTATATCTGTATCTGCAGTGGCGGACTAAGGGGCTACGGTGGGGGCGGGTTGCCCCGGGCCTCCAAATACGTCGTAAAGAGGTATATATATATATACCTCGAAAGCTATTTTTTTATACTGGCCCTGCCTCTCGTCCTGGGGGGGGGGGGGGCACCAAATCTCAAAAATTACTTTTTTATAGTAATACATGTATTTCCAAATAGACTGGGGCGTGGGGGGGGGTTGTTTTTCCTCCGCCCCAGGCCTCCAACAGCCTTGTTCCGCCACTGTGTACCTGGCAGCGTACCTGTAATTTTCTTGAATAGTTTACGTCTCCTCTAATGGATTTCATTCTTTCCTGCTGGATTTCTTCATTTCTCCCAAGCAAAATTTAACTATCACAACAAATGCTTTCATGTTATTTTTAGGTTAGTGCAGCCAAACGACTGTGCGTCTGTGAAATCAGAAATCTCCCTCTCTCTTTCTGTTCCTCTCTCTTTTTACTCTTTCTCATGGATGTTTGACTGCGATTAACTGCAAAACCGGTTCTTTGACCGTAATGAAACTGGTCGAACTTCGACCCGAATGTATCTAGTTCACACACCTTACTTTGCGCTTGTACGAAGCCACTTTAAGGCATAATGCGTGCCTGACAGTTGTTTTGGCACACTGAAGATTTATTTTTAAAAAAAGCGTCATATTTGGTAAACATTTCCTATATACAAATACGAACTTGTGACGCATGTATCAGTTTATTTTACAGGGGTTTGCTGAACCAGTGAGCACGCAGGAGGCGCCGACACTTACATTTGATGATATCAGGTGTCGAACTTGCCAACAGCCGTGCCGCAGTGGATGCACAGGTTCCCGTTAGATCACCGTTAAACACATTCGGACTTGTCTATCACTTGGATGGGTAAGCGTCCGGGTCTGCCCAGTTCTGTTGGTAAGCTGGGTGCAATCAGCACTTGTGACCCAACTGAGAAGCTATTTAATTTAGAAGTAGCACCTCAGCGGCCGGGAGTGGGGGGGGGGGGGGGGCTGTCCGTACGGTATCCGATGAAGCCTTCGGGCAAAGGATGATACGGCAGCCGGTCAGTAGCCGTTCGGCCGTCGAGGTCTGTGTGGGACGGAGATTAGCTTAGAGAGTGAGGTGGTGAACTTACCCGGTAGATCGCACTGGGCGCAGCGCAGCTCGCACTCGTTGAGGTAGGTGACGGCGTTGTTGGCGCACACCGGCTCCTGTTCCTGCGAGCAGGCGCAGCCCACGCCGCAGTGCACGCTGCCCTTCTGCGCATGCGCGCACGACACCAGAGCTGCAACAAGGACGGCGCGACGTCATTATTGCTACAGACACGCACTACTGGTCACTGAGAAACCGCCGCGCTAGAATGCCCACGTGGCCATAAGGCGCTGCCGAGGTGGTGGCTCAGCGCAACGGTGGGAGGGCTGGATGCTCTCTATAATGACACTGTGACGAGAACTGGGCGATCAACATGTGTACACATGTCCGCAAGGGACCGAACTACCCGAAGAAATTGAAATAATAATAATAGGATTGCGCCTTGTCTCCCAGGAGGAGTTTTGACTCCTCTGTCGGGCATGGTTGTGTGTGTTGTCTTTAGTTTAAGCTGTTTGTGAGTCTAGAGTCTGATGACCCTAACAGTTTGGTCCCTTAAGTTTACAAACATTTGAATCTTTCTACTGATAAACATACACAACTCCGTCTAACCCATATCGTCCATCCTCTTTACGGAGCTCATTTCCTCGGCAACACCAAAACCGGTCAACTATACTATAGTAACGAAGGAAAAGGAACTTATTCTATTAAAAACTATTTCGACATAGGACGCAAACCTCTTTTAAAAATTGTGATTCAGAGAAACGTGCTGATGAATTACATTGTATAACAATTTAGATCTCGAACCAACCTATTTCATTTTCTAGGGTAAAGGCGCGATCGCGTTATTCTTCTTCTTGCATATAAAGACCAGCTGAAAGCTCGGCGTCCCTGGGTAGTTATTAATCCAATATTCTGACAGTTTAGCTCCTATCCCATTCTATATGTATCTCCCTCTCTCCCCTCTCTGTTAACCTCTCTCAGCCCGCTCTTTCCCTCATTTAAATGAGGTTCCACAGAATTCGGTCTTGGGTCCTTTGTGTTCTTGATATATATTAGTGATTAGTCATTCTATATTAACGATGATGAAAAGCTACTGCTTTTCGCTGATGATACAAGTATATTAATCACACCCAACAAAGAGGAATTATCTAATGAAATTACAAATAATGTCTTTCAGAAAATTATCAAGCGCTTCTCTGCACATGGACTCTTATTAAATTTGGATAAAACACTGTATTCACAGTTCCCTACAGTAAATGGCATGACATCATTCACAAATATAGTCTCTGAACAGAAGTCTGCAGCTAAGGTAGAATATTCAAAGTTTATAGGTGTGTGCATTGATGATAAATGGAATTGGAAGCAACACATTGATGATCTATTGAAACATTTGCAATCAGCAACATGTGCTATTAGGATTATTGCAAACATTGGTGTCAAACATCTCACTAAATTAGCTTAATATGACTATTTTCATTCACTGCTTTCATATGGCATCATATTTTGGGGCAATTCACCATTGAGCAAAAAAGTAATCACTGCAAAACCGTGTAAAATTAGAATAATTTCTGAAGCCCACCCACTTATTTACGGATCTAGGGATTTTCACAGTAGCTACACTACATATAGGAGGTGATTCAACTAAGCCTCTACTAACCTCAAATATTTCTGGAACTGTTTAAGATATCGTAATTTTCTTTTCACCCGGATGAATTGTAAGGAAGTTTTCACATAGCGACGTATAGTCTCTTGTCATAGCTATATTAAACTCATAGATATCGACATCAACTTCATTTTTTAAAATGACGCTATAGTAATTTCTTTTGCTAGTAAGGTAGATCTCAAAGAGATCTTCTAATTTCTCTTGGTTTGCAAAAGACTTTTTCCAAACTACCCATCACTCGTCACACGAGAACTATACAGAATTAAAAGTGCCTTTTTCTCCCTGTGCCTTTTAATACCGACATCCCGGCGTTGCAACACTGTTTCCTCCTTATTCGACGTGAGACATTTCCTTATTTTTGTATGAAATAACGGACTGTCGCATAAGACAGCAATTGCTTTGTTGTTCGAAACAGATAAATATTGAGCTTTTTAAATATTGAAATTTCTCCCAAACTAGTTACCGGATTTCGATTTGTGAAACGCCTTTGGTCTCTTTTAAGATCTACGATATTAGCAACAGAAATTGCCATAGTTCCATTTGAAGAAAACCAAGTTGATATTGATATCTATGTGAAATGGATATCCCATATTGATTATTATCAGTACCATGAAAAAAAATGGCGTTGGTTGTATCGCAATATGTCAGTTACATCCCGAGAAATAGTGAAACAAAGTTAACATTGGAGATACATGAATCGCGCAGTTAGCTCGTTCTGAAATGCAAGCGAGACTCGCCTTTTAAAATGAAGGCATGGTTACGTTACTACACTGATGCTGCCCTACTATTCCTAACTGATATACGTAACTGTGTTGTCTTACACTACTGGTATTTGTTTCGGACGCTAATAGGAACTTAATCGGAGCTATGTCGGCTTATCTTGTTGTCCATTAGCTGACAAGGATCTACAGCCTGTAAGAGAATGCATTTAGTCGTTGATGATCTGAGCAGAGGAAGAGCGAGGGGGAAACATTTCAAGGTTAAGACGTTGACTTCAAAAGCAGCTTTGGGTTATTCTCCGCCCGCAACTTCCTTGAAGACAACAAATATGTATCGTAAGATATAACGACCCACGGGGTGTCATTTAGTCGCTGGAGTAGTAGAAATTACGCAGTACGTTTAGGTAACTATTTTCCCTCGTCTTGGGGTGTCCTGCAAAATCTACATCTCTACCTAAATCAGGAATTATAACAGCACAAGAGATACTAGCTCGACGTCAGTGGAAACTTATTTTTTTCTGGGTTTCAACATAACAGTTTAGACTGAAAAAAAGGAGGAAGGTGTTTTACTGTCTCGTCGATGTCCGTGTCTTTGGAGATGAAGTACGAGCTCTAATTAGAGAAGAAAGGGGGAAGAGGCGGAAACGGCTACAACTTTTACAAAACCTTTACAAATAACCATTGCAGCGTTTCCTTTCAGAAATTTAAGGAAACTAAGGAAACGTTTTTGCTCACATCTGAATTTGAACCGCTGTTCACCCGAATACGAATTTAGTGTCTTACCGTCCTTGTTGCTGAGCGCGCGATTGCTCCCCGTCGGAGGTTCGAGTCCTCCATTCCTTTCGAATCTGCTTACTTTATTCGTCTCCATCTGCGACTTTTACTCCGCACGCTTCCCTCCAATGTTAAACTGTCAGTTCCTTGATGTCTCAAAACGTGTGCTACCAATCGATCCCTTGTCCTAGTCGAGTTACGCCAGAAATTAATTTACTTGCCAATTCTGTTCAGTACCCATAATTGATTACGCGATCTAGTAACCTAATTTCAGCAAATGTCTGCAGCATCACATTTCATATTATTCAATCATCTTTTTTCTGAACTTCTTGTCGTCCACGTTTAACATCTGTACAATACTACACTCCAGACAAATGCTTTCGGAAAGAATTCCCTAACATTTAAATTAATTTTGGGTGTCAAAAATTTTCCCTTCTTCAGAAATGTTATCCTTCCCATAGCCATTCTGCATTTTATATCTTCTTTAAGTCAACCATCAGGAGTTACTTTGTTACCCAAATAACAAAACACATATACTACTTTTCTTGTCGCATTATCTAATCTAATTCGTTCACCATTTCCTTATTTTCTTAGACTGCATCCATTACTCTTTTTTTTTTCTCTAGTTAACGTTCATCTCACAATAATTTTTCAAGACACTCCATTCCGTTCAATTGCTCTTGCAGGCCCTTTGCTCTGTCCGATAGAGTTACAATCTTATCGACAAACCCCGAAGTTCTTATTTTTCACCCTAAATTTGAATTGCTTTTTCAAATTTCTCCTTACATTCCTTCACACCTTGCTTAATGTACAGACTGAATAACCTTAGGGAAAGGCTACAACCCTAGCTCACTCCTCTTACCAACCAGTGCATCCCTTTCACACCCTTATATTTGTTGTTTGATTTTTGTTCAAGTTCTATACAACTTTTGATTCCCATATTTTACCCCTGTTATCTTCAGAATTTGCTAGTGTGTTTTCCAGTCAACATCGTCAATAGCTTTCACCAAATCCACGATAACTAAAGACGTCGGTTGACCTTTTCTTAATTTTGCATACAAGGTGAATGGTACTCTCAGTTCAGAAGGAATATGAGCTACTCCAGGAGCGTTGTTGCGACTCAAATAATTCAGTGCTCTGTCAAATTATATTCGCAATATAGTCTCTCCTATCTCATCTTGATTTACTTCGTTTGCCCTTTCTACAACACTGCTTTCAGTTTCATTTCCCTTGTATATATGCCTCTCTATATACTTCTTCCACCTTTCAGCTTGCCCTTCTTTGCTTAGTACTGGTTTGCCATCTCCGCTCTTGTATGTATGCAGCTCGTTTCTTGTCACAAAAAGTTTATCTTTCTCCTAATCATACATTCTTCTGCGCATTTCCACTTGTCCTTTAGCAACTCCCGCTTAGTCAGTCTGCACTGCTTGCCAACGTCGTTTTTCAGTCGGCTTTACTCCCTTGTGCCCGTGTTACTACTTGCATTTGTCTTTTTTTTCTTATTTTCATCAATTAAGTTCAGAATCTCCTGAGCTGTCAAAGTATTTGCACTAGGCCTACTGCGATCATCACTACTGTGTCTCTCAGAGCAACCCATTCATCTTTTCCTGTATTACTTTACCTCGTTTCTGTCAATCCTTGCCTAAGGCCCCCTCTGAAACTGTCAGATATGTCTCGTTTCTTCAATTCATCCAGCTACCACCTCGTTACTTTTCTACCTTTTCCCGGTTTCGTTGCATCTACAGTACATAACCACTAAGTTTTGATCAGGGTCTATACATGCCCGTAGATATGTGTTACAGCTTAATACCTGGTTTCGAAATCTACGTCTTAATATTATAAAGTCAATTTGGAAGATTCCCGTGTGTCCTGGTCTGTTCCGTGTATACCACCTTCTTGCATGGTGCTTAAAGCAAGTGATTGTGATGATTATTAATTGTGCTTTGCTCAAAATTCCACCAGGTGACCTCCCACTCATTCCTTTTCCGCAGTCCATACTCACCTACTATTTCTCCTTATCTTTCTTTTCTTACTGCCGAGTTCCAGTGCCCGATGAACAATCAAATTTTCCGCGCCTTTTACTAACTGAATAATTTCTTTTATCTTGTCAAAGATTTTTTCAATCTTCTCATTATCAACAGAGATAGTTGCTATATAAACTTGTGGTCGGTATTGCTTTCATATCTATCTTTGCTACAATAGAGTGTTCATTATGCTGTTCATAGTAACTTAACCGCTTCCTGTTTTTATTATTCATTATTAGACCTACTTATTCGTTCCCTCCAACTGGTTTTGTTTTTATAATCCTGTAGTCACCTGAACAGAAAGAAATTCTGTTCACCCTGCCACCGAACTTCGCTAATCCACACCATATCTAACTTCAACCTCATTTCTCATTTCAAATTTTCTATCCTCTCTACCCGAATAAGGGATCTAACATTCCACGCTCCGATCCGTAGAATTCCAGTATTGTCTTTCCTGATGACGACACCCTCCTGAGTAGTAAAAAAAAAATTGTGCATATGTTCGTAAAACTAAGGGACTCTACGGTGGTGATTAGTCCCTAAACTTACAAACTACTTACAATAACTTAAAGTAGCTTATTCCAAGGACATCACAAACAACCATGCCCGAGGGAGGACTCTAACCCCCGACGGCGAACGGCCGCGCGCACCGGAGATGGATGCCTTAGTGCGTACGGCTATTCTGCCGCGGATTTCCTGAGTAGTCCCCGCCCGGAGATCCGAATGGGGGACTATTTTACGTCTGGAATATTTTACCCAAGAGGATGCCATCATATATTCATACAGTAGAACTTCATGTCCTGGGGAAAAGTAACGGCTGTAGTTTCCCCTAGCTTTTGGCCGTTCGCAGTAACCGCATGGCAAAGCTATGTTAGCGATGTTACAAGGCCAGCTCAGTCAATCATCCAGACTGTTGCCCCTGTAACTACTGAAAATGCTGCTGCCCCTCTTCAGGAACCACATGTTTGTCTGGCCTCTCCACAGATACCCCTCCGCTGTGGTTGCACCTACGGTACGGCTATCTGTATCGCTGAGGCACGCAAGTCACCACACCTTGGCAATGTTTGAGGTTCAGGGGGTGGATAGATGTACATGTAGATGTAGACTAGTTCTTGGATACTTGTTGATATAGATATAGATTAGTTCCTGGATAGATATTGATATACATTAGTTCCTGGATATCAAAACTAGACTTATGAGTCTTGAGGGATTTTTCGCAGTCTTCAGATGAATAAAATTCTTGAAAATCCGTCTGCATATAGCTTTTACTTTCTAAAACAAGACCGGTTTCGGGAAAGTTACTCATCTTTAGATCTGTTAACAAATGTTACGATTGATTGTAAGCTACTATTTACAACATATAATATCCAGAAAGTTAATGGGAAAAATTGTTAAAAAGCATACCAATTCTATGACGTTACAGAGTAACCTGCTGCGTGATGAATAAGTTTTCACAGTCATTTCTAAAATACAGTAGCCCCCAGAGGCTTTATGTAATGTATTTCCATTCATCCGATTGGTGGATACTTTTTCGTTAAACTTACTCAGTAAGTGATTATTGACTTGCATACAAAATCATTTCTAAAGTTGTAACTTCATAGAATTGGTATGTTTTTTAATAATTTTTCCTATTAACTTTTTGGATATTATACGCTGTAAATAGTAGTTTACAATCAACTGTAACATTTGTCAACAGATCTGAAGATGGGCAGCTGTCCCGAAACCGTTCATGTTTTAGAAAATAAAAGCGATCTGCAGACGGATATTCAAGCATTTTACCTTGAGGAAGACTAATGGGTTAGTGACCACAAATTCCGACTTTTCTTATAATTAATAGACCAGAACATCGATTATTGTATACATGACGAGAAATTGGAAAGTTTCCTCTAATTGTTGATAATAATGAAGTGAAACACGAAACTCACCGACAAGGAGGATTGCGACCGCGGAGTTCATTTCGCCAATTGTTGTGTGTTGCTGTTGGGCAGACTGTGTTGAGATGCGGCATCAGGGCGTCTTTTATACGGCGGTCAGCCACTTAGCGAGAGACGCGTCGTTAAGATTACGACGTCTAATGGTCGCCGGTCCCGGAGACACGGCTCAGGTTTGCCCCAGCCGGCTCTTCTACTACGGGCTTCCCTAGTAGATGCAGAGGCGGATAACGCGCTTCCTCCTGCCGCCATTCTGTCACACGTCTGCAGACGTCAACTGATTCTCGCTAAGTACGGTGTCAACTGTACGGCACGCACTATTCTAACACTGACACTGACAACATTTTAGAACGAGTGTGTGTTTCTTTTTGCGTTACGTAACGTTAATATTAATGTCAACGGATTAGAAACAAGTAAATTTTAACAATAAGCTCGAACGTCAAATATGGATAATAAGTCAGACTTGCCTTCATCTACAGCCACATCGGTTCCCTGAGAATCACTGTTAAGTGCCTGACAGAGGGTTCATCGAACCCCTTTCAGAGTGTGTTGTTGCAAGCTTTCCCGACGTAATATATTCTTGAATGGTTCACTGGAGTACCATCGGGTAGTATTGTAGTAATCACACAATATTTCACCGAGACAACTGCTCGCTATCTTAAGAGTGCCTCTTCAAGTACCCCTTTCAAACTGTTTATGTGCCAATCACTCTTGAATAGCACACAGGTAGAAGGAACGCATAAATCTCTCCTTGCGAGCTCTGATTTATCTTTTTATTTTATTTTATTTTTCTTTTTTTTATGTTGATGGTCTCCTCCTCTATAAGTAGAAGTTAATAGTATAAATATCCGTATTCGGAGGAAGAAATTGGTGATCGATATTTCGAAGTAGATCTCGCAGCTTCGAAAAAGTCATACAAAAATGAAATGTTTGTAAACCATTGGGACTAAACTACTGTGCTAATCAATTCATAGTCTTACAAAGTACTTAAACTATCCTCAGGACAACACACACACACGCACACACACACACACACACACACACACACACACACACACACACACACATATATATATATATATATATATATATATATATATATATACATACACGCGGAGGAGGACTCGAACCTCCAGCGGGAGCAGCCTCGCGGTCCCTGACAAGGTACCTACAAAATCGTCATTCTTTTGGTCAGATCCCTACCCCTACCTTTGTATTATTTCCACGACACACTCTATACCGCGATAATTCAGAACTTCTTCCACCGTTTTCTATACCCTCCGACAATCCCATCAGCGCAGCACTACTTCAAAAAAGGACTGTCATTCGTAGTATAGGCAGAGATAGGCAGACTATTTAGTTCTATTGCATCTTCTAAGGCCTCTGACAATATAACACGACTCTTTGTTTCGTCTTCCACACGAAATTTTTTTGCCTCCTTCCAATATAAGTCGGCCGTAATTGCAAGTCCTAGAATGTACAACCTTTATTATTATTATTATTATTCACATATGGGCCAATAGGACCACGCAAAGTACACTCTGTATATGTCGCTTTTGTGCCAAAATTTCATCAGAGCACGGTATTCTAGTCGGTTTTGTAACATCACTTTGGCCAACTTTCCCGTCAAATAACTTTTATTTGAATATGTTTCTGTCTCTAACGTCTGCCTGAGTTACACCGACTAGTTTAAGATCATCCTTAATATCAACGACCCATGTAATTGGCCCAGTTTTGGCCTTGCTTCTATTTTCCACAGATCTGAAAATGGCGTACATATCTTCTCGAGTCACAGTAACTGCGTACATGCTCGGAAGTGCGATCGTAGCACTGCCGCGGATAGAAATAGAAACGGAACTTACTTTGTAGACGATCCTCTTATAACACCATCTTTGCTTCATCTTCCACACAACACTTGTTATGTGTTCCTTCCAATTTAAGTCAGCCGTAATTTTAATTCCTAGGTATTTAGTTGAATGTACGACCCTTATTATTATTATTATTCATGACTGGGCCCAATACCACCATGCAAACTACAATTAGTGAATGTCGCTTTTGATGGTTGGGCTTCCTTTGTGCCCAAGTTTCTTCCATCTTGAGAATGAAATCTTTTCATTTCATCAGTCCACGTGTTTTAGTACTTTTCTGCTGTCCCTCTGACCAACTTTCCAGTCAATTATCTTTTATCTGAATGTTTTTCTATCTGTAACGCCTGAGTTACACCGAGCTGGCCGCGGTGGCCGAGAGGTCTGCGGCGCACCAGTCATATTCTGCACGGCCACTAGGGTCGGGAGTTCAAATGCCCCCTCGGGCATGGATATATGTGCCGTCCTTAGTATTAGCTAATTCATACGTAGTTTGTAAGTTTAAGGACTGATGACCCCGTAGTTCAGTCCCATAAGCTCTACAAACATTTGAACATTTGAGTTCCACCGACTACTCTAACATCCTCCTTAATCGCAGCGATCCATTTAATTGGTCCAGTTTCGACCCTTCTTTCTGTTTTCGTAGAATTCTACTATCTGTTACTATTTATTTTGTCAATCTAATTGAGGCTTCATTGCAGTGTTGTAATGCATACGTTTTATGAATGTAGAAAGTGATTTTTTATAATAAATATTTTGCTTTAATATGAAGTTAAATTTTTTTGACAGCGAATATTGTTTGTTGCTTTTCCCAGACCGTTATATTGTATGCTTACCCCCAAGTATTTAAAGTGAGAATCTCTTTTTATTTTTTCCTTATTTCTTTTTCAAAAACTTTGGTGCTCGCATGTTGCAGGTCATATATATACATATATATTTTTAAATGATATTTGTAGTCCTACTTTTTCCGCAATTTCTTTAAGAATCTGAATTTGTTTTTGATCTGTGGTAAAATCTATAGTTAAAATTGCTAGATCATCTGCAAATGCGAGGCAATCTACTCCAGTAATACTTCTGCCAATCTAAACTGATTGCTTTCTATTTTGATTCGACTTTTGCTTTCTCCTTTCTATAATTACCTTTTGGAAAACACAGTTAAATAGCAATGGGGAGGCCCCATCTCCATGTCTAACACCAGTCTTTACATCAAATGGTTTTAAAATATCTCCCATGAATTTAACCTTAGAACTAGTGTCAGTTACCATTTCCTTATTCAGTGTTAAGAGTTTTATTAGCTAGCCCTTGTTCCTTTAAAATTTCGAAAAGATATTCACGATCAAATGCGTCGCGGGTCTTCTCAAAATCCACAAATGTGCATACAATATTTTTACTACAAAATCCTTTTGTGCCTAAGAATTAGTTTTAAATTAATAATTTGTTAGATCTACCTAATTGTTATTCAACAATTTTAGGTTCCAACTATTCTTGGGCTCGATGAGGTAAACATTGCAAGAGAATTTTGATTGTGACCGGGAGAAGAGAGATTCCTTGCTAATTATCAATATCGGACCTATCTCCTTTTTTTTATGCGATGGGTGAATTAGGGCAGATTTCCAGTCCTCGCTCATTTTCTCAGTTTACTGGTTATGTGCTGTTACTTGAGTGATCTCTTTATACTGTTAGGGCCAGTAGACTTCAGTAGTTCTGCAATTATACCGTTTCCTCTGGCTGCTTTAAGTCTCTTAATTTGTTTAGTTATTTCGATTTCATCGGGTTCTTTAGTGTTAGGTTGGTGGTATTACTCTGATTTAGATAGAATGTATTCGCAGATACTTGACAGTTTAATAGTTTTTCAAAATAATTAGCAAGTACCTTACAATTTTCCTTGTTGTTAAGAGCTATTGATCACCAGGGCTACATCATCTCCCTACACTTTGTATTAAGTGGGCAGGAATTATCATAAGTGTAATTATTGAAATACAGCAACTTGCACAGTTTGCTGTGGTAGGTCTTGTTTTTTAATTTATCCGTCTGTTTCACTGGCTCTGAAATTCATCAAATATAATAAGAGAGATATAAAACAGCCACTGAAGATATCAACTGAAAACAACGAGAACAACGCGCAGCGTGCATTTATCCAGGAAAGCAATCAAAAGAACAACCCTCGACTTTATCACTAGACCATCCATGCAGCGTTCATGGTAGTATAAAAATTATCTAAACCAACGATCACGTTTTTGAATGAATATGTATTTCAATTAACTGAATACGATTTTCACTACACATAACGATTCTGTCCTCAGAAAGTAAAACACGCTTCTGAAATATGGACGTAGTAAAAATATTAGGTCTAATCATTGTGCAGAAAAGTCCAGAACTGTACGGATGATATGAAATCAAGAGGCGATCCTTGGACAGTCTTCAGCTGCATATATGTATATCAAACGATCCTTTCCTTTAAGTCAATTTTAGGAAAAATTTCTTTTCTCCAAAAGTCTCTTCAGTACCTCTTCATTAGTTAACGATATAACCACCAAATCTTCAATATTCTTCTATATTACCAAAATTTAAAAGCTTCTCTTCTTTTCTGAACTGTTTATCCACCACATTGAACTCCCGTTGAAGGCTACAATCCAGACAAATGACTTTATAAAATATTTCCTAACACAAAATTCTTCTGCGTGGTGTGGTACAGCAACCGTGTTATGTCGAACTCTCGAATAAAAGAATGTCTTGGTTGCAACCAAGACATTTTTTTATTCTAGACTTCCTAACGCATGTTAACAAATTTCTCTTCTTCAAAACCGCATTTATTCCTATTGCCATTTTGGCATTTGGCATTTTGTCATTCTTCATTTTATATCTTCTCTACTCGGCCCGTCAGAAATTATTTTATCGTCCAGATTACAGTACAAATCTACCAACTTAACTGTCTCTTTTTCTAATCTAATTGGCTACGCATCGCACGATTTAATTCAACTACATTCCATTACCCTTCTTTTGCTTTTGTTAATGTTCTCTCCTTTCAAGACACTGTCTACTTTGTTCAGTTGCTCTTCCAGGACCTTTGCTGTCACTGACAGAATAACAATGTCATCAGCAAACCGCAAAGTTTATATTTCTTCTCCCTGAAATTCCATGTCAAACTTTCTCCTTGCTTTCCTTCACAGTTTGCTCAATGAACAGATTGAATAACATTAGGGAAAGGATACAGTCCTGTCTCATTTCCTTCCCAACTGCTGCATTGTTTTCGTGCCCTTCGATTCTAAATGTTCAAATATTTGTTAAGCTTTTGAGACTTAACTGCGGGGTCATCAGTCCCTAAACTTACAAACTACTTATGAACTATGGCACCAGCGTAGGCCACAAAAAAGTTAGAAGGATCTCGTTTCTATACTTCTGGAAGTCAATGCGCCATTCTGAACGACATAGAAGTCCGTACGTCCGGCAATAACGACACCTGGTCACACCATTTATCCACCACCGCGGTATGTTAATGTTTCCTACGCATAAGCAGGATTGTTCTCAGTTCCACGTTCTCTCCGGACGGGGGTCGATGATTGTGCGGATAAACACAAAATTAACAGAACCCGGCGCCATAAGTTACTCCTCCAATCCTGATGTTCTTCCGTCAAATTTCTGCGGGCTAAACGGTGTCTTGGTTTTAATGGAACACACACAATAGGCCTACGTGCGTAGAGGCCACATTCCAGAAGGCGATTTTGGACTCTTTGTGTTGATAATGGGCGTTCTGTTAGTGCCTGCGTTGCAGCTGAGTTGCATTCAGCTTCCTGTCTTGTGGGCTGTTAACAAGAGAATACGGTCCTCTCTTGCTGATGTTACCCGTGGACGACCTTGCCTTCTTTTAACTGTACCTGTTCTGTAGAAATCGGGTCCATGTCGTGGAAATTACACGTTGCGACACTGGAATAGCTGCAGCCACCTCCCTCTGTGTCTGCCTCGCTTCCAACCTTCCTATGGATTTCCATGCCATAGCTTCGGGTAAGTCACGTTGTTGTTGCACTGCTCTGTCTGCTCACTACTCTGTCTGAACCCACCAGCTCGTGTAATTGGTTTGGTAATCACAAGTCAGCACCAACACCCACTGTAACAACTTTCTGTTATTAACACTAAACACGGTTGCTGTAATGTTGTTGCCTGCACTTTGTAGAACCGACACAAGACGGCGAACCCTTTTAGATCATTCTGCCGATGACAGTGCTTCAGAATCCATATATCTCAGAGACCATAGCAGTTTGGTCCCATAGGTTTACACATACTTGAATATTTGAACCTTCAGAATAGTGAAGATGATATTCCAGTCAACACTGTCAAAAACTTACTGCAAATCTACAAATGAAATTTACGTAGTTTTGTCGTCCTTTAATCTGTCTTATAAGATAAATCGTAAGGTGAGTATTTCCTCAAATATTCCTACATTTCTCCTAAATCCAAACTGATCATCCCCGAGGTCAGATCCTACTAGTTTTTCCATACTTTTTTAAATAATTCGAATTAGTATTTGGAACCATTACTTATTAAAAATCAAGTTCTGTATTTCCCTCACACACACACACACATTATTTTCCCACCTTAAATTAATTTACCTCCGCAGAAACAAATGTTGGTCTAGAATATGTTTATATTTTATTTTTTTATTTTTTTTTATTTTTTACTTTACTGGTGTGCAACGCAGATTATGTTGTTTCCCAGTTAAGCTTTTACTTGTCTGCTTTAAAAGTGAAACAACATTTTCACTCTAACTGGAGTAATGCAGTCTATTATATCGAGCTTGGTCACAGGTGAAAGTAACGGAATTACACGAAGCAGACTAGCTGACGGTCGGGAATTTCAGAGAACATTAAAGATAGTGCGTCTGAGATGAACCGTAAATTTGGTTGGTTGGTTGTTTGATGGGAGGAAGGAACCAGACAGCTGGGTCATCAGTCCCTAACCGTAAAATTTACTCAGTGGCGGTTCGAGGACGTTGCTCTACACATGGAAGTTATTACTTGGCGTCCTTAACGATTCATTCAATGTAATAATTTAAAATATAGGTAAAGTTTGCCCTTATCGGTTGACACCATTTTGGCCTAATATTGTGACATAATTTATTAAAATCAAATAAAAGGAATAAAGTAAATACTAATAGGTCATAGCAGTAAGATATTAAAACTTAAGCATTGCCTTGTTACGTAACAGGCTGCAAGAGTGCTTGCACTTCAGATTTTTCCATCTTCTGCTTCGACTTCGCTATCAATTAAAATTGGATATTACAAGTGTCCTGTGATACTAAACTGTTTAGTAAATATCTGAAAATATATAGTTTGTAATACAATTCCGGCGTAGTCTAAGTGATTTATCCAGATTGTAACCATCATTGCGAACTTAGAGATCTTATTTAGCTGCGAGAATAAAGGGAAATCATCCTGCCAGAAATTCAGTTTCGAACGAGTTTTTTTTCTTTTTCAGTTCACGGAATGTATGACATTAACTACGAAATGGGTACAGTAGAAAATGTGTTCGCAGGCGGGATTCGAACCCTGGTCGCCTGGTTTCTAGTCAGTTACGCTGACCCTTACACCACTTTTTTTATTTATCCAGGCGGGATTCGATCCCGGGTCTAGACAGTTGCGGTGACCCTTACACCACTGGGGACACAGCGATCATCACACCTGCACGGATTCCCTGAGTACGCTTCCCGTCATATACAAATTCTCAACTTTACTCTGCCCAGTATTAATGTGACTACCTAAAACTGACGTTGGATCAACCTAAGTGGCATATTATTGACTACGTTCGATAAAAAACTTATAATAATAATAACCAGATCATTTAAGTTTTTCCTGGGCTACCTGTTGTGCCGTGCTTCCATGCACAATAATAGACACACGAGAACTACAATAAAAATTACCGACGTCGACGCTGCCTTAGCTACCCGACTTTAAGTCAGGCGCATGAATCTTTCTTACCAAAAAAGGAAAGAAGAAAGGGGGGAATGCACACGTCCCTTTACCTCCCATCATTCCTCTAGCACACTTTAACCTGCGTCAGTTTTCGCTGCTACTAACTGTGAAAGGAACTAAATAAAAATCTTGCACTTCGGCGCTCCTGTTCCTCTCAGTTTGGTGCCCCAAGCGGCCGTTACTAATAGGCCCATGTTCTGTACGGAAATCTGTGCCGATTTTGCACTCCCCAAATAAGCGGCTTGTGTCGATTCCGTATTAAACCGGCCGTAAACAGACGATAATTCTGAAGACGCCAGGATATCTCGACACATAATGGAACAAGAGATTTAGAGATGACTCAATACTGATGCCATTCATATATCGTTGAACACTAGTCATCTAGCCTGTCGATTGACTATGCTATCGGTGAGTGAATTTTTCTCTTACATTCAAAAGCCATCTCGTTGGTGAGGTTTCTGAATGGTCTGTTTTCATCAATGAATTGTTTGTGTTGTTTCGTTTCCCTCGGTGGACGTGAGGACCAAAAATATCTGAACAATGAAAATTTCAATTAGTGAAATCCGAAAAATATCGGCCATGTGCTACGTCAGATTGAAATGACACATACAGGGAGAAGTCAACTCCAACCATGATTGTTCAGGAATAATTTCGGAATATTTGATATAAGAGACAGAGCTATACACCGGAGCATTGGTTTGACTAAAGTCAGAGTATAGCGATATGCACAGATACAGGTGGCGGTAGTATAGCGTAAGCAAGTTACAAAAGCGCGGGGCTTTGGCTCAACTGGCATTAGTACTCCGATGGTTCGTGTGAAAAATGGCCAACTTAAGGTTACGGTAGTAACACTCAAAGTAAACCTTTGCGATTGCCGTTTTCGAAATATAAATGAAAATAACGGCTTAACCGTATATCTGAAACGAAAACTGAATAAAAAGATTTATAGAGGAGAAAATTATCTACAACTTTCCTCTGTTGTTTTTTTCGTAACTCGCACTGTTAAAGAGATATTTACAAGAATAACAGCGATTTGATACCGCCTCGTGATTGTACATATACAGGCGCAAGGAAATGTCACATGACATTCCTCGCCCAGAACTGTCTCTGAGATACGCCATCTTGCCTCCCGTTTTTTATGATTTTCTTATTATAACTAATGTTTTGTCTTTTCAAAGCAGTGGCACAAAAGTTAACAAAAGCACGTCGTTTTTTAGTACGATAAATTATAATCTAATGTCTGAAAATGTAATCTTAGCTGTCAGCAACTGCTAGCAATAGTACGAGAATTAATGGAAAATGCTGTAGTTGTTCCCCGAGGTGTAGTGGGTAGTGCGTTATTTTCTTATGCATGTGGTCGGTAGTTCTAAACCCAGCGATACCTTCCTTTTTTTTTCTTTTTTTTTTCTTTTTTTTTTTTTTTTTCGCCTTCGCTCCTAAAAGGGTTTCCGGCACTCCCATTAATTAAATAGAGCTATCTTCTGCAACATTTAGAGTTGTGCAGATGTAAGAGTGCTCCCTCTAAAAGCTGTGTTTGTTCTATTTCGTGAACATGCCGTTGAAATACGAATTGAACGATGATTTTCTGAAGCATTTGCACAACAACGGAGAGGATACCGTGATTATTCTAAACAACTTGCAGATTCTGGTAGTTTCCTATATAGATGAAGTCTAGATTTCTGTGGCAACTATCGTCCCTTAATGAAACGGAAGGGAAGTGTATACATTGCGACAAATTATTTTGTTTATTTTTCTTCTAAGCAATTATTCACTTTTTATGGAATATAATGAAAGTCATTCATTAGAATCAAAGCGTCTACTAAAATGTTTCTCTTTGACATGGTTGCTATGGACGCTTTTGACGTAGATTATATTACCTTTTCTGTGATTCAGATATGCCTTTGTTCGTATTATATCTGCCCCTGGGTATGTATTTCAGTTCAAAACCTGGTTCCGAACTCTCTGTTTTATCATAATAAAAATATATCTGGTACCTTCCGGTGTCTCCTGGTCTCTTCCACGTATACAGCCTTCTTTCAGCAACCTGAAACCAGGTGTGTGTTATGATTAAATTATGTTCCATGCAGAATTCTACCAGGCGACTTCCTCTTTCATTCCTTCTGCCCAGTCCATATTCACCTAATATTTTTCCTTCTCTTCCTTTTCCTACTGCCGAATTTCAGTCTCCCATCACAATTAAGTTTTCCTCTCTCTTAATTGTCTGAATAATTTGGTTTAATTTGGTTTACCTCCTTATAAATTTCTTTGAACTCGTCATCATCGGCAGAGCTAACAGGCGTATGAATCTGTACTACTGTGGTCGGTGTTGGCTTCGTATCTATCTTAACTACGATAATGCGATCATTGCGCTCCTCCCAGTGGTTTAACTGCATTCCTATTTTCGTATTCATTATCGGACCTACTCCTGTAATATGTCCAACTGATTTTGTATTTATAATCCTGTATTCACCTGACCAGAAATCCTGTTCATCCTGCCACCGAACTTCACTAATCCCCACTATATCTAACTTCAACCTATCCATTTCCCTTGTTATATTTTCTAACTTACCTACACGATTAAGGGATCTAACATTCCACGCTCAAATCCGTAGAATGCCAGTGTTGTCTTTCCTGACGACCACATCCTCCTGAGTAGTCCCTGCCCGGAGATCCGAATGAGGTACTATTTTACCTCCGGAATATTTTACCCGAGAGGATGCCATCATCATATATTCATACAGTATAGCTGCATGTCCTCGGGAAAAGTAAGGGCTGTAGTTTCCCCTTGCTTTCAGCCGTTCGCAGTAACTGTGTGGCAAAGCCACATTAGCTCATGTTACAAGGCCAGCTCAGTCAATCATCCAGACTGTTGCCCCTGTAATTACTGAAAAGGCTGCTGCCTCTCTTCAGGAACCACACGTTTGTCTGGCATCTCCACAGATACCCCTCCGCTGTGGTTGCACCTACGGTACGGCTATCTGTATCACTGAGGCACGAGAGCCAGCCCATCGTGGCAATGTCTGTGGTTCATGGGGGCGGGGTACAGCTTTACACCTGTTAAAATTAAATCATTTCTGTGCTCAAGAATAGCCAGAGCCATTCATTTCTTTTACCTTACACAAATGGGTTGTGTTCTACGCCACACAACTGTCATTACAATTTGTTTGTGCAATGGGCACCTACTAGCAATTTTATCAATACTATATAAAATAGATACACAGCATGTCAGCTATGGAGACAGGAAGTATAATAATTTGAATACTTACGCCACGTATTAAAGTAAGCAGGTACTCAAGCTATAGGAAAACAATACTTTCTAGCTGTCAGTCTGGCCACACGTCGTTTTGTATGTTATTTATGTCCTAGATTATCAAAACAAAATCAACTAGGTACTGTATAAGCATTAATCAGCCGTTCGCAGAACGCCCAAACGTCTAGAACAGCCTCGTGCTTCTGGTCAGAGTAGAGCCATCGTTATCCTAAGACTAGTCGCAATTCATAACTGTGTTATTGCTTATATTCTCGTATATTTTATGCAGTACTTTCACCTCCAGTAGATAATCCTTACACGACGTAATCGAGATGCGCTGAAAGGGTGCAATGAAAATAAGTTTATTTTAATCAAATTTGAGTATAAAACAACAATCAACTAAAATAAGTTTATTGTTTCGGCACAGTAACTACTATAAACAAACGCAGTTTTTTGTTTATAAATATCAATAATGGAGGATAGGTGACAACACACCGTAAAGAGGCTCGCTGAACTGCTGACAGACACAAAATAGTTAATCACATTCACACAACTTAGATTTTTGACCATAGCCTTCGTCAGAAAAGTTGTCTGACTGATTGCGTGAATCTATGTGTTTCTTCTTCTGACGAAGGCCATGGCCGAAAATTTAAGTTTTGTGAATGTGATTATCTGTTTTTGTGTCTATCAGAAGCTCAGCGAACCTCTTTACGGTGAGTTATTACCAAGGAGGTTAAAATAAAGGGAGATGGCATTATCGCCGGCCGCGGTGGCCAAGGAGACTGAGGCGCTTCAGTAACGGTCTACACGGCCACTACGGTCGGGGGTTCGAATCCCCCCTCGGGCATGGATATTTGGGCCGTCCTAGTTCGTAAGTGTTCATAAGTAGTTTGTAAGTGTAGGGACTGATGACCCTGTAGTTAAGTCCCATAAGCCTTACAAACATTTGAACATTTGAATTTTATGGCATTATCTATGCCGAGAATGTACAGCAGTTGAAGCCTGTCCGCCATGTTGGTCAGTTTTGGAATGCTGTTTCTCCGTTAAAACTATGTGTTAAGTCGACCCTCTTACTGAAACTTCCTGGCAGATTAAAATTGTGTGCCGGAACAGGGACTCGAACCTGGGACCTTTGCCTTTCGCGGGCAAGCGCACTACCGACTGTGCTATCCCGACACGACTCACGATGCCGCCTCACAACTTTACTTCCGCCAGTACCTCGCATTCTACTTTCCAAACTTCACAGAAGCTCTCCTGCGAACCATGCAAGACTAGCACTCCTGGAAGAAAGGTTATGGTGGAGACATGGCTTAGCCACAGCCTAAGGGATGTTTCCAGAATGAAACTTCCACTCTGCAGCGGAGTGTGCGCTGATATGAAACTTCCTGGCAGATTAAAATTGTGTGCCGGAACCGGGACTCGAACCTGGGACCTTTACCTTTCGCGGGCAAGCGCACTACCGACTGTGCTATCCCGACACGACTCACGATGCCGCCTCACAACTTTACTTCCGCCAGTACCTCGCCTCCTACTTTCATATCAGCGCACACTCCGCTGTAGAGTGAAAGTTTCATTCTGGAAACATCCCTTAGGCTGTGGCTAAGCCATGTCTCCACCATATCTTTTCTTCCAGGAGTGCTAGTCTTGCATGGTTCGCAAGAGAGCTTCTGTGAAGTTTGGAAAGTAGGAGACGATGGACTGGCGGAAGTAAAGTTGTGAGGCGGCATCGTGAGTCGTGTCGGGATAGCACAGTCGGTAGTGCGCTTGCCCGCGAAACGTAAAGGTCCCAGGTTCGAGTCCCGGTTCCGGCACACAATTTTAATCTGCCAGGAAGTTTCATATCAGCGCACACTCCGCTGCAGAGTGAAAGTTTCATTCTGGACCCTTTTACTGTTCAAATGTTTGTAGAGTCTATGGGACTTAACTACGGGGCCATCAGTCCCTAAACTTACAAACTACTTATGAACTACTTACAACTAAGGACGGCACAAATATCCATGCCCGATGGGGGATTCGAACCCCCGACCATAGTGGCCGTGCAGACCGTGACTGGAGCGCCTCAGTCCCCTCGGCCACCGCGGCACTGTTAAAGCATTGAACTGACAGTCACTGCAAAGTATGTACTTTCAAGCAATATACTTTCTTGAATAAATACTCATCATAATAGGTTTGAAAAGTTAATTTTTAACGGCTAATTTGCACTCTTTTAAGAAATTGTACGTCACGGCAAAATCGTCGGACGTTTTATTCTTATTTAAAGTGACATAAAACATTAGCTCTGCAATACGAACACTTCTCCAAAACTTATCAATATGGCGGAGGCAGGCATCACTTTGTCAGTGTAAGGGCGTCTCCCAGTATTCTTACCTCTTTGGTTGTTACCTACCCTCCATTATTGATATTCTTATCTGATTTTCCACTGTTAATTTTTTTTATATAAATATATCGAAATTTCAACACATAATTTTAGTCGACGTTATGTATGGCAACGAATAAAGCAAACTGAATGATTCAATATCGATAGAATTATTCATATGGTGTCTGTTCATTCGGACGTGTCAAAAGTACAGATACCATTGGTTGACATTAACAGCCGTAATTTTACGGTTTCAAAATATTGAAACACGTAGACAGTTACAGGGCAGGAAGGGAAGCGTGACTGGCTAGCCCAATTGGTTAAGGTGACTGCTGGACAGAAACTGGAAATCCGGGTTAGGATCCCGGTCCAGTACAAATTTACAGCTTCGCCATTCAGTTCTCTGGAACGGTCGACACGTTTCAATATTTAGAATTGGTAAAAATAACAGATGCCACAATGGCGTCTGCGATAAATCGAGAATAGGCGAGAAACAGCTTCGGTGGTTAATGAGGATCGTTTGGAGGCGACGGTCGTGACAGAGCGCACATACTGCGGGACTCGTTAGGGACTCCCCAGACGACGGTGACGTAGGCCGACGACTCCCAGGCGTGTTTTAGTACGCAGTTACCAGGAACACACATTTCAGTCAACGTCGGAAACAACTGTTTCAAATGTTTGTTAAGCTTATGGGACTTAACTACGGGGTCATCAGTCCCTAAACTTACAAACTACTTATGAACTACTTACGAACTAGGACGGCACAAATATCCATGCCCGAGGGGGGATTCGAACCCCCGACCGTAGTGGCCGTGCTGACCGTGACTGGAGCGCCTCAATCCCCTCGGCCACCGCGGCCGGCGGTGTTCCGTAACACGTCCGATTTGATTTCATATGTAAATTCAAGACTTTAATTAGGTTCATCAAAAAAACCATAATAATTACGACCAAGTATACTCGTAACATACAGTAAAACATAACATACAAGTATTCTCATGACATACAGTCAGCGGATCCACATATTACTCGTTAACTAAGCTTTCGACACAGCTCATAATTAAGGAAATTAAGGCTCATTGGTCTATGCGAGGTACGAGGTAGAATCCAAAATTTTCGGGACCGGTGCTGCTGTCTGGAAAGTAGGAATAGATCAGCTAGGTAGCGAGAGTTGCATATCTGTTAAGTCAGAGTGTCATTCAGCTGGGAGGACGTGTTGCGTGTCCACAGTGATTTGCGAAATAGTCTGTGTTTGGCGATGGATCCGCGAACAGAACAGCCCATGTGTATCAAATTCCGTGCGAATCTCGGGAAAAGTGTTACAGAGACCCGTGTAATTATTCAAAAAGTGTTTGGAGGACAGAGCATGAGCTGCAGGCGTGTGTTTGAGTGGCGAGGCAGGTGAAGACGAAAGTGATGAGCATGATTATCGTTTTCTTTGATAGCAAGGGAATTGTGCACAAGGAATTCGTCCCACCCAACAAAAACAGTGAATTCCGCGTCCTACTGTGACGTTCTGCGACGGTTCATTGGAAACGTGCGGTGACGACGGCTCGAAGTTTGGCGTCTAGGGAATAGACTTGCGCATAGTAGTTCGCGATCGGGAGCGCTCACTTTAGTTCCAGGCTCTGCCGCGAACTAGTTCGTTCTTTTAGTACGTCCGCTCCCAGTGACGGCTGAGCGGCGTGGTCTGCGCATGCAGGTGGAGGGAGAAGTTCCCCCACCTAGTTGCTTCATGCGCTTGCTGATTGAGCCGCTAACGATATCACACAAACCAAAAGAAACAGTTTGTGGATAATTTCTCGCGTTTGAGTTTAGAGTTACCTCTATATCTTGGCATTATGTAATTTATTAGTCAGATATTACAGAGTGCAGAATACTTCAAAGCAGAAATTTTGTAGCACTGAACAATGTAGTCTAGCAGGCAGACGCTAACCTCGAAATGGCTCTCATCAGCAGAAGGCAAACAAGTGATTTTTAATTCTGTTCGCGACCTATCGCGCATATTATAGTTCGCGACCTATCGCGCATATTTTAGTTCGCGATCTATAGCTCATATTTTAGATCGCGACCTATCGCGCATATTTTAGTTCGCGACCCGTAGCTCTCCTTTTAGTTCACAGCTCGGCCGCGAAGTAGGTCGCTCTTTTTAGTTCGTCAGCTCCTTTTGGCTTTTGCTACCGCTACTAAAACTACAGCCGAGCTGCATCTCAGCTCGAAATGACGGCAACTGGCAGAAGGGAATCACGCGATTCTGCGCGCTCTCGCGTCCTCTTGCTGTTACCCGTCAGTCTTCGGAAAAGAAGCGGACGAACTAAGAGGCGAGCGATCTGCGAACTAGTTCGCGTAGTTCCTCTGTGGGAGCGCTATTCCGAACTAGTTCGTTCGAGAACTATACAAGACTACAAGGGAACTGGCTGCTGCATTACGACAACGCGCCCTGCCACGCGTCCTTGCGCACCAGGACCTTTTTGGTAAAAACCCAAAAAGGTGGTTGTACCCCAACCACCGTATTCGCCAGATTTGGCACCTTGCGACGTCGCGCTATTCCCAAAACTGAAACTCAGTTTGAAAGGGTGTAGGTTCGACGCTCTAGAGAGGATTCAAGAAGAGTCGCTGGCGGTACTAAACACCCTCAAAGAACAGAACTTTCAGATAACGTCTGACCCGTGGCAGAAGCGATGGGACCGGTGTGTACATGCGTATAGGACCTACTTCGAGGGTGATGGTGACCATTGGTCCAATGGTAAGGTTTTCAACAGATGGCAGCACAGTCTCGAAAATTTTGGATAACACCTCGTATTTATCTTCTCAGTCAACACGGTGTCAGACTGCTCACCTCGCGTCAGTGCTAAACCAGCGCGAGGAACACATGCACTGGACAAACATATTCTGCCTGTCGCTAGAGCAATGGAGATCTGGCAACATTGCAAATTACGTTTTGCAACTCTGTGACCGGCAAATTATTGAGTTATCACTCAATTAAGCTGAGAATTTCAATTGATTCTTCATGTCTTTTCCTTTCAATAATCTGAGTGACTTTGCCAGCCGCGGTGGCCAAGCTGTCTGCGGCGCGCCAGTCACGGTCTGCACGGCCACTATGCTCGGGGGTTCGAATCCCCCTTCCGGCATGGATATTTGTGCCGTCCTTAGTATTAGCTAGTTCATAAGTAGTTTGTAAGCTTAGGGACTGATGTCCCCGTAGTTAAGTCCCATAAGTTCTACAAACATTTGAACAAGTGACTTTCACTTAAGGTGTGACATTGTTTTCTAGTCGTGGAAAGTCGTTTCTTGCGAAAATTGCGAACAGTCTCTTCCTTTAAGTTTCGATTTAAGTGGTCTAGCGTCTATTGAGAGGCAATGAGGAAGAAGAAAATACTGTACGACTTCACTAGTTCTCTATTCATTTGTGAAGCGCAGGTGTCTTTGCTTCGTGGAGCCTGCCTCGTTGTTGGTAAATTTTTCACCTCTTCTGCGACAGATCTACAAGTATCCAGTTTGAAAATAAAGGATTCTCAAGAAAACTATACATTCAAAAGGTGTTCAAAATTTCCAGGACGGCATTCTTTCAAATTATTTCAAAGTGACTGGAAATACTCAGGTGATTTATCAGTTCCGTGCCTGTAGAAACCAATTGGTTTCGAGTTAAAACTGTCGAGAAACCGTGTTGTGTCAATTTTAGTACAAATAAACAATCTTGACGGTTGGAGAACTGCTTTAAAGCTCTACAACATACGTTCACTACCAGCAGTAACAATCGAACTCCGTACCTTGTGGACTTAGAGGAAATTTCATGTTGTTCTCGTATCGGGATATGAGAGCTAAACTCGTCTTTACATCCCGCAGACATTATACTTTAACTCCTGTGTCAGAAACTTCCTTGTGTAGTTGATCATTACACAGTGCGCCACATCCTCTTCTTCGCCTCTACTGTGTACACTAAGAGCACCTTACGTTGCAAAATAATGTTCAAATGTCTGTAAATTTAAGGAACTTATTGTGTGGCTATTAGCACCTAGCCTTACAAACTACTTAAACTAATTTAAAGACAACACTCACCCATGCCCGAGAGGAACCTCCGACGGCGACCAAGCGTAGCAAGGCACCTTAGAGCGCTCGATCAATCCGCTGCGGCGCTTACGTTGCAACAGCATCAGGAAGCTGGTGTACTTCGCCTTACTGGCCTGGTGTAACATCTGCGACATATGAGTTCGATTCCCTCCCTCGGACGTATGTTTTTGATCGGCATGATAATATCTACTTCACCTCCAGCACCATAACTCAAAACCCGTATTAAATCAATTCGCTGTCACATGGAACAGCTCCGATTTATGGTTGGCAGCAGACGGAATACACGGCAATCAGTAACTCAGTCGCCAGAAACTTTCCTTCAGTTACAAAACTTTGTTTTATAAACCAAAGGTCGTGGTACCTGTTACTGTATATGAACTTGAGACATTGATAATTATGGTGCTTGACTGGCACTCTAATTAGGACCTCCTCTTTTGCGGCGTTCGACCCTCTCGGAACCATATACCTGTAGTTGGATCATTTCGTTGTTATCTCCGAGACTGCCGACTCCTCTAGGTCTCCATGAAAGGAACGTATATGGATTCGCATCCTGAACCAGCACAAAAAAAGTAATGTCATTTGGATCCCTACATAGAGGACACTGGACTACTAGTGAAAAATAATATTTAATATCTCTTCATGCTCTATCAGTAACAACGGTGCCGTTGTTTCCAGTCGACTCACACACATCCTCATTTCTGTTGAGAGCCGGCCGCAGTGGCCGAGCGGTCTGCGGCGCGCCAGTCAGTCTGCACGGCCGCCATGGTCGGGTGTTCGAATCCCCCCTCCGGCATGGAGATTTCAATACAATCTCCTCAAACCTCTCGAAACCAAAGCTAGTTTACCGTCAGTTAAAATGGTTGCTCTGTCTTTTTGATCTACGTTACCCGATAAATATCATTAATGTTTAACTGTTCTCACTGCTTCAGCTTAATACTTGCCACGAAATTCATGTACAATACGTTCATACGAATGACTGGAAAAGTACTGTACAACTGTGAAACGTTGTTGCGCCTGAAAAAACGACGTTTATCGAGCAATGAACTGCGCAATACTACAAATGTCTTCTGATGCATATCAGTTACTTTGGTGTCTTTATTTATTGTACAAAATACTTGTCGCACTATTTTGCGATAGCACATTAAACGGATGCAATGCAACCCCTGTTTATACTTTTTAGAATTCCGTACCTCAGTGGGTAAAACCGGGACCTCTATCTGTTCGACTATTAAGACTCCTTTTCCTCAGGAACGATAAAATGTATCAAGATGAAATTTATATCAAAAACTAACGTCTACCGACCTTCGAACGTGTAAGAAATTTGAGCTTCTATGTCAATGTAGTCAAAAGATACGGCAATTTATATCACACATTTTCATACTCGCAAACTATCTCATCAAAACATGCAGGGTATTTCCCGTTCACCTAGATTCATGAAAGTTGCAGAGAGCAAGGATTACTGCATAAGCAAAGGAAAATTTCCGAAAATCGTTAGTCTGTTGTTATATCACATAATTTTTTGCCATTACAAACATATATTGCCTTCATGATCAGAGATACCAAGAACTTCTGTAGGTTTTTTTTATTGGTTTTTAGTGATAAAGTGATTTACAAGGAAACGTTTTCTGTATAATTTACAAATATTTCATGATGATGGATTGAGTTACGTTGTAGTGACGTTCCTGCGGCTGAGAAAATGATGCATCTACCGCCTAGTTGGTAACAGGTGAGAGACCTTACCTAATAAACACATTTTACATATACGTTTTTTCGACAGTATGTGCCTGTAACACACACAACATCTTTAATGTTTCAAAGAAAAGTAATACCAGTAGTTAATGAAGAATTACACTTTCATTATTTGAGTGAGGTGTCGATATCACATTAAATATCCGTTGACGCGTTCCACTGAACATTTTGCCATTTGCGTAACAAGAATAGCACTATGTTTGACAGTAAATTTTCGCTCTCTCCAGAGTTTCGCAATATCTAACCACTAACTGCAACAGGTACGGTAGCAGACGAAACAAACGCTTCTCAACTGCCATTACCGTACCTCCAGAGTTAGTAAAATATATGAGAGAATACATTAAGGAATGCAAAATTACATTATACAATTTAAAATCATTCTTAAATTTCCGGGAGCGATACTTTGTTGGTAAAAAGCGTTGTGGTGCTCCATTCCAGAGAGTAATGAACTCTTTACATAAGCAACGAAGTTTGTACGGGACCCCCGGCGATAATTGTAGTGACACTTAAACGGATTATATTTTCCTGTAAGCGACTTCCAGATGGCACTGAGGAATGAATTATTGCTTGGAACAGTTCCGTATAGGAACGTGTCATTTGTGGCAGGGCAGTCCAAATCATTAACCAATTACCGAAGAGTCCAGCCGGATGAGACACAAGAGGGATTTCCCAACGATATGACGATGGGTCACGTCCCAGCAGTATCGCCGACTTACTAACGAAGCTTATGTTCACTGCGAGACACCAGACGATAATTACCACGGCTGAGTCATGCTACACCATCTATACTTATAATTAAACTGTAACTGGCAGATTTCTGTATGTAGGAGATAAAAAAATAAAAATAAAAATAAAAAATAAAAAATAAAAACTTAATACGAGTGTCTCTATAACAGTAATAGGATTTTTGTTGGTCTGTCTGGCTGCCGTCTGTTTATGCTCGCATCACGCAAAAACTGCTGCACGAAATTCTATGCAGTTTTCTCAGTTGTATCACAGTCTAACGTATACAGTCACGACTCTCCCACAGAATTTTGCTATACACTGCGACAGTAGCGCTCCAAGCGGCCGGCAAGCTACATTTCTGAATACGAGACTGTATGAGTGCGAAAAGTATCATTTATACTGATTTTAACGTTCTTTTTACAGTTGGGAACGTATGTAATGCCATGAAACAGGCAATAACTTAAAAATAGCTCCACATTTGTCTTTCTTAGATTTCCTAAGAACCGTGACAAGGTACGAAACGATACATTGCAGTACAGTTTATTTAAAATTGTAACCTAGAGATTGTTACTGAATAATTTCAGTTTCTATTAAAAATTAAAAATAAAAGGCTTGGAAACACCAGAAGACCTTTGGCAAAAAGACGTCATAGGAAACGTACATAGAATGCGGTAAGTACAATATTTAACGTACCAAATCAGTCTTCACAGCTTAGATGAAGGAAACATTTCACAGACGTTTCAATAAGCAGCAACAGCAATGAAACTGTTCCACAATAAAGAAAAAACCAATTCCACAAGTTTTGTTACAGGTGTACCACAAACGGCAAGAATCTTCAAAACATTGTCTTCTTAAGCTAAAGTAATCGCACTCAAAAGAATATGTGCGTATAAGAAAGACGAGTGAAACCTAAAGACATCCGATTCATTAGACTCAGCACCGAATTGATACGCGTCGAAAAACTTTGTCATAGAAATTTATGTTTCTCTTATGTTTTATTCTACTTACTTTCAGTGGAATAAGCTGCAAATATACACATATTCGTAAGTATTGTTTCATGACGAAGTTTTTCGTTATCCCACTCAGTCACTGTTTTTACATTAATTTACGTATTATGTATACCTCTTGATATTTTACTAATGTTTGTAACGCAAAAATTATCCTATTTTGTTAATTACGTACTTAAATAATTCTAAACAAACATCACTCCTTCGGTGGCTTGCCCATCACTAGGAGCGATAGTATAGTTGCAACTGTTTGTTGGTAATAACTTTCACAGCAGTCAGTGTCGCGACTGTATATGTTAGACTGTGGTTGTTTTGTTATCTAAATTAAAATTCGGCACACGTTCATACTCCACCTAGAAGCCGAGTTACCTAAACATAGCGTTTTTTAACTGGGTCTGTACGGGAAGCCCAAATGCATTGGAGATACAGAAACCTGATATAGTAACCTTCAGGTGCTATTTCTTAAAACAATTTTACCGTAGTCAGATTATAGGACAAGCGTCAGTTCTCCATGAATTTTCAATCTTACGTTGGTGCCATTTTAACACACCAACACCGGCGTTTTAGTCAAAAACATGCAGGTTTGTTCATAACCATATCAATGACATTCTACGTACGCACGTTTTACTGACGCAGTTCGGAGTGTTTCACGCGTGACAACATTGGACTTAGATTTATTCGAAATGTTCGCTATCCGAACGGGCCACCATCCCGATCATTTCGGATAAACGGGAATTTTCTGTACAACCAACTTCAAAAACAATAAATACGCAAATTTCTATTTAAATTTTTGTGTATAATATTTTGTCCTTACAAAAAGTTCAAGTAATAAAGTGTTAGCTCCGGTATGTAATCAATGTCAGCCCCACTTTTCGATGCACTCGTAATTATTCCCAATTCTTTCCTAAATTTGTTAGCAATAACTTTAGTTGTTTATTGTAAAAATTAAAATTTTTTGCTTTCTGATAAATTTTCCTGTATTTCGATCACAACTGATATAACTCTCTTTTCTTCTGTAGATTACTATAATCGTTTCATTTCATGCACCTTAAAGCGTCGAACTTCTAAATACTTCCAATAATTATCAAATAGGTGTTCTTACCGCTGATTTCGATCCCTTTCAATATTACAAGCAAACTGTATAAAATAAGCAGTTTATCTGGGGTTGCCAGGTTTTTCCTTTTCTCTGTCGCAAAAATAGCCAAATATCGCAATTTTAATCAGTTAACTTTCTTGTGCTATGACAACTATAATGTCATGTGACCCAACAATAATAATGCTGAAATTCAGGGAGAAAGCTGGTCACAGAGTACCTCTGACACGCTAACATTCACAGATGCTAGACTGATATTCCAAGAAACCTTGTTCTGCAACAAAACATTTATCTAAGTTCAGCCAGGAATGAACTCAACCATACCACCAACTGAGGAATGAGGTCAGTCCAAATACAGTCGTATTATAAATGTAATAGTGAGACTCCTGAAGATACAGTGGATACTAAATTTAAGCGCAGTTACTTGTAACTTCTTACTTATTAATTTCAACTTTACTTATAAAACGGTTCGAAAATCATTATTTCAAACTTACACAAGGGTTGACGTCATGCATAGCTTCCGTTACCAATCACTTTCAAATTCTTCAGGACTGATATTTTCAGTTGTTAAATAAACTGAGTTATTGAATCTTCCAGAATATGCTTTAGTACACAGAAAATCATAATAAATTTTGAGGTCAGTGGGCTATAATTCGTAATACTGCACTAAGCATGTTTGTTTACATTCTATATCTTACTTTTGTTTTCGTTGTATTCATAATACTGAACTCTTCCCACCACGTCATTAAAGTAAATGGTGACGTCAACGATAATACAAATGAAGCAATTTCTTTGAAAATTGGAGCGATTCCAGCATTTTTATGCTGTAAAACCTTGGCCAAAATATGTACAAACCTGTCAAAACGTCACTCCCACTCACCACAGTCAACGTGATCAGTGGAGTTATATTGATTCTCTACAACATCCATATCATTTGTTATGTAAATATCCACGAATATCAAATCTTTGAAATTAGGTTTTGATGCTTTTGACAGACATATCTTAGGCCTCAAATACTGGACTTACTTAAAATGATTAAAGTTTGTAGGTAACCTTTTTATGGAGTTGGTGAATTAACATCATAGTATATTGCTTTATTCTAATCTGTAGTTGATTCAACTACCTCTCTTCCATCTTAATTTTTGTCAGCAGATAGTAACATTCTGAATTTAGGTTAATGTCTTTATTATGTAAGTATGCCAGATCATTATCAACAGAATAAATTGAAAATTAGTGACTTCATTAAAATGTTAACGTCATCATAGGCATGTCTAATTTCGCCGTTCGTGTTCTCAATAAACAGATTGTCATTTATCTAAAAAAAGAAAGTATTTCAAAACTGTTAATTATTCATAATTAACACCATCTTGCAACATATTATTTGGTGTCTTCCAGCACCTGATCAAACGTATGCTTGATAGCGAGGAATCTGTCATCAAGGAGAGCGCCACGAATATGTAAGTCATTTTCAGCCTGGTGTCCGGATACTTCTGATCACATCTACATAGTCTGTGCTTAGCTGCCCAGAATTGTCAAAATGTTCAAATGTATGTAAATCTATCGGACCGAACTGCGTGGTCATCAGTCCGTAGCTTACAAACTACTTAAACTAAGGTAAACTAACCTAAGGACAAAGACACACACCCATGCCCCAGGGAGGACTCGAACCTCCGATTGCGAGCAACCGCGCGCTCCGCAGCGAGGCGCCTTAGACAGCTCAGCTACTCCACCGCAGCCCAAAATTGTCAAACCTTTCCTTGGCATTATTGAAAATCTTAAATAATCTTCGTTATTCTATATTCCTTAATGATCTCTAATGAAACCAACTGCAAATTTCCGTGCCTATGAAATCTAGGTTTGCAGGAAGCATATCAGAAGTCTGTTAGGCATCATTGTCAACTGAATGATAAATGCGCCAAATTAAATTGAGTTTTTTCTTTACCATTAGTTTATAACAGAGTAAAAACTGAATTCCATGCGCCACATAAATTGCTACCACAGGCTGTTCATATCCCTGTCGCATTTTGAACATCCAATGAAACATTTGGAGATATAACTTAACTAGTTCATATAAAATCAGTGCCGTTACTTTTTCAACCTCTAGTAACCCAAGAAAATCTAATCTTTATTCTTTTTGCCTTGCCGTAATCTCTCACACAAATACATGAATGCCCCCCCCTCACTCTCTCTCTGTCTCTCTCTCTCTCTGTCTCTCTCTCTCTCTCTCTCTCTCTCTCTCTCTCTCTCTCTCTCTCTCTCACACACACACACACACACACACAACATCGCTACTCTCGTCAAAAATTAACGAGTACGGTTCATTCAAATGTTCAAATGTTTGTTAACCGTAAGGGACTTAACTGCGGGGTCATCAGTCCCTAAACTTACAAACTACTTATGAACTACCTTATACTAAAGACGACACAAACATCCATGCCCGAGGGGGATTCGAACCCCCGACCGTAGCGGCCGTGCAGAGTGGGACTGGCGCGCCGCAGTCCCCTCGGTCACCGCGGCCGGCAGTACGGTTCATTACTAATGTCATGCAATAGTGCAGAAAGTAAACGTGGAGTAATAATATGTTTGTTGAGAGCACGACATTTGTTTCTGTAACTTCTTACGGTATTTTCTTTGTTCAACTTATTTATTAAAGCTCGTAGATGATCGTTTCTTATTGATGAGTACATTGCTAGATGAACAGTACTAATAGCTCTTTCTCCTTCCCAGTATCATTAACAATTTGTAAAAATTATTTAATTTCTTCAATTGTTTCAAGCTCCAAACATTACTGAAGTTGTTGAAAACAACCAACAGGAAATTTCTGCCATAACAGCTCATTTCCTCTACTTCTTTTTCAGACTCCACCATGAGTCTAACCCTACCTCGACAGCTTACCATTTTGTCAACTGTTCGCCAAGAGCTATCAGCTTCTTTGAAATTTTTTTCACAGCTCCCCGTCGCTCAGTTATTCCACCACTTCCGATGGCCAGCAAGAAAGCAACCAGGAAAACAAGGCAGAAAGTGCCTTCTTACCACATTTCTGGAAGTCCTGTGAAAGAGAAGAAAAAGAATTCCTAGAACTAAAAGCAGGAAAGATTGAAAATGAAAGCTGAAACATTAGCGTCAAACAAATCTAAATCTCCTAAAGTAAACAAAATAACTAAGAAACTAAGGAAAACGATTACTTGTTATCTGAGGGGTAAATACTGAACATTGGTTTTTAAAATAATTTCTCACAAAGATACTGTTTCAATTATTTGAAAGGAGTGTAATGAATTAATTTTTTCTAGCACAGAGCCTATCTTCACAAGGAAGTTCAAACAAGATAATTGAGTAAAATAGCGTGGACGCATTTTTTAATCTTCAATTCATATCGGATCAATATTGAACTTTTTTATTCGTACAGTGTGTGTAAGTGAATGGTAGAGTTCCCCACTTCGAACATTTCCTATCTCCACGCATTTTTCAGCAGTCACTTGTGATGAAATAGTCTTTATTTTAGAAGCGACAAGACACTTTAATGCCATTCTTTTACAATCAGCAAATACAGTACGTTTTATATTGTCGAGACAGTTGACGTAGACACCAAGAGTTAACACACTCAGGATGTGTAACGTAACTACGTAGCTGAAGGGGTAATGATTTAATAAAATGAGGAGTTTTCACGATAGCGTTCATATTCATTTTCTTCATCCTCCGTTTTAACCCACTAATTTTGATTTAAAGTCTTATTAACATAAGACCTAAGTCATGTAAAACCAAGGATCACGAGCAGAAAACATAATTCAAAGAATATCGCGCAAATGCTACAGAAAAAACAATTATTTACTTGCAATGTGGTCAGAAACGTCTTCGCGCACATAATAGGATTCAGCATTCCTTCTTGATGTTCATTCAGTTGCTGATATAACCTGTATCGCAATAAACTTTGAAGGAAATTACAGTGCAAAATTTTAATATTGCTCGAACATTTTTATCATTTACATATGTTTTCTTCATCGCAAGTGAATTGTACACTGTCATACTTGACCTATTCATTACAGTTAATTTGAAATTATTAGCCTTGATCTTAATATTGTCAGAGTAACTGAGCTTTTCGTTTATAAAACTCTTTTCTTCGTGCCTTTCCTACGTTCGCGTTCGATTTCTGTCATTGCAAGAGGATGGAAGTTTCTCGGCAGCTGATCTTCTTTCCCTCGTTTCCTCTGAGTTATACTTACGTATCAATGGCGTATCAACCTAGGAGGCACTCTGTCAGTCTGTCCTCTCCTTTCGTCCTAGTTTTCAGTTTGTGATTGCTAAGAAGGGGCAACATCTCTACATCTCTCTGGTGGCGCTCAAGATCGCTATTACATATAAACGAGACGGAAGCGCAACTTGACGAGTAATCCCCCTTTCTCCTTCTACCTCGCCCTCTCCCCAGACAAAAGTCCACGAATCGCCAAGACGAAGTCAGTAAATAATTGGTACGCCTAGGGTGACCAGACGTCCGGATAAATCCGGACATGTCCTCCATTATAGCTCTGTGTCCGGGGTCCAGGCGGATTTTTACATTGTCCTCCTTTTTCATAATGTTGACGGTAATAATATTTTATTTGCGATTATTCCCGTTTTGTTGCTTGTTTTTCATAAACAACCTATCGACAGATGGCAGCAGGATCGTCTATTTTATCATGTATCGATTCATACTTCACAGCTGTGCATTGTAACCTAGTGACTTTCGTAAAATATCGCAATGCCTAAACGCAAGTGCACATTCACTGAGGTTCTATCTCACAAGTACCCCGCTTTCAAGAAAGGTAGAACTGAATTTGAAGCCGAGTGTAAAGTATGCGGACCTGGAACCTATGTCTCAGTAGCCAATAAAGTTAAGAAATAGCTCGACAGATTGTTTCATTGTTGTGGTTTTATTTCAGGAGTTCTTAGTCATTCAATTTTTTTATAGTCGGAAGGGTAAAGTGCAGTATCCATGTCTGTGGCAACTGCTCGACTTGTAGATGTTGGTAGCAGCTCGATGAATTATGCGAGATGAATGGTCTCTACGTTATTCGCTTTTTAAACTATTCAGTGTTGTGGACATGTTGCAAAATTGCTACCAGATCGCGAATCAAAAAAGTACACCGAGAACCAGTCACTACGTGGGTACAATGGAAATTGAGTGCATTCATTTAGCAATAACTTTAATTTGTCATCAGTGGACTGTTTAATTTAAAGCTGCGTAATGTAGTGAATGGTACTCGATATGATCTTCTCCAACGATGGCTTCTCTGACGAAAGTGCAATCTACAATTTTTAGTTCTGTATACAGTTCGGATTTTCGTTCGTCCTCCCTCATGTTTGATGTATTAATACACTTTTAAGAAGCCGTGCCTTCGATAGACATGCTTTTTTCAAATCAGGTTATACAGTAGCTCGGCAGAAACGCGAAGCAATTTTCTGCGAATATTTCACGACTCTCGAATAAGTTGTTACGCCGGTACAACAGTTGTAATTTTTGATAGTGAAAGGAGAATCGACATTTGTAGTGTAACCTTCCAAAACATTAGCATATTTTCTGCGAATGTGTCATGATCTGCATTGACTTATAATAATAATAACAATAATAATAATAATAATAATAGTAACAAAATAAAAAAATTAAAAAAAAGTCTTGCCGTAGCCATAGCACTGAATGTTTACAAATCTAAAAACGTAAAGTCGCACTTTTATTGGTTGCCTTAGCGCTGTTTGTGATTGGTTATCTTTCCTCCCATCATTCGTAGCGTCGTTACCAACATCTACACGTCAATCAGCGGCTTCCGACATTTCAACTCCACTGTAACCTACGGCAATCTGACTGAGAAAATTGGTGATAAAAGTCTCCACTTCAGTGTAGCATTCATGTAAGCCATACAGTTTATTTACATGTTATAAAACGAATTGCAAGTCACTGAAATATTTCAAAGTTCTTACATTAAGTGACCATGATCTCGAAAATCATATTACCACTCAGAAGTACAAGAAAAATCTTCAGGGATGCAGTTCAATGTCCAAGATAGAAACATTATTTCAGCAGCAACAATCTACGTCTGCATTAAGTCACCGAGTTCTTGCAGGAGAAAGAGCTCTAGCATTCCATAATGTTACGCATCATTTTAGCTATAGATCAATGGATTGCACTCCAAAATTAAATGAAGTCATTTATTTTGATTCAGATGTTGCTAAAAAGATTTCCTCGCCGAGGACAAAAACTGGAAGCATTATAAGCAACGTAATTGCTCCTCATGCATTGGATGTAACCATGGAGGCTTTGAGTGGCATATCACGTTTTGGTGTGTCCACTGATGGAAGTAATCATGGCAGTATAAAAATGTTCCCCATTCTTATTCAGTATTTTGATTACAAACATGGTGGTTTAAAAACAAAAGTAATAGGGCTGAAATCCACACCCAATGAAACTTCTGAGACTGTTGCAGAGTATATTACAGAAACACTACATCATTTGGGTATTGCTAATAAGTGTCTGTCATTTACTGGAGATAATGCTAATACAAACATTGGGGGTATAAATCGCAAGGAAGGCAACAATATATACTGACTGAAGAAATCTTTGAACAATGAGCATTTAATCGATGTGGGTTGTCTAGCTCACATTTTACATAATACAATTCAGCAGGGTGCTGATAGTATTTCTGTTGATTTGGAGTGTGTTATTGTGAAAATTCACGATTGTTTTTCTATTTACACAGTTTATGTGAATTTCTTGAAGTAAATTACAAACAGTCCTCTCTCATGTGAAAACTAGAAAGCAAGCCAGCAAAGGTTTTGCTACAGTTTTTTGATAATAGGTTAAGTGAAGCCTACTTATGGCATTTTCATTCATTGATGTCTATGTTCAATTCAAATATTCTTCAGTTAGAAAAGGAGGCCAATACTGTACATGAAGTGAATGAAATTTTAAAATCTGTCTGCAAGGTGCTTGAGGACCGATTAAATGAAAAATTCATTTGCCTAAAGGTTAAAGAGATCTTGAAAAATTCAACAGAAGAAGGCTTTGATAAAAATGTTAAACTTTTTATGGATGAGGCTGTGTTGCTGTATCAATCATGTCATGGATATTTAAAACGATGGCTGTGTATGTTTGATGAATTTTCCTGTTTCAAATGGATGTCTCTTAAAAACGATATTAACTACAGTGATGTTGAGAAAAGCCTTTCGATTCTGCAAGACAAATGTAAAGGTTTTCAGATTGAAGACATAAAATGTCTTGACCAATTTTGTAATTTTAGTCAATTTTTGAAACAGAATAGTAATGATGATGAATTTCTTAGCTTATCATGTAGTGAAAATTGGGCGAAGTTTTTTTGTGAAAGTAAGTCCGTTGATTGTCACTCAGAACTGTTAAGACTTGCAGAATACTTTTTAGCATTTCGGGGTATAATGCAAATCTAGAAATAATATTTTCATTCATTGCGGCACAGTGAACTGATGACAGAAATAGGTTAAACATCGCATCTGTTAAAGGTATGTTGATGGTCCAATACAACTTGGAAGAATTTTCCTGTGTATCTTTCTACAACTACCTAACTACCTGTTAAAGCAAACATACACTTCTAAAGAAAATTGGATCTTCAGAGAAGTACCAATAAAGGTTAAAGAATGTATTTTATGTCTGTTAATAAAGTCTTTTTTTTTAATTTGATTTTCTTTTTACTTTGTCCTCCTTTTTGGAGCTGCCTGTCCTCCTTTTTAATCAAATGCATCTGGTCATCCTAGGTACGCCCTGTTACGTATGACCTCCTGAAATAGTTTCAACATCTCTCAGATGATCCTTTGTTCAAATTACATTGATGTGTAGCATATTTAACAAGGTTATAACCTAAAACTGATAAAAAGTAATGCAAAATTCAATTTTTCCGTGGTAAATGCTCAATGCTCGGCAGTGAACTCGACGCTCACTCCTTACATTGTATTCACGTTGCACTCATGGTAAGTGGTGCCGCCTAGCGTCAACTGCCTGCTCCAGCTAAGTTGATCCGTTCACCGCTAGATGGCAAGCCATTTCATTTCATCAAATCAGAGGGCGAAATTGAGTAGGAAATCGGGTTGTTGCCACGTTCTTATGGTAAATACGTTATTGAAATACAGGGGCGTATATAAAGGACTGCCTTCCCCCCGAAGTAACGAATATACGGTAAATGAATTACTTTAAAAAATGATGCACGAATGTAGACAGTCTTACGTCCCCGTACTGGTGAGGGCAGTTGGGTGTTAGTGTGTGAAGCGCATGCCAGTTTACTTTTTTCCATTGAAAAAAATAAGCTGTATTTTTATTATTTAATGTCAACAATAACAAACTTGAGTTCTTAAAGTAAAAACAGACTCCGCGCAAATTATCCTTTGAATATGATCAGTAAAACTGGTAAATCATGTCATGGCGTGTTAAAATTACTTGACATTAAACTGACCCCTCTCCCAAGAAACATATGATCTATTCGCTACTGATGAAATATTAAGTACATATAGCCGAAACAACAAACTAGCTATCGACATACTTCACATTCTGCAGAAGTAAGGCGCAACAAATGACAAAGCAAAATGTAAGGGCATTCACATTGGAAATCTGATAATTGCCTTCAGATTCAGGTAATTACGAAAACTGGTTCTGAAATTTTGATCAGACTTTGTATATGTACACGGTATTTTAACAGTAAAGCAAAAAGAAAAAAAAAACTAACATATAAATATCAATTTTTACATTTTATACGCCGCCGTACTGCTCATACGATTGCGATGAAACTTTGCCAGCAGATTGCTTGCACTTTCGCGAAGGTTGTAAGCATAATTATACCACTGTACGACATATAGTTAAGGATATATGCCATCATGAACATGGTGGTACCGTGTTCCGGTCCTCTGTGTGGGGTTTTTTTTTTTTTTTTTTTTTTTTTTTTTTATATATATATATATATATCAGAATAGTCCGACATTTTTTCGAAATATTCAATTTTGCAGCAGTAATTTAATTTTCACGTCATTATTACAAAATCTTACTAGCTATCTCCTGCTATGCCACAACAGAAATCCGAATTATGTTCGTCGTAAAACGCTCATTAATATTGCATCAATTCAGGGCACCTGCTTTCCGAAGATGATCAAATACGCTTGGTTCGCATCAAACTTAACGGGTGAACGAGAACTCTGTTTCTAATGTAAATGAAGCTTTTCTATTATCGCTCTGAAACACTCCGTGCGTCTGTAAGACAGTAGTTATTATGAAATGTGCTTTGTGTTTGGTTGCTCTTACGACAAATACCATCCGGATTTCTGTTGTGGCATAGCAAGCTATCCAGGCGATAGCGAATAAGATTTGGTACTAATGAGGTGAATATGAAATTACTACGGTAAAATTGAATATTTCATACTAATTTCACAGAATGTACACTGTTTGTTGCTATTCTGTAAAGTAAAATGGAAATAAGTCGGACTAGTCTACATCTACACACATACTCCGCAATCCATCGTAAGGTACGTGGGGAGGGTACACTGTACCACTGCTAGACATTTCCTTTCCTGAATGAAACTTTCACTCTGCAGCGGAGTGTGCGCTGATATGAAACTTCCTGGCAGATTAAAATTGTGTGCCGGAACCGGGACTCGAACCTGGGACCTTTGCCTTTGCCTTTGCCTTTGCCTTTCGTGTCGGGATAGCACAGTCGGTAGTGCGCTTGCCCGCGCAAGGCAAAGGTCCCAGGTTCGAGTCCCGGTTCCGGCACACAATTTTAATCTGCCAGGAAGTTTCATTTCCTTTCCTATTCCACTCCCAAATTGAACGAGGAAAAAATGAATGCCTATATGCCTCCGTACGAACGCTAATTTCTCTTGTCTTGTCCTTTGGATAATTACGCGAAGTGTAAGTAGGCGGGAGGAAGATCGTACTACACTCAGCTTCCAATTTCGGCCCTCTAAATTTCCTCAACAGAAATTCACGAAAAGAAACGTCGTCTTTCCTCCAGCGATCCCCAATCGAGTTCCCGGAGCATTTCCGTGACACTCGCGCATTGGTCGAACCTACCAGTAACAAACCTAGCTGCTCTCCTCTGAACTGCTTCTATGTCTTCCTTTAAATTGATCTGCTACGGGTCCCAAACACTTGAGCAATACTCAAGACGTGGTCGTACAAACGTTTTATACCCGGTCTCCGATACAGATGAAGTACATCTTCCCAAAATTCTCGCAATAAACCGAAGTCGGCTGTCCGCCTTACTCACAACTGTCCTTACATGTTCGTTCCATTTCATGTCACTCTGCAATGTTACGCCTAGATATTTGATCGACGCGACTGCATCAAGAGGCTCACTACTAATGCTATATTCGAACATAATGGGATCGTTTTTCCTACTCGTGAGCATGACCTTACATTTTTGTACATTGAGAGCTAGCTGCCATTCTTCGCACCAACTAGTAATTTTATCTAAATCATCCTGTATGCTATTACAGTCAATTAAAGACGATACCCTCCCATACACCACAGCACCATCAGCAAACAGCTGCAAAATACAAGTTACTCTGTCAATCAGATCATTTATATAGATAGAAAATAATAGCGGTCCTATCTCACTCCCCTGGGGCACGCCTGACGATACACTAGTCTCTGATGAACACCCGCCGTCGAGAATAACGTACTGCGTTCTATTACATTGGAAAGTCTTGCAGCCAGTCACAGATCTGTTAATCTATTCCATATGCTCGTATCTTCGTTAGCAGTATGCAGTGTGGCACTGCGTTAATGGCCTTTTTGAAGTCGAGATAAACACAATCCGCCTGTTGCCCATCATCCATGGCTCGCAAGATATCATGTGAAAAAAGGGCAAGCTGAGTTTCACACGAACGATGTTTCCTAAACCCATTCTGATTCGTAGAAAGAAGCTTTTCCATCTCAAGGGGGAAAAAAGAAACAATGTCACGGAGAAGACCCGAATACTGTACCTCCAACGTGGTTGTTGGAGACCTAATCGCTGCGCCTCGCTCACTTGAACAAAAAGAAAAAAAGAAGAAAAAAAAGAAAAGAAAGGAAGGAAGGAAGAAAAAGGCCAATAGTTTCATACTGAGGCTATGTCTCTCTATAACATATCCGAGACCCATTAAAATCCTTTATTTACACTTCTGATCGTCCGTTGTAAGTAACTGAAACGTGCGTAGTCATAGAAAACATCTGCGTCATTCGCATAGTCTTATATACACTGCCGGGAAAAATTTAGTACACCTGCGAAGACGACCTCCATTTTGTTTCGATGACGGCAGTGCTACTTGGGAGATAGTAGATGAAGTGATAAGGGTTTGAACGTCATCCGCCGACAGTTAGTCTAATGACACAGCTGCCAGAGCGCCATCTGTGCGTACTCTTTTAACAGGGAATGTTTACAGCCATAACACTCGGCGTGAAACCAACGTGGAAGAAAACAGGTGCCAAGCCAGAGAAAACCAGTCGTGCTTCCTACTGCGACTGAGCGTGTTTCACAGGGTCAAACTGTGGCCCTCCTCACGCTGGCAAAAGGGAGTACAGACGTCTGAAAATGAGATTGACAGGAAGTGCAGATTGACTATTCGTCAGCGATAATATTACATGTCCTAAGAGATTCCTTTATTAAAATTCAATATTCCCTTTATGTCAAGCTAACATCTTTTCATTCTTTTCATTTTTTAACTATTCTTATAGACATGGTTGCATTTGCATTATATTCATCCGCATAGAACAAATTTATATATACGATGGAGGGTCAATTATTAACCGCAATTTAGTTATATTTTTTTATGTTGGTAGTACTGCCGTTTTACGTTGGTGACCCATTCTTTGTTTATTTGTTGTTATATCTTTGCAATTTTCAAGTTGCTACGTTAGTTTCGTTGTCGCTGGCGTGCTGTTAATCATGGCTGCTCCGCTGTCTATTTGCACCAAAGAAGCGCAACGTTCAGTGATACGTATTTTGTGGGCGGAAGGTGTATCAGGGGCCGAAATTCATAGAAGACTTTCAGTACAGTACGGGATCAGTATTTTGCCACAACGAAGTGCGTACGAGTGGATTGAAAAATTCCGAAATGGTCGCACGAGTGTTAAGCACGATGAAGGAGCCGGACGACCGTTTACCGCCACAAGTGAAGAAACCATTGAGCGATCACGTGAAATGATCCTCTTAGACAGACGATTAACTATTGATGAAGTGGATCATCGTCTTCAAATTAGTAGTGGTTCGGCCTACGAAATTGTTTATTGTTCCATTGACCAAAGATAGTAGTTATGACTTTACCACTTTTCCCTTCCTTGTTCAAAACTTAAAAATAAAAAAAAATAAAAACTATATTTTAAGCAAGATAATAAATAAATCAGCTAAATTCCATTTATCTTTTAACACGCCTCCAGGCTTAGTTACGTTTTATTATCGTCTTTTATGTATACCACATATAGAATTTAGTTTCAGAGTGACTGCTAACTAAATATCCCCTATGACTAACTTTTTCAGTAAGTTAAAAAAATAAAGAAAGAAATCCTATAGCGCTACCACCACTTACAGCTCCGTATTTATATTTAATTAATCTGAAAGCAAGCTTGGAGCCTACTTCCGATGTTGGCATCGAACAACTGTAAAGTATGAACTGGATCTTTTCCCACCAAACCTAAGTCACTCTAAGCTGGTAGATGGTTACTTGCGAGATCGCTAGATTATCGTATTGCCTCCATACCCTAAATTGTTAACATTCTATCCGTCACAGTCAAACTTTACCGTTGCGTATCGGAAGGTAAGTGGTCTATTTTATTTTGTGTAACTCACGGAACCCAACAGCACACAATTTGCAACCAAAACCAGTCAAATCATAACAATAAAGCCCACGATCAACGCGTGACTCAGTGAACTCCCGCAGGATTCATAAAATAATAATAAGATTGCTCCGTTCAAATTACGTCGTCAATTACACTCGGGACTGCCATTCAACTACAACAAGAATCAATCTTCAATAGATACTTTCCATAGATGAGTTACTTAATGTCAATTACCATTTTATAACCAACTAACACTTCCCACGAACTATCATTACCCTGAGATATATATATATATATATATACAGGGTTCAGGTTACACTATTGTCAATAGTCCTTCTGTCACAACCATCCACAAAAACCTATTCACTCTGGTAAATCCCTTTCCTGTTTCGTGGCGGCTTTAAAGGTATGCAACCACAAACACGTTATTCTGCCTATCATAGCAATTAATACGGTAACTCACAAGCAACTAACTATAAACCATCTTAGGAACTAATAAATCATTGGGAGATCTTCATCTTTCACCGCACAATAGTTATTAATATTCCATTTTCAATTTTATCTTCTTTGGTATAATGGAATTATCTTGAGCGGCTCATACGCAGATAAAATATATCTACGCACTCTCTCCTGGCGATATCTTTGGCGTTTCCTTGATGTAAAAACTAGAACACACATCAAACAAATACATTGTAATTTTACAAAAGTTACATACAGTTATTTTAATGGACAATTCCTGAAAAAAGTCATATTTATAACATATTTTCGTAATAAATTGATACGTAACCGTTCGAGAACTCCGTAACGTTCCAGAAAATATTTTGTCCCGTTACATGTACTAATTTTTATTTCTGGCAGTGTATAAGGGAGCGAAAGGATTAATTTTATAAAGAAATTCGGAGTTGTTAGTCTGATTCTACGAGGGTTGGAACTTAAAAAGTGGCAACTCTTTATTCACAACCGATACAAAAGAGTTACATGTTTGCGCATATTATTTTCCTTCAAAGTAATCACCAGCTTTGAGTAGAACCAGTTGACAGCGATGTGTAAGGCAGAACCTGTTGTGTTGATGGTGCAAATAGAGCGGTCTGCTGCCTGTCGAATCTCTGGAACAGTTCTGAAGCGAATGCCACGAAGTGGTTCCTTCATCTTCGGAATAAAATTCACAAGGACTTAAGTGCGGGAAGTATGGTGGATGGTACAGTACTTCCCAGTCCCATCGACCAGACAGAGCAGTCACAGCTTGTGCTGTATACGCCCGTGCATTGTTGTCAGTGATCTCAATGATACAACACTGGATACACAACTGGAGTGCTTTGAATCTGTGAAAATCGTGACACTCTATTTTTGTTAGGTTGGCAACTCCGTACGTATAGGTTGTGTTGTTCTTTTGTATTCTGCGTCCTTTGAAAATAAGATATGAATGATTAATTACTTTAATAAATACATTATACTAAAGTTCGAGTCGTTTATGCTTGAAGAGAACTCAAAGGAAATGAAGTAGAGTTCAAATCCAAAGATGTACTATATTTTTAGCCAGTTCCTATCACATTGAATTTAATGAATAAAAGACACTGTTGTAGACGCTACTTCTCGTGTTCATTTCTCTATTTGCCTCTTGTTTATAACGCTTTCCGTTTGAGCTCACCGACAGGAAATTACTGCATGAAAAAAACGCTTATATCAGACACCTCGAATTGATCGTTTTTACACCTCCATTTATCTTTCTACAGTAAAACAATTTGTCCATTAAACGCAATACGGTAGAAACACTACTTCTGAATAAAAATATAACTGACGTACACGTTTTAAAGAAACCATGCCATTTTCTGCTGTTTCGTTTTATGAGTATACCGTTTATTCAATGTCTCAACTATTTTGTGAATAGTATTAAAATTTTCACAGGTAGCTGCCGTTATATTTGAGTTACTTTGTTCGGAAAGCAACTAGAACAAAAGATTACGGATGTCATAACATTAAATTCGGTGTACGCAAATACTACTAACAACTAGATAGAAACATATCAAAGACAGATATACGTTCACCAATATGGCGTCGACCGTCACGCTTTCGTAATACACAGTACTGACTCCAGATTATTTTTGAGCTCACTGATTGTTGTGCAAAATGATGTATGGGCTGCGCAGAAAGCGTTGCCACTTCTTTCGTAAAGCTGGTCGCAGGGGATGCACTGCTTCTTCAGAGACGCTAGGACGACCTGCCCGATGCATGTCTGCCACAGTTTGCCGACTTTCGTTGAAGGCGTTTACCCAACGTGCCACTGTTCTGTACGGCAATGCCGATTATCCACACGCCTCCTATGGACCTTGATGACACTGTCGTGCTGTACGACCTCTGACACATTCAATCTTGATCCAACTCCATTGTTCCTGTTTCGAAACATAGTGACAACGTTACGTTACACCACTCGCTCACAAGTGACGGGGTTTCACTTGATTGTGCGCACGCCGGTGATGTGGGATGGTCGAGACAATTTGCTCGGAGGTAAGGTAGGTATGTCAACGTGTGCTATCAGCAACAATAGTAGATTCCAATGCGTAGTGTCTCCACAGCAGTGTTGCCATCTATACTGAATGGAAGGGATTTGATTTCTTACTACTTTCTGTAAGAATATTTGTTACTATGTTTCAAGTTCAAAGCTAGCTCAGTCAGATAAAATTTTAGTTAAAGACCCGCAGTAGGTACGAGTATCATTACAACACAGCTCCATATAATTCGTGATCAAATGATTTTTAGTTTTATTTTTAAGTTAGTATTTCGCAAAGTTATATGGAACCTATCACCCTGGATTTATTCCGATTTCGAAAATACTGAAATATGATTATAGTAAAATTCTAGCCTTATACACGGCTTGAATATCATTGATTGTAGTAACAAGTCCCTGATAAGTTACCTGATTTTTATGAAAAAATATTCTTAAATAGTTCTAATATCACTGATATCTTATTCCTGAGAGACAAATTACTAAATACCACTTCCCCTTTTATTTTTAGAAAATCTTGGAAAACACTGTCCTTACTTAGCCACACGTTTCAGTCACAATTTTAGTTTCCCACTTACGAATCTTGAGATTGCCACTGAAATCCTGGAAGGCTGAAAAATGAATTATATCAAAGTCTTTTTCTATCTTATACCTCCCTGACCTGATTTCTAATAATTATTACATTTAATTTTTGTCGCGTAATCTTTGCGGCGTTTGGCAATCTCATCCGCTGGTAACATTTTAGCTGAAACTTCTCACATACAGTTTTAAAGGTGATAATTGGGTGATTTAAGTCCAAATGATATAAATGCAAGTTTAAAATATATCGTTATATTTTGTTTCACTTTTAAAATAATTCAGATTACACACATTTTTAAAGTCGTTGGTTCCATTACGTACATTAAAGAAACAATCTAACAGCGCTTTTACTATCGCAAGCACACGACACGGAAGCACAATACAAGACAAGCCCGATTCTTTTTCATACATCTTATTATATATTAATTATTTACAAAGACCACAATAATTATGATTGTCCATTTGCAATCATGATTCTCTGTGCGTCACATGAATTTCTCTGGTTACAAGCATAGTATACACTAGTGGCACGTCGAAACACTTGATTGCTTACAACAAAAGTTTATTCTTCACGAATAACAGTCAAAAATTGGAAGGACATTATACAGCCTTCGTATATTGGAACGTCATCATTTTCAAAATAACGACCATGGATATGACAGTGTTCCATTTAGTTACGATAAATTGGGTAATTTTCTAATGAAACTTAACTGACTAATACTGTGATAAAAGTATGACATTTTATAATAATTCCGCTCAACAGTACGTCAAGCATCCACAGATCATTTTAATCTCTATATGTACCGTGGAAGGGAACACATTCTCAAGGACATCGGGATTCCCCCCCCCCTTCCCAACTCACTTAATTAAAAAACGAATTAGTACCGTAAAGCGGTTTTAATTCAAGATAATGATTTATATGTTCATGTTTTGATAATAGGGCAAAGTTTTAGACCTGATCAGAAATGTATCTCCTGTAAGGCTACTTACAAATCAAGATTACTCATTCATTTAAAAATACTCTATACACCCGCCTCTTGCCGCCTAGCCCTTTTCTGCAAAGTATCATATAGGCGTTCGCCGTGCCGAGTGAAGAGCAATGTAACAAAATTAAGGGCCTGTGGAATAGCGTTCCCCAGTCACCCAGCCGTAGACGAAGATTTCCCGAGGGAGGCCAAGCAACATCGCCTCCGATATCTCCTTGGCCTTCTGGTGGGCTGTATCGGAAAACTTCCACCGGTTTAATCGAGGCGGACACTGGAAAATTGCTACGGCATCTGTTTTTTTTTTTTTTTTTTTTTTTTTTTTTTTTTTTTTTTTTTTTTTTTTTTCAAGAGTGAGAAAAACTAGTAAGTCATCTGATACATCGAACACAAGCTGATCGGTGTGAAATAATGTTTCTAAATCGGAAGACATCACTCACAAAGTACTATGAGCGCAAAAGCATAGCAAGGGAGTGGGGGCAGTCTACAACACGTACCAGCTCATTGGGGACGGAGGGGGGTATGACAAATCTTGCTGGGTTTGAAGCAGTGAACAAACAAGTTGTTCAAATTCCTGACAGTTACGGGAGCTTATGGCCTGGGTCTGATACATCTTCATGCGCACATTTTTCCTCTAAAGAGCCTGGAAACAAAGCAGACTATTTCCTTTATTCTCTGCATACCGTAATCGGAGTCATGTTTGGTGTCATTATTTTACGTTGAAATGCCGTTATTGTGAGTTTGACCTGACGGAAGTGTTGATCGTCTGTAGCTGTTGTGACTTCCGTTACTGATCAAAGTACGAAACAGACGAGAAAGAAAGAATTAAATAAAGTTGCCTCACTACTACTCCCAAATTAACTGGTAGGCTTACGTGAGAATCTTCTGCTACTATGACCGTTGCCAGCATCGGACTTCCTCCCTTCCAGAACGGGATTCTGTTTGTCATTTAATGGATAAAAATTATAGCAATAGGGGAACATTACAGACCAGAAATTGACAGTTCAGTTAAAATTAATAATCATTATATTCTCATACTAGCTGCTAAACCCGGCATTGCCCGGGTATATATGCATTTTTTCAGTCTTATATTAGAAACGAAAATAACTCGAAAAAGACTTCATCTTCATGTACCCATAAAAACAACTTAGATATTATGGTACAGTAAAACAAAGAAATACGCATAATGTACAAAATTTTAAGTGCAGAATCCAAAAAGCAAATAAATAAATTGTAATAAAATGCAAATGATATATAACATTAATTTAATTTAGAACTTGACTATATAAACACTATTTATTGATACTTTTGATGGGGAAGTTTTTGTGACGTCATATATCCTGAACTATGTACCGTAGGTAGTTCTAACCCCACAGAGATTGTTGTCTGATAGTAAGCAATATGTGTAGCAAGTGTAGTAGAAATCGGTCCCTTATTTTAGGACGAGATGTGGAAAAATATCGCATTAGGTAGCATATATTGGGATATTTCATTGTTTATGACGTCACATCTCCTGAAATATATGTCGTACTATCATGTAAATGCGAAGGTACATTCAGCGGTATATGTGCCTAATATCTGCAAAATATGTCGTGAATGGTGTTAGCAGCAAAGACGTAATAAATCGAAACCTCATGAGTGCAAATGCGATCTTTCATTAACAAAATTGTTTGTGACTTCATATCTCATGAACTATATTTCAAACTGTGATATATTATCACAGGAAAATTCAGTGGTATATATATATATATATATATATATATATATATATATATATATATATATATATATATAAGTCCCTAAGTACTCTCATTGTGAAATAGTTGAATAATATCACGCTATCACGCGCCAGAAGATGTAGCATTTTTCATTGTTTATGACGTGATATCGTATGAAATATGTATCACATGTGGTTTTTGCAACCATATCAAATTATTCCTGAACTTAAAGAATTTTTGTAGCAAATTTGGTTGAAATTGGTCCATTAGTTTAGGAGCAGATGAAGAATATTATCGCATCATGCGACCGTTTTTCGCCACTGTCATTGTTTATGACGTCATATCTCATTACACATGTGTTATAGGTGGTTCTTACCCCTACAGAGGTTGTTGCCTGATAGTAAGGAACATGTGTACCAAGTTTGGTTCAAATCGGTAGTTTAGGAGGAGATGTGGAACATACATACACACATACAGCCTACTTTACAGGATGTATAGATAAGAATTAGAGATATTTGTATGGCTAAAAATGTGTTCTACTTATTCGTTTCTAACCAGAAAAACTATTTACAATATTGTTAACATTACATTGTACTTACTTGACAGCTTGTATCACATAAACGTCTCCCTCTCTGCCAAAAATATATTTTTTTTTTTTTTTTTCTGATTGGCGTGATAGTTGGTGGAGGGAGGAATTTTGGTGTGTGTTTCGGGACTGGGCGCTTCAGCCACGGTCTGCGCGGCCACTGCGGTCGGGGGTTCGAATCCCCCCTTGGGCATGATATTTGTGCCGTCCTTAGTATTAGCTAGTTCATAAGTAGTTTGTAAGTTTAGGGACTGATGACCTCGTAGTTGGGTCCCATAAGCTTTACAAACATTTGAACATTTTTTTTTGTGTTTCGGGGGTGGCGAGGGAGCGATTAATGACAAGTTAAACTACCGCACCGGGTTCCAGACTACCCGGCTATGGCACCGACAAGGAAAGGGCGCTTACTCGTCATCGCTGAATGAGACCAAATTTATGGCACTTGCAGGATGTGGTGAGACGTAAAAGTTCCCCAAGTGGGAACAGCAGATAGTCAAGCGTTTTTTAGGAAATAATAGCAATTTTGAACTGGATCTATCACCATAAGCGTGTTATCAATTGTCCCTGCGATAGTGTGTTTAGGAAGCGGTGTTTGGCACAAAAAAGAAAAGGGTAAAAATATTCAAATGTTTGTAAATCTATCAGGCCAACCTGCGTGGCCATCAGTCCGTAGCTTACAAATTATTTACACTAAAGTAAACTAACCTAAGGACAAAACAAACACCCATGCCCCAGGGAGAACTCGAACCTCCGACGGCGAGCAACCGCGCGCTCCGCAGTGAGGCGCTTTAGATAGCTCGGATACTTTACCGCGGCAAAAGGGCTAAAAGATCTGACTGGTATTGAAAGGGTCACGGGTTCGACTCCACCCGGCTGCAAATATTTTTGAGCTCCTTGGCAATGCGTGCATTACTGACATCACAATTAACCGCAACATCATATAGGTTACTTTGTTAATTTATATAAAAGCAGAAACTGTAGGCATAGGATGAAATTCAGGACTGCAAACTTTAAAAGAGGTTTGTTTGGATGGCCATCTCCCGCAGCAAGCGCCGAAATTCTTCTTTTTTGAAGGTGAAAAAAAAAAACGCGTTGTGTTTGCAGAAATTTTATTTATTCCTCACACACGCGTTTCGCCTTTTATTTTGCGTCTTGGAGAAATAAAATCAATTTCGGCAAACACAATGCGTTTTTTCACCTTGTAGTGTCTCAAACACTACATGCTCACCTTGGATGGACAAGATGTCCAAATGAATTATTTTTTATATGTTGTAGGAGGTTTTTTGTGGACTATTACTGTCGTAAGTCATCTTTTACAGGATAATTGTTGAAAATAAACCCTCCCCTTTGTCATAAGAGGTTCCAAAGCGACATTTTATTTCTTTAATAAAGATTTGGTAAACCTCAGAATAATTAAAGCATCACGGAATTGTCATTCAGTTGATCAGTTGATTAGTTCTGACTGAGCTAACACGCTAAAAAGTTGTAAGACATCTGGATGTATCGTGGTGTAAACCAGATGCTGGACTCAAATATTATGTAGTTATGGGTCAAATAAAACCCTGATGTGTTTATAAGAATTGCACTGTGAAGAGTTTTCATTTTAGTAGTTGCAACTTATCTTCTGGTATAACTACTTCTCAACACAACTTCATTCATTGTGACGAAGTGTAATGGCCTTGACTACTACTGGAATAGTGAATAATAGAGGCACTGGTTAAGCAGGACCTCAACTAAAAATTTAACCGGACAAGGCAAGGATATATATATATATATTTATGTGTGTGTGTGTGTGTGTGTGTGTGTGTGTGTGTGTGTGTGTGCGTGTGTCTGTGTGTGGTGTTGCAAGATTGCCGGCCGCGGTGGCCGCGGGGACTGAGGCGCTCCAGTCACGGTCTGCACGGCCACTATGGTCGGGGGTTCGAATTCCCCATCGGGCATGGATATTTGTGCCGTCCTTAGTGTAAGGTAGTTCGTAAGTAGTTTGTAAGTTTAGGGACTGATGACCCCGTAGTTAAGTCCCATAAGCTTAACAAACATTTGAACATTTTTTGTTGCAAGATTGAAGAGGGACTACACGATCAGATCATACAATAATACCTCCCAAAAAACCAAGAAACATCACAACTTTCAAATACGAAGAATTTAAAAAGGGATTGTAGTTAACGCTTAATTGAACAATTGATCAATTACGTGTACCGGGGTGATATTCATCGAAGGAGCAGGGGAAGCAATACCTTTCATCACATCCTGCGTTTACGTTATAAACGCCCCCCACCTATTTGCAGTGTTTTGGTTTCTTTTGGTGTCGCTATAGAAAGACAAACTGGAGGTTATCTGTGACGTCAGTAGTATACGAATTGCCAAAGAACACAAAAATATTTACTATTGAGCGAATTCGAAACCGTCAATTCGAATATGATCTCACCGCTGAGCCAAACACCGCTTCCTAAACACACTGTCACAGGGACAATTTTATTGATACGGTGCATATGGTGATAGATCCGTATCAAATTTGCTCTTATTTTCTAAACGTTTGTCCATCTGGAGTTCCCACTTGGGACCCCTTCACGTCTCAGCACACCTTACACGTGCCACCAATTTACACGACCAGTAGGCGTCCTCTCGTTGTGAGCGCACGCGCCTGCTGGCAGGAGGCAGAAATAGGTAGACTCGCGGAGCATCCCCTTCCGCTGCGTCGCCGTAATTCGCAGCCGGGCACGCATTTACTCGTTATTGGAGACGTAAACGCGGAATGGCTTTCACAGCCAACGATCGCGCCGCAGATATTTTACGCAGGGCGCCATCTCTGCGATGAGGCTGCGCTGCAGGCGCCTGGAAAACGGCCGCATACCGAGAGATCCGAACGCCGCTCTAACAGGATACTGCACCACTATATAAGGATACTGTGAGAGTACTATACAGGACGTAAAATGTTTACTACGCCCCCCAGTGGTGTGAGGGAAGTCGAGATGAACGGTCCGATATGGCACACTTGTAGACCATCAAGCCAGGAAACCGCCTCAGATTGGCCTACAAAAGCCACCTAAACTACAGCGGATGCGCTACGCTCGAGGTTTCCTAATATCATCCCGCTCTCTTAAGCAACAGCTTCGTTAACGTTAATAAGTTAACCTATCTTATGGCAATATAGGAGAGAAAAACGAAGATTGAAATTACATCGAAACTTAACCTTTACAATCACAGTAGTTTCGCATTAAGATGATTTTATGTTCTAAAAACTTACAAAGTTGAGACGTAAAATGTTCACAAACTTCAATTTTATATTTTTTACTGCAAGGACAAGAGTATTTCTAACAAACTGTAGCGGTTTATGACAAATTATCGTATGGTGCACATTTTCTGTTGTTTAGGTAGAAATGTCTCAGCCTGTAAGCTGAACACTTCGTGCAAATAGAACTGTAAACACAAAAAGTCAACTGTTAAAAAAGTTTATAAATCGGATAAAACTGCTATGTTCTTCTATTCACACTGCACTCATAAATGTTCTTCAGAAGATAAACAACTTTTATTTACTTATTATTTTAGTTCAAATGTCTGTAAATCTATCGAACCAAACTGCGTGTCATCAGTCCGTAGCTTACAAACTCCTTAAACCTAGGTAAACTAACCTAAGAACAACACACACACACCCATGCCCCAGGGAGGACTCGAACCTCCACGGCGAGCAACCGCGCGCTCCGCAGCGAGGTGCTTTAGACTGCTCGGCTACTCCACCGCGGCTATTATTTTAGTACGGTGTCTTTTCTTTCGGACATTACTGAAACAACCGATAATGATAAAGAGGAAGGAAGAAGGATTAGGAAGGAAAGGATTGACAGCGGCTGCTTTAGGGCATTGAAATGAAACAATGGCGACAATTGAAAATGTGAGGCGGATCGGAAATCTAACCCGGGTCCCCGCTTCGGGCCAGCGGTCGCCTTAACCACTTGGCCACCCGTGCTCGCCTGTCGTTCGTCTCAAATTCACATAAGTCGCACGCTACGGCTGTAGCGCCCCTATAGTTCATGCCGTCTTACACTCGCCATTACAGATTCCAGTGCGAGGTCGAACGTGTGACCGCATCTGCCGTGAAGTAATTGAAACTGACGCCGTCGTCGCGTCTAAATACTTATTATTTTGGTATGGTGTCTGCTCTTTCGTACATGTCCGACCTTCGAACTGACTTACGCAGCCAGTCATAGGGGGCCTTACAGTTTAACGTGGGTTCCGAACCAAGGTGCTACTCGTATTTTTTTCACATCAGCACCATTGCCAGAGGGGAAAGAAGTGGTTAGTGACAAATAAAAACCCTAGGACCAGGCGGGGATCGAAACCGCGACCTTCCGATTCTTAGTCTGGCACTCTACCAATGTGCTACCGAGCAGCACTGCAAGATATTTTACAAAATATTACGTGTTTATCATGAATCTCCAATGTGCCAAATACAAATATGATGGGCAGATGTTGTCTTGATGGAGGATTTGTCGATGCGGAGGGCGAGGTGCGCAGTAGCTTCATTGTCTTTGCTTCGGGACCATTCGTGCGTAACCGCAAGAGCTCGAGTGGCCAGGAGTTGGTGTCTCCAACGCCAATGTTAAAACCGGCCTTTCTCCTCGCCCCGCCTTGCTGCAGGAGCGCCCATATGTTGCCTCCAGGGGGTTTAGAACAGAAAATGAACTCAGCCGCGCATGCGCATTGGAACGTTGTGGCCTTTGCCGCCTATATCAAGCGGCCGCGCTACGACTTTTATACGTGTTGCGTCCGCGACGTAAAACTTTTCTCATACTATAAAAATACTTTGAACGTGCATATAAAATGATCTTTTAGAAGAACGAAACGAAGAATGATAGTTTAATTTATTTACTTTTGTTTCACAACGAGATTTTTTCTGGTGGTACTCTGAACCAGTGAACACACAGGACGCTCAGCAACTATTGACTTTCAATATTCTACGTAGCAAAGGGCGCAAACTTTAAAAACAAGTTCTTAAAAATGTTCAAATGTTTGTCAAGCTTATAGGACTTAACTGCGGTGTCATCTGTACCTAAAGTTGCAAACTACTTATGAACTAGAATGAAACTTTCACTCTGCGGCTGAGTGTGCGCTGATATGAAACTTCGTGGCAGATTAAAATTGTATGCCGGAACCGGGACTCGAACCTGGGACCTTCAATTTTAATCTGGCAGGAAGTTTCATATCAGCGCACACTCCGCTGCAGAGTGAAAGTTTCATTCTGGGAACATCCCTTAGGCTGTGGCTAAGCCATGTCTCCACCATATCCTTTCTTCCAGGTGTGCTAGTCTTGCAAGTTTCGCAGGAGAACTTCTGTGAAGTTTGGAAAGTAGCAGGCGAGATACTGGCAGAATTGAAGTTGTGTGGCGGCACCGTGAGTCGTGTCAGGGTAGCTCAGTGGTGGAGAGCTTGCCCGCGAAAGGCTAAGGTCCCAGGTTCGAGTCCCTGTTCCGGCACACTATTTTTATCTGCCAGGAAATTACTTATGAACTAGCTAATACTAAAGACAGCACAAACATCCAAGCCCGAGGGGTGGATTCGAAACCCTGAAAGAGAGCGGCTACACGCATCGGAGCAAGGTGCCTCAATCCGCTCGACCAAATAATTCTCACGCATTACGTCCGCTCAAACCTTTATGAAAATATTTAAGCAAGTTCATGAAAAAAACATACTCGAGAAATCAGTCTGTTGTGACGTCTCCAGTCGTGATCGCACCAAATAAAATGAAAACTTTAAATAGTCGGGTAAGAACATGCATTGGAGCATTGATATGTACCATACATCGTCAGAGGACGTCACAACCTACAGATATCCAAAAACTAACGTACGCACCCCGTTTTGCAATGAGATAGAGAAGTGAGTGCTACCTCTGTAAAGTGCGTGCAGTGGAGAAAGAGAAGCTCGCGAGAGAGCGGAAGCTGGCAGCTGCGGCGTGTTACCGGTAGGGTACCGGCTGCGCCGTCTCCAAATATTTCGGCTCCCTCGCTGAGGACACAAACGGGAACGGCTCCAGGTGGCGGCAGGCTGCACGCCCAACCTCGAGGGCCGGCACAGCGCAACGGCCGACCAGGGTCTAACAGAGAGAGTCGCGAAACCTCCGGGTAATACCCGCAACATTGCAACTGCTGCGCTGCCTATTGGCTGGATTGAGAAAACATATCGCAAAATGATTGTGTATGGAATGCGTGTTTGGAGTGAAGCCCCACATTCAAAATACCATCGCATGTAGGAAGTTTGTGCCGGCCGCGGTGGCCGAGGAGACTAAGGCGCTCCAGTCATGGTCTGCACGGCCACTATGGTTGGGGGTTCGAATCCCCCCTCGGGCATGGATATTTGTGCCGTCCTAGTTCGTAAGTAGTTCATAAGTAGTTTGTAAGTTTAGGGACTGATGACCCCGTAGTTAAGTCCCATAGACTATACAAACATTTGAACAAAATGTTCAAATGTTTGTTAAGCTTATGGGACTTAACTACGGGGTCATCAGTCCCTAAACTTACAAACTAATTATGAACTACTTACGAACTAGGACGACACAAATATCCATGCCCGAGGGGAGATTCGAACCCCCGACCGTAGTGACCGTGCTGACCGCGACTGGACGCCTCAGTCACCTCGGCCACCGCGGCCGGCACATTTGAACATTTGGGAAGTTTGTGGCGCTATAAATTGTAGCAGCTATCAAAATTATAATCCGCAAATCTCTCTTTTCGAATTTCAAAGGCTGCTGAGAAGCAGGAGAATAGTATTATGACTAACCAGGGTTGGCAAAAATCTGTTTAATTTAAAAAAGAACTAAACAAACAGTTTTTGTCTGTTTTTAACTGTTTTTTGTTTAAAATCTTTTAAACAATGTTGAAAACTGTAATGTTTTAAACAATAAAAATGTTTAAACAAAGTTTTTAGTGTTTTAAACAAATGACCGTTTTTATTCAAAAAATTTCGCACCCGCGTATTTTACGCACCCTAGTTTTTAAATTGATTTTCAATCCTCTGATAATTTGCAAATCTTATACCTTAGCATTCAAGCATTTTAAAAACAGCTTAAAATGTCTTTCGTACAACTTTCTAGAAACGGTAAGGATTAATGATAAAACATCATCGACCTGGCTATAAGCCACCAAGCAGAAAACAAGTCGCAGATTAACTTCTTGATGCTGTTTATGATGAGAAATGGCATGAGGTAAAACAATCTCTTACTGGCAAATCTTGGATGGTTGGAGTAATGTGCACAGTGACCGAATTCTTTGTGTCTCAGTTAGTGATCCTTTGGATGGCTGTACACATTTAACAGAAACGATTGACAATGAAGATAAATGTCACACTTCTGATTACCTTTTAGAGGTTGCAGAAAGATCAATTAAAAACTGCAAAAAATACGGGTGCAAAGTAAGAAGTTTTGTCACTGATAATGCTGCCAACATGGCTAAAAGATGTGCAAATATTTTTTAAGCTTATGGGACTTAACTGCGCGGGTATCAGTCCCTAAATTTACCAACTACTTACGAACTACCTTATACTAAAGACAGCACAAACATACATGCCCGAGGAGGGGGATACGAACCCCAACAGGGAACGACCTCACGCAGCGCAGCATAGTGCCTCAATGCGCTCAGCCATTCCGCCGCGGCCAACATGGCTAAAATGAGGGAGGAACTGGCAAAAGGAGACATTGAAGATGACTTGTTGTTCAGCTCATCTTCTAAATTTTTTGACACATGACTTAGTGATAGCTGGTATTAAGGAACACATTAAGCAGATTGTTAAGGATTTTAAAAATACACAATTTACAGCAGTCAAATACAAACAAGCAGGAGGGACTGCTCTTGTTCTTCTACAGATGTTCGCTGGAATTACTTAGCGAACTGTACAGAGTCATATTTAAACAACTGCCATATAATAGATAAAGTGTGCAGTGAAAACAGAAATGCAATTAGCTCAAATATAACTATCAAAGTAAATGATGTAAACTTAAAGCAGAACGCCCAAGATTATATGAAAACACTCAAAGCAGTGACAGTTTCTCTTGATAAGGCGCAACGTGATGACTGCACCATTGGAGAAGCGGTTGAAGTATGGTTGAATCTTAAAGATTTTTTAAAATGTGACACCCCTAACCCTGGGGATCTAGCCCACTTTACAAAATGGCATACTAATGCCATGACAAATGCTTATTACTTAGCCAACATTGTGGACCCTCGCTTTCAGGGGGAAAGAATAAATTAAGAAGAGTATTACACTGTATGGAACATGCTATTGTTTACCATCCAGACACATTGCTAGATTTTATTAAGCTTAAAGCCAAATGTTCACCTTTCAAGGAATATTTATTTAGTCATGAAACTCTAGTGAACATAAAACCTATAGTTTGGTGGATGTCATTGGAAAACAGTATGGACCTTGCAACCTTACGTCTGGCACAACAACTTCATAGTGCTGTGGCTTCATCAGCTGGGATTGAACGCCTTTTTTCAACCTTTGGGTTGAACAGATTAGGAACCGAAAAGAGTGCTAAGCTCGCTCGTTAGTGTGTTTCGAGCACTCAACCAAAAAGTAGAAGATGAATAAGGGAGAGACACTTTCACACTAGGTGTATCGTTAATTTTTCATTTTCAAATTACTTTTAACAATAGTACTTTCTTAACAAATCTGTGCCGTGTTTTTTAAAGCAAACATGTTTATTATGCAATTTCTCATTTAAATTGTTTTAATAGCCATTGTTTTTAAATATATTGTTTTAAAAAAGTGATGTTTGTATCAATAAACATATTTTTGCATTTACTGTGTTGCTGTGCGTTTTATTTTTATTTTACTTTTTATTTATTTTTTTATTTTTGCTATAACTGTAAGTATTTTTTCAAATTTTTGTAGTCTTCATTTTAGAGACAAAATCCTACATATATGAAAGCTAAGAATGTACTTTTATTTAAAAAAATAAAAAACATCTAATTAAAAAAAGTTTTAATCATTTTGTTTTAAATGTTTTAAACCAAACATGTTTTAATCAATGAGCTTTGTTTTAAACGATTTAAACCATGGTGTTTAAAACATTTTGTTTTAAACATGCCAACCCTGCGACTAACAACCGCTCATTTACGGTGCTTGATCTGAAACACATCTGTTTGTCTTTGTTACAAAAATAATTAAATGATCTGAAGTTTCAAAAAAGAAAAAAATTCGATCGCCTTGCTAAAAAGTTAAAATCTCGATATTACAGACCAGTATTTTATAAAATAAACAGAATTTCAACCCTGCTGTAGCTATTAGATTATCAGAACGTGAGAGAAGCTGTAGATTAAAAAAGAAATATTCAACCTTTGCCGAACATCTGATCACAGATATCCCCGGATATCCTACCGCATCCTTACAGCGTTCTACTGTTGTTCTGTAGTGACTCTGGTTGTCAGTTGATGTGAGAAAGCTGTTGCTAGATTTAAGCCTCTGTTCTGCTGGCTCCATCCCTTGGAGTGGGTTCCACTTTGACATTATAGATTTTTGTCTGTCTTTGTAGGTTGCCTTTTCTCTTTCGATATGCTGGAGGAGTTGGCTGCAGACATTCTGTAATGATTCTGACAGATTCATTGAGGGCGACGTCGACCTGTTTGGCGTGTACTGACCTATACCAAACTGGGTTAGCGTATTCGCCAGCGGTCTAGGCTAGAGACAGAGCTGACCTTCTTACAACCTTTGAACTTGCGCCCCAGGTCGAACCCATCAGACGTCGCAGAATGTTTTTACGACCCCACACCATAAGTCTGGCGTTACGGCAATGCTGTTTAAATGTTAAAGCTCGTTCTATTGCAACGCCCAAGTATTTAGGGTTTTTGCAGTGTTGCAAGCTAACACCCCTCCATCACACTTGCATCTAACGAAATGCCTGTTTGTTGTGCAGATGGAGTTCGCATAGCTGCGTTTCCATTGGAAAGCAATATGGAAGAACATCAGTCTGAAGAAACACAGAATGGAAGTGGCTTCAATGTGATATCAAGTAGTGCACAACACGGTATCAACTAACGAAAAATTGCACCGAATAGGACCCAGATTACCGACTAATGTCAGAAATGCGGTCTCGTAGACACATTTATTCACCCATTCACGTGTTGTGGGCATTTGTATAACAGTAGAAGGGTGCAGGAAAAATTGTGCTTTTATCATGAAGCTCGATGTCTTGTTCCACTACAGTGTAACAAGACTACATTACATGCAGTCAGAAGACGACTTCAGTCAAACTACAGAAAAAAGCACCAAAATGTGGCTATTAGCAAATTATGTATATTATACAGTCACAGGATATGACAAGCACAACTTTATTAGTTTTATGGGGTATATGCACACTGCATATTGGAGAGTAAAAAAATTATTCGCTATCGTGATAGAAATACTTTTCGAAAAGGATGGTGTAAGGTCCATTAACAGGAGCTAACTACTTGAACAGTTTCTAATTTAACAGAAAAATGAATCTGATGGTGGTGGTGGCGGCTGGTGCAGCAACAGTGTTCAATAATTAAAAAATGCTCAGTCTCTGTTGCAATATTTTATTCTCCATTAACGCGTTTCGCGCTGTTAGCGCATCGTCAGATTGGGCGGAGATGGAGCCACAGAGCTATCTATAGCTGTGTAGGAGGAACCTTAACAATTGTTGTCATTGGGCGCCATAGCAGCAGAGGAGTCGCTGTCGCGGCAGGTCCACGTTTACAACTATTGATAATTTTTCCAATCTGGGTCCTAGTTGTAAACGTGGACCTGCCGCGACAGCGACTCCTCTGCTGCTATGGCGCCCAATGACAATAATTGTTAAGGTTCCTCCTACACAGCTCTATAGATAGCTCTGTGGCTCCATCTCCGCCCAATCTGACGATGCGCTAACAGCGCGAAACGCGTTATTGGATAATAAAATATTGCAACAGAGACTGAACATTTTTAAGAAAAATGAATGTTTCATTCTGTTCAGTTGAATGAAAAAGAAGAATCTTGCTTTTAAATCAAAATTAATATTTACATTTTGTAAGAAGTTTCAGTTCTGATATGTATTTAAACGTTTTTGCCACAGTTTTGGCGAAGTTTGTGTATCTGTATTGACTTATTTTTATGTTTATAACGTCTCCTGCCTGAAATAATCTGTCGGTCATAAATAAACATAGCGCAGTGGTTAGCGTCGGGGGTTACAAATTTTGCTTTCCGTGTTCAAATCTCTCTCCTAGTTTATCTCTCTTTTAGTTGTCTCGGAAGAAACGGATAGTGTGAAATAAAAACAAATTATATACGAAATTAATAGTCATTTGAAATTTTATTAAAAATAGTTGCACTCAGAAGGGCCCAAAAGGAGTTTTTGAGACACAAAACGTCGATTTATCGATCATTTACTTAAATACTGCATCACTGATATAAATATAAAAACACGGCATTGTACTTTCACCAATTACATTAGAAAACGTCTTTAATACAAATGGTCGGCGTGTGAACAGCCATTTGACAAATGTAAATATCAGCTCACTAACCTTTACATAATAATATTTTGCACCTTGGTAGCTGCAGAACATAAAACCTAATAGTGAACTAGTAGAATACATATTATTATATGGAGTGTTTACTTACATCAAAATAAGCCTCACGAAAATAAACGATCTCTATGAGCGTGTTTCAGCAACATTTTACGCATTTGTCATTGCTTGGAACATGCAAAAGCAAATTCTCTGGAACTTTTAGGATATATTTGTGAAGTGCGTTACTACACAATATTTGTAGAACATTTTCAGGATCTTGAGTGTCCAAATATTGTCTCATTGTTAATCGAAAGAAGCATGGTATGAGTATAAGATGACATAATTAACGATTAAGACGATTTGTAGAAATCAGTCTAATACCCTATTATTGGCTTTATTGCTAGTGAGACTGCCAGCGATATATCGGTAGGGTACCTTAGATAGTCGTCGACAGGACTACATTAAATGAATCACAGTATTCACCAAAACGACTATATAGTCGTGTCTATTGCGCCCAGCGGACGTCGTCCAGAGCACACGTCTCTAGTGGTTTAGCAGTAAACTATCAGTTGTAAGTGTAACCGGCTTCTCTCTAGAAGCTACATGTTTTTACTTTTCAGTGCGTTTTCCCTTCAGTTCATTAAATTTATTGTGTGCTCGAGTTTTTATTCGATTCATATTCGCGTTAATATCTGGTTAGTGTATTATTCCGCCGTGTGAACCGCGTCGCGACAGTCGTCTGTCTTTATTTTCTTATTAGAAGCGACATATAGTATTTTGAATTTCGTCTGCACTTTCTCGTCTCAATTTCTAAATTTATACTGAGCTGTCGTGCGTATTAGATTCACATCTGCGTTTTAACAAACAGTGTAGTTTTCCTTTGAACGCATCGCGACTGTAGTTTTTGTTTTTGTTGGCACTGTAATCATGAATAGGGACTGTGACTGCTGTGTGCGGATACAGTCTGAGCTGGTGATACTTCGCTCCCAGCTTCAAGCTGTGTTAACCTCGGTTGCACAGTTGGAAGCTGCGGTCGATGGGCGTCGTTGTTGTTGGCCGGCGGTGGGGACCGAACGGACTCCCGTCGTCTCCACCGATCGGCCTGCGGCACCGACATGCCCTGACACTTCTAGGAGTGAGGCAGACATCACACCCGTGGTTGCGTGGGAGGTTGCTCAAGTGCGTGGCAGGCGGCGCAAGACATTCCGGGGGACCGATCGTGAGGCCTCCCCGGTTCGTCTTGCGAACAGGTTTGAGGCGTTGTCTGCTCAGGACGACGTTCCTGAGTCGGATGATGTCTCTCACCCTATCACCACCCAGCCTGCAAGATCCGGGCTTTCACAGAGGGTGGGTTTACTTGTAGTTGTGAGCTCCAACATTAGGCGGGTGATGGAGCCCCTTAGAGAGATGGCTGCCAAGGAGGGGAAGAAGGCCAACGTGCACTCCGTGTGCATACCGGGTGGAGTCATTCCAGATGTGGAACGGATCCTCCCGGATGCCATGAAGGGTACGGGGTGCAGTCAACTGCAGGTGGTGGCTCACGTCGGTACCAATGATGTGTGACGTTTCGGATCTGAAGAGATCCTCTCAGGTTTCGAGCGGCTAACTGAAGTGGTAAAGAATGGCAGTCTTGCTTGCAACATGAAAGCAGAGCTCACCATCTGCAGCATAGTTGACAGGACCGACTGTGGACCTCTGGTACAAAGCCAGAGGCTCAAGCGGTTCTGCGACCGTGTAGGCTGCAGATTCCTTGACTTGCGCCATCGGGTGGTGGGTTTCCGGGTTCCGCTGAATAGGTCAGGAGTTCACTACACGCAGGAAGCGGCTACACGGGTAGCGGGGACTGTGTGGCGTGAACTGGGCGGTTTTTTAGGATAAAGAGCTTCGGGGAAATAGAAAATGGGCAATCTCAAAGGGTGCAGGTGGATGACAGGAGAAATGTAGATCCGGAAACTATCGGTATAACAGTTGTAAATTGTCGTAGCTGTGTCGGGAAAGTTCCAGAACTGCAAGCGTTAATAGAAAGCACCGAAACACACATCATTATAGGCAGCGAAAGTTGGCTGAAGCCGGAAATAAGTTCAGAAGAAGTATTTGCAAAAGATCTATCGGTGTTCAGAAAGGATAGATTGAACAAAATAGGTTGGGGCGTGTTTGTCGCCGTCAAAAGTAGTATTTCATGTAGCGAAGTTGAAGTTGATAGTTCCTGCGAGCTATTATGGGTAGAGGTTGTACCCGAAAATCGTAAGAAGTTAATAATCGGTTCCTTTTACCGGCCTCCCGACTCTGACGATACAATAGCAGAAAGGTTCAAAGAAAACCTGAGTCTAATTACAAAAACGTACCCGACTCACACGATAATAGTAGGTGGTGATTTTAATTTACCCTCGATCTGTTGGCGAAATTATATTTTCAAATCAGCAGGTAGGCATAAAACATCGTCCGAAATTGTGCTCAACGCATTCTCTGAGAATTACTTCGAACAATTAGTTCATGAGCCAACTAGAATTGTAAATTGATGTGAAAACACACTAGATCTCTTAGCAACAAATAATCCTGAGCTCATAACGAGCATCAAAACGGATACAGGTATAAGTGAACACAGAGCTGTCGTAGCGAAATTGAATATCGAAAGTCCCAAAGTTACCAAAAATAAACGCAAAGTATATTTGTTCAGGAAAGCAGATGGAAACAAAATACATTGCTTCTTGAAAGACAGCTTCCACTCGTTTCTAACACTAAACGTAGGTGTAGACCAGATGTGGCTCAAATTCAAAGAAGTGGTATCGACAGCAATTGACAGTTTTATACAAAATAAATTAATAAAAGAAGGAGGCGATCCCCCTTGGTACACAAAACAGGTCAGGACACTGTTGCAAAAGCAAAGGAAAAGGCATACTAAATTTAAACGAACACGAAATCCCCAGGATTTGTGATCGTACTCAGAAGCTCGAAATTTAGCGAGGATTTCAATGCGAGATGCCTACAATATTTATCACAACGAAACTCTTTCTCGTAATTTGACTGAAAACCCAAAGAGATTTTGGTCATATGTTAAATCTACGCGGGGCAAATCAGAAACAATACCTTCACTACGTGATAGTAATGGCGATCCTGCCGATGACAGCGCTACTAAAGCAGAGTTACAAAACATAGATTTTAGAAACTCATTCACCAAAGAAGACGAAACGAATATTCCAGATTTCGAATTACGAACAGATGCCGTAACGAGTAACGTAGAAGTAGATATCATCGGAGTAGTGCAGCAACTAAAATCACTTAACAAGAACAAGTCTTCTGGTCCGAATTGTATACCCATTAGATTTCTATCTGATTATGCTGAAGCGATAGCTCCTTACTTAACAGTCATATACAACCGCTCTCTCATAGAAGGATCTGTACCAAAAGATTGGAAAGTTGCCCAGGTCACACCTATATTCAAGGAAGGCAATAGGAGTAACCCACTAAACTACAGGCCTATTTCATTGACGTCAATTTGCAGCAGGGTTTTGGAACATATCCTGTATTCAAATATTATGAATTATCTCGAACAGAACGATCTATTGACCCAAGGTCAACACGGATTTAGAAAATATCGTTCATGCGAAACACAACTAGCTCTTTATTCACACGAAGTGATGGGTGCTATCGACAAAGGTTCGCAAATCGATTCCGTATTTCTTGATTTCCAGAAAGCTTTTGACACCGTACCTCACAAACGGCTTTCAATGAAATTGCGTGGTTATGGTATATCGCCCCAAATTTGCGATTGGATAGGGGATTTCTTGTCAGAGAGGACACAGTTCGTAGTAATCGATGGTAAGGCATCGACTAAAACAGAGGTGATATCGGGCGTTCCACAGGGTAGTGTTATTGGTCCTCTGCTATTCCTTATTTACATAAACGATTTAGGGGAAAATGTAAGTAGCTCTCTTAGGTTGTTTGCAGATGACGCCGTCATTTACCGTCTCGTAAATCATCTGAAGATCAAAACCAACTGCAGAACGATCTGAATAAGATATCAGTATGGTGTAAAAATTGGCAATTGAATCTAAATAATGAGAAGTGTGAAGTAGTCCACGTGAGTACGAAAAGAAATCCGTTAAACTTTGTTTACAAGAGAAATAAATCAAAAGTGAAGGCCGTAAACTCCACAAAATACCTAGGAATTACTATTACTTCAGATTTTAACTGAAAAGAAAACGTAGATAATGTCGTGCGAAAGGCGAGCCAGAGACCGCGTTTTATTGGCAGAACCCTTAAAACATGCAACAGAACTACTAAAGAGACTGCATAGACTACGCTTGTCCGTCCATTTTTGGAGTATAGCTGCCCAGTGTGGGATCCTCATCAGGTGGGTTTGACGGGGGACACCGAAAGAGTCCAAAGAAGGGCAGCTCATTTCGTATTGGCACGATACAGGGGAGACAGCGTTACGGAAATGATACAGGATCTGGGATGGGAATCATTACAACAACGACGCTTATTGCTGCGGCGTAGGCTACTTACGAAACTCCAATCGCCAACATTCTCCTCCGAATGCGAAAATATATTGTTGACTCCCACTTACATAGGTAGAAATGACCATTAGAATAAAATACGAGAAATCAGAGCTCGAACAGAGAGATTCAGGTGTTCTTTCTTCCCGCGAGCTATTCGAGAATGGAATGGGAGATAAATAGTATAATTGTGGTTCGATGAACCCTCTGCCAGGCACTTAAATGTGAGTTGCAGAGTATCCCATGTAGATGTAGATGTAGATGTAGTATCATTTGATCGCCGAAGTTTACAGGCAGACAAATGACGCCTTGGTGGTATGAACGCCATTGATACAAAGGCAAAAAAGCTCATGTATGTTATACAATTATACGTTAGTAGAAACAATCATTCTAAAGATGACTTGGAAAAAAATAAAACAGCATAGACAATGAAGCCCGTCTATATGCATAACACATTCTTGTAAAAATATATTATTTGTTACGTTGTCCTAGGTAAAATTTGTAGTAACGAGATTTTTGTGTAACTACAAGTTTAATACCATTCGAGCTACAGCATCACAGACTGATTCAGACAAGCCGTGATATAATCTCTGGATGACTGAACTGCAAAATCGAATTAATCTGAATATGACTGCCAAGTCAAATGTCTCCATATTTATTACATGCCTCTTAGAACACAGGCTGTGCGCCCTTAGGAAGATGTAATAGGTCTGACACCTGAGATTAGTGTGCCACGGATAGGCAGAATATTTGTTGATGGCTTACCTTGTCACTGCTATCGCTGTTCCTTGATCTTACAACACTGGACAGATTCCATCAGCTCTTGCTCACTATGGACAGATGCAGTTGTGTTTCTCGTCAATCCTCTCGTAGCGAACTGTTTCTAAGCAACGTTATGGGTCACGCCTGGGCCAACTCTATTGTTGAGATCACCTACAAATCGTGATATATTGTTTAATTTTTGGCATCTACGGAAAGTTATCAGACTGTCGAGAACAAAGAAAGCTTAAAAACGGAGAACAAATTTTGATAGGGAAAGGAAACTTGGAAAGGAAAGGAAAACTGGAATAGACAAGTTAACTCTTTCTCTATATTCAAAAAATCAAAGATGGTTCTGGAAATCGTTCAGTAGTAAAGATATGATAATCACGTTGGGGTAAAACCCCTATCTGCAGCAGGAGCGAACATTAATTAACATTGAACATATAGAACGAAAGGTTCCATATGTGAACACATGTGCGCCGAAGGATATGACAGCCGGCCGCGGTGGCCGAGGTGACTGAGGCGCTCCAGTCACGGTCAGCACGGCCACTACGGTCGGGGGTTCGAATCCCCCCTCGGGCATGGATATTTGTGCCGTCCTAGTTCGTAAGTAGTTCATAAGTAGTTTGTAAGTTTAGGGACTGATGACCCCGTAGTTAAGTCCCATAAGCTTTACAAACATTTGAACATTTTTTTTTTTTTGAAGGATATGACAACGCTCAGTAACGAGTGAAAAACAAAAAATAAAGTGAAAATTTAATTCTTACAGGTCTTTGTGAAAGACGCAGCATTCCGAATTTTTTAAACAATGTCATATTTCTTACCTAAATTTATAATGTTACTTCATTTACCATGTGATGAAAACATTTATTTGCAACCAAATATCCGATATTCAGTAACAAAGTACGTTATAGACAAGACATTAAAGATAAACGTGAAGCATTGAATTAAAATTTGTGGTGTGGCCGGGAATCGAATCAGGACCTCCAAGCTTACTAGGCAGACGTTTCACCGTTCTCTCTCTCTCTCTTTTTTTTTTTTTTTTTTTTTTTTTTCCCAGCTGGATCTGCCGTCGTTTTTATTGTTGGTACTTAATGCTATCTAGGGGTCTTCGCAGTAGCTTCACAATAAACATTCACTTCTTAAATTTGTTGTTAGTGACAAAACCATAATCAAAAGTAATAGAAGTGTGTTCAACTATAACACTAGGACGTATCATCTTTACTATTCAAGGTTAAATCTAACTTTGGCATAGATGGGGGTTAATTATGCTGCCACAAAAGTTTTTAGTCACTTACCAAATAGCACCAATGTCTGATAGATAACAAGTTACCATTTACAAAGAAATTAAAATAATTCCTGAATGACAACTCATTCTACTCAGCAGATGATTTAGTAAATTAGTAATTTTACAAAAAAAATTAATGTTTTGTAAAATCATGTAAAGAAACCTTTTATTAATACATCACATCACACATCATTACGAAATCTTATATTCGAGATTTTTGGAACATTTATAATCTTATCCTACGTTATAAGCAACTAGCGGATGTATGTGTCTGAACATGCGGATGTTGTAAAAGCTGAGAATGTTTTTTCCAAAATAAAAGTATTTAAGAAACTATATATGTTATTTACTGTCTCATAAACGGTTTGCGAAAAAAGGGCGAGGAGAAGATGAACGATCGAACAAATTTAAACGATATTTTTTAAACCAAGTAACTGGCAAAACACGACGCAAGACATTGTAGATCTCACAGGAAAGTCATTGCAAAATTCCAAACGGAGTAGCTATAAATGTCCTTGAGCTTCTTACGTGTCCTTCCTATAGAGGTCACGCATATCAATTACTCAATAACTCGTGCAGAGGCGTACGTTCAGGCATTCTCCCCACGCCTCATCTCTTGCATGAGAGAGGTACAAAATTTAACGTGTGCTTCACTGGAAAGTAGCTTCTACCATTCACTCTGTATTAATTGCACATAGCATATATGTATGTGTAGATATATCGGGTGAAATTAAAAGAACCGACTTTATAAATACTTGATTGCAAATAGAAAAGGAGAGGAAACAAATTGAACTAACATACGAATACGCGTGACTAAGCTCATACATTGTATTAGCAATTTGCATGTGTGATCATTCTTAAATGCGTCTTCAAAATTAATTTGTAATTTCTATTTCGTGTTTAGTAGTAAATTATATTGTGCTGTAAACAAGTTATTTCTAAAGTTTTTATTCCGAATGTAGTGTGATATGTATCTGCTTATAAAGATACATTTCATTCCATTCCATGATGGTGATGGTGGCGGCAGCTGGTGCAGCAACAGAGACTGAACATTTTTTAATGCTTATTAAGAGATTATCCTAAGCAGGTATTTTTACATTTAAATATAATTTACCTTTGTTAGTGTGTAATATGTTATATTTCGAATAATCTAGTGACGAATAGCTGTTTGACGTAATATTAAATCAGAAAAACTTTGATTATATTTCGCATTACTAGTGTATTAAAAATAAAATTAGCCATTTTTTATATTCCGCGCTTCAGTTGATAAGAACTCAGAAGCTTAGATCTAATAAAATTCATTATTAAAAACAGAATACTTATAGGATTTTTTCGGAAAAAAGTGTCTGTCCTAACAGTGAGAAGTGTACCACACCTCATGATCTATGTGCTTTGGTGCATACATGACTATAAACAGCTTGTTGCAAAACCAATAGTAAATGGCACCTATGTTCCATGAAACGCGAGTGCAAAATACCTGGGCAGTTTTATATCCAAAAAGTACATATAATACATCAGCAGCAAAGGCTTGGGCCTTCTCTTCCAAAACTATCCAGTCATTAAAAGCAATGAACTGCCTATTATAAAGCGTATATACAAAGTAACGCAACTCCAATGCCGGTTTATGTGTGAGAAGAGAATTACTGTAGCACTCATGACCGCACAAGTTGCGTGTGGGAAAGGCAGAAATTTCACCAATGGCAACATTATTACCAAATGAGTCCAAAAAGGACGAAAGTAACGTTATTTCTTTCTTGATTGATAAAGTAGAAACACCGGCAGTCAGAATCTGGCATTAAAACATTGGGATATCTTTGGAACAAATGTTTAGTTCGGTTAATGAAACTTCGTACCCCATGATTCATTTCTGTCTGAAAATTCACTACTAATGCAGATATGTGAGTTCACAAACGTATTCCAAGCAGAATTCATAACAAACTATTTCCAATATCTTTATTTGATTTATTTATTTTTGTTTATTTTCTCATAGATTTAACCTGGTAAGATTGGGGCCTTAATGTCCTCTCTTACAATTAACCAGGCGTTCTACGCATTTTACATTTTCATTATTACAGCAGTTAAATTAAATCTAGAAAAACTGAAGTTTCAAACAGTACAGGTAACAAAAAGGAATACACAGAGTTTATAATCGTATTTGATAAATAACAAACACTTCAGGTATTAGAAACTGAAGGATTGTAATTATGGCTGCTAGTAGCAATGGACAGAGAGAAAGGAGTGGAAGAGGGATAGAAAAGTGATTGTAATAATACATAAATAAGGAGGTATAACAAAGAGCAGGTTGCGTGACTTATGGTAAAAGAAATTTGGTTTTACTGTCAGACAGAGGGAAAGTTGACAGTATTCGTGAGTTTCGGGGAGAGTTTTAAGAGTATGACGAAAGTGTTTCAATTTTTTCTTAGACGTAGCAGAAGACTGAATTGTGTGATGAGAGCAGGGCAGCTTGTTCGAGAAGTGAACAGCAGTCACAGCGAAGGAGTTTGCAAATGTTTTCGTTCCTCCTCCGGCACTTTTTTTCCTTCTGTTTCATTTTCTTTTGTTATTCCACCAATTATTCAGAAAGTTTCCCAAACCTACATTATCTTTAAAAAATTAGTTACATTATTGAATAAAAATTATTTTCTTTTTGTCCAACAACACAATTAATGGCGGTGGGTTTTCCATTTTTCATTGTAATGTATATGAGGAGAAACATTTGGTTGTTAATCAGAATAACAAAGTCGATTGGACAACATTCAATTTTTATACATATAATAATTATAAACAAGAACGGTAGTGGTAATTACCGTAAAAACAAACAAAGCAATAATTTTTGCTACATCTTGCGCAACATATAAAAGCGGATTTTTTTACAATTACAGGGCGTTTGCAATAAATATGTACAAAAACATGCTCCATTAACATTTACGAAAATGTTTCGAGTCTGATAATTTTGAGGCAAACCAGGCGTATTGAATCATGTCTCGGAATATTGGTGACGATAATTGATGGTGAATTACAGAATGATCGTTATAATCCCAAGGGAACCCTTACAAAGCCCCTTTAAACCTTAAAACCCCATAAAACGAAATAGAACAACGATCACGAATATTTTTCAGTGATTGAAATACTTTACATTCTTGAGCTAAAATAATGTTCTAAAAATAATGTAGCTTGTGAGCAGTCGATGGAGAAGGCACAGTGTTTGGCCGTAGCCACACAAACTGAGTGTATGAACCACTAATATTGTCATACTGACGAATGTTGCATATATATCGTACTCATGCATTCATTGTTAACTGTAACCGTCTTTTTATTTTCGGTACTTGTACACTGTCGAATAGTATGACAACAGTAAAGATTCGGTAGATCTAATTATTGCACCAGTTTGAATTTTAGGTCTAGTGGAAAGACGTTACAAAACTTATTCAGGGCATAGAGGCAATCGGAGGTCTTCCTGCATACGATGACGGTTTTACCTTACCAACTGAAACGTTCGTCGACAATTACACCCAGATTCAGTTGTCTAATTGAATGGGAGGTAACTGCACGCTTAATTCGGAACTTATTAACTTCTGATAGGCGACTAAGAATCCTTGCGATTTTTTTGCATTTAATTTTAGGCTCAGATTCTTCGTCCATGTTACGCCTGAAGGCAGATCATCATCCATCTGGGCAATTGCAATATTTATCTTTTCAAATCTGGTATTTTGGTAGAGCTGGAGGTCGCCTGAATAGAAGTATGTACAGAAAGTCAAGTTAAAACTTAAGCATCCTGATAAATAACCTTAGTTGAAAAACAACAGAGAAAGCTAACGAGCTTTGTCACCAGCGACTACGACGTGTTTATCGTTTATCTTTTGTTTATTTTTTCATTTTTGTTTCTTACGAGTGAGGATTGTAAATTGCGTACAGCCGCGGGCCTAAAAAGTCCCATTACATTACATTAGCTGAGTACACAGTCACGCAGTTTTCTCTGAACTGCTGCAAACTACACTCGTTTGTCACTGAAACTTGGCTCCTCACGCACGCATTTCTTAAAAAGGCCCTGCGGGTGGTTTAAGTCGTTGACAGCTGTGGAGAAGTTACACGTCTCCAGCTGCAAAGGAATGTGTTGTCGAGAGGCAGGGAACAAGGCCGAGGAAAAGCATTTACTAGAAGACTGTGACGTTCTGAGGTTTTTAGAAATAATTTCCTTCCGTAATGGATAGAATAATAGGAGCAAATATGCAGGCATACATGTCCTCTCTAGTGTATTAATCATAAACCGTTTGAAGCTAGCGACGTTAATAAGTTTTGGCATAACGGTTTTCTCTCATTCACGGAAACCTAATTGAAGAATTAGGGACAGGGGATGGAGTCAGAAATATGGCGGTGGTCTTGGAGTTGTAATTTGGAGGAGAGGTGAAATAAAAGGAAATGAAATACTGTGAAAGCAACATTCTGATTCGATTATCAGCTAAAGATGGAGGCTTGTGTGAGATGGTATTTCCACTCTTCGAATGCTGCTTGTCAGTATATTGACGGAAATTCAGTTATGTAGTAACCAGAATGAAAAATGTTCCAATCACAGCAAAATAAAAGGGTAAAATGTCCCAACCAGAGTCGATGGTTTAAAAGAGGAGAACTAGCTTCTCGACTTATGTCACCTTCAAAAATATTTCAATAAAAAAAATCTTGACATCTACATCTACATACATACTCCGCAGTCCTCCGTAAGGTGCGTGGCAGAGGGTACATTGTACCACTACTAGGCATTTCCTTTTCTATTCCACTCCCAAATAGAACAAAGAATAAAAGAATGTCTACATGCCTCCGTACGAGCCCTAATTTCTCTTATCCTATCTTTGTGATCTTTACGCGAAATGTAAGTAGGCGGCAGCAAGATCGTTCTGCAGCCAGCTTCAAATTCCGTCCCTCTACATTTCCTCAACAGAATTTCTAGAAAAGAACGTACCCGTGCATTTGTAAAGAGACACAATTTATAATGTTATGTCGTATAACAGAGTACATGGCATAATGTCATCCAACATGACATTTCTCGTGTCACGCAATATGACATTACCAGCCTCTGAGGTCTAGGATATTGCCAGTTTTCTGGTATTTCCTCCGTCTCCCATACATCTGAGATTAGGTGATGAAATTTTTGTGTCATTGTAGGATCGTTCAGTTTCCAGAGTTCTGCGATAATCCCAACTTCTCCTAATGCATTTTTGTTCTTGGTCTTGAGTACCGCCGTAATTTCTGCTGTATCTGGGACTTTTGAGTTCGGGTGTGTGAATACCGGGTATGTAAAGTCAAGTTTTTTTCTGCGGTGGTTTGTAGCATTACATTTAATATATTTTTTTTATTAAAACTATATCTGGGACGCTTGTCATTTGCATCCGTTCTCTCTGCCAGTATAACTCTGATTATTTTGTTTTAAAAGAGACTTTCATTTTTTTATTTTTTTATTTTTTTTTATTTTATTTATTTATTTATTTATTTATTTATTTATTTTTTTACCGGGCTGGATGGAAAAAGGAATCGCTCGTTGTCTTTCGTCTTCTTGCTGTTGAATAGATCGGACGTCTCCTTTTTGGTCTCTCGACATTGGCTACGTGAGAGCCTATAAATTATTAATTGTGTGTTTGAAATAATTGTTTCATTCAAAATGCCTTTCCCCATTTTCTCTCATTTTGTAATATGTGTTTCCAGCAAGACGCATAATTCGTAAAATAATGCTTGGGCATTGCTGACAATGGCGTAAGAGCATTCCAGATCCGACCTTCACTTACGCATAATGCGTACTGATTTTATTTCAAATCCTGCAGGAATTTTTTTTTTAACGAAGTCCTATAATTTTGCAATTTTAACCACTAATTGTAACTGGAATTAAACGTGGCCATGAAACTTTAGCATGCGAAGTTTACGTAACCAAGCATCAGTTTACAGGTTCGACTACAGTAATATGGTTGCAATGCAACCTGATTTCTTCCGGCAGGTAAAGAGCGGATTCTACCACTCTCTTTTGTAATGCAGCTTTCTAGTGTTGTCTTTATGGTAATCACTACCGCTAAATCCTGTGCCGGAATATTTCATGTTTTCCTCAGCATAGCTGTCTTCAAAATTACTATTCATTGCAATATCCCCAAGTTTGTTAAATTTCAGTAGCGGTACTTTAACCTTGCCGACAACGCCAACGAAAGAGAATCATTACAGGTCCACAGTGAAGAAGGGAGCAGAAATACTGGGCTAATATTTTGTAGTTGTTTTTGACCTAGTTTCCAACGAGCCGTCGGGTCTTTTGAAGCACAGACTGGATGCTTCGTATCCCTGTAGGTTTTCTCTAAATCATTAATACAAATTTCTTTTATTATTATTGTTGAAACCCTGTTGGATTTCGTGGAGTCTATTGTTTCCGAATCACCTTTGCAGTCTGTTTTCGAGTTCTAATAAAGTTCTCCCAGCTTTCCTCGGTTTGTGGCTGTTGAATTTTTTCCAGGCTGTAATTCGGTTGCCTATTGCCTGATCGCAGACTGCGATCCAGCAGCGGTGTTTTCTGATACGAGGGGTTATCCTAGTTTCACGGCTTCCTGAATTTTCCTTGTTAGTTTCTTGCATTCCGTCGATTTATCCTGGATATTAATTTGTTTAATGATTTGTGCTTAGTTGAGTTTCAGGTACTCCGGATCAGGCTTCATATTTTTGGTTAGGTATTTTTTCTTCTACTAGGTTGAAACTTTGTCTTTATTTTTAGTAGATGATGGTCTGATTCAAACGCCCCGTTGCGAAGCGTTGCGTTTAAAATTTCTTTCGTATTTTCCTTGGAAATCGCGACTTGATCAATCTTCTATTCGCGCTGCCTCTACTGGGTTGAAACTTTGTCTTCATTTTTAGTAGATGATGGTCTGATTCAAAAGCCCCGTTACGAAGTGTGACGTTTAGAATTTCTTTCGTATTTTCCATAGAAATCGCGACTTTATCAATTTTCTATTCGCGCTGCCTCATATTGCGTGATCGCCATGTGGTTAGCCTGCGTAAATGTTTTTGAAACTGGGTGCTCATAAGTTTAAGTCCAAAGTATCAGCAGAGGTTGATTAGTTTCTCTTCGTTCTTTTTTGTTATATTTGTGTTTGGTATGAGGGCCTGTCATATCTTTGAATTTTCTCTCTTTTTCTAGCTGTACGTTAAAATCACCCAATAGGATTTTCACATGGTGGCTTGGTATTTTGATTGTTTCTTTTTACAGAGTTTCCCAGATATTATCCATTGCTTCAGTCTCAGTTTTATTACGTTGATTTGTAATGGCGTGTAGATTAATTAGTATGTAGGCTTTATTAGCTGATTTTACTGACAATAATGCGATTCTTTCATTGGGAGAGGTGAAGTCGATCACTAAGTCAAATGCAGTCAACTATGCGACGATTTGTTTGAACACCACAGTGCTTTACTAGGCATAGTCCTGTTTGGAAGTGGTATACCGTTGTCTTTCCCCGTACTAGGAAATGACTTACTCAGCTGGTTACAGGGGGAATTATAGTTTAACATGGATTCCGGACCACTACATTTTTCACGTAAGCAACATTGCCAGAGGTGAAAGAAGTGGAAAGTGATAAATAAATATCCTATGATATACAGGGTGGTCCATTGATAGTGACCGGACCAAATATCTCACGAAATAAGCATCAAACGAAAAAACGACAAAGAACAAAACTTTTCAAGCTTGAAGGGGGAAAACAGATGGCGCTATGGTTGGCCCGCTAGATGGCGCTGCCATAGATCAAACGGATATCAACTGCATTTTAATAGGTATATATAAGCGCGCATCTGTCATAAATTGCACCCGTGTGGAGCAAGGGTGGGTCACTATTTTATAATGTAAATTCAGATCACTTTCACTCATCAATTGCATATGGAGTTTGGGTTTTAATATTTCAGTCTTTCACAAGACAGTTGAACCATAAAAATTATGACAAATAACGTTAAATTCAAATCAAGACGCTTCAAATACCCTTTCCCATGTTACTCAAATAACGCATTGATCAAATAGTTATCGCAGATTTCTGTTAAATAAAGTGACAAAATTATGTCATTAATTATCGAAACGGAGACACGTCGTCTAATCTTGTCAACATGTGCTGGCCGATTGCTTGCCTGTAACGAAATCCAACGGTTATTAGAATAGTATTTGGTTACTGTTGAACAACTGAAGAATGGACACCACTCTCACAAAATTGGCTACTCTACATGAAGCATTCTGAAATAAAAAAAGTTGCACTTTGAAGTTTTTTACTTTTCACCCTCAGAATGGCTTGCTAATGCACTGTACCCTTTCTATGAGTGCACACACTTTAAGAGTTACTAATTTACCTAGGTTATTCTCATTGAATTACCCAGGTCTTTTTGTCCGGTTGAAAGTTAGATATTTGGAATATTGAATGGGTATATATAGTGGCGTATCAACTATTTCGCTAGAGAGGGGGGCGGGGCAAGGTAAGGGCAAGATAACCTATTAACTGATTTCAGGGAGCTGAGGTCCTGAAGATTTTGTATAACCGAGCTGTCTCAAAAATTTAGTTTCATTTAAAAAAATTGACACACAGGCAAGAATGACTACCAACAAAAATACTGATAACATAATTATTTGTGGCAGTTTATCCGCTAGGTCTGCCTAAAGATAAAATAAAAGCAAGTGAATATGGGGCGGTGCAGAAACCGTATCTTTCCCCCTTCTGCGACTGCCCCCTCATGTCCCCCCCCTCCCCCGCCCCCCGGCCAGTTGCTACGCCGTTGTGTGTATACAAATTCTGTCCGAATGTCTTGATTAGAAAGCCTACTTACTATAATGAAGAGTTTCCGGCTAGATCTATACTTGAATAGAGTGTGAGAGGGTGTTCGAAGACGAACTCAGATTTGTGATACGAATTTTCTACTCGGGAACGATATTAAGTAATGACTGTGTTTTTACATTCTTTGGAAAAGAAGTACTTTTATATGGCGATAATTCAATTTCTGGCTTAAGTTTATCGCGAGGCTGAAATGCTTAATGCAATTTCACTAACGAATAATTGAAGTAAAGAATTGCGTGATTTACATCATTCACAATAGTACCTGTTGTTGGAGCTACTAGGCATCTACAGTACAGTTAAAGGAAGGATGCAAATTATTGTATGTGCTAGCTTACCTATCTGACTTATTCTTTGATAGCACACACAAAATGAACGTTTACTTCCAGTTCCTAAGTGCGGCGAAAACTGTCTTAAAAGCTTCACATGTGACAAGTTGAATCTTATAAACAGAATACCTAACTGACGGCTAGAAATGTACGCTCATCCACCCAAAAAACAAAAAGGTGACAAGTTTGTTGTTAATAACGACAGTGGAATTTCCGTAATTTACATCAGTTACAAGATGGAAAAACTGGTAGAAGCCGACCTCGGGGAAGATCAGTTTGGGTTCAGGAGAAATGTAGGAACTCGGGAGGCAATACTCACTTTACGTCTTATCTTAGAAGATAGATTAAGAAAAGGCAAACCTACATTTTTAGCTTTTGTAGATTTGGAGAAAGCATTTGACAATGTTGACTGGAATACACTCTTTCAAATTCTGAAGTCAGCAGGGATAAAATACAGGGAAAGGAGAGTTATTTACAACTTGTACAAAAGCCAGACCGCAGTTATTAGACTCCAAGGACATGAAAGGGAAGCATCAGTTGGGAAAGGAGTAAGACAGGGTTGTAGCCTTTCTCCAATGTTATTCAATTTGTACATCGAGCAGGCGGTGAAGGAAAGCAAGGAAAAATTTGGAATAGGGATTAAAGTTCAGGGGGAAGAAATAAAAACATTGCGTTTTGCTGATGACATTGTAATTCTGTCAGAGACAGCAAAGGACCTGGAAGAGCAGTTGAACGGAATGGACAGCGTGTTGAAGAGAGCGTATAAAATGAACATTAACAAGAGCAAAACAAAAATAATGGAATGCGGTCTTAGAAAATCAGGCGATGCTGAAGGAATTAAATTAGGTAACGAAACAATGAAGGTGGTAGATGAGTTTTGTTACTTGGGTAGTAAAATAACATGCGATGGTCGCAGTACAGAGGATATAAAATGCAGAATGGCAATGGGAAGAAAAGCATTTTTGAAAAAGAGAAATTTGCTAACATCGAATATTAATTTAAGGGTAAGGAAGTCTTTTCTGAAGGCATTTGTGTGGAGTGTTGCCTTGTACGGAAGTGAAACATGGACGATAAGCAGTGCGGACAGGAAGGGAATAGAGGCTTTTGAAATGTGGTGCTACAGAAGAATGCTGAAGATTAGGTGGGTAGATCGCATAACTAATGAAGAGGTACTGAACAGAATTGGTGAGAAAAGGAATTTTTGGCATACCCTGACTAAAAGAAGGGATCGCTTGGTAGGACACATTCTTAGACATCGGGGAATCGTAAATTTAGCATTGGAGGGAAGTGTGTGGGGTAAAAATCGCAGAGGGAGACCAAGAGACGCATATAGTAAGCAGATTCAAGTGGATGTGGGTTGCCGTTCTTATGAGGAAATGAAAAGGCTTGCTCAGGATAGAGTAGGGTGGAGAGCTGCATCAAACCAGTCTCCGGACTGAAGACCATAACAACAACAACAACAAGACCTTCTCAGCTTTTATTCATCAGAGAACTGAAACAAGATTGGATAATACCAAGCGGACTTACAACTAGGACGATTCCGCGCAGAATATAATTTCAGTCTGAAAATAAAAAAGGTTGGGTAACCAGCAAGAAACAAGACTGTTCTTTACGTAAAGTCAAATAATGATAGCTACCAACCTGCCCCCCCTCCCCCTCAATAACTGTTCCCCCAGCAGCTGCGGTTCTTGAGAAGCCCTTAAAAAGGTCCTGGATCTACTCCACTCCAAGCGACCCATCTTACTAAAATAAATTCAACGTAGGGGGGAAGGCAGGTAAGATAGCGACTTTAAGGTATATCATATTTTTGCTAGTCGTTAGGTTGAAATCAGATACTTAATTTATGGAAAAACGATTGCTTAATGTATCTCCTTTGTAATAAAGCTCTTAAACGTTTCCTAAGACTGAAGAGTTTTTAGCTAGTGATAGTACTATTCGTCAACTTGCCCTACAGGTAGAGTAAGATGACGAAATGAACATTTTATTTAGAAAACAAAGACTTTTGTTGATGCTTATCTACTTATCAAAAGAGACACAAACATAACATTTCTCCTTTGCATCCCTGTAATGCAAGCCCGTACACTGGGCAGATCCTAATTCATCAACATGTTGTTTTTTTACTTAGTGACCTAAAGTAGCTTCACGAAAGGTGAACTTCCTAGCGGTGTCTTTATCAGGCTTACCATTTCTTACACGCTGTATTGTCTATTTCAATGATTCATTGTTCCATTTCTATCACCCTGTCTTCCTTATGAACTGCATATTCGTCATCTTAACCGCAGTCTATATTTTGCATTCAGACATACATGCACACTGTCTTACACAATAAATTCATTAAACCGTTATTAAAACATCAGTAAATCCACAAGGTTTAAGAGGAATCAATTCATATTCATTAATGCATAAGTATTATTTGCGTTAAGCTGATTTAAAGCACAGAAAAGTTGTTACATAAACAGCTTCAAATTCTGAGCCTCTGTTGTCCACAAAACAAAATGACGGAGAGGTTCTGTTGCAACACACATGCCTGCAGAGCGCGCTAAGGAAGCAATACTATGGTGCACGTAGAGTTATCGGAGAAATTGAAAATTCGTCATCTTAGACTCCTCGTCAACTTGCCTGACCTTAAAATATTTTTCTGTATGAAAAGGATCTATTTACTCTCATACATTTTTCAACAAATATACTAACATTGAGACCTTTTCTGCTGCAAAATAGCCCAGCGGTAAATAGCTCAGTGGTGCATAGTTATGGAAGGTGACTATTTTGATGTACAGTAATGTAACTATAGTTCATAGTTCTACGTTAATGTTACTAGTCTGTTCACGGAAATTTATTGTGAGAGGTTGTATTTCTTGCAGTGTGAGGGTTCTAACTGTCAACCTTAATTAGTGTGTTAATTGCGTCAATTCAAGTATGAAATGTAGATGAAAAATTATCAAAGAACTCATGCTTTCTATGTAGTCTCTGTTGACCGGATCTATACAAACTGGCTGCGTCGTGTCCCGGGCCAGCTACACCTGCTGCAATGTCCCCAACATGTCTAGGTTTAAATACATGCAGGCAGGAATAACAACAAAAAATGCACAAACGACACATTCCCTTTTAACTAGATTGATGTTTATACCACCTAATATCCATCAGTGATTATTTGTTAAACCTTATGGCTGCCACACCAAAAATGAAAACTTGACTGAACAAAGTCGCACAATCGCTAAATGAAAATTAAAGTCTAGCATCTTGAGAAGCTATTGTTAGAGTTCACGAAGCACCACTGAATACTTTTTCTAAGTCCCCCAGACGCAGAAAAACATCAAAGTTCTCGAAGAACCACACAACAAATATTTCTATGTTCCACACTAGAACATTTCACTCAAATTTTACAAGTCCTCAAGCGTCTCCACAGTTGCCCATTTTAACGACACGTCTTTCCTGTCATACCGACATTGACAGACTGTCCCTAACAACCCAAAATGGCCGCCTTAAGTACCCTAGCTGCCTTACTTTGAAGTCAAATCAGTATCTTATTTTCACAACATTACCTCCTTTACATAAAATACAAATGAAATAAATACATGTAGTGTTAGTATTTAACGAAAATTTTCCGCTGAAACAGAATATGGCATCAAAATCATTGTACATATCGTAGTTTTTGCATTATCAAAACCTTCAATTTTTCTACCTTTGCTTTTTCAGTATTTAAACATAGATTTTTCACTGTGCAATTGAAAATGTGTTCAAATGTTTGTTAAGCTTCAAGGACTGAACTGCGGGGTCATCAGTCCCTAAACTTACAAACTACTTACGAAGTAGCTTATACTAAAGACGACACAAACATCCATGCTCGAGGGGGGATTCGAACCCCCGACCGTGGCGGACGTGCAGACTGTGACTGGCGCGCCGCAGACCGCTCGGAAACTGAGGCCGGCACTGTAGAACTAACTATTTATTTAAGTCTAATTTACCGTACTGCCGCTAATACTATCGTTATTATTGTTTGTTTATTAAAATTCCAGATTTTTTACCTGGAAACCATGTTACTGGCCTCTAATTCAAATTTACTGATTTTGAGCAAAAAACTAAATATACATCTTAACAGTACTCACTTATATCTATCATTTGACATCTTATACATAATATTTGATTAAGCCGTTTTTAAAATATATCGTTTACAAAATTATTATTTTATAATGATTTTTATTTACTATAACTCAAAAACTATTAAAGTGACAGGAGGTACGTTTATATCAGTCTTGCCACCTCCTATTGCACCATTGATGTCAGAATTCAAAGCATCCCGAAACACATTTTTTTTTTAAATTCTAACCATGGTCCCAAATCCAAATTTTCGCATTTCTAGCTTCAAAATTGTCTTACTAGCACCCGTAAATATTTTCCCTTATTTCACCCGCTAAGTGGTTGAAAAATATCGAAACATATGTTTTTGAAATTCCAATCAAAAATCTAAATCCAAAGTTTTGTATTTCTTACTTTAAAATTGCTTGAATAGCAAAGTATTTTTAAAAAACCAGTCATCCATTAAGGATGCGTACAGTGGAAGATAAACAACATCTACAAATTTCAAGTTTCTATCGTCTGCAGATTCACTTTTCTGCGCCTTTTCCTGTCTTTTAGAAACTGATCGAGAACGCGAAATTTATCTATATATATATATATATATATATATATATATATATATATATATATATATATATATATATATATATATATATAAATAATTGCTGTTCGTTAGTCTCGCTAAAACTCTAGAACGGCTGAAAAAGTTATCCGGAAAAGAGGAAAATCTCGAAAAACTGATACAGCTTTTTCCAGTGAGCTATCAATACCGTTCGTCCAATTGCGAGAAAATTTTGTACATTTCATGTTGAAAGCAAGAGGAAGGTTCGCATCAAATAAAAATTTGGAAAAGTCGCCCGGAAAGTAAGAAAATTTAGGAAAAACCGAAAGTGATTTTTTTCTATGAATAAAAATCAATTTTCACATGGTTGTAAGAGCATCACTTGAACGGCTTGACAGGTCAAGTTTTGTATGAAATATATTTTTTGGAAAAATCTACCGGAAAGTTAGAAAATTTGAGAAAAACTGATAGTTCGTTTTTCAATGTGTTTTTGATTGAATTCAACACTATAACTCACTATTCGCACGAATTACAGGGGTACTCCATTTTTTTTTCATTATGGTCTTGCAAAAGGTTTTAGTAAAAAAATAGGGACAGTAAGAGAGGAAAGTCGCAAAATTCGAACGAAGTTTCTTTTTCAATGTGTTTCTAAATGTACTCAACATTACAAGTTGAGAACCGTTCATCCGATTGGGATAAAATTTTAATCATTTGACGTTCAATGAAAGATGAACGTTCTTATGAAATAAAAATTTGGGAAAGTTACCCGCAAAATTTAAAAATTCGCGAGAAACTGAAAGAACTTTTTCAATGGGATATCAATACCATTCATCTGATTGCGATAAAATTTACACATTCGACGTTCAAAACGAAAGGAAGGTTTGAATGAAGTAAAAGTTTGGAATAGTTGGCCAGAAAATAGGAAAATAAATGGAAAACTGACAGGTACTTCTCTTGTTCTGCCTTTCTGTCCACATTTTACAAAACGGACAATGCATTTTAAAAGTTAATTATAACTTCTGAAAAATAGTTAAGAAGTCAAAGAGTAAATAACTTTTCCAGAGCGTAATTATTGTTCGATATTTCGCTTTATATACTTCAAATAAAAAAAATATCTTGAATTACTCACTTTCTAAAGTATCTTATCCGGTACTTCAGCGCTCAAGATATGTCTACAACAGATTTCATCACAATAGATTCAGTGGTTTCTGTAATGATATATAGCCAAATCGGTTCAGCCGTTCTCGAGTTTTAGCGAGACTAACGAACAGCAATTCATTTTTATCTTTGACAGTTCATATACGGGTTCAGATCGTGTAAAGCGAACTTTACTCTTTCAAATTATATTTCCGAACGCACCGAACACAACAGCCAAGTCATTATTTTACATGTTTTAAATCTAAATATTCCTCGCATTTTTTCCATTTTTATCACCGTTTAAACCTTCCCTGAACTTCCACTAATGTGACATGAACATTGTCCTGGATATGTGTGCGTGATTTGCCCACTCTTTCCGTCCACTATCGAGCCGATACTTAGACTATCTGACGATGCCTTTATAAAGCTTCTCGGTATAAAATATATATGAATTAAATTAATATGGTTTATTTTAAGAGGTAAGTGATACGAAGTTCAAAGGGTCATCTAGAATATAAAGATAGTATGACAGATCGCAAAAGAATGGCAATGGTTGGATCGCAGTCCACCTTTTGCATCCTGAGAAACTGGAAATCGATTTTGATGCCTGAAATAAATGAAGCGTGCAGATGGCGCATGATTCCGGGCAGCAGAAGTCCACGCCTGAGTCTCGAGACGTGAGCTGGCTGGGCGTTGCATTTACTTCAAATTCAATTCCCGATTTGTGGGGATGTAATTGATGGATTGTGATCCAAACAACCCATTACTGTTGAAATTTTTCATACTGTTGATGCCTTGAAAAATAATATGGGGTGTCCATTAAAAAAAGACCATTTGATTTTGAAAATGACAATCGTTCAGGTTTTAGATTGTCTCGTAGTAGTCACTTTCATAAATCCCTGCCGTACGTACATGCACGTCAAAGTCGTTTTTCAATATATATGTTATTGTTACAGCGATATTTTGGGTGTAACATTTAAGTTGGACATTGTGTATATAGTGTGGTGGGGAGCGTGGCGGGAGGGGGAGAGACAGAAAGAGAGAGAGAGAGAGAGAGAGAGAGAGAGAGAGAGAGAATACCGGTAAGCTTCTTGTCAGGCGGACAATGTGTCGAATAATTTATGACGAACGGCTGTAAGACCACAATCGCGTGTCATCGATCGTTGCATTAGTGTCTGTTGCCACAGCGGTCAATAATTCAGACGTGTCACGTAACAATGTTGGCGTTGCGTGCTACGCAAACTATACCGCTTTTCCGCCCACTCAGTTTATATCTGGTCGCTCACGGAAGCCACAGTGCACCTTCTGTTTGTTCATCGTTTAGCACCGGGAAAACACAAATCCAGGCTCTGTAAAGAGTGTAAATTATCGTGATAAGAGGAAATGTTTAATACCTCCTTCTCTCTCCTTAGGTTGTTTTCTCTCTTTCATTTATTTGTAAGGGAGTTAGGGTTTCACATCCGGTCGACCTCATCGTGCTTAGAGACGGTTTGCTGTTATAGTAAATGTTCAAACGTAGTACTGTCAACTTAAATCCATCTTGTGATCCGTTTTTGAAATGACTGTACAATAGCGGTTGTTACGCGGTTGATCAAGTCTCCACGACCTGTTGACACTTGATGGTAGGCCTTATTTTTTAAAAGGTTCCCACAGAAGCTTAAGTCTACGACTTCAAATCAGGCGACCTGGAGGACCATTTAATAGGGCCACCTCAGATGATCCATCGAGCAGTGTAAACACGACGCGCCGGCCGCGGTGGCCGAGGGGACTGAGGCGCTCCAGTCACGGTCTGCACGACCACTACGGTCGGGGGTTCGAATCCCCCCTCGGGCATGGATATTTGTGCCGTCCTTAGTCGTAGCTAGTTCATAAGTAGTTTGTAAGTTTAGGGACTGATGACCCCGTAGTTAAGTCCCATAAGCTTAACAAACATTTGATTTTTTTGTAAACACGACCTAATACTTTCCGTGTTACAATTGCGTAATCACTTGGGCAACAGCCAAGCTCAAGCCACATACACTGCCGAAGGTCCAAGCAATAATATCAGGAGCTCTTGTTCGAAAACGAGATTTGCGTCTGTTTGACGTGCCATCGATAAAAAAACGGACCAATTGGTTTGTTCCCCTTGATGCAACCTCACTTGTTATTGATGGTCAACTTGCCATAACAACTGGGGATTGCCTACCCTCCGGTATGCCAGTTAACCCTCCCATGCTATGCGAATATAGACTTCAAATGTTCAAATGTCTGTAAATCTATCGGATCAAACTGCGTGTTCATCAGTCCGTAGCTTACAAACTACTTAAACCTATGTAAACTAACCTACGGACAAACACACACACCCATGCCCCAGGGAGGACTCGAACCTCCACGGCGAGCAACCGCGCACTCCGCAGCGAGACGCTTTAGACCGCTCGGCTACTGCACCGCGGCGAATATAGACTCATTAGAATGTACTACCATGGCAAAGAAAATGGCCGGCCGCAGTGGCCGAGCGGTCTCCGGCGCGCCAGTCACAGTCTGCAAGGCCGCTACGGTCGGGAGTTCGAATCCCCTCTCGGGTATGGATATTTGTGTCGTCTTTAGTATAAGGTAGTTCATAAGTAGTTTATAAGTTTAGGGACTGATGACCCATAATCTTAACAAACATTTGAATTTGCAAAGAAAATGGCGGTCGTTTACATTTGTTGAAGTGCCCATAACGCAAAAGACTAACCAGTTGTAATCGTCGCCATATGGTAGCTCATGGTGAGGATGATAATTATGATGACACAATATTTTGACAATACTAACTACGGACATAACGAAATCACGTTGTAGGTGCCGAATCCTTATCGGTGGAATCATAACATGGAGGCTTTCACGGCCGGCGGAGTCGTCAATCAAAACTTCCGAGCTTAATTGCCGTGGTGGATCGGTAAAACTTCTTCCATCTCACGTTTTGTTGTGCCGGCCGCGGTAGCCGAGGGGACTGAGGCGCTTCAGTCACGGTCTGCACGGCCACTGCGATCGGGGGTTCGAATCCCCCCTCGGGCATGGATATTTGTGCCTCCTTAGTCTTAGCTAGTTCATAAGTAGTTTGTAAGCTTAGGGACTGATGACCCCGTAGTTAAGTCCCATAAATTCTACAAACATTTGAACGTTTTGTTGTCAACTGCGAACATCTTCTGAGGTGAGTCGACGACTGGTTTCTAGGTTGCAATCGATTACCTGTAATTGAGAGAAGTGACGATAGTCACAGATAGTTGCAAAGTCGGCATCACGTGACGTGTGGTGGCGCCCTCTGTCTGCTCTATATAAGCGGCAGCTCCACCACCTAAGCCAGTCGTCGACTCACCTCAGAAGATGTTGTCCGCAGTTGACAACGAAACGTCAGGGGGAAGAAGTTTCACCGATCAACCACGGCAATTCAGCCCGGAAGTTTTAATTGACGGCGTTATCGGTGGGCTATGGTGTACAACTGTTAGTCTAGGGCAGCTGATAACCACCTTCTCCTGCAACACGTTTGTTTCATATCCTTTTGCCGAACTGTGCGCTGCCAGGAGACATAAAGGCGTTCATAACTGTGTAAAAGAAAGAACAAAGGCGACTATGCTGTGGGAAAATTGCCGAGAATTTCCCACAACTGCTTCAGTATTTCTCCTACATTCACCGTAAATCGGGATCGTTCCTTTTTTATTATTTTTATTATTATTTATGGTTGTGCAACATTCATCACCCATATCCATGTCTGTTCTACAAAGGATAGGTAGGTACAGGTAATGAAAACTGCGCAAGTACTGTAATGTAAAAGGCATTTCCAGCTGAGTACTAAAAGTTTGTTCCCAAAAGATAAGTAGGATTTTCAGACACACTGCCTAGAAAGCAGGAGACCCGGGTTCGAATCCCGGCTGTGTACACATTTTCAGCTTTGCCCATTAGCAGTTGATGTCATATATTCTGTGAATATGAAAGAATAACAACTACAGAATCATATGTGATATCTGTTATTTCGGAACAGATGACACATGAAAATATACAACGATAGGTTTCCAGCCTAAATAGTTCATTTTACAATGATGACAGATTTCTCACCACATATCGTTTACATTATCTGATGATATCTCTAAAGGGGCGAAACGCGTCACTGAAATAAAGAAAATTTAGCAACTGAGAGTGACTTTCGGAATTAATTAATATCCTGTTGCCGTACCAGCCACCAGTATGGAATGGAACCAGTTTTAGAAATGTAGATTATTTATTTACATACACGAATTAGCCATCTAAGGACCGCGTTTGAAATTCTATTTTTTCTTCTTTCTCTTCTCTAACGCTGTCTTATGTATATTATTATAAATTTACATTATTTATATTTTATAATTTTTTGTCAAAAATATTTGCATAAGTGGGCCAAAAAACAGGGCAGTGCTGTATTTATATATGTTTTTTTCTTTATTTTTCGGCGTTTTTAGAACACCATAAAATTTGAATTACGGTAACAACCCATTTTATTTATTTTTTTTTTTCTTTTGCGTTGGGGCGGGGGAGGATGTGCTTTCGGAAATAACGAAACCAATAGCTAATAATGTATGATGATTCTTAATTATGGATATATTATTCTGCGATATATTTATACCTAGATGAAATATTATTCTTGGATTCTCCAAGAAATGACTTAGAGCAAAAGAAAATGATAGTGGATCCTGGTGAAGATTTACGTCTTTATAATTGTATGTGAACTGTCAGAATCAAAATAATTTAAAAAAAATTCAAACTGAAATCACTCAATATGAAATTATGAACAAGTTTACTTGAATTTTTTCCGATCCGGTATATAAAAGCCGAGTTAGGACATAAAAATCAAATGTCTGTAAATCTATCGGACCAAACTGCGTGGTCATCAGTCCGTAGCTTACAAACTACTTAAACCTAGGTAAACTAACCTATGCACAAACACACACACCCATGCGCCAGGGAGGACTCGAACCTCCACGGCGAGCAACCGCGCGCTCCGCAGCGAGGTGCTTTAGACCGCTCGGCTACTCCACCGCGGCAGTTAGGGCATAGTGTCGCCCTCTAGAGCGAGGTTCTGGTCGCTGGCGGGAAAATAATACGTCTGTGAAATTTGGTGCTGGTCCGTTGAACAGCGCGACGTAAATAGTAGTAACAACAAAGACAATACCAGATCGTTTTATTTTTGCGAATATCTCCGAAACTGTACGAGATACGGAAAAAAGCGTAATAGAGCACAACTGTAGACCCTATCTTCTCTACAAATACATTTATTCATTTTTCAGCTCAGATGAGAGGTTAACGTGTTAGTTGCAATTATACTTCGAGCTGTCACAAGGCTATCGCAAACGGTACGCTTTTTGTGTTACTACGCTAAAGACAAAAGTCAAATCAAATGTTTGTAAAGCCTATGGGACTCAACTACGGGGTCATCAGTCCCTAAACTTACAAACTACTTATGAACTACTTACGAACTAGGACGGCACAAATATCCATGCCCGAGAGGGGATTCGAACCCCCGACCGTAGTGGCCGTGCAGACCGTGACTGGAGCACCTCAGTCCCCTCGGCCACCGCGGCGGGCAGACTAAAGTCGTCACCGGCCGCGGTGGCCGAAGTGACTGAGGCGCTCCAGTCACGGTCAGCACGACCACTACGGTCGGGGGTTCGAATGCCCCCTCGGGCATGGATATTTGTGTCGTCTTAGTTCGTAAGTAGATCATAAGTAGTTTGTAAGTTTATGGACTGATGACCCCGTAGTTAAGTCCCATAAGCTTAACAAACATTTGATTTTGACTAAAGTCGGTGGAACAAGGACAAGGTGACGTAACCCCTACCGAGCGGAGGGGGGCGGTGGGGGGAGAGGGAGGGGTCAGAAAGTGCGGCGTCTATTCCGAAAGAACAGACGTCACTTCCGATCCTGCAGTTGTTATTGCTTTCATATTCACAGAATATATGACTTCAACTGCGAATTGACAAAGCTGGATTCGATCCCGGGTCTTCTGCTTTCTAGGCACTTGCACTGACCCGTACACCTCTGGGGACATAGTGATCACCGCACCTGCAAGGACTACCCATGCGCAGTTGAAGTCATATATTCTGTGAATATGAAAACAATAACAAGTGCAGGTTCATAAGTGACGTGTGTTCTTTCGGAATAGATGCCTCATGTATACATATAATATCCTTTCATTAGTGGGGAGGGGTGGGCAAGTTTGGGGCCCTTACTCTTACGGGAATTAGTTCATAGTGACTACGAGTTTGAGTACTGTGGACAGGGTAAGACTGGAAATTTGTGTCTGACGGGAGGCGTGCTTAGGTAGTCCTTGCAGGTTCGGTGATCACTGTGTCGCCAGCGGTGTAAGGGGTCAGCGCAATTGCCTAGAAACCAGGGGACCCGAGTTAGAATCCCGGCAGGGTACACATTTTCAGGTTTGTCCATTTGCACTTGAAATATATTCTGTGAATAAGAAAGTTCGATGCCGAAGAGAAAGAGACGCCATTATCGAGGTCCGGTTGGGAAATGTAGACGCGGCACTGCAAGGATGCCAAAAGCATTTCGCTCCAACGCTGCATTGGCGAAAAATTACGAATAATCAGGAAGTTTTTAACAGACTCCGTATATGTAAAATAAAAACAAAATTTAAAAAATTACGCAGGGGCATAGAGAGATTAGGGGACGTCGAGGAATAGCAAAGGGTGAGTAGAAAACAGAGCAATAAGAAACTGAGAGATTTAATGAATTAGTGCCTGCCCATTTATCACAACTGCCCGCCCTCACTCCCCTCCGCCTTTGTGGTCGGTGCCACAGGTGCGAGACGCGCCGCGTGGCGCTATAAAGCTGAAAGCTGTCCTCACAATGGCCGCTCCGTCTAGATGCGGCGCGATAAATTTCCGGCCCGGTAAAAGGCCCGATGGCAATCGATGGCGCGACGTTTCCGGCGCGTTACGCCAGGACCTGCGCCACTCCGGCAGATTAGCGGCGTCAACAAACGGTTGCCACGGAGACGTGACGCCGCCGCTGTCCGGTTGTCCGTACAGGCGGGCGCCAGGCTTTGACGAGCCTCGCGTTCCATTCGTGGACTGACCAGAGAGGAGAGTCGCAGCACAACAGAGGAATACAGGGTGTTACAAAAAGGTACGGCCAAACTTCCAAGAAACATTCCTCACATACGAAGAAAGAAAATATGTTATGTGGACATGTGTCCGGAAACGATTAATTTCCATGTTAGAGCTCATTTTAGTACTTCTCTTTAAATGTAAATTGAAATAATTCGGGCAGACAATTGTCAAAATACCCAAATGTTTCGTTAGTATGTACTGTACTTCCTCGATTCACCGCCAGTTGGCCCAATTGAAGGAAGGTAATGTTGACTTCAGTGCTTGTGTTGACATGCGACTCAATCCTCTACAGTGCTAGCATAAAGCACTTCAGTACGTAGCATCAACTGGTTCGTGTTCATCACGAACGTGGTTTCTCAGTCAGAGCAATGTTTACAAATGCGGAGATGGCAGATGCCCATTTGATGTATGGATTAGCACAGGGCAATAGCCGTGGCGTGGTACGAGACAGATTTCCAGAACGAAGGTGTCCCGACAGGAAGACGTTCGAAGTAATTGATCGGCGTCTTAGAGAGCGCGGGACATTCCACCCTATGACTCGCGACTGGGGAAGACCTAGAACGACGATGACACCTGCAATCGACGAGGCAATTCTTCGTGCAGTTGACGATAACCCTAATGTCAGCGTCAGAGAAGTTCCTGCTGTACAAGGTAACGTTGACCATGTCAGTGTTTGGAGAGTGCTACGGGAGGACCAGTTGTTTCCGTACCATGTACAGCGTGTGCAGGCACTATCAGCAGCTGATTGGCCTACACGGGTACACTTCTGCGAATAGTTCATCCAATAATGTGTCATTCCTTAGCCGGCCGCGGTGGCCGAGGGGACCGAGGCGCTCCAGTTACGGTCTGCTCGGCCACTACGATCGGGGGTTCGAATCCCCCCTCGGGCATGGATATTTGTGCCGTCCTTAGTATTAGCTAGTTCGTAAGTTGTTTGTAAGTTTAGGGACTGATGACCCCGTAGTTAAGTCCCATAAGCTATACAAACATTTGAACATTTTGTCACTCTTTATTTCAATGCAAATGTTCTATTTACGGATGAGGATTCATTCCAACGTGATCAAATTGTAAATTTTCACAATTAACATGTGTGGCCTAACGAGGATCCGTACGCAATTGTGCAATCATATCATCAACACAGATTTTCTGTGAACGTTCGGGTAGGAATTGTTGGTGATGCCTTGATTGGGCCTCATGTTCTTCCACCTACGCTCACTGGAGCACGTTATCATGATTTCATACAGGATACTCTATCTGTGCTGCTAGAACATGTGCCTTTGCAAGTACGACACAACATGTTGTTCATGCGCGATGGAGCTCCTGCACATTTCATCCGACGTGTTCGTACGCTTATCAACAGCAGATTCGGTGACCGATGGATTGGTAGAGGCGGATCAATTCCATGGCCTCCACGCTCTCCTGACCTCAACCCTCTTGACTTTCATTTATGGGGCCTCTGAAAGCTCTTGTCTACGCAACCCCGGTACCAAATGTAGAGACTCTTCGTGCTCGTATTGTGGACGGCTGTGATACAATACGCTGTTCTCCAGGGCTGCATCAGCGATTCCATGCGACGGAGGGTGGATGCATGTATCCTCGCTAACGGAGAACATTTTGAACATTTCCTGTGACAAAGTGTTTGAAGTCACGCTGGTATGTTCTGTTGCTGTGTGTTTACATTCCATGATTAATGTGATTTGAAGAGAAGTAATAAAATGAACTCCAACATGGAAATTAAGCGTTTCCGGACGCATGTCCACATAACATATTTTTTTTCTTTGTGTGTGAGGAATGTTTCCTGAAAGTTTGGCCGTACCTTTTTTGTAACACCCTGTATGTTCTGGTCCTACTCGTAATAGAGTCTCTTGATTTATCTGGCTGCAGTAAAAACATCTAAACCCTAACACCTTTGTAAACTGTAAACAAGCGGTATATACAGAAAGAGCATTGGCAAATTAGAAAATAAAATGTACAAAACATGGGTATCACATAAATGTTATTTCAATATATTCCTAACAGTTTGCTGATGACCAGCTAATTTTCGCACAAGATAAAGAGAACAATGGAATTAATAGAGGATTTTTTTTACTGTGGTCACAAGCAGCCCCTCAAGTTGCTTCGTAATAAACACATTCTATCTACATTTTGACGCCATCTAAGGAAGTCTTCATCAGAAGTATAAAATCATGACATGAAACTTAAAACCTTGAGCATGTGTTGCTCAAATAGTATAAAACAACATCAAGTTTATTATGAAAAAAGGAAAAGTTCTTGATGTTCTGAAAAAATTATTTATTTGTAGACTTTTAAACATGGCTGTTAAAGACAGCAACCGTTCGTCAAAATATAAAATGATTAAATGTTTGTTAAGCTTAAGGGACTTAACTGCGGGGTCATTAGTCCCTAAACTTACAAACTACTTATGAACTACCTTATGCTAAAGACGGCACAAATATCCATGGCCGTGGGGGGATTCGAATTCCCGACCGTAGCGGCCATGCAGACTGTGACTGGCACACGCAGACCACTCGGCCACTGCGGCCACCATATAAAATATTCACTTGAAAAACAGCTCTTCGGTTTCAGAAGGTTTGGTAAAATTATTACATTACCATGGTTTCGGCTTCACTAGGGGAGCCTTCATCAAAAGTAAAACAGTTTTGTACATTTGAATGTATAGTCAGCAGAAGGTCTTGAGCCACCGCACACGCAATCCTTAGAGGCGCGTTGTCTTTCTAGTTTTTAAAAATTTTGCAATTTGCAAACTTTTTTAATTTTTAACGTGCGCCCTTCTGCAGATGATACATTCACATGTAAAAAACTTTTACTTCTGATGAAGGCTCCCCTAGTGGAGCCGAAACCAAGGTAAGTAAAGTAATAATTTTACTAAATCTTCCGCAACCTAAGAGCTGTTTTTCGAGTGATTATTTTATATTATTTATTTGGTTACAAACCGGATCATGATGGCCTAATAAGGCGAAAGAAAAATAAATAATTTTGCAGAACATGAGGAATTTTTCCTGTTCTCATAATATTATCATGTTCTCTCAAGCACCGACGGAAAATTAATATAATCATGTATGTTCGTTATAAAAAAATACATGTCTGGTGGAAACCAGCACGGTTTATAAAAGTTCAAACAATGTGGCTAGTCGCTAAGAGGCGCCGTATAGTGCTTGCTGTTAGGGGCGGCATCAGACTCTACAGCTCTACAGCAGCCCATACCGTCTAGCCACATTGTTTTTAACTTTTATAAACCCTGCTAGTTTCCACATGACGTATTTTTAAATGAATAAACTTGATGTTATTTTATAGGATTGCAATTTTTACGTCTCACGTCATAATATTAATCTTCTGATGTAGACACCCTTAGATGGTATCGAAATCTGAATAAAGTGTATTGATTACAAAGCAACTTGTGGAGCTGTTTGTTTACATTTGCACTAAATGAACTGCTACGGTTGCTGCTTTTAAGATAGGCCATGTTCAAAATCATTAATAGAGGAGTTTAAAAATGGGACTTCAGGGCAACAGGACTAAAACAAAATAATTGGTAACGGGGGGCAAATCAAGATTTGACGCTGGAAGAAAATGGGAAATGTTATAACACACTGAAGAGTACAAATACCCGAGAGTCTTTTTCACAGCCGCGTGGTGTAAGGCATCATGCGACGCACTGGACAGCCGCTTCTGCCAGAGGTTCAGGTCCAGATATTTGAGAATAATTCGTAGTTCCATTCCTAGAAAATTTCTAAGTCTCAATGCAAACAAAACCTACGGCCGTGCCGCAGTGGATACACCGGTTCCGCTATATTGCTGACGATAAGCACTGTCGGGCTTGGCTAGCACTTGGATGGGTCACCGCCCGGGTGTGCCAAGCGTGGTACAGTCTGCTCTTGTTAAGCCGTCGGCACACGGAGCGTGTGTCTGAACGTGTGTGGTCAACGTGCCGAGTCCACCGTGCAGCTCGGAGACGGCGCAACTTGAGCATACGACACGTGTGCCTCAACGAGCTACACGCGACCGCAGTGCGCTCCAGCGACAGTTGTCGGCGGCATCAGTTGCTGGAATCACACTGTTTACCAAATCAAAAGAGTGGAGTTCCTGCTTTACCTCTATTGATCCGCTTATTTCCGCGCTTGTGTTCGTTATGTTCTGTGATAGACCTAAATAAATAAATAACAACAAAATACCTATGAACATAAGACTCTTATAAAAGTTGCATTTTATGTCAATAAGTGCAATGAATAATAAAAGTTTCATGACAAACTGTGCGACATAAAATTAGAATAGGCCTTCACAACACAAAGATTATTGCAAGAATCTCGCTTTTTAGTAAATCTTAAAAGATCACACTTCCACGGTCAATGTTACTATTCAGTAGAAGAATGTTAAAAACGTGTAAAATACAATACGTGAAACAATAAGTGCCTATTTCACTCTAAGTCAGGTGCAAACTGTCTTGTTCATAAAACGAATCCAACAAACTCACTTCTCAGAGGGCGCGCTCTTATTTTTACATAGCATCGAATATTATGCAGTATACTTCTAAGAAATTTATAGGAAAGTCTTTTGAGTCTATCAGAAAACTGAATAAAAGAAGAAAAATTTTTGCTTCTGTAGAGCTTTTTTTTTTTTTTTTTTTTTTTTTAACCAACCTCGCAACCTCTTTTAACTTCGCAGTCCACGACTTACCCTCCTGCACTACGACCAGTTACTTCACTAATCTATCCTCACCTTCGGTATTAGACGTGTCGTATATGATGTCGGTTGTTGACATGTAGTTACAAAAATGATAAAAAGAACTATTAGTGTTGATAGAGCTTCAGTCCCCCTTGCCTTGAAACGGCAGATTATTGTAATACGGAAATTTTTTAACCACGTGTAAGACGTTTCCAGTCATTTATTACAACAAATAGTACCTTAATGGCCGGTTTCCGAGAGATTCTCAATTTACTCAGTTACTTTTACTTGCTTTGAAATGTCATACATTCATAAGACCTAAGTTATATACATAAAAACCACGAAATACGACAGCCAACATGGCATCTTCGTCACTCTACGGAATTGAGCTGCCCCCCTTCCCGGATAGCCACGTGATGTGACGTCGGGGGCGTTCTCCGACCTTATTGGTGATCGTTCAGACGCTCGTTGAGTATATCTGGCATGCTTGATACTGCCCCACACGTTGGAAAAGCCTCGCCAACGTGCGCGTCGCACGTTGTGACGTCAGAAACTCGCCACGTTGGCCCACTTGTTCAGATACACGCTCCGTGTGCCGACGGCTTCAGGCCAACGAGAAGTGGCCCCTCTGGGAACAAAAAACCGACACAACGGCCGGAAGTGCGGAGCGCTGACCACATCCCCTCCATAGCGCATCCGGAGACGTCTTTGGGCAGAGGATGAAACGGCGGTCGGTCGGTACCCGATGCATGTTTCGAGGGTATGTCCTGAAGTTTCGGTATTTTTCCTTTTTTTCTGTTACAATGCAAACAAATCTTGAGCACTAAGAGCAGGTCTAACTCCTTCTCAAGATAGCACTCTGCTGGATCGAAGCACTCACTGATGATTCCATGCACAAGCTACCGGCCAACTACTTAAATACGCTTTGGCCGGTCAGGTTTGACACACGTGCTAGTGTGCGTAATGATCATCCTTAGCCGGGATTCTATGAACTTGTAATGACAACTGCCCGTGCTCCTGTGGCCATGCCGATGGTGGTGTAGTTATCTTTGGTGTTATGTCAATACGCCCCCCCCCCCCTCCCAGGGGGTTCACGGTTCTTTCGTGAGTACGTGCATGGCGAGCACGGGGCCCCGAGCTAATGCAGTCTTCCTTCCTTCCTTCTTTAATTCCCAGACTACATTTCCTTTCCCCTCCCAACCTTTCCTATCTTCACTCCTTCCTCTCCCCACCGGGTGACTGATAACCTCAGTAGTTTAGTCCCCCTATCCCAAACAAACAATCCCAAACAATACGCGACATTACAAGACCGAATGTTCCTTTTGATGAGCTGTGACAGGAGCATTTTTCATCCTGGTTCCCAACTTTTTTAATAAAAATTAATGTTTGTTTACCTAATGGACTAAACTGTTACGGCCATCCGTCCCTACACACTTAAACTACTTAATCTAACTTCCACTAAGGACAGCACACAACCCTCCAAACCTGATGGAGGATTCGAACCTCCGGCGGGAACAAACACATGACGCCTTAGGCCACACGGCCATTCCGCGCTGCCAACTATAATTCAACTGTAGTAGATAAGGTGTCGAGGTCGACAGGTTTTGCGAACTAGAAGTCTTTAAAAATTAATTCACGTAAAATTAAATGAACGTCGTCTGATTGAAAATAACTTACCGGGTGGTTACAACTAAACTTTCCCTATTTAACACATATAACACAGAAAGTAATAATCGTACGAGTATTAAAGTTGACAGAATTAATGTCAAAGACGTGCAGAAGAGAAATAATGCAGAATGAGTTCAAATGAAACACTTTCAATGCGCTGCTACGATACATCATACCATTACATACCGGTAGCATTACTGCTAAAAAAAAAGGGGGGGGCTCAATATGGCGCCCATCAGTGTCCAGAAGTCTGAATGCGTAGGGTTGAATTCTGCACAGAAGAACGTAGCTGTGCCGTGTGTATGCTGGCCACCTCTCTTGATATGCTCAGATCAGCACATGTATGATTGATCGCCTGCTAAACCTCGTATTTCAGGTAACCCCACATGTAGTGAGGTGAGGTGATCGTTCCGGCCAAGAATTTGGGAAAAAAATCGAGTGATGATTGGACCCTTTCCCCATACGTTTCGGAGAAGTAGTTGAACTTCAGGAGCGATGTGAGGTGACGCTCCATCTTGCATGAAAACTGTTGTGTTCAATGTGTCCGTGTCTTGTAGGTCGGGTATGAAGAGCTGTCAAAGCATATCTCAGTCACGCTGACCGATCACACTAGACATCTTTGGTCCTTGAGCGCCGACCTGTTCAAAAGTGAATGGGCCAATGATGAACGCAGCTTTGAAGTCACACCTTAAGTAGACACGTTCACCATGCAGAGGAACTTCACACATGGTGTCTGGAGGTGAAGATCTTCACAGTCAGTAATTCTGTGAATTTACCTCAGAGAAAAATGAGCTTCGTCAGTCCCTAGGATGTCCCAGGGCCAGCCGTCGTCAACTTCAATCCTTGTGGAGAGCGAAGTCAACACGGCGTTATGTGGTGCAAGCTGCTGTACGATATGGATCTTGTACGGATACCCGTACCATATGAGAACGGTTCGAAGCACTTTCGTACAGTTGGCCACGAGAAGTTCAACTGTTGCAAAACACCACGCGCACTCCTTGACGGTCAGGAATTGCGCGAGCATTGCCTGCCGCAACATCAGCGATTTTGTTAACCATCTGTGGTGCAACCGGTCGTCGGTCTCTTCCTAGAGCGACGCCAAGTACTCTCCTTGATTCGAACTTCTTCATAATGCTCCGCACAGCAGGTAGTGAAAGGGGTCCCTTCTGTAATCATTTCAGCCAATGATATTCTCCAAGTTGCAGAATTTCTGTAGTTTTGATAATAGAGCTTCACCACTAATTAATGTCCTGCTCCTTTTTTTCCAGGTTCATGTTGACACGTCAACTAGTGCACAGCGACTGGTCAGGTGTGTGTGACTATGAACGACGATGACTTATCACAGCACCTGGTGGCCATCGTTGAAAATGGATATTGCGGTTGTAACACATGAAAATCGTGCATCCCAAGTTTAGTACTCGTATGGTAATTAGTTTCCATGATATAACGTGTTGAATAGGGAAAGTTTAATTATAACCATCTGGTATAATTAACGAAACGGTAAGTAACTGATAAAGTACTATCAACATTGAAATGAACTATTGCCTGGATTGTCCAGAAGTCGACGCAGACTCAGCATCTGCTAAATTTAGTTCGACTTTAAGTCACTGTAACACGGGAACACATGATTAAAAACAGTTTTGAACCAAACACCAGCGGAGACAAAAAACCTAATTAGTGAGAGATTGGTCAAAAGTGGCCGACCGTGAACGGACGTCACGTGACACGATGAGCGGACACTATGCGCTATCGGTATTTTATTTTAAAAATGACCTCTTATTTATTACAGCGCGACGAATACAGTATGTCAATTGATTCTGGTAGTGGTTTTGGATTTTTGCAGTAAAACGCTGGTACCAGTGTAAAATAGACCGTAAAACTTCTCGTACTGTTGACCAAGGGATGAACAAGTTTGATGCCAAAGCCCGACCATTGACTCTACAGTCTACCCGGACAGCGAGCTGCACAGTCAGTTATAGCAACAGCAGCCGCGTTATTCAGGTGTACCGGAATAAGACGTCTTCCTCTTTAAGGTGCCACACCAGACTCACCAGTTTTTTCGATTATCATTGTCATCTTCCTTAAAGCGTTTAGTGACATCAGGCCTCTACTCAAACTTTTCAGCAGGCGATACTCTCTCAGTGCAGCACTGTAATTGTCGCCATTCACATAAATCAGTTTTACCAACAACGCCCAGTCTATCTTATCGATAGCACCGGTTTTATAACACTCCATTACGGCACGCCGGAAATCACTTTCACATCTGACGACTTATTCCCGTTGAGAATGACATGCTGCGTTCTGTTACCCAGAAACTGTTCAACCCAGTCAAATTGCTGGTTTGATATTCCGTACTCTCGTATTTTGTACATTAGGCGATAGTGCAAAATCTATCTCATACCTCCAGAAAGCCAAGAAACACGGCATCTGCATCGGAGCCTGTATCTTCTGATTTCCGGGTTTCGTGGACGAATAGTTGAACTTCGCACGATCGTTGCTTTCGGAACTCATGTTGATTTCTACAGACCAGAGTTAGTATCCATAGATATGTCATAATACCTGAATGTTTTTAAAATTTATGCCACATTGCAAGTGAAAACTAAAAAATGTTAAGGTATGAGACAGTATCGTTCGATCCAATCGGCCAACATCCTAGCAACACTCCTGCGTTTCGTAACACACGCCGACCTGTAGCCATCCCTGTTTTCCTAAACAGTCTTCAATTTTTTTGTAAAAAGGAAAGTCGTATGTTCAAAGTAAATCACTTAACCCGCGAGACCTCGGGTGTCAGCATTTTGCTCACAGTAATTTTAAAACAATCGACATTTTACCAATTTTAAATAGTCAAAAATTTGTGTTTTCTTATAAAAGCAACTAGAAATACTTCTTTAGACGTATTAACTTTTCTTTGACTGTCAGAAAAATCGTATACACGCGATCGATCACGTAACTTTTAAAGGCGCGAGTTCTCTCGGGTTAATCATGAGAGTCTAATCGTAGACTCCAGGGAAGAGATGTTATTATAGCTTCCTCCGAAGAAAGATGTTGGGCAGCAACATCACTATCTCCTTGTCTCTTTCCTTCTCTCTGCCTTTCTGAAAATGAACGCTAGAAATGATGTTACGTTCCTCCCCTGCCATTGATTACTTTCCGCTTCGTTTATATATGCATGAAACTTGTCTCCGTTAACAACAGTGGAAGTGACGGCCTGAAAAATTAAGGAACCTGAATTTTTAGGAGACTGCTATACGTTTGGTGCATGTAGGTACTGCATAAGCGTCAGGACAAAGTAATGAATAAATTTAAACATGAGCGAATTGCATGGGGTAGTCTTCTAACCGAAAATCCATAATACCTAAATTCTGCTCAGCAATCCTAGGGGAAAGTATCAACTGCATAAAAGAGTCAGTTAACTATATATGTGAGCACATGAATATGACACGGGTTTCTGAAATATTATGTTTTCAAACATGCGTTCACGCAGGTCATACATTCTGGTAAGCCGTAAGCGAATTTGCTAGTATATGAAATTAATTATTTTGTTGGTTCCTCATAAAATATTTTACTGATCAAGGACTTAACTGCGTAGTTCATCTTATTATGAAACTAGCCGAAGACTCGGCTTCAGCCGGGTACATATTTATTTGTTTCATACGTTAGTCCATCTCTCCTTCCCATTTCTATGTCTGTCCACCTTCTCTTTCCTTATCTCCCTCTATTCACCTTCACCTGTCCTCTCTCTCCGTCTCTCTCTCTTATCTCCCTCCCCCTTTCTCTGTCTCTTCATCTCCTCCTACCCTCCTCTCTGCCCATTTACACCTTCCCCTTTTTTATGCCCCTCGCCTTCTCGTTTCTGTGTCCAGCTCTTGCTCCACGTCCTAAGTCTATTGCGTCCTCCATCCGTGACAAATTATAAAACTCTGTTAAGTTTCCTGGCGATCAGTGAAATGTGCCTACTTGTATTGCAAGGTACCCTCCACCACTCACCGTATGAAATCTTGAGTAAACGCTGATGTTCATCTTTTTTCAAAGGTCAAGTGTGCAATATTTCATTAAGACAGGAATAAAAACATAGATTTTTTCGGAATTCGTAGCCAAAGTATCCTCTGCCATGCACCATATAAAATTTTACGTAGGCAGTGACTTTCCTCCTGCTTAGAAGATCAAATGTGCGAAGTTTAAACACATTCGTATGAGCGGTACGGCAGCGCATAAAATAGAAGCAAACATGATGCGGCAGTTTCCCATGTTTCTCAGTGTTTGTGATGTCACATCTCCTACACTATAAGTCATACAATGAAATCATATTATGGGTAGTTTCATCGGATAAATTGAAATTGCTTGCAAAATATGTTGTAAAACAATTAGTAATTAGTAGCAAAAAAGGAAAAAAACGTCATTCATAATGCAGTTTTGACGCATCTGAGAGTTCGTGTTCTACTGAATTAAGTATCGTATAATTATATTATTATAGCTATAACATTCGCGAAAGTGCACTCAGTGAGTTAACAAAGCTTCATTGCAAATGGATTAATGATCCGGCAACGCATAATATACGAGCAAACGTAGAAACAAACAAACATTCATTTTCATATATTATATCAACAGCAGAAATGAGTTGTATATAAAGTACTTTATACCGACTAACCTTCGACCACAAGCGCTACAAACATCATAGACAGGTAAGTAATTTACCTTATGGCAAATCTCAGTCGAGTCCTCTGCATCGGCTTCTTACTACAAAGAGGGCATTTACGATAGTTGTGTTACACTGCATTTCACAGCCTGCCTGCAGGCCAACTGATAGGCGATAGTTCCCGTGTGAAACGTGTCACACAAGTTAAGTGTTACGTGTGGCGCTCCAGATACCTGTATTGTGCACAGTTTCTACTTTTAAGCAGTACAATTTTCACTTCTGCAAAAAGCCGTGCGCAGTGGCCGAGCGGCTTGCGGGTTGGAATTCCCCCTCGGCCATGGATGTTTGTGCTGTCTAGTATAAGCTAGTTCATAGTTTGTAAGTTTAGGGGCTGATGACCCCGCAGTTAAGTCCCTTAAGCTTAACAAACATTTTGACTTCTGTAAAACTGTAAAAAATAAATAAATAAGTAAATAAAAAATTTAAAAAATGAAAATCTCAAGACATTTTAGCATGCATTTAATCCTGATGCATCAATATTATTTAGTAAGTAGTCTAGTAAAACACTGCACTTGAATCGCAGACCTCAAGATACTCAAAACTTAGAAACTTACACGTATTATAGGCAGCGATGACTTTCTCAAAAATGTTTGTACAGCTTATGGGACTTAACTACGGGGTCATCAGTCCCTAAACTTACAAACTACTTATCAACTACTTACGAACTAGGACAGCACAAATATCCATGCCCGAGGGGGGATTCGAACCCCCGACCGTAGTGGCCGTGCAGACCGTGACTGAAGCGCCTCAGTCCCCTCGGCCACCGCGGCCGGCAATGACTTTCTCAAAACTTCTGCAACATCAACCAGCAGAAACCTGCTAGAAAATATTCTGCAAAAATAGGCGTGTTTTAGGAACTTTACAAAACTTCAGTTGTAGCCAGTACTGCCTTCACTAACAATAAGCAAACAGCGCCCATTTAAATACATTTATCTGAAAATACACAGAAAATCATTTACTAATGAATCAACGACGTGGAAACTCTCTGGCGCTATGTTTCAGAGAAATCGTGGATAGAATTTGCGAAAGATGCAGTAGTGCAGATATTTGTGTAGAAATAGACGTCTGGGCTAATTTGTAAAATTTCTGTATTATTTCAACAGTGGAGAATTGATGACCACATCTACACTAAAGATGCAAAGAAACCAGTACACTACTTAAAATCGTATAGGGCCCACACGAGCACGTAGAAGTGTCGCAAGACTGAACTAATGTCTGGAGTAATGCTGTAGGAAACTGACGCCATGCATCCTGCAGGGCTGTCCATAAATGCGTCAGAGTACGAGGGGTGGGGATGTCTTCCGAACAGCACGCTGCAAGGCATCCCAGATATGCTCAATGATGTTCAAGTCTGGGGGGTTCGTGGAGACACTCTATAGCAGTTGTGGACTTTTAGGACGTCGCATTGTCCTTGCCGTGGTGGATGGGCTTTCCACTACCAGTACCGCAAGTTGTACATGACGTGCATGTCGTTTGTCAGAAATTCACTTTCCCTATGCCACATACAGCGCCGTCTGTTAATAAACTTAGGAACTTTGTAATTTTTTTTATTTTATTTTTTTTATTTTTATCTTTTTTTTCGTTTTGTTTTGTTTATGTCGTTACGTTTCCCCTTCGTCAAGTATGTTCAGTTCAAATCTGCAGTCATCCTGCCTCAAGGCTCTTATTGTACAGCATTTTGAAAGTGGGACTTTTTAAGTATGGACAGCATATATATATATATATATATATATATATATATATATATATATATATATATATATATCCACTTCTTTCACCTCTGGCAGTATTGCTCATGTGAAAAATACCGAGTAGCACCGTGGTTCGGAACCCACGTTAAACTGTAGGTCCCCCTATAACTGGCTGGGTAAGTCAGTTCGAAGGTCGGAGGAAGGCAACGGCATACCATCACCAAACAGGACCATGCCTAGTAAAGCACTGTGGTGTTCAAACCAATCTTCGGATTGTTGACTGCTTTATATATATATATATATAAAATTCTTTTAAAGGTCATGCGTTCCAGAATCGGAATGATGGGCAGGCAAAATTGGTATGAGCAATGAGGCAACCATTCCATCGACGCATTAGGTGGAAGATACCCGTTTGGTGTGTTTGGAATAGATGGTGACCTGCAACGTGAATCCGTATAAATACTCCGCTAATCACATTTAAGTGCATGGCGAGCGGTTCATCGACCCCCCCCCCCCCCCCACACACACACACACGTATATAATACCGCTCCACTCTTTAATAAAACGCGGGAAAAAGAAACACGTGATTATTTCCATTTTCGAATTGTTTTCTCTCATTTTATTAAGGAAATCATGAGTCCCTGTGTAGGTGTGGGTTAACAAAATACGTTCACATTCGAAAGAAAAAGTTGGTGACATAAATTTCGCAAATAAAATTCGCCGCAAGGAATAACGCCCTTTCTTTTAATGATTTCCGCCCCTACTCGGGCGTCATTTCCGTGGCACGCTCTCCCTTGTATCGCGATAATATAAAACGAGCTGCCCTTCTCTGAAATTTCTCTATATCCTCCGTCAGGTCAGTCCCACTTGGTGTTGATTCCACAATGCACAGCAATACTCCAAAATAGGACGCAGTGTAGGCAGTTTCTTTCGTAGAACTGTTGCCTGTTCTAAGTGTTCGGCAATGAAATGTAACCTTTGTTTGTCTTATCTACAATATTTCCCACGTGATCATTCCAATTTAATTTGTTCTTAATTGTTATTCCTAGGTATTTTGTTTGATTTACGATCTTTAGATTTGACTGAATAAACGTAAAAATGAAATTTAACGGATTTCATTTAGTGGTCATATGGATGACTTCATAGTCTTCATAGTTTTGGGTCAATTTCCAGTTTTCGCACCATGGGGACATCTAAATACTTTTGCAGTTGTTTTTGAATTTTCTGCTGACTTCACAAACCGATAAACGGCAGCATCATCCGCGAACAGTCTAAGAGAGCTACTTAAATTGTCTCCTAAATCGTTTACAAAAATAAGGAATAGTAGTGGCCCTATAACACTTCGCTGGTGAACGCTGGATATCACTTCTGTTTAACTCCGTGACTTTGTTGTTGTTGTTGGTTTTGAGGGGACTAAACAGCTAGGTCATCAGTCCCCTCCATGACTTTCCATCCATCAGTTACAAGATACCGTGTCCTTCCTGATAGGAAATCGCGGTATTCCATAAGCACATAATTCGATTGGTAGACGCTTGTGAGGTACAGTGTCAAAAGCCTTCCAGAAATCGAGAAAATATGTTACCGATTTGCGATCCCTTGTCGATAGCACACATCACTTGATGTAAGCGTGTTTCACAGGAACGATACTTTCTTAATCCGTATTGACTATGGGTAAATTGTTCCGTAACCGCCAGCTGCACATCCCCGTACGAAAAGAACCGTCGACCTTTCAAGTAACCGAAGGCAGAATAATGACGTTGGGAGGTGAGAGCTGTAGGCCGGCTACTATCCCACTTGCGTTAGAGCTACGTTTGCGTAATTTCTTGGTGACATGGGGCATTCTTTATACTCCAATGAATGTCTCCTGGTGTTTATCCATCGGTAACCTAGAAAAATATGACATCACGTTGGTCCTGTTTGGACACTTAGGAAATATATACGTGCCTCACTAATCCTTTGCTAACTTGTTGGTGCTCATATTTCTCCACCGCCAGAGGTGGCGCACTAGACCGGCATTGGGGAGGTCGGTAATTCAAAAATAAATGTTCAAATGTTTGTACAGCTTATGGGACTTAACTACGGGATCATCAGTCCCTAAACTTACAAACTACTTATGAACTAGCTTATACGAAGACGGTACCAACATTCATGCTCGTGGGGGGATTCGAATCCCCGACCGCAGTGGCCGTGTAGAACGTGACTGGCACGCCGCAGTCTGCTCGGCCACCGCGGCCGGCGGTCGACTATTCAAACCTTATTGCGACTATCCAGATTTTGGTTTTCCGTGATTTCCATAAATCGATCCAGACAAATTTCCAAATGACAGAGGGCTACCAGCTTTCTGTAATAAGAAACTGAGCCAAGATTTCATAGATCAAGAACAAACAAACACCTGACGTTCGCAAGTGACTAATCTAGCCGAAGTAACAGGAAAAAACAGGGTGCGGTCGACTTCTTTCCCTATCCTTACCAAAACTAGTCGTAAGCTAGTGCTCTGTGTCAAGCCGATGTTAGTGTTTTGATGACAGCGTGGAGAACGTCAGCTGCTAAGTAATTACATTGAGAACAATGATGTACTGTGCAGATGATATAATGGTTTGACGGTGTTTTTCGTGTTTAGTGTGCGGTCCCTTTATTGCACTTACAAGAACTCTAAATGTGGAAAAAAAATGAAGACAGTTTACAGCCTGGTGTACTGTGGATGGTGATGAATTGTTCGGAGCTATCGATTGGTTGTATCGGTATCCCGGCACACTGCAACATCTCTGACGCAACCATCTGCAGAGAATGTCATTCCAGAAATGTACTGCTGTGTCCCCAGTTTCGATCTGAACCCAATGTAATATATTTGGATTTCGATAACGATCACTGTTCAATATCAGTAACCTCTCTGTATTCGGCTTCTGACGTAACGCGCTATCCCACTAAGCATTACACATTACACTCCGACGGAAAACAATTTCGGTATTTTGTTACTGTTGAGAGGATGACACACTACGATGTATGCAACAAATACTGCTCGGCGCAGGAAAACACGGCTTTACACGGCACACTTAACAAGCCTCAGTGTGTACAGTCTTGGATGCGCACGTTATAAAAATAAGCCACAGCAACGAGAAAGCACAGCTCCGTTATCTCTAAGGTGTGTATTCTAGTCTTAGCCTACGGAAAGCCTTACACGGTATGTGGCGGTCACCCAAATCTAAATGAGACGATTCGTTCGGCACGACCGGCAACCCTTGACTTGTTTTCGTCTCAGCATGTGAGTCAACATTGAAACGGAGACATGGCATGTGCACGAAAATACACTGAAGAGGCAAAGAAACTGGTATAGGCATGCGTATGCAGAAACACACACACACACAAACACAGAGAGAGAGAGAGAGATAGAGAGAGAGAGAAATGTAAACCCTCAGAGGACGGCGCAGTGGTGGTCAACGCTTGTATACAACAGCCGGCCGCAGTGGCCGAGCGGTCTGCGGCGTGTCAGTCACGGTCTGCACGGCCGCTGCGGTCGGGGGTTCGAATTCCCCCTCGATCATGGATGTTTGTGCCGTCTTTAGTATAAGCTAGTTCATAAGTAGTTTGTAAGTACTAAATTGGCAGATTATCACAACTGAAGTGAGTTTGAGCGTGCCCTTACAGTCGCCGCACGAGACACGGGACACAGCATCTCCGGGATAGCGATGAGGTGGGCATTTTCCCGTACGACCATTTCACGAGTGCTCCGTGAATATCGGGAACCCCGTAAAACATCACACCTCAGACATTGTTGCGGCTGGATATATATCGTGCAAGAACCGGACCAACAACCACTGAAAAGAATCTTTCAACGTGATAGAAGTGCAACCCTTCCGCAAATTGCTGCGGGTTTCAATTCTGAACCATCAACAAGAGTCAGTGTGCCAACCATTCAACGAAAGATTATCGATATGGGCTTACAGAGCGGAAGGCCCACTAGTGTACCCTGTACGACACAGAGCTTTATCCCTCGCCTGGTCCCGTCAACACCGACATTGGTCTGTTATTGACTTCAGACATGTTGCCTAGTCTCTTGAGACTTGTTTCCAACTGTATCGAGCGGATGGGCAGTGAAACAACTGCATGAATCCACGGACTCTGCTTGTCAACAGGGGACTGTCGCTCTCTTGGAGGTAGTACAGTAGCTCTCTACAGTAGCGGGCGCACACGGGAGACTTAGTGTCGCGCAACCATTTCGTCTTTGTTGCTTTCCTGTTGCTTCGGTTTTTCAGAGCTCGCACGCGATGAGCAACTGTTTCCTGACAGCTGACTCATTTTCAAGGGTTTCTGTAGATGGATTGTTTTGAGGGTGCAGTGGTTTGTGCTCTTATCATTCGACAAGAAACATAGTAAATTGAAACGCTTGACATTTTTGTAGATTTTAATTGATTTTCATGAAATAAAAATGAAAACGATTTTCATTCAGTTACTTTCACTTATTTACGAAGCTTCATATACTATTTATAATTTCTTTTCAGGTATCTAGCAACTGGATCAAGTTTCAACGATCTTTCACATAACTACTTGATTGGTGCTAGCAGAATCCGCAAAATAGTGAAAGAAACATGCACTGCAATCTGGAATGTTTTGCAACCTACGGTTATGCCAGAAAAATTTGAAGAAGACTGGTTGCACATTGCTGAACAGTTCCATAAAAACACCCATTTCCCCAACATCATAGGTGGTATAGACGGAAAACAGAATAATAAAACCTCAAAGTTCTGGCTCAGAATTTTTTAATTATAAAAAATTCTTTTCTGTGGTGTTGATATCTTGGGTCACTTCAATTTGTCTTCATAGATGTTAGTGCGAATGGAGCAGCAGGAGATTCCTCAGTTTTTAATAATTCGAATATGGGCAAAAAGCTGCAACGAAACCTGCTGAACATATCGAACGACCAAACATTGCCTAACCACCCCGAAGGCAAGCCAATGCCTTTTTGTTTGGTTGCTGATGAAGGTTTTGGTTTATCGAGGCGCATTTTGCGCCCATTTGCTAAAAAATGCTAATCCTATTAAAGAAATTTTTCAATCGTAGGCATACAACTGCTCGTCGTATGGTTGAATGCACATTTGGCATACTGGCGAACAAATGGCGTATTTTCCATAGACCTCTTGATGTTACACTCGATTTCTGCGATACAATAATCAAAGCATGTTGTGTGCTTTACAATTTTGTGCGCAGAACAGATGGAATCAACTTTACAGATATGACTTATGGATGTCCACTGCACAGTATAGACATTGAACCCCAGGATAAAAATGTTCAAATGTTTGTATAGTCTATGGGACTTTACTACGGGGTCATCAGTCCCTAAACTTACAAACTACTTATGAACTACTTACGAACTAGGACGGCACAAATATCCATGCCCGAGGGGGGATTCGAACCCCCGACCGTAGTGACCGTGAAGACCGTGACTGGAGCGCCTTAGTCTCCTCGGCCACCGCGGCCGGCGAACCCCAGGACATCTGCTGTCAATATACGCAACTATTTTTCAACCTATTTCACGTCCCCTGGAGGATCTGTTCCATGGCAGTACCATGGACTTTGATTTCACTACGACTCAACAACATTGAAAAACTTACTTGTTCTATCCACAAAACATTATCAAGAAGTGTAATTATAATATCAAATTCTTTTTTTTTTTTTTTTTTTTTTTTTTTTTTTTTTTTTTTTTTTTTTTTTCTGTGGCGAATTGTCCCCAGGTCGTACTCCATACGTTTACACACACTTCGTCCCATAGTTTCCTTTTTAAATTAGCGTCAGAATAATCTTTTAAAGTTTTATTGAACAATGCAGGCCTCTTTTCTACTTCATTTATGAGCAATTAACTATCGATGTCTTCATCCCTCACAGCAGTCATTTTACAGACTTGAAAGTTTCCAGCTGCAGACAACAGAGAGACGGCAAGTACATTGTCGGCCGTGCGCGCGCGCACGTATAGCCCGTGGGAGGGCAGACTGGACAGAGACAGTTGCGTCGCCCTTCTGTCTGCGGCCACAGCAACTGGAAAGTTGTGTCGCCGTCGCGTCGCTCCGTGTGCGCTCTTCCATATGATTGTACAGTCTCTGTGGAAAAGACGAGACAGTTGCGCGACAAAAAGTCTCCCGTGTGCGCCCGCCCTAATGGTGTGGGGCGTGTACATTTGGAGTGATACGGGAACCCACTGCACTGTAAATACCGCACTGTAAATTTTTGTAAGGGGATTCATTATCTCCAGAAATGGATATCTAAACATTGAAGATAAAATGGTGCCAAGATAGCCTCAAACTGAATAATATGTATTAAGCAGTAAGAAATTATAAATTCTATACTTACTAAAGAACGAAGAATTAATAAATGTAGAAAGAAAAATCATTAATATGCAGTTTGTTACCAATGTCATTTCAGGACAGACTCGGACGCAGATCGAATTCGACACTTGCTATTTCGAAAGAACTGCCTTGTCGTGGGATTTAAATGAAGTAGTTGCAAGAATATAAGATTTAAATTTTAGTGATTGGTTTGGTATTGAACCCCGGTTCTTTCTGAATGAGAGTTTGGTGCCTTACAATGGGTCCGCTCGAGTGGCTGTAGAGAGAGGAGATTCAAATGTTTGTATAGCTTCTGGGACTTAACTACGGAGTCATCAGTCCCTAAACTTAAAAACTACTTATGAACTAGCTAATACTAAGGACGGCACAAATATCCATGCCCGAGGGGGGATTCGAACCCCCGACCGTAGTGGCTGAGCAGATCGTGACTGGAGCGCCTCAGTCCCCTCGGCCACCGCGGCCGGCAGAGAGGAGACGGTGGACACTCTCCTTGAAAGTGTCCTTCGCAGATGGAGAGGATACGTTGTGTCCGTCTAAAAATCCATTTGACATTGTATAAAAAAATATTGAGAAGAGGTGTTATACTGATCCTTAAAAAACCGAAGCCTGAAATTCTTGTAGAATAGGACATACGGACACACTGCCGGATGAGTATAAAAATGCAAATTCACAAAAGTTTATTATTTTTGGTGTCGCACAAGTACAAAGTGCGCGCCACCTACTTTCGCCGCGCGCCGCCATGCACGCACGGCGCGGCGTTCTTACGACGACAGCCACGAGCGCCCTCTGCTGCAACTCCGCTCGTGGCCACCACTGAACGACATCGTTCACTTGGGACTGAGTTAGGAACCAGTAAAGACTTCGGAATCCGATAGGCACCAGTGAAGACTTGGCTATCAGTTAGGCACTTGGCAGGACTCTAGCTCAACTATGTATCAACATTCTACAGTACTATGTAAAAGTTAAGTATTGTATAAATTCTGTGCAATATATATCTCGTTATAATTTACTCTAGCGTTTCTAGTTTCTGGCTGCTCCTCTCCGTACCTGCACCAGCGTGCTATCTTTATTCCTGTCGGTCTCATTCCACTTGGCCACCGACACCTACGACGGAAACGAGACACAAAAGCGGCGACGAGGCTGGGACACAAAATTATTATTTTAAAGCGACATATGGTCACACAATAATAAACACTAATTATTTTGAGAACTAAGTGACACTTTGTGTTTCGCAGGCAAGGACCGTACTAACTGAAGTTGTCGCTACACTGCGACAGAATATCTTGGTACCGTCAGGAATTTTTATTTTATAGCAGTAAATGCACCGCTAAGCATTTGCACAGCTATTTCCTTGAGACTGGAAACAAGGATAGACTCTAAGAAGACCAAACGTACCATCACACAGGCCTCTCAGAACTTCTAAGATATTACAACACGCCGCCAAATTACGTACAAACCAACAGGAGTATTGCATCTTCACTATATGCCTTTAACTATTTCTTATAAATTTGTAAGTACCTAGAAATCAACTCAAGGCAATTATTTTCTTAAGATATATAAATACTATTTATGGGTCTTTAGATGAATGCTTACCAATAATTTTCAGAGTGCATGAGGAGTGACGAACATGCTTACTCATACTCAACATGAATCTGACTTTATTTCTGCTGCTTTTTAAGTACAAATACATTACTTTGCAAACATACAGTATAATGTCGCCATAAGTTACTATGTGTAACATAGTGCTACATCGATAACACATCGTAACTCTTTAAGTACAAATACATTACTTTGCAAAAATACAGTTTAGTATCACCATAAGTTACTATGTCTAATAAAAGTTTATTTTACCTTACATATAAGCAATTCCCGTTTTTGACGTAAAATTAGACATACAAGTAAATAAAACAGATTTTAGGCAAAATCCCGATATTATTGTTATAGATGACTTCAGCTGAAAATTTCAATTGTCTGATCTCTCTCACAGTTCTCCACCCTCCCTCCTTTCTGTCCTCCTCCCCTTACCTAATACCACCCTCTCAATCGTTCAATCTTGTTTAGTACTTCCGTCCTGAATTTGTGTCTGCCCAAAAGAACCGACTTTTCACAGAGATTAATATATATACAAAAATGTTCAGACTTGTAGAATCGAATTTTTTCATTGGCATGATAATATTTTCTCCTAACGGCTACTACCATTATGGTCACTAATACTTCGCAACTTTCAAATATTATTAGTCCATAGAAGGTAAATGAATGTAAGTCTGCTCTGGGTGTATTGTCAGTCTTCCTGCTTAACGTCAATTCGCAAAATGAAATGTTGTAATGATGTCAGCTGCCATATCACGTCTAAAGTCATTACTTAAAAATACAACTTAAATGATAGTCGTTAATTTTATTTTATTTCCGCCGGCCGCGGTAGCCGAGCGTTCTGCGGCTCGCCAGTCACGGTCCGCACGGCCACTACGGTCGGGGGTATATTTGTGCCGTCCTTAGTATTTTCTAGTTCATAAGTAGTTTGTAGCTTTGGGACTGATGACCCCGTAGTTAAGTCCAGTAAGTTCTACAAACATTTGAAACATTTTTTTATTTTATTTCCACATACAGTTCCAAGAGTTCGATGCACATTATGGGATACTTCTAATACGTCATGATGCTCTTCTGTTTACTTCACTCTTTCTCGCACAAAGTCTGTTTGTGCTTAGAATCGAACTGAGCAGAAGTTTAATGTTGTCCATTACGACTGTAGACGAGAACGAGGAAGGACAAACAACCGAAGCCATCGCCAACTGCTGGAAACGAAGTCCTTCGGATAATTTATGGGGACATTGATTGAGTCATTCGTCACGCTATTGACCCCGAGTAAATGAATAGGCTGCCACTGTCACGCTCTCTAGTTCGAGTAAACACTGAGTTCTGAGCTTATATTCATACGCCAAACAAGGTTTAGATTGGTCAATTTTTCGACCATTTTTCCAGTAATATAGACATTTTTTGCTGAAACAATGTATGGTTTGTCATTACAATTATTTTTGCAACAATAAACGTCAGAAACCACGGAAGTACAGACAGATATCTACTTCACACAATCATTAATACAGTCGTGTCTCACAAGTCGACAGAAAAAAATATCGCACTGACGTGTTTTACGGCCCACTTTATGTGTGTAGTTTTATAAGTTTTTGCAAACATTTTCAACCAAAATAATAATCTAAATAATAAAAAATTAATTAATAAGAATGTCTGAAAACGTTTTAGGAAAAAAGAAATTCAGACAGTGGCGGGTTTCGAACCACTGACCTTCGGCGCCAGAGTCCAACGCATTGCCCACTATGCTATTTTTTTGGGGGGGGGGGGGGGGGGGGGGAACTTGCCACCGCCACTTTTGTCCTTAGAAAAAAAAATACACTTGACCACTTCAGGCGTTGGCTTCTACCTGATCCTAGTCCCAGCCCAACTAACCTAATTCTAATAAGGGGCAAAAGGAAGCTAATAGGCTACCGAAAGCAGAAAAATAATAATAAAGAAAATAAAATAAAATGAAACTAAGGAGATTTGGAAGAAAAAAAACCTGGGAAAACTTCTTTTCTTTTGTATTCTTTATTTTTATTATTATTATTTTTTTCTTTGTGTATATATATATTCTTTTAATATATAATAAGAGTTGTTCCGTAGTGTTGCCGCCGGCATAGTTAGAATCGTCCAAACTTGTCTTCTCGTTTATTATTATGTTCCGTTGTGGGCCCTGTTCAGTTCAGGTTTGTTGTGTCAAGATTTATCTTCTCATCGCTTGGACGTTCCAGGTGCGAGGCGGGTCGTGAAAGGCACTCCGTAAAAAGTTGGAAAAATATTGCTGGTACTTTGGGTTACGGGTTAGGACGCAGTGTCGTTCATTATAAAGTTCCAGAATCCAAGTACTGATTTCTCGCCAGGATCAAAGAGGTATCGTATCGTGTGGCCACGAATCCAATTTACCGAGTGTGTTTTGGTGGTGGGGTAGAAAGTGTTCCCCGGAAATAAGAGCATGTTGATGTCGATCTGGGCGGGTGTTTGGCGAGTAAGGAACGCCAAAATTCGCCGCGCGAGCGTCCAGACATCGTTCGCCTGACCACAGTGGAACCTGTGGCCGTTTGTGTCGTCCACTCCGCAGTGAATGCAGAGGGACGAATCGGCGAGATGGATCCGATGCAGGCGATATCGGTTTATTTGTTTTCCGTTCACAGTGAGATACCAAGTTGACTGGACGTCTGATTCGAGAAAACGTTCATAAACAGCTTTCCATATATGCCGCCACACATACTGTGGATGCTTAATTTCGATCGGGTTGGATGGTCGACACTGTTGTAGCAGATCATATACTGTTTTAGTCTGAGACAAACGAGTAAGTGGTAAAGATTTGTATACATAACTAAGGTCCAAGAAGAATCGTCGGATATGATGGAAGGCAACTGGAATGGCTGCAATCGTTACTGGGGATACCAAAGAGTCCGGGGCAAAGGCATTGAATAGGATACCGGTGAGACTCTGTGGGCAACGTCGCCAGATTTTTAGTTGAGAGCTGACGTAGACCGCCGTGACTCTGGTCGGCACATGTGTTAGTCCCACCCCACCACGTTCCCGAGGGAGTGCAAGGGCGTCGTATTGTACTTTGAATATTAATCCGGAGCTGACGTAGGAGCCTAAAGCAGCCAATATCCGCCGTGCCAGGACAGTTGGGATCGGTAGCACGTGAGCAACATGGGGTATGCGAGAGGTATGATAAATGTTCACATATTGTGTACGTTTAACTATGTCGAGGGATCGTAGCCGGTGATCTGCCAGACTTCCCCTGATTCTCTGAAGCAATCGCCTACCGTTGATCGCTGCTGAGCGGCGGAGATCGGCTGAAAAATTTACGCCAAGACATCTGACGGTGGTGGCTACACTTAGAGGAGCGATGCTTCTCTCTGGTAGGCCCTCGCCGATGAGCAAGACCTTCGATTTTGAGACGTTGAGCAAGCTGCCTGATGCCTCGCCATAGGTTGCCACCCACGTCAGGGCTGCCCGTACATCGTTCTCAGTGCATAGGTAAAGGACGATGTCATCGGCGTAGACTGTACAACAGAAGCGGTTCCCATGTAAACTCATACCTTCCAAACGTTGGCGTAGTCCCTGGAGCAATGGTTCTAAAGCAAATGCGTATAATATAGTTGAAAGTGGGCTTTCTTGTCGGACGGATCGTGTTATAACTACGGGTGGGGTGAGGCGACCGTTGTACATGATTTTGGAGGTCGCGCCGGTCAGCAGGCGCATAACTACTGCAATAATGTCGTCAGGAAAACCCATGTGCTGGAGAACTGTCTGTAAGTAGGAATGATCAACACGGTCGAAGGTCTGGCTAAAGTCAAGTGAAGCCAGGGCACCAGGAAGTCGTTGATATCGGGCAAGTGCTATCGTGTCTCGATAACGGCAAAGAGCCGTATGGATATTGTTGTCTCCTCCTAAGGACTTCTGGTCGCAGGATGTGACGTATCGTGCAACTTTCTTGAGTCGTGAGGCCAACAACCGTGTAAATATTTTCATGTCGCTGTTAAGCAGAGTTATAGGTCGATAATCTTGTATTCTGGATGACCCGTTCGGTTTGTGTACAGGAATAAGTATGCCTTCAAGGAAGGTTTTAGGGACCTCAGTCGCCGGGGACATTAGTTCTTGAGCGATGGTCGTCCATGTAGGTGCTAACAAATAAAATTCAACGGGAATACCGTCGGGTCCAGGAGACCTATTGGTACGCCCCATTTTAATTGCTTCTAGTACTTCATCCGTGGTCACGCCTTCCTGGAGTTCACATGCCACCTCCACTGGGAGAGTACTTGGAGTAAGTTGTGCGACTTCTGAAATCAGTTCTGGCGAATGCGGAACACTTCATATAGTCTTGTGAAATGGGCATGAAACGCCAGACCGATGGCGTGTTGGGTATCGTTCCGATGACCTTCCGCGTCAATCAGGACGTGTATCAGAGCCCGGCGTCGTTTTTGTCTTTCCTGGAGGAGATGGTACATCGACGGATGTTCTTCACCTATTCGATTATTTGTACGAGATCGGATTACAGTCCCTTCCAGGTGGCGGCGCATTATCAAAGAGATTTGGGCCTTTGTACGGTGAACAATCGTCTGCCTGGCTGGTGAGAAAGGCATCGTCACACATTCTCGAAGAATGGAATAATAAAAATTCAAAGTGTTGCTTCGCCGTGTCTTGATGTCTCGGCCGTAATTCATCAGAGACTTGCGCAGTGTTCGCTTTGCACAGGAGAACCAGCAAGATAGAGTGGAGTTATAGGCGTTAAGACGGCGTAAACACTGTGCCCACGCATTTTCGATCAGATGTCGACAGTCTGGAGCGGTCAGGTGAGACACGTTTAGTTTCCACAGGCCATGACTATGCCACACACGCTGTCGAACGAGACTAACGTCGCATATATATGCCTCATGATCTGAGAAGGCTAAGGGCCAGACTTCCGCGTGACGGGTACCATCTGCGAGAGGGCTGGTGAGGTATATGCGATCCAGGCGGCTCGAGGAATGGGCGGTGTAAAACGTAAAGCCCGGGCGAGTTCCGTAGAGCTTTGTCCAGGTGTCAATGAGTTGTAGTCTGTCGATGACCACAGAGAGAGCCGCACAGGGTGAATGTTGTGGCAGTTGGTCGGTGGGCCCTTGTGTCGAGTTGAAATCCCCGCCAAATACCAAGTCATCCTGTGGACCCGTAAATAGCGGCGTGATATCCTCGGCGAAAAATGTATTGCGGTCTCGACGGTGGCTGGAGCCGGATGGTGCATAGATGTTAGTGATACGCACGCCAAATACAGTAAGGGCCATTCCCCGAGCAGTGTGGAGGTAAACGACGTCCTCTGCTGGAATGCTGTCGCGTAGGAGGATGGCGACGCCGCTGCCGGTGTCGGAGCCAGTGTAACCGGTAGGGATGAGAAAATCAGCGACAAATACCTCCTGTAGGAGCGCAATATCAACATCACTTGAGTAGATGGTGTCTCGAAACATCGCCAGTTTGTGTGGGGCGCGAATGGTGGCCACATTCATCGTGGCGATACGATATTGCTGTGGATGGACACTTGCAAGGTTTACAGAAGGCGTTGCAGCGGCTCCTGAAAGTCGCTGACTTGCCGTGTCTCCCACAGTTGCCGCAATTCTTAGTTGGGTAGTAAATCTGGTGTCTCCATGGGATGCACCCGCTCGGCCACGTTAGCTGTCTGATCCGCTCCTTCGCCAACATCGTCGGCCCATGATGTGGAGGTCGATGTCGATGACGTGTGCTGGCGTTGTTCTTCTGTAACGGAGGAAGCGCATGCTCCAAGCGGTGCTGTGAGGGAAAGGTCGTTCGTAGGTGCTGACTGCAAGGAGGGTATATCCTGATTTGAGGTATGGTACGTCACCGTAGGACAGTCTAGGGTGGCAGTATCATTCTGCTGCTGGTCGGAAAATGGTAGGTCACTATCAGACATTCGTTCGTTATCTCAAAAGGTCGTCCGATGGAGGCTGTCAGCGGAGGGTGTTCGACGGCGTTTCTTACGCCTCCGAGGTGACCGCTGTTTTCGGATGTGTTGTTCTGAATCAGAATGTGGTTGCTCCTCTTTTATCGCCGCACCCGTCTGGACGAAAGCAGACTTCGGCACCACACTTAGGTCGATGTCCATGGTACCAGCAGAGTCATTCGGAGTGGTCTCTAGTGTTGCCGGCTCTGGTGAGGGCGCTGGAGGCGGTGCTGTGCTTGTGTCGTCGGTATTTTCTTCTCCGTTGGGTACAGGCAACGTAGGTTCAGGCGTAGCCTGGAGTGGTATTACGTGGTTCTGTGCAACTGCAGCGTAGGTGACGGGTAGGGGCGTGACCGTCGTTGTTGAGGCCACCTCACCTAGTGGTGTCTCTACCAAACGTCGGCGCATACATTCGGACCGGACATGGCCTTCCTGGCCACATCCTGAACATGTTCGTGGCTGGCCATCGTACATAACGATGGCCCGCACACCACCAATCATCAGGTACGACGGAACGTGTTTCTTCAGCTCAATCGGTATCTGACGCACACCATTTAATACCTGGTAGGTCGTAAATGTTTGCCACTTTTCTGCGAGGTGACCCACGACGTTACCATACGGTTGGAAAGCTGCAATGACCGTTTCTTGAGGTACTTCAAACGGGAGCTCAAACACCCGCAGGGTTCGTAATCCGAATCCTACATGATCGACCGTTACGGCACCGATGTGTCCATCAGAGTGCTTGAACTTCAGTCCGGTGTTATGTCGTTGGACAAATTCAGTGCATAGCGCTTCTGTCGTCATCTTGATATAGACAATGCTTCCCGTGATTGAAAAGTGTATTCCGATCACGTCTTGTGGGTTCAAACGAAGATCTTCTCCTATGAACTGTTCGACTTCAAAAGCTCTTGGTCGTGGATGTTCAGCCTGAAACGTTACTTTGATCGTCGCACGGCGGTAAACGTGCGCCATGAGGTTCGTGACTGCGGGACTCAATACACACAAATACCGCGACGCGGAAGTAAACAAAGCCCGGAGCGGAGCGTTAAGCGGCGCGCGGCGCAGGTGCGCACGCTAGCACAGCCCAAGGCCAACTGATGCTACAGCTGACCGTTAAAAGTTGTATTCTTTAATTTCATACTATTCATGGTCGTTGTTAACTGATGCTAATATGGCATTTGTAGACACTAGATTATCATATATCGTACGAAGGACGACGTCTTCTGTTACTTCTTCAGTGCACCATTGTTTTGAAATGACAACGTGAAAGTTACGCAAGATGGCGTATGCCACAGAGTTCTGGGCGAGGAATGTCACATAACATCTGCGAACGGCTGGTTTTCGTTAATTCAGTGGAGGGTGTCAAAACTCCGTTATTTTAGCAAATATCTCTCAAACGATACGAGATATGAAAAAAAAAGAAAAAAAAGCCATAAGGGAACAAAGTTGTAGAGAATTTTCACCTCTACAAATTCGTTTATTCAATTTTCGCGTCAGATGAACGGTTTATTTGCAATTAAAATTGAATTACATACGGCTTTTTTTTTATTACTAAGGTATTTCTTGTCCAAAATATTTCAAAAAGCAAGGTTCTGGTCTCTGATAGCCAACAATTATGTCTGTAAAATTTGGTGTCGATCGGTTGAACGGTTCGACCTAAAAAGTGGGAACACGTTACAGCCAGACAGACATCGTCAAATCGCCGTTATTTTTGCAACTATCTCTGCAACGATGCAAAATATGAAAAAAAAACTTAATAGAGCTAAGTTGTAAAGAATTTTTCCCTCTACCAATTAGGCTATTCAATTTTCGTATCAGATGAACGGTTCGTTGGCAATTACAATTATATTACAAACGGCGTTTTTTGGTATTACTACCGTATTTTGTGTCCGAAAAATTTGAAAAAGGGAAGTTCTGATCTCTGGCGGCCTACAGTTATGTGTGCAAAATTTGGTGCTGATCGGTTGAGCGGTTCGTCTTAAAAACAGGGAACACGTTACGGACAGACAGACATACATCCCAAAATCGCCGTTATTTTTGCAAATATCTCTTAAACGATACGAGATATGAAAAAAAAAAAAGAGCAAAGTTGTACAGAATTTTCTCCACTATAAATTCGGTTATTCAGTTTTCGTGTCAGATGAATGGTTAAGCGGTTATTTTCATTTAAATTTCGAGCTGTCCAAAGACGATCGCAAAGGCCCACTTTTAGTGTTATTACCGTAACCTAAAGTGGGCCAATAAAAAGTGTCTTGCATAAGGCGGATGCAACCACAAATCTAATACTGCAAACTCGGAAGATACAAGAGCTGCACCATCAAAAGATGATGATACTTAAACTGGCTTATGATAAGGACAACAAATACATCCATGCCTGAGGGAGGACTCGAACCTCCCACGGCGAGCAGCGGCGCCTTGGAACGGTAGTCCACTCCATCGCGACAAACGCAAAAGCTACTTCGGCATAATACTCTTTCGCGGGCCTGGCTTAATATTAGGGCAATCGCGGGACAAGTGTTAACTGTAGCCATTTAGGGTAACGGACTCATAGACGTCGGCAAGATGAAGTCAATCTGCTTTCAACACAACTGTCAGTTTGGAAAACATAAAGCGACCGCCCACTCCGAGAGCCCACTCGCGCCTAGCGCCATATGTGTACACCGGGCTGACGCACTGACACTGCGGCTTGCCTACCCTGCAGGCGGCCAGTAAACACCGGCCATAAGCAGAGTCGCGTGCAGCGTGAATCACCCGTGGGTGGCTGGCCTCAGTCGACAGGAAGCGCTGAACCCAATCACGCCACGGTTTCCAAGTACTGCAATCAGCTTCAGCGTTACACTCATCCTCACATAAAAGAGGAACTGGTCTTGGTAAGCTACTTGTGAGCAAAACGAAAATAGCGCCAAGGAAACCTATAACTTGTCACCAAACGTTTTATACACACAGGGCCGTTTTCACCAACAGATGTTGAGAGTTAACATGGTTGTTAGTTAAAACAAACATTGCATTACATCAACTCATGTTAGCCTTACACTCGTGTTAAATCTCGTATTAAACTAACAGTCCATATTTCTGTTGTTAAGGCGTTAACAATTGTAGTATTGTCAAGATGGCGGGCGCAAATGCAGCTTTCGATGTATATCTCTATACATAAAAGGAAGTGTCCCGATTAACTGACTGACTGACTCATCATCGCCCAGCCCAAACTACTCAAGATAGAAACTTGAAATTTGTGAAGGGAGTTGATCTTACTCTGTAGGCGTCACTTAAGAAGCTATTTTTCGATATTCCGTCCGTAAGGGGTGAAATAGGGGATGAAAGGTTTTTTTGAAAACACGTAGCTATTTAGGCAATCTTGAGGCTAGAACTACAAAATTTCGGATTTTAATTCAGGGTTCGAATTTAAAAGACACGTGTTTCGGTATTTTTTTAAAAATTCGACAAATAAGGGGGTAAAATTAATAGGTGACGCAAAAATTGATTTTCAAAAATATGTTGCTGTTAACTCAAATTTTAAGCTACAACTACGAAACTTCGGATATGGAATCTTGGTCAGGATTAAAAATCCATGATTTTTAGTATTTTTGGAAATTCAACAAGTAAGAGGGTTAAATAGAGGATCAAAAATTATTTTTGAAAACGCGTTGCTATTGATACAATTTTGAAGCTAGAGCTGCAGAAATTGTATTTGTATAGTCGGTTAGACGTTAAAAAATACAGGTTTCGGTATTTTTGGAAATTCAACCATCAACGGAGTTACATTGGAGAAGGGGTGTTTTTCGAAAATATGTTGCTATTTAGGCAATTTTGAAGTTAGAGCCACAAATTTTCGGTTTTGGACTCAGGGTTCTAATTTAAAAGACACGTGTTTTGGTATATTTGGAAATTTGACTAATAAGGGGTTGAAATACGAGATGCAAAAATTAATTTTTCAAAAATATGGAGCTCTTAACTCAAATTTCAAGCTATAACTACGAAACTTAAGAAATGGATTCTTCATCAGGAGTAAAAAGAAACAACTGGTGCAGACCAACCAGCCTACGCATGCGAAGCAGCGGGGGTTCAGCTAGTTTGCTATATTTGGATCGGCTAAATGGCAATCGCAATAGAGAACGGCCTATGAGGAGAAATGATTTCGACGAGCAATCGGATAAAGATTTTCTTCAGAGTTATAGATTATCGAAACAAGTTGTTTTGAAGATTACCGAGGAATTGCAGGAGAGGTTGGAATATGGATCTAATAGAAATATGCCGATCTCACCTTTGCTTCAAGTGTTAATTACGTTGCGTTTTTATGCGACAGGTACGTTTCAGTCTATGGTTGGAGACAATATTCGAGTATCAGTTGCTTCAGTAAGCAGAATTGTGACGAGAGTGTCATTAGCCATTGCAATGTTGAGACCTAGGTATGTCACATTTCCTTCGGGTGATGGACGAGCTCGTGTAGTGTTAGATTTCTAAAAAAAAGTTCCATTTTCCTGGAGTTTTAGGTTGCATAGATTGCACGCACGTGGAAATACAATCCCCTGGAGGTAACAGAGCGGAAATGTACCGTAACCGCAAAGGCTATTTTTCGGTGAATGTTCAGGTTATTTCGACAGTAACCTCCTAATCAGAAACATTGTTGCACGTTGGGCCGGTTCGGTACATGATAGTACAATTTTCAACGCTTCACACATTAGAGCTCAGTATGAGATTGGAGCTATCAATGAAGGAGTTCTATTGGGCGATAGTGGACACCCACTAATAAAATACCTATTGACTCCTTACCTGCGTCCAGGAATAAGAGCACAACAAAATTATAATGCCTGCACACATCAGGACAAGAAACACTGTCGAAAAAATGATAGGTGCCATACATACTGGCGAAGTTGCTTTGTACTTCTTGTCGTCACATTAGCATTACAATTAAATTCTCTTGTAATTTTTTTTCCCACGTTGCATCTTTGACTTTTACGTTTGCCACATCTGTCTTCTTATTTTCTATAATATCTTTATATTTAGTTATTAGTTCAACTAATAATTCTTTCTCCAAAGATGAAAAATTAGTTCCACGACTTCTCTTCAGATTTTGTTGATCCGCCATTGTTTCAGTTGTGTGCTTACTTTAATCAAATATTGGCGGCAAAGGCAACTAAAAACAAAAGCGCATAGCAGTACGTTCAGAAAATCATACGAATCATTCACAGCCTTCTAGATCTGCAATATTTACAATTCTCTCAGCGTTACCGCGTGTTTGTTAACATTTTCAGATAACAAGTTCGTGAAATGCTAGAATTTTAACAGTCTTATAAACGCTTTAACAAATATTACGTTACATTTGCTAATGCCGCTTTTAAAATATTTTGGTGAAAGCGGCCCACAGAAATACGAATAAAAGTCACTTTGCTCAAATTTCGCTCTTAATTTGTCTAACAAGCGAAATACAAGGTAAAGTCAAAATTTATCTGCACTGTCGCTGTAACCTTTCTTACGTTCTTTATACCGAATTCTGTCTTAGTTTATTTCTTTGTTAATGTTGCGCTCCTGCCTTTTTTTAAGCACTAATTCCTCCATTTGTCTACCTTTTGCCGATGGATCACGGTCACTCCATTAGAAGTTTGCACCAGAGAGAGAAAAGAGCGGTAATCCAGATTTTGTGGTCCCATGGTGTATCCCGCGCCAAAATAATTCAGAGACTGTTGACACAATACGGAAACAGTGTCTTGCAATAGCGAATTGAAAAATACAAAAATGGTCGCACAAGTGTTATGCATGAGGAAGCAGCAGGAAGACCATTGACGCCCACATTGTGCTTCTCGTGACGTGCTTCTGTTAGACGAGTGACTATTGATAAAGTGAAACATAGGCTAATTAGTCATGATTCTGCCTACTAAATTAGAGTTTCATATAGTCTGTGTACGATATGTCTCAAAATAATTCCGTGTTGCATAAAGAAACGCGTTTGGACATCTGCGAAAAACAATTTGATCGCTAATGTAATGAACGTGACAGCTTTTTAGACAGAATCTTCACTGGTGACAAAACATGATCCATCATTACGTGCCGGAGAGTAAACGGCAGAGTATGGAATGGAAAGATCCACAAACGCCAAGTACGAAGAATTTCAAAACGCAACCATTCGCAGGAATACTGTTGCTTGCCTTCAGACGCAAAAGGCCCAGTACTGAAGCATTATCAGGAGAGTGACAGAAATATAAACAATTTACGTTGCAGTGAGATGCTTACTGACAAGCCAAAATCTGCAATTCGAAGCAAACTCTGACGACTACTGTCAAAAGGTGGTGCGTTGTTGCACGACAATGCCCGTCGACATACAGCTGCCCAGTCTCCTGAAAGTCTCAAGTTTAAAATAATTTCTCGGTATAGTCCTGATTTTGCCCCTTCCGACTACTATTTCTTTGGTAATACGGGGCGGTCGATTCACTTCGGGTCAAAAAGTTCAGGACGTGATAGATGTTTGACTCGCTGTCGAGCCGGAAACCTTTTCCGAGGGCATCATAAAGCTGGTGCAATGTTGGGCTGAGCGCATTGAAAAGCAAGGAGAGTATACTGAAAAATGATGTCAACGTGTTCTGTTTGTATCACAATACAAGTTATAGCTAGATCAAGGCGGCCAACCGTCCCGGATTCTGCGGGACAGTCCCGCATTTGGACTGTTGTCCCGCACTAGGATAATTACTGAAAGTGTCCAGTAAAATGGCAAAAGCGTTCCGCATTCCCGCAATTTTAAAATTGTTCGGCTGAGGACAAGGCGAAACTATTTGTGTACGGCACACTAGGTCATATTGCTTGCAAGTCAACTGCACAGTGCAAGACATAAATGAGTCTTTTACATTAAATACAAAGAAAAAAACCGACTAAAATGACAAATTCGCTAGCATTGAAAGTTGTTTTCGCTGGTACTGCACTTGGTGATAGGATGATTTATTAAATAATTCTGTTTTTATCATATTTTCTGTGGCTTCTTGTTTCAGTAAGTGTAATTGAATATTTCTCGGTGCTCAAGGTGGCAAACATGATGTAATATCATCACAGTCTGCATCACAGTCTAACATATACAGTCGCGACACTCACTGCTGTGAAAGTTGTTACCAACTGACAGCTGCATCGGCACTAGCGCTCCTAGTGGTGGGCAAGCCGCCGATTCAGTGGTATAAAGGACAACTTCCTCATGAACAAATACTTCCTAATATTTGTATAATTGCAGCTTATTCCGATGAAAGTAAGTAGACTATAACATAAGACAAACAGAAATTTCTGTTATGGTCTGTTATTAATATGACAGGCAGTTTTTTGAGAAGTTTCAGTGCGGAAGTTTCGCTCATTTTTACACCTCACTAGTCTTTCTTATACACGCATATTCTTTTGAGTGTAATTACTTTAGCTCGAAAAGCCAATGTTTCGAATATTCTTGCCGTCTGTGGTTCATATGCAGCAACAATTGTGGAATTGGGCTCTTCTTTGTTGGAAAACAGTTTAATTGCATTTGTCGTTTTATTGTCGCGTCTGTGACGTTATTCCTTTAGCTACAGCTGTGATGGCGGATTTGGTACGTTAAATACCGCAGTTATTGCATTCTATATATGTTTCCTACGTTCCACGCTCACCGATTTCACTGGAGTTGTAGTGAAGAAAAGTTAACGTTCTTGTGTAGAAAGCGACCTCTTTCTGATAAAGGGCAACTTTTCTGACGTCTCCTAGTCATTTTTCTATTTTTAATAGTAAATGAAATTATTCAGTAAAAACCTGTAGGTTAGAAGATAAATGTAAATAAACTGTCATGTACTGTACCGTTTCGTACCCCATCACGGAACTTAGGAAATTTAACAGAAACAAATGTGGAGCTATTTTTTAGATATTACCTATTTTATGAAACTTCATGCGTTCCGGAATGTAAATAGTATGTTAAAATCATTTATAAACGATACTATTCGCAGTCGTTCAATACCGTACGCAGAAACGTAGCTTTCCGCCCGCTTGGAGCGCTGCTGTCGCAGTGTATAACAAAATTCTGCGGGAGTGTCGTGACTGTATGTGTTAGACTGTGGTCTGTATAAACGTAGTTAAAATCTGACATGCAAATACAATCTCAGCATTCATGTTACTTTCTTTAGGAATGAAAAGGTGGTGAAATTCTGAAAATGCAACAACGAAAGTAAGCGAGCATTGCATGTAGTAAGGCACAATTAAACTCCTGACTTTATCGAAAGAACGTATATAACAGAGTAGTTCACATTGTTATATAAAGCAGTTTTTATCAAATTTAAGTCGAGGTTATTGCAAAACATAAATCCTTGGGCGGAGTAAACTACTTATCAAAATGAGTGGAGCGCGATGCTCTGAGAGCTGGAACAAATAAAAGTGGTACAGACAACGAAGGTGATCGGAAAAACGTAACGGAGGAAGAATATCTAAAATTCAAAAGAGAATCACGAGAAAAGATTTGTGCACTGTAAATAAAGGTTGAAAAGTAAGAATGAAACGTCACTCATGTCAGATATGTTACTTTGAAAGTAAATGAGTAGCCCTACTCTGCTGGCCTAAATTTATTTCCTAGTTTCAGAGTAACTGGCAAAATGACTCACGCAATCTTAGTCCTCCTTCCCATCCTCTAAATGTCCCGCATTGAGCTTTGAAAAAGTTGGTCGCCTTAAGCTACATTTCGCCGGCCGCGGTGGCCGAGGGGACTGAGGCGCTCCAGCCACGGTCTGCACGGCCACTACTGTCGGGGGTTCGAATCCCCCCCTCGGGCATGGATATTTGTGCCGTCGTTAGTCTTAATTAGTTCGTAAGTAGTTTGTAAGTTTAGGGACTGATACCCCGTAGTTAAGCTATACAAACATTTGAACATTTTTAAAGCTACATTTCAGATAATATAAATTTCCTAGGGTTTTATTTGCGAAAGGAGAAGTTAGTACAGCTTCCTCCCACAAGTCCCCTAAAACCTCCGCATCCTTGCGGATGCTGTTGCGTAGCAGTGCGCGTTTGTACCGCCCTACAGTACGCACGAGGTGCCGTAGTTGCTGTCCATGTCGTTATGGAAAGCATAGAGTTCTGACTAACCTGTTGTCTTCTATAGTTGTGTCCCCAGCGCAGAAGACGGCACACAGGTCGTAGGTTCTTCTACAGCATACAAGTGAGGCCAAAATAAGTTCTGTATGATGGAAGCATAAGAAACGACTCGCTAGATTTTTAATTGTCAGGGATGCCATTTATTAACTAAATAATAAAAAAAGAGCAACTATTGTTAATATGATACGGCCTATGCTGCCCATAGCTCATGTTGAGACCTCGACTGTTATCACATTGCGCAAATCTTTACTCATGACAGGCGCGGTCCGGCGCGTATGGTGGTGAGCTCGAGACTGAAACTGCGGCGCGTTGCGAGACTAGAGGGCATCTGACGCTCTATTTCGCTCCAAAATAGGGCCGTCGCGCGCCTTCTGCAAAATTGCTCTTCTCTTGTTACAATAAGAAAAGGCACCTTAAACTTTTTAAACTGTCAAAACCTAGCCTGTCCTTGAGAGATATTTATTACAAATTCTCAGCTCTGAATAATTAATATTTAGTTTATAATAAACAAAAGTAATTTCAAAATAAATCACGTGACGTGAAATGCAGCAGCCAATGCGAGGAGAGCACCAGTAACATAGGCGGGCTTTCCCACGGGAACCAGCACCTACTGCGCCATATGCTACTGCTCCTCACCCCACATTTCAACATATGCTGCACATCTGTCTTTCTTCCGCATTTAAGACACGTAGCAATGTTAGCAAAGAAACGGCCAGCGGCCAGAAATATGAAGTGGCCACAGGCCAGGAATATCACAATAATTCTGACTTACCTTCGTATTCTACATTACAATGTAGCACACAACAATAAAGCAAGTGAGAATTTGTGGTTCATTACATATGACGCCCGTACGCCATGCTAGCAGCTCAACCGTGCAGCCGGCCGCAGTGGCCGAGCGGTCTACGGCGTAGTCACGGTCTGCACGGCCGCTGCGGCCTCTCGGGCATGGATGTTTGTGCCGTCTTTGGTATAAGCTAGTTCATAAGTAGTTTGTACGTTTAGCGACTGATGACCCCGTAGTTAAGTCCCATAAGCTCTACAAACATTTGAACATTTTTTTTAAACCGTGCACTGCCTACGGCGTTCGTATGGAATATGCACGCGCTTCTACCGTCCTCCTGAAAATAATTTTTCTTCGTCTCGCGGAAACCGTTTCCTCGTTTGGTCTAAAAAATAGTTCATTGTTCTTTCGCCAATGGTCAACATTTACGTTTTAACTTAAGGGCAACTGAGAGTAGTATAGGATCTGACAGTTTTTCAGTCCATTCGAGGGCGTTTACTAAGGTAAAAATGGCACATACCAAGCTGACGCAGTCTCATGTGTAAGATGTTTTATATTGCAATCCAGGGACATTATTTTAAGACACTGACGAGGGCAATTCATATTCTCTACACGAAAATATGGGTGAGGACGATTCAGGTACGTACGTCTCTGATCCAGTTATCTATAAAGTGAGTAAGTTATTCCCGAGTTTTGTACTGTAAACTCGTGTTCGTTACTTCATTCCCATTTGTAACGTTTGAATGTAGATATATGTATTTATTTCATTTACACGGATGGTAGGGAATATTCATTCTCAACTATATCCTCAAAAATTGAAAGGACATTTGCACGGCATTTTTTCAGAAGAATGTTCCACATATTGCAAAGAAGTTCAATACAACTAGATACTGCTAGGTCTGCTGCGACAGAGAAAAAAAGGAAACTGATAAGGGAATAAGGAACAGCAACGTCGGACTTTGCATCCTAGGTTTACCATACCAAAATTAATTGCATTTGATGTCCTTAATTGAGCATCTTTTTCTTTTTCTGTGAATGTAGAATGAGTAATTATTGTATCAATCGACAGAAAATACACGTATAACTATTGTTCTTCGTGGTTCTTATATGTTTTTCTTCTAATTTTGGCCTGTGTCCGTATTGAGTATTCTAAAAGGTATTCATGTAAAATACTTATGCTTCCCTTCTAAATGATATAGCTTCCACATTTCTGCATTTCGCAATTTCATGTGAAAGATCTCGAAAACATCTCATTTCACAGCCAATTACCGGATCGGAAGGGGGCAGTGTTGAAAAGTAGTAAGAAACAACTCATTGGCGTAGACAGTCCCAATTGACAGTTCGTTATTCAGTTTTCATCTCCACAATACCTGTTAAACAGTGTTCCTGCAGCTGATTGACAATTTCGATGTCACTGCATCTGGGAATGAAAACAATCGAGCACACATTTCTTGATAGTGATAGTTGTTAATCTCTTCCCCCTTATGTCACAGTTTTACTTTCAAGCCCAAACTGCATACACTTACGCGATTTGTTCCGACGTACAAATGAGACAAATGAGAGTTTCTATCGATACATTAAGGTTCCTTAACAGAATGGTTCTTGTTTTTAAGATTTTGTATTTAAGGTATGACACTCAACAGGGACAAGCGTACTTTACATCCCATTTTCGTAATCAGTGAATACATCTCTCCACGCCGCTTAGATAGCAATAAAACGCACTACACGCAGTAACCGCGATTGTATCACATGTTAATAACGCATGCCGATCTGCATGGCAAATGGAGAACTTTGGTGTGGCACATCAGTATAATGGCTTCAGATGTACGCTATCTGAGAGATACGGCGTACGTAATGGGCAATACAAGATACATCCGTCCCTTTGCTAGAAGTTAGATGTTCACAGTTAAATGCCTGGGACAGGAGACTCCATATTAAATTTATGTAAGCGCTGGCCATTATATTAACCACTGCGTCATTCGCCGAGTAATCTCACTCAGGTGCCGTCCAGGCATCAATTAGGAGGGACCATAGCGTTACAAAAACTATGGCCGTCACTGATCTTAACAACGAACAGATATATTACACTCTAGAAGCAGTGGCGTAGCAAACGGGAGGGGATGGGGAAAGTGTCCTCCGAACCGGATGCCAACTTTGTTGGAGTGATAAAACTTGAGCCGGCCGCGGTGGCCGAGGGGACTGAGGCGCTCCAGTCACGGTCTGCACGGCCACTACGGTCGGGGGTTCGAATCCCCCCTCGGGTATGGATATTTGTGCCGTCCTTAGTCTTAGGTAGTTCATAAGTAGTTTGTAAGCTTAGGGACTGATGACCCCGTAGTTAAGTCCCATAAGTTTTACAAAGATTTGAACATTTGAAAGTAGCATTACATCGTACCACTGTCCAAACTCCTATTGCGTTTGAACAAATTTCCAA